>OX421367.1:15587857-16853928 GCA_949126905.1 Amorpha juglandis
CTTATGTGATCGTGACTCGCAGCATTATGGAGCCGATGTAGAAAATGAATGTGGTAGGTAATTGGTTAGTTTATCGCCTTGTCGAACACAAATTCATGAGATGTTAACAAATTTATTTGAGTGCTAGAGCCACGCTGTGGACAGTTTTGTCTGCGGCATGATTGGGCCGGCTTAACCGGGTCATTGCCACTGTCTCACAGAAAACCGACGTAAAGTAGCGGCTTGCTGCTGCGTTTCGTGCGGTGAGTGAGATATCCGGAGGCCCAAATACCCCTCCCCTTCCCAATCCTTAATTATCCCTTTCCTTTGGGATCGGCAGCGCGCCCATAATTCTTCTGATATTGTGGGCATACATGGGCGGTGGAGATCACTTACCGTCAGGTGACCCAATTGCTCGTTTGCCGATCAATGCCTTAAAAAAATGTTAATATAAAAGTATTCATACCGTTCCATCATTCAGTGCATGCAGCAGATCAGTCTCGCAGATCAGTCCACCGCGACCCACGTTGATGATCTTAAGATTCTTTTTGCATTTCTTAAGTACAGACTCGTTGATCAGGTCTGAAAACCACATTGAATTTAATAAATTATATATTTTTTATTATTATATTATTTTTTCATTTTTATTCTTTAAGTCTATTTTGAGGTTTTTAAGTTAGTCTTATTTTTATTAAAGGGTTTTTGTCTCTTCTACAACTTATCAAAAATAATTATCTAAATCCGTAAATGAATTACAAAATGTTAGTCCATGAAATCGTTAATATTTTTTTCAAATTTAAATGCGAACAGTTTTGAGGCTATCTGTATATGGTGAACTTCATGTTAAAAAGTATTAGAAGAATGATGAAAGGACATACTTTGAAGTTTCATACTTTGAAAATATATACATCGTCATACATAAAAAGGTATAAAAAACAGACGCTCTTAATTGAGTACTGAACTTTTTGCGTTTAAAACTGGGTGGAAAATGCTATATACAAAAATAAGCAGCTGATTATGAATAAAAAGATGATTGTTTGTTCTTTACACTATAATCTTCATTAAAACATAATTTATCGGATATGTATAATATGTTTGTCTTTTGTCAAAAATACTTCCTTTTAGAATCGAAAAATCGTACCCTGGTATGCATTACAACTGCGCCACCGGGGCAGTCAGCTGCTGTTACCAACGAACAGCATTTTATTTTTAATCATATAGATTGACGATTCTGAGAAATAATCAAATACTAAGAAGTGGGTAATGATCGATTAAATTTAAAGCAAAGCAAGCAAGCAGGTGTAACCGCGACGGACATGACTGACATGTCTGGAAATAATGGTATTTAAAAAAAAATAAGAAATAGAGAAAGATAAAGCGATAATAAAACATTAAATAAATATATGCACCCAACAGTCACACACATACTCCTGACCCCACACTAGGTTAACCTGCTATCAGGAACTACGAGGGACTTGCGGTCCCACAACACCCAGACCTAGACCCAGACCAAACAAATATCTATGGGGATCACACTAACATTTGTATCAGTGCGGGAATCGAACCAGCTTTCGCTTCGCAGCCGGCTACTCTCCCACTTCGCTATGGAGACTGACTCGACATTGTATTGAATGTTGTATGATATCAATCTAAATATATAAAACTTAAAGGTGACTGACTGACATAGTGATCTATCAACGCACAGCCAAAACCACTGGAGGGATCGGGCTGAAATTTGGCATGCAGGTAGATGTTATGACGTAGGCATCCGCTAAGAAAGGATTTTGATAAATTCAAAGGGGATAAAATAGGGAATGAAAGTTTGTATGAAACTTTGTCAATTTTAAATGTTCGCGCGGGCGGAGCCGCGAGCAAAAGCTAGTAATATAATGTTAATTACTTCGAGTGGACTCGATGAGCGGAGTGTGTAGAGTGACGTAATCAGCAAGGGGCCAGATTTCATCCAACTCCATCTTGGTGACGTGGAACTGCTGGCAGTCCTCCGACGATACCAATGGGTCGAAACCAATAAGCTAAAAAAGAATATCATAAACATCTTAAATATCTAAATCACCACCAACAATAAAACTAAATAGCTAACTGTAGTTTAACTGTATCGATAGCAAAAAGAGTACATTTTTTTTCTAAACGTGTTCTATCGCGCTGGTTTTAACTGTATAGTCAAAATTCGGCAGTTAGAGTTGAGTGTGGTCGCAAAATAGAGAATTGAAATTATCATCACGTCTAGTGATTTCATAATCCAACTCCCTGTAAGTACGTTAGTGATTCGCAGTGCACAAAACACGTTTATATATTTGCGTCGTCATACATTGTCTGTACCTGCACATCATTGCTATTTGATAGGCGTCGAACAGCGTGAGAATATTTCAGCTAGCGTTGCAGTTGGTTTCCATTGCATCTATTGTCAGAACTTCTAAGGAAGTGTGAGTAGTTACAATTTGCAAATCATCAGAAATGTCATATGATACTTTTGTTGACAAAACGTATCAGAAATATCACGATGTCAACTCTCTTGCGACAGTAGACATTGTGATATTTGTTCAAAACAAAATCCTTTTGCTGATCAGAAAATTATCTACTATTGTTGCCATTGACGCTTGTAATGTGAAAAGAATTCGCAATGAGGGAAATCCAGCAATCGCACATGAAATATTTATGATATAAAATGTAACTAAGTACTTATCTTGCACACTTTTCCTGATCAATTTGTAATGAAAGAACTTGTTAAATCAAGGCACAGGCGTTAGAGATCGCTTAGTCTTTGACTCTAAAGTGACAGTACAAATTTAAAGGCTATAAACGTATATCCAACTTTCACATTAGTTAATAAGTAATTTTTTGTAACTACATAAAGAAATAAAGTTATCCGAATACATAATGTGCCATTTTTTTTAAACCAACTACACTTACATATATACATCAAAAACTTACATTCATTCCAAAAGCGTGCATCCTGGTGGCCACCTCGCGGCCGACCCTCCCGAGTCCTAGAATGGCCAGGGTTTTGCCCTTAACCTCAGCACCGACGTACAGGGCGCGTTCCCAGCGACCCTGTTTCAGGGCTGATGCGGCCGGCAGCACGTTCCTCGCCAGACACAGAATCAGACTGCAAGTAAGTTCGCAGGCGCTCATCGCGTTCCCGCCAGGCGCGCTGGTGATCGAAATGTCATCGTAAAAACATGATTTTTTTATATAATGCAGTTTAAAGAGTGTAATTATTAAGTGCATTTATTTAACTTAATAAATAATTTGCAGTAAAGATATAAACATAAGTGTGGACTACCATTATTATAGTGTCGTATGCTCTATTGCAATTATTCTAAAAGCGCTATTCTACTATGATGACAATATGAGAGGCAGTAGACCGTGTACATGTTGTACAGGTACCATAAAACCTCAAGCATTCAACAATCTCAATCTTTGCTAATTACGGATAAAATTAAGATTAAAAACTGTTGTAAACATAGTCTGTTGTCAATAATAAAAGTTGTGAATAATAAAAGGAATCATCGAAATCTAGTCATTCTGTCAAATGGTAAATAGGCCATCCAGTAAAAAATCGAAAAGTATCATGATGACAACTTGCTCGTTTTTATAGACCAACATTGCGATATTGATGCACTAGTATTATGAATTATGTAACTTTGTTGAATCTACTTTTGAGTTTAGTCTCTAATTGGCATCGCATGTTTGGTCTATTTGATATATCACACTTTGAAACAAAAGTATATACAAACACACACATAGCAAGTTGTGCAACAATGTGTCAAATTACCCATATAGCAACGCATTCTATATGTGTGGATGTGTTTATAATTTGTATAGTAGACACAATGACTGTGTGTCTGTCAATAGAAATAGGTTATCCGTTTGATGCATCAATGTCACATAAATTAAAACTATATAAATAAGTGTATCTCTACTTATAACACGCCCCGAGAAGCGTGTCTGTGACAAACTCTCAAGATCTACACTTGAGGTTGTCAAATAAATAAATGTCATGAAGCAATCCCTTCGAGACCATAAACATGTTGTGGGTGTCAGAAACTACGAAATACTTTCGGTCTCACAACACCCAGAACCGAAACAAATATTTGTGGATCTCACAAACATTTGTCTTGGTGCGAGGATCGAACTCGCGGTCTCTTGTTTCGCAGCCGGCTTCTCGCCCGCTACACCACAGAGCATGTCAAAAGAATAAAGCTGTTAAAAATAATGCTTCTTTATCTTCCGATTAATTAAATAGCATGACAATGCATGATATCTCACTTTTTATTAAGCTTCTTGCAAACATCGTCATACGATACATAAGTCTCCCACTTATGTGTGTTTCCTTTGGATTAAATTGGTTTTATTATAAATCCAGAATTTAAAAAAAAACATATGTATACAGCTGTAGTGATTTTTATTACAACGAAGCCATGCTTCATTCTTGGTTATAACTGAGTGCTACTACATCCTACAATGCATGTGCATTCTCTTCTTAGGCCTTCGAGGCTTAGTGAACGAGGAGCCAACTGTTTAACGAATGACCGCGGGTTCAACACTGCAATAAGACAGTTTGTGGGATCCGCAAATATTTGTTTTGTGGGACTGTAAGACTCAAATAGTTTCTGAAGCCCACGTACTACCTGACACAAAGTAAGTAGATATGAAGTGGCAGCTAGGTTGGTGCGTTTGGTACGGTCAGTATCCTTTGAAACCAATTGTTTTCCCCCTCTCCCAGTCTTAAATTGAGAATGGAGCTTAAGACTATTAATTCCCATTCCATTTCTAAAGATCGGGACCGCACCCACGATTCCTCTACCACTGGGGATTGTGATATTTTTACTAGTTGTTGTCTTTGTTTGCGGATTTATGTTATTCAAAATATATACTGACTTGATAACGCCGACGCCTCTGGCCTCAGCTGCCAAGACGTCGATGTTGTCGACGCCAGCGCCGGCGCGCCCCACCACCTTCAGGTTGGTACCAGCCTCCAGTACTTCCTTCGTCACTTGAGAGGCAGAGCGGACGATTAGAGCGTCGTATTTCTGTAAGAATATTTAAATCCAGTAACAATACTTTAACACACAATACATTATGTTTTTATATAGCTGAATGATGAGAAGAGGATATCACCAAATGCCTTTTCATGTGTTTAACATTTCTACTCCATGGCCTTCTACTCCGTGGTCAACCGATGCCCACGGAGGGCCTGGAGACCCTATTTATTCCTCCTGTTCTGTGCAGTTTTAAGCTTGGACATTATATATAAAGTTATGCTTTAGATCCCCACCTCTAGTGTACAAAAATAAATAACGGTTAATATTATATTCTTATTACCGTTTTTATGTTACTTTTGAGAATAACCCTTATATTCCCCTTTTCATTCTGGTACGACAAGTCCCTACACTGGATTTGACCTGTTGTAAAGTACAGTCAATCGATCAAGACAATACCGAATACGTCCCTCGACAGTCTGCAGAATTATACCGGCATGAAGATACGTGATATACTGGGTGATCCCGGAACGCGACTCCCTTGAACGAGTCCTTATAGCCTGCTTCTTCACCCCGTGTACGGTGAAAAATTATATAAAATAATATTATGAACGTAAAAGTGTGTCTATTCTTCAGCAGCAGATTGGCACATTTTTTACACAGAGATATAAGTACCTATATCATGATACTACAATGTATTCATCATGTCGAGTGTCATAACAATTTATTAGTTATGGAATAACCCGAAGATTCGGGAAATACCCCGACTCAAATATGAATTATATAAAGCGCTGTACATATTTACTTAAATAATCTATGTACATTATTATCATAGATATAAAAATGTGTTTGTCCTTATTTTACATAGCAACAGATGGATTGGTCTAAGATCCCGGGGAACATTGACCGTCACCCATGTTTTTTTAGGCAACCCTATTGTTATGTGTTCAGCAACACATTTTATACCCTAGAATATTATTTTCATCCGGTAAACACATGGGTGAAGGTCAATGTTCCCCGGGATCTTATACTAGATATTTTTTTTTCATATAGATAGTATGGAAGTAACATAGCCTTTTTTATACCGGAGTTATGACAGAAAAATTCTTTTTCGCTCAGCGGCGAGGATATTAGTAAATAAATAAAATAAAATATTGTATAACTTATAAGTTACTTGACTAAAGCAATGAATATTCCGTGACTACATAGGGTACTTTTACTCCAGTTACAGTCAATTATCGTGCCAAGCAGCATAATATACTACTTACCTACTTTTGAAGGAAAATGTTATGTTTACGTGCTTATTGTATACATTCGTAAAAAACAGCCTCCTAGTATACAAGCGGAGCTGTGACTATAAGCTAGTTATAAATAAACTGTTTTGTAATATTTTACATTACTGGCATTTAATAGTTTACACTGATATGTGTGGAACAAAGATCTAACGATATTATTACATTTCACTGATAAATACATGTATATACGAATTAAATTAATTATCAGTCACTGATTCGTGTGTAGTCTGACATCATACGGAGTGTATTTTACAAACAAATGTGCATTGTTTGGTCGACATGTGCTGTAATAATGTGTTTGTTTTACACAAACAAGACGTTGCACACCGTAGATCAATAACCCCGTGTCATTCAAACACGATAAGAGTCGAGAGTCGAGACGCGTCGTTGATTGGAACAAATTGTTCAATCCGTCGACTCTAACCGACGCAGATTCGCTTGCGTTATCATTATAAGTTACGTTGAAACTCTAATAAAAACTAACTACGAAGTTTGTAATGGTAAAATGTATGCCGAAATGGAATATACTAAAAAACGAATTTAGCAAGCTATAAAATTAAAACGTTAAAGGGTTTTAATTTCAATATTTTCTTTCTAAAACAATTCAGCCGTCATATAACCATGTATTTTGGGTAAGCAGCAGCCTTATTTTAGTAGGTATAGGTAGTTTACAACATATAATATACAATTTATTTACAAGAATTTATACTCAACAAACTTGTCTATCAGAAAAAGATAAGACGGCTCAGATCAGATTTTATATGTCTTAAACTTCTCTAATTCAAATGTAAATCTAATTATTTAATTTAATTTTAATGTATAATATCGTAAATAGATATTGTCTGTTTGTGGGTTTCTGCCCGCTAATCTCCATTTTGTTGCTATAGCAACACCGGCATATTTACCCGATTCCAAAATACTGTCGTGTACCAAAAATTCATTCTTCTATACTAAATAGATTAACAATCCATTGAACCATTAAACTATCATCAAAAACATGCCGGCTAAAACGATCCTACAAATAGTTTCTGTGTAAACAAGTTACATACTAAGGTTTGCTGAAATGTCGAATCATACTGCCTTTATCCATCTATTTGTTTTAAATATTTCGTCACAAATAACGTTGCAACATGTAATTTCGTCTAGTACTCCTCATTTAGTTAATTTTGAAATTAAATAATAAAAATAAATATCATATTTGCACATATGCCCCTGAGGGACGATGTGTTCATAACAATTGTGGAATTGTTTGAAAACAATCTGATAAAAATTGATTGAATGCAATTGTCACAATTCATTTGAATTTAAAAATTCAGTCGTGACTGGTTTAAAACTGTGAATAATATGGGCATGCAGAAACTACGTGAAAGAGTTAAAACAAACTGGAAAGTGTAACAATTTAAGACACTTTTAAGTCCTTACTTATAGGCATATCTATAACAGTATGTTAAATAACTTACAGGGATTTCTTGAAGAAGATCACGTTTGGAGATTTTCGACTGCACGGTGACATAGATCCCGTGTTGTGAGAGGATCTCCACGCCCTTCGCATCGACGCCGTCCACAGCCAGCACGGACTTTATATTAAGACTCATTTTGAATCGGCCTAAAGCAAAAAAACACAAAATAGACGTTAATTCATATAAATAAGGAAAAATATATATTTTATTGTTTTAGCAGATTTAGAAACCAGGAATATCTACCGCAGTGATAATAGTATCATGTCATTCGTATTTACAAAAATATGTATGCAGATCTGTAGTGTCCTTAGCGGGTCGTCTTAGAAACTTAGTTAAGTCTCATATTTCTCAAATACGAATGACGTGATAGCTATCGAAGTCTCGTGCTACGGCTACAGATAATTAGAGTATAAAACAGTTAACCAGATTCATATAAACATTCATAATATCGCAGAGTCAGTAGAACAAATACAAAATGCTTAAAAATTACTCAGCTTATTTGGGACTTGTTAGGAATTCACAAAGTAAGTACGGGATTTCGCAAGTAGTTAAGTCAGTTTAAAGCGCATGTGAACCGGTTCCAGAAGCTGCAAATTGCAAAGTTTATTGGTATCCCAACAAAACAAATTTTTGATATAAACATTGATGCGAAAACAAGACATTTTTTGAGTCATATTATACGAGTACCTTACATACAACACTCATTTAAAAACAATATTTATGTTTTTGAAAATCGACTTGCCTGGTTTAGTATGGATATTTTTATCCTACCTTCTCAATAAAATATTTTACCACCGCAATTATTAACTAAATATAAATAAAATGGATGATTAAATAATTTGAAACGAGCATTATACGCCGCATGTCGCACGATAAATAAATAAAAGTGGAAGTGCAATTACTATAATAACAGTTAATGCGCATAGCCGCTACTGTTTTAAACATATTAGAATAATAATGAATGTAGTTTAATTAAAAATACAGTGGAATGTACTTACTGAGGAGAGAACTTGCCACTCGTATGTTCGGTTGGAGCGCCTGCTGACGACTGACAACGGTATACACCGGTTTAAAGGCATGAAGCTGATTGCACGGGCAATGGGACGAGCCAGAATCGTACTTAGTATTTACAGGTCTTTTGTATCCATTATTTATGCTCATAGAATTACATATTTACTTGAATACAAAGGGAGAGTTCTTAATTTAATCTGTGTAAAAAGTATACCGGTCTTGTATTAAGTCTATGCTCATCGTGTTTTTGAATCATTTGTATAAAACAATTTAATTGGAGGTATCCGCTTACAAATTACAACATACAGTTTAATTAATGTTTTGCCGCGTCTACTCGTCCTGTGAAACTAAAATACAATAATAAATATTAGTAAATACGGTGCTACACATAGACGCTTATTTGTATGTACGTCTGTATGTTGCAAGACTTAATACAAAAGTCAAACTCTGACATATATATCACAAGAAAAATATTAACTAGGTATCAAACCACCAAGTGAAAGCATATTAACTAGGTACTAAACCACCAGATGAATTGAATGCGCTATTATTATTTCTAAACTCTTATATAGGCACGTACGTGAATTGGGGTTTCAGTCTTATTCGAATATTATAAAACATACCCTTAATTGTCGAGACAGTTTAAAGTTATGTGTCATTGGTAGGTCAGAAGGACATCTGGCATAATCTATATAAGTATAATCTAAGTAACAAAGCTAAAAACAAGTTTGGTCAGATAATACGAGTAGTTTGTGTAACGTAGAGACCTCGGTAGAGACCCTCTACAGTATGATTTTTGGTAATTTACATTTTGTATGAATCTTTTTTACGGAACTCAATAGTTAAATTGTGTACAAATATTGCTTAGAATAAATAAAAAGACACGCGTTTGAAAATATCCTGGAAAAAAACTTGCACGTAGGCGGAGCCGCGAGCGAAAGCTAGTTAACAAATAAAATAAATAAATATATATACAATATACATACAAAATAAGATATTTAACAGCATAGATTCCGTCCCTGGCCAGTATTTCTACTTATCTTTAAAAGGAGCCAATGAACGCGACATATATTATGAATGTGTGTCTGTAGAGTACGAACGATATCAATTGATACTCAGATATCTCAAATACATATTGTTTATTCTTATACATCACAATATTGTATTTGTATTTTGCTCATATGATTTCGTCAGCAATTACGACTCGCTAATAAAAATAAATGTAAATAGTTCTGAATATTTATTTAATATTTTTGAGTGGTAGGGCCACGCTGTAGACAGTTTTGTCTACAGCATGATTGGCTGGCTCGACCGGGTCGTTACCACTGTCTCACAGAAAACCGACGTAAAGTAGCGGCTTGCTGTTGCGTTTCGTACGGTGAGTGAGATATCCGGAAGCCCAAATCCCCTCCCCTTCCCAATCCCTAATTATCCTCTTCCTTTAAGGTCGGCAATGCGCCCATGATCCTTCTGGTGGTGGGCGTACATGGGCGGTGGAGATCACTTACCAGGTGACCCACTTGCTCGTTAGCCGGCCTATGCTATAAAAAAAATATATAATGTTAGTACAAATCGTACTCAGAGGTGGTCTATTTCAGAAAGTGTATAATCATCAAATACGGACACTGTTGTAGCTGTTAGTAAGAAGCGATAATATAAGAATTACACTCAGCAAAACAATATTGTTTTGCATAATACAATTGCAGCAAATCGGATGCCAAGTAACACGATCCCAGATATTCTCTTACCAATGTCTGGATTATAGATAATTGGCTACTCGGTATATTATAATATTTCTATTCTTTTGTTATACTTCTTTAAATATGTTATAAAATTTGACCAGTATGTACTTAAAATAATAAATGCTATCATAAATGGGTAAGTTTGGATGTTTGTGAGTTTGGATATTTGTGAGTTTATGAATTTGAATTTTTATTATTCTATCTGGGGATCGTGAATGAGTTCGTGTACTTGGGTTAATTTTTGAAGGGTTAAAGACAGAGTGGTATGGAATCAGCAGCCTAACGATTCCATTCGTCCTTTTCAAGATGGGCACGACCTTATATAATGAAATTTACGAGGAAGAAGATCAGTCGATCACATCTTAACGCCATACGCTACGCATACATACGCTTAAAGTCCGGTGAAGCTGTATACAGCCGACTAGAGTCAGGCTTACAGCAATCCCAACACACAAAAAAAAAAAACATACATACGCTATTCTTTGTTCCAAAAGCGACCGTTAGCATATCATAATTAATATGTACCATTCGAATTAAAAACGCTTTCGTTCATATAGCGAGAGACGACGGTAAAATTTCCACCAGAAGAGAAACAATTTTTCATCTTTTCCACCTGTTCACGTGAAAAAGATGAAAACGCTATAAGTTTGAAGATTTAATATTGAAGGGCAGTTATTACAAACCCTCCCCATTGCGAGTAGTCTCTGTGTATCAAGAGCAACTGTACTGATGTTTATTTTTCATTTCAGTATCAGAAAAAGTTTGTTCAAATTGTTTGACGTCGAGCAAAATTGAATATAGCTGAATAAAATGCGATAAATGTATCATTGAGTCCCACCGGACCCGCTATAGTGGGTCGATCATGATCAGCCTGTGTATATCTAGTTACGCCAGGCCGGCATAATTCCAGCGACGGTCGACGGATACAATGTCTTTCAGTTGCGCCCATTATATTTTTACTGCACTTTACTTACCATTAGATCTAGTGTATTCCATATTAGTCACTTTATTACACCAGGATAAAATAAACAGTATGTAAAATATCTTTATTTATTAGGTCCCGTATACGAAGGGTATCAACAAAATCCTATTACTAACAACTGCGCCTCGCCTCTATCTGTCTGTTTATCGCCTGTCTTTGAATTTAGGCAGAACACCTAACTGAAAAAACACAAGTAAAAATATTAGGGAGATGCTACGGCACCCTCGGTGCAAGATTCGCACTCAGCGGTTTTTCTGATGATTCTCATGAACATATGCTATGTTTAATTTGTAATTTTTGGCAATAACTCTTACATATCAAACCTAGCATCAATCTTGAATTTTTCTATGAATCAAGCCCAATTATTATGAAATAAACCCTGGAAAATATGAACCAGGTTTTAAACTTATTATTTAAAAACCCCTTTGATAAAAAGTTTACGGGTAATAAGATATTTGTTTTGAGCGGTTTTAGAGTAAATAGAATTATCAAAAACAACGTGAAATGATAGCGCACTATGTCGTAATGCAATGCCTGTATTTGTGTTGTGTTATCAGTAGATGAAATGTGTAGGTTATGTCAATTATTTTATTCATGAATTAAGTTTTTTACATAGCATAGGCTGGCAAACGAGTAAGTGGGTCACATAATGGTAAGTGGTAGGGGATTTGGGCCTCCGGATATCCCACTCACCGTACGAAATGCAGCAGCAAGCCGTTAATTAACGCCGTTTTTTCTGTGTAATAGTGGTAATGACCCGGTCTCGTCAGCCCAATCATGCTGTAGACGCAACTGTCTACAACTTGGTTTACTACTCAATAAGTAATAAAATATAATCCCTGTATTATACTATCCCACTACTGGGCCCCTGCCTCCTCTACTAAAGCGGTTCAGCCTTAGGGCACACTAGCATGTGAGTTTTACGCCAATGGAACAGTTCAATTACGCTAGCATAAACAAATTGTAACAAATTATGTAAAGATTTACATAATTTGTTACAATTGTATTTGAATAACTCTCAAGTATGCAGCCACGGTAGCCAGTTGACACGCATATTGTATTTATTTTTATTATTACTTTCTTTTATAAGTACAGTTATATACATACAAAATACTCGCAATCATTCCAAAGATAGATGCAGCCACAGATTACTGTTTCAAAAAGATATTTTAAAAGTATCTAGACATATGTTACATGCCGTAAAAAAATAAAAAATTTACAAAAATATTCTAGTTTCTAAGCCGAATCAATCTCACTTAGATAAGCATTTAATAGATTGCAAAGTTACTTATAAATAACCAAGTTTGTAAAGCTCAAGGTATTTTTACTACCTAAAAATTGGTATTTGGCAGAAGAGTAAATTACGTACTATATTTTAATTATAGTGTAGGTGTTGTGCTATGAATGGTGTGGGTGGGAGCACGATTAGACTATAAAAACAATAATTAGCTAAGGGAAAAGTTCCTAACTTGACACTGGCATAATGTATAACAGATGCCATAAAAAAAAAGGAAAAGTTTTGCTCTAATAGCCCAACTTTACAAGGTCGTAGGTCCCTCGTATGCGAGAGGTCGTCTGGGTTGGTACCACCACTTTGTATATTTCTGCCGCCAAGCAACTATGTGTAAGCACTGTTGTATTTCGGTTTGAAGGACACTGAAGCCAATGAAATTACTGGGCATTGTTAGACTTATTATCTTATATTTCGGTGTGACAAGCGTAGTTCAGTACCATAAAGTGCTTTAGAACTCAAAGGTATGTGTGGTGTTGCTTCTGTTTATGTGCAGGCGTGCCGCTTACCATCAGGCGAGCGAGACTTGCTCGTCTCGTCATTCAATAAAATAAAAAAAATAACTAAAGGTAAACTTTTGCTTTAATAGCCCAGCTACTAACGTTTGTGATGTGACCATGCTCCTTCTATATCAATAGCCTGTTTTTATGGTCGTAAGTACGATTACCAACTTTAATTGTAGTCAAAAACACGCTAAGCTCAAATCGCAAAAGCAACGCTATAGCATAGATACGGCTTTATAATACAAAACTGTTTTTTCGCCGACGCGACGTGTTATGACTACGATGTAAGTGATCGGCATGCACGATGTTTTATTAAAGTGCAAATAATCATATACATATAAACGCATACCTAGATCCCCGAAGGGGTAGGCAGATGACCAATTAGTGCACACACGGTTCGTCGAGTATATTTTCACCTCGCGAGGGTTTAAAAAGATGTAAGGGTTTAGGATGTCGCTGGATGCAGGCCGCTTCCAACAGGTTGGTCTGGAAATCTTTGGGGGAGGCCTATGTTCAGCAGTGGACGTCTTGTGGCTGATGATGATGATGATGAGGGTTTGAGCCTATCTCCATATCGGGCACAAATTGTAATTCCAGGCAGCTCGTGTGACTTTTCGATTCGATAACAAAAATGATGCTTGCATAACCTGGTATTGGAACCCAAGACTTCACGGTTTCTCAGCCCAAGAATACTGCTATCAAAGATTTTTAAATAGGATATATTAATATGTACTATCTGTTTAAACGCTAATAGTTGTTAATGTGGACTACACCTTCAATTTGATTTAATACAAATAGTTTTGAAGATATTTCCCCTACACCGGGTGTTCTTTTTATTCTAGGGCATACAATGAGATTTTGTCCCTGATTCGGGCACTGTAATCCACATCTGCGTATAGTATTCAAAGGATAAAAAGCAGCTGGATAAGTAACTAATACATAAAATAATTATTTGACATTGACTATCAAATGCGATGTTAATCAAACTTGTTTACAATACATTTTTTTTTTAAATCACAGCTGCTAATCCTAATAAACAGTGAGATTCGTTAAACATTTTTTTATTATTGGAATCTTGTTTGGGTATATCAAGTAATTCAATTTTTTTTATTGTAGAGAATTGTAATTCCATATTTGAAGAAATAATTAATTCCATATTATAAGTAAGTAGGGTTATAAACAATAATTAAATTCAATGAACGTGGGCTGAATATAGTAAATTAACACCTTGTTATCGTTTTTGCTTCATTACAGGGAATTTACGATTTCACGGTATTCCTCATAGATTATACACTTATATACTGACGTATTCCTGTTCATTGTTGTTGTTGTTTTGTTGTTATGGATTTTCTATGAATACTACTTGAGACGATAAGATTTTCTCTCGTAATACTGTTTCACTTTGAAGAGATTTTTCTTACATTTATAAGCTGCTTATTGGATTTCACCGTAAAAGGAAAATTCTATTTATTCTCCTTTCATATCAGGTATTTGAAAATTGTGTTCAGTAAGCTTAAACAGTACGACGGTGTAAATTATATCGACAATGGAAAGGCAAAATACTAAAGCACTTATTGTTTTTGTACCTTTAAAAATCATAATAATTATATTAGGAACCAAATGACATTCAACAAAATATTAATTTTACTGAAAATTATTCGGTAAGTAAAATATATTATGTGAATTTTTATCGTGAATTATTTTTTTTAAATGTTCATGTTTCCACTGGCGATATTGTGCTTCAGCAATTTTCGGTTTTAACGAATTAGTAGCTTTGAGGATGGTATGTCACTTCTGTCCATAAACAGAAGCAACAGCAACAAGAACTTCAACTTGTGAACTACCAACTGTATGGCACTGAACTGCGGCCCCGTCACCTGAGACGTAAAATGTTAAGTCCCATAATACCAAGTTTTACTGGCTTCAATGTCCTTAAAGTATGTGATAAAAAAATATCTCATATAAAAAAATATTCGACATTCATAGATCGGAAACCTTCAAATCTGGTACTTTATCAGTGACTTTTCAAAGCCGAGCTGACATCTTACCGGACGGTAAGTCTTTATCGTCCCTACTGTCCATCATCAATATCAAAAGACACAGCCCAGCCACAGCCTATCGTGAAATACATTTTTTTAATATAGTATGGTAAATGAGCAAGAATCAACTAGAATGTAAAAGATTATAAACGCCCATAATACCTGAAGAATTAAGGACGCATTGCCGACGAAAAATGAAACGGATAACCAAGTAATTGGGAAGGGCAGAGGGATTTGGGCCTCCGGGTATCTCGGTACTCACTACACAAAACGCAGCAGAGTAAGCTGCTACTTTACTTCTGTTTCTTGTGAGACAATGGTACCATCCCGGTAAAGCCGCGCTGTAGACAAAACTGGCTATTCCACTTAAAACACTTATTATAAGCTCGTTTAAAGAAGGACGTGTCATAACACCAAGGAAAGACGACCGAGAAGAACATCCTGTATACCTTATGCGATTATATCAAGAATTAAAAATAACGGTAACGTGAGGATTCAAAAAATAAATAAAACAAAAAGGTACTAACTTTATCGTCTTATTATTAAATTTATTATCACACTTACGAAAGATACAAAACATATCACGATGGCACTAGCATTCAGTGCTTCTGCAGACAAAATTTATATCGATGATCGTTGATTATATGTCATACTTACAACTTCAATACATACAGTGAACGCAAACTTATGCGTTAGCGATTAGACCAAAACAATAGCTATGCGAAACGGATCAACAATGGTTTGAGTCTTGCTATATTAATTCTTGGCTCCTAAATATTTCCACTTAACATAATAAATAAACATAAAATGAGTATGATTCCGTTTGACGACTACATATCCGAGTATATCTACAAAACCAAATGTTCTGGACGAAACTGCGAAGTAATATGCAAGTCAAAAAATATTTACGGCTATAGCATTACTTTTGGTAATTATCAAGTATATGTAGGTTAACGTACAACTAAGGCATTAAATTCTCGTTGATTTTACATAATTCATTGGTTTTACTTACTCATTAGGTAGTCTTGAATATTCAAACAAAATTTAAATATACTTTATGATTTGGTTTCTGTTGAGAAATAGTTTAAAATTTTCATTTCATTAATTACGTCAGTGTTCTTTTATATCGAAACCCCTGTCTTATTTCGTAACAATATTTACTACTATGTACATAACACGTATCTATTTTTATAGTATTCTAGGTAAGTATGCATTCATACGGTCCTATATTTGAGAGAAAAATATTAGAAACCTTATATTACTTAATTATATAACTACAACCGAAAATATGTGAGAAGGTAGTTATGTGAACTAGCATCTAAATAGTTTGGGGAGTAAATTGACTAAGATTAATGACAGTGCTGAATCTCAATTGAATCATAAAACGTATAAATAATTCAAAATTAACTATGTTACGTAGACCCTGCAAATAAAATTAAAGCAATTTTAACTTTTTGTGTCACAAATAGAGATGTTACGGTAACTAATGATATTTTAAAACCGAAACCGAAAAAAGATATGTCATTTTGATAGTATATGATGTTTAAAATTCCAGCCCGTCAAGAATATGAGACTAGAAACTCAAGAGAAACTTGTCAGTTTTGAGTTAACACGTGACATATCTAATTGCATAATAAATTACATCACCATTGGCGGTTAGTAATGTTCGTGTGTGTATGTTCAGCATGTCATTCTATACATCGAGTAGAAGGTGGTTGTGTTATTTGGGATGGTAGAAGGCTCCCCTCGCGGGCCTGGCTGGCCGGCCGCCGATGCCGCCGGCGGCGCGTCTCCTCGCGATCAGCGCGTCCAGCCCGCGGAGGGGGGCGGCGGGGGTCGTCTCCGCGGGGGCCGGCTCAGTTTCCGTCTCACTCTTCTCAGCACTGGTGCTCTCTTCCTCCGTCTCGGTCGACTTCTTAGCTGCCTCTGTTGTCGCCTGAGGAATCATAAATCAAAATAAAAAAAAAAACAAAATCTTTATTAATCATGTAGGCTAAGAAAGCGCGTATGACAGGTCAAGTACAGAAAATTTGTCATTAAAAAGACTAACTTACAATTAAGGGAACTTTGGACTAACCGCCGCGCTAAAGGCTGGCAGGAAAAGGCACACCAACAAGCATGGGAAAAGGGAGGGCATCTTTAAGTGAAGGGATTTCATAATTCTATTATCAAGCGAATGTTAGGAAGTCATCGTATGTTTCACAAGTCCTTCGTATGCGAGAGGCCGTTTGGGTTGGTACTACCGGTTTGTCTATTTCTGCCGCCAGGCAACAGTGTATAAGCTCTTGTGTTTCAGTTTGAAGGACATTGGATCCAGTGATATTACTGGGCATTATGAGACTTAACATCTTATGTCTCGGGGTGACGAGCGCAGCTCAGTTCTATTCAGTGCTTTGTAATTCAAAGTTCTGTGTGATGTTGGTTTTATTTATGGGCGGGCGTAGCGATTTCTATCAGGCGAGCGCTTGGCTTGTCTCGTCATCCAAACAAATAAAAATAAAATCGATTACTTTATTATCATCAGAACCAACCAATTCGTATCCTGTTTCTCTTTCGGCATTAATATAACTGATAAAGTGACGACGGCCTTTCTACTTTACAAGGACATTGTGGCTTATGATCTACACTGATACAAACAAGTTCGATTCTATTAATACATTTGCAAGTTTCGTCGTAACGATATCATAACTATATTCAATTTACGCATTGCCGTTTATTTAATAATGATGATTTTAAATTAGTTTTAATATGAGCCTGGTATTTAATACTATTTTATAATACTTGGCTTTCGCTTGGTCTTACTGTTTGGTGCAGACCTATTCTACTAATAACAGTGATTAGATCTTAGTCGACCATGCTGACGTAATGTAGATTGTTACCAATTCATATATTTATGAAATTCTTATGAAGCATTCATAAGTAGAAATGCAAGTTTCGTCACAATATTTTTCTTCACTGTTAATATACATATAATCTCGATAAGTCATACATAGGTATGTACCCTTGAGATAAAGTTTAAATCCGCGATCTTCGTCTCGGCAATTCGTTTCCCATTTCGCTAGACTATCATCGATCTTTTTGCCATTCTATTTACCAATCCTCACAAAAATTAATACATTATTGATTTTATAAAGTTCACAATATTTTAGTTAACACTGTTCTTTACTACAGTTACCTCAGCAGCGGGAGATGCTAGTTTCCTCTTGAGAAGGGGGTTAGGTCTTCGCGCGGGCGGAGCTGCTGTCGCTCTTGGCTTCGGTGATGGTGACACCTGGAGGCGGTTGCGCAGTTTGATTCCACCACGGGGCTGCTCAGGGGCGGGGGTTGGCGGGGGGTTCTAGAAGTATTCACGAGAATAATTTAGCAGGCAAACGAGGCAAATGTGACCTATACATACCCCTTATTATAAATTATCTTTACCATGAACATAAACAATGCCAAAGGAATCGCAGGCCTTTGCAGCCTTTTCGTCAATTGAAATCATTGGCATTACTATCATGCTCGGGCTGATGGTCTTTTCGTGCCTTGAAAAGATGTCGAGTGACTGGCGAATCATAACAGCTGAATATCGTATCAAAGCTGGATTATCACGATTTACGACGTATAAACGTCAAGGCGCGAAATCCTACTTTAATCCATCCATAGTATAGAGAACCAGATTTTGTCCTCTCAGCAAATATTTGTGTTTTCTCTGCCACCTTCATAGCATTTAAGCAGCAGAGATAGTGACATTCATTCAATCCACTAATAGTTTCTGCAATACTTTTCCTTACCTCGGCATCAGCTTCAGTTGCAGGAGCATCTGGTGCCGACGTTTCCGCGGGGCCTTCAGAGGCTGTCTCCGGCGGGGCAGCGCTGGACGCGCCTGGCCTCAAACGGGGGCTAGGACGCAGGTTTAATCTCGGGCCTGGTCGCAGGGAAGCTGGTCGCAAGCCTGGTCTGCCACGGCTGTCAAATATTTACAGAAGATTTTACAATCGCATTAAAGAAATGCGTGAGTATACTTAGAGAAATACCATTAGGCCTTAACTTGGTCTTCAGTAATGCTTATTCTAGATTATAGGTACAGATAAAAGTACGTACTAGTAACGTACGTAACTACGTAATAATGTGGTGCATGTGTTTATAGAAATTACCGATAGTAAACTGGAATCAACTACACACCAGTATTTAATTTTTATTAGACCTTGCAGACAATGTAAACAAATTATTACTCGATAATGGACACATAGCTTTTACATTGCTATATCTAGTTTTAATCCACGCACACATTGCCGTTATCCTGAACTGCAGTAAATCCCAAAATTATTAATACGAAAACTTGGCAATTGATAAAATGATTAACTGAATTTGTTTATATCGTAAAATACTTACTGCAAAATCTATAAAAAAAATACACTAGGCTTTAGTTAATTTTGAAATTATAGGTACTTATTTCTTTAGAAAAAAGGTCAAATTAATTATTATTACAATTTACCTCATAAACCATTAAAATAAGCTACGTAAAATTGAATGCATGAATCTACAATATATTATTATGTAAGGTGGTAACTCTAGTTCCTAATTCTTAGTAATTTTAGGCATAACAATCTATCATGCCAATTTAGGAGTGATATTATTACCCAAGGGTCCTGGAGGGTGTGGCTGTAGTCTCGGCTACTTCTCCAGAGCTAGCACCGGCACTGGGCGCGGTGGTGTCTTCAGCAGGGGCGGCGGCGCTAGAAGCAGCTGTCGTGGTAGTAGATGGTGCTCTTCTCAAACCAGGACGTAGACGTGCCCTGAAATATTTTATAGGCCCTTTTATTTATGCAATATTAATACATATAATAATACACCACGACTTAATAATCATGGTGTCTGGCAAATGAGAATAGAAACTACATCACACGTATATATCGCAGAAGGCAAATAAAGTATTTTTTCTCGATGAGAGAATATAACAGATACAAATATTATAAATGCATTGTGATTCTATACGAAATAGACAATCACTAGACAGACAAATAATTCGGGCATCGCATTAAATTTTACGCAATATCCATCGCATCACTATATCCTATAGGTATGTTTTACTGGATAGATAATGAAATTCCTCTTACAACATATTAATATGCTTTGTTAGAGCCATTACACATTGTCCGATAGATACCGGAAACTTAGTCGCCGACGTTCAAAAACAATTAAATGACTGCGACTTTTTAAGAACTACAGTACATAGTGATCGATAGTGCGTATTAGGCAATGGCGCTTATTGTAGTCTCACATCTCTATCGAATATTGTAAAACCACTAATATATCACCAGGGTTATTTTAAATCTGCCAAGGCATTAATAGAATGGTGGCCTTAAACAGTCCAATAAAATGATCGTAGACTTCATTAATATTGTCTATTCAAGACACGTTTCTGAAACGTGAAGTAAAAATAAAACGATGCGCTCAAATGCATTATGCATTTTAAAAGTAGGTAGGTAGGTATATATATATTCATTTGAATTATGTCATGATACTGAGCTGATTTGTTTAAGACCGATTAACTTTAATGATGATATTTCTTTGATATTTCCTTATAAAATCGGCAAAATTTGACCAATTTGATTTTAAAATAAAGAAACTAAAGTGGCGCTTCGCCTAGGAAGCTAATTCAATATTTTCAACGTTACTTATTTTGTAACTCTCAATGTTGATACAAATATTATTTCTGGTGTGTTTATTTTATTTACCAACTTCTTTTACAGAATCGTCATGACATATCTTTTAGATCACCTCTTCTGAATTTAAATTTTTAGATATGTAAATAGCATTTGTAACAAAAGGAGGTCAAAACTAGGACCTAATGCATTACAGCACAAAAGATCAAATTACCTGGGCGCAGGAGTTTCACTAGTAGCTGAGCTTCCTTCTTCTTGGGCTGGCGCTGCTGATGTGGAGCTGGGTCGGGTACGACCAGCAAATAGTCCGCGACGACCGAATCCCTGCAACAATAGAAACATGGAAGTAGGTCACCAACTTTGGCTTAAAGGCTTGCCACCTCACAAAATGGTAACTGTCGCGGCAGCATGTTAGGTGTTGTGATCTCTAGGTTTGTCGACTTTTAAATATCCAGAAATACCTGAACATTATAATGTGAAAATTACCAATCTTGTGACTGTTTTCTTTAATAAGTTATAGTTATAGTTTCATGCTTTGTTGGTTTTATAAATATTTATTTAAAAAATAAGATATAACCTGTAATCAAGGTTATCATTTTCCTTAAATAGTCTTGCTTTATGATATAAAATATGGTATACTATTATGATTTAAGAATTAATGTAGTAATAGTCTTATCTGCTAGAAAACCTAAATAAAAATAAAATATGAATAAAAACAGTAATATCATTGTAAGCCCAAAAAACACGAAGTCTGTATTTACAAGGGAAATTGGGATACAATAATAAAATTAATTTTTGTAGAGACACATTACCAGTAACAGTCAATCATCAGTCATTTTAAATGATCACAAGACTGGTAATAACTGACTTTAGTCGTAATTATTCTGGATAACAATCCACGTTGAAACAGTTTATAAAATACATTGTTAATGAATTCGCTTTGCAAAAACATTCGCTTTAGATTGCCTGAAGTAAAGGACTTTTATAAACAGCACACGCTTGTAAATAATAATATAGTCTATATTTTAATATCAATCAATAATCTAGGTTTTTAAAACTTAGAAATATCGTCGATTTTGGTCAAAACTATTATATTAAATATACATTTTGTAAACCCAAAAAATACGTGTGCTGTCCAAAAAGTACTAAATTTAAGGTAAAACCATCTAACCTTGGTGGTGGGTTTGTCAGCGGCTGCTGAAGAGGCGGTGGCGGATTCCGAGGCGGAGGAGGCCGCGCTGGCCGCGGCGGTTGTCTTACGTCCTCCGTTCGGCTTGTTGAACCGACCTGATCACAAACACTCATTACTGCATACCTACAATATCTTGCTCGTGTTAATTTACTCAACTACACAAACTGCATCCAACCTTGCATAATACATCGCTGAACCAATGTTCAGCTGAAACAATTTTCATTTAACAATAAACATTGTCACTTTACAAGATTCATCTTTTCGGTCTATCGATACTTATTGAATGTTGACCTCGAATAGCCTTCAAGTTTGTTTCCTAATCTCTTGGGCAAACTAGATTTCAGCTGAATGACTCATTTAATTTACTATACTGTTCTATTATCATCATTATGTTAAGAACCTTAACTCCATATAGAACGAATGACGCATCAAGTTTAAATGCAGTTCATGTATCATGACCCTAAAACTGTAGTAATGTTGTTACTGCAATCAGTTCTAGTATAATTTCATTGGCTAAACCTTCAGGGACAACGGTACCGGTTTCTAACAAATAATAACTATAGTCGACTAGACGAGATTGGAATTAAATCACAACGTAATATTTCGCCTTCAAACTTAATAGATTCCAAATACTCTACTATTAACGACTGGCCTTTCTTTTCTTGTTCTATGATATATCCGATATTAAGTTCAGTATATATGTAATATAAACTATGGATACCTTTAAACTAAACTTATCAAGAAGGTCGATGAAACGTTTGAGCAATTGGTTGCAGTTGAAATTCTTAATAATAATACCGTTGATATTTTTCTCTTGTTTTAACTAATTTTGTGTCAATACCCAATACATCTCTTATTTATTTCGCAATTTCATAGTAAAATAGATAATTCGCATAAATCAATCGCAAAGCAATACATGGATATCTTAAAAATAACACATCGCTCTTGCAACTACCGTAGACATTCCTGTATAAATTTTGCACTAAATTATTATTGGTGATCGTCACCAGTCGGTATTATTGTAGGTAGGTATTGGCTTATAGCGACCAAGTTTTATGAGAATTCATAATAATACCGTTAGAACCACAATTTTAAATTGTTTGGTATTTAAATCGTTCAGAATAGGTTATTGATTCAATTTTTGTCGGTATCGAAACCAATTTAAAAGCTATAAAATCTAAAAAAATCGAAATTACAGGTTGTTACTACGTACTTTTACATATTCATAATAAATATGCATGTCGAAATTTTTTATCAACAGGAAATAAATTGAAGTCCTAGGATTTAAACGTCCGCGTCAGTCAAATCTGTTTAATTACTACCTGTATTTTACTAGGAATGAGTTCCGTCTTCCTAATAATATTAACAAAGAAAGCATGTGATATATCAGTAGAATAATTACCTCGAGCTCTGGTTGAGGTTTCTTGTGGTGCTTCTGTGGCCGTAGATGTGGTGGAGACACGAGCCCTGGCACCGGGACGTGACTTGAACCTCGACGGACGTGTAGATGGCGCTGCTGTGGTTGTTGTAGTTGTAGTCGGCGCCGGTGTGGTTGTAGTCGTTGTGGTTGTAGTAGTTGTAGTGGTAGTCGTAGTCGTAGTCGGAGTCGTTAGCTCCTCCGTTGTGCTCAAAGGTTCAGTAGTCCACGAATCGTCATCAACAGTTGTAGTGCCGTCGAAACTTATCAAATCATTGCTAGTGGGATTAATTTCATTGTTAAGATTTTCGCCCGCGAGATACGCGTACAGATCCAAGGCGACCTTCTCCATAGCTGCCATTGTTGTATATTCAGTAGTATCTTGCTCATACGTTGTTGTCTGCTTGTAATCAGCAGGAAGTTTAGACTCATCTTCAATTTCTTGGAATTTGATTCCACTGGCTAAACTATGTCCTTCCCTAGCGGATTCCGTTTCATATTCCGGCTCTTTTTCAGTTGTTTCTTCTTCTTCTTCTGGGATCTCTTCGGTTGTTGTCTTAGCTTCCGAAGAATATCTACTTGGTGGCTCTTTATATTGGGATCGAATATCACCAGAATGTGTTTTGAAACTGTCGAGGTCTACTAATTCTGAGCTCGGGCGTCTGAAATTAATAAAATTGAACATGTAACTACATAATTTGACATGATATTTTTGACATTATTTCGGCACAAATCATACCTGATATGCGCGCGGGTCCTGCTCCTGGTCTGACCAATAGATTCATCAGCTACACTATCAGATTGCCGTCCGCGTTGCCTGACTGATTCTGAAGATACTTCTGGCACGTAAGTCGTGGTACTGGCTGATGCAAAATTGCGACCACGGGGAGGGAACCGTGTGCTTGAAGGTAGCCTGACACTTAAAATTATTGAGTATTATGTGTATTTGTAAGCATATATATAAATCAAAGTTTTGACTGACTCATCATCGCCCAGCCCAAACCGTTAAATGTATCAATTTTGTACGGAAGATGTCTTTTATAAATAGATTTTCAAATTGCAGAGTTTGTTCGAGAAATATTATCTTTTGGTTTAATATTATCTTTTACTTCACACAGGCAAACCCGCGAGCAAAAGCTAGTTTAAAATGTAATTCAAATGATGTTTTAATTATAATTTAATAAAATGCATGCGTTTAATACCTGGTATCTTCTTCAACTTCTTCCTCAACTGGCGGTGGCGGGATATTGCGACCTCGTCCTCGACCTCTACTCTGTACAGGAACAACTTCATTTTGTTCTGGAGTGGCTGTTGTTGCCGTTCCCGATCTATCAATCGTGCTGTACTTATTTTTAGTTATACTTTCATTTGCTATGTGATTATCGGTATCAGTCCTAAGGGGCCCATCATGAGAATTGTATACAGCCTCTTCAGTGACAGATGAAGCTTTTTCTTTACCCTGTCCATCTTTCTTACCTTCCTCGTCTTCATCGTAATAGTAATAAATGTACTCGTATTCATAATCTTGGCCATTAGGTCCCTTCTTTATTTGAATTCTTGAGTGTTGTTTTTGCTCAGTACCAGCAGTTTCAAAATTTACATCGGATGCTTGTAAACCACTATTTATATCGTCAATATTATCAAAGTTTATAGGGATATAATCCGTGGGCTTTTTATTGATATCGGGGGCAACGGTAGTGAGTACAGGCTTTTGCCTATGTTTAAGTGGTACTTTACTTTCATATTTTCCAGGAACTGCTTTTAAAGGAGTCTGTTGCCCTGAACTAAGTATAACGTATTCTTCTCCGGGCCTCGGTTTTGTTATGAGCTCCACATCAGCGTGCGCCCAGTTGAGCGTGCACGCTAATAAACATCTGTAACAAAAAAGATGTTTGTGAGGTGGCGTTACGAAAGCACTGTCGCTGCATTAGGAGTCACTGCTCCGTGAATCAGCACGACAGAAGGCTGTAGCGCCTACAATACTCCGACTATTACAATGCGCGACGACACAAGAGCAGTGAATCATCCAAAGATTTCATCACTACATTCCCAACTATTGTTTACATCTACCTACTAGCAACGTTACATGAACATATCTAGTTTCAATGAAACTTCAATTTATTCATACGCGTAGGGTAACAATTTTTGTAATAACACTAATGTCGTAACTGTGATCGATTTGCATAGTTGTTCGATATTCTAGTACGATTGCGTGGCGTTGCTCAAAGAATTTGTGTGAAAATTAAAATAGATGGCTGCAAAACAAGCATTGTCGAACGTTGCAATTGTTGAGAACGTGATGTGGTCGTGAGAAATTGCCAGCGAAAATCAGAGCGTGGGTGTATTACGCATACTGATAGATGGCGCGCTGCCGATGATGCGCAAGTGCATGCACAGCAGCGGATCGATGAGGCAACAACAACATACTCATCACTTTCGCCGCCAAAATAACTCTCACCAATTCACCAATCTGCGGTAAATGCATATTTTCTAACTCGTCTTCAAGAGCATCGCTAAGAGTTTCGAGTTTTATTACCTTCTCATTAGAAAATAAACCTTTAGAAAACTGTTGGGAAATCGACTGCTGCTTTTTACATCAGCCTGAATATAATTTTATAGATTGTTTTCGCGCAAGCTACTTTGACAACAAAAAACCGAGCCGAAGGCGGACGTTAATGCGGTGCATAAGTAAGTATATTGTCGTCAACACATTATGAAAAGGTTCAATGATTCATAACACGCTTACTTTATGGACTCGCAAATCCAATTATCGAAGTCGGAAGTGTCTGCTTCCGCACTATTTCTTATTGAACGCGGAAACTGGTTGAGGGATAGCAACGATGGATACTTCATTGGAAAAATCCTATCACCTGATTATATCAATGCTACACCTAAGTACTTTATGCAAATGACTATGTATTGTAACGTATCAAATAATGTAGGCTATGATGAATATTATTTATAAGTTATGGAAATTGCTCTCCTCAGAGGAATTAACGTCAGGCAGGCGGCAGGTCGTAAAAACTACAAGCCAAATCTTTCTGTAAAATGTATTATAGAGCATGTTGCGCCGACACAATGCTAGTGGAATAAGGGCAGGTGGAAGAAGAAGAATAGTGGTGGAAATTGGAGTGTAAACAGAGTTGGGTGTATTCTGTTGATTAACGGACGAGGCAATAGCGAAACTTACTTCGCGTTGTGGGTCATGGGGGTCAGACGGCGGGTCGTACCACGTAATAACAATTTTACCTTCAAGTTTCAACCCATGACGGAGGAAGGCGGGCCCTAGTAGGGAACCGGTACAACGCCAAGCAAAAGAAAGAAAGAAAGAAAAGTAGTGGAAACACACACATATTTCAAAACCAAATTAATCACTACACCGCAAGCTGTGAAGATTAATTTGTTGAGTTTTTTTAAAATGTAATTTACTAGTACATTTCTTACAAACCCTTTTTTCTTTCTTAGTAATGATTTAATTTATTTAAAGAAGATTGTGCACTAAATGCGTAAAACGTGATTACGTCTTCCATGACACAAAAACGCTGTAGATTATTCATTGGGTAAACGAACGATTCACAAATAGAATATCCGATCATTTCACTTTCAAATAAATACAATTCATTTGTTGACTATTGCACATACGTCAATACTAGGTTACATACACTATATTATATAACTTGTGTCAAAAACTTTCTTAGGAGATTTCGAGTGAGGACTCGAGTTTGATAATATAATAAAACAAAATATCAACATATGCCCACGTCAGGAATACATGTAGTCAACTTGTCATAAACTATATGTGCGAAAAAAACTGGTTTGCTGTCTCGCTAATAGAAAAGATCTCATTTGTTGGACGGTAGGATACATCACGCGACGATCTTGAGCTCCGAAAAAGTAATCAATCTGCAGTACAGTATGCGGCGAGCTGTTGGGGAGTAGCGACCCTACGTACCCGAATGCTCCCGGGTGAAGCTCCTGTTCTTCTGCTTGGGTTCACAGGCCAATTACAGTGGAGTTGCGAGAGCTTTATGCTTGAGGGTTGGATGTGAAACCTAAGTGGTTAGTGGGCAACGTGATGGGACCCTAAAGGAGCAAATGATCGTTTTTAAAGCCCAGAGAAACTTTTCCACCCTTAAGCCACTCGTCTGGTGTCGCCTTATCGCTTTTTAGCGACTATTTTGGGGAACTCACCTACCAGAGTTGACGAGTCAGTCAGGTCAGGCAGGTGCCATAGACCCAGTCTATCAATCTACCAACACCTTTGAAATACAATTTCCACAAATTTAAATGCTTATATACCGTTAGTTTACAATATATATCGCATTGGATTTAAATCTTCTTATGATTATATTGATGATGAAATAAATAAGCAATAAATGTCATGTCACTAATGGCTGCTCTTTTAACAACCTTGCGTTAAGCCTTATATTCATTGATATTTTAATCATTGTCAACAGTTACCAACCGAATTATTAGATACGGAGCGTGTGGCGATATTAACAAGATGAATGAATTGATCTTTGAAATAGCTATTCTATTTCGTAACGATGCTAATTGATAATTTTATAACACCAATGATACTTGAATAGAGTTTAAACAAAAAGTTCATTTAAGAACTTAGACTAATACAGCAAAATTCCTTTGGCATTTAGCGCATACCTTAGTAATGCATTTACGATACAATTACTATTAAATATATTCACTGCAATAAGTCATACAACCTCAATAATTCCGTACAAGAGTGTAACCGGACCGGTATAAATGAGGTACCGGTTCAATTTCACTAGACGTAAGGTCGCGGCGTGCGCAAGGCTAGGTGAGCGTATCTACTTCATCTGGACCAATATACTAAGGCCCGTAGAAGCCTGTACTCCTTACAGTTCATTCTTCTATGACGAACATATAAATTAGCTTCTCATTCAAATGCTATGGACTCCAAATAGTCCCTTATGTGACTCTTCTTTGCTGTATCATGAACCCTTAATAATGTCTAAATATAATTCTTAAACGAAGACTATTAATAAAGAAGAAAATTTTTCTAACTTCGCGATAGCTGTGAGTGTACAAGTTCTGATCAGTATAAGTCTCGCTATGGGTTACCAATTAACCTTTTTTTTTTTTTTATCCTGGCTCGGCAAAGTGACTACGCTACACCTGATGGTAAGTGTAGCGTAATCCAAGAATATTGTCGACCAACGATAAACAATGTGTCCATCGTTGGTCGGCAAGATCATGCCGGCCTGCCAAAGGGCCAAGGGGAAGGGAAAGGAAAAAGGAATGGGAAAAGGGTGAGGATCAGGGGGCAAGCCCCCTGGGGAGAACCGGATATACACTGGCTGACCCTGGAACGCGACCCACGCAAGGTGGGCCACTATGGCAGGTTTTAGCACCAGTGTACGGTGGTCGCTATCCGGTCGGATACAAGTATCCTCCCACCAGCATTACCATAGCATTACCATAACCTAGGCAACACCATTTCTTAAAGGTCAGTTGAAATTCGCTGCGCTCCATGTTTTAGTGTCTTCGTTCGAATCTGCTTTAGACTTCATACTTATAAATAATACCATCCCTGTATTATATGCCACAGCTGTGCCGGCCTTCCCTAATAATGAGAGGGATTAGGCCTTAGTCTACCACGCTGCCTTAATGCGGCTTGGTACACTTAACATACATTCACAATAGTTATGGTGAATTCTCAGGTATATAGTTTACCTATATTATGCATGCGTATATATTATTACCAATAAATCATACGACATGGGCCATCTTCTTTTTTAACCCGACATCCTTGGTCAACATTATTTCGAAATATGTTGTTTGGAAATCATTTTATGATCGTGTATAAATATTTATGAAGATATTCATTATTTACGATTTTAAAAAGGACGAATTGGATGCGTATTGTGTAATATGTAACGTTTATAAACCGACCATCGATAACAATCAACGAGAGAATAGAGAATAAAATAAAAGCGTGTTAATAAAAATGAGTTATATTTTTGTTGCCGAGTCTATAAAAAAAACTCTGAAACCGACTCAATCTGTTTATTTATATTTTTGGCTTTTTAGTTTTTTAGATCTGTTTTTTTTTATTAAAAATGTTTTTAGTTTCCTATCTTTAGTGAAGAATCATCAAAATCGAAATGACGAGGAAAAAACATTTCAGTAAGAACTAAGAATATATTATACCTATTATTTATTTATATACGTATGTATACGAGTATTATTATGATTATTCTTAATAAAAGTCAATAATATCTTACGCATAAATGGTAATAGTTGATGTACATAATTATGATGTCCAAAGAACTCGTTGTTTTGTTATTATAAAATATGATTACCCAAAACCCTTTGTCCAACTACAACAATGAGAATAGCATGGTGAAATAATCCACAAATAAACAGTGTAAAAACAGATATAAAAATAGCTCTGCAGTCTAAGTGGCGAGATAAATTAGGTATCCGCCTAAAAACCGAGTGGCACAATTTTTTTCTGTCGCGTGCAACGCTGTAACTATTATTTACTGCAAAACATTGTTTTGTAATAGCAAAAATGAGGTATCTGGTACTGAACGCGTGCCCATTTTTATGCAAGTGTCCATAAAAGGGAAGGTTTAGTGTGTGCTATTATATTACACCAAACTCTGTAAAAAATGTTACATGTTATGTCTATAAAAATGAGCACCTCAAGTTTACATCTTGACGCAAGAAACGTAATGAAAAGAAAAAGTGCATGAAAGTGTTGATTGAAAAGATTAAGAAACACGTTTGTAATTAAAATAACTTCATCACGACAGACTACGAGTTGAACTAAAATGGTTTAAATTTACTTCTCTCTCCTATCGGTGGATAAATTTACGAGGAAACCGTATTATAGAAGCGTAAACAATCGAAAACCATATAAACTGATACGAGTATTTGAATATCAGGACCTCAAATGTGCCGAAATGTATAACATTTCAAAATTCTCTTTCTGAATATATATATAGGGCTCCGATATAAAGTTAACAGTAGCAAAAAATAATAATTTTATTTATATTTTGTGCTGATTCAAACGAACGAAAGACTGTCTACATCATAGAATTACCAAATTCCTAACCATAGTTTATTTTCCTCAATAAGTACAATACAGTTTGTAGGAGACACTTTTACTTTTCTGTAAGCACTTAGCACCTTTTCTCTAAATATGCATGTATGTAACAATAACCCATCGTACCTAAATCACTAGAGAGTTATATCGACTCGTCCTCTGCTAGCCAAAATATTAAAAAAATAACATGTATAAAATCAGAGATCAGTTTAAATAACTAAAGTTAACAAGTTAGCGTAAACACTGCCTGTAATGCAATTAATTACTTTCTTGTTATCAAGTTGAATGCAGTGATTCCAGCGGACATGGTAGATAAATTATTTACACACGACAAAAAACATGCATTGTGTGTATAAAAAAACTTAAATATTTGGAAACAAAATGAAATGTATGGTCCTTCACATATTATGGTGTGCTTCAATCAATTAATTAATAACATTCTAGTTGAATATTATAACTGTTTGAAAGTCCTAAAAAATGTATATAAAGTAACTATAAAGTTCTTGACATACCTACGCCAAACCTCATCCCAGGCGATGCGCAAAGGTCGCTTCGCCCACCTTCTTTTTTTGTGTCATCTAGACTTACAAGGTCTTAGTATAGTCAATTAAAAATATATTTTTTAAAAGGCAGAACTTATTTTATCTATATTCTACTCTATTTAGAACTTATCTTATATTGCGAAAAGCTCTGCTTTTTTTATTTGATTGAATGACGAGACGACCAAAGCGCTCGCCTGATGGTAAGCGCCACGCTTGCCCATAAACAGAAGCAACACCACACAGAACTTTGAATTACAAAGCACTGCATGGCACTGAACTGCGCTCGTCACCCCGAGACATAAGATGTTAAGTCTCATAATGCCCAGTAATTTTACTAGCTTCAATATCCTTAAAATCGAAACACAACAGTACTTAAACACTATTGCTTGGAGGCAGAAATAGATAACGCGGTGGTACTAACCCAGACGGCCTCATACGAGGGACCTACCACCTTGGCTGATCTTTATACAAGTCACTAATTATAAATTTCAATAGTGTTCCTATTGTTCGTGTCATTGTGAAATGACCCTGATATATACCATTGCAGATTATAATCTGCCAACACATGTATCGGTATTAATAGTGACGCAATTAATTTAGGCTTTAATCATGAGTCATATCGTGTTCTCTAAATGTGGCCTTCAATTGTAACGTCATAATATTTAAATCAATTCTTAGAAATTGTCACTGTGACTAAAAGATAACATCGCAATGAAGTTATCCCACACTGCACTATAAAATAGAAGGAAAGGGATAAAAAGTAGCCTATGTTACTCGGTGATAATGTAGCTTTCTAACGGAAAAAGATTTTTTGAAATCCAGTAGTGTTTAAGTTTATTCGTAACATACAAAAATACAAATCCTTCCTCTATATAATATTAGTGCAGAACACGTTTTTAATTTGAATGCTTGCTAAAAATACTCGCAGAATCGATGAAAAGTTAATTCGGCGGAAAACTCGTAAGGCATACAAGATAAACAGTGATTGTTCTCTGTGGGAGACGAACAGTAGGTCAAGGACTGATCACATTTCCCACAGCGTTTGCTGTGCGACGTCGATACTGGCTGGCATGTACAACGTCCTCTATCTGCTGAGTGTACACATTACATTCCTTACACTAAAAACCACGGTGTGTTATGTTATGAGGATATATGCGATCATTTAGGTGCTTGGTTAATTAACCGAATTAAAATTAATTCTAATTAGAATGGAACATATTTGTAAAGCTGATACGAAGCATTGCTAGACAAACTCCACCCTTTGCCTTTAAAGAAGCTGTTATACTAAGTGAATTCCGGTGCGGGCAGATGAATCGGAAGAAAAGCCTTATATATTACCAATAGGCTATCCCACTCACACAACCGAACTTCGTAAGCCAGGATCGACAAAGGGACACATATTTTGATACCAAGTCTTTTTTATTATGAGAAACTGTCATTATCTCGCGACGAAATAAATCAAATAGAGAGATACTACTGTAAAAAAGAAGAAAATATACTTCCCTTCTTAGATATTACATAATAATGAACTAAGGAGATATTAATCTTGAGAATAAAGAGATTTACAACTGGAGAAGCCATAAGACATACTTTGGTGGATAAACGATTTGTTTTGTGTAAATATGGAGAAATAACACACACATTGAACGTCGAACCAAAGTACACAGATGTCATAAGTTAGTTATTAATGGCCAATAAGACTAGCATGACACAGATTAACGATTACAAAGAGGAAAAACTCGTCGAACGATTACATATTTTGAAATCTAACGTACATAGATTACGATAGATATTATTTAAAGAGATGCGCAAACGAAAACAAATCGCGTAACTGATCATCTGCAACAGGCATTAGTGTACAATGCAATAAATTACATAACTAGTAACATCATCGTCGCGTCGCGTCGGGCTACACTTTCATAAATGAAACGTCCTACTTCGGGCTTAAGTTTCAAATACGTAAATGTTATCGTGACATGCCGATGGTCGCGTCAATGCTGCGTCTGCGACTTTGTACTGTACGTTAGGGCTGTCAAACGCACCGGTATACCGGAACATGTCCATGTCCCCGTGTCCGCCACTAAGCCAGTTGGCCTGATTTGAAAATCAATGGTTGCTAAGCGGGTAAGCATTAGGGCTGCCAACCTTAATATATGCATAATTAAATACTTAAGGTATTGGTGTGGATATTCATGGACGGTGGAGATCACTTACCATCAGGTGACCCATTTGCTCGTTTGCCGGTCTCTGCTAAATAAATTACCTACCTTGTGTATTTTATTTATAACCGAATTAAAATGGAAATTCTGTATTCGCCATCCCTATTTGTTCAAAATATCTCGGTAAACGTTGTTGTATTTATGACAGCCCTACACTAGGTAGATATATCCGACCACTCGACGGAAGTTTCGCTGTAATCGAGGATAACAGAGCACTACAAAAGCTGTATAGGTTTTGACAACTTCTATTGAAAATCTGCTCAAATCGCACGTTGATCAACTAAAGTCGAGCTGTGTGAATATATACCTAACGCACGGCGTTACTGGCGCCTTCAGGAGAACGTTTACAGTCGACGTCACAAACACTCAGGTCTGACGCTTAACACGACAGTGTGTCTTCACCACATGAACGTCTGCATAGGACGTAATATAATGTTCGAATGAACGTGCCCATTATGTGTGTAAAATATGAGACATGTCATGTCATTTCGACACAGGTCGTAACCTCATGACACCCTGACGATTACTTTGACTCACTTTTGCATTGTGGTAATCGCATACAATTTCCAAACTATATCCAAAAGAGCCCGTGCACACAACTAAGCTTAAACAACTTGCACGAATTAAATCGTTTCACAAAATTGATTATCAGAATCGAGTAATGTGTACATGAAAAAATTGAGCCAAAGAAATGCAGTAATAGAAAATGTGTCCTTATTTCTCGAAACTGCTAATGTTTTTATAAAACTATCATGGCAAATTCCCGTATTCTTTTGTTCTACTATATGAATACGACGAAAATAATTATTTTCATAAATAATATTAAAATTAAAACCACGTCGATATGCATTCATGATCACCGTGTTTTCAACCCAAGTTAGTTTGATTTCGGCAACGTACTAATGTGGTGGTCCTAGTAAATAAATACTCGTAATGTAACCGATATTTGTTCAAACGGATATCAACCTATTTACCTAAATATATTCGCTTGTGCTATAAATATTAATCGACAAATAATTACTTGACTCAGGTATTAGATTGACGAAGGACAGTATCTTTGTTATAATGACTGTATAAGTTATTTTATTGCAAAGTGCACCGACAACCTTTACCTTTAATGAAATATCTTTAATGTATATTAACCACATTAACGCATTCCGTTTTGAGAATATTTATTTACTTGAATAAAACGGTATGAACACTACTTGTATTATTTAATACAAAATACAGTTTGTTATTATAATATGAATACATATCGAATCATCCATCCTTTTCGCAAAACCTCAGAAAGCATCCTAACATAAGTAATCTTCTTTCACACTCTGGTTTCCAGTCCAGAAATTTGTTTAGCAAGTTGAGCGTGCGAGGAATGGAGATTTGGATCTAGCAACCGTTCTACCGAGCTGTACTGCAAATAACTGATGACTTCTATTGCGGCAGTAGTTATTAGGAGCGAAAATACGAATATGCGACTATTTGTGTAAATATGTGATTGCACAAATTGACTACTCGTCATCCATCATACTAACGAGCAACTGTCGTGTTTCCGAGATAAAATAACACAAAATATTTTCACTTATAAAAGCCTTGGGCAAGCTTTAAACGTGTATTATGTGATTAAACAGATAAATTCTTTTGGTGAAGACCGAAGTGTTATTTTATATACAGAAAATCCTTTTTTAAGTCGGTAAAAACAAATTTAGTCAAAACTATATAAGGTGCGCTTGTTGTCACCCTAAACGAGTATCAAGGTTGAAAAAGGCGAATTTATCAGATGGTGAGTCAGCGAAACCCGGATGTCGTGAATAATAAATTTCACTAGAGCGATGTGAAGCTTACATAACCCGCAGGCAGTTATTAAAATTAGTGAAGTAATATTTGTAATAGAACAACATTATCAACATTCCTCGTGCAGATCGCGTTATTTCACTGTTATTTATAGCGGCGCGCCGGCTAAAAATTTCCCTTTCGATGACCATTACGAATGACATAAAATGGTAAGATCCGATTAGAAGTGGGCACAGCGTGAGGCACGAGGCGAAAGAGAAATTAATCAGCGAAGAAATTACATTTTGATTAGAATTTCATTAATGAAATGTAAACCAGTTTTCGAACAACAAAAAAATATTTGTTATTTTTGTAGGGGTTTATAAAAATAGTAATAATACTTTCTGACTCCGAAGTGCTGTAGAGGGTATTTTGTTCTTAATATACTATACATACAGCCGCATTTTATCTTTATTGAACATAATGTCACTTTGAGAGAAAAAAGTAAAATCACATACGAAATGAAGACTACGTTGATCAAGATCTAGGTCCTGCAACCGATATGTATTGAGTTGTCATTTTTTGAATTGAGACGAATGTAAAGGATGGTGTAGTGTACTTAAATCATGTTTCAAATGATGCCACTTTTATGTAGGCCAAAGACATCCATCACTTCATCCATTGACATTATGATCATCTTCTAAGCGATGGAACGAGGCCTGATAGTGTTACCTTCTTATGTATTAGAAGAAAATTGACTCAAGTAGACAGCTCACTTTTAACGACTAGAATAGGTAAGAAATACACTTGTGTTTGCAGAAATATAATTAATCTAAGAAAATTTCCCTATGAAACATAAATAAATAACCAAACAAAATTAATTCGCAGCTTCTACTATTATTTATTGTCTACTTCATCCATTGAAGCAACTGCATAAAATAATGTATAAAAAGTCAATAATCATGTCCAGCGATGGTGAAAGCCGATATAAATTTCAAGCACGACATCCTCCACATAAATACATTATTCATTTAGTGTTATAAATAGTAAGTACCTACATCAAACTTCTATTCGAAATTTCTCGAATAATATTCAATTGTGAAACATTTTTCAAATAAACATTTGATCGGAAACTTATACTCTCGATGAGTTTTCGTAGCGGACTACGAAAGCTTATAGGCCAACTATGATCTACGAATAAAATAATTAAAAAAATATATTAATAGTGAATTATACTTCTTATATTGTTTTTAATGTTACTAACTACTTATTTTATTGCTAAAATATTTCAAAGTAAAAAATACTACAAAACCGAATAATGTTACTACGTTTGCTTGATGTTGGATTATAACACTTTACTTAAAAGAAGTAGTCTTTCATATAGTATTTAAACTATTTTTAAGAGCACATTACTTGTCTGTGGTAATGTCAGTTGACAGCCTCCATGGCGCAGTGGGCGGGTAATCGGCTGCCAAGCGAAAACTTGAGAGTTCAATTCCCGCACCAAGACAAATATGTATATACATTTTATTGGATGATTACTTTTCGATCGTTCGTACGTGTATTGTATTCACTAGTTTCAGTCATAACCACGAAGCGGATTTCTACAAATAACATCACAAAAACCTTGAATAATATTGTAATAAAGGATCTGCATTCTTCCATAATTAATTTATCAACTCTTAGATTATTATTCACGCACGCCACGCGATATTCAAATATGTAGAATATTGCCAAATTGTTTTGCCTGCCACCAATTATTAGAAAGTATTATTTATTTTTGTATCACACACTGCGTTCAGGGTTGCAAAAAAATTTAACGTTGTTGAGAAAGGCTCGCCCAGAATTTTTGTTTCGCAAGTCCTTGCAAAGTACATTTACTATTGTTACGCATTGTGCGTTAAAATTGAACGCAATTAACATTGGAACATATCTAAACGTCCATCAGTCATAAAACTAAAGTGTTATTGGCTAAACGTAACAAGCGGTGTACAACGCATCGTATCAAGCTTTCAATATTATGTCAATTTTATTACATCTATTTAGTATAGTTAAAGTGAGAAGCAATCACACGAGAGGCAATTTATAAAACTTAAATTAGACTGCAATAAGTAATAAAACACCGAGCGGTTAAGCAACGACACGTTAGCGCAAGTACAATGAGAACCAGTATTCAATAGGAGTCAAATAGTTCAATGAATTTAAAATATGACTTTCAAGTGCATTGTTCACGACAGATAATAATATGTACACCAAGAGTATGGAACTGGTAAATAGGAAACTTCCTAACAAGCCCACGTGAAGTGTGACGCGTCGGTGACAATAAGCATGCAGTGCGGTGCGGCAGCGTGGCGCTGACTGAAGTGTCCCGGCACAAGGTCTATACCGCCGCGCCACTCGTGGCGCAGGCCCGAGGTCGCCGGTGAACGTACGGGTGCAAATATGTACGCGTAATCAATTGCCTATTGCTAGCCGTTGCTCACTCTTTTACTCATACCGTGGGTGACAAGGAGAAAAATTAATATTATGCACTTATCCTAGAAAATCGTTGACAAAAAACTAAAGGTCGTATTCCTGCCGTATCTATTCATGAGGCCTGCTAGTATGCTTAATGTGTAGGTATTAAAATATGAGTTTTAAATTCAATGCAGGCAACTTTATATACGCCTTTAACTTAGGATAAGGAGCGAATACTAAATTATTTGTGTAAAACTAGCTTCATAGTTACCTACCACGCTATAGCAAAAAGATAATGCGAAGTAATATTAAGTATCATTTCGTAATTCCTATTTTAACGATATTTAATACATCAATGAATTAGCAATCAATATGAGCAAAATATATTACGCAAAAGGGGAGAAACTGTTACCCATGTAGAACCGACTATCACAAAGATCACATTACACACGACCATTCATGCCTATCACAGCACACACGTAAGCAATCGAAAGGGAAACGGAAATACACAACACTTTTATAACGTACACATATCAACCACTTCATCAGCAACCGTCGAGCAGACAACATAATAATGAGAATCGGCTGGTGAAAATTACTTCGATGTACGAATTAACATGCACAAAAACGTAACAGAAGATTAAACTCGTAGGAGAATGGCCCGACCTTTCAGCCTCGATGAGACCCGACGCGGGACGACACGAATCAATTATATTTGTGTTCGACCAAAAATGTTCATCTTAATTAAGTAGTCAACTATTTATATAAGAGAACATGATATAAATGTCGCGAAATCGTAACCAGCCGTAACACTACTTAATATTTAGATGTAAAGGAGTTTAAAGATGGTTAATTTATTTCTGGTAAGAATACTGATATAAAAACCAAATTACAGTAACAATGACGTACTAAGGATGTGGTTGAAGTCTGAGGATAAGCAGAGAAGTGACTCGTTAGAAAACCTTTTTAGTCTTAGCAACGTTTTGACCGTGTTATGCGTTATAACATGGGTGTACTACGCTTGACATTTGTCTGAACAAAAAACTAATATTATGCAAGTTTAGTTCTATTGAGATTTCTTTTTCTTCCAACAAACCAAGCAATTAACATTAGATTCGCAATGAAACTAATGAAACATAATTATTGGTTATTATTTGGTCCAGTGCCCAAATAAGTCATGAGAAACTGTACCTACTGTTATTTTAATGCCAATATTATTAATGCATAATATATTCTATTATTCATAATTTGATACATCACAATTAATATTTTGATTAACACAAAATTATATATACGCACCGATGCGACAGTTCGAGATCAACATTACGGACAAAGACCAAAGTCGCAGTCGAACTAAAATTAAATCCACAATCGACGCCTATAATGTCATAATCATAATGACATAATTTGTCAGTTGGTTATCGTCCAACGGATGTGACGTTAATACATAGCTATTCGTACAGTAATTGGTAATCTATTGAACGGTATCGAGTTCATCAACCCTGGTGGAACTTGAATTGCGATCACGTAAAAATTAACACCACGGCCGTGGACAGCACGTTAATGGACGACCGCATACACAGATTACCGAAGGGTGAACTAACAAAGCGTTAAATGAAATACTGACATTTATAATTGAGTAGTTGTAAAAACGGAGAAGTTAAGTGCACGGCTCAGATCACGCTCTAGTGCTGAAGGAAATCAACGTGAAGAAACAACCGGTCTTTCCTCTTGCGATGTTTACTCAATCTAGGCTATTCATATTTTTGTAATGTTTGATAGGTAAACGATAGGCAAATTGACAAACAATGTTGAATTAGTAGTTGAAACACACTGTAGGAGAAACTTGGCTGTAGTATGATAAAGTTTATAGCAGTGCGATAAATTATAGGAATGAAGAATGAGTTATACTCAACTCGCGGAAGGCCCCCAATACTTTATTATAAATAGTTTTGAGTTTTTTGATATGAACTACGATATTTTACAGTTGTGTTGCGGATTATAGAATATTTTTATGTTCTATTGACGAACTCCCTTTTCTTGAATGAAAGTATTTATCAAGTATTTATTTATATTTAATTGTTTTTGCAAAGTTATATCAAAATCGGTTCATCAACGTGTTGAATAAACATTCATTCGAATTTTATCATATTATTCAATTGATTGCATTTACAATAGAAGCGATTTCGTAACTGCGCTAGTATCGAAGTACTAATAAGTGAAGCAAACAGAATATATTAACTTTACTTTCTCTTAAGGCCATGATTCTTTCTGCCTGGCGCTATTCCGGCCCAATGTCAGCGTTCGCCTTCCTCATAGATTTGACGGTATTTGGTATTATGTGGGGCGACCCGCCGGCTAACCTTCACAACCCGTAATAGGAACCAAGTTCCGCCATTACCTCGTCATTTATTCAGCAGACACAGCCGGTGAGGTTGGCTTTGGAACTAAAATGTTGGTGGCCAACTTACACTACAAGGGCTATATTATCTTTAATAATGATACCATTTATTCAGCCGTCGGACGTGCAGGTGAGGTTGGCTTTGGAACTAAGATGTTGGTGGCCAACTTACACTGCAAGGGCTAGATTATGTTTAATAATGGTACCAGTTATTAACATGGCTCATATCAGTAACTAATGATGAGACTACATTCGATTATTTTTTTATTATAACACTAGTGTTTTGTCACGTTAATATTATAAATGTTATGTTATTCACAACTTCTAAACTAATTTAATAAAATCGTTAACAGTATTTTGTCGTGTACCGTAATCTCCACTGAATCAAATTGTGTGAAAACTAGCAAAGAGGAAATCGTTCCATAATGTCTTTTTAAAGTATATTTTATTGTCGTTAATATATTTTTGCAACATATTAAATCAAACAATTAGCTTAAACATATGACTGACCTCTCCCAAACATTTTACTAACATATACAAAGCAGCAATATCAACTAGACTTTTTTTTAAATCCTGGCTCGGCAAAGTGACTACGCTACACCTGATGGTAAGTGTAGCGCAATCCAAGAATAGTGTCGACCAACGATAAACAATGTGTCCATCGTAGGTCGGCAAGATCATGCCGGCCTACCATAGGGCCAAGGAGGAGGGGAAGGAAAAAGGGATGGGAAAAGGGTTAGGATCAGGGGGCAAGCCCTCTGGGGAGAACCGAATATACTGGCTGATCCTGGAACGCGACCCACACAAGGTGGGCCACTATGGCAGGTTTTAGCACCAGTGTACGGTGGTCGCTTTCCGGTCGGATACAAGTATCCTCCCACCAGCAAACTGAGATGTTTAGAATATTCCATACATTTACCGCAACATACAAACATTCACTATGAACAATGAAATCAGATTGTTAACCGAGATTACGGCAAACAATGAAAACAAAGGTAATTTTAGTCGCTTATAAGCAGCGTCTAATCCAGGGAAGTGACAGTCTAGATTAGATAATTATCGGTTAAATAACAGTTGGCATGTGTATAGTATTACGTTCGTAATTTTGGGGAAAATAGTTTTTTTTTTATTTGATTGACCGACGAGACGAGTAAGACGGTCGCCTGATGTTAAGCGCCACGCCTGCCCATAAACAGAAGCAACACCGCACAGAACGTTGAATGACAAAGCACTGAATGGCATTGAACTGTGCTCGTCACCCCAAGACATAAGACGTTGATTCTCATAATGCCCAGTAATTTCACTGGCTTCAGTGTCCTTCTAACCGAAACACAACAGTGCTGACACACTGTTGCTTGGCGGCAGAAATAGTCAAAGAGGCCAAACCAGACGGCCTCTCGCATACGAGGGGCCTACCACCTTGTAAAGGTTTATGGTATGGTGGTTGTTGAGCCTGTCTGTGGACGGTTTTGTCTACGGCATGATTAGTCAGTTCGAACGGCATGAATCGAAGTGACTAAGCCCTAAGCTGGTAGAGCATTTCGTAAGATATATGAGATACACATACAGACAAACATGGCGGATAAAGACACACAGCTTCAAAGTTCAGTTTGACTTCGGATGTAAAAAATAAAACACAGTTGAAACAATGCTTTAAAGATATAACTTTCGATCTCAAACAACTTGATTCAACGGGAAATGAGTGTGCGTATTACAAAATACGCCATCAGTACGCAGCGGATGCTACAAAGGATGTAGAATGTAGATTATGATCTAGAGCCAAACACTCTGTCAACAGATTCCAAATAATTTGATAATATTTACATAGTATAAAATGAAGTCGCTTCCGCTGTCAGCTGTTGTATGAACCGCAGCACCGCGCCAGTTTAATGTGGAGCGCTACGCTTGTCCATAAATGCTGCTAAAACCTGCCATAGTGGCCCACCTTGTGTGGGTCGCATTCTAGGGTCAGCCAGTGTATATCCGGTTCTCCCCAGGGGGCTTGCCCCCTGATCCTAACACTTTTCCCATCCCTTTTCCTTCCCGCCCTTCTTGGCCCTTTGGCAGGCTGGTATGATCTTGCCGACCTACGATGGACATATTGTTTATCGTTGGTCGACACTATTCTTGGATTGCGCTACACTTACCATTAGGTGTAGCGTAGTCACTTTGCCGAGCCAGGATAAACGAAAACAAAAAAAAAATAATCATAGTAATAAATTCTAAGTGCGTATTTAAAGTATATGTGCACATATTTACTGTACGGAATACTTAGACGCTTGCGTAGTAAAACTCGTCCTACTCAAACTTGACCATTTTTATCTGTAGATTTTAATATTTCCAGATTAAGATTATTTGTTCGGTTTTACGAACCGCTTCAAACCCCATGCACAATTCAAGGTCATTGTGATCATTAACCTTGAAGTCATAATATACATAATATATATATTTATATATATGTATATACATATATATACGGAGACGAAGACGGTGTTATTGTAAAAATTGCCAGTTAAGAATAAACCTTTAAACGATTTTATTTGACCACTACAAATAAGATTACGGATTAACGAACGAGCGACCGGGCAGCGGCGAGCGACGGTCGTGCGACACAAGTACCTCGTTAATATAACTTGTATATCAGAATCACGTGCAGTATGCACGGAATCACAAAATGTGGTATCCGCGGCACGCACAACGCCTGTCTACGGCTGACACGAAAATATTGCGATCACACTGCAATAATATACATTATCCATACGCTAACCGACTTTACTGGTGCCGAGCTCTTATGGGAAAATGGCGAAGAAAACCTACTTACATACTGACATTTAACCATCACCATTCTGAAAACTCCGGCGCGGTCCAAGACCCCCAAACCGCATGTCAAGGTCCGCGTACTTGCCAAATACCTACGCTTCCCAAGTAGAAAATCAACTTTTACCACAATGCTAGCACATAAAACACGTTTCGTAAACAGGAACCGTTCATGCGTAGGTACCTCGGCACCACTGAGCGGCGCACCCTTTTCTTTTGCTGCTTTGCAAAAAAACATCGAATGTTTAAAATCATCTGCAAACAGCCCAGTCGCATCTTCGGTTCCTACACCTACGCACAAAGAAACCTGCCTACCAGTCATATACACTCGGTTTTTAAACATAACACTAAATTACAACATGTTTCCACGCTATCTTTACACGTATCGCGTATTATTTTTTTGTTTAATGCATACATTTTAAATAAATTAAATAAGCTGAGTTACCATCTCAAATTATATCGCGATGAGTTTCAGTTCTCATTTTGTCTGTAGCTGCGGCCGGTCTCGATTTTGTAACACACGATGCAGATCATGGACATAGAAAGAGCCAAGGTCAAAAAACAGCGTTCCATTTGTGCAGCGCCGCGACGCGACGACGCCTGCGCTCGCGCCTCGTGGCTGACCGCTGATTGTAACTCAGCGGCGCTAGCCGTGCCGCGCGCGACCACTGCCTATCGTCGATGAAGTACCAATACCTCCTAACTGACAATTTAGTCCAAAATAACTTTTTTATTACAATAGACGTAAACATAAACCAAATCCCTTAGTAACTAATAAAAAGGTAATGTATTGGAAACTATTTACTATCAATAGTTGATCAAAATAAATAAAACCTTATTTTAAACAGTTTTTGTAAAATAAAACCTTATTTTAAACAGTCTGGTGTAAAATTAGATTCTCAACACTTAGGACGTATTGGTACTTCATCGACGCTATGTTCTCGATAATTGTTGGGAATCACCCGAATACTTCGTTATATATTTTACAACATGGGCCACGCAATAGATAAAGGTCACGTGTGGATGATGCAGTCGATCCCTAGAAAGTTGACGTTGAGACCGTTGATATACTTGATTCTAACAACAATAGCGACTTAATATATCTACGGCAATCGACATAGAGATAGTTATAACACAAAAACATATGTTTTATTCATCAGTTATCTCATACCACAATCGTCGAAAAGTCATCGACGGGAAAGTGATATTAGCCAGATCCAAAAATGCCGGTCTCAAACGCTAAGTCACATAATTATGTTTTCGAATACAAGGTGGTGGTGGTGGTGTGGCGATACCGACAAAGATGTTGTTGAACACCGGACATGGAGCCTGCGCCTTATCTGATGCAACGGAGTACATCCAATGTCATTTTATTATGATTATGACATGTCTGGTTTTCTCCGTCCGCGTCGACGCGTGCGGGGGAGCGTCGCTTTGTTCTGATGAAATGCAATGATATAATGTATATTGTGTTTGCGCAAATTGTTATCTCTTACTGCAGATGCCTGTATGAATTATATAATTGGGAAAATCATAATGTAACAACGGCACGCAGCATCCTATCCACATCCACCTCATATACATAATGTATTTTTTATATGTTAACTGCTTCAAGGATCATCATACACTTAAAATGTGTGTAAATAAAATATTAGGCAACCGGTAAAACCTGCCAAATAAATGAAGACGAATTTAAGCATGGAAATGTCAAATTCAAATGCTGTTAAGACTATACCCAACGCCAATGACCTTGACGATTTGCGCCATATAAAAATTTACCGGAATGGAGGTTTCGCGCGACCGAATTTAATGGTTTTTGTTTGTTATTTCAATTTTTTTATTTAGAATGTTGCAAAAGTAATACGTCGCTTTTTTATTTTATCACAAGGATTATTTTAGTAAAATATTAATTTGAATTAATGTTTTGATTTACTGCAAATTATGCGTCAAAGATTAGAAAATTGCAGTTATTAAATCTATTTTAACTAATTCGAGCGCACTTAAACTGTGCTTTTTTAAAATTCCATAATGAAGCTTTAATACAAATATATTTTTATAAGGCGATTACATTAGCAGATATATTTCTCCGAACTATCTTTTAACCCAGCGTTATTTTTACGATTAACCTTGGCTACAGCCTTAAAAGTTAATGATCTAAAATCAACGTGGAGAAGTCGCGTCGCTCACCTTTATAATTCTGCACAATGCCGTGCCATTTTTTTTGTTCGTGCGAGTATAAATATAGCAAACACAAAAAAATAATGTGTGCTTACTACACCGAAATATTTTAGCATAACAGTTTTAATTCATAAGCGAAATGCTCAACAAAATAACTGCTTAATCAATTTACTCTCCTTTTTGCTGGGACCGTTTGTATATATTGCAAACGATATACATAAATATTTAGATGTTCCAACCATAGACGTTAGGCACGAATATTATATTAATATCACAACCGTGTCAAAATACTGAATACGGTACAAGGTACTCTTGAACATCTTCAAACCAAATAGTCTCAGCGACCTTCAAGTTTATAAATTTAAAATTAGTTCTTAAAACCGGTAATTACAAAGGTGCCTGATGCTAATATCGAGATGAACCAATAACGCCTTCCAAATTATTTTGCAATGTGACATTATCATTTTACAATTTAAATTTTCGAGGACAAATATTTAATAAGTTTAGTTTCATTATTGTTATTCAGAATCACCTTTGACACATAAATACACTAAACAAAATGTAAAATGCCGTAAAATACATAAAAAACACTTGTTTAGATAATGTGCTTTCTGTACATTATTTTAGTCAACAATTAATAACATTTATATATTGATATATAACATTGAACATTTAATAACGTTATTATCAAATAACCTTCAATATTTGTCAATGATAACGGTCTACAAAGCTTGAAGACATAATCGATATTGTGGTTTTTTTTTTATATTTAGACTATTTAATGTGTTCCCATTTCGACCGCAAATAAGCCGCGTTTGCACTCTGTAACTGCGTGTAATTGCAAAACGTCATTACTATCAGTAGGGCGGCAGCTGTAACTTTATAGGAACGCGGTAAGAAAAATGCCCGTAATTTTCCTCTACTAGCCCTATCGACATGGTATGATTAAACGACTTGCGTCAATGTAGAGAATTTAGGACCAGCGAGAATACATTTATAAATTTTAAACCAGCTTGTTCTTGGTTTGTGTTCGCCAAACACAATCGCCAGAAATAAATGTTCCATTAGCCACGAAAAACCGACATTCAAAAAATATTTTTTTCTAATAAACTATTTATAACTGAGAGAAATGAACTACTGTTCATTTATAATACCGAACTAAAAAGTTTATAAGCAGTTTTTTTTTTCACTTCCCACGCGTTCGCCGTTTACCACGATGCTAGAGCATTAACTTTGCATAGTTAGATAGTTACTATGATTCTACCACAATGGAATCACGAACAATTTATATTCTTTAACGTATCCGGGAATGACACAGTGTGGTATAGTGTGGATCATAGATTAGCATGTGCAACGCCGACAAACAGCTCAGCGCGGCGCGATGGGTCGCAGTGCGCGCATCGTGACCCGTCGCTGTCGCCGCTGCTGCCCTTGACATATCACCCAGTAGAAAGTGCAACCATCTAACTCGGACCTCCGATAATGCCCGGACACAAACCGGTATGTTTCGATACACGCAAAAATATCTGGCCTGTTGTGTAACGTCATAAAAAAATATTCATTCTTCGCGTCTCGTTCGCACAATGAGTGAGAGTCGTATTAAAGCTTGGGAGTGAAATATTGAACGATGATGCGGTTGAAATGCAAGGCTTCGGCAAGGACGATTGAGGTTATCGTCTTCAATAGACCGTTATAAAAAATCTTATAAAAGTATAAACGAAAATACTGAGCGGTATAAAACTTCCAACTATTAATACATGGTAGTTGGGTGTAAAGCCAGTAATAATATAATTCTGCAATAAAAATAAGTACGAGCATATTTCAAGTAATTTACAGTGCAATTGTCATAGAAGCTGTGATATTCCAAACATTTCATACGACCGCCAATGTCACTTCCCACGCGTTCGCCGTTTACCACGATGCTAGAGCATTAACTTTGCATAGTTAGATAGTTACTATGATTCTACCACAATGGAATCACGAACAATTTATATTCTTTAACGTATCCGGGAATGACACAGGGCGTGTGGTATTTATTAAAAACAATTGATAATAAAGAAACTTTTTATTACGTGTGGAGACTCGACGTCGTCATTTTTTAATTATCAATTAGCCTGTCATTTAAAAATCATTTGACATATTCATAATTCGACATTAAGTCAAGCATAATCTGCCGAGACCCTGAACTAAAAGAAACTTTTGTACATTTAAAATTTCGTAACATTTATTCCATATCAGAATTGTGATAAGGCAGGTTTTCCATTTTATGTCTCTCAATAGCTTATTCATTGTGCATAATTAATTCTTCGATAACCATATATTCTGGCAATTAGTTTCTTCAAATATGTATCAACGGATATACCGGTATTAGTTTCTAAATCTACATTACGCAATCATATCAGGAAAATATTTATGGGTTTTATAATAGAAACGAAGACTGTCTCTATAAAAACGGCCCTTTGCAATGGGTCTGTAGATGTAATATTTCCTTCAGTAGGTACGAAACGAAAGTTGTGATCGGATGTAACATCTGCAGTGTGGACGTAGAATGGGTTACGTATTATGCTGTTTAACGACCACGTGTCTCCAACGAGGCTGACAGAGAGCAACCAAATTGATTTGTGTTTTCTTTTTATTTCTCGACTATTTAATATTAGACTACGACGAAACCTAGTGAGTATAGTACAGTAACATAACTCTCATCGATCCTACATTGTATATCAGTTTAAAATCTTTTGCGATTTGTAGGGTGGTTATTCAGTATTCTTAGATGACCCCAAGACTTTTATGAAACTTTTCAAGGCTATTGACACAACAAGCTTAAAATAATATCAAAATTAAATAATGTGCTCTACATTTTTAAAGAACCAAGTTATATACACGTGTTTAATATTATTTCAGCTCAATAACGGACAAGGTTTTTTCACACATAACACAATCAACACATTTTCTCGAGGACTTTTTCAACTGAAAGGCGTTGAAACTATTTCTGTACCAAAAGAGTCACAAATATAAGTTTTCATTAGATTTAAATAATTTTGAATCAGTAACAATGACTAACTGTATAGTTATTATATCATGTAGATTGACACTATTGTTAGTCAACGAGAGACGTGGCCTGGCTCCACGGTCATTGGTAGAGATATCGCCCGTCTAAATAGTGCTAGAATGAAATTGTTCAATTCAATATTACATACTTGGTTATAACTATGACGGCAGCGCATCGAATCCATTGAAAGTAAACATTTCTCACGCAATAGAATGGCAAATATCATCTGACTTCAGATGTAATCTAAAGTTCCATTTCAATTCGTGTTTTGTTGGGTTGATTAGCCATATTTATAATAGCTATATATTGTATTTAAATACTTTCTTAAACTACCTACCACACAACCTACACCTATATTGATATTGTATGTATATTTAGAAAACATTTTTATATGTTTTTAGGCAACATAAAATAATAATTAGGGCCCCTAGAAAAATAACAATTCACATTCACTGATTTTATTACCATGAAGATAATAAGTTAATTTTTAATTCTTAGTTTAATCGAACTGTAATTAAAGTAAATGCAATTAGTGTTCCATAATTGCAATATAATGTTAGAGTATATACGATATTATATTTTAAAAAAAGACTGTAATTATGAGAAAATTCATCCATGACGTAAAATTACATACCAACGTAGGTCGAGTCGTATCACACCAATTTTATATGAGAGAAATAAACCGGCATTGTGACAACAGCCGCGTGAAAACGAAAGGCGGAAACAGTGATTATAAATATTTTTCCACAACTACAAGCATAATGAATAGCCCAATGTCTTTCCGACTGTCAGAATAAAGACTAAATAACTAAAAAACAGCAAAACTTTACGTAAAACTAAACATTGGGCTCAGTGCACACTAGCGTACACACTAATATGTGAACTGTTTTATAATTCCTGAGTGTAATTCAACACGTCATGCAAAACGTTGAGTCAGAGAGCTGCGACTGGCTTTAGTGACATTATAAAACAAAAATAGAGTTAACCAATAAACACTCCTAAAATAGTATCAGTGTATTTCCATAAATATTTCTAGGCAAAATGTTATTTAAAAAAACGAACAACCTCACGCTGCATCACTATTTTATTTCACTATTTGCCATATCTAAATAGCAACTTAAACTTTCAAACTGTGAAAGTTCCGAAGGATTTGTTTGTTCTAAGAAACAGAAAAAAATAAAAAACGTGTTATATAAGTCAGACCTCTAAATGGTTAGCGCCAAAATGTTAATATACAAACGCGGTATTTTATGATCTGTATATATTTGAATAGAATTTTCAATTCATTATTTTTAAAACCAACCATCGGATTCAAATATGTCATTTAAATATTCTTGTACAAGACGCGACTTGCAATACATACTTAAGACATGATGTACTTGTGTGCATACAATGTAAGGTAACGCATGCGTGTGAGGACATAACGAGGGTTTCACAACGTCCGAACCAGCCAAGCTTTCAAGAGTTTCAAGTTTCTTATTCGAAATGACTCTGCGACGGGGGTCATAAAGTCACACAGCAAACACGTTAAAGGCTGGATATACACTGTGTTGTGATACAAAAATATTTGTAAGGCGTTCATATCAATTCATATGCTGTCTTACATTTACTTTAATTTATAAAACGCCAGTTTCCGATAAAATCGCTGTGACATACGGATGGATAAGAAGAAATTATAAGGGTTTTGCCATTTGGCTACGCAACCGTACAAACAGACGTGACGTTGAAACTTTGATTTTAAATTTTCTATGAGCAAAGTAATTGGTAAAGGCACAAAAACGACGCCTTTTCCTAATCCTCATCCTTTCTTTCAATGTTGACATCACATCCACGATTCTTCTGGAATTGTGCGTGTGCATGGGCATTAGCGATCGCTTACTCGTTTGCCAGGGTTCTAGATCAGTACTACTAGTTTCGCTAGCTCAAGCCTTTACCTGTACCAAAAAGAATCACCACGATATTTATTCTTGCAGTCCGGATATTTTTTCTAACCTGTCGATAAACAAAATGATAAACACGTAACCTGGAAGCTCTAAGTACAGCGCACACGATCACGCTCATTGCTCGCAACTCGCAAGCTCTATGCGGTGTTATAAAAAAATGTGTGTGTAGGCCAAGCTTTAAATGAAGATTCACACATAAAAAGCGAAAGTGAAGGTCGCCGGGTAAGATGACGCGCCCGTGGCATGCTTGACCGGTGACTACCGGAGCTCACGTGTCACGCGACCCATCGGCGCGGCGGCGAGAACCGGTCGCATCACTCAATATTTTAATAATCATTAAACATTTTATTAGTCGCCCAGTTTAACTCTTTTATCAAATGTCAAAAGTTGCTGAGTCAAAAACCGACCGGGTAGTGCCACTGTCTAATAAACAACTGACAAAGTTTTGGCATTCACCTACAAGTTGGCAAACTAGCAAGCGAGTCATCTGATGGTAAGTGATGTCCACCGTCCTTATACACCCATGAATAAGAAGAAGAAGAATAGATTTGTTAATGCCCTTAAAGCTAAGTTATCTGCCGATTGGGAAAGGGGATTTGGGCCTTCAGAAATCTCAATTACCGTACAAAACGCTTCAGCAATTTGCCACATTACTACACCGCTCGAGGTCGCTTTTTATTCTGTTGTTGATAAAACTGTCTACAGCTGCAGCGTAGCGACTTCTATCTAGTGCCTTTGTTGATGCGTTGGAAAACGGTAAAATTATCGGACACAAAAAAGGAACACAAGTAGACCATGACTTTGATTAGGATATATATAGGATAGATTTTATCCGGGTAGCGGTTTCTTTTTCCGCACCTTGAAAAATATTTTTTGTACGAAAATGTGGGATATAGATATGGGTCTACAGTCTACGAGTGTACCGTTAGACGTAATCAAGCATTTTAAGTCTGCATTTTTACTACGTTTTAAAGATAATGTCGACTATAAATCCTAAATATCGCACACAAGAATCTTCTAAGAAGATCAAATAACAGCGTCTCAGTTCTACCACAAATGCTATACATTCTCTTTCGCGGAAGTTAACAGACCTAACGTCGAGTTTTAGGAAATCTTTACGATCTATCTGTTGCGTAAAAACCGAGGAATGTTTGAGGCTGGCTCGTGTTGAATTGTTAAGAAATTAGACAAGTTTTGGACACTTAAGTCAAGGCTGAATAAATCAAATGTATGCATACATTTCACAGCCATTTGTGAAGTTTAATAATTAAGTATAATATCCATAACTTAGCGATTCTACAAATACAGTATAGTAATTCACAGCCAGTTTTTAGTATTTACCGAGCTATTTTTATAATTCATAAATTAATATGTTACATCAATTCCCCTCTTCACATAAAAAACTATTTCATTTTATAAATGAAAATATATTGGCTTTCTCTCAATGAATTTATTATATTCTATATATTCGTGAACTTTCCATGCACTAAATAAATAAAACAACTTTATTTCTTACTTTCTGTCTGCGTTATCTTAATGACAGAGTACGCCTTCTCATCTTATAGCAATAAAAATACAGATGAGAATCACTCAGATCCAGAATGAAATACTATCAGCAACCTTAATAAATTAATGCAACCACAAGATTGTTCACATCGCAATTTCGTACCTCATAAATCATCAAGATAAGATTGCAGGATGCTTCATTATAATAAAAAATAAGGATAACATAATATTCGACAGAAATTCTAACAGCAGGTTTTACCAGGTAGACCTCTCGTATGCCATAGACTGTCTGGGTTGATACCATCGCCAAACATCAGTATGTAAGCACTAGTGTATTTTGGTTCAAAGGAAATTGAAGCCAGTGAAATTACTGAGCAAAGAGACTTAACATCTTACGTCTCGCGGTGACAAGTGCAGTCCAGTGCGTTGTAGTGCTTTGTTATGCAAAATTCTATTTTACAGGCATTACGCGTACGATCAGGCAAGCACCCTGCTCTTTTTAACATTCAAGCTGATGAAAGAAGCATGTATAAAAAACACAACAATTAATAATATCCGTTTAAAACTAGAATAATTAAGATCTATTAGAAAACAAAGATGCCATGCCGGTGTATAACGGGTGTTGGCGGATGTATTACTAATATGAGCAGTGTCCGGGAAAACTGAGACTCGCGCGGACATCCTCTATATGTTACTTATGTATATAAGCGAATACTGGAATATCGTTGTACGGTGTGGTTATATTATTATTCCTATAATATATATTTTTAAAAATACACCCAACAGTCACACATATTCCACACATAAACTTTGAACATGTTTCGTGGGTATCGGGAGCTAAAAGGAACTTATTTTCTAACACCTAGACCCGAAATAAATATTTGCATCGGTTTGGGGATCGAACCCGCAGCCTATTGTTTTATTGCCGGCTGCCACGGCTGCTGTGCCACGGAGGTTGTCGTATTTAATAATAATCTATTTCTAATTTGTTTTCTGAAAAGAGCATTTCAAAAGCTAGCAAAAAGTTAGCTAATATATATCCTAGAAATTATATTTAAAGGCAGATTCACTCGAGAATACTATTTTTTCTGGCACTTTGAATTATAACTGTATAGCACTGGACTTTGTCCCTCCGAGACACAAGATTTTAAGTCTCACAACGCCCAGTAATTTCAGTGGCTCCAATGTCCTTCAAACTAAAGCACAACAGTGCTTACAAACTGCTGTTTGGTCGCAGAAATAGACAAAGCAGTGGTACCAACCCAGACAGCCTCGCGCATACGAGGGACCACCAAGTAAAACAATTAAGGGTTGAGATCGCCTAAAGCGCTAGCCCGAAAGTCCAGTGAAGCTGTAAAAAGCCGACTTGCGTCAGGCTAACAGCACAACGTCATACAGCAAACACAAAAAAGTAAAACAATTATGTGATGTTTGTCCAAGTATCACACAGTTATTACTATATACTGACTATACTGTACTATATACATAATACGATGTTTTCATGGTTCTTGCTCACATTCCAAGCTTACGTCAATCGTACGTGACCAGGGAGTTAAATAAATACCAAAGAAGCATTCTTAAAATTAAATAAATAATTCGCGTAAATTTAAAAATAGATAAACACCAAACCCATAAAATAAGAGTTTGAAAATCGAAGGAATATAAATGATGTAGAAATGATGTTACATGCCCAATATCAAATAAATATTTAAAAAATACGTTTATCCTTTTCTTAAACAAAAATACTTAACCGAGTGAATGCTTGGAATAATTCCATTGTGCGTTAAGTTACAGGTGAACGATAGAGGTCGGTATTCATGACAACATTGGTAAAAGTTAAGGTTATTATACATCGAATTCACGTATTCAAAGCGCGTGCAAGCGTGCTCAGTAACGTCACAGGAATGTGCCAACATACATATTTTATAGTGTTGTACTCGGAGCACGTTATTGGGCAACCGCTGAATAACGAGAGCGAGATCATAAACAATAGCGAGGTTTGGACACTAACATGATACGCTAACATGTATACTGACGATGCAATTACAGTACTCGTATACTAATGACTAACATTGTTGACGGATAATAATATATCAAGCCACATGCTAATTCTGGAGAATCAGGTGTGCAATGCTATGGTGTGCTTTATCTTATGAAAATTTCTTGTGCTATAAACGATATAAAATCTTTTGATGTTATTATTGCCCCAGTCATACATATACAAAAAAAATAATTTAAAAAAATAATCAGTCTTCTAAATAATCTCAAAATGGGTTATTTTATTTATAGCATTTTCAGTATTTTTTTCTATGTCTATCCTCATAATAAGTGAAAGAATCATCAAAATCGGTGTATAAATGATGAAGTTTTAGTATTTTATCCCTGATTTTACCCCATTATATGAAATGTAGAATTTCTTCTGAAAATTTAAATGAGACCGATTTTGAGCTATCCTATTTCAAATCTAAAAAGAATCGTCAACGTTGATCTACATTTTGAGTTATGCATTGTTATACCTACAAAAAATATATATACACGTTGAATTAAGGACCTTGTCCGTTTTTATCGGTTAAAAATGCATTTAATTTTGTATCACAAAGTTTCAAGTGGCTCAGTTTATTTGACCGTCATTGTGTAATAGAACAACCGTACAAGGGCGCAAGTGCAGACGTTGGTTGGTCACGAAACACGTGAGAGGCGGTGAAATCATAATTTAAATCTATCTTTTCTAAACCGGTTTCAAGTTCGACAAATATTCGTAATTTTAAAAGCGATAAACACGTGCGAAAGGAGGGGCGTCATATAAAAATGTTCGATTCCAATCGCGAACCGAACTACATTATCAATTGAAATATTCGACGCGGGTTCAAACAAACGCGTCTTAAACAATATTCACGTATAATACAACTTTCTTTTCGACACACACGTCATCGTATCGAAAATCTGCAGCACGGAGAAATTCCACCGTCGTGTTTTGTATTCAAAAACAAAACCCAAAGCGAATTTCGCATTTGTGACGACGACACGTTACGTTACTTTTTTGAGAGGGAAAGTGAAACAATACTATAAATCTACACATGATTACGTCTAAATCACCTAATTAGGAAGCGTCTGCGAACGATTTGAACATTACAATTGTTGTGCGGTCCACGTAATGTGTCAACGTACGTGTAAACCAATCGTCGAGATATCAAACCAATGACTTTCTTCACTACATAGCATGACCGCAACTGGTGTGTGCATTACAACATATTAAATGCGCATTACACTTTAAACATTATTAGATATTACGTAAATGGATAATGACGAATACACAATGGAATGTTGAAATTATTTTGGCATTTTAATTACAAGCACAACGAAGATGACAGGCGACCTCATTCGACCAGTTAGAAACTTGTTGGGTTAAGGTTAAATCCCACATGTTTACTGGATAGAACGTTAGTTCCAATGATTTAAACTCTGTCAGGATGTTCACTAAAAGTGCCTCATTGGTCTAGTAGCAGCGTACTTGTAAAACCAATAATTTTATGGATTCAGGTTCGAGGTATAGCAATGCGTGTTGCGATTTTACTTTCGAAAAACAAACTTGATTTTCAAAGGATTGGAATTTGAGCCTAATTGTGTGATAGGCTCGCCATATAACATATCATGGGACGGAATTAATTTCGGCGAACTGTAAGTGCACTATGGAAGCGTGAACATATGACGTATCATATGCGTAGAACCGCAACACATTGCTGATGAAATAAGCAACGTTTACAATGAGTAAATATTTTTATGTTCACAATACTCAAGTTTACTCAAAGCACAATGAATGTGAACTTTGTGAATAAATAACATCCGCCTTTACACCAACACAAGTCGACAGATCTAATCGTTTTTAAACAATAATAACTACGCGACTATATAAGGAAGACAATTCATTATGTGACACTAAATTGTTTTTATATTAATAACCAACCATGTTTAGTTTTATTTTCCTGCACGGAAGGCGTTTGTTTCGTGTAATTAAAAAATCCCCAACGTCCTTCCACATTTTGGTCGTAATCAAAGATATTAATAAAAATATTCTTTCAATTAATATTATTGTGGTCGACATGTTTTGTCACTCTTGTCAAGGATTACGAACATAATATATTACAATCAACAATAAAAAGGTTGACAGTCTACCCTCGTTATTTTATTTGTATAACAAAACTTTAAAATTCAAATTAACGATCCCAAAATAAGTTACAAAATATAAGGTGGTTTGCATTTATATAAAAAAACAAATTTACTTATTCGCAAATACTAAATTCTTCGAACGTACAGTCATCTGCGACTCAAGGAAAATTCAAGATAATAAAATAAAATGGTTGATTTAATATTCAAATCAGAGATCGGCTTTTAGAATATAAAATAAAGTAAACTGACCCGAGAATACATTATATCTAATGGCTTCTGTATGATATAATAAATATTAATATGGCTAGCTTAAAAGTTGAATTAAGTGACCTTCAATAAACAATGACTACATAGCTCGTATCAAAAATACTAATAAGACAGTTACTTTGAGATTGTTCGCGCAACACTTTTACGAATTTATAATTTCTTTATTTTACGAATACTTTGCAGAATGTAATATAACAGTTCAGTATGGTAGTTATTAGTTAGGTATACATTCTACCTCGGGTCCACTCTCGAATTTATTTCAATACTAACCTCTATTACTACTACCTAACCTCTATTAAAATTGTCATGACAAACGCTTATCTTTGCCCAACTATAGACAGTAGCATACATAAGAGCTAATATACAAACTAACCTTCAGACGTCGTATAGTACTTTTCAGGATAAGATGCTGAAACTATATATACAAACTTAGTATATTTCAGCGAGTGCCTAAGTCTGCAGGCATAACATATTTTATTATCAGATACAAAAACTTTTATAAGTATTCTTACACACCTACGGTATGTTATACGCATGATAAACTAACAAGATATCACGTCTCTAATTTCACTTATAAAATAAGTAAATCCTTTATTCATAGAAAAGATAACGCGCGTTGTATCTTTTTATATATCCACTGTGGATGGAGTCGTCCACGGTCCACGTCACCTCGCTAAAACGAGTTACATCGATGATGAGCGGCATAACAGATTCATTTGTAATTTTATTAATATATTCCTAACTTTAAAATTAAATAAACATGATATTAATAACCACGTTTCTAGGCGTGCTTATAATCGCCGCATTAACACATAAATATGTGTTTAATTCGTAGCACGAGCTTTCGGTGGAAACTAGTTTTTCCTGTGATATCTACAAATGAACAACTCAAACAGATATTAAACCTTTTTATTTGCTTTGTAATTAAAATGTTTAGGTTCGTGAACGTCGGAAGGTGTCCCAACAACGAAACAAAGTTAAGCCATTCATTAAAACATAATTACCATGACACAAATTGCTACTCATATTTCATAAAAACCATAAAATACCTTTGATAACTGGCAAATGTCTTTTAGCAAGAAATTTAAATCACCTTAGTTTAATTTGCGAAAGCTTCACGGCTGTTTATAACGAGCGTACAATTATTGGCTATTAAAATTCTACTACGTAATTCCAATTACTAATTTCACTACCGGTTTTTTAAGCATTGTAATCGAATTCACCTATTTCATGGAAAATGTGGTAATTGACTTAGAAAACAAAAAGTTGTATGCAAATTGATACCACAACTCTTGGTACAGAAAGCTATCGAGTCAGAAGTTCATGACGCACGACTCTGCGGTAACTTAATGATCGGATTTGTATGCAGTTTTATTGAAATATATTTTGTTTGGCCTCATTGTGGTTTGGACATATTGTTTACGGCACAGTATGAGACAATCTGTAATCGGAAGGTCGTCTTCGCGACTTGAGGGGTGCGCGGATGGTGCAGGCGGTTCCTTCGGTGCAGGCACGCGCAAGCAGCTCGCGGCGCCCGCGCGGGAGACAATATGCGCGCGGGTCGTGCATAATTTTAAAAGCAATGTTTCGCTGGCTTCATTGAGAAATGCGCGCCCCCATTCGTGATGTCAGTCGGCTGCCGTTGAGCAATGAAAACCTGATTTCCACACAAGAAATCAGATCTGATTTTTGTCGATATATCATACCCTAAACATTAAGTAAAGTGACGCAGCGACAACGAATCATCTGTGCATAAGTAACTCGCGATGAAAGTGAACCAGCCGCGTCCGAAGACAGGTCCGGAGATGCCAAGTGTCCGCGCCATTCAACCCACAACTACGTACATAACAATAAACTTTATCTTTGCTAATATTAGAAAGTGATTGTGAACAACACGTATCGATCTGAGAAGTGAGTAACTCGTCGAGTGCCTGTATGTATGTACATAGATGTGCAGAGCCGGCGTGGGTGACGCGGGTGGTACGTGATGTATATAAAGTGCGGTACTCACAATGCTGTCCTGGCGATCATGTTGGCGGAGTGATGCGCGTGGTGGCGCGTGTAGGCGCGTGGTGGCGCGTGGTGGGTGTGCTGGGTGTGCCTGCCCGGTTCGCTCGGGCTGCTGGCTGCAACAGAGACCTCACGTCAGCACTCGCGCCTTTCCCAAACGACACACAGTTGCGACAGTGATGCTCAACGAGGAAGCTGCATCGCACATTTAAATGCAACGCTAATGTCAGAGAGCGTTTAAATGCCAATAGCGACGACCTTTCGGTTTCGACTCGGGTTGCGCAAGCGAGGATCGCCGGTGATCGTGTGAGAAAGGCGAGTGCGTGCGGGGACTGTGGGGGTGGGACGCACCGGAGGGGGGGTGGGGTGACACCGACGCGCTGCCGTACGGCGACTAACCTCGCCGCCGTGCGCGCACCTCTTACTTATAGCCGCGCGCCCACCAGCCGCCGCCGCTGCTGGCCACCAACTCACCCTCGACTCCTCTACTCTCCTGAAACCTAGTGTACTAAACACTCCACATCTCACCATCCGCTCCTGATGGCGTCCTGACTGCCTCCCGAATATGGAGAATTACAAGGGAAGAAATGAACCCGTAGCTTATGATAATAGAGTCAACCTGTCTATATGAATAAACAATAGCTGTCAAATAAACATACATAATACACATATTAGAAAAACAATATGTTAAAAGCTTGAAAGGTCACACTGAGAAACTTGCCACTGCGCTACTAAAGATTTCAACGCGCTGCCTACAACAAATATTTTTATATTCATCTCTTGAAATCTCATTACGCTATTATCGTTGTACATTTAATAAAATCAATATTTAATTAGCACTATTTTATGTATAATACTTTCTGACGTGTTTACCTTAATGGCCGTAACAACACGAGTTTATGTTAGCGGAAGCGCGGAACTACAGTCCTGCTATTAACATTTTTTTCGTTTATACAAGATTTATCTGTAATAACTTGTTTGTATGTTATGCAAATAACTTCGATTGCTTTATGAAATAATGGAACAAAAAATATTCGGATAAAAGAAATTATCTTGGCATGTGATGAGACGCGTCAAGTTGTGTCAGTGAGCTTTACCAAAGTTCAAACGCCCAGTTTCACAACCAGGAAATACGAATAAACATGAATACTTATGCCCTTACCACGATAACTCATCACACCAACGGGTCGAAGACCTTTCTCCCTTTTTTATATGCAATATATAGTTCGTGAATTCGTCACGCTGTGCCCGAACTTTAAAGGCAGACTTCGAATGGTTGCGTTAAGCGACAGACTCCAGCCTCAGTTATGCAGCATCTGCCCGTTTGTATGGTATTTTATATAAATCTATGGCACACCATTCGATAGTAGCACCGCTAACGCAAGGCGTCACTGGCACCTTCAGTAGGGTGATGGACAACGATGTCGCTGATGTTCGCATCTGACACTTGACGTAACCATCGGAAACCTACCTTAAATAACTGTCCAGCTCTCGTACTTTCGAAAAAAAATCCATAAAGCAAGCCCTAATCCTACACAGGTCCTATTACTTAATTTGTTAAAAAGGGTCTAAATAAATATAAAATGTAATGCTATATTATTTAGAATTATCCATATCATTTCTAAACATAGTGTTAGACTTTTTGAAAAAATAAAACTATGGAAAGTGAGCTATGCCTTCAACCACTGTTCATACGTAGGAAATATCTAGCAGCTAAATTTCTGCTTAGGTCGAGGTCCATTGAGAATAATGTAACTATCCAGGCACTAGAAAACCTCAACAATTATAGTGAATACGCATACTGGAGAAGGAAAAAACGGCCGCTACTTATAGAAGCTCACAATATGTATCGCAGTATCCCTATGCAATCTGCAGCATCGCTTCCTGTTTACTCACTAGATTCGTGGATTAGTAGCTACGATTTATCAAAAACTATAGTTGTTAACGTTGAAGGCGTTGAGACTGCAAAGAGAGACTTCGATACAATTGAATTGCGTAGTATTTGTAATGAATATCTGGCCAGTAAATACGGGTCATTTTATAGAATATTTACAGATGGATGAATGATGATACATGAAGGATGATGACAAATGCGGTTCAGCTTTGTTTGATCCGCAGGCCAACAGATGCATGAAGTTTAAAGTTCAATGTGCCGAAACTTCCATAATGCATTGCGAACTGATCGCTATATCTGAAGCTTTGTTGTACTTGGAGTCCGTGAATTGTGACAGAGTTGTTATTCTATCCGATTCAAAAAGTGCTCTGCACCATTTGGCTCGGTTACCCTCGAGTTTTCGAGGACACCCGATAGCATATGGTATCCTAAGGTCCATCTGTAGACTTCGCGCATCCGACAAAGAGTTAATAATCCAGTGGATCCCTTCGCACGTGGGTATAGCGGGTAATGAGGAGGCAGACAGAGCGGCCAGAGAAGCATTAACAGAAGGAACGTCCTACTTCTGGTCGCCACTAGCCAGTGAATTGTTAAGCGAAGTTAAATCTAAATGTAGAACATGTTGGAATGAATATTTTGATGAACGTTCACTTGTGAAAGGTATATGGTACAAGACAATCCAACATCTGCCTGCTCGTCACCCGTGGTTTGAAGATGCCAATGCCAAATTAAATAGATTAGACGCGGTACTGCTGATGAGACTACGCTCGGGACATATTCCGTCAAACAAGTTTAAATATCTGATGCAAATTGTGGAGTCGCCAAACTGCGAAGAATGCAATGTCGTAGAGGACGTCCAGCACGTGTTGATGGAGTGTGTCCGGAGCGAGCCTCAGAGGCAGGCCCTATTTTGTAACAGGAATTTACAGAGTTTAGGTGTATGTAACAGCATTTTGGCTTCACCAACATCGAAGGAAGCCAAAATGTTGTTACAATTATATAAATGCACAATTTAATATGTATGTATGCACGCATGTATGTGTGTATATGTATGTATGCATATATGTATGTATGTGTGTGTATGTGTACATATATATATGGAGGTATGGATCATAATTATATGGTGTGCATTTAATTGTGTACACATATAGTATAACTAATTTGTTGTTGAATTACGGGGGTGACGTAGTCACTGCGTGACTAAGTCCCTTTTAATAAATAAAGATTAAAAAAAAAACCGGTACAAAACATGAAAAGCAAAATAAGTCTATTAAAATAACATTATAGTTTCTAAACAACCAACTTTGAGCCAGTGCTGATGCAGTTTAATTCGATGATTGATTGCACCAACTCAAAATAGGTTAACTTGATTAAAATCCATATTATATTGCAGAGGTATAAATTATATAAATACTTTTGGTTACAGAATCATCGAAATTAGTACATAACCATTCATCATTATTCATTAAGCCAGTGAAATTACTGAGCATTATGAGACTTAGCATCTAATATCTCGGGGTGATGAGCGCAGTTCAGTGCCATGCAATGCTTTGTAATTCAAAGTTCTGTGTGGTGTTGCTTCTGTTTTATGGGCAGGCGTGGTACTTAGGCGAGCGCCTTGCTCGACTCAACTTGACACCAGACAAAATGGGTTGTGATCGATTGACAAACAGATAAACTAACAGACAAGGTCATAAGGGTTCTTTTCCTTTTAAAGTATAATAGTCATTCCTGTAATATCCTTAAAAAGGAAAAAATATACGCATCGAATTGAAATATCTAATAATTAACTAATACTTTAATAATTGACGTGACATTCACAAAATGAGTCTATAACGTGTAACTTTTTTTTAATAGCACTTAATTTTTTTTATCATTCATTATTTTACTTGATATGAATTATATTTGCATGGGCTTTTGAACCAGAACTACGTACGAACTATGATGCGTAAGAAAAGACGATGTCTCGCACTGGGAAATGATCGTCGTTTAGCAACAAAGGAACCGAGCCCGGGTGAAGGACCTGCGCATTCATTCATTTTGTTTTATTTTCTGTAGTACTTGCCGAGAATATCTAGTTTTTCTTCTTTTTCGCCTATTTTACAATTTTAAGTTGTTTAATATCAACGTGATGAATATTTGCAATTCACGCGAGAAATTGATATTTTGAAGCACATCTTTTTCTTTCTAAATGGATCCAAACGCCATTTTTCGGTACCTAAATCAACCTTGCCTATCCTGTCGTGAATCGAACGAGGCTGTAACGATTTACCAACCAGCAATCGATTCGCGTGATAGGTCCCGTAACTTTCCTTTAAAGATCAATGCAAAGGGAGAAAACAGCCCCACAGGAAAACTATCTTACTATACGCCGAAAAAGCGATACGCAATCATGACCATAATTTATAAGCAGTTGTGTTTAGTCGCAAAATAGCATGACATGCATAAGTTCACGCCGATATCTATAAAGGGGTAGGCAGAAGGCAAATACTGCTGCACGCACCGTTCACCGAGTTTAAATGTGTCCCACGAATAGTCTATCGCCATACAATGTACTAATTCCGACCCCGAGCAAGTCAAATGATAAAAACACACACACAAGTATTAAAAAAGTTTTAAACACGACACAAAAAAGCATTATATTACAGTTCGTCTTATCTAAAATGACACATCCCATCAAACTTCACTCTTTAATTATTTAATTAGATTCAAAATTAAATGTCGGCGCAGAAGAAATTGATCTTTACTAATTTATATTGCCATTTCAACTTGCCATTTCCGTTTCTGTAGAAATATGACGTTTAGCAAATGCTATGTGACATAAGCCAATGTCATTTGTGTAATAATGACGAATCTATTGATACGCAGTTTTTTTTAATTATTAGAGAAAGAAACTGAAATATATAGGTACGTGTACATTTTCTATTTTTACAACTATCGTAAACAGACATACATACCTTTACGGTAGAGCCAGGCTATAAACAGTTTTCAGCACGTATGGGCCGGCTCGACCGGGCTGTTACCACTTTCTCATAAAAATCGGTTTGAAGTGGCAGCTTGCTGTTGGGTTTCGTACGGTGAGTGTTATATCCTGAGGCCAAATCCCCGTCCTTCTCCCATTCCCTTATTTACTTCTTTCTTTTAACGCCGGTAAAATGAGGATTCCTCTTATATTGAAGATGTTCTTACCTATAGATGAGCTACTATTGGTATTTGTGCGATAAACCAATTAATGTGATAGAAATGAGCTCGGTGAAACGTGGTTACACTAGTTGCTCTGTTTACCCCTTCGAGAATATAAGCGTGAGCTTATCTACACTAATATTATAAAAGAGGAAAGATTTGTATTTTTGTATGTAACGAATACTGGTGAGAGGATACTTGTATCTGACCGGATAGCGACCACCGAACACTGGTGCCAAAACCTGCCATAGTGGCCCACCTTGTGTGGGTCGCGTACCTGGGTCAGTTAGTGTATATCTGGATCTCCCCAAGGGCTTGCCCCCTGATCCTAACCCTTTTCCCATTCATTTTTTCCTTCCCCTCTCCCTTGGCCCTGGGATAAGATTAGCGTTAACGTTAGCAGGGACTCCGTAGTACATCCCAGGAACTTTAGCAGGCTGGCATGATCTTGCCGACCTATGATGGACACATTGTTTATCGTTGGTCGACACTATTCCTGGATTGCGCTACACTTACCATCAGGTGTAGCGTAGTCACTTTGCCGAGCCAGAATAAATAAAAACTTAAGAACTACTGGACCGATTTGACAAATTCTTTCACCATTAGACTCCTACATTATGCCTGATGAAATAGGCTACTTTTTATCCAGGAAAAGCAGATCGTGTTTTATAAACAAAAAATATAAACGTATAATGCAAAATATATAACTCAATATTAATCGAAATAAATACCCAAAAAAGCAAAAATAAATAACTGGAATCAAAAGGTGTCTATAGAAAGTTAATACGTGGGTGCTCTCCATATAGAAACAAGGCTGCGTCATCACGATGCATCTTACAAACACGAAAGAGGAATGCGAAACAACGCTTAGAATATATTTCGCTTGCAAGTATTATAAAGTATATATTGTTTAAAATCACAGAACCGCTATTAATTGTGGTTGTGGTTGAAATAAGTGCGGCGTAACATCTCGTCGCGGGGGTATACAAGTGTACCTTGAAAAGATAGATTTAGTGTAATTGTAACGAAAATGAATAAAACTTGCGCAGGATGTCAAGAAATACTCACAAGTAAATCAGTAATTAAATGTACCAACTGCCCAGATAAATTTCATTTACAATGCGTCAATATGACGCACAATGAATACCGGAACACTGCTCAGAATTGGATTTGCCCTTCCTGTAAAGGAAAACTTCCCAAATGTGACAATACTAACACTCCACTCCGCCCCACAGCATGCACGCTAGAAGAATCATATTATGTAAACACAATACCTCGTTCTCAAAAACATCAGGGCTCCGAATCTCCCACCCTTCGTGATACATCAGATACTGATGCTCTCTCAGTGTTGACACAAGAGATACGTATGATGAGGCAAGATATGTCAGAAATCAAAAACCAACTATATGACCTGACAGAAAATGTAAAGTGTTGCAACAATAAACTAAGCACATTGGAAGAAAGAATCATGCAATCCGAGACCAAAATCTGCAATATGGAATCCCTCCATAACAAGCAAATCCTGGAACTAAATAACACTATTTACCAACTCCAATCTAAAATAAACTCACAGTCTCAGGCTTCATTGAGAAATGACATAGAAATATTAGGCTTGCAGGAAACGAACAACGAAAACCTGCAACATATGGTTCTTCTGACGGCGTCAAAAATTGGTGTTCAATTAAAAGAAGACGACATTGACTGGGCCACACGATCGGGTTTGCACCCCAACCGCAGTATTGGAAAGACAGTTAAAAATTTTTCAAGACCAATAACGGTGAGATTATTACGACGGGGTAAAAAAGAGGAACTACTGAAAGCTGCAAAAACAAGAAAAAACCTGAACTGTCAAGACATAGTTACCGGAGGAAAGCCGGGTTCAGTGTACATCAACGAACGTCTGACCAAAGAAAATAGGCTATTTTTTCGAGACTCAAGAACTAGAGCTAAAGCTAAGGGTTTTAAGTTTTGTTGGATGCGTGACGGGCAAATGTACATACGAAAAGAGGAAGGAAAGCCTGCAATACGCATCCGAAACCAAGACGACTTGGAACGACATCTCGACACAGAGTTATCAAACACTAGTCGAGACTCAAGTCCTGACGGAGCAGCTCCACTGTAAGAAATCCCTGAATAAACTGAAATACGCGTTTAATATTAATAGTTATTTCATAAGACTGATTCTTTTTGTAATTTACTCATATGCCTACTATGTTCAAGACAGCACACACACATATATTTCATATCTCAACTTACATTTATCACACTCATACATACTGCACAACAACACATTTCCACACACACATAAAAAAATTAAAATTTACATGAGTAGCTTGATGTCGTTATCAATCACTCAGTGGGCGCTTAAAAATTTAAACACAAGTGACAAAATAAGATATATTACAACACACTTAATTACACTATCTCAACCGTGGATAACTTAGTAGTATACGACAACATTGACATATCGTTTAGTATTGACTGTCACTTGCTAGACAATGTTGAGCTATGTAAACAGTTTTTAACAAGCGACCACAACTTTAAAATTCTGACAATGAATATTAGAAGCTTACAATGCAATTTTGACAATTTTTTGGTAACTTTAAAGCGGTTGAATATAGAATACGACATCATTATACTCACCGAATGCTGGTTGCACGATGATATGGTAGCCAGACACATAGAAGGGTATCAAGTATTTCATACAACTAGGCATATCAACCGGGCAGGAGGTGTCACTGTATATATAAGAGATACTTACAACGTGTGTGTCTCAGAACCCAATATAGACGACGCTGACAGCTTGGTTATCGGCATTAAAGATTTTATAAGCATTATCGCAATCTACAGAACCCCTTCAATAGTCAATCTTAACCCTTTCCTCACATCATTAGACTCCGTTCTTAATGAGTTTCCAAATAAATCAAGAATAGTTCTTGCCGGTGACATAAATATTGATCTCCTTGCAACCAACCCTAGTAGTGATAATATAACATACAATTGCCTTCTCGCGCAACATGGATTACTTCCCGCAATTACCGAACCCACCAGGGGAAAATCCTGCTTGGATCACATATTTGTACGAAGCAAGGATCAAATTGTGGGCGTAGTTGCCAAATGCACGATAACTGACCACGATATTGTTATGGCTGGTTTAAACACCGTAAACAATAGACCAAGTAAAAGGAAAAGGACTGTCACTAGAACAAATTATAAAGCCGTTTTCGATGAATTACAAAAAGCAGAATGGACTCCGGTAACCTGTAAAACTAATATAAACGAAGCACTAAAGAGCTTCAATCATATTGTTAATGCTGCAGTAATCAAACACACAAAAACAATACGTACTAGCCGCTCTAAATATAACATTAAGCCTTGGATTACACCGGGCTTAATGAGATGCATGCGACATCGTGATAACCTTCATCGACAGTTAAAATCAGATCATAACAATAAAACGCTGAGACTATCCTATACAAGATATAGAAACTTCCTCAAAGAATTACTCCGTAAAATGAAGTCAGACTATGAAGCTAAAACAATAGAAGGGAATCGACGAAACTCAAAGAAGCTTTGGGGTGCTTTAAAAGACATCTGCGAAATACGACAGAAAAGACAAGATGCTACTGAACTTCTAACCGCAAAACCCACAACCCAGGAATCGCTTGACTTCTGCAATAGTTATTATACTAAGGCTGGGAAGAATCTATCCGATCAGATATTAAATCGGCTCTCGACCACTGAGGAACGTCTCAGCTCAAATGTAAGAAGTAGCAGCACTAACCCTGTGGGCTCAATGTTTTTGGCTCCAACTGATATCGTGGAGGTAAACACAATTATTAAAAATCTTAAAAACGATAGCGCTCCAGGCCTTGATGGTTTCACACCCTCATTAATAAAATTATTAAGCCCCATTATCACAGTACCTTTAACATACTTATGCAACTTAAGCCTATCCACTGGAACTTTCCCGGACTATTGGAAAACTGCAATAGTAAGTCCAATTTACAAGACTGGTTCAAAAAGCTGTCCAGGAAACTATCGTCCTATATCGCTTCTAAGTATATTATCCAAAGTTCTAGAGAAACTGGTAAACAAACGACTTGTAAAATTTTTGGAAGACAACTCCGTTCTTTCAAATCGACAATTTGGATTCAGACGTGGTAAATCGACTGCAGCAGCCACAGAATTTCTAGTTAATACTATTTCACAACATACAGACATGGGACGACGATGTATTGGCATATTTTTGGACCTCAGCAAGGCATTTGACACCATATCTATTCCTATTTTACTTCGAAAATTAGAGGGCGCTGGCATAAGGGGTAAAGGATACGACTGGTTTTCTTCATATCTCAGTAACAGACGCCAATGTTTAAGAGTGGACAATTACTTAAGTGAAGAACAACATATACCATGTGGAGTGCCTCAAGGCAGTATTCTTGGTCCGACTCTTTTCACTCTCTACATGGACGACATACTTAGAATGGATATACCAAATGCCGATATAATCTGCTATGCAGATGATACGGCTGTTGTACTTCACGGTAATGATTGGGATGATGTATACTCCAAATGTGAATTAGGTATGAAAATGGTCAAACGCTGGCTAGATTCCAACTTATTGACTTTGAATATTAAAAAATCCAATTACATTGCGTTTAGGAAAACGCTAGCCACTAAAATCAGCCCACGCGACCTAATTGTTCATGAAGTTCCATGCAATGCCACCCAGTTCCACACTCAAACCGCAAAGGACTGCTCATGCAACAAAATTAATGCTGTAGATGAAATAAAGTACTTGGGAGTTACCATAGATCAGCATCTATCCTTCAAAACCCACACAAGGGAACTGTCTAAGCGAGTCAGAAAACAAATATATATAATGAAACTTTTACGAGACAGCGCATCCACTGACGTAATGAGACTAGTTTACACCGCATTATGCGAATCTCTCCTGCAGTACTGCATCAATGTTTGGGGTGGAGCTGCCAAAACCTTGATATTAAACATTGAAAGGGCTCAGAGGGCTGTCCTTAAAACAATGCTGCATAAACCATTTCGATTCCCTACCGAAAAGCTTTACGCAGAAGCTTCGGTATTGAGTGTGCGTAAACTCTATATTCTGAACACTGCAATCAACATGAATATCAGTATTCAAAACAATACGATTGCAATGACAGCAATGCAAAATAAACGTAGTATTAGAGTGCCAACACCAGCTGTCAGCACCGTCTTCGCACAACGACATCCACACCACCTTCAGTCCCGTGTTTATAATATTGTATTGAAGAAATGTGTCATAAGCAATTGTTCACGTAAAGAGGCAAGATACAAAGTTAAAAATATGCTTCTAAAATTAACCTATGATCAAATAGAAGACATGCTAAAAATTGTCAAATAAAGTTATGCACACACACACACACACACACACACACACACACACACACACACACACGCAAGAGCGCGCACGCACCTACACCCACCCACACACATACACACACGCGCGCACACACACACACACACACACAATGTTCACTCTAATTTTTAAATTACCTAATTTTATTATTTTCTGTTATAATTATTACTCTTACTTTTATGTCAAAACTATTTGCTAACCCACTTAATGGTGTTAAAATTTCATTTAATTTTATTGTATTGTTACTGTTGTTTATTTTATCCGTTGTTTTTACTATGTTTACATTGGCAGTTATTATTCAAGGATGGGTGCCCAAGATACGGGCGTTGCCTACTTTGGGACCCAGATATGGTGTACAAAGATTGTTTAATGTAATACTGTAACATTTCTATTTGTGTGTTTCTAAATAAATACTTTAAATACTTTAAATTGCCTAGTGTGTTTTGAGGATGCTATGTATCTATACATTAGTTGACATTGATTTCTATAAATAAGTTTCTTTTATTTTTGTACTGCCATATTGCGCTATTTTAGTTACCTACATGATTAATAAACTATTTCATTGCTAATTTCAGTGCCAACCCCCTCAGCTATATAGGCGTGAGATAAACTATTTTCTTTTTATTTGATTGAATGACGAGACGAGTAAGGCGTCGCCTGCCCATAAACAGAAGCAACACCACACAGAACTATGAATTACAAAGTACTGCATGGCATTGAACTGCGCTCGTCACCCTGAGACATAAGATGTTAAGTCTCATAATGCCCAGTAATTTCACTGGCTTCAATGTCCTTCAAACCAAAACACAACAGTGCTTTCACACTGTTGCTTGGCCGCAGAAACAGACAGAGCGGTGGTACCAACCCAGATGGCCTCTCGCATACGAGGGACCTACCACCTTGTATGCAGGTATGTAAGCCCGGTGAATAAATGGATCATCTGATGGTAAGTGACCCCATGAACAGCCGCAAAACAAGATGAATCATTTTTGCATTGCCAACTGTTTCGTACGAATAGCAACAAGCCGTTATTTCACATCGGTTTCCTATGAGACTGTGGTAACAACCCGATGGAGCCTGCCTGTTTATGCTGTAGACAAAACTGTCTACAACGTGGCTCTACCAGTTTAATACATATGTAATTAATTAAATATATTTGAAACACATCGAATTACGATACTAATTTATTATGTTTCTTATCCTACTATATTGACAAACCCTACTCCCTTAATAATCACTTTACCAGGAATTACCACAGAAATTTTAAGATCAATAAATTCGAAGAATCCAAACCCACATGACAAGGACACAAAACCAGCACGAATGATACTCGATTTTGCAAACATATGAAAGAATAATGTTGCAATTGGTAAAAACTGACAAGAGTCATTCATGTAATTTTCGTACTGCGTTAAAATTGTCATCAAGTCAATTTATCAACCAGCAACACCACACGTACAGCCTACGGGTATACGTATGCGCCTATGAGCCTATTGTTTAAATCCAAGTGTAACTCATAATGTTGTCAATGAAAATATTTTAATTACCTACGCCTCGATCTGTCTGAGGCTAACGTGCGATGACTGTGAGGAAAGATTTATACTTCAGATGCCAACAAAAACATAATTCCGTGAGAAAACGTAGAAACTAAAGTTGTATAGAAAGAGAAAAATCATGAAATATAAAATAAAAGATTGCAAGGCCTATCAAACCAACAAGTTAACACGTCATGATTGGCAGATTCTCTCATTCTATTTATAGATGATTAGATTCTAATAAAAATAATAGTTGAACATAATCCGCGCTTGAAATACCTATTTATCTTCAGTGTTAAAGATAATCCATTGGCAAGCCAGCGAGGAAACGTGGCGAGAATAAATGATTTATTTACGCAAAACTGCCTTAAGTAGGAGAAAACATATCGAGAACCGTTTAACTATAAATAACCTATTACATGAGGAATTACTGCCAAATTAAAACAGTGAAAACAAAGAGACGGTTTGAATGATATAAACCACGAAGTATTTTTAGAATTTCTTAAACAGTATTTACAAATAGAGGATCAATAAAATACGAACGATAAGTTTACCAAACAGTCCTACGCTACATACCTACATGGATGGTAGATGAAATGTACCTACGTCTAATAATCACCGTATGCCAAAGTCAACCCTTATGAGTATAACTGAAATTGAAACCTTGTTTCCATATTGTAGCTGTCACGTTATAGACTGAACATGCTCCGTGCTCATCGGTGTAACTCAAGCCTTAGAAGCCACGTCTAGTTAAAATGATAATGATTAACGTAGCCGACACGTAGCGGATTCATGTGAATGCATCAAATGTCAAGGTCGTTCGAGTCTGGCTATCGGTCCGAACTAGTTTTGTTCCTCTTCGTTTTAATATTTGCATAATGACACCTCGACAGTACCGCTCTAATGTGTGCTATGGCAAATAAAGTATATAAAATACACGTGAGTCTATTAATAGTAGTAGTGATCATATTTGATTACTGTATTCTGCTAAAGACGTTCCAAATAAAATAGGAAATTTTACGCAGATGTCGTAATAAATTAATTGGCGCTTTTTTTAAAAACTGCTATCAGAACCAGTGTTATGAGTCGAGCTATTACAAAATATTAGTTTTGAACACTCTTGAATTAACTGGCATACATTCTTAAAAGATGATCAAACAGGTAATTGAATAAATGTGTGAATGTGTCAGACATAATATCCAACATCTGCAAATATGAAAATGCTCTCAGGTTATTCAACTTTTATCCTGGCGAGTGAATCGAGATCGCATCATGTACGGGGTAAAAATTCCTGCACAGGTCACCACGAGGTCACAAGAAGTCATGGGATCAGACGAACAACGGGTTTAATCCATTCACATACTAATTGTATACTTATCTCCTAAAATTATCTTTGAACCTGAATTCATAAATCTCAGTACACCACTAATTAGATAAGATAGGTACCTACTTTTAGGAAATAATTGTCGTATTTATGTATATTAATACTAGCTGGCCATCGCGTTTCAATCATATGCATCATAAACATGTTACTGTTCCGATCCTGCGGATCGTAGCGTAATGTTAAATGACTTTGAACCATCGTCGTCTCGACATAAATACATTTTTATATTAAACAAACGCATCAACGATTATATGTACATATATATAAAATGGAAGGATAATAATTCCAACAGGTCTGTCTGGAAATCTTTGGGGGAGGCCTATGTTCAGCAGTGGACGTCCTGTGGCTGATGATGATGATGATGATATATAAAATAAGTATAAAATTAATGCGTCAAAAAATATCTTATTACAAAACTTGACATTCAAGCATCACTACAACTTAATCTATTGTGGTCACAAACTTGAATTAAACTCAACGCTTTCAAATGATTATTTGTTGAATATTCAACCGACTACCTATAATGTAATTTTATGCGAAAATTACGAAAATGTATGGATAATTATGTGCCTATAAAAATCCGCGTATTTAGTAGAAATGAAAAATAGAACAACAACGTACGCCAGCCGAAAGGTCAAGAACACAGATTATAAGCATCAGCACTCTGGCTTTATTTAATGGATTTTTATTTTTTATGGTACAATATGAGTCAGTTAAGAAAACCCCACTTCCATCGCAACCTATGACACATCGTTAGTATATCCTGGCACTTACTCGTATCACAGAGGTATTTTTAAGGAAAATGTAATCTAAAGGCCTTTCACATTTAATATCTTATTGAAAAACATCAACACACGTTTGTGGTTATTATATTGGCTTGGGTTCATGGATTTATTCTTTATTACCTCCCGACAGAAATGAGTGGTGCTAATTTCGGCCTCTTTATGTGACTATGTATGTGTGTAATTGTCTATGGCATCGAATAGACCTACTTAAATAAAAGTATTTTTTTGAAAGGCGGTGTACTTGATAAGTTTGTTAGCTATTTTTGAAGAAAATCTGTTCAGCCGGACACACGTTCCATATGGTTTTGTAATTGATTTCGGAAGATTTTTAAATAACCTAAGTTAGTCAGTGAAGATCGATAACTAAGCAAGAAAATAAGTAACAATTGTTTATCCTTATTCAACAATCAACACGAAGCTATCACATTATATAACAATTTAAATCCAAAACAATATTGACTAATAACTTTTGAGATGGCCAATCTCGAATTCGATTCACACCTCTTACGAATGTGTTAGCTATATATTTATTGCAACCGTGACATCACAATCGTTAAACGCATATTTGAACTACCGAGAAATCAATCATAAAAGAAGAATTACCCTTTAGTCATTATTGGGATTCAATCTTGAACTCGTTGGTACTGACTGAGGCGAATCGCACATAAAATGGAGGCCTGTGACCAGCAGTTGGACGAGAGGCTGTGAATGATTAGATAAATAAGAACGGAGGTTGTAAAGCAACCAACATATCAGGAATTCCACCATGAAGCTTCACAGTATCTGAGGACTCTTGGATGCGTGGCCGATCTTAGAGGAATAATTAGGGGATTGGAAATTGCCGGATGAAGTCATACCTGCCTACAGGGACTGGAAAATGCTTTCATTTAATTGACCCGGGTTACATTTATGTGGTAGGATATTCATATCCACCCGGATAACGACTACCGTACACATGGTATTAAAACCTGTCATAGTGACCCACACATCTTGTGTGGATCGCGTTTTAGGATCAGCCAGTGTATATCCGGTTCTCCCGAATGCTTTGCAACCTTTTTCTTTACCTTACCTTTACTAAATCATCCATCCCTTTCCAATCTCCTTACGCTGGGATACTGCTGGGGTTACCAGTATCCCATTAGCAGGGACTCCTGCAGTTTATCCCAAAGGATTAAAAAATATAAAAAATAGCCTGTAGGTAACATTATCACGGTCATCCGTCTTTATCCGTTACTTTAAAAAGTTTACACCAATCTTTGTTCTTTAGTTCGATTTACACGCACGCTTCAAGTATTGCATGTTCAATTAATGATGTAACCTGTTCGTAATAAACACAATATATTGTTTATTCAATCTTTTATACGTCTATATATAATTAACGAGTGATTGTCACCATTTCTGTAGACACGCGAACTGTATACGATCGGTTACCATTCGTGGTCTTTTGTAAAGTTGATGACATTTTAATGCTAAACATGAAACCTTCGGATTTGACCCGATAATTTAAAAGCAATAACAATAGCAAAGGACTATCACAGGCTGTTTATCGCTATTAATAACATTATGTGAAAAAAATATATTTTGAATTACTCATTCGATTGTTACTAACATTACCTTTGTCATTTATTGTAGTGTGAAAGGATATCACGGATCTTCGACTCCGCCTCCGAAGGGTCGGAACTTCCGATAGGTTTCAGACTTCGGGTCCCACCTTCATAACATCCCTAGTGTGAATACTGTTTTTTTTTGTTGCCTTGATAGGCAGACGAGCAAGCGGCTCGCCTGATGGTAAGCGGTCACCGCCGCTCATGGAAATCGGCAATGCCTTGTACCTTCGTTTACAACAAGAAATATCGCATGTCGTGTACAAACCTGGATAGTTAGGGGTGTCAAATTAGGTGCTTGTATATGTATATCTTTTTAATGAATGACCACGCCATTTCACAAAGCGAAGTAATTTTGGTAATACCTTCGTCAGATAGAAAGAAAACACAACATTAGGCCACGCCTTATCCCTGAAGGGGTAGGCACAGGTGTAACTAGTGCTGCACCCACGTTTCGCTGAACATATTTCCATCGCATGATCTGACAGGGGGTGGGCCTATAGCCATATCAGGTACAAACGCTATACCTGGGCAATTCACGTGATTTTTCAAATCGGAAACTGAATCACAAATTGTTATTGCCCGTCCTGGAATTGAATCCAGAACTTCATGGTTCTCAACCTCAGCACACAAGCACTAGATGAGGCGGTAAGAAAAGAACTTTATTAAAGACCTAAGACGTAACAGGAAAATTTTCCGACTGGTTTTGGCTCTGGGTTCTGGAATCGGACACTTTACCGATTGTCTATAAGACGTTAATCAACTCTAAATCTATGATCTAATTACCCTCTGCAAGTTATCATATTAAAACTTAAAAACACTACTTCAATGAACGAGTAGAGCCATCTAGCGGCAACAAAAAGAGGTTTATATAAAAAAGGTGAGATAAAAAATCAAACATAATAATTAGTACATTTTTAATTATAATACGCGTAATAATAAGAGCGGATATGGTTACTGAAAAATTCAATAAGTAATTATTGGATTTGTATCCAATTTAGACATTTTTCAAAAGTAATCATCCCAACTTATTACGCAACATATAAGAAAAAAATATAATGATATCACAATACACTTATATCCGATTACTTATTTATTCATAAACTGAACTAAATATTTACAAAATTTGGTTATTACAGTTAAATCGAGCATGACAATTCACCATTTATTTATTTAAACTGTACTGAGCAACTTTGGTAAGATGGTATTATTGCAGGGCTCATTGATACGTAGTTCAACAACTCGACTAACGTTTGTAGTCTATATGGATGTGGTTTTTGGATGAAGTGATATCCCTCATGTTTTAATGTTTTATTTTTCCCACAGACTATCGAACTTATATCCAAAATGTATGATGTACATAGGCACAGGAGCGCGCCAGCTGATCAAAAAACCACAGCCTATAAATTCATACAAAAATATTGTTTCAATCTGTTCAAATGATGCGCAGAGACAACAATTATTAAATCAGCGTAGTGCGTGGATTAGACATTAAAATATAGCATCGTTTGCAAAAAGGACATCAAATATGTAAAAACCTTTTTTGCATACGACGCAGGTTCCTTTACATACAATACACATGTGCCTGTATTGATGGCACAAGTTTAACCGCGATTAAGTGAACACATCAAGGACTATATGAAATAGTGGATTTATATTCCTACGTTACAAATATGATAAGAGTACATATTAAAAAGCATTGACATTGTTTTTTTGTATAATGACTTTACTCAGAGATACACATGGAATACTATATTAAAACGTTTGATATGCGTACGGATCCTCCGTATATAATAATGATACATGATATAGATACGTTTATAGCTATAGTTGTGGTATACAATACTTTAACTCGAAGTATAAACGAAATGTGCAAGTATGTATGTATAGAACGGTAAGTACTGATAAAATGAGCATTATTTTCCATCGGGAAGCATTAGATGTTTTATTGTTACAAAAAATATTCTATTATTACTTATAGCAGAATTTTACAGTCTTCTAATTCATTTAAAAAATATTGCAGATTCCGTTTACAAGATACACGTTTCAAATAGTCACAATGTTCATTCAAATCATAATTTGTTTATCACATTTGTGTGCGCTAATGAATAACATTTACATACTAATTTTACGCAGACTTTTTACAATTATTATTATTAATTTTAAACATTCATTAATAGTGTCACAAGATGCCTCCCGGCTTAAATACCGTTTCGTTTATTACTCGCGCTTCATATTTACAAATATAAATGGAATAACTGTAAAGATAATACTAATTTATTTAGCACTTACCTACTGTTTATTTATCCGTAAAATAGTGATTATATCGGTGTGATGAATTTTCACACGTACCTACATTTTTTTAAAATCATTTAACGTTTGTGTAAGTAAACTACTGACAAATTGAACATGCATAATAATACTGCAATTTCAACCACGAAACAACAATTTTTGCGAATAAATATAAAGTGTAGTTTGGTTAGACAAACGATCGCCTGGCATCCTTAAAGTAGGAAAAGTTAAGACATGAACTCGATAGATGGCGGTACGAACAATTTTATTCGAGAGGTACGTACCCGTGTCTGCCCTCAAACTACAAATTATCTATAATAGTTATTAAATAACTCACTTTTTACTTTACATTAACACGTTGATGTAAAAACGATGTCAAAAGTCGACGATCGCAAACAAATATGTACATTCATATGAACAATTATTACGAAGACATACAAATTGTTTTAGTGAAGGAAGACAAACAAATAACACAATCGCCACTGAAAGAAACCTGTTTTTGTCCAGATCATATTTATCCGTTTAAATAATTTTGTTGAGAAAGCTATATCATGCCGAAAACTGCTTCATGCAGCCGTTATTGACAAACAACGGATAACAGTTACGTGTTTTACAAATCGGTATTTTATGAAACTAAATAATTATTCATTATTTTTCAATTGAAAATTCTAGCACCAGTTTTTAGTAAATTAAACAGCCCAAGTTATATTGCAATAACATGTTTAGCCCACTTACAACACAGTTCCAACCGAATTAAGATTAAAAATTCAAATACAGCAAGTCATCGAAATATATGGGTAAGGCCGTAGATTTTTCCACTTTTTCATTACCAGTCACGTTCATATTAATATCATAAACAATTAATACTTTTTACCAGCTTTGATAATTTTATCCTGTAGATTAGTTTTTAGGGTAAAAACAACTTTTACGAATTAACTGTAACTATAACAGTTTTTATATAATTTAATTTTAACGATATTAAGGATTTACGTTTTCATACAAAAATAAAATGAACATAAATTTCATCAGATAGTAAATTGACAAAATTACGATTATTTTGTTAAGTAAGCCATATAATTTTTAGTTTATGTAAAATCACAAGGTTTGAGCACTTAAATCCAATATTTCATTATTTTAAAAGAGCGTTTATTTATTTTTTATTCCAGTTTTAAAACAGGACATCAATTTTTACACTTTTATGTTACTATTTTATGTTACCAATATTGGTAAGTAAATGAAGTCTTTGAATAGTATTCGAAGAATATGTAAAACTAGACGGGCAATCCTAAGCAGAACAATAAAAAAAAGAAAAAGAAGTCGCCATATTGTGGCCTTTGGATTGTTTCAAACAGTGCACAAGCAGTTTCGTCAGTGAAATTCAGAAACAGTTTTGTGATATTTTTAAGGTAAGTAGACACTTGTTTATGTTCATTGTATTATTTTTTTAGGCGACATAGCTTATATTTATCGAGAAAACATCTATAATGTCGCAAATCTTTTTAGTTTTGAAATTATAAGCTAATTACATCTAAAATATTTCGCTTTTATGATACTTTTATGTTACTTTTATGATACTTTTATGTTACCTGTAGCATAAACTTTTACGTCACAGTAGCACAACTTATGTTTAATTTTTGGGAAAAGTACCTTAATCTTAATCTTTCGTTATGTTCGTACGTGTATTATAAATTATGTTGCTTTTATGTTACTTTTATTTTTTTACTTTATGTTACAAAAGTGGAAAAAACTACGGCCTTACCCATATAATTTTTCATACGAATTTCTTTCAAACAAAAATATTTCATAAAAATAATTTAAATGAATCAATTCCCTTGAATACACTTATACGGTTAATTTATAAAAAATGATTTCTATTTGATTTCTCTTAACGGCCTCACCGTCGCTAAACTATACTATGTATCATATATATTTCAGAAATCATACACTCATTCTGGCCATATTTACAAAAAAAAACCACGTGAATGGCTGACTGCGACGCGACGTCACGTTAACGCGTTTACAAAATGTGACCGACACAAAAACAACAACACAAAACACTACAAGAATAACACAAAATATGTTTACTACCTGTATTCGACGGATAATAACTATAACTATTATTGTACTATATTAAATTATATTAACAAAATATTTTCCTACTAAAACATACACAACAGAAAATCACTAATTTAGCGTATGTACAACACATTCAGGCAACACTAGACGACCTTAGAGCCAATAAAGGAATTCATGCAATGCGGATCATATAAATTTCAAATTTGGAAGATAGTATAAACAATCATATAGAACCAACGCCGCGTCACGTGTACATTATGTATGGACGCTAGTTTTATTTTATCAAAATAAGATATTTTACAAAGCCGCACATGAAACACCAGTAAAGCTATTTTTGTACGTAAATTTTGCCAACCATTTCACATTTCACAGCCTAAAACAATCATATTACTTACACTTATTCCAATAACTAGTATTACATTTGGACGATTAAATACTAATTTGTAAAGCAAATTGAAATTGAAAAAGTACTAGAGGTATTAATTACTACGCACTACTCAATTTTTATGTTCATTTTTTATCTTATTAATGCATTCCTATTGCGGAAAGTTTAGTGTCAATGAAAAATTATGTTATGACGTGGACTCATACTACTAATAAATTCATTTTTTTTTTTAATTTTGAAAGTAATCTATTTATGATTTCATTTTGTAAAAATGAAACATTTTGATGGCTTTAAATGGGTCATCTTTTTTAATTTTCTGATAATTATTGCCAGTTAGTTGGTAAGTACCCAAAAATCCGCATGATAGGCCAAAAAGCCAGACGAATCCGGACAGTCGGTAAACTTATGCATAATCGGCGTCATCGAATCGTACCTTTTGGGTCAGAAACTATTATGTCATTGACAAACCGCTAAAATTCCGCACAGAGCATCGTATAAAAACTTATTATTTACGCATAAATATTGAATATGTTTCAGATATTTGTAAAAATACTATTGCATATGCATGTAAATTTGATCGTATTGTATCGAATATATTCCATTGTATTATCACTTGGTAAAACACAATTTAGCTTCTTTATATCGAAGTGTGTGTTGTACTGTCGGGAAATTGTATGAATTTCTTGGATAGTTACAGTCTAAAAATCATATAGTCTGTCTTAGCAATTAGATGTGACGTACAATAGCTGACGTGCGTGCGGGCAGTATAATATGAGATGCGGTCTTTACACACACAAGTAAAGTAATAACAACGCTACTCGCTTGAGTGCCCGCTTCAGTCGTTTAGAAACAATGGCGGCTTGTTCGTCACCATCAAACGCGCTAACAAACTATATGATTTTCATACTGTGCTTATAAGTTACCTGTATGGATATGATGTGAAGTATTAAAAAAATACTTTTCTGTATTGTTCCCACGCAATCTATTGTAACATTATAATGGGCACGTGTCATTCGAACGAAATCGATTATAGATTATCGACTTTTCACAAGTTTCGGAACCCATTTTTTGTCTGTATCCGACTAACCCAAAAACCAATTAACTAATTTTAATGCAAAAACTTTGTTTTAATTAACCCCGATTTAATGTTATATGTTCTTAGTAAAGGCTATCATAGGTACTATACATGTATTGTTTTCAGATACGAAAAGATGGCAGAGGGCATAAAAGGCGGGCGAAGTGACTTACACCAGGCCGGCCAATTAAAATCGGGGGTGTTGTGCATTTATTAGAATTATATCAAATACTACACCCATACAATCGGAACATGCACGCGGACGGAGTCGCGGGAAAAGCCAGTGTGTACTGAGAGAGAGAAAACGACTAGAGTAGGTTACAGTTTACTGAGTTTCTAAGCGTCCAAGTGACACAGTATAGTTCGCGCGCAAGTGCTAGTCACCGCTTGGTGTACGCTCGCATATGCGGCGGGGGAGTTCGCCATTAATACGTAGTCTTTGTAAAACCATTACTAATCGCTAACTTACTGCAGGAGGTGACTAGCAGTGGCGCGCATACCGTAGTATGACGTATTAAATATACCTCTCCTTGCCCTTTAATATCGTACGACTAGAGGGTAATCAAAACTACGTTTCCACTTATACGGTTTCATCTACAACTTGCATCCTCTTTTGTCTTATGTCCCTCGGATTATACCCCATTTTGCTGAAGATTTTCACGCACGACACACGCGAGGATATCACAGAAAACTGGCAATTACGAGAACACGTCATAGGATTTTTATTTACAAATTGCATGATGCTGCCTTGTAAATTACAGTTTTTCTGTTAAATCCCCACCTTCCAGCGTGTTTTGACTTATGCGCTGATGCATGAATGGAAAACGTAAATTTAAGGTGAAAGCGTACAAGTAGGGTCGTAGCTTAAAGTCAAAATTAGGTAGTCGATGTAAATTGTATACTTAATATATAAATTTACATTCATTATCTGATTAATGGTGTTAAGGGTCTTATTCATTTAGTTTACTACATCACAACGATTATAATTTCTTTTTGTTATTGAAAATTTAATTTTTTTTATTTATTTTAGATATTTGTGTATTCTATCCAGTTTTACGAATCGCAATTGAATTTTTAATCTAATACCTAAAATCGTTGAATCATAGAAATTGACATCAAATCCCAATCGTCAAACAAACATATCATACACTAGTGGCGAAAAGTCTATATACTATGATTCCTGACGGCTAACCGATTCAAAATCGTCAAATAATAAACCGATACTATGAATAGAAAAATGATACCCTTCGCCACTGTCATACACTAAGATTAATTTAAAAATGTGTATTTCATCTTACCTTCTTTTTTACGCTTGCGAAGACGGAGACAAAAACTATATTATAAACAGCATGATGTATTTTGACAATGCGTAGAAATTCTTGTATTGCTTTACAAAATATTCTTGTAATTTACTTTATATAAAGCTGATGATAATGAGTACTTGTGGGCACAACCTACTACTATTTAAATTACGCGCTTCGGCAATATTCGTTTTTTCGGTTTAGTACGAATATGCCGACGGTGTCTGGCTTTCCAGGCCACATCGAGCACTTAGGAGAAAAATAAGTACATAATCTTAATTAATCTCTTTATGTTAGACCTGCTTTATATTGGATCAACATGGCCACATCGTATCATTCCAAGTTAAACGAATATTGCCGAACGAAGATCTTAAATCCTAGTAGTGTATGTAAATCGGTACATCTACTTCCTCACCTACTGTTTTGTCCCTTTCTTTCATTCGTCAAAGAATTTGATAGTGAAAGAAACAAAACACTAATAAAGTTAATTACGGACAAAAAATGTTTACACGTAAAACCAGGGCGCCTAGCATATGCAATACGAGATAATTCGACTCGTTTTCTCGTCAAAAACCAGTTTTAACCGGTTATCTCTCTGCTAACGAAGCTTCGTTAGACAAAGAGATAACCGGTTAAAACTGGTTTAGGACGATGGTAGCTAACATGATTGCATAGAATACTCGACTCTTTATATCAAAAGTAGAGAAAATAGCACTTACAAACTCTTTGTGGTATTCTCAAATCCTAACATGGCGATGTAATTTATCGAATGTTGATACTTTTTTCCGAGATATTTGTTGTCTCCCTTACGCGCGAGGTATATTGTGATACACATGCTAAGCCTCCTGGATTACATTTGTAATTTTTACTCTAATATAGTGGACTTAGGTACAAATTACTAATGTATACAGCATTGTAAGTTGCTTACTATACTTGTCATTTACTTACACAAGATGTGAGTTGAAACATTTAGATCTAAATGTTCGTCATTCAAAGTATACGTGAACAGCTTGAGCAAGTCTGTAAATAAAACTTACCATTCACGTCATTAACTTACACAAGATGTGAGTTGAAACATATAGATCTAAAAGTTCGTCGTTCAAAGTATATGTGAACAGCTTGAGCAAGTCTTACATAAGCCTGTTAATAAAACCTACAAATGTAATTCAGGTACAAAATCCTTACTGTGTAACCTTTTAATGCTTTACTCCGGCTTCCAGTAATTGGTCAGCGAAAAAAGGCTACCGATTGTCATAACTCATGCGTCGCGTCGTATTCATTAGACGATTTGAACGCAAGAACAGCGTAACCCACATTTTATTCGAGAATTAGTGGATTCACAGAAGATCTTTGTTACAAGACTGTTTTTATACTTGCAAAGTAGAGTTAACTAACTTTTTAAATAAGGGTAATAATCAATAAATTCTGCTGGTGGGAGGATACTTGTATCCGACCGGATAGCGACCACCGTACACTGGTGCTAAAACCTGCCATAGTGGCCCACCTAGTATGGGTCGCGTTCCAGGGTCAGCCAGTGTATATCCGGTTCTCCCCAGGGGGCTTGCCCCCTGATCCTAACCCTTTTCCCATCCCTTTTCCCTTCCCCTCCCCCTTGGCCCTTTGGCAGGCCGGCATGATCTTGCCGACCTACGATGGACACACTGTTTATCGTTGGTCGACACTATTCTTGGATTGCGCTACACTTACCATCAGGTGTAGCGTAGTCACTTTGCCGAGCCAGAATAAAAAAAAAAAATGGAGAAAAAGAAGGTGCAAATAAGTATTTTTCTGGAGTAACCCAAATTTTTTATTACTGCACTCACCATTAATAAAGATAAATAGCGACATTAGAAATTTGTATTTATAGCAGTATTCTAAGGTAGACCGACACTACCTACGCTTCTATGGTATGGTACGCTATGGTAATATGAAATAAACCATTAGTCAACACATTTTGTAAATAAGAAAACATTCGCACAAAACTTTTCTTGATACTTTAAATCAAGTGTGAACATAAGCCGTTCTTGCGCTCAAAACAATGTGAACTACCCCTGCCCTTTTATCGCAATGTTTCCCGTATGTATTGGTGCTGCCACACCAAAGTTATAAAATATTTACAAACATTTTCGAACATTAAACATTTACTAACATTATCTAACATTGTGATAAAATGTATGAAATTTTTGTTAACAAATGTTTAATAATGTTTTGTAAACATTTTATAACAGCAGTGTGGCAGCACCATATGGAATCATGTGTACCAGTTTATGCGACAAAGGATCGGCAACGTATTTTACGTCGTAGTGTGGCGATGTCCTTAACGCATTAATTCAACGTTCAATCGTTCTTAGCCATACCAGTAATTCCCATTAAACATGTATTTATTAAATAGTTTAATAATTACATGGTCATTAAAATATCTCAATATTTTTACCAGATCATTATGGAATTACGTTGGAGTTAGCGTTTGAGTGAAACATTGCTATTTTAACCATAAAATATGAAATTCATATGATTTTTCGATTTTCGATGTCCTTATCCAGATTTTTTAAACTGAACTAAATAGGGTATTTAATGATGCTGCCACACCGCTGTTATAAAATGTTTAAAAACATTTTCTAACATTTGTTAACAAAAATTTGCTAACATTTTATCACAATGTTAGATAATGTTAATAAATGTTTAATGTTACAAAATTTTTGTAAACATTTTATAACACCGGTGTGGCAGCAGCATAACATGTCGGGTGAATTTTCAAAAACAAGACTACCTTTTTTTCCTTTCTATTACGATGTTTTTATAATTGAAGCAATTTTGATTCGATGTCATATTAAATATTACGTTAAACGCTCACGTTTAATTATCGCCGAAGCCTCACTTCGCAGGCCTTTTTCTGTGGATAAAAATAATATAACTAAAACCTAATTTTACAGGCCTATAATTTACAAGCCACTTACATTGACAGTAATCACGTCTCAAAGACACTTTTTTTTTCATATTTACAATTAACTCCAAACGTACTTTATGTAAGTTTTTAAGTTTTTCATTCTTTATGTAACTTTCTTTTAACATGTTATTCATGAAAACCAAATAAATCTTTTCTTTCTTATTTCTTTCTTTCTTTACTTCTGATTCCTAATATTAATTTTATAAACGAAGGAGCAAGCCACAATACAATTTACATATTTATTGATTATCATGGTGATAAAATCACACAACACTAGTGACAATGTAAATTTCAAATATCGACTATATTCTGCTTCGATTTTTCTGACCATTTAAACAAAATTGTCAGGAGGTATAACAAAAAATTGTCAGCAGACTTTAGACGCGACAGTAAACGCTCGAATTAAAACAATCACAACGAGAACCGATCGCAACTACCGTGAGCTAACTTACCGTTTACTTACGCGCCGATATCGTCTAACTTGAAAGAACAAGCCTGCAACTCAATTTTGAATCTTATTGCACACAAAATAAAGTGGTCCGAGGAATCATTGGGAGAGCGAATATGATACAAATAAAAACAGTTCTATAACTCCTGACTCAATGGTAACGCGTTCGTAAACGTTAAAGCCTGCACACGCGATACTTTTAAGCATCGGCGATCAACACTCGTAACCTAACGTGATACGTGATTGGTCCGTTATTGGCGCTGAACAAAACGGACCAATCACGCAGAGCAATGAGCTTGCTTAAACCTTGAATACGGCCATACTACCCCAAGTACTTTTTTACTTCTTTTAAAGGAGTTGCTAAAATGCAACATCGACACATTGAAGACAACTTCGATATGGCAATCGAAATCAGACTCGCTAAAATACGATGTGATGGAAAATCGCCGATGCTAAATTGTGTGACCTGTAGTCCTCCTGAAAGCTCCATACCACGAACCTAAGATCTAAATAAACACTGCACGTGCCTCAGTCTGTGTGGAAACCAATTTTTACTAGAGATACTGACGTCATTGCGGTGCACACTATTAATATCGAAACTATCGGCACGAAAAGCAAGCACACACAGCGTGTATTTAAGTCTTTGGTCCGTTCTTCATGCAGATGAACGATGAGCGATGAATGGCTATGTTACTAACTACACCCAGACCGGGTGTTTCTCGGCACACGGCGAGTGGTAGCTCCACTGTTATGGGCGTTGCAACAATGGCGTCTCCTCGGTCCCCCACCGGTCGCCGTCCTGATGCCGTTCGCTGCAGTTATTCTTACAACACGCCGACACGTTCTGACCCGCCTGCAAGTAAAACAATAATGTCAGCCCTGTATTAGAATATTGTTAGATATTAATTTTTATTAGTCTGCACGAACGGTGTTTATAAAATTGTCATCGGGTAGATACGCCTAAAATTATGTATAAAAGAGGCGCACGACTTGACATGTTACAGTTCGCATTCCGTCATCGCGTAGTGAAGACCTTAGTGACCATCGTGGTCGTTATTAGAGTAGTAGTAATACTGTCGTAGCTAATCATACTGAGCGTGTATACTAGTACAATTAAAGTAAGCCCTACAATTGGTTAATCCTGACACGAGTTTGTTCTCTGTGAGTAAAATAAATTGGTTTGAAATTGGTCATGTTATTTGTGTCCTTTATTATTTAAAAATCATCTCATTGAATTCCTAAATATTATCACACTGCTAGGCACGGGCCTAATGTAATGGGCGTTGGGCCGACGTGATGGTACTTTGTAGATTCCACATACATTCTTAATCAGTATAGATTCTCAGGCATTCAGATTTCCTCACGATCTTGAGTATGAACTGGTCCACATCTCAGCAGTCAATTCCAATCCCCACTAGTATACCGCGTTTAAGTTTTCACACGCTAAGCTAAGATACATCATACAATAAGATAATACCCTGGTAGTAGGGTAGTTACAATAGGGTTATTATCATTGCCTTATAAAAAACCCGCGTGAAAAGGAATTTCAACAGATATAGCGTCAGGATTTATGCCGACAAAGTCACGGTATATATATACTGTCAGACCTCGAAACGCGACTCGCCTAAATGAACCACTTTGGAGGTATTTTCATCATATGTACCTACGGCGGACTATCGGATGCAAAATAATTATCAGATACCCTCCCATCAGAGACAATGCCTATTAAATAAAACATATTGGGCCTTAGTACAAATCGTATTCTATCTTTAAACTAGGTTTATTTTACTATAGTTCTTCTTTTTAATTTATGGCTTCGCATTATTATGCATTTCGCCAATGATAATTATAATTGATTCTTAAGTCTTCACAAGAACGGTGAAATATCGGTGTGGACATCTTTAAGGTCTTGCTGGAGTTTTGGTGTGTACTCCTTCCAGTACGGTGCTTAATTCACTTATTTCAATGTTTCCATACACTGTTCATCACCGTCAATGTTTATTGCACAAATCCACACCACTTTTATACAACAAACACAACTTTAAACTAGTTTTTGAAATGAATTAAAATAAGCGATGATGCACTGTCAGAATTCCCGCCAAAACTCCTTCACTATAGTTACTACTCGTTAGAAACTTACTTTAAAATTAGAATGCATTTTGTAATAAGACCGATTACATTTACACTTGTTGACTATTTCACAAACTGCTAATTAGTCAATCGACAATCTACATGTTTCGTAATGAAACACACAATGACGTCACACATTACATTTTAACGCTAAAACTAGTTTTTGACGGCTGTGAATGATGACATGTGATTAATCATCATGTGTCAAATTACAAAATCAGTTACGGATCATAAATACGTCTTTGTAACTATAATTAAAGAACTATATGGGCAAGTTTATTGTTTCGTTCACAATTTAAACAGTTTACTAGAACAATTAAAATGTATAATGGGTGCTACGTCAATTACAAATATTTTAATGAGTGTTGTATCATTTGACTAGCATCCTTAATTTTTTTTAGTGCATTGGTTAAAGTATTCTTAAGTGAACTGGGTACCTTTCAAATAAATCAAAATATTTGGGCTACCGGATATCTCACTCACCGTACGAAATGCAGCAGCAAGCCGCTACTTCACGTCGGTTGTCTGTGAGACAGTGGTAACGACCCGGTCGAGCCAGCCCATTCGTGCTGTAGACAAAACTGTCTACAGCGTGGCTCTATCACTCAAATTTAATAGCACATTATGAAACAGGCCATTACTATATAGTCCATACCTGTGATATGTGCAAGTCGTACAGATGTAGGGTGCTGACAGACATGTCGTGCGCATTGTCTACAGGGTGCTCCGCTTGAGGCGACGGTTCCAGACCGAGTGCATTGGCCCCAATCACCGAACCAACGCCGGCTAGTCCCAATGACATCGAGCGACGCGCCGACTGGCTTGACATTCCCGCCATTTCATCTTCTTCGTCACTGGGCTCGTCCATTTCCTGCTCAAAAGTTTTTTTTTATTAGATTGTTTAAAGAGATGAGCAAGGCACTCGCCTGACGGTAAGCGCCACGCTTGACCATAAACAGACCATAAAATGTTAAGTCTCACAATGCCCAGTAATTTCACTAGCTTCAATGTCCTTCGAACCGAAACACAACAGTGCTTACACACTTGCTTGGCGGCAGAAATATACAAAGCGGTGGTACCAACCCAGACGGCCTCTACTATATTCCTATTTTATTTGAATTAGAGCAGATTTAAAAAATTCAACAGATATTGGGTAAATAGATAAGCCTGCATTTGTCCGCCTGGAAATCTCACTCACCGCACGAAACGCAACAGCAAGCTGTTACTTTACGTCGGTTTACTGTGGAACAGTGCTACTGATCCGGTCGAATCAGGTTATTCGTGCCGTACACAAAATTAGCTGCACCGTGACTGTTATCACTTCAACTTAATAATAAACAAAATAAAGTCTATCAATACTTACAGGCAGTCTATAATTTTGTTTCTGTTGTTGCGGATAATACGACAACACAGCTGGCAGTGGAGTGACAGCACCGAACATACTTTGTTGGATGTAAGAACCCAACATTGTTTTATTCTGTAAGTAAATTATTTAACATGACTTTCTTTTCTTTGGCTTCTGGCTTTTTGCGCCGACCGCGTGATTTGCTTTTTCCGCGATAAAAAGTAGCCTATGTTCATCAGGGATAATGTAGGGTTCTAATGGTGAAAGATTTTTTCAAAGCGGTCCAGTAGTTTCAGAGCCTATTCAACGCAAACAAACAAATCTTTCCTCTTTATAATATTAGTTCAGATTACAAGTATTTATATCATTAAAATGCACTAAGCGTTATATTAATTTAGAAAATTTTGGGTCTCGGTGTTGTGGGAACAATATACCCTGATAAAGTTTAACTTAGTGTGAGCTCAGTACTATCTATATATTTCAAGCAAACCCGGCCACGCGTTGTTGTGGCTAAGGTATATGTTAAATTATATTGTACTAAACTATTCAATCTAGTATGCGCATCTATTGGATACTTACACAATCCAGCCGCTAAATTACCTTACACCGCCATCTGTTCCAATCTTATGGAACTCACAGATAATTATAACCAATAGTAAGCAATAAAAAAAATATTGCGCCTATAAATTGAGATACAAACTATCCTATATGTCAAGTTGAATGAAACTGCACACAGTTTGCAAAATTTAATTAAAATCAGTTCAGTAGTTTAGGAGTTCATCGCGGACAAACGTGACACGTATTTTTTATATATAAGTAGCTGTCACCCGCGGCTCCGCCTGCGTGACTGCCTTTTTCTGGGATAAAAAGTGGTTCAGATTGGCGTACCAACTCAGAAACCTTCGTGGGCTCATTCACAACAACTTCAAATATCATCACATGATCAAATGCATAGTTTACGATTATATAAAGGGCATACAGACAAACATTCATTTTTATATATATAGAAGAAGATTATGTGACTGTGTAAATTTACAATTTTTACGTTTAATTAAATAAAAAAATGTGTGCGTGTACTAGTGTACACACGTAGGAAGTGAAACTTCTTTATGACCTTATTTTTCAAAAAAAGATCTACTATATAATGCAACTTTACAGAAATTGGTCTAATAAAGTTAAATTAGATAAAGTTTAAACAAAAGGCTTTTATTATCATAGACATGAATACAAAAAAAGTGTTCTCGGGACGCTCGACAGAAGTCCGGTCAAAATCCGGTCAAAGTCCGATCAAAGTCCGGTCAAAGTCCTGTCAAAGTCCGGTCAAAGTCCGGTCAAAGCCCGGTCAAAGTTCGGTCTAAGTCCGGTCAAAGTCCGGTCTGTGTCCGGTCTATGTCCGGTCAAAGTTGGGTCAAAGTCGGGTCAAAGTCCGGTCAAAGCCCGGTCAAAGTTCGGTCAAAATCCGGTCAAAGTCCGGTCTATATCCGGTCAAAGTCGGGGCAACGTCCGGTCAAAGTCCGGTCAGCCCGGTTAAAGTCCGGTCAGAGTCTGGTCAAAGCCCGGTCAAAGTCGGGTCAAAGTCCGGTTAAAGTCCGGCAAAATTGGGTCAACGTCCAGTCAAAGTCCGATCAGCCCGGTTAAAGTCCGGTCATAGTCTGGTCAAAGCCCGGTCAGAGTCTGGTCAAAGCCCGGTCAAAGCCCGGTCAAAGTCCGGTCAAAGCCCGGTCAAAGTCCGGTCAAAGCTCGATCGAAGTCCTGTTCCAGTCGAAGCCCGGTCAGAGTCCGGTCAAAGTCCTGTCCAGGTCCAGTCAAAATCCAGTCAAGTCCGGTCAAAGTCAGGTTAACGTCCCGTCAAAGTCCGGTCAGCCCGGTTGAAGTTCGGTCAGAGTCTGGTCAAAGCCCGGTCAAAGTCCGGTCAAAGTCGGGTCAAAATCCGGTCAAAGCCCGGTCAAAGTCCGGTCAAAATCCGGTCAGAGTCCGGTCAAAGTCCTGTCGAGGTCCGGTCAAAATCCAGTCAAGTCCGGTCAAAGCCGGGTTAACGTCCGGTCAAAATCCGGTCAGCCCGGTTAAAGTCCGGTCGGTCTGGTCAAAGCCCGGTCAAAGTCCGGTCAAAGCCGGGTCAAAGTCCGGTCAAAGCCCGGTCTATATCCGGTCAAAGTCGAGTCAACGACCGGTCAAAGTCCGGTCAGCCCGGTTAAAATCCGGTCAGTCTGGTCAAAGCCCGGTCAAAGTTAGGTCAAAGCCCGATTAAAGTCAGGTTAAATCCCGGTCAAAGTCCAGTCAAAGCCCGGTTAAAGTCCGGTTAAAGTCCGGTCAAAGTCGGGTCAACGTCCGGTCAAAGTCCGGTCAGCACGGTTAAAGTCCGGTCAGAGTCTGGTCAAAGCCCGGTCAAAGTCGGGTCAAAGCCCGGTTAAAGTCCGGTTAAAGTCCGGTCATAGTCCGGTCAACGTCCGGTCAAAGACCGGTCAGCACGGTTAAAGTCCGGTCAGCACGGTTAAAGTCCGGTCAGCGTCCGGTCAAAGCCCGGTCAAAGTCGGGTCAAAGTCCGGTCAAAGCCCGGTTAAAGTCCGGTTAAAGCCCGGTCTGTGTCCGGTCTATGTCCGGTCTGTGTCCAGTCTGTGTCCGGTCTATGTCCGGTATATGTCCGGTCAAATTTGGGTCAAAGTCCGGTCAAAATCCGGTCTATATCCGGTCAAAGTCCGGTCAAAGTCGGGTTAACGTCCGGTCAAAATCCGGTCGAAATCCGATGAAAGTCCAGTGAAAGTCTGGTCAAAATCCAGTCAAAGTCAAAAACGTGACGCGTGCCGCGTAACGGAAAAATGTGACTATTTTATTTTTCTAACGCCGATAAAGAAGTTTCACTTCAATAATAAATATAAATAAATAACACCCAACAGTCACACACATAGCCCTGAGCCCACAGTAAGATACGAGTCTTGTGTCGCGGGTATCAAGAACTACGAGAGACTTTTTGGTCTCACAACACCCAGACCCGATACAAATATTTGTGGATCAGACAAATATTTGCTCCGTGCGGGAATCGAACCCACGGCCTCACGTTTCACAGTCGGCTACTCGCCCACAGCGCCACGGAGGCTGAGATTATTACATATTAATACTCACAAGATGAGTGTTAGTAGGTAGAGCGTGATGCATGCTCTGCCTGAGCGATTTGAGGAACTGTCTCTGGGTTGGTTCGATGGGTTGCCAGCCAGGGTGCCGACATGAGAAAGCAACCAGCGATAGCTCCGTCTTACCACCCTCGCCTTGATCGTACTGCGCGTTTCCAACTGTCGTAAAAAAAAACTAAATAAGTTATTTACAGCGTGTATAGGCCGGCTCGACCGGGGTAATACCACTGTTTCCCACAAAACCGACGTGAAGTGGCAGCTTTCAATATCCCCTTCCCCTTCCCAGGCAACAAAATTCTTCTGGCATTGTGGGTGTTTATAAAACTAGAAACTAGAGACCACACCATTACCATTAACCCTTTCACGTTTATAACTATACCAAGGCAGTAAAAATGATTTTGTTTATTTATTTCTATTTATTTTGGTCTAATTTAAAATAAAATTAATATATAAAACAGAAAATATGTATATTTTAGTGATTTTGAGAAGGGGACATATTTGTCCCTATATGCGTTAAGGTATACATTTTTAAAAGTATCGCAAAAAATTACTACACTTTTACTGCGAAATAAACACACACACTACAATAGTAAATATAAAATATTTAATGCAGAAACTTATTTACAATACAGAATGTAAAATGTAATAGTAATCAATAAAACAATTACGTTCAAATGTATAACACAAACTAATGAATACATGCCATGTAAAAGATCGATCCTATTCAGTTCATTACAATTGTTACTAAGATGCAAGTTCCTACATATTTTTTTTAAAGCGGTTTATAGGCATAACATTAGCAATGTATGGAACTCCCATATCAGAATCTGTAGAACAATAGCTCCTCAATGTAGGTAAACAATGATATCCCATAAAAAAGTTCAGGCCGAGGAAAGTTTTGGCTTCTTCATTAGTCTTGGTAAAAGATCGGCCGTTTTATTCAGCATAACGTAATGACTCACGAACAATAATCTCATCTACGAGTTATAGGAGTTAATTCGATATCATAGGTGTAGGTGTTATCTAAAATATGTACATCACCAAAGTTGTACGCTCTGATCTCACGAAAATTGTGTGGTAGATATGAATTTTTTCGCCAGTTGAAAGAAGAAATAGTAATGCCAAGCTGTTGATTTTCAATTGTGGTCTCTTCTAGAGGCGCTTAGCTTGCTTCAATTTCAACAGTCGACATTCCAGCATTCATATTCTGCGCTAAACAAGTTTGGTCCTCTTCATCAAGGCGCAAACCATCCTCGTCGTCACTGGTGTCAACCATCAAGACTTCGAAATTATCGTCTTCCTGTAACAAAAAATTTTCTTTGTCGATTTGAATACATAGTCTGCAATAAAATATGAAAATAAGCAGGATAAACTGCAAATAATAGCAATTCATACAATATCAATTGTTTGAAGCAAAAGTCTCCTTTGATGCATATAGGGACACCCGCGTCCCTTTAGAATTTTTACACAATATCTATTACTTTTACTAAGAAAACAGAAAATATGTAATAAAACAACAATTTTGCTTACCAATGAATGTAACTCTGAAAAATAACCGTTGTGGGAAGTCACTATATAACAATAAAATATGTTTTAATGTACATACATCTAGCGAAAATACTCTTCATTTTTCGCGCCCGAAATTTTATTTAAAAATAATGTTTGTTTTTACTGTCCCCAGCACGCAAACTTAAGAAAATACTTTAAATTAAGAAAACATAAGTCTAAAGCAGGTTTTACTTACTCAATATTACTGTAAATTGTAAAAATTAACTGGGGACAAATATGTCCCTTATGCGTGAAAGGGTTAAATGATCCACTTGCTAGATTACCGGTCCCTGTCATTTTCCCTGTCAAAAAAATTGGTGTATGTCGTGGGACACCAGGTAGGAACGAAGTTCCTTCGGCTAATGTAGAATCGACACAAATTGCAAAAAATTCAAATTATCAACTAAAATAACAAAATATGTCTCTTTATTTTTGTTTGACAACATAAAATTACATAGAAATAGAATAGAAAAATAGAATAAAAACTTATTAATTTAGACTTAGACTGGCTACTAAACGGTGGACGGCCGTGTTCTATAATCAAAAATTCAAATTCAAATTTCAAACCGCGTCTACATTTCCAAATGTCATAAGTTTCACACCCATCTGTTTTATTAACGGAATTTCGACTTTAACTTTATGTGCTAGATATCAAACTGGTTATGCGACTGTCGCGCCTGCGCACGTCTCATTTAACGGTTTTATTCCACGCATTTTTTCCACGCATTTTTCCACGCATTTTGCCACGCATTTTTTCCACGCATTTTTTCCACGCATTTTTTCCACGCATTTTTCTTACGGTTTTACTATCACATTTTTTTCAGTTCGGTCACGCAGCGAAATCCCTATCCCCTCCAAGCCTGCCGTAAGGAACTTCGTTCCAATAGAAATAAAAAAAGACGTGTGGCGCTCGGAGACTGCCGCGGTAAAGCTATTGTATAGCATTTTTTATCATCTTATGTAATTATAAATAATAACGAGCTAGCGTAATCTTTTAAAAATCGAAGGAGTATTTTTATATACTTCAATTATAACTGGCTGAATGAATTTCATTTTAAATATGTCTCTTTATTTTTGTTTGACAACATAAAATTACATAGAAATGACTGACATTAAAATTGACACATTGACTGTCGCGCCTGCGCACGTCTCATTTAACTTGATTTTACTATCACATTTTTTTCAGTTCGGTCACGCAGCGAAATCCCTATCCCCTCCAAGCCTGCCGTAAGGAACTTCGTTCCAAAAACATAAGCTCACATCTATATGCTCATAAGGGTAGGTGCAATTAATGCACCACCCACGGTTCACCGAACCTAATTCCGTTCCATGATATGATAAAACAAATTATGATTACGCGACCCCGTACTTTCCCAGTATCAGTAGAGGAGCACTAGACCAATGAAGCGATATATCTGTTTGTTTTTATTATTCTACAATGTATTTTAATAAAATGTGCGTACCCTTTGCCTTCTCTCCGTATTTGAGTGGTGTCTGCCAATCAGGATGGCCGTGCCGACGGATATCCAACTGTAAGAAACACGTAAGTTGTCACATATAGTTAGTTCGTCATTAGATCTTAATTACATTTGTAACTTTTATTATGTAGATAAGCTTATTTAAGTAAGTGGAGGAAGAATTACAGTACAATGTCATTTAATATACAGTTAACTTAAATGAAGGCTAGAATTTCATCAAGATGTGTATGTGAACCGCTTACACATATCTTGCGTAGTCTACATTGCATTGCATAGCTGACAGCCTCCGTGCAGCGGACGAATAGCCGGCTGTGAAGCGAGAGGCCGCGGGTTCGACCCCCGCTCAGAGACAAATGTTTGTGTGATCCATATATATTTGTTTCGAAGATTGGGTGTTGTGAGACCAAAATTCTCTCGTAGTTCCTGATACCCATGACACAAAATTCGTATCTTACTGTGGGGTCAGGGCTATGTATGTGACAGTTGGGTGTATTTGTATTTATTTATTTAGGTAATGCATTTATCATGTTAATTGAATGTTACTGTATTATTATGTTATAATGCATTGCTTGTCCCAAAATAAATAAATAAATAGTCTTGCAATGCATGTAAGTAAAACTTACAAATGTATACATATGGGCATTCAAATATGCCTTTGTACATCATTATTTATTAGTAACATCGTACTGAGCACTAGTAATTGATTTTGTAAGCATTTACATTGCAGGATATTAAAAGCTCCAATACCCCAAATTGAGGAAAAATAAACATACCATGGGGAGAAATACAAGGTATACTGTGGTTTGATTTTGTAAGCATTTACATTGCAGGATATTTAAAGCTCCAATACCCCAAATTGAGGAAAAATAAACATACCATGGGGAGAAATACAAGGTATACTGTGGTATGTTGTGGTATGTTACAAATGTAATCAAGGCCATAAGTCAACTACCAAGCAGGGTTCGAAAATATCCGATATTTATTATAAATATCAAAATATCGGATATTTATGATATATATCCGATATATATCAAGTTTGATATATATCCATTTTGTATGAAAGTCGTATTATTATTTTATTGTATTATTTATGAATACTGTTTGCATATTGCAAAATCTGCTTTGGATAAGGCATAATAAACTAAAAAACATAAAATCTTCTTTTACGGCAGAAGTGTTGCCATTAATAGATTAGAACTTACCATTAGGGAGTATGTTTTAACTCTACTCCCACGCCATCTACATTTGGGAAGTAGAAATACAATAATAAACGCAAAAAAATACTTAATATTAATTTATTGGACCATTTTTGTGTTGCAATATATTATAAAACATTTGATAAGTATATCCATTGATATATATCGTCAAAACCAGTTTGATATATATCGGATATATATCGGATATATATCTTGATATATATCCATTGATATATATCCTCGAACCCTGCTACCAAGTATGTACTATATCGTCGATGAAGTACCACTACCTCCTAAGTGTTGAGAATCTAATTTTACACCATTCTGTTTAAAATACGGTTTTATTTTACAAAAACAGTTTAAAATAAGGTTTTATTTATTTTGATCAACTATTGATAGTAAATAGTTTCCAATACATTACCTTTTTATTAGTTACTAAGGGATGTGGTTTATGTTTACGTCTATTGTAATAAAAAAGTAATTTTGGACTAAATTGTCAGTTAGGAGGTATTGGTACTTCATCGACGATATAGTAATGTGTACCTGTGCAAAGGAGCAGACGTCGCCGATGCCCAGCACGCTGATGGTGAAGTTCCTGTAGAAGTCGACGATGTCGAGCGCGCGGGACCGCAGCGAGAGCAACACGAGTGGGCACAGCAACGGGCTCAGCAGCTCGAATATTATGTACACCTGCCACAAATATGTACACACATTAAATTTAATTAGCTGGTGGGAGGATAAATATCCGACCGGATAGCGACCACCGTACACTGGTGCTAAAACCTGCCATAGTGGCCCACCTTGTGTGGGTCGCGTTCCAGGGTCAGTCAGTGAATATCCGCATCTCCCCAGGGGGCTTGCCCCCTGATCCTAACCCTTTTTCCTTCCCCTCCCCGTTGGCCCTTTGGCAGGCCGGCATGATCTTGCCGACCTACGATGGACATACTGTTTATCGTTGGTCGACATTATTCTTGGATTGCGCTACACTTACCATCAGGTGTAGCGTAGTCACTTTGCCGAGCCAGGATAAAAAAAAAATTAAATTATATTATTCGAAATAAATTAATACTGCTGGTAGTAATAATATTACTTGTGGTAGGATATTCATATCCACCCGAATAGCGAGATGATGTTAAAAACTGCCTTAGTGATCCACACACCTTGTGTGGATCGCTATGGCAGTTTCAGATCAATTGTGTGCTTCTTCCCTCTCCGATGAGGGAAGGAGCATTTATACAGCCGGCATGACTGGTGACCACCGATAACAAGTTTTTTGGACTACGCTACGCTTACCATCAGGTGTAGTGCAGTCACTTTGCCGTGCTCGGATAAAAAAAAATCTAATTTCTAATAACAATACAGTACTACATAAAACAGTAATAGTATTTGCTTTGATTGAATGATGAAACGATACAATTTCTTCGCTTGATAGAAAGGGCCTCGCCTGACTACAAACAGAACCAACACCACACTGATTTATGAATTACTAAGTCGAACTTGACACTGGACTGCGTTCATCACTGCGAGACGTAAGATGTTAAGACTCATAATGCTCATTTCACTGGCTTCAATGTTCTTCAAACCGAAACACAACAGTACTCATACATTGCTGCTTGACGGAAACTCAGACGGCCTCTCGAATACGAGAAGTCTGCCACCTACATTATTCTATCTATTTTCTCTGTCTACCCCTATAACAGGTATGAGTCTATGTATGTATGTATTTTTAATTAGTTTCAACATTTATCATCGCCAACTTTATCTATCTATAGCTATCGTTTGCATTTGCATAACAATGCCTGATCAGACATCGTTCCCACGCCCACTATTTATGCTATATGTAAAAAAAACAGTCGTAGATCTAACAGTTTAACTGCAGTCCAAAAGTAGGTAGTAATTATAATTTTTTTATAAAAATCCGAAAAACTTTTGATCCACGCATTTTAGGCCAACAAACATGACACTTCTATCGATAAGTATTGCGATGCTCTGCCGACCCACCCGCTTTCTTTGGTCCATCGTTCAATTTACACCTGTATATAAAAACGTTACGCACACATTATATGTGCAAGAATAAGGTTAGGTTTGACAGCCTCCGTGGGGCAGCGGGCGAGTAGCCGGCTGTGAAGCGAGAGGCCGCGGGTTCGATCCCCGCACCGAGACAAATGATTGTGCAATCCACAAATATTTGTTTCGGGGTCTGGGTGTTGTGAGACCGAAAGTCTCTCATAGTTCCTGATACCCACGACACAAGACTCGTATCTTACTGTGGGGTCAGGACTATGTATGTGACTGTTGGGTGTATTTAATCATCATCATCATTAGCCACAGGACGTCCACTGCTGAACATAGGCCTCCCCAAAGATTTCCAGACCGACCTGTTGGAAGCGGCCTGCATCCAGCGACTTCCTGCGACCTTTGTATATATTGGGGTGTATTTATTTATTATTGAGATGAATTATGTATACACATACGACTCTAAACTGGAACAGTTGTTGGAAGTGGGCAGCGACATCTTTAGTATGCGCGCGGCCTCTCCACACGGCGGGTAAGTAGTGAACATGGCCCAGCACTTGTATGAACAACTCCTCGCCCCTTGCCGGGCCAGTACACCCCCCGCCGATACGGTCCTCCTCACCAATCAGGGCCCTGGAATCATATTGTGGTTGAAGCCAGAGAATTTACTGGGTACAGTAGAACGCAGATTATCCGAACGCCGATTAACCGAATCGCCAATGTCCGAATCGGTCCTAAGCGCAATATAATAAACTAGCTTTTGCTCGCGGCTCCGCCTGCGTGATATGCTTTTTCCGGGATAAAAAGTAGCCTATGTCTTATTCTGATGTATAAGCTATAGTATTGTAAAGTTTCATTAAAATCCATTCAGTAGTTTTTACGTCAAAGAGTAACAAACATACATCCATCCATCCATACTTACAAACTTTCGCGTTTATAATATTAGTAGGATAGGATTAAAACCAAGTAATTTTTGTTTTGTTTTGTTGTAACAAGTTGGAACTCGTTGGAGTCCAGATATATTTCAATTGTTATGGTTGAAAGCTAGAGGCAAGACACTATGTGTTTTGCGTCACCCGCGATGTTCAGTGAGCGTTATTGTAGAACTGTGTTTGTTAAACTTAATAAAGTTTATCCTATGTGTGACAGTTCGTTTTTCTTTATTACCAGTCTATGTCCGATTATCTGAATTTTCGATTATCCGAATCGACCCCGGTCCCAATTAATTCGGATAATCGGCGATCTACTGTATTATGAGACTTAACATCTTGTTCCGCGAGGTGACGAGTGCAGCGCAGTGCCAAACATTATTATGTTTATGTTTACGTGATTAGTCTGTTTTTGTTTAGCACCAAAAACTGACCATCCACGTATACGCAAGTCACACCCATGCGGTGGTGGTGCATTGTGGATATTATGTTTTCATACCAAATGATCGGGGTAATACTGTCACACTCACAGGATCAGTATTAGGCGCGGTAAGCATAGCAGCGTACGTATTACAAGAGTGGGTTTCAGGTGCGAGAAACATTATTAATATCTGTTACTCACTTTGTATATTAATGAAACAACTCTACAATTAATTACAGCATTCAAAAACTTTGAGTCAGGCATTTGACAAACAGTCGAATAACGGTGTTTTTTTAATTTGATTTGTCGACACAATAGGTGAGGCAATGAGAAGAGAAACAATATTGAAAACACTTTAAATAGTTTTACACTATTTTACGAGATGAAACGGCTGTATCGGTTGTTCGTCCGACGCCTTATTGCAGTGCGTCGTGTCGTGTTGCAGAATAAATCCGATGACGCATGCGCAACATCACATAAATTGTATAAGCAAACCTATGTATATCGCATATATATATCTATTATACAGGGTGTCCAGTAATTAATGGATAACCTTGAAATGTCTTATAGCAGAACGAATGGCCGTTCAGAGAAAAATACGAAAAAAAATATAACATAAGTAGTACCTGAGGTACGTATTTTTTTTTAAAAAGTCGTAATTTTTTTGGTTTATTTTACTTTCTTGGACACTACGACCAGAAATGAAAGAAATCCATCGGTTTTTTGTTGTTTTATTATTATACACTAACTATACTAATAGATAGATAGTCAATAGTAGGACAAGCTATTGCACTTTTAAAAAAAAAATGTACATTCAAAACCATTTCTTTAGAAAAATTTGCAAAATTTTATTTTTAAACAAAATTTAAACCTCTTGGATATAAAAAAAATGTATGAATACATGAGTGACCAAAATTTTTTAAATAATGTCGGTTTTAAGTAGATTTTATAATGGTATAATTCATTATTGTATCTACTGTAAATAGCGATTTATTGCTATTAATGTAAGAAAGGAGCTAATTTGACCAAATAACAAAAACAATATAATATGAGATACTTTTTAAAATAAAATTGTACTTGTCTAATGAGGTTTATTAAAACTAAGATTTGATGTTGATAAATTATAAAAATGGCTTATTTAAACAAATTGAAACCAAATTATCAGAAATAAATTAACTTAAATTTAATACTCATAATGTTTAAAATGGTTATTTCATAAGCGTAAAATGTGTCATATGATCTCCATATTTACTTCCTGCGTGCACGCCATTCCCCCCGTTTTTTGTGTTATGGTAGACAAGAAGGGTCTGAGTTGGCTATGTGCGAGTGAAAGGAACTTAAAGTAAAAAAATCCAACCCTGTCAACCAACCAACCCAACCAATCCAACCCTGTATTTAAATATTCCCGAACAGACACAGCATAATGCGCAGGGCAGCCGTAATTTTGCAACCAATGCGATTCCCTCAGCTCCTCGGATACTCCTTCTCTAATAAAGTCGGCAGATCATTTTGAAGAAATTCCAAATAACTTTGCCCAGTTAGAGTCCCGGTAATTAAAATGGGCCAATTATTTGTCCATTGGGTTGGATGGACAGGGTTGGATTTTTTTACTTTAAGTTCCTTTCACTCGCACATAGCCAACTCAGACCCTACTTGTCTAACATAACACAAAAAACGGGGGGAATGGCGTGCGCGCAGGAAGCAAATATGGTGATCATATGACACATTTTACGCTTATGAAGTAACCATTTTAAACATTATGAGTATTAAATTTAAGTTAATTTATTTCTAATAATTTGGTTTCAATTTGTTTAAATAAGCCATTTTTATCCTTTATCAACATCAAATCTTAGTTTTAATAAACCTCATTAGACAAGTACAATTTTATTTTAAAAAGTATCTCATATTATATTGTTTTTGTTATCTGGTCAAATTAGCTCCTTTCTTACATTAATAGCAATAAATCGTTATTTACAGTAGATACAATAATGAATTATACCATTATAAAATCTACTTAAAACCGACATTATTTAAAAAATTTTGGTCACTCATGTATTCATATATTTTTTTTATACCCAAGAGGTTTAAACTTTGTTTAAAAATAAAATTTTGCAAATTTTTCTAAAGAAATGGTTTTGAATGTTTATTTTTTTTTTTAAGTGCAATAGTTTGTCATACTATTGACTATCTATCTATTAGTATAGTTAGTGTATAATAATAAAACAACAAAAAACCGTTGGATTTCCTTCATTTCTGGTCGTAGTGTCCAAGAAAGTAAAATAAACCAAAAAAATTACGACTTTTTAAAAAAAAATACGTACCTCAGGTACTACTTATGTTATATTTTTTTTCGTATTTTTCTCTGAACGGCCATTTGTTCTGCTATAAGACATTTCAAGGTTATCCATTAATTACTGGACACCCTGTATATTTTCGATTAACCTTAGTTTGTTTTAATTTTGGAATGAGTTGATTTATAGCAATGATACCACGGACGACGGACAATGTATAGAGTTCGTCTAACTCTACAGTATTAAAGACTACGCGTCAATGCACGCTATAAAATGCATGGCCACTGCGATGACGTCATTCTATACGGTAAAAACTGGCACGTATGACGTATGCCATACGATATGAATAATACTAACCTGGCGCCGGCCACCAAACATCCCAGTATAGTGATGATAGTGATAACATGTTCCACCGTCAGAACGTCCTCGTCATACACCGACAGTACCACTAACACTCCGAGTACACTTCCCGCCAAAAACACCATGTTCCTGTGAACAATGCTTATGTTTTAGACAGCTCGCTCGCATTACTGGTAGTCACATTCAAATTCAAATTCAATTTATTCTGTAAATTGGATCATAAATATCACTTTTACAAGTCAAAATTCTTTATACTAGATTATTATTTTATTTTTATCTTTTATCGGCATTTCGTGGCTAACCATGAGAAGAAATGCCGAAACAAACTCATGTGTCATGGCCTCTTTTAATGTCCAGACATTGACTATTGTAAAGAAAATAAAATTAACAACTTTCAAATCGAGTACACTTCCCGCCAAAAACACCATGTTCCTGTGAACAATGCTTATGGGTCATTCCATGTAAAATCGTCTTATGGAAAAAAATAATTCCCGACTCGTTTTAGATTTTGGTGTAACTTTGAGAAACTCTACTCTAGGGTCCCAAAGAACAAAATTTACACGAGTTTGATTTTTACAAGCGCTTGTTTCCGCCTATTTAAACATAAAATTTTAAAAATCGATATTTTTAAACCTTATCAACATTTGCTGTGAAATGTTTCTGTTTGAAGCTATCTGCATGATCAAGACGGAATTCACAGTGGGAAAGATAGTAGTTTAAGTGTAAATGAGGAGAATTGGCTCGGACGATCCCTTTGAATAATAGCACCATGCTGAAAATGAGTGTTTTTTAGTCATTTTTCGTGAATTTTAATCGACTCTAGCGTCTTAACTGTTGAGAATTAAAAACTCATGCTCCGCGGGAATTAAGTATACACATCATAGACAAAATTCAGCCACAAGTTGACTTGAGCAGCCCACTCTTCATAGAAAAAAACTTTGCTTCAAATTTTGGAATTTTAAGAAATCCCAATTTTCAGGTTATAAAACGAACGTGTTGACTGCGAGATAAAATTCTGATACTCACAGAATCTACTGTTTTTACCTTCAACTTAAAATTATTACATTACTTGTTTTGTTATTTTAATGTTTAGTGCATGTACGAGCCGTTTTTTTTTCACCGCAAACATCTGGACGTTTTTACTAATGGATTAAAACTAAAAAAAAGAAAAATAAAAAAAAAAACAAAAAAAGTAAAAAAAAAACTACTAGGTATTTAAAAAAAATTAGTAAAAATGAAAATAACAAAACGAGTGATGTAGTCATTTTAAGTTGAAGGTAAAAACAGTAGATTCTGTGAGTATCAGATTTTTATCTCGCAGTCAACACGTTCGTTTCATAGCCTGAAAATTGGGATTTTTTAAAATTCCAAAATTTGAAGCAAAGTTTTTTTCTATGAAGAGTAGGCTGCTCAAGTCAACTTGTGGCTGAATTTTGTCTATGATATGTATACTTAATTCCCGCGGAGCATGAGTTTTTAATTCTCAACAGTTAAGACGCTAGAGTCGATTAAAATTCACGAAAAATGACTAAAAAACACTCATTTTCAGCATGGTGCTATTATTCAAAGGGATCGTCCGAGCCAATTCTCCTCATTTACACTTAAACTACTATCTTTCCCACTGTGAATTCCGTCTTGATCATGCAGATAGCTTCAAACAGAAACATTTCACAGCAAATGTTGATAAGGTTTAAAAATATCGATTTTTAAAATTTTATGTTTAAATAGGCGGAAACAAGCGCTTGTAAAAATCAAACTCGTGTAAATTTTGTTCTTTGGGACCCTAGAGTAGAGTTTCTCAAAGTTACACCAAAATCTAAAACGAGTCGGGAATTTTTTTTTTCCATAAGACGATTTTACATGGAATGACCCTTATGTTTTAGACAGCTCACTCGCGTTACTGGTAGTCACACTGTAGACGATTTTTTTATTGGTGAATGGGTGGGTTTGTCTACGTATTGTCTCACAGAGAACCGACGTAGTCGCAATTTGCTAGTGCATTATATACGGTGAACGAGATTTCCGAGGACCACATTACGCTTGCCCTTCCCAATCCTCACGCATTTCCGTAGGTCAGCAATGCATGTATGATATTTTGGTATTGTAGGTGTTCATAGGTGGTGGAAATTACTTATTAACTACTACCACCAAAGAGTGACCCACTTGCTAGTAAAAAAAACTTAAGGATCAGGATGAGGAGCGCAATGCAATATCACGCAATACCTTGTAAATAAATAACATAATAAATAACATAGATTACGATCACGGGACGCTTGCTAGTCGCGTTATTTATTAGATAATATAAAAATAATCTAAACTTTATGCGATATAATGACACATTCCCATGAATCATATTTTAGGCTCACGCACTGAATTTTCAGTTTAAACGAATCAGTATGATACAATGTCATTGACTTTACCAAGACGCTGTTTATTTACGTTATGTGAAAACCGTTTACATAACAAAGACTACATCTCGAAAAGACGTTTGAAAATAGAACAAACTATAATGACTCGCGTAACATTTTATTTGTGTGTATAAATTAAGAATGGGACGAATGCCAAAACGTGTGATGTTTTATTTAAATCACATTTAATGATATTTTCCGTGCACTTTAGTGAATATTACTTTCCATTTATTCTAAATAATACTTTTCTCAATCATTTGCATTCTAACGTCGACATATAAACTCACGTTAAATTAGTGAATGTCCAGTAATTGACGCTCATCTTATTGGCCAAGCGCATGGCTTGGCTGACAGCGATAAAGTATTATCATAACGGAAACGAATTAAAACAGCAACAGAACACAACTTTACAAGAAAGTTTATTAAGGCTTAACATAATATTACGACATCAGATACCTACACAAATAATGCAATCGAATCCATAAGAAAAATATTAAAAAATTATACAAGTTTATTTAAATTAAACCCATGCATGGAACACCTGCGTTATAGTCACAAAATATTTGCAATTTGTAAGCAAACAAATTGTAAATCTTATTTGTGATTTCTATCCTGTTATTGTTGCGATAAGAACGCTTTGGATTATATAAATATGATGCATATTTATAAAGTGGCGTGTGTCAGAAGCCCTAATTATGATTATCATTTTATATGAGATTAATACAACGTTTATCAAGATATCTTTATTATTGTGATATTGACTTCATTCATTGTTAGTGTTTACAAGGTGGTAGGTCCCTCGTATGCGAGAGGCCGTCTGGGTTGGTACCACCGCGCCGTCTATTTCTGCCGCCAAGCAATAGTGTGTCAGCACTCTTGTGTTTCGGTTTGAAGGACATTGAAGCCAGTCATATTACTGGGCATTGTGAGACTTAACATCTTATGTCTCGAGGTGATGAGCGCAGTTCAGTGTCATGCAGTGCTTTGTAATTCAAAGTTCTCTGGTATAGCTTCTGTTTATGGGCAGGCGAGCGCCTTGCTCGTCTCGTCATTTAATAAAATAAAATGGAATAAAATAACGTAATCGGCTGAGACAACGAAGATCGAGGTTTGAACTTTGCGATTAAAAACAAAATACCAACTAAATATTTGATGATATATCCCCACTTTTACTTTAAAGATATTATTTTATAAATATGTAAAACCATTTCTAAAATCAAGACACATTAGTATATGAGGCTGCTAGAACCAGAGTGGCCTAACTGCATTTTGATGACTTTTGACCTATTTGTATTTTCGTCAATTTAAACCACGGCCGAAATGGACTTGTACTGCCATCTGGTCTTGTAGATTAACATTTTTAAATTACGAAAATACAAATAGGTCAAAAGTCATCAAAATGCAGTTAGGTCACTCTGGTTCTAGCAGCCTCATATGTACGTCACAAATATTTGTCCATATGTCTGGTTTGCGCGCAGTCATTGTCACGCCTGAACTCGCTTATTAATACTGATGCCAACTTTCTTGTTCTTGTGACATCACCTAGTAAGACCAGATATTTCCGGCATTGAGTAGAGGAGAGAAGGGAAATAAAACTTGCATTGAAATTATTACACTGATAATGCGATTTAACTGCATTATGCACAAAAAATACCTGAATATTCTAAAAAAAATCTTAACATACTCATAGTATAACATAACTCATAAATAAATACACCCAACAGTCACATAAATATTCCTGACCCCACAGTAAGATACGAGTCTTGTGTCGTTGGTATCAGGAACTACGAGAGACTTTCGGTCCCACAACACCCAGACCTCGAAACAAATATTTGTGGATCACACACTCATAGTTAAAGTACTGATATTTTTTTTAATAAATAAGCCCTTTAGGTTACAGTTAAGTAGGTACTACCAATCGATTAGTTTTCATCCCTTTTTTATTAGCTTCAATCACGAAACGAGCATGTCGCTCGTCTCATGGTAAACGTCACGCTTGTCCATAAACAGACACATGATAGAGAAGTTTCTATTACAAAGTACTGCATGGCATGCCCAATAATTTCACAGGTGTCAAAATCCTTTAAACCGAAACATCTATGCTTACACTTGACGGTGGAAAGACAAAGCGGTGGTACCAACCCAGCCCGCATTTCGCGTACAACCTACCACCTAGCGAATGTCTTCTATCATCCTCGTCATTCCCCCCTTTTAGTCAGTTTTCAACTTACTTGGCCACCACAGTGACGATGGGCGAGGTGAAGCTCGCGAGGTACTTAGTGGCCGGCTTGTGGGCACGATTGAGTCGATCTCGAAGCTCATGCTCCAGCTCGTTGAAATGGCGTAGGGTTATTCGAGCATATAGTGACCAGGTGCGAAGCCCTAGAGCGCCCGGTGATCGCTTTATCAACTGCAATAAAACAATAATAAATAAATACACCCATCAGTCACACACGTAGTCCTGACCCCACAGTAAGATAGAGTCTTGTGTCGTGGGTATCAGGAATTACGAGAGACTTTCGCTCTCACAACACCCAGACCCCGAAATAAATATTTGTGGATCACTCAAACAATTGTATCGGTGCGGGGATCGAACCCGCGGCCTCGCGCTTCACAGCCGGCTACTCACCCGCTGCGCCACAGAGGTTGTCAATAAGTATCATTTATGGCTGAGCCACAGCACTGGCAAGTCTAAAGACGTCACTCAAAATTGTGGTTTGTTTTACAATGCCCAAATGAACGTTTAGAGAAAATGTTGGTAGTCATAATTCAACCGTACATTGTAAAACAGGTTGTATAGAACTATAAACAAAATGGGGGGTGCTTCATTGGTCTAAACACATCAGCGACAGGACAGGCGGATGACTGATGCAGGCACAGAAATACAAGGATGTACCACTATACCCGCCCCAACCAACCATCAAGTAATGTCGCAAGCCCCTCGGGAGAACCGGATACATGCAACCACGCGATCCACACAAGGCGTGTGGATCACTATGGCAGGTTTTAACACCATGTGTACGGTGCTTGCTGTCAGGGCGTATATAAATCCTACCAGCCAAATTATAATCAATGAATGTCATCATAATATCACACATTGTAAACTTCTGAAAAATAATGCTCAGAATTCGAACCTAAGACCTCACTATTCACAGGCCACATATGCTACCCATATACAGAATTAGTGATTAAAATCAAATAGCATAACGAATTATTCAATATAACATATTATTATTAATCTAGGTTACCTAAATAGATATCGATTCGTCATTAAGTAAACGAGAACAGATTTCTCCGTTTAGATACTAGAAATGTAAAATTATTTTGTACAATATGCCTGTAGCCCCGACGGGGTTGACAGAAGTATAACGTGTAACTACACCCTACTTCGCTAGCGGCAGTTCAATTCCATGACTTCATGGTGACGAGTCCATCGCAATATTGAGCACTATTAGAATTTATTTAGAACCTTTTTACACATGCAGATAACTATATGAACGATAATAGCTGTATTAGTTTAAACTGTGTCAGAGCTATTAACGCGCCCCGCCCCCCACGACCATGCCCAGTAGTGGGACGTGTATAATACAGGGCTAGTATTATTATTCTTATCATTCAGTTATATAATTTTTATTATGTATAATTCAACCGTAATAGATGTCAGCCGATATTTTTACCAAATATTATAAAAAATTCTGCTGACACCTGCCTCAACAGACAGATATACAGGCGTAGGCCGGTTCTCTTTGGGTATGAAACGCTAATAAAAGGGAAACTAATTTAGGGTTCGTTTCAACATTTTACAACTTTCAGCAAAGCAGGGTTTCATGATACATTCAAAGTGAAATGATAAAACAAACATATTACCACTAACCTCTGCATAATTAAAGAAAAAGTATAATATTTGCCAGGCCTGTATGAACGGTGAAAAGAGCAAATTGAATAGCGCCAACAGTAATATCTGCCTGTCAAGTTGTCGCGCCAGCGTCATCCTCTTCGAATGGTCCTTGTAACATTCCCTTAGCTGCCAACAGTTTTCCCAAGGACTCCATGGACTAGCTGCAAAGGGTAAATTGTAATAATAATAATAATAATAATAAACACCCAACAGTCACACACATAGTCCTGACCCCACAGTAAGATACGAGTCTTGTGACGTGGGTATCAGGAACTACGAGAGACTTTCGGTCTCATTTGCTCATTCGGAAATACTTATCACAAACTACTGACGACAATGAGTTGTTTGTTTTATTAAAAAATCGTACAAAATGTGATTGATACATCAGGTTCGTAATAGCACAAGTATAAAAAAGTACACATTGCAAGAATTATTAACTTGTTATGATACGCTCGTATCACAGTAGAGTCTGCCACAGATACCAATTATGCTACGGTACGCCGTACTTATTTCCGAGCCATGGTGTGAGACTGTCGCCATATCAGGTACAAAATCCGATTCCGGCCTATACATGTGAACTTTTTAAATCAAACAGTTTTTATTTGACACTAATTGTGATTGCTCGACCAGGAATTTGGACCCAGAACTTCACCGATTTCTCAGTGTTAGCACGCTGCCACTGGACCAATGAGGCCACCACAAATTATGCATAACAGTCTAAATGAATTATTTGACATGTACAATAACGATAAACAACCAGCAAATCATTCGATTTATTGGTCGACTGGTAGAGCAACATAATATCTATGGTCGCATTACAACAAATTGTACAACTTTTTCTTAAAAGAACATTGCCAACAGCCGTTCATGGTAAATCGCATGGCAACACGCTTAGCAAAGAGAAATGTTTGTCACATTTTTTTTTTCTAGAAAATGATTATACTGCACCATATTGTAATGACAGAATATAATAAATATTACTTCGCCCATCAAGCAACTGCATATCTCAATAGTCAACTCAAGTCAAGTCCCTCTTAATCTGAAGTGGTCTGTGCACAGCAATACAAAATGCATACAAAATCAGGCGAGTATTATTTTTTTACAAAAAATTACTTACAAAATAAAAGAAACTCCAAATTCCACTTTAAACCTCTGGACAAATAGTGGAAGTCGCCAACGCAAGGCACGTGTATCTGGAGTGGTAAAAGATTTTTGTTCACCATCGCCACCATGTAATTATTAAACCTGTCAACAAGAATACATTAATTAAATAAAACATACAACTGTAACTGCACCAAAAACACCTAGCCTATGTCGTCCAATGAAAGGTTTCTAATAACGCAAGACAGATTTAAATCGTTTCAAGTGTAAGTTATGGTGGAATAAATATTACAGACATGGTAAGAAACCTGGCATAGTGGTTTATCCCAGGAAGTCGCATTTCAGGTTCAGCGAGTATAACTTTAGGTCGGCACAATTCTGGCGACCATCGAGGGATGAAATATCCCTCGACGATCGAGATTTTTATTTGGACTGGATTTTGACGTGCCGGTATAAAAAAAATCATACACATATCTAGACATGAAACTTGAAAAACATATCTCATTTTTGGGAAGCAGTGAAAAAACAATAAAAGAAATCAGCAATTTATGATCTTGAAATATGAACAAATCGCGTTTATTGTTTACTTATTGTGAATCATCATTCAAAAGCATATGCAACAGCTCAGTAATCGGATTCTTTGTTATAGATTTCGAAAATAATTTACTAATTTCAGGAAACGTACAAGTGCATTTATTATTAGCGATTTAATGAGTCAGATTAGTTATTAGAACGATTATACAATTACTCTTAAGGTTGTACCCAGCATCAATTACTTAAACTATTTGCTTCAAACAAATTACACCGAAGTGGAAGTTTCACATTATCGAGGTAAGGTGTGTCGGCCTGTAGCGGCAATGTTTTCAATGTTATCTATTTGTTGCTTCAACTTTTTTATTTAGAATGTCGTAAATTAAGACTTTTTAGTTTCTATTCAATCAGAAGGATTATATTGGTATCATTTCTTAAAAATTACAAAATAGTACTTTAAAGTAGTATAACATAAGTGGATCAGTCTTATACAAATTCTGTATGACAGAAAGTTCGGTAATGAAGCAATGTTACACATATATTTTTTTTATACAGCGATTGATCAGAACTGATTTAACAGGACTTTACTTGTAATCCAACGATATTTTTACTAGTTAGCCTTTGTTACAGACCTAAATAGTCCCAAAATTACAGCTTGTTTACATTTATTGTTTGAATAAATCTATTTTATTTGAACAATCATTGTCCTTGTACTTATAATAATTATCGACAATACTGCGGATGCAAACGCTCGTAAACTTAATAAACAAGACAGAACGTAAAATTTATTGCAAAGGCGAGATAAATATATTCAATGATAATCTCACATGACAATACACTGGTGTTATTGATAGCAGCAGATATGGGTCCAGCTTGGGCATTCGCATTGCAACTATGAAATAAACAAGTTACCTTATTATTTCATAATACACTCAAATATCATGTAGTTTTACATTGGGAACAATAAATGGAATATCATAAAAGTAATTTTACTCCACCACACCAAATTTAAATAATTAGATCTGTTATTTCTTTTTTTATTTTTATATATTATGTTTTTCAGCTTTTCAATATTTTACATAATTATGACCCTAGTCTCAGAAGATGTTTACGTTATATTAATAACCATAAAACCGGATAATAACATTAAATAATTAACTTAGAAGACATAGGCCTGTTACTGATGTACTGATATTGTATAAACATACTTACCTGAGTATTCTATGGTATATGTCTAATTCGTTGATTTCTTGCTTATGGATGCATATGTGGTGCTCCGGTTGAGCCTCCCGTACTCTGTCCTGTATAGTTGACCAGTTGACCCATGCCAAGTCACTCTGTTCATAACAATATGAAATGATAAAGAGACATACTCCATTTTTTTTTATTCTTGTGTTTTAGAGGTTTTTATCCTTGCTGGATATGTCACCCCCATTATGCCCAGCTCTTAACACAATATACACTACTTAATAATAATATAATACTACATAAATAAATTACTGCTGCAGCTAAAGCACATAACATTGACGCTGCTTTAGACATTGGTTGTGAGAGAATACCCTATTTGAAAATTTTAATTTTAAAATTGCATTTCTGCAATCTTTAATTAAACAAGAGCGGCATTGATTATAATCCAATATTGCGCAATTAAAATATTAGGTTATGATATTTTCATATTCATACTAAATCGTAAAAAAATAAGATTGATATTCGCCGACATTTATAATACTGCACTTGTATCAACAAATATCTACAATTACAGTGTTACTTCTTTATTATTAATTTATTGATTACAAAACTAGTGACTGTAAATTATATTATAAATCTTAAAGGCAAACAAATGAAGCCAATGGAAAGTAAACAAACTATCCTTAGTCTAAACTAGACAAGGTGGTAGGAGAACTTTATTAAAATCATAGTTCAGAAATGTATATGAATTGTAATTCAATGCTTTTTTATATGATTTGACGTTTCATGAAGATATTTCATAGTTAAATACAGTTAAGGATTATTGAGAAAGTCTCATCTCAGTCTTGTTTGTAACTAAGCCAAAGCCAATGATTTTAAGTAATTAGACACTTACCTCTTTTATCTTTAATGCATTATTATAAAATTTCTTTGTATCATAAGCTTGAATTAAATGGTACATTGATAAAATAAATCTCATTAGCCATATTATTGCACATAACGCAATGAGGCACCACCTGAAAAATATGTTTTAATTGCTATTGTAATTAAAAAATATAAATACAAAATATTATAATTACATGTTATTACAAAAATATTTAATAGTTTATGCACAGCACTTATCTATACTAATAATAAAGCTGTAGAGTTTGATTGTTTGATTGTTTGTTTGTTTGTTTGTTTGAACGCGCTAATCTCAGGAACTACTGGTTCGAATTGAAAAATTCTTTTTGTGTTGGATAGTCCATTTATCGAGGAAGGCTTTAGGATATATAACATTACGCTGCAACCATAAGAAGCGAAGCATCAGTGAAAAATGTTGCAAAAACGGGGAAAATTATTCATATTTGAAGGCTTCCGTTGCTAAGCTACCCAAATCTATACTAATATTATAAAGCTGTAGAGTTTGATTGTTTGTTTGTTTGTTTGATCACGTGGGCGGAGCCGCGAGCAAAAGCTAGTTTGAATATAAAGGTATTCTAAATATAAGGTTCCTCTGTGGTAATAAACAAAGGGAAAAAATAATTTTGCTATGATTTATCAACACCCTTAGTTATAATAAATTTATATATGGAAACATTAATATATAAAGTAGCATTTGCAGTGTTTTAAAAAAGCATGTCCTGCCATACACATAAAAGAAATTCGCAATAGTCACTTTTGATTTGATTGGTGATCAATTATATGCTAATACAAAATAAACACAATGATAGTTACCATTTCCATGATATTCTGCCAACACATTCAGAACTGGAGTATAATACATCATTTAAACTAAGTTTCTCAGTACGATTGGCATTTGCATCATTTCTGAATAATCTTGGATAATTAACACAATGTACCAAAAACGTTGAGAACCACACAATGAATATGAATTGGATCAAACAGAAAAAATCCGACATTATCATTGGATAGAAACCTCCTCTCACATAGTATCTGTACATTCTTGTGAAAAATGAGTCTAAATCGTCTATGTGTGTCCATCCATCTGAAAGTAAAACAAAATTATTGCAACCTGTTTAATTTAGTACAGCAGATAGATTAAATGTTAATTGATATATTTAACTGGATTTATTTTTATTAGACATTAGATATAAAATTTCAGTGATGGTTCATATCTACTATAACATCTATACAATATATGTATACACTATGATATATCAAATCAAATCAAATCAAATGTTCAAGAAAGCTGGTGTGTGATGATCCACCATAATAACTTACAATTATTAACAAACCCAAAAAAGTAGTTTTAAAATTTGAACAGCTTGTGCATTGCTAGTTATTTTGAGTATAATATAATTAATGCATTTATGTATCATGTATATATTAGATAGGTATGAGCTCCAATGGTCTCGCTAAAGAGGATGTTCAAGATCTGGTGGAATGGAGGTGTCTTAGCAGGAAGGCAGATTCTGGTATTGAGGTGGGTTCATGTAAAAAAGCATCTTGAACAAAATATATAGCAACAGGGTGAACAGGAATGTAAGGGCAAATCTAGATGAAATTATATTAAATTATAATTATTTAAAATTGAGACACTGTTACTTATTTTTATTTGGTGATTATTACACATATTGATTAACCAAACTGCTTATCTCAATCTTAATTTTTTTTATCTGATATTATGATCATCATCATTAGTCAAGTCAGTTTATACATTGTGTAAACAACTAAACTGATTTTTTTTATACTCCATTTTATTCCACTTCTCAAAAAAAAATCATAATAAAATAAAACTAATTTAAACAGATTTTATTGCTATACTGTCAATAGGGTGGACAGTCCACCCCATAACCACGAAGACTGAAAAGCTTTCAAAATGTGGGACGAAAATTAAAATAAAAAATTGAATAAAATAAAATTGTAAAATTTCTATAAATTATTTTTATTTTAATGTGTAACATTCATGTAAATGTAAGAAATCATTATAAAGTTTCATCTTGAATTATATTATTGTCCTATGACACAATAATTGTTATTATTTATATTGCATAAATTATTGTTAGCACAATTTGAAATAATACAGGAATTTTTAATTAATCCCAATAAAGTATACCAAGTAAGGTAAAGTGGACAAAAACACCTCATATTTTCTGATAATAATGACAATGGGAAACATAGTTTCAGATAAGGGGTTCAATATTTATTATGAAAAATAAATAAATAAATAAATGACATTACATTATTATGACTCAAAATTCCAATACTCAAAACAAAGGTAATATTCAATAGGGAAAGAAGAAATTGATTGCATATGTTTGTTTTATATTATTTGTTTAGTTTGAATATCTACTTATCATGTATTCATGAAAAGCATTCCATGAATGAATTAGATATTTGATGTAATATTTTAACATAGAGACATAATTTACATAAACATCATTTAACACTCTTTAAATCATTCAGCATAAAAACTATACTCTGACAATAAAAAACAGATCTACAATTTGTATCATGCAGAATCACAGTGACTATTTACCAATATCATTTTAATTAACAAACAATCCATATTTATTGTTTTTATTAACAATGTTTAATTTAGGCAAAACATAGATCCAAGTAAACAAAACTGGTTAATATCACTCACTTACTGTAAAAACAACAGATAATCATAAAATATGATTTGATAATGCCCACAATAACAAATAACCTAGACATATATAGGATGATATAGCATATTAATATTACAATGACCTTGAATATATAGATCATTGTGTCAAGAGTTTGAGCATCGCAAATAATCTATACGATTTATAGCACGTCATATCGTTCCTTATACACCTATGCGTAAGAACAAAGAAATAGCATGGTGCTGCCCATGTGGGGGCTTACCTTTCTTTTTGGGCACTTTGTGGATAATCACATTTGTGGTGTCTTCATGCTCGTGGTCCAGGGTGATCATCGTCGGCGCAGCGTTAACATTTTCCGATAATCCAGCCAGAGGAGGCGTCAATTCATCGTTGAGTGTATGGTACGTAACGTCACGTCTTCCGAAACGAGCCATTTTATTGTGATCAAATAATGTAACACCTGTTATAGCTTTTTGCGTCTATTTACACTTTTTAGAGGCCATTTACTATCTACAAATTCTTGACTTTGCCCCAAAAACATAAAAAATAACATAAATTAATAATTTTCGCACGATCATACAAAGGGATTTTGATATTACAATGTTTATGTTTAAGAAGTTGGTAAATTGCGTACAACGTTCCCTCTGATTAAAATGAAATTACTAAGTTCAAGGATACAAAGAATTTTGTGAGTAGTCTCTCAACATTACTGACTGAATACACTTCACAAATGAAATGACGAAAATAAACCAGAAATGACAGGTCTGTAAATTTCTCAAACAATGGTTTCGTTATACACAGAATTAATAGCTTCGCGATAAAATTATAACCATAATCAATTTACTACATATATAAATGGCAGTTAAACACCATATGGTACATACATACACTGATATTAAATTAAATTAATTTAAAATCCTGATCCTAAATAAAGTCAATGAAGTATTTTTTAAGAATCTGAATTCAGATCATACTTTTTTTTCTAAAGAAGACAAAGGCCCCGGCCAGCCTTGCAGCCTAGTCTGCTCTTCTGATCATAAACTTTTAAAGTGATGCTATTCCAAAATTGACAATTCTAATATGAAACATAGAGGCAAGGAGGAACATCTGATAGTATTATTTCTATTTCTTTTAGTAATTAATTCATTTCGACATTTTACGTATAGTGAACAATTAGTAATGAAATTTAAAATTTTGGATTCTAAGTTACGTCACACGTAAACGCGTTGCTTTAAATCAGTGATTCCCAAAGTGGTCTATATCGACCCCTGGGGGTCTATGACAACCTGCAAGGGGTCTACGTCAGCGAAAAAAAAATTGGGGGTCCATGAAATGAAAATGGGGTCCACGGTAGTGGATCTCAACACATACACTGATAGTACCTATTTACTTACATCATAGTATCTTATAATATTAAAACATATACATTATTTATAAAAGTACCTATGAAGTAAGTTGAGTTGAGTAGTTTTAATTTAAATTCAATTAATAAATAAATAATTAATAATTAATTATTATTATTATTTATTATTAATTAATTAATAATAAATTAACATGTTTTATTTCAAGTTTTTAACACTAAACTTCACTACAGTTAGAAATTTACAGGAAATCTATATTAGGTAAGTAGGGGGTCTACCCAACACGGAAAAACATGGCAAGGGGTCTACGACACAAAAAAGTTTGGGGAACTCTGCTTTAAATCATAGCAGTGCATGTCGTTAGTCAAATTTTTCAAGGCCCTTAACTAGGGTTGCTAGCGTCCGGTATATCTGGGATTGTCCCGGAATGGGCTGCCTTGTCCTGTGTCGTCACTTTACTGTCTCCCGAATTCGTGATTACGAGTAGCTAAAATTTTGCTCAAGTTTGACGTAGCTTGGATCTTTATGTATATGTATGAACTTGAAGTCCAACTTATGATGTTTTGTGCAAAATTGTTGAGTGTTAGGTAAACATATTGGCGGGATCCAGCAATGAAACATTTTTTTTTCTATTAAATAGGTTTTGTTTTTTGTCCCGGAATACGCGCACGAAAATCTGGCAACCTTAGCTTCAACTCATCAGACTCCTTAACTCCTTAGAGCGAAAACCAGATGGTGTTACTTGTCCGCTTTAATAAAATTGCTAATACTAAATATTTTACTTTATTGGTTGTGGACAAGCACGGGAAGGAAATTCGTGCAAATCATACCGTACAAGCCCCATCCCATCTAACTGTGTGTTTGGTGCCTTTTATTAAGCCATGTTTGGCTTAATACAAGGAACTCTTCGGAACACTCATGGGTATTTTGTAAAGAATGCAAAGAGTAACACATAGTCTCTCCTTAGCTCCAGATCGAGTCAATTGGAAAGAGCTTTTCTGTATTTATTTATTCTGGGAACTCCTTATTGATCATGGTCACATGGAAGAAGCTGGTACTGAGTTGTCTGAGTCTAGAACTATACCTTGTAAAGCTGTAGGCGATAGGCCGGTGTGAAATACTGTCTCGCTTTGCTGAGCACACCCAGCTGTCTGGAGCTTGATGATAATGCCATGCTAGGCATCATCTCTTTTAGAGCTTGGAAAACTCTTGGCGTTCATACGACCCAATCACCACAAACAAACGCGGATCGCAGAAACCATTTTTGGAAGCGCGATGCATCGACTGGACCTACCTACATTCCGCGCAATTGGGACGCCGAAGCAATTTAGTAGTGGCTTTAGCTGCCAAATTGAGTTAAGCAACTGTGGAACATGGTTTAGAGTTGTAACTAAAGATAGGTATATTATGTGCGACTACTATCATTCTCCTCCTCATCCACGCCAGCTGAATCGACAGAGTCGCTATAACGCGTGACACCGCAATCAAACGTAGCTACTAGTAATCTGTGGTAGCTACAAAATGCGATGCAGTGTCAAAGCAATCGCTAAAACGCGCAATTTTAATACCGAGATCGAACGCAGAAAGTCGCCAAAACGCGATACAACATCGATGCAAAATGTATCTTGTGTGCTATGGCTCTTCTATGGATTTCGTATCGAACCGAACCCAGCGCCTCCTATTTCACTAGTCTCGATATGATGAAATATATGTAGTTCTGGCGAGCGAAGTCGCAAGCCAATAAATAAGATTAACCGATTTAAGTACCTATGCAATATTTTTTATTGTATATCGAAATATGATTGAAAGCAAATTTTTAAATGAAATTCTATAAAATGTTTTTATTTGTTATAACCTTATTATATTATTAGTTGTGTCGATGGCTTTAATAAAAAACACTGTTGCCATTTTGTTTGTAATATCATTAATCGATACGTAAGAAAACAATATTTACACAAAAGTACCACATAATAATCACTTTAATGTTATATGTACCTATTCTCCTTGAAACTTGAGAAAATAATGTTTTCTAAAATATTACTTACCCCCAATTCCTTACTCATTTAAGTTATTTGTATAAAATTAATTACAATTAAGTTAGATATTAATATTATATTTTACAGAGTACTTGGCAAGAGAGAGCCACTTCATCGTTTTATTGTCGAAGAAGGCGTAAAACCGTATGTTCCATTAAAAATATTGCTTTGATTATTTTGTCCATTGTTTATCCTTTATGCAATTTTATTTTCAGTGCAATATTCGGCTCGTACAGTTATGACCCTTTGAGACAAGTATTCGAGCCACCACCACCGGAACATAACGATACAGTGCCTAGTCAAATTTACAACAACACACATGTATTGTCAACGGTAATAGGCAAAGATGAGCAGAAAACTACTGGTTCAACTGCCAAAAATACAAGCATGTTCTTCAGGAAACATGTTACACCCGTGACACATAAAACCACAGCGTGGTGGGCGCGTCCGAAGATTAGCGTGAATGCAACAAAGAAACACCATTTAATTTAATAAATTATTTGGTAACCTATTGATTTTCGAGACTAGTAGTCGACAAACCTTGGCCCAATTTTTAAATTAGTGCGGCGCGCAATCCTGAGTCGTAGAACTATCAACATGAGAGATGGACCTGTATTTTCGGACTTAAACAACAGAGTCAGGCCGATAGGCCTGGGTCCTATGGGCCTAAAGTGTACGTGTCACCAGGGAAACCGACATGTGATCCATGGTGCCACTACATATTGTCTCTATTGGTCCATGGCCAAAAAAGTTCGACAGCCACTGGTTGAGACTCTAGTCTATAGAAATAGGATAAACTAAAACTTAAAAACAGTCTTCAAAAATGTAATAATGAAATTTCACAATAGTAATATTAAATTCTCACAAATTACATTTTTTGGAGTTGGTGCCACTTTATTTGACTGGTAACAAATATGTCCAGATTTTTCCTTCTGGTATAATGAAATGGTTGAACATGAAACTAGGCACACACATTAAAATAGTCAATTACAATTATGTACATCCATTTTCATAAACAACTTACACTTAACCAAAAAAAATATTATGCCAAGTTGTGTCATAAAACAAACCTCCGCCCTGTGGATTGGGGGCGTTTGGAGAATTCCACCACGGTATCCCCTGCCTGTTGTAAGAGGCGACTAATAGGGGCCATCGGGGGTCGCGGGCGCGCAGTGGGGGGCTGTCGTAGCGCCCAGTTAATTCTTTTTTGTACACATAACTTTTGTACATGCGCCCCCGGGATGGACGGCAGCACGGGTGGTTGAACTCGTTGCTGCCGTTGACTTCGTGGGCGTCCTTCGGTGTGCAGGGGCTTCTGAGCTTCCCCCAAATGGATAACGCCAGTTAACGGCATAGGTTGTATATAGTGTTAGGGACTCGGCCCAGCAGTCGCCCGGACGTTTTCCATCTCTCCCGGGCGGCTCAACGCTGAGTCGTAAGGCTGTTAGAGTCCAACAAAACCGTTCCATCTTCCCCCGGTGGGGCTGTAGCCATAAATCGCTTTCCCCGCGAAAACAAAAAAAGCAAGTGAGTAGTAACATAAAAAATCAATGAAATGTTGACTAGGTATATTCATAAAACTAAGTATGTGTACCCACTGACAAAAACCACCCTAGCATAATATTCTACATATTATATTATTGAGCAATATGCCACACTTGACAACTAAGATAACATTAATTAATAAGTTATAAAATTGAACTTCCTCTAGGTACAATGCTTGTAATGTTTCTTAAGAATTATTTCACAATACAAAACTAATAAATTAATAATATGAGTACAATAACATATTAATTGCTATTTACCATTAACTTATAAGCTAAATTCACTGCCCCAAACATCACTGATAAAATACCTATCAAAACTATTGTGCGGAAATACCTGCAACAATAATAAGATATATTACAAACATAATACTGGCATACTGATAGATTTTCAATTAAGTTATAGTAATTAAACTTCAGCAGTCTTCGCTCACTTTGAAAATAAGATGGTACTATGATAATGACCTAATACACAGTACTGGATGTGGGTTGTTTTTTCATATTAATTGGTAAAACATGAATAGGTATTAAGTGCATAACTTCAATAAATCAAATACAATATATATACATACATATTTCTTGTATACTAACCATGTAAATTTGGATTTCTTTAGCATATTTATAATACAAATAGTTTGATGCCTTGTGTTGGCCAAATCACCGGAATTGTCAATAACAAAGTGTGATTTCGCTACTTTGTCTTCAAGAGGCATTTGACAACTAATTCTCTTTTTAGCAACAGCCTCTGAGAAGTCATTTCTTTTACACAGCCTTTCCAATTGTTGATGATCTTCACTGCAAATTATAAAATTATATAATATTATTATTAGGAAGATAAATTATAATTAACATTTAAAATAATTATAAAAAATATTTTATTAAGTTGGTTAAGGCCCTTGTTCCACTAGTGAAGATCAAAAGTGTGCTAGTTGAGCTAGAAACTAGTAAACAGATTAAAAAACCGATAGTGTTGTCCCTAGGCCACACAAGAGTTTGTGATTACTCACACTAATTAATCAAATCACATACACACAATACAATACACTATATCACGTGGTCACCAGTGATGTATAGCTGAGCGAGTTATTTTTCAATAGCTCTCACTTGGGACAAACTAGTGGATGAAAGAGTTCTCCGCAACAATATAAGTCACAAATCAACAATTTAAATGTATATATTTTATTTATTTTAAATCATGCATCTTTTAATAGTTCTTAATAAAATATATATTTACCAAATGACAGTAATAATTTTGTGCATAAATGTCAGCATTTTCCCAGTTTCAAATAGTAATGGCACTTCCATGACTATGTATCTATGTCCTGAAAAAAAATATCTCACTGCCATATGCATCATGGCACGTTGAATCCTAGGATGTGTAATGGTATTGAGTTTTCGTCTTTTATTGATGTCGTCAAAGACTATTTCCCCAAGTCTGGCCCTATTCACTCTTCCATCTGGACCGAGGACTTCATCACCAAAATAATTCTTTAGTTCTATCCATGCTTTGCTGCCTGGGTCTAAAACTGTAAGATTTTAATAAAAGTATTACAATTACATATGTACTATTCTAAAAAAAATAAGTGTCCTGGCTTAATTTCGTAGATATCTAGCTTTAATATTATGCTATATTTGTAACTATTAGAGAGAATAGAGTTGTCTTAAGTTCAGAATATAATTAAGTCTTTGATATTCAACCATAAAACATAAACAAAATATCCATTTATTTATTTATTTAAAACTTCATATTATACATCATGTGTATAAAGGCAGACTTAATGCCATTATCTACCAGACTACCTTAAGGGGTTATATACAGTTAGAAGGCCGAAAAAAAGTGAATTTTCCCGATATTTTTCTGAAAAAACTTTTAAAGTTATTGATCTAAAAATTTGGACACATTATGGTATCTTTTAACTGTATTTTAGGACTTAGTGTTAGTAAAAATATTTATTTAAAAAGGCGCTACAGCTGATCTCCGGGAGCTCCTCTCAAAAAAGATGTTTTGTGGTGACCACTATATCTCTGAACTGGATCCTCTGACATTAGAAAAACAAACAGATTTCGTTACAGTAATAATAAATCTAGTAATTAATGGAAGGAATAAGCAAGATAATTTCTTTTGACAAAATGGCGGTTACTCAAAAAAAAAAACGATTTTTGACCGATTTCGGCCTTAAATATGTTTTCACAAAAAAAAAATATCAGTGAGAAAAAAATCTTCAATTAATTACTAAAAAATATATTTAAGAAGCGCATGTTAAAATTTGAGACTAATCGGTTTAGCCGTTTTCGGCTACCATTTTGAGAAAAACGCGTTTAAAGTTTGAAAAGCACTTTAAGTATTTTCCAGTTTGGGGAGAGAAAAATAAAAATTTACCTTTCAGGTATTAAAAAAAAAAATAACATAATGTTGCTTTACGCTTCTAAATACATTAGAAGAGAACATTTACAATAGGCAGGTGCATAAAAGGGACAGCGTTCCAGGTAAGCGCTGTTCTTGTTTCTTCTCTTCTTAATTCTAACTGTATATAACCCCTTAAGTTGATGCAAAAATGGGATGATGTGAGTGTACATAACTCATAGATAAGAAAAGATGTAAAAGGTAATAAGTAAACAAGATACTAATAACTACATGAATCTATATAATATGTAGGATGTACGTGCATATAAACGAAAAATCTTTTATTTATAAATACATAAAATACTTATAGTCACATATATGTACTCAACATACATATAAATAATATACATACATAAACAATACATATAATATGTATCTGCTAAACTTAAGATCCCACCATTTTATCAGAGAGGAGCATCTATACTTTCAATTTAGAAGTGAAACAGTTTTTGAGAGACTATCCCACCCACACACCCGCCATTGTGCACCAGGATCAACAGTGGTATGCATTTTTGTCAACACCGAGCAGTGGATCTCAGCGAGTATCTGGGAATGCCTAAATGTCTTTTTCCCTCAACAAAATTAATCAGATAGGTTAGGGAGGAGTTACGGTTACGGTTACTGAATGCCCTGATTTCGAGTGGAAGCACATATTCATAACAGGGGTCCACTTGAGATCTCCTTGAGATAATCATTGCATTTAAATTGTAATCAATTGATATTGGCAGAATTGTCCGAAAGGATAGAGCCAAATAAATTTGAAAATAATAATAAAATTGTGACGACATCTGTGTATTGAACAGACAAGTGGTCAATCTTATAGTGGAACCATTTTGCCCCAAGATAATCATGGTATACAGATGCACTAGTAGATTATGCAGGTATCTTAGCGTATAACTGCAGGCCGCCACTTAACAATAACAGTGTCCTATAAGACAGTGGACTATCTAGGATGAGACAGATCATTAACAATGTAGACAAAACTGTTTATTATGTGGCTCTCACATATGAACAATAATAACTATTTAAAAAAAGCAAATTACAATGTTACTGCAATACATTTTCAATATCTAATCTTATATCTTTAAATGAGCAATTCTTGTATATATATATATTTATATATAATTGGAATCTCGGAATCGGCTCCAATGATTTTCATGAAATTTAGTATATAAGGGGTTTCGGGGGCGATAAATCGATCTAGCTAGGAATCATTTTTAGAAAATGTTTTTTATTCGTGTTTTATCAACTTGAAGTAGTCCCAATTAAAACTGAAAAATTTGACTCTATATATTATATAAAAATGAATCGCAGTGCGTGTCTCTCGCCAAAACTCGAGACTGGCTGTACTGATTTGGCTAATTCTGATCTTGAAATATTTGTGGAAGTTCAGGGAAGGTTTACCCGGTGAGAAAAAATGAGTAACATAAATAATAAGTAAAGGAAAACACTAATAACGACAACTTAATTTTCCAATACAAACTGTTCCTGGGTATGAAACACTTGATGTCTTTTTGATGTGTAACATCTATAAGCACAGGTATAAACAGGATTGTTAGCGTTGCGAAGCTTGCCGTGGTGACGCTATACTAAACAAGACAAGGACAGGACAGGAAAGGGACAGGACAGGGACAGGGACAGGGACAGGGACAGGGACAGGGACAGGGACAGGGACAGGGACAGGGACAGGACAGGGACAAGACAGGGACAGGACAGGGAATATATGTAGGTGATACGAAGTTCACCGGGTCATCTAGATTAAGATTAGTGATTAATTAATTAAGTCAATGAGTGTTTGCTTTGAGGTTAGACTTAATTCCTGACATCTATTGGCGAATAATAATACTACTTTTCTTTTTTTTTCACCCGAGCAAAGCTCGGTCGCCCAGGTACTAATATTAAAACGTCGTAGATTGCGTATAGGAACTATCGCACAATTATCAATATTTAAAGTCAAAATCAATATTTACCTTTTCTTGCTACTTCATCAGCGTCTATAACCGCAATGCCATTCTCACGGAATATTGATAGAACAGTACTTTTGCCTGTAGCCAGTCCTCCAGTAAGACCGACTATGAACATATTTTACGGGCCTTCAAACAGGCAGTTTTATGCATGTAGCGTAAAAGAATTTTTAATCACAAAACTGGAGTAAGTATGAGGTAATTACAAGGAAGACATGATACTATTTACTTCTTCTTCTTGGTTAATGGCGACGACCTTAGTATGTAGCTATTTCGTCACACTATTTAGTTCCATTATTTTAGCAATTAACCGGCGACCAACATTACATTTTCTCATTGGCCATCGCATTGCACAACTTCAAACTCAACTTCAATGATTCTAATTGATTTCGATTTACTCTAGGGATGTTGAAATAACATCGATTTTATGTCTGCGATACATATTATTTTTTGAAAATAGATATTGGTCTATCAATGTTTTTTTATCAAAATCATATATGAAATGATATTTTTAAATTAAAATGCCATATAATATGGATTTTTTTTTATTATGCCAAAAAACTTCATCTTAATTTCAAGCCGCTATATTGATACTTTTACACGATATATCAAAATCGATATTTTTTCTTGTTACAATTATAGTTATGAAATAAATTGCTACTTTCGACATGCCTATATTACTCCTGTGTAGTTATATCTCAATCATGATTGATGCGGTCATTTGATCCGAATCGAGCAAATAGTAATGTTGATTTCAATCATTCGTTTTAAATGATCTCGATACCTATGATCGGTTGTTGTAAAGATCGCGGATCGATGAATTTGTTGATGATGGACTAAGACATACAATACACATGAATGGTCAATCCTTGGAGTAAATATACAGAGGGAGTGTGCACATAAAGCATTAAAATCAATGCGTATTTTTTATAGAAAGATTAACACCCAAGTTAGTATCTTGTTAAAATTGAGTGATATCTATACTTTTGGATAAAGTTACTATTGCTTATTTGCTATTGGACTATACTTTTATTTATGTAAAAATAAAAGTAATACATTTTTGATCATTCCTTAAGTTTAAATTGCCGTGTCTGATATTAGTGGCAACATTGTTTAGGAACTTAACATCGAAATATGTAGGGTGACCACAATTTCTGTTTAATGTACAACTGTGCACTAAAAGGAAACTGAAGAAAACTTTCTAAATCGGTTTTAACAGCTTAATAAATGATACTGCAGCTTTTTTTTGTTATTATTTCACAACACAATTTGCTGGTGGTAGGATATTCATATCACTTGGTGTTAAAACCTGCCATAGTGATCCAGACGCTTTGTGTAGATCGCGTTCCAGGATCAGCCAGCGTATATCGGGTTCTCCCGAGGGGCTTGCGACATATTTTGATGGTTGGTTGCGGCGGGTAAGGGTACATCCTTATATCCCTTCGCCTGCACAGTCATCCGCCCGTCCTGTCGCAGGCCCCTCGATGTGTTTCTTCTCTCTCCGAAAAGGGCAGAAGCATTACAGGCCGGCATGACTCTGGTGACCACCGATAAACTCATTGTTTGTCGGTGGTTGCTGGTTTTTTGGAACGCTTACCATCCGGCGTAGTGCAGTCACTTTGCCGTGCTCGGATAAAAATAATAAAAAAAACTACAGTCAACCTGGGTAATTTTGGCTCACTTTAGAGGTAATTTATAGTAGTACGGATTTACTTTTATTGTTATTTGTCATAAATGAGTGTTTCTAGTGGGATATGGGCCTCTATAATCTAAATTTCTGTGTTATTTATCAAAACGATAAATAGAAGACCCTTAATTTACCAAAAATTTGGTGAGCCAAAGTTACACTGACATTTGGGTAACATTAATAAGTATGAAGAGTTGATGAATAAAATCTCTAATTTATGTAGTTTTTTTTACTCCTCGGTAAGATTAGCTTGTCATATTGATAAAAAAAATACATTTCGTTTATATCACTATCTCCTTTTTAGTGGCAACGTAGGGTTGCTATATTAATACAATATTAAACTGCCTGGTTTATCGAAATCAACTTCTATTTAATGGACCTCTTAAATCAAGTTATTATTGTATTAATCAGGTTTTGATGTACTTATAATCATTGAGCAATGCCTAAAATAATAAAAAATAATAAAACAAACTCAATCACATATAAAAAAGAAACATAATATCGGCTCTCAATTCCCCCATACCATGTATAGAAATTGATCATCAATGGCATAAGAATCGCCTCGTTTTGTGATTTTAGATCCTCCAAATCGACTAACTATATTTCGGGGGTGACAATTAATTATGTCAAGCTTTGATGGCCACTTCTAGCCTTCAAAACTTTTTTGCATAATTGAAATTTTCACGCATTGTCTGTCCTCGCCCCGAGCTAATGTTACCCCAAATGGTCTGAAAATGAAACGGATCGAAGATTAATTAAAGATTTTTTTGAAAATCTATCAATATCGCGGGATATTTCAGTGTTATTACATAAAAAACATATGATTCTTCAACATAAAACTGAACTTGCCTTCCGTAGTTCTTCTGTAGTAACTGCTATACACAACTTTTTAGCAAGTTTATTTTTAACTCTATTTAACGCCAAAATGTTGAATGATGATAAATAAATATATATTTGACAAATGTCAAATGTCACTGCAGGTTTCCTTCAAAAACACTTTTTACCTTCATAGATTAAACAACTTTTTATTATACAGTGATTCAGTAAGCAGAGAAAAAATTAAACGTTCAAATACAAGTTAGTGAGTCAATGTTACATTGAAAGCTAAAGTTACCCAGGTTGACTGTACTTCAATCATAGTATATTATGATATGATAGATATTTTGCTATTATGTGATCATACTTTTATTTATGTATCAGAAACGTCATAATGATGAATCACTTTTTCTTTGTGTGATGTTTGTTTTGTATTTTTAGCTATTCTGGATAGTTAGGTAATCACGAACTATATTTTTTTATATCCACCCGATTTGATTAGAAAATTTCCATACATATGAAAAAAAAAAATTCCATACATATGAAAAAAAAAATCAAATAAATCTTTTGAGTTTTTGGCGGGAATTCTCTAGTAATATTATATTTTTATAACTTTACTTACCTACTTTAGTTTGAAGTTTTGTTTGTTGTACAAAAGTGGTGTCGTTTTGTATAATTTATATTGACGGTGCTGAAGAGTTTATGGAAACATTGAAATATTTGAGTAGATACAGGATCGTACTGAAAGGAATTAACACCAAATTCCGTTAAATTTAACTATTCATTGATGTTTATTCTACCGATGTAGTACATTATACTTATTTAACTATGTAACTATACACTACAACGTTATGAAAAGGAAAAAAGTCTGCAAATTAGATAAAGTTTTAATTATTTTATTCTTAAAGGCTTATTTATCTATACGGTCTCGAGACAGAGATAATATTTTTTTAATACAATTTCGAAGAAACAGGGATTTATTTAGGATTTATTTGCTAATATAAGCTCTAAATTTGAAATCATAGAGTTCAAAATACCCTTTCTCTAAAGATTGTGCCCATTTTCCGATGAACTCCCTCGCCCTTTTATATTCGCATATTCTACGTGACAGAGGAGAGCCAACGCGCTGTTATCAGCGGTCTAGAGAATCTGGCAGTTCAAATGGGCGGGCGCACAACATAAGGGCGGAGCGTTCGGTTCAACCCTCTAGGATGCCTCTAGCGCTCATTATGCAATAGACCTTAGCGGAGACAGGGTCTCCGTAACAAAATTGAATAGTACCTAAAATGTCAAATAATTGGCACTTATTGAAAATAAAATAAAGTCAGTATGTTTGATATGCTGGACAGTGGTAACAGTGTTCGGTGCGCCCAGATGGATAACAATAGTGTAGCGTCCGGGACTTTAGGGAGTTCGCCGACGTCTGCGAACAGTTCCGATATGTTTCTGTATGATGATTCCTCTATGTCCGACGGCAGTTTATATGCAAGCGATCAAGAAAACCTTTCCACACCTCGAAAAAGGTAATTATATAAATAAATAGCTTTTATTAAAATTGACATTATTGTATTGCTAGTGAATAGACCTTGCGAATTTTTTCATACACATGTACCTAATGGTGAGCAAATGCGAAAAAACTTTTTTTTGTTATATATCTGTCATATATTATGTTGGAAATAAATGGAACATAGTGAGTTTGCGAGTAACTCGTATTGATTATAAAACTAAAAAGTACCTACTTACAAAAATAAAATATTAATTTATTCAATTATAAAACAAGTTTTCTAAAAATCACTCTACTTTTGTATTTATCACCACTTGCTTTGGTTATTGATTATGCAATACCTAACTAGGTATTTATTACAAGTCTATGCTTCTTACATATTTATATTGGCCGTCGATAACTTCTATTAATACCAATTTTTTATGACAATCCATTACTTTTATGCATTTTTTCATGAATATAAGAAAAATGTATTATAAAATTGCATCTTCCCGCCTCTAAAGCTTTTCATAAACGTATATTTCCTTTTTTTTTGTTAATTACTCTTGTTAATTTAAAACTGTGTCGTATACTTTTTTTTATGGCATAGGCCGGCAAACGAGCAAGTGGGTCACCTGATGGTAAGTGATCTCCACTGCCCATGTACGCCCACCACCAGAAGAACCATGGGCGCGTTGCCGACCTTAAAGGAAAGGGATAATTAAGGATTGGGAAGGGGAGGGGATTTGGGCTTCCGGATATTTCACTCGCCGTACGAAACGCAGCAGCAAGCTGCTATTTTACGTCGGTTTTCTGTGGGACAGTGGTAACGAGCCAGCTCATTCATGCTGTAGACAAAACTGTCTACAGCGTGGCTCTAGCACTCAAGATACTGTATTCTGTTTTATTTTATTACCCATGCCCAGGACCAAAAGTCTTAAACGTTTGTTCCTCTCTAGGTAAATACTTACTGCGTACCAGATCATAAATTTTCAATGCTTCATTTTTCTTTACGTAAATTAGGTCGGAGCATCGACGTCTCCACAAACGACGATCGCGTTGTCCTCAGCAGCAGATTCAGCAGCGACAAGCAGCAAACTTGCGTGAGCGCAGGCGAATGCAGTCCATAAATGACGCATTCGAAGGGTTACGAGCACACATACCAACACTCCCGTACGAGAAGAGACTTTCCAAAGTTGACACACTGAAGCTGGCCATCGGATACATCAGCTTTCTTGGAGAATTGGTAAGTTTGTTTAGGTTTTTCCGGTGATGTACTTACAATATCATTTGGTCAGAAGAGAGTAAAAAGAGATAAAAATTCAGGTGTAAATCAAGACACTAAACCGATGTAATGCTATAAAAAAAGAGTTCCTGTGAAATAGATATAGATTTATAAGGTGGTAGGTTCCTGGGAAAGGCCGTCTGGGTGGGTACCACCGCTTTGTCTATTTCTGCCGCCAAGCAACTGTGTGCAAGCATTGTTGTTTCGGTTTGATGGGCATAGAAGCCAGTGAAACTACTGGGCATTATGAGACTTAACATCTTATATATCGGCGTGACGAGCACAGTTCAGTGCTATGCAGTGTTTTGTAATTCTAAGTTCTGTGTGGTGTCCCCTGTTTATAGGTAGGCGTGGCGCTTACCATGAGGCGAGCGCCTTGCTCGTCTCGTCATTCAATCAAATAATAAAAAAAGTACATAATTTTACACAGTACTTGTGTTTACGTAACCGCTTCATCCAGTTTCAAAGTTTACTTGACGGGCTTTATCTGTAGTTATGGGTGTTCATAAGCGATAGTAATAACATGCCACTTGTTCCTTCGTTCTCTTTGTTAAAAAAAACTAAAATAGTAAGTATTTTAGGTCCGCGCCGATCGCACCTCTTCGGAAACCATGCTGACTGGTGTAACAAACACGCAAAATAAAGAGGAGCAAAAAAAAGTTATTATAAGAGGTATGTACAGATTTTAATTTTAGTATACCTATGTTATAACTAGCTTTTGCTCGCGGCTCCGCCCACGTGATCAAACAAACAAACAAACAATCAAACTCCACAGCTTTAGACGACCTCAGATCGCCGGTAATTTATTTTTCCTATCAATTTTGTTGTATTCTCTTCCTTTTACAATGGGTTTCATTCTACTATAATTTATTTATGTTTCAAATTGGAAAATCATCGGTCTATAAGGAATAGCCATTTGTACAAAATGTACATATTGCATTTTTTAAAAATTTATAATTAATGGGTGAAAAAATTTAAATTAAAGGAGGTCTGAGATGTCAAAGTTGCAAGTTGAATATCGACACATATACTTGTTCATAAAAAGGAAATGCTTTATTTATGTCCTACCAATGCAAACAGATTTGGTACTATGCAGGATGGAATACTTATATTGGATACTAGCTTTTGCTCGCGGCTCCGCCCACGTGATCAAATAAACAAACAAACAATCAAACTCTACAGCTTTATAATATTAGTATAGATTAGGGTAGCTTAGCAACGGAAGCCTTCAAATAATATTATTTCGGCAGCTTAGCAACGGAAGCCTTCAAATATGAATAATTTTCCCCGTTTTTGCAACATTTTTCACTGATGCTACGCTTCTAATGGTCGCAGCGTAATGTTATATATATCAGAAGAATTATAGGCGCGTTGCCGACCTTGAAGGAAAGGGATAATTAGGGATTGGGAAGGGGAGGGGTATTTGGGCCTCCGGATATCTCACTCACCGTACGAAACGCAGCAGCAAGCCGCTACTTTACGTCGGTTTTCTGTGAGACAGTGTTAATGACCCGGTTGAGCCGGCCCCATTATGCTGTAGATAAAACTGTCTACAGTGTGGCTCTACCACTCATAAAACTCATACCACTCTATTATATCTCATACAAACTATTGTCATAAATTCTATGAATTCAATAAAACAATACTAAAGCTAATTATAGTTGTTGATGGCCATTTCTAGGGGAGCCCGCCGCGATGGGCAAGTAAGGTACGGTATTAATTATGATGGTCTGGGGCGCACTGTACCAGGGCGCAACCCTCGCCGCTCAATTTGTTTGTGCACCTTTTAATGATCGATATTACGATTTGCAGTGCCAATGTGTGGTGTCATTAAAGAGAACATGACGTATTTCTGTACTCAGAAGTGCTCATGCAGTATTTTGCGACGCAGCATTAATACTCATTAGTTTTTTTATGAAATTAATATAAGAAGTAGTAAATTAATATTCTTTTAGACACTAGACAGTGTAGTATCTATACTATAGATACTCGATGTACTGCAAACTGCAATATACTTTGCTGGTGGTAGAGTATTGATATCCGGCCGGATAGCGACCACCGTACTCATAGTGTTAAAACCTGCCATAGTGATCTACACGATTTGTGTGGATCGCGTTCCAGGATCAGCCAGTGTATATCCGGTTCTGCCGAGGGGCTCGCGACATGACTTGATGGTTAGCTGGGCGGGTATAGGGTATCCTTGTATTAATAATAATAATTCTTATTTTATTAGAGGCTAATTCTATTACTGTGCCTGCATCGGTCATCCGCCTGTCCTGTCGCAGGCTCCTCGATTTGCTTCTTCCCTCTCCGAAGAGGAAAGGATGAGCCTACGGATATCTCACTCACCGTACGAAACGTCGTACGTAAACGTACGTAGAGTAACACGCAGCTACTCTACGTCGGTTTTCTGTGAGATAGTGGTAACGACCCGGTCGAGCCGGCCCAATAATGCTGTAACAAAACTCTCTACAGCTTGGCTCTACCACTCATTTGTATTTACTCATTGTTTGCGCCCTTAACGATAATAGATGACAATGACAATGCATATACACAAGGCATGTATGTATGTAATGTATGGAAGAGTCAAAATTATACTAACCCAATCCTAAATAAAGAATTATTCAGAAGCATCCTAAACTATCGAGACATTTCATCGAAGTGATTTACGTCAGGATCGAGTTAAACGATAATCCATAGTCGCTCCCCACTCCACTCGCTGAGATATTATATGAAATGATGTGGGATGCATTAATTTGGACATAAACATCGCGTGTCAAGTTGCAATTATCGTACATGTATCTCATTCGATTGGTCCAGGTGTCATCATAGCGTTCACACGGTGGCGTTGCGTGACGCGCCGCCGTATCCCGTGGGATCCCTCATCCCACCCACAAATGTGTCATTTAATTTTATGTTCGTAATCGATTTTTCACACAAGGTTGCGGATGTTTTATCGCATCGATGTTTAATGATTGGCAGTTGTAACTAGGTTATCGGGTTGAAGTCTATATCATCATTTAGATATTCAGTTCAGTTTGGTGCAAGAATCGATTTTATATTAATAATTGATGAGTTGTTGTTTCAGATAGTTTTTTATTAATATATTAACAGTCCATAATTATTAATTTTATAAACGTGTATAATATTTTGTATAATCAACTTTTTAATATTTATTTTTACAGCATTTCTAACTTATTTGTTTTCAACTTCAATATTTTTTTACCGCATACGTATCGCTCTATTAAGAAATAATAACAATAAAGGAAAAGTATTATTGAATATCTGATAGTGCATTAATAAAACAAAGTGCACCTCTCACTATTTTCGTTGCACACTTGTGTCGACAATGGGTCCCTAATGTGTAAACAAGCGAGCATATTTGCGAATCACACCGTAGCAAATTGAAAGATATCCCTCTATAAACAGGGAGGCGGAGTGTATTAGAATACTATTAAGTTCTCAACACCCCTTTTATTTGTGTTATCCAAAAATACATCTCAGAAGTAAAAATTCATGAAATAAAGCGTCGTTTGTGGCATTAATTAAAGCGAACTCCGGCGAATTATTATTCGTTTGTATTAAAACGATGTATGTAGTTGGTAATAATTAATAATATTTTTAAATTGCTTGCTATCAATGATCAATTCACATTGGTCTAGTCAGTCTACTTAGGCTGAGAATTTGCGAGACCCTGGATTCAAATCCAGGGATCGGCAATCATGATAAGTTGTGTTTGTTTTCGATTCGAGAAATCAAACATAAGTTAAAGATAAAGAGTCGGGTAACTGATATTGGGCTTTTCTATCACGAAATGATTGGTAAATACCCGGAATCTAGAATTGTGCATTGTAAGGTGATAGGGCTATCACATTATGGGATGGAAATACGCTCGGCGAAATGTATACTGGTGTCACCTCTGCCTACCCACGGATTGTAGGTGACAGTGCGTATGTATATATATAAAAAAATTGCGCAATAAAACACTACATTGTTTATGATTCATATCGAGTACCTATGAAAGGACTAAAGAGGAGTTAATTATTTTCCTATCAGTATAAAGTATTCTAGTGATATTAGGGTGAACTGATAAAAAGCTCATGCTGTGTTCGCGCCGCATAATCCCTTTTTCAATTAATAAAAAGCACCTTATCGAAATGTAATGTTAGATTTACATAGATTAGCGCACGTGCGCTCTCGACGGACTACAATGTTACTCATATATTGTGATCGAAAGGAATACTAAGGCTGGATTGCACCATAATTTACTTATTTATTTAAACTTAATATACAAAACATGTATAAAGGCGGGGTTAATGCCAGGGGTATTCTTTAACAGCCAACCTACAGGTGATGCAGAGACGAGACAATGTGGGTGTATAAAAGTTATAAAAGAAATCAAATCAGCAATATCAGAAGCAGTTATAGTTAAGGTTGTCAAATTTGACGATAACAGTAACGCTGACTTTGTGACTGAAATGTGTTGCACTATTATAATCCGATACTACTAGATTCCTCGATTCGTTCTAGAAGCAGGGGCATGATATTATTTTGGAGCTCAGACGCTTTAGGAGATATATCGGTTTGGAGGTTATAATTGAACTATCTGACAGATATTTAAATTAAACTATTGTTTAATTTATGTATGTATGTTAATGCTATTGCATTAACCAGCGAATCTTGGGCCGTTACGGTTAGCAACTAAAGTTTTGACGTCATCTAACATTTGTGCAACTCATTTTTGCTTAACCGGAACTTTTACTTGTTAGTCATTGCTAAAGTAAGATGGTGCATTCCAGCCAAGTAGGTAGGTACTTGCTTATTTATTGAAATTATCGTGTGGTAGTCTGTAGGTGTTTAATATATTTTTTTTATTTGCTTAAATGACGAGACGAGCATGTCGCTCGCCTGCCCTTACACAGAAGCAACACCACCAGAACTTTGAATGTCAAAGCCTATAAGGCACTCGCCTGTGCTCGAGAGATGCAGATGTTGCCCCCTTCCTCACTTGGCGGTGCGGTATCGGTATACGGTATTTTATATTTTACCGCGACTTTACTAATGTTGTCGCTCAGATCTCCTCACTAGGCGGTATACTTTCGGTATGCTTTCGGTATAAAACAGGCAGAAACGTTTGCGCTGTTGCGAGAAAATGTCGTCGTCAGATGAAGAAGATGCTTTAGAGTGTTATGCGTATTTGCGATTGCGTAAAAAAAGAAAGAAGTATTGGGTAGATCGCTACATTGCCAAAAATATAAATTGCAGACCTTTTGTTGCGGCACAACAACTTTCAAAAGATGATGCAAAATTTCAGGCGATGTATAAGATGTCGAAACAAACTTATCGTGAACTTATGGGCCTTATTGCACCCGTGATCACAAAGTAAAGTACTTGATTACCGCGCGGCATGCAGGTTTTTACTGGCTGTCCGCACGCTCACCGCCCCGCTCCCGCGCAGCCCGCGTCAATCTGGAAGCGTACATTCAAATATAGGCGCTCGGTAAGGAATCGGTAAAAAAATTACCGAGCGTCCTTTACTGCACCGATACCGTACCGCCAAGTCAGGAAGCGGCCGTTGTCTCATAATGCCCAGTAAATTCACTGTCTGCAACGTCGTTCAAACCAAAACACAAGTGCTTAGTCACTGCTTCTTGGCAGCTGAAATTATTTTTATTGTGTTCAAGTTGAGAACTCTTCGGTTCTGGGTTCAATTCTCAGGTCGGACAATAACATTTTTTTTTCATTTGAACCGGTATCGCATCCTCTCACATCATGGGACGGATCATCTGGCGAGTTTGAAGGCAGACTACACATAAGCACATGCGTAATTATAAAAAAATTAATAACTACTATTTGTTTGGACCGCTTTTCGTTATAAATCATTATTCGAATATTGTAAATTTTTGACAAATATGAATAAATATTGGCATTTAGACTCAATTGTCAATTATCATAACTTTAACTGCTTTTCATCAAGAAATTCTACCGAGAACTTTTAACGATACATACAAATTCAAAATAGAAACATAAATTTTACACATTGAGTTGGAAATACGTATAACTATTTGGTTATTTTAAGATTTTAAAATGCCCATTAAAATTCTCCTTGGTCGTCAAATATTGGATGCCACCGGGGTGCCTACCATCGAAGTGGACATGGTAACTGAATTAGGATTGTTTCGCGTCGGAGTTCCTTCTACGGATAACAAGAAAATCGCAGAGTCCGTACAGTTGAGAGACAACAATCCTGCCGAATACCACGGAATGGGAGTGTTGAACGCTGTGAAAAACATAAATACTATTATAGCCCCCGAACTTATCAAGCAGAATCTAGAGGTGACCATGCAAAAAGAAATTGACCAATTTATGATTGCATTAGATGGAACTGAAAGTAGGTCGAGATTGGGTGCGAATGCAATTATGTGTGTGTCTTTAGTAGTTGCCAAAGCTGGAGCGGCGAAAAAAGGCGTGCCGCTTTATAGACACATATCCGACATGGCAGGAGTAACAACTATTATATTACCGGTACCACATTTTACTATTCTAACTGGAGGTGTACTTTCCTCTAATGGGCTTCCTTTTCAAGAATATATCATAATGCCTACCGGTGCGTCATCGTTTTCAGAGGCTATGCGTATCGGCGTCGAAATTTACAAATATGTGAAGAACGCTATAAAAAACAAGTATTCTGTTGAATGTACATATGTAAGCGATAGTGGCGGATTTTCTATACCTATCCAAAGCCACCGCGAAGCGCTCTTGTTTTTAACTGATGCTATTAAGCAGTGTGGACACTTCGGCAAGGCAGAAATTGCGCTCAACGCGAGTGCCACGGATCTTTTCAAGGATGGTGCATATGACTTAGAGTTCAAGAATCCCAACTCAAATCCACAAGATTATATGTCCTCAGACAAACTTGCCGAAGTTTATTTAGACAATGTTAAGGAGTTCCCGGTGTGCTCCGTTGAAGACCCTTTTGAATTTGACGATTGGGCTGCTTGGTCTACATTAGCGAGCCGAACAACAGCACAATTAGTTGGAAATGACCTGACACAGACTAATCTACGTAGAGTCGGTTTAGCTGTAGAGAAAAAAGCGGGGAATACTATAGCATTACGCCTCAATCAAGCAGGCACCTTAACCGAAATTATAGAAGCCTTTAAGCTTCTAAAATCAAACGGTTTCGGTATTGTTGTATGTGATCGTTGGGGAGATACTGACGATTTATTTTTGGCTGATCTGGCTGTGGGGCTGTCGGCTGGTCAACTGAAATGTGGGGGTCTTGCTCGATGTGAACGTGTTGGTAAATACAACCAGATTCTCAGAATCGAGGAGGAGCTCGGTGCGTTGTCTAAATATGCAGGAAAAAATTACCGTGGACAAATGTAACAGAAAAAAATTGAATAAAATGTTTATGCATGATAAAACAATTATTTAATTGCAGTAAACAAAATCTCATGTTAATCAATATTTACAGGAAATCTATCCACTTATTCCACCTGAAAGCTGACTTATTCCATCATTCAACGGATTCCCGTTATACATATGAATAATTAAATGATTTTGAAGGTATCGGACTAGTTTAATAGCAGCTATTATAACTAGTAAGGTACTCATAAATCGTGGCCAGTATGCGACAACCGGAGTAATTACAGGAAATGCTTATTACGTCCACTGTGACGAAAGTCTACACTGTAATTATTGCATTTGTTCATTTTTCGTGTTGTTATCGATATTATGATATACGAGAATGTTTTTTTTTCATGAAAATGTAAAATAGAGCTCTATCCGACTTTGAACTTTTCGGAACGATACGTGTTGCTGATTTTATTTTCCGCTTGGCGTCACATGTAAATGGTTTTTAAATGAGGCGAACCTTAGCTGTGATATAATAGGTCTGTAGTGATAAATTGATGGCCCCTTTAATTGCCCCTTTTCGGGACTGATTTTTCAATCTTCAAGTTAACGTTATTTATCTTTATCCCTGGACAAAAGAGTTATTATATGTAAAATCAGTTATTCTTAAATTGGGTGTCTTATGCGTTATCTGACGGCTAGATCTTATTGGGGCATTGAAAAATCTACCCTTAACCTAATAACACGTCAATATTAGCATCTCGTTGAGAACAATATCTTCAGTCATGAAGATGTCGTGAATATTAACCAATGCGTAGCGAATTTAGAATGTAATTTCCCATCCATTGCTATAATAAGAGGTCGATTTAAATAGGTTTAGCGAAAGAAACACAATGTTATCAAGAGCTACAATAAATGAATCGACAATGGACAGGTCAACCCTATCGCGAGGTTCGACGAGGGGCTAAGAGTCCGTAACGGAGCGCACGTGTTCGCTGAACGCCCCCTATCATTCACCCCGCACTAGTATCGACAAAGCCCTCAGCACACTTTGCGCTCTATCCAAAATAATCGTACATAAATAAACCTCAAGTTTTTAATTCTCGAGGGTGTGATGCGATTGTGCGGACATAATTAAAAGTTTACCGTTTAATGATTAGCCTCGTGTGGGCTATGGAGGGGAATTCATGTTCTCTGTCAATTTGCTCAATTTGATCATCACAACTCAGTAATAATGTCGCGAAATGAAAACAAATGACTACGATAAATGATGGTGGCCTTCCATAAGCTCGTAGCCTGTTGAGAAAATCAGTATCTCCATTTGAGCTTGTTGTGGATTGGTTCCTTTTTGCGTAAAAACGTCCAAATACGAAACACGATTCGCGATTCGATGCGAGCCCTGCGCGTAAATCCAGCGCGGTTGTCGCCGCGCCTAAACAAGCAGTAATAAAAAAAAACTAGAGATTTAAACAGCAATGTTTTTTTTTAATCTTTATTTGTTTTGGGGTTTTTATCCATGGACATGTCAACCCCATCGTATCTTATACTAGTACAAGCAATACTCTATACATTACATTAAATTATTTATATGAGTACGCCGCTCAAAGCAATGTTGAAAGAAGCCTTTTGTTTCAGGCAACAATTTCCAAGCGCACTCACTGTCGTGGTCAAGGCGAGGAGACCGTCCTCCCGGCGCTACGCTACACGCCAAGATCTGGATACCCGAGGACCCCAGGATCTTCTCTAGTTCCACTAATGTCATCGAGAAAGAAGAACTAAGATAAAATCATTCAGTATATTTAGGCAAGTTGTTAAAAAATGATCTCATTATATTAAACTAGTCTACCAAATTAAGTGGGTACTTAACGAATAAGAATTATAATGCTGTTTATTGTATGTATGTATTGTAATATTTAGCCAGAACCAATTGAATTACTAAGTTTTAATCGTACCAAAAATATTTTCAATGTATTTAATTGACATAGTAATAAATTATATTATCAGTATACATAATACCTACTGTACAGTTGTTTAATAATTGATTTTCTTACTTACATTAAAGTTGTTCTTAGTTCATGTTTATTGTAAACACTGTCAAGATATAGTAAGTAAGTACATACTTATATTTAATAACATCAATTAACGAGTATCTACCTATTTATCTACGCTAATAGTTAAACAGATAAAAAGCTCGACAGCAAATAAAAAGACATCTATAACTTTTAAATGACTGAATAGATTTTCTTAAAATAATAATTAAATTATACCAGCTATAAAAATGCATATATTTTGCCTCCCTTAACTGTCAAATTGCCCCCCTGTGGGCCCCATGTTGGGAAACATTGCACTACACCAACGCAACCGAATGGTGTTTACGTGCTGTTGGTCAAGGTATACCCTTATACCACAAAATTAAAAACCTGTGAATTGTATAGATGTAAAGAATATTTTACATTAATTATTTAATTATAATTAATTCTAAATAAATGACGCAGTTTTAAATCATGTAACAAAATATATTAAACAGTCTTCAAGCCCTTCGTTACTAAATGCCGCACACAGAGACAATAAGTAATTTCTTGATATTTGATTATTTCAACTTTAACAGCCAGTTAATGCTTTATACTTCGTTACTGAGTACAAAAAAATCATAGTTGACGTGTCTGAGAATTAATCGAGTTCTAATAAACGAATAAATGACAATTAAAGTTAAGTGCATCTCTTAAGCCGGTTTTCCACCGCGAAAAGGTAATGAACGGGAAATGGTTAAGCGGGTCGAACTCCGTTTATATAAAATAGATTTGCGCTTCCACCAACAAAGAGTTTTGTCTTTTGTTTTCCACTGCAAAAGGATAACAAGAGAGAGAAATGAGCGGAGCGAGTCGAACGGAAAATGAGAAATGAAAAATGAACAATCAATTTTCACAGAGAGTTCAGTTGGTGTTTGGAACTGGTTGCTTGCGGTCTTGTTACGAATTCGCAATGTTGTCGAGTGACACGGAATCAAGTGAAGACAGTGATTATGTTTATAGAAAAAGAAGTATTATTATTATTATATCTTAAACACAGAAAAAAACGCGCAAAACGAAGATTTTGGTTATGCCAGCACATTCGAGAAAGCACTTTGAAAGGGGAATATAGGCTATGATTTAGACGATGAAAAATTTAATAACTATTACAGGGTTGGCAGAGAACAGCGAGGAAACTGCAAACTAGTCCGATTCAAACTAGTTGTAGAGACCTTTACGTAGTGGACTCTTCATTACTCGTTCGATCCGCCCATCTCACCACTCTCTCTGTGGAAATGTTGCTATATAATTTGTTATTGCGAGTCAAACGGATTCCTTAATGACGCCGTAATGACTCCGCTCCGCTGCATAGAACTGAGCGAGTTCATTTCAACACTTTCGACTCGCTCAGTCCTTTCCGCTCGGCTATTTATTGGTGGAAACACAAGTATGCAGTTTACTCTTGCGAGTTAAAAGGAGTCCTTAAGAGGCTACAGCGAAAATAATCCGTAGTTTGGTGGGCGGGGCTTGCACCCGCTCGCGGGGAGCTCCGAAGGCATAGCACGCGCTCGGGCGACAAGCCGCGCTCGTTTGTCGTCGGGCGTTCGACTCGTATTACAAAGCTGTACACTCTGCGCAAAGTGATATAAGTCTAAAAGCATATTTTTTCGGTCTAGTCGGTATTCCTGTATCTAATATAGAACGGAAAATAAAATTCGTTCGCAATGATATAAGGACCACCTTTGGTCAATTTTTATAAAAAAATTGTGTATGCTGATATTACTTTAGGAATATTAAATTGAACTAAGGCCTTATTTTAAAGCAAATATGTTGCAAAGATGCAAAGCAAAGATGACAGCTATGTTAGAAGCGTAGATAATGAAGATTTATCAGATGAATCTGATGAAAATTATTTTTTTTTAATATGCAAATACACATTTTTTTTAGAATCATCAAATCGACATATTTTATCCTTGATACCTCCGTTAGCTACCACAATCAAGAATGTTCGCACAGGAAATTGTTGGGCGTCTCATTGAAACGAAGCTACTCACGGAAAATTAGCTTGATAGTAATCAAGTGCAAAAATGGACCCGGGATCCCTAACTAAAACTTATATTACTTTAAACCTGGAAATATTTCTATTTTATGTAATATAACTAAATATGAATCCATTAACACTGAGTGAATTAATGGGTGTTAATTGATACAAGTTAGATTTTTTTAACTCATCCAAAATACATAATATCCATCAAATCTTAATATTTTCTAAACAGACTTACTTCCAGCATTTTAATTATTTTAACTCCAACCCTATCAGATAGAAGTTTTAAAAAAACTTGTGCCATTTAACACATGCATTTATCATTATACACATATTAACTACTATAACATATGGCTAATGGTATAAATTTAGTTTCTTTTTATTATCTCATATTATTGTTGTTACTATAAACAAAAATCATAGTACATTTATGTTAATAGCAAGTAATCCCAATCCATCAAAGTTAAAACATCCTGAGAATAGAATAGAGTAAAAAAAAGTTGTCGAATTTTTAAAATAGCATCATATCATTAAATAGTTTTTTCTCAAAATTCGGTTTTCAGACTTGTATCACTTTTCACAGAGGGTACAGAAATATACGCATATTAGGACGAAAAAATATTTATTATGTACTTACACTGTGACATTACGCTCATCATCTATGGATACTCATTTATGTTAAATGAGTCTATTGATGGAAGTGGCTTGGTTGAAGATATTATGAGATCTAACAAGTAAAAATAATATAATGTATGCGTACATCCTATAACTATTTGCATTATTAAATATAAATTGACTTTGAGGGTAAATAAAATCATATTAATGCATGAAATCACGAAAATCCGATCTGCAAACAAACGGCATAGGTCCGTCCACGATAAGGCGCTCCCGCCGACTGATCTATTGAGGGAATGAAAGTGACGCAATTACTTTTGAAATGCAAAATAAGAGATGGCTATATTGAGTGTACTTTCAGAATAAAACAACGTATGTGCCAAAACGATTTTTCTTGTTTTCTAATAAAACTCATTATTAAATCTAAAACTGCTTTGACCAAACTTTCATACGATAATTCTCCATGTTTTAAAGTAAATTTAATTGTCTTATTCATGAGGGTTACGCTTCGGCAGCCAAAAACGTAAAAAAATAGATACAACTTTGCGATTTTTTTCTATCGAGAAAATTTCATTGAATCGTGTATTCCTTTTGAACAATCCTAGAGCAGAAAGTCAAAAAACGTATACCAAAATATTAAATCTCTATTCCACGTACACAATTATATACACGAGATAGAAATGTCCCATTTTTTTCAATGTAGGGCCTTAACGGGTCCACTCCGCTCGCGGCGGAAAACCTGCTTTAGGGCGGCAGTAAGTGTAATAATAGTCTTCGTATGATATGTAAATAATATCTCTATAAAATTTGTTAAAGCATAATAATAACCAAATATTTATACCTCAATAATTATTCTTATATAAGTAATATTGCCAATTAAAATACGGTAATCCAAAATAAATATTACAAATAATTACTGTGTTTTCAATTAAACCAATCACCTCAAATTGGTAACCAAAGGTTTAGACGAGTTCAATTGCTTTCAATAAGAGCCAGTGTAGATTCATGTAGTAGACACTTTTTTCCACCGAATAGGTCGGATCGACCGGGTTACTGCCTACTACGGACTTAAAAAGTACTTACGCTCTTTTTTATTATTATGTATTATGTTATGATAGTGTTAGACTGTGGCTATCAATGACATAGGTGCCTATAATACAATTTCTTACACCCAACGCGCCTCTTTCCAGCGATCTTGTGCATCATTACATGTTGCATGACTTTGAATTATGTGTGTCTCAGGACATGTCCCATATTTGCATCTTTTTTGTTGTATTGAGTGATGAGCAAGACGTTGACGTGACGTGACGTTTCTGGTCGATTCGACACAGGACTACCCTCCAGGGGTCGACATAAACGAAAACCGCAATTTTTTAAATTGGTAAGTATTTTATAGCCCAGCGGATTTGCAAGCTCAAGTGGCAGTGAGCATGCCACATAGCGCGCAGAACCGATAATCGATGGGGCAGAAAGGTTCTGGAATGGAGGCCACGTACTGGCAAGCGCAGCGTTGGACGTCCACCTACAAGGTGGACAGACGACCTGATAAAGGTCGCAGGAAGTCGCTGGATGCAGGCCGCTTCCAACAGGTCGGTTTGGAAATCTTTGGGGGAGGCCTATGTTCAGCAGCGGACGTCCTGTGGCTAATGATGATGACGAATATGATGATGAAGTATTTTGTATCAATAGAAAAAAAAAGATATAGCATTTTTTAAAGTACTTTGTCTATGGGCGTTTGAGGTATCAGTTCTTTTGGAAAAAGGGTCTCTCATGCCCAAAATAGTTTGGGAATCCCTGGTTAAAGCAATACGATATATCGCTTGCCCGAGAAGAATTACTATCGACGACAAATATATCGGGTAAAGGTGTCGATATTCCATATAATATAAAGGTCAATCTACACTAATATTATAAAGTGGAAATATTTGTATTTTTGCATGTAATAAATAAACTTAAAAACTACTGGACCAATTTCAAAAATTATTAGAAAGCTACATTATCACTGAGTAATATAGGCTACTTTTATCCCGAAAAAAGCAGATCACGCGGGCGGAGCCGCGAGGAAAAGCTAGTATTCCATAAAATTACGTCAATTTAGGGTTTGTAGATAAAATACCACAGAGGTTAAAAGTACTATTTTCTACTATATCTCTTATTAATTATTGCTACATGACATAACAACATGTATATCCTATGCAACCATGTTAGCTTCGATATACATATAGAGATAATAATAATAAATACACCCAACAGTCACATACATAGTCCTGACCCCACAGTAAGATACCAGTCTTGTGTTGTGGGTATCAGGCACTACGAGAGACTTTCGGTCTCACAACACCCAGACCCCGATACAAATGTTTGTGGATCACACAAACATTTGTCTCGGTGCGGGGATCGAACCCGCGGCCTCTGGCTTCACAGCCGGGTACTCGCCCGCTGCGCCACGGAGGCTGTCAAAACCGGATAACCAGATAAAACTGTTTTTTTCACGTTAAAAAGAGTAAGCAGTCAAAATTATCTCGTGTTGATATGCTAAACCCCAGGCCTTAGGCTAAATGTGCAAGAGTCGAGGGTTATAACAAGGAATCTTTCAAAGGACCTGAGAAGGAAAGGTTACACCTGCCAGCAGTAAATATCAATTCTATTTGAGCGATTTTTATGAACTTTATAAAAATATAAATATTGTCTGCTGAAGTGCGATTTTGTTGACCTCTATAGTGGGATGTAGGTTCGATTCTCGTGCCAGGGAAATTACACAAAAACTGGGAGAAAATGTGTATAATTAATTATTGTGTAGGGCATAGTACCGATAGTATGGTTGTTTATTGTATTGATATTTTCATCTTCTATAGATAGATAGTCTTTTTCTACATCAATAATAATTATTGAAATAATATACTTAGAAGTATTTAGAACCTTACAGATAAATTACCTATATTACAAAAGGTCGTCTTATCGCTAAAATCGAACATTAACTGACAACCTCATATGAGTCCTCGCATCGTTCATCCGATTGAGTTGATAAGAAACTTTAACACTTGCGTAAAACATTCTTTGGAAGGAATAATGAAAGAAGACGAAAGAAGAGTTATGAGGAACATGTTGTAGTAGTCACCATGCGGGTAGCGCTATACCTATACTTTCGGCGTAAAAAAAAAAATAAGATATAAGAAAGTCACGAAAACATTTTTAATATCTGCTCTTTGACATGCAAAAAAGGAACTAGACTTAATTATAGCAACTGTCGCATTTAAATACAAACCTTGATGACTTCATTGCCGATTATAAGTTACAAAAATCATATTAGTAGTTATCTGATTACTAAAAATATAAATTTTAAATCACAGTTCAGTAACATTCAACGCATAATAAATTACAGTGCGTTGCAATGTCGAATGTTATTCAATAACCAAATGAGCTTCTATAAACATTCAAAAGAAGACATGTATTGTCAGCAGCAAAATATATTGAAACTATACATCACAAACTCTTGGAAAATCGGCTCAAGTAACTGGAAGCCTATATTGCATTAGACAGGTGTGACAGTTCACAAGGGCTAGGGCAAACGTATCGAACCATACTTATATACATACTATATTGTGGGTCGTGAGTCGCGCTACTACCGTGTTAATAATTTACGGAAATTGCCCTAGACTCGTTGTTTATTCATGATAAAGCCCTATGAGGACCAAGAAATTGCACTTCATACTTTATTAGAACATTGCCGTTGAAAGGTAGTCTTTGATTGACCATTTTATTTGCCCCTATTACGACATTTGAGTGATGATGGCTAAATTAGTACGGAAGGCTAATGATTAAATGAACAACTAAAAGATATTGAGTTATTAAAATCTCTTGAATGTGATGGCCATTTTTGTTTAAAGATAGAGTTATAATGTATTCTATTTCTATATTTTGTATATTCGATGACTTCGGCAATGTAGAACATTAAATAGCAATAAATGTCCCAAACCTATCAAAACTACATGTGCCAAAAAAACATTGTAAAATTTTTAGTTTACATTCAAAGTAAATCGTTTGTTGCATTCTTTCTCCTGTAAGTCTCATGTATCAAAACCAGGGTTGTGTGTAAGAGATTGTCCTTAACGACAAAGCTGCGATGTATCAAAACTGAAATTGTACGTGCTGTTATCTTTTAGAATATTGTCAATAAGGCCCATTTATGCTGTAGACAAAACTGTCTAAAGCGTGCTCTACCACTACGCCAAAAAAATATCAATTATTTCAAAAGGTTTTCTGGAATCAGTGCCACCCCGATGCCGCTGTCGACTAGCTGAAATTACACTGTCTCTAAAAATACTTCTAGAAATTATAATTATTATGTTTTTATAAATACACCCAATATTCGTGTAAGTTAATTCCGTTGTAAAATACTCTATTTTTAGGCTGGCCAGGGTCTCTTTACTCTCAAACAAGTAAAGATGGGTACGTGTTGAATTCGAGTTTAGTAAGTAGGTAGGTACCACAGTATATAGGTACATATACTTACTCAATGACCACTACCACTGTACTCTGTGCCTGAAGTTTTTACTTTTCCACACACGATAAATAAATGAAATTAATATAAACCAGTTTTGATACAAACAATTAATAATATAATTATGTAATTCAGTATTGTAGAATGACTCTACAGCCGCTTTAGTACCTACAGCGACATATCGTACAACTTAGATGCATACTTTTTTACATCACGTCACGGAATGGCAATACGCTTAGCGAAGAGTTGGTGTACTACTAGTTGCACTTCTGCCTACCCCTTCGGGAATAAAGGCATGAGCATTGACCATATTTTATTATGTTATATAAATTATATTTAACACAATTTCACATTATGCATAACCATCTAAAATACGAAACCGTGTCGTCACTAATAAATTTGACAAATCTTAATTGTAAATAATGTTATTGTTTGAAATGTAACATCCATTTTTAAAATTGTAAATAACTTAAGCCATCCTAAATAAAACCAATTAGGTAGGTACGCTCGACATAAATAGTATTTTAATGTTTACATTTGTAATGATAGTACCTGTGAACTTTATTATTCACAAGTTAAGCAGGTTGTAATAGTTGCATCGATGATGTCCACACCTTGTCATGTCCTTCAAAATAAATGCTTGTTGCAAACGGTTGTTAGACAGGCAGAATATGACGACCTACGGGGAGGCGGCACTGTTCGATCAATATGGGAGACAGACAAGGATTGGTCGCACATGGACATTCCCACGCCACCTCCCGTACCCACTTTTGTACGACTTAAGCCGTGCCTCTACCACGATCAAAATACTCATGACTCGATTGTTTTCGAGACTAATTCGAATCGAAACTTATGTGAAATTTCCCATTGGAACTTTATTTACCAAAGATATGCTTTTATATCACAGGATCAATGTACAAGCAGCAGCACAGCAGTCGTAGCGCGTACGCAATACGACTACGCCACCGAAGCAGTTATATTATTGCAAGTATGAATGGCACTAGCCCGTTTGCCTTACAGTCTGCACAGATTCCCTGTATTTTATTTTGTAACATTTGTTTAATTTTTTTTCGAATATTTTGGTAATTTGAATTTAAATGCCTAACTTGCTGGTGGTGGGATATTCATATCAACCCGGATAGCGACCACCGTACACATGGTGTTAAAACTTGCCAAAGTGACCCACACACCTTGTGTGGATCGCGTTCCAGGAGCTGTAAGTTTATATCCGGTTCTTTTTTTTTTTTTTTTTTTTTTATCCTGGCTCGGCAAAGTGACTACGCTACACCTGATGGTAAGTGTAGCGCAATCCAAGAATAGTGTCGACCAACGATAAACAATGTGTCCATCGTAGGTCGGCAAGATCATGCCGGCCTGCCAAAGGGCTAAGGGGGAGGGGAAGGAAAAAGGGATGGGAAAAGGGTTAGGATCAGGGGGCAAGCCCCCTGGGGAGAACCGGATATACACTGGCTGACCCTGGAACGCGACCCACACAAGGTGGGCCACTATGGCAAGTTTTAGCACCAATGTACGGTGGTCGCTATCCGGTCGGATACAAGTATCCTCCCACCAGTATTCTCCCAAGGGACTCTTTTTTTTTATAGCATAGGCCGGCAAACGAGCAAGTGGGTCACCTGATGGTAAGTGATCTCCACCGCCCATGTACGCCCACCACCAGAAGAGTCATGGGCGCGTTGCCGACCTTAAAGGAAAGGGATAATTAGGGATTGGGAAGGGGACGGGATTTGGGCTTCCGGTTATCTCACTCACCGTACGAAACGCAGCAGCAAGCCACTACTTTACGTCGGTTTTCTGTGAGACAGTGGTAAAGATCCGGTCGAGCCAACCCATTCATACTGTAGACAAAACTGTCTACAGTGTGGCTCTACCACTCAAACTGCGACATGACTTGATGGTTGATTGGGGCGGGTATAGGGATGCATCCTTGTGTGCCTGCATCGGTCATCTGCCTGTCTTGACGCAGGCCCCACGATTTGCTTGGAGGGAGAGGGAAGAAACATTTATACAGGCCGGCGTGACTCTGGTGACCACCGATGAACTCATTGTTTGTCGGTGGTCGCTAGTTTTTGGGACTGCACTACGCTTACCATCAGGTGTAGAGCACTTTGCCGTGCTTGGAGAAAAAAAAATGGGGAGGGAGAAATTTGCTTGCGCTCCGGGTAGCTACACTATGGAACTGCACAGGACGGAGGTGAACAGCATATATGTAAAAAGAGAGGCATAGCCCCAGCAGTGGGATGGGAGAGACTGTGAATGATGAAGCAAGTCGACATAGTCGCTCTTAACTATAAAAATGGAAACTTATTTCTTAATTCTTTTTCCAATATGATAGGAAAATTTTCAATGTCTCAAGATTAGAGAACAGAAATTTAAAAGTCGTATAATGGTTAGGCCGTCATTGAACATGTTTAGTAACTTTTCTTATGATTTGAACACGTTGTGACTAAATACGATTTATGGATCGTTCTGCAAGTGAACGAAAGCGTGAAGGAAACATCGTTAGGAAAGTTCCATACCAGGGCAGCCCATAGGAATTCCGAAGATATGTGAAGTCAACCCCCATTAGGCCAGCGTGGTGGACTAAGGACTAACCCCTCTCATTCAAGAGAGGAGGCCCGTGCCCAGCAGTGGAACTTGCATAATACAGGGCAGTGTTATTTCTTCTGTATTTTATTGAGTAAGGCTGTTACGTGAGTGCAAAGTTATAATTTGTTTTTTAAAAAATAACAACACCAATCATGTATGTATGTATAATGTCAATAGAAGGCTTATTTTTAAACTCCATAGCCTCCTAATTATCAGTTGTGCTCTATTTTTGTATATACAGGCAACAAAAGTGTAAATGTAAGCTTTTGAGGAATGACAAAAAAAAATTGCCGGATACCTCCCTAAACAGGATGTGACTGTAATAGGTACTATCAAACGAGGTTTCGACAAAAATAAGCATTCCAATAGGTCCATTCGTTTAAAGGCTATGAGGTCACAGACTCACTCACACGTATGTGTATACACACCGAGACAGAGATCTGATATAAAACACCATCTTTTTTGTCAAAGGCTAGAAATAAAGTAACTCCACGTATATTTTTGTTTATCATTTTATTGGACATCGTCAACACTGTTACATTTTTTTTATCCTGGCTCGGCAAACTGACTACGCTACACCTGATGTTAAGTGTAGCGCAATCCATGAATAGTGTCGACCAACTATTAAATTAATTAAATTACAATGATCATTTGCATGCTCTATATTTTATAATACTAGGTTTAAAAAATAATCTGAACACTCTTATTGTATTTATTTAAAAAGCCATAAACATACTATTAAATTTTATATCCACAATTTTATCTTAACAAAAATAAACCGTAAAACAATTCTTCAACATAATTATATAAATAGATAATTTTTACTGACTTAAAAATATTCTTAAGAGGGCTATCACAGTTTTCGGTAAATAAACTTTGTAACATAGTAAAGTTCTTTATTTTGTATCGGATGTGTCGTGCAAGTTCAGTTTAAGTATACCATTGACTTCTTTTTTTCTAACCTACAACATTGGAAAAATAAGTAACTAAGGACATCTTGAGATGAGAGAACAATAATGTTTTTACAGTTTTCATACAACATTTGCCAAAGTATTTTCAAGGCCAATTAATATTTACTAAAAATGAATGATTCAAAAGTTTGAATTGACTTTAAATCAATTTTTGGAGGGCATCGTGGTCACAAATCATAGATCTAGTTAAAATTGAAAAAAAAAATGTAATTTTGTTTTGCTTATATTCAACGAACCAAGAAGAAAAAAGTTAAAAAATAAAAACCTAAATATTCATAATTTAGTATTAACCCGATCAGGCTATCGTGGGTCGTTGAAGAACCGAGCCATTTTTCTTTTGTTTTATTTCTAAAAATAAACTAGGGCATACATTTCTAACCTCACGGTAAATAAGTTTGGGTGAGTGGGGTAATCTTCGAGCTAAGTCCTTTAACAACGTGGAATACTTTGTAGGGAGCATGTGGAGTGAGTGTTGGGTTGCCAGCAACCCACGATAACTAACAGTGGTGTGAAGTGACAAGAACAAAGATAATTGTTTTAGAGTCATCCATTGAACTTTGAGAAGTATGTGTGGTGTGATTATGAGAGATAGAGTAAGAAATAGGGAGGTAAGAAAGAGGTGGGGTGTGAGAGATGTAGTGACGAAGATTGACAAAGGAATACTATAATAAAACACTTGCTTTTTTTGCAATCTTCATTGTGTGCCCTTCAAGTTGAAGTATTCCAGAGTTTTCGGGAATTTAATCAGTTTTTTTTAATGCAAATTACGACTTCTAATACGTCTCGGGTCTTCAGCGACCCACGATAACGGACAAAGTGCCAAAAAAAGCGATAACCTGATCGAGTTAATAATAATAAATAACAATAAGCTAGAGAAACTAAAACAATGACTTCTATTAATTAATATTATCAAAATGTATTGTTAATTCCTTTCTTAACTGCAGCTGGCACATGTGTGCGTCCGTCAAGCGGTGGTCATTTACCTATAACTCTTGCTTGATTTTGTGATAGCCCTCTAAGATTTTGTCTTTTGCCTTAATACATTCATAAGAAACAACTGACCACGGATAATATAGATTATGCCAAATTTTACTACTTAGACCGCGTATTTATTTTTTATTTGATTGAATGACGAGATGAGCAAGGCGCTCGACTGTTGGTAAGCGCCACGTCTGCCCATAAACAAAAGCAACACCACACAGAACTTTACATTACAAAGCACCGCATGGCACTGAACTGCGCTCGTCACCCCGAGACATAAGATGTTCTCATAATACCCAGTAAGCACTAATGTGCGCGAGCGGTTTAGACATACGAAATCTATTATCCGTGACCTATGAAAGAAACGATCTCCTCGCAAGCTTTGATTACGTTAGCTTACATATCACGAACTGATATCCTTACAATATTGACCCGTCCTTCATCTCATTAAGTAAATGTTGAATATCACTTTATGCTTTATACGATACATTAAAATCTATCTCTTGTATAATGTAGTTCCAGAATTCAAAACAGAGTATTTTTCAATACAACTTGCAGATATCAAACATACTCGGGGTGTATTTACGTTTAAAAAAATGTACCGAAAAAAATCTACATGTTTTAAAAAAATATTGATGTTAAAATCAGTGGCGTAACTTGCACCCATGAGGCCCGTGGCAAATTTGTCTCATGGGCCACTCCCTTAACTAATGTAGTTTCAACACAAATTTAGCAATGGTTCATGTCTAAATTTCCTTTAGGACTTGAATCACTGTTGTATGCCTTTTGTCTTTTAGTGTTTAGTGGGTATTTGGTGCCGAAATTATTCTTTTTTGAAAAAGTACTTTCTCGGTTAACAAAACGCGGGAATTTCCCGAGCGTCACCAGCTCGCCCGCGTCTACAAAGTACCGCGACAAAAAATTAAGCAACCAATGGATGCGTTCTAAAATTGACCCTTTTCTTATTAATGCGTTTAAAATTTAAATAATTTATTTGATTTTGTATATGATATTTTGTTGTGTCTAACTTTAATTGATTTTAAGTACTAATAATAAATGTATATATATTTTACTACATTTTGTTAAAAATTTTAGGTTACTTCTACTTCCTACGGGGCCGTGGTCGGGCCGGGGGCCCGTGGCATTTTGCCAGCTCTGCCACCCTATAGTTATGCCACTGGTTGAAATATAGAGTAAACTGTTAGTTTACTTTGTTTGTCAGCTCCATTGAAAAATACCATAGTTGTATTTTTTGTAGACCACAATTACAATAAAAGTCAAATAAGTCAAATTAAAGTCTTGATTACAGTATTTAATAGAATTAGAAATGTGACTTTCTATATTCCAAGGTAACGTCATTATAGTTCATTAAATGCTTAGTTGTCGATTTTTCAAATTATTTTGAAAATATTCAAATATAATAACATATCTTGAATGTAGAACTATAAAGTTGGATCACAATTCTAACACTTGTTATACACCGACACTGTAATAAAATTGGACATATTAATATGGGTTAAATAACATTTTCTCTAATTTTGTAATAACACGCCGTTAATTTATAACAAACAAAAATAAACAATGCATTGAAATTGATCTTAATGTTTTCTATTTTTCCTTGTTCACAATCCGTGTTTAGCCAGCATACTAACTAACAAATACTTGAATTATAATTTAGCGAAACTACAACATTGAGCACAGACTGGTACTGACAGAGTTTGGATTATGTCGAATTTGTCCAATTTGTTAAACATTACCTAATGTCAGTATATCAGTCGACCTACAAATAATCTGCAGTATGTCTATGTAAGTCATTCGCATCAAAAAGTATTACCGAATTATAAATTACAGGAGGTATTATACACCTTTGTAATTACATATATAGATTTACCTAATCATTTTTGCTTTCAGTTCATAATACTAATATTAAAACATTATTTAATAAAAACATGCCTAAAATAATCATTCTAAAAATAATAAAACTCACTAAAAACGTTACGTATCAACGGTCGTATAAGCATGATCACAATTATATGAATCATGATGAAAAGTCTATAAAACACAGGAAACTCAAATACTAGGCAGGAAAGTAATACAGATGTAATCACCGACAGGAATCCTGAGCATAGATCGATAAAAGTTGGGGCAGTTGGGAGTCAAATAGACGACGAGCACCGACTGACCAACCAATCGCGTGAAGCTTCGTTCCTACAATCTTATCTATAAATGAACTACTTCACAGGAGAAAACTATGTTCACGACTTGTGCGGGTGTTTAAATTTTAAGATAAATATGCGGCTCAGTGAAACGAATTGAAATCTGCATTAATTAAAATACTGATGTAATGCCACAAAAACAAAGCTCAAAGCAGATATTTTCTGACAGAAACTAACATAATACGTGTTTTTATATATTGAAGTGAAACTTCTTTAGAATCGTTGTGATTTGAAAATTTGATGAAACGACAAAGGTTGGTCACTAAAGAGGTTGGAAAGAAACAAGATCTCAAGTATGTAAATATATGAAATGTAATATTTCGCATTAAAATTTTAAATAATTTTTATTATCTCATTCTCTTGTAGGCTACTTTTCCGAAGTTTCACTTCTGCCTTTCTCGTTTGACACCGACTTATCGAGCGCTGAGCGAATTTGCTTTGAGCGATGCTTTCATGGCACTGGGGTAATCTGCAGCTGAAGGAATTTCGTTTAGTCTTCACGATCGAAAGCCTGCCGCTATGGTATCCAGCTCAGGGCAAATCAAATAAAACAATGCGGTATTGTCCTACGTTGGAATCAAATCTAACCGATACGAGCCCTGAGGTTTTTTGACCACTGAGTGATTCTATTTAATATTATATCGTTACAAGTACTATATTACTGTGTACGGATTTCATTTATATTAAAATATTATGACTATTAATAATATCCTTACTATTTTAATAATTGTATGTAATTATGAGGTGAAGTATTTAAACGTAGATGTGATTGATGCCTTAGTTTTTAATAAGATTATTTCAAAGCTTTCAATGTTGAGTTTATTTTTATAATTCTAATTTTAAATAATCAAAGGTATTGAAGCACATAAAGCCCGCCAGTTATATTTCTATACTAATATTCACAATATGAAAGAATTTTATAACGAATTTTAATATTATTTGGGAGTTTAGGCAAACTCACTTTGAAATAGGTAATTTTTTTATGGATTTTAATAGAAATGACATATTAAAACCAAAGTCTTTGATAAAATTATAATGATAAAACGATTAAAATAGATTAACAATACCATTTAAATTCTCACCGAAACTTGCTATTTCCGTCATATAAAACTAAATAAACCAGGCATGTCGTATTATCCATTAATTTGTCTAAGTATGTACCCACCTTTTGTAGGGAGCAGTGACTGGTGTGTTACACTAGACCAGTGATAAGCTCTACCTTTTGGATCTAAGTGAAATATCGAAAAAAATACTTTTCTAAATTTTGAGTATACTAAAAAACAACCTGTATTTTTGCGCAAATATTTTTATTATCTACACTAATAATTTTACCGTTTTTACTACCGAATATTGTACTTAAGGCGAACCACAAACAATCGCGGTTATAACTCTTATAATAATTAGCTACAATAAAATTATTTTTTACACTATATTCAAAAACTACTTAATAATATTGAGAACCATAACCAATATTCTACTTTTTAACACGTCATTATTAATAAAGTCTATTGTTTTTTTGTCTATTCATTTTTGACTTGATTGAGTTTGAATTGTTTTATAGCCTTAATGAGCAACGGCTTGTAGACTAGGGCCCAAGGTAAAAATAGAATAAAACCGGAGAAATATAAACTGTAGTAAATCTGCCACCATTTTGAAAACGCTTTGACGTCGAACGGAGCCAAACTCCATCCCATAAACACTATAGTGTACGTTTTTAATATAATATAAAGTATGTATTTACTAACGGTGTTAGACCACATCCTATGATACAGTTCAGTTTTAGTTATGATCGGTTCGAGCTCCTTCTCCATGAGCATGATGATGAACTCGTTGAAGAATGTCATGTAATAGCCTGATCTAGTGCCGTGCCACAGTGCAAGGAATAGTAAAGTGAAAAATTGACTTAGATTACGATTGCCGAGGAACTTGAGTCGTTTGTAAATGTATTCGGCGGCGAAATGGTTCGTGTTACAGTTGAAGCTGTCAATGTAGTGCTGGAATCTTGTGGCGCCTTCGAACCGCAGCAACTTGATGTTGTTACAACCATCCCATTTCGTCACTGCCTTACCTTCGTCTGTCTTTTCTATGCCGTTGTAGGAGAGTCCAAATCTGATACAGGAGGCTGGAAATACAAAGAAAAAATTGTATCAGGGACACATGAACAACCCTATCTACTTGATATCTCGCGTACGTGAATAACCTTTGTTGATATCGCCTAGGGTACCGTAACGTGCACGTCACGATATAGACAGAGATTAACAGTTTTATACAGAGATAACACGAGAAAACTACATTTTCTAATGCCGTGAACAGTAGCAGAAAATGCGACGTTGTATGAGACAATACAACGAAACTGACGTCAGAGGAATTCCAAATTCAAGTTTTTGTTTGTGAATGATGCGACGTGACTTCAGTCAGGCTTGGACAATATGTTAGGGGTGTAGGCGACGCGTATTAGTTTTATTAAATATTGAATTTTTAAATAATAATCATCGTGATTTATTCGCACCCCTATCAATGGGAGATACTGTTCCGCCATAACGTGGCGCGACCATGAAGACAGCAAGTATAAATGTAGCAAGCGCGTGCGCTGCTATCCCAGATCTACTACACAATAACCGGGACTACATCTGTTTTAATAACCGGGCGCAGTCATTTAATACCTGACCTAGCCTGAAAATATCTTATTCCTATGGCCAATGGGGAGAGCGACACAAATCGGCTGTTAATAGGCACTCCCGGTGTATCTATTCCCCCACTGCATTTATATGCAATTTTCAAGTCGCAAGTTGTGTGTAACATTTGCATGTGACTATAATAAAGACCGCATTAAAAATATGCCGTTGTTATTTTCATCGCATTATGACTTATCCGCTCCCCAATGTGAAATATATACCTACGCAGAGCGTTACGTTGTAAATGTAATTTGGAATTGCAAGTCATTCTCAGTGTACAGTAGGTATTTACGACGATAAAAATGATACGAGTCGGATTTTAAGGATATTTCGAAAACGTGAATATGTGATGATGTAATGAATACGGAATTTTCACAACATTATAATTCTATACTTTTACTTTTAATTATTAATGACAGGGACTAATGAGTGGTAGAGCCACGCAGTAAATATTTTTATGAATGGGCCGGTTCGACGGGGTCGTTACCGTGTGCTGAATTTCCGACTGACGCAGATACTACCGGGCCTCAGGCTAACCTGGCTCATATTAGTGTCAGATAAACGGAAACTACGCCATGTGTCACCATTGAGACAAATGCTTGGAAGATACGGCACAGCACACTTTAGAGTCAAGCCATTTTTTTTTTTTGGTTTGGCGTTGTGCTGTTAGCCTGACGCGAGTCGGCTTTCTACAGCTTCACCGGACTTTCGGGCGAACGCTTTAGGCGCTCTCAACCCTTACAGAGTCAAGCCTGGGTGAAGGAACGCAGTGCGACTCTGGTAGCCGCTATGGTTGATAGCAAGAGGTCGTCGCAGGCAAGCGCCGCGTAAGTTCGTCAACAAAAGGACCCTGCCCACCGCCACAGAAGACGCCGGGGTATCGACGAACATAGCGTCCGCACTGAGAACACTCCGCGGTATGAGGGGATCCACGAGTCCATTTATAGCGACGGACCGCTTATGCTGTACGACGTAGAGGCGGTTCTGGTAACAAAAGGGTATCACGGTATCCCGAGGTCGTCCCTCATGCGTTGAAGATTGCCCACCGCATCGTTTTAGTCGGTGCAACAAGTTGGCCGGTAACCCCGATTCCCCGGGTCGTTGCGTGATCTTAAAGGATTTCACCGCGGACAAAAAGGTCACTCGATCCGTCGATACTAAATCGCCTACCACTAACCAGGGCACTGCTTAGGCGACATTGGCAGATCGTAAAGAAGTAAATTTATTTAAAATTTATTTCACCCAGTCACCTATTTACATTGTGGCATAATGAACCCGAACACGTCTCCATTGTTTGCGTTGTAATTTTTATTCGAAGGCTATCATTTGCTCGCGAGCCTTTCGACCGCGTGAATTATCTTTTTTAGGGATAAAAATAACCTATATCCTAACCATGTACATATGTATGTGTATACTAGCTTTTGCCCGCAGCCTTATGCGGGATAAAAAGTAACCTCTACCTAATGCAGGTCATGGTCTAGCTATGTGCCAAATTTCAATCAAAACCTTTCAGCCGTTAAGGAGTAATTGACTATCAAACATCTAAATACACACATATACAAACATCCAGACTCTCACATTTATAATAGTAGTAAGCTTACTAGCTATTACTCGCGGCCCGCCCCGGCTCGGCGGAGCCGGGAGTAAAAACATAAGTAGCAAGGGAGAAAGACAAAAAAAATTCCGGGATAATTGTGAAACACGTATTTTTCACTGTCTTATTCCGTTCTATGGAATCATTTATTAGCGAGCTCCTACATTATACAAATCGTGACGTGACAAATTTCATGAAATCTTATTTTAGTGGTTGTGTGAGTGAGTGGTATTTCGCTCTTGTATGCATTTATATATAGATCTTTATTGACTCGCCTAAAAATACAACCTAATCTATTTACGACCAAGGCCGATGTTACTCGAAATGGGGCAGTAGATCATACAATTGATAACGAACAGTAGTGCGTCAAAAGGAACAGGAGTGAATCCAGAATATTTATGCAGAGGTAAGTTTTGTAAGATTTAGGGATAAGATTTTTGAAGGGGGGGACAAAGGCTCCCACTGCCCCCACTCCTGAATTTGCGCCCCAATAGAGATTACCTACCTTCAGTAAGCAGCCAGCACGATATGTATTTGTACAAAGCGAAGTGGGCCCACAAACCGCTGTATATGTGACGATAAAATATCGAAGTTTCTCTGAATTCATCCGACAGTATGTACTTCATGCTGAATACACTCACTGCAAAAAAAATATTATTTGAACGCACCTATTAAACATTTATTATTTCGAAACCTTATGGACATGCTATACAAATGTAGGTACTGTAGTAATTGTATTGTACATTCGTGTCTGTAAACTGTCTGGCAAAAAAGTCGGTGTTACGTCCAGACAGTTTCATTACTTCCGATAACAATAAGTATAAAGAAATTTTGTTTGACTAAGAAGATATACCTCATTTAAAAAATAAAATCTCAATGAATACAATACAAAATACAAATTATAACGAAACTACAGAATCCATTACCGACATTCATTTAAATCAAACTGTTCCATTACCTCCAATTTGAAAAGCTGCCAAATACAGTATCCCTTGTATGAGTCTCCAGAGGGCTTGTTGCTCATACACACTGGATTCCTTTTCCAGAGGAAATCTATCTTTTATGAAGTCCATATAACGCTTGAAGGAAAATATCGGCCCAACCAAGAAACATGCAGGGAAGTAGACAAATCCAATAAGCTCCATAAACGTCGGTGACTCAGAAAGTGCTGTTTTTTTATTCGTTGCCGACATCTCTTCACCTTTGAGCATTTTCTTCCCATCCCACAAATCAAAGGATAATGCGATAAGTTTCAATGTCAACACACAATGAGGCATCGTCCATGTTATGTCATAGTCTTCAGACTCTGTTACCATATATCCAGCTAGCAGGTAAGTCATGTTGAAGGTAAAAGTTATAATTGCATTTATTTTTCCCACACCAAACCACATAGTTGTGAAGTATATCACAACGGCCGGTATAATATTATGATACATGGACAGTCCAAAGTTGTAAAATGCCATGTCTAATCCAGTGAGTGCAAAATATATGTTTCTGTATTCGACATGTTGTTTAACATATTTGTGATAGAGAATTGCTATTGGATATCCCATGAGTATTGATATTAAAAGTTTCAAAGCTGGTGTTGTTGTCCCAATGAGCTCTGCCAGGAATGGCACTGGACTGAGCCCGACCAGGCCCAGAAAATAAAGAAACAACCCCCACATGGCTCAGTTCTGTGAATGAAAAAAAAACAAGGTGTTGATGGATGCTAACATTTGATTTTAATATTGAAAAGTGAAAATTATTAAAGCATATTGAGTATTCTGATACTTTTTGTAGTATACTGCAGGCCTGTTTCACAATAATCGAGAAGTCAATTTTTAAAAGTACCTAGTAGACATCTTTCTTACGGTGTACTATACATAATATGTCAGAGTGTGACTTTTACATTTGAATTTCATAAGCAGCATATGCTCAGAGGAAAGATGTATCTAGAATAACATTTAATAATAACAATAAATAACCTATAACATTTTTTTATTTTTTATTAAATCAGTTTACACATTATATAATATACTAGATGACCCGGTGAACTTCGTATCACCTACATATATTTGTGTAAAATGTGGTCAAAACTTAATACAAATGTTTCATTTACATTAAATGCAATTAAGTGAGGTACTGCACCATTGCACGTGAGGTAGCCCGTCGCACATTTAATTGACTTCGACGACCTAAGTCAGATCGTCTTCCACCTCCCCCCGATGGGACAGTCCTGACCCTGTCCTGTCCTGTCCTGTCCTGTCCCTGTCCCTGTCCCTGTCCCTTTCCTGTCCCTTTCCTGTCCTGTCCTGTCCCTGTCCTGTCCCTGTCCTGTCCTATCCTGTCCTGTCCCTGTCCTGTCCTGTCCCTGTCCTGTCCTGCCCCTGTCCTGTCCCTGTCCTGTCTAGTATAGGCTGGCGACCCGTCATCACGGCAAGCTTCGCAACGCCAACAATCCGGTTTATACCTGCGCTTATAAATGTTTCACATCAAAAAGACATCAAGTGTTTCATACCCAGGAACAGTTTGTACTGGAAAATTAAGTTGTCGTTTTTAGTGTTTTCCTTTACTTATTATTTATGTTACTCATTTTTTCTCACCGGGTAAACCTTCCCTGAACTTCCACAAATATTTCAAGATCAGAATTAGCCAAATCGGTACAGCCAGTCTCGAGTTTTTGCGAGACACACGCACAGCGATTCATTTTTATATATATAGATAATGTGTGGTATATATACATATATATGCACTAGCTTTTCCTCGCGGCTCCGCACGCGTGATCTGCTTTTTCCGGCATAAAAAGTAGCCTATGTTTATCAGGGATAATGTAGGATTCTAATGGTGGAAGAATTTTTCAAATCGGTCCAGTAGTTTTTAAGTTAATTCGTTACATACAAAAATACAAATATTTCTTCTTTATAAATTGACAATAATGCATTAATTCCGACCAAATTTGATTACCATAGCAACGGAAGCCTTCAAATATAAATAATTTTCCCCGTTTTTGCAACATTTTTCACTGATGCTTCGCTCCTAATGGTCGCAGCGTAATGTTATATAGCCTAAAGCCTTCCTCAATAAATGGACTATCCAACACAAAAATAATTTTTCAATTCGAACCAGTAGTTCCTGAGATTAGCGTGTTCAAACAAACAAACAAACAATCAAACTCTACAGCTTTATTATATTAGTATAGATATACATAATAATATAATTAGGATTCACTGTGAAAGAAGTGACAAAATCGTAATATATGTTCAGAGAATAGGAACATGCCAACCCCAGTTACTCATCAATGGATTTATTTATTTATTGGTACAGTTACAGACAACAGACTACATTTTACATAAAGTTTACACTTATAAAAGACATGATATAAATCTGGCATCTATTTACTACTGTAAACAGCATTCAAGATATACAGCTTCGTAGTGATATAAAGGAGAAAAAAAAACAATAGTTTGTATGAAATTTAACAATAACATGTACTAACAGTCAACCTTAATATCAGATTTTAAATGGTTTTTAATGGTGTTTAAACTATCATGATATATATCTATTTCAGAACAGACACTATTATATTGACTACACATTATAATGAGTGGATTATTTTGTGATTGTTGTTGCTTGAAGTTAAACTAAAGAGTTGTGGTATACGCACAGATCGCATCGGCACTTTGAGATTTAATTGGTCTAAAAGTTGGCTATCCATTAATCCAATTAACCATGGTCGAGGTTCCATATGGATTATGCTGGACCATTTCAAGGGAAATGTTTTTATACTCATCAATGCCAACTCTAAATGGCCAGAAGTATAAATAGTCAAGGACCTGAGTAGTAACACTTTGATCAGAACATTAATAGATATTTTCGCAGAGCAAGGTTTACCTGATACCATTGTAAGCGACAATGGAAATAGTTTTATATCACAAAAGATGAAGAAATATCTGGAATGTTGTAGGATTAGACGAGTATTAATAGCTCCTTACCATCCAGCATCAAACGGATAGGCTGAATGCACATTTCAGACAGTGAAGAGGAAGTTAAAAAAGATAACATCAGAACCCTGGCATGTAAGGTTACCTAATATACTGTACTGGCTACGAGCTACACCTAATAGTGTGAATGAAAATACACCAGCTGAACTCTTGAATCATCACCATTTTAGAACTATGTTTGACTATCTGAACCCCCTGTCTTTGAGCATGGAAGAGAAAAATAAGAAGTTGAAGGTACAAACTTTTAGTGTTGGCCAGTCAGTATACATACGGAATTATGGCAAAGGCTTATGGCTCTATGATAAAAAGAAGAATAGGGGAGTGCAGATTCTTGGTGCGGTGGAATGGAAAGCTGCTGATGAGACTTATTTGATAGTTGAGTGATTAAAATGAAATTAGAAGTGTAGAACTATATCAAAGGGAAGGCATGTTGTGTACTAAACGAGGGTAGAAAATAAAAAAGAGTTGGAAATGGCCTTCTGACCAGAGTGCATCAATTACGTGAGTACCGTGAGTACATAATAGTATCCATATAGTATCTACATACATATTTAAAAAAATATAATTACGTAAACACTTTTCAAATAAGTTTTATTTACGATAAGACAGCCACAAAGAAACATTTGGCCTTATTTCTTTGTCCACGGACGGAAACAGAGCTGTTGAAATACCTAATCCAAGAACGGAAATAATATCTGTTTATCTCTGATAAATAATTAAAGCACTCGCTTTAAATTAAAGCCTTTTAATTAAAGCCCGGCGCGCCGCAATGCAACAGAGATGATGTATGCAATAGACAAAAATGTACCGTCACATAATAACATACATAAAAAGAAAATACTGTAAGGAAAATACTGCTTAATTATATTTTACCAGTATGAAGAGAAACCACTCATTGGCTGTACCGATGCAGTAAGTAGTAATACATACCAAAAATATGTAGATTTCAAATAGTTAGACGATACGTTTTAATCACTTTGCTTTGGATATATTTTTCAGATAGGATGGTGTCGGTGCGGGTGCTACTTCCGCCTACTTTGTGATTCGACAGCTCTAGAGATGTACCAAAGAATCGGTCCCCACCTCAGATCAAATATGAACAAGATACGGCCATAGCGTAGCCTGTGGTGAGACAGAGAGACCCAGCGCTTGTGTTGTCAGAATGTAAAAAAAAAACCATAATTATTTTATTTTTTTATTATATTTTAGTGAAGATTCTTAAAAGTAAAATAAAATACTATTAAAGGCCATGTATAGTATATTGCCCTATATCCTTATTTACACATTATTTTATATGCATTATTTTATACGTTCTATCTTTTGCGAAATCAGTTTTTAATTTTATTCTTTGGTGACTTGCATACTCCTTGAAAAATGCAGGTAATACATCTTAGCATTTTTAGTTGGTATCCAATTGATTCCACCGGTCGCTTGGATCTACCGATTTCTTTGTGATGGATCTTTAGGAAACCTGCAAATAAGACAAAAACGGAAGATAAATTTCACTTCTTTTAGGAAATAAGTATTGAGTATTATATAACATATTATAAAAATGTATTATCTACTTAAATAATAATTTATCGGCATTTAACTTTAGTAACCGGCAACACTATTTTTAGGTTATAAAGTTAGATTTATGCATTAAAATAAGATTTTCGTAACAATTTTACCAAAATCTTGTGAAAATACTCGCCAATACAACAATCTGAAACTACTTTAATTCTCAGAAACAGATTTTATAAGGTACTTACATGTGAAATGTGACACCAGGATTTTTTCGCTCGCTACGGCTTTTACACTCAAAAATACTACACCCAACCATCATTAGAATACGATTTGATTACTATTTTAATACAAACACTAATAATAATCGCTATAAACACCTTAAAAACGCCAGGAAGTCAAGAAAACGATCACGCTATGGTTTGTTTGGCAAACTTCGCAGCGTGACAAACACAAAATTATAGGCTACGCTGAAAGTGACAGCAATATTATATAGGCATCTTTGTCTAACACGTTCAATTACTTATATAACTATCTCGTTTTGCAGGGAAATCATTCTGTGATGGTCCTATCTATGGAATAGATAATCTAAGGTCCCCACAGAGTACATTTTTCTTTTTTTTATTTATGGATTTCGCATTATTATGCATTTTGCCAGTGTCAAGTATAATTTATTCTCAAGTTATTTGAAGAACGAAGAAACACGGGTGCGATCGATTTCAAGGTCTTGCCGGAGTTTTGGTGTTAACTCCTTTCAGTACGATGCTCAATTCACTTATAACAATGTTTCCGTACACTGTTCATCACCGTCAATGTTTATTGAACAAATCCACACCCCTTAATTATACAACAAACACAACTCTAAACTAGTTTATAAAATAAATTAAATTTATCGATGAACTACACTGTCAGAATTCCTCAAACTCCGGCAAGACCTTGAAATCGACCGCACCCGTGTTTCATCGTTCTTGTAAAAATAACTTGACTACCTACCAAAATTAATTCGGTGCAGGAGTTTTGGCGGGAATTCTGACAGTGCAGTTCATCGTTTATTTTAATTTATTTCATAAACTAGTTTAGAGTTGTTTTTTGTAGTGATGTTCATGTACAAAAAATATCGATATTTTTTCCGATATAATATATCGAAATATTGTATCGATATTTAGCGATATATCGGTCAAAAATATCGATATATCGAATTGTAGGAAGGAAAAGCCAAATGATTAACAAAAATAATATCGAATAGCTAAAAAACAAATAACATCCAATACTTATTCTGGTATTTCTTGTTGTTTTTTTTTTTAGCTATATCCAATAGAAAAAAGTCTTTCAGATGCCACAGAGCTGTAATGATGATTTTTCCTAAATATTCTACGATATCCTTATTTCGATATATCGGATAAAATATATCGATATTATATATCGACTTCAATGATTCGATAATATCGCATTGATTCGATATATCAAATAAATGTATCGATATTTTATCACATATCGAGCACTCCTAGTTTGTTGTATAAAAGTGGTATGGATTTGTTTAATAAACATTGACGGTGATGAAAAGTGTATGGAAACATTGAAATAAGTGAATTAAGAATGGTACTGAAAGGAGTTAACACCAAAACTCCGACAAGACCTTCAAATCGACCGCACCCGTTTCATCTTTCTTTCTTCTTCTTTCTGCCTTGCGTCATCCCGGCCCAGTGCCAGGGTCCGCCTTCCCACTCAAACGCCTCCACTTCGCCCGATCTTGAGCATCATCTATAGTGAGACCATTGGCTCTCATGTCTCCCTCCAATACGTCAAGCCAACGCTTCTTGGGCCGTCCACGGGATCGTACCCCTGGTACGATCAGGCTCAGGCACCTGCGACCGACGTACTCCTGTGGTTTCCTCAAAACATGGCCAAACCACCTTAAGCGACATTCCTGGAGTTTATCAGCCACGTCGCGGACACCAAGGCTGCCGCGGATGTACTCGTTACGAATACGATCTAATCGTGTAACATTGCACATCCACCGCAGCATCTTCATCTCCGCGACATGGATTTCTCCGACATGGCGCTTAAGGGCCGGCCACGTCTCGCACCCATACAGGAGTACAGGCCGAATGATGGTCTTGTAGATGAGACCTTTAAGTCTCATCGGCATCTTTCGGTCGCAAGTAACGCCTGTGAGCTCCCGCCACTTAGCCCAAGCAGCGCCAATACGGGCTCTAACGTCGAGGTCGATGTCACCGGACTCATGCAGTACAGACCCCAGGTATTTGAACTTGTCCGTTTTCACGGCAAGTTCACCCCCTATTCGGATACTATCCGGGTCTGCACTCCAGCAAGCCATGTACTCGGTCTTCGCCACATTTAGTTTCAGACCACCGTTTTCAAGCGTCCCCTTCCACAGGTTCACCCTTTGCTCTAGGCGCTGTTTGTCCTCATCTACCAGTGCGATGTCATCGGCATACATGAGCACCCATGGTGGCTGCTCCTGTATTTCCGCCGTCGTGACATCAAGCACCACACTAAATAGAAAAGGACTCAGCGCCGAGCCTTGGTGAACACCTACGGTAATTGGGAAGGGGTTGGTATCGCCAACAGCAGTCCGAACCAGAGATTCGGATCGGAGGTACATGTCGCCGATAATGTCAATATATGCCTCTGGCACGCCCTTGACCCTTAACGCCCACCACATCGCCCGCCGGGGCACACAGTCGAAGGCCTTCTGCAGATCTAAAAAGGCAAGATGTAGAGGCTTCTTCTTCGTCCTGTATGCCTCGGCAAGCGACCTAATCGCGAACACGGGGTCCATGGTGCCACTACCTGGTGTGAAGCCATATTGACACTCGGAGACAGTACACTCTTGGCGGAGCCTAGATTCGAGGACGCGTTCGAAGAGCTTCATGGTGTGGCACATAAGCTTAATGCCGCGGTAGTTCCCGCAATCCTGAACACTGCCTTTACCCTTGTATATGGGAGTTATGTAACTCAACCGCCAAGGGTCAGGCATTTTTTTGGTGTTCAGGATGCGGTTGAACAAGTCGGCAAGAAGCTCCACACCATAGGAGCCCATCGCTTTCCACGCCTCGATAGGGATAGTATCAGGCCCCACCGCTTTCCGATTCTTCATGCGACGAAGACAAGTATTGACTTCGTCAGGTGAGATCGGGGCAACTAGTCCTTGGTTCGGAGGCAACTCAGGGGGAGACACGTCTAAATGCTGGGTGTTCAGCAAATTGTGGAAGTAAGAGCGCCATCTCTCCTTTACCGCGCTACCCTCACAGACCAAAACGCCCCGGGAGTCCCTGACACATCGACATTTGGTAATATCGAGTGTCGCTTTCTCCCGGGCCTTAGCGAGCCGGTATACGAGCTTTTGGCCCTCTGCGGTTTCTAGCTTCTCATAAAGAGGCGCCAGATAATCGTTTCGGGCCTTAGCTACAGCTCGCTTCGCTGCATTTTTGGCCGTTCGGTACGCAGCGCGATCTTCCGGAGAGTTGGTCGCTTGCCACACTTTAAACCGCGCCTTTTTCTCCCGAGTCGCGTTCCGAACCGTATCGCTCCACCACCACGTCTCCCTGTCTAGGACTCGGCCTCCCTTAGTGATACCGAGTTGCGACTTACCAACAGCAGTGATCGCTGTCTGTATCCCTTTCCACTGTTCCTCCACGGAGCCAGCCTTTACACTTTGAAGCTGTGTAATTGCGGCTTCGCGGAAGTCCAGCCGTCCGGGACCATCCAGCAACCACCACTTTATTCTGGGTAGTCGTCGCTCGGCCACTTTCTTTTTTGGTACTACCTTAACGTCCATGACAAGGAGACGGTGCTGCGGCGCGAGACTTTCTCCCGGAATAACCTTGCAGTTGGTTACTTTGCCGACAGCGGACCTCCTCAAGAGCAGGTAGTCTATTTGTGAAGAGTAGGTTCCACTTCGGTACGTGATGAGGTGCTCGGGCTTCTTTTGGAAGAACGTGTTCACAGCGGCCAGGTCTGCAGCGGCACAGGCTCTAAGAATGACATCTCCCTCTGCATTTTGCGCTCCAAAACCATACCCACCGTGAACCCGTCCATAAACGCCCGATTCCTCACCCACGTGACCATTCAGGTCCCCACCCACCACAATGCCCTCGGATTGGGGAACATTGCGAATAGTGTCGTCAAATAGAGTCCAGAAGGCTTCTTTCACCGATTCCGGGCAACCTACTTGCGGGGCATAAGCACTGATCAAGTTGGTAATAACCCCCTCGATCAGCACTTTAACCCGTACGAGTCGATCGCTCCGTCTGTCGACTTCAAGAATACCATCCTGGAGCTCCGATGACAACACCACAGCAACCCCATTCCGGCCAGAAGAGGATCCGCTGTATATCAGCTTATAACCCTGCCCGATATTCCGGGATTTGTTGCCCTTCCATCGCGTTTCCTGAAGAAACGCGACTCTCACCCGTCGTCTTTCGAGTACATACGCAAGCTCACGGCATCGTCCGTTGAGAGAGCCAATGTTCCAGGTGGCGAAGCGGAACTTTTGTGGTACTCGCGTCTTTAGCCGCGCCCGTACCATGCGCGGTAGCCCTAGCCCACTTATCGCAGGTTTAGGGCGATGGACCTGCGCGTCGTTATGCGGCGACGCCCTATCCGTACCCACTTGTCTTATCTTTTTACTTTTCATTGATTTGACGGAATTTAGGTATTAGGTGGGGCGACCCGCCGTCTGACCCCCACAACCCGCAATCGCGGGAACCTAGTTTCGCCATTGCCTCGTCCGTTGATCAGCAGAGTGCACCACGTGCAGGTGAGGTTGGCTTCAGACCTAAGATGTTGGTGGCCCACTTACACTCCACCGCACCCGTTTCATCGTTCCTGTAAAAATAACTTGAGAATGAATTGTACTTGACACTGGCTAAATGCATAGTACTACAAGAGCCATAAATAATTCGGTGCAAAACTAGATGATTTTAGGGAAATCAAATAAAACTATGATTGTTTACATGTATTTTTATTTCTTAATGTTTAAATATTTTGAAAACTATTGTTATCCACACTGCGTCTCCCAAATGCAATATTATTTTTGTGTTTAGAATACCCGATGATAAAAATCCTAATTACTTTATTAATTATATATTCTCGTAGTTTTTCTTTATATGCAGGACAATTAATATAATTTAAATTAGTATGTAAGGCAAGTGACTAATATTTTTACCTTTAGAACATTATGGTATATCAACCAGTATATTTTGTTTAATTCGTAATAGTCTATGTTCAACAATGCTCAATGGAGGAATTGCCAAAGGCCCTGTAAATAAAAATATTGGTTTAACTAATTACTGGATGGATTACATAGGATGTAATGGTGCTGCCACACCGGTGTTAGAAAATGTTATATAACATTTTATAACACCGGTGTGGCAGCATCATTTAGTAAACATTTCTTAACAATTTGTAACATTTTGTAACATTTCTTAACATTTTATAACCGCAGGCGGCGGTACTTTTGAGAGCGGCGCCGTCAAAGAAGCCGTCAAAGAAGAATGTTCAGAAATGTTAGAAAATGTTAAGAAATGTTATAAAATGTTAAGAAATGTTATAAAATGTTAGATTTAATGTTAGAAAATGTTTGTAAACATTTTATAACATCGGTGTGGCAGCACCATAAGAGTGAAAGATGAAGTAAAATAGGTACTATAATATGCTATTTAAATCTTAAATTAAGACATCATATTTTCATTTAAATCACAGTTCATGTTTTTAAACCAGGATCAGTAGTGTAGCTAGGGGGCTGGTCCCCCCGGGTGTTACCCATTTCTTGTTGGATGACCAACCAGCGCCAAAAAAGGTTAGCAGGTTGACCAAGTTTACTGCTAGTATTTCGGTATAACATACTACACAAAAATAAATAAATACACCCAACAGTCACACACAGCTCTGACCCCACTGTAGGATACAATCTTGTGTCGTGGGTATCAGGAACTACGTGACTTTCGGTCTCACAACACCCAGACTCAAAACAAATATTTATGGATCACACAAACATGTGTCGGTGCGGGGATCGAACCCCCGGCCTCCCGCTTCACAACCGGCTACTCGCACGCTACGCCATGGAGGCTGTCAAATACAGTAATACAGTTTATTCTCTTTTTACTGACGAAAATAATTGGCGTTATTGATTGAACATGTAAATTCCAATAGAATAACACAATCACAAGGGTACTCTTATGCATTTACATTTTATACGAAGTACTCTGTCAGATAATAAACAAATTTATATTTGTAGTGGGAAGGACTACGTCGCAGCTAAACTCTATAGCTAAACATTTTTTGAAGCCGAAAATTAATACGGTACTTCGTAATGCGGTAATGCAGTAACGCGATCTATTTGTCGGAGTGTGCGGCCGTGTCTGTGTGTCCGGTCACGTCGGAGTGTCCGGTCGCGTCGGAGTGTCCGGTCGCGTCGGAGTGTCCGGTCGCGTCAGTCTGTCCGGCGGCGTGGTCGGAGTCTTGCATGGCGGCGGCGAGTTCGTCGTCCTCGTCCTTGCCGTACAGCTCTGGGTACTGCGACATGCACTGCTGCATCACACTAAACTTTTCGTAACAGTCGCTGCCCTTCGGCTCCGCTTCACTGTGGAAATTGTTATATATGTGTTAAATCAATTATTAATAATTAGGTACATTTTTATGTACCGGCACACATAAGTAACAAACTGATTATAACATGGTTTTTGCACCATTATGAACACATACATTTAATTTGTTGTATTTGCTGGAAAGGAAGCCGTAAACGGGGTTCTCGAGATGACACGACATATCATTACCTACCATCAGGTGAATTACTTGATTGTTTATAACTCAAAGATATTACTTAAAATGCGACAGCTGGTCCATTGTTGGTCTAAATTGTTGCATTGAACCACATAAGTAGTCCTTCAAATGCACGAATTTGGCAACACTTATTATGTGTGTGAAAGGATAGGCGGCGGCATGGCTCCTGGTACTGAGATAAAAAAAAGAAATGTGTGTGTCCAATTCACACATGGCAGAAGTGAATCTTCAGAAAAGTAGCCTACAAAAGAATGAGATAAAAATAGAGTATCAGTGGTATTAGAATAATTAAAAGGGTTATTATTTTTATAATACTTTTACCAAGCTTAAAAATTATTTAAAATTTTAATGCGAAATATTATATTTCATGTATTTACATACTTGAATTCTTGTTTCTTTGCAACCTCTTTAGTGACGCCTTTTTCGTTTCATCAAATTTTCAAATCCAAATTATTCTAAAGAAGTTTCACTTCAAAAAAATTTTGATTTTTGTTGTTTCAGGTCTGGGTGTTGTGAGACTGAAAGATCCTCCTAGTTCCCAATAACCACAATACAAGGTAATGGTGTGTTACTGTGCAGTCAGGACTCAGGACTATGTATAACATATTATGTGAGTGTTACACATTATTACCTGTAATGGAAGCATGAGAAGGCATCGCGGAACTGATACCCGCATGGTCCGGTGGCCATGCCGCCGAGACAGGGGCAGCCCCAGTTGATGGAGCCGTCCTGCAGGATGAGCCCCGGCGCAGGCTCGGGCTCTGGGAGGCGCACGCGGCTCGGCGTGGCGAGCTCCTCGCGCGGAGCCACCAGCACCACGTGGGAACCGATCGACGAGGACGATACCACTGAGCGAGACATCGCTACCGACTATCACTACACCATCCACTCACTGTCAACAATATCATACAATTACTGCACATTGCCAACTCAATAATACTTTATAGTATTAACATTATTTTATTTTTCTCTTCAAGATGGTATAGAACCATCAACTAATCACACCTACTGAAATATTATAGAGATAATTCTTTTCTATTATTACGAGAAAATGCGCGAGCAGAATGGTTTCTCATTTCTCAACTTATTTTTTTTCTCAAATCCCTGACAAGAATTTCTCGAGTTGAGTTTTATTTTAATTTAATAAAAGGTAATTTATAAACTTCTTAGTATACCTTACTTACTAGATTTAGCTCACGGCTACAGTCATATGAAAGACAATGTGCTATAGAAACATATCAAATTTATGCAATGTAAAGTGTCCGATATAAGTATTCCATCTGGCATAGTACCAAATCTGTTTTGATCGATAGGATATAAAGCATTTCCTTTTTATGAACAAGTATATGTGTTGATATTCAACTTGCAACTTTGACATCTCAGACCTCCTTTAATTAGTTTTTTTTTTACTCATCAAGTATAAATTCAAAAAAAAATGCAACATGTACATTTTGTACAAATGGCAAATCTATGTCAATGAACTCACCTCAATTAATGTATAACCAGTCAGACAAGTGCCTGCAGTGTGGGTGCCTGTGCCTGCACCCTCAGCTCAGTGGCCAGTGTGAGTGCGGCCCGCAGCTTACGAAGTTGTTGTGTTTCCACTCGAAGCAGTGCACGTCTGTCACCCACACACAGCACGTCCACATGCAGTGCTCCTGCTCCCCACTCCCCAAACAAAGACTTTACGCCTTGCTCTATGATGCGCCTTACTGACAACTCAGTTTGCTCTCTCACACACCTGAAATATATTTGCCCTTATTGTGTGATCTAATCATACATAATTACTTACTTAAATTGGTCAGGATACCTTCTGACTGATTCATCAATGCAGAGACTACACTGCTGAGGTTGATGCCTTTTATGTTGTAAGCATCTTGTAAGGATTTTTCGAAATTTAACCCCTAAAGGGTTAAAATAAGGGATGAATGCTTGTATGTAAGTATGCCTTTGACACGAACGGAGCCGGGAGCAAACACTAGTAAAATTTTATATTACAATATTGCAACGTTTTACAGTTCTCTGAGTATAGGGTTACAGTGGAACTAAGTTTTATGCCATATTTAACGCACTGTGATCAATGCAAGTACAGCTAAAAGTTAAGTATTTCATAAATAGCAAATAACCGTGGGACTGTAAGTTTCAACTTTGTGAATATTGTCGTAATGTTTCAGTAGTAAATGTAACTGAATGTAATGATGGAATATGTCAAGTGTATCAAAATATTATTTCTTGCTGAGAAAGGTTATAACCTAAAACCGGCCGCGGCAACGTAAACTCCAGGCGATTACGAAACTTGCAACAACGACAAAACTATACTACTCATGACTATAACGTGACAACTTACTGGACGTCTAAGTAGAAGTATCTAGGATACATCCGTCGACCGCTTTGCAATCACAAGGAAAATGACAATTTTTAAAGCGAAAAAGTGGAAACCTAATCAGTATCAGATAAAATTTTAAAGCTATTTTTTTTCTTTTTTTTTTAAAGACATCTATTAGACATTATGCCAGTGTCAAGTTAGTGAAACAAAGTATAAATTATATCGGAATTGTCGGGAATTTGGAAATTCAAAGGATCATATGATTAAGGAAAATGGAAGGGTTTACAGTGTATAGCAAATAAATAGGTAAATTATTTTTTTATAATATTATTAATAATAAACATACATAAAGATTTATAATATAAATAAAATATATATTATAAATATATATTTATAATATATATTATTTATATTTTTTGTATTTATTATACAAGATGGTTATTAGAGCCCAAAAGAATAAGAATAGAATATGTGGGAAGAGGAATTTTAAGCGATATAAGGCAAGAGATTAAAGAAGAGGCATCATTTCTAGAACATGACAAAAATATATGATTCAGATCTCCGACATCTTCACAGCACTCACACAACTTAGATTGTACAATGCCGAGCCTTGCAAGATGATGTGGGGTGCAAACGTGACCCAGACGCATAGGTATCAATATAGTGGTCGTTCTTTTACAGATCTCCACGTTAGAAAACCAAGGCTTGCTTTTGGAATATTTGGTTGAATATTATAATAAAATTTACCCTTATGCTGACTATTGGTGGACCAAACATTACTCCTGGTCCTGTGTATGACCTACGATCATGTTATCAGACGCCCAGTCTGCATCAGTATATTATGCAACCATGTTTACACCACTTCTAGAAAATACAAGTCTTGAATAAACTGTCCATTAATGGTGGTACTATTAAGTTTTATGTTGCGGGCTGAAATAACTCTAACTGGCCAAAAGACTAGTGGTGATCGTGTGAAAAAGTTCTAACATTGATTTAGTGATTTTTCATTGTCATGCGTCGCTTTTCCATGAGATTGTAATTTGTATTTTGTTCAGATGTTTTCTCATCAAATATAGCATTCCCAGACGAAATATTTAGAAGCTTTAGGTGCGTATATCAAATGATTAAGCTATGCAATTTTTAATACAGGGTTTTATCGTAACCTATGTTGATTCCTTTGTCCCATATAAGCTGCTAATAGCCGTATTGATATAGTTTATCTATTTGTGCATCATTATTCTGCATTGCGAACTGATAATTGTATGAACATATAAATTTATAACAAATGTTGAAGCCTATGACAGGTGGGTATTATTGTTTGTGAAAAACTGCTGAGTAATGTTCGCAAAGAGATGCATCTAGATAGTGTAGGTAAGGTAATAGGTACTTAACAAGAAGTATTGATCTAAACTCGGCGATGGGTTAGCAATTATATATTTGTAATTATTTGTTTTGCCTAGGTTTCTTCCCATTTTTGCTCTGCATTAAACTTTTGCCTTTGCTTGTTCTTTATTTTACCTGCATTATTAAGTGACTTTCCAGATTGATATCTGATGCAAATATAGCGATTTCCAACCTCTAACTTCAAATAGAATAAACATCTGTAGTTTTTCAAAGTGGGAAAAGATATACAAACATAGTTATGAACTATCATAATTAAACCAGCTTTCATATAAAAAATACAACCACATTAAAATCTGTTAGATACTTTGATTCCATAGACACATACATACAATAGACTGGTAAAGGATCAAACTTGCCTATACTCCTTTTTTGTTGGCATAAGGTTTGTTTTGGTTAAATTATGTAAAAAAACAATATGGTAATTGAACAAATGTCGGCCATTATTATCTATGAGATATTTCAATGTGTATTGTATGTTATTTGATTGGTTTCTCAATTGAGCATGTTTGTGTTGTGCAGACTTTAGCGATTGCATTTATTACTTTTTGTTTTTTTTATCTCAATAATTTTACCTTGAAATAAATAATGAAATTACCTGTAGTTCTAGTATGTGTTACTAATACATTCATAGTCTTCCAAATTCTCAACAAATTACTATTGATAAAGTGTCAAACTAGTAATTTATGCTGTAAAAAAAATTGCTCAATATCAATATTTTGTATTTGACTAAAATGATATAAAGTAATCATACTATCATTTAATCTCCATCTTGGCCTCAGTATAGAAATATTAATAATGATATATTGTTTGAATCCCTAAAATGTAATCTAACTATAACCCTTAAGGTTGTTTTAGTAGAGAGCAGGTAAAAATTCGAATGCTGCTCTTTTCAATAACAGTTTTTAATTAATATTGAAAGCATAAAGGTTTTACAATAGTTACATAATTGATATTAGAGCATGTATGTATTGTATCTTTTGTGGATGCTAAGCACACTGTGGACTTTTTGTCTGCTGTTGTTTGTCATTGTAAACTTTTTTGAGCAGTTGGTATTATTGTATCCTGCAGACAAAGATCACATTATGTGCAGCTAGGGATTGCAATCCGGAAAAACGGATCCGGTAATCCGGCGGATCCGGCATCATTAAACGTCCACCGGATCCGGTACCAATATACCGGATCCGGCGACCGGATCCGGTGCTTCAATTTTTAGATATTTAAATAGAGCTGTTGCATGATTAGGTACTTTACTATGCCAAAGAAAAAAGTCATACAATCAGAAATGACAAAAATCTTGGAAAGAGTTATTCAAGATGATAACTCTAAAGAAAAATTTGGAAGAAATAGTAGAAGAGAACTTAGATTCACCCTCACTAAAGAAAGATTTGACATTATAGCGTTAGCATTCTCAAATACTTTATTAATCATTGTGATCTCATCTCAATAAATTACGTAAGGTTAATTATATTCAGGGTTCGAAAATATCCGATATTTATTATAAATATCAAAATATCGGATATTTATGATATATATCCGATATATATCAAGTTTGATATATATCCATTTTGTATGAAAGCCATATTATTATTTTATTGTGAATATTGTTTGCATATTGCAAAATCTACTTTTAGATAAGACATAATCAGCTAAAAAACATAAAATCTTCTTTTAGGACAGAAGTATTGCCATTAATGGACTAGAACTTACCATTAGGGAGTATGTTTTAACTCTACTTCCACGCCATCTACATTTGGGAAGTAGAAATACAGTAACAAACGCTAAAAATTACTTGATATCAATTTATTTAACCATTTTTGTATTGCAATATATTATAAAACATTTGACATATATATTCATTGATATATATCATGAAACTCAGTCTGATATATATCCGATATATATCGGATATATATCTTGATATATATCCATTGATATATATCCTCGAACCCTGATTATATTAGATTTTATAATGTTACTTACTAAAATAATTGATCTATATGTGAAAGTGAAATCTATGAAGACTGAGCTACTTGTTTCATCGACACATTAACACTTGATTAACTTACTAACAGTTCATTTTGAACCGAAAAGCGAAAATAATTCTGGATTGATCAATCCGGCCGGATCCGACCGGATCCGGCCGGATCAGTGGAAATCCGGTCGGATCCGGCCGGATTGAAAATGACGCCGGATTGCAATCCCTATGTGCAGCGTCTTATTATATGATTATTTAGGTGTTGGTGAAGAATCTCCAATATGGCGCGGCAATCAGCTGGTGATTGGTGCCTCATAGAGAGTGATCCTGGAGTGTTCACACAACTCATCAGGAAATTTGGTAATTAAAATACTAGTCATATTTTTTTTTTATCCTGGCTCGGCAAAATGACTACGCCACACCTGACGGTAAGTGTAGCGCAATCCAGGAATAGTGTCGACCAAAGACAAACAGTGTGTCTATCGTTGGTCGGCACGATCATGCCGGCCTGCCTAACTGTAATAATAATAATATATAATGTTATGTTGCATAATATGTTAGCTAATCCTACTATGATGTTAATGTTATGATGTCTTATTGAATGTTTTTAGGTGCCAAAGGTGTACAAGTAGAAGAATTATGGACTATTGAAGATTCTATTTTTGAGAATTTGAGGTAAGTTTTTTTTAATTTTGCATATTATGGTCTCCCACCTATGTAACTGTCATGTTTGCAATTTATATTTTATTACACATAATTTGCATATAAATATTTCATATTACCTTTTATATCTTATTTTACTTTCAGACCTGTGCATGGCCTCATCTTTCTTTTCAAACATATGCCCGAGGAGCAGGGGCCTCCAGAGGTGTTTATGGATGACCGCTTGGATAAAATTTACTTTGCCAAGCAGGTTAGTTCATATAGTTTTAAGATTGACTTTATATTGTTAATATAAAAAAAATTTGCAGCTAATTTCCATGTTGCCATACGTAATACAGGCTATTGATAATTATACCATATTATTTATTTATGAACATTTCCATAAGGACTTATATTCCTTGCACTATCGTATAGTGACGGTTTCTGAAAATCGTGGAAGATATTGCAATATGTTTCATGACAGTTTTTGCGTTCTTTACAGGAGAGGCGAATAACACTTATTTGTAGAAATTAGTGGGATGTGGCAATAGTTGTTTTCTAATCCTTCTATTTTACTAGCTGTCCCTCATGGTTTCACCTGCATGTTACTGCCCTGCTCCCATAGCGTGATATACATATACACTTTCCTCATGAATCACTCTTATCTATTGCTGAAAACTGCATTAAAATTCGTTGAATAGTTTAAAAGATCTAAGCAAACAGACAGCGGTAGAACATTTTATACTATGTAATGTTATATGTATTGTAAGTGTTATTCGCCTCCTCTAAAGTGCGCAAAACTGATATGACACATATTGCAATATCAATGACGATATGTGATTGGACAAGTCACATAATATACAGAAATATATACTTAGTTTAGGGTTGTTACTAAATACGGTCGTAATTCCAGGTAATAAACAATGCATGTGCTACCCAAGCGGTACTCAGTCTCCTGCTGAACTGTCGCCACCCTGACCTTGACCTGGGTCCGGAGTTGAAGAAACTAAGGGAGTTCAGCATGTCGTTTGACCCCAGGATGCGTGGTCTGACACTCAGTAATTCTTCAACAATCCGCAATGCTCACAACTCTATGGCACAGCAGACGTTATTTGAGCTTGATCACAAATTGCCTACCAAGGTAATTAGAAGGAAGTACTTATACGAGTTTTATAATAGTAGAAATAAACAAAAAAACTGTATATTCCCATTTTCCCTCACTTTATGTCCTATTGATTAAATATGTTGCATCTGATTTTTTATAAATGATGTACATAGGGTTTGGTATTGTATATAAACAGTTCAGGATGAATTAAAATTTAAACAATCGTAGAATTACCTTTTAAACTCATCATAAACTATTAGATAATTTATGTTGTCTTACAAATTTCATTAAAATATACAATTTGACAGAACTTTAATTTTATACTTACAATATTGTCAATTTATTTAATTACAGGAGGATGTACAATATCATTTCATATCATACATGCCCATAGATGGCCGTCTGTATGAACTGGATGGCCTAATGGATGGGCCTATCGACCATGGGCCCATATCTCCTGAACAGGACTGGTTGGATGTCGTTCGACCAATTATTATGGAACGAATCAATGTGTAAGTACAAACACTGTTTTGAATGGCACTTGCATTGTTTATTTAGAAATGTCACTTATGTATTGAACATTGGTTTTTTTCAACAGTTACACAGAAGACGAGATCCACTTCAACCTCATGGCTCTGGTGTCAGACAGGAAAATGCTTTACGAGAGGCAGCTCGCGGAACTGCTTGAAGACGAAAGGAGGTTAAACATCGACACTGGTGACCCTGAAATACCTCGACTGAGAATGTTGATTGAGTACGAAGACATAAAGGCGAGGAAGTACAAGCTTGAAATGGCGCGCAGGCGTCACAACTACTTCCCATTCCTGATTTCGTTATTCAAAGTGTTGGGCAGGGAGAAGAAGCTGATCCCAATGTTCGAAAAAGCCAAGGTCCGCGTCGCGAAGAAGGGTACGAAGAAAATGAAAGTATAACAGGAAGCTCATAGCGGGCCCGCGGCTGCTAGTAGCCGGGGCCCGCGACGGGTCTCGCAATCGAGCCCGTCACGTGTCCTACCCAGGAGTGAGGACATGGAGTGCACTCTGGCGGACCTGAATGCTATATATAGAGACCAAGACTCGCAGCAAACCATGGAAGAAGACAATGAACCCGCAGGAAGCAACATTATGGATGAGATGAAAGACGACAGCTTTCACGTACCAGACCTGTTGATGGACAGTGCACATGACGACATACTGCTGCAGCCACACGACTCCTCTGACTCGCTCGAAATAGACTTGGACATGGACGAATTCAGGGATCTGGACAAGACAGATATGTAAAATAATTATTGTCTAGTGGACATTATCGGCCTTACTTATAAACTTTCTAAGTACTGCCTAGTTAAAACACTATTTTCGTCTCTTTCTACCCAATTTATAAATCGTGTTGACAGACAAAACCAAAAAAGTGTTTACATAAGCAATGCTTCTGTAACGTTTATAAATAAGGCCCTATGTCTCTAGGGAAGATTTTAGGACAATGGAATACCACCTTTTAATACACACACCATGTGATATTACAAGTGTCATTTTGTCCAACATGGGATAGGAAATCCAAACTCTATCAGGTGTGTCAAAAATAAATTTGCACATAAGATAAGAATAATCGTTATTACCTAAGATGTCGAGATACGCTCGTCTCATTTATATAACACCATCAAATAAGTTTGCGTTCATTCTTCTGGTAGCTATTGCAGATGCAGGATGACACATGTGTCACTAAACATTATAATTCCTTGTTTTTCACGAAGGCATTTTATGACAATAGTTTAATCCTAGAAAATCATAAACATAAGATTTAACTTTCATGTTAAGATATTACAATTAAAAAAAAAACATTTCCATCTGTTCGAAACGAATTTCTGATTCAGTTATTATTATAGTATGTAATTAAAATGGCAAAGCCCCTGTATAAATAGAACAACCCTTAGTGTCAAATGAATAATTTCCTAAATTTAAGCATTTATAAAGACGTAATTTAATGCTTGCATCTATGTCATAGTATTTTCGCACATATTGTAGAAGATATGCCGTAATATTATGTGGCCATTAGGAAATTTATATAAATGTTTAGTATCCAGGGTTTGGACTTTGTAACAAAATCAGTTAATTTTCCATATCTGATAACATGCAATTTTTATATTGATTTGTGATTAGTTAAGAAAATTTACATTTGGCATAGGACTGAGCGTGTTAGGCAAACCGTAAATTTGTCTGAAACGTATTAAGCGGAGTGTGCTCAATGAATTGAGTTTTTAATGTCGAGTAGAGGAATATATCTATATTCCTCTGCCGGGTCGCCTAACGAAAATTAATTTGGATGTTAATTACCTAGGACATTGTGATTTTATTTACATTTCACTTGAAATTAAAATGAATAAATGCGGCCGGTTCCAAACCCTATGGAAATAATTTTGTATATATACCATTTACATGCATAATATATGTTCAGTGTCTTCAGTATTTTACTGTCATTTTGAATATCATAGATTTAAAGTTAAATAAAACTCAAGTATTATTATATAAATTTAATATCTAACAGTAAATCATCTACTTGGCATAGACTACAGAGTCGCCAAGCTAGATCACACATAGTTCTCACAGAAGCAGTTGGAGCACATTTGGCAAATTGTTGCTGAGCATTTCTTATAGCTTTACAATACATCTTTATTACAGTTTACTCATGAATGGTTAGTACGTAGTTCACGGTAATATATATTATGTAATTATTACACTATTCATTAACATGTCATCTATACATATATATAAATTATATTCTTTAAAAATAATTGTACGAATTATGCGGCTATATAGAACTTGTCAGGTACATTTTATGTGTATGTGCAAATAATATATTAATAAGAAATGTGCGTCGCTGTACATAGATGTCTAGGTTAAGCCATAGAAGACACGTGGTTTTACATTACGATAATTCATTAATCTTTCTAGAAGCTGCCATAGAATACTTGGAAGTTGTAATGTAACACATAAACTTTTACGATACGTGTACTTTTGTTTACAATCCTAGCGATGATTGTTGTATACAATTATTATTTACATCTTAATACATATTTTCCTTACATCTAAATTATAAACCTAATTAACGAGAGATTTATGTATTCAAGTATAAAATGAGTAATAAATTAATGAAATTTGTGGTGTGGTGTGGCACTTCGATAGAGCGTAGTCTAACATCTGTTATGTACAATACGAAAGGGTTTATCTATCGATTTACAATGGAGAACAACATGAATGGTGATACAAATGATAGGGAAATATATTTACAGAGATAGGTACGTATTTTGAGCGATTAGTTGTCTGCCGCGTTCTGTCATTACTTGGATTCTTTCTAGTATTTAATATTAATTAAATATTTCTGAAATTATATGTGTATTAAACACTTAGCGAAAATGACCGCTCTTTTATTTATAATATCCCCAAATTATTATGAAAATGTATTACAAATAGAAAATTACGATTTATTGGTGCGCGTGCGTCGGCTTCCAACCAACAATTTAGAATGATAATATAAAGGCAAATACCTCTATTGAAGTATAAGGGATTTTTTTACTGGAACGGGCACAATTCTATGAAATGTCATACTAGTGGGCAAGTTGTATGTCGAATCCATGTAATGAGCGAACAGAAGCTTGATTAATAGCACCAAACGCCCGGTGGAGCCTCTCACGTGTTGGGCTGCAGGCCTTTGGGCTTGATCATCATAGAGGCGCGTTTCAACGTATAGTCCCAGCCTCTCCAGCGGAACCACACGATGCCTGAAATTTACATTACTTTTCATAATACATCGATCAATAGTGGATTAAGGTACGGATTTTAAAACTAATCTACTACTAACTACACATTCTGCACAAAGACAAGGTAAGTCATAAATAGGGTTACTTAATTATATTATTTTATTATTAATTAATTACTTTTGGTATATTATAACTATGACTTAACAAATGTTGCAGAAATGGGGTACACTTGTGGGTGATTATTTTGTTTCCGCATAAAAAAAAACAATTGAATTAGGTATGAACATAATGTCGCGTCACGTTACCTTGTCTGGCCGTGAGGTCTTGCGGATCGTGCAGGTAGAGGCCGTTGAGGCCACGCCCGCACGACTTCCACCACCAGCCGCCCTTCAGCATCGACGCGCAGTTCAGCGAGGACCTGTCATTGTCTCTGCAACATGCATAACCTCTTTCACTTTTGTGTCTCCCCAGGATAAGAATTTTTCTGCAATCACGGCTCCAGCAGTAAGCTGAGCGGCCATTTTTGTTTTATAAACTTAAAATTGGTTCGAAAAAAAACACCAAGTTGTCTGGGATTAGAATTTGTGCTCGGTATCGCGATAGACTCGCCCCTTATTACATTATAGGATGGAAATACGATCCACGAACAGTGGTTGGAACGTATATCTACCCACATTTCAGTTTTTTCCATTGTATTTGGTATATTGACATGTCCAAAGAAAGGAATTATTTGTGAAGTGAAGTTAAGTAGTTAATTGTTTATATTTCTGGAATAGGTTTCGTGAATAGAATAAACATGTAATTATCAGATAGGTAATTTCGTTCGTCGTCTATTAATGGCGGAACCTTTATAGGTACAAATATTTTTTATAGCAGATGTGGGCAGAGTGTAAAAATGTATTAGTACATAACGTGCATTAGCCCATGCCTGTATCCTCAAAGCCCCTTCGGCAGATGTGCAGTTAATGTTGCACCCACTTATTGCTGAGCTTATTTCCGAGCCATGATGTGATGGGGCGAACCTATTACCACACCGAGCACAAGTTACATTCTCAGGCCATACATGTGATATTTCGTATTGAAAACTCCAAATACAAATTTTGATTGGCCGACCAGTGAATTGATCTAAGAAACCTCACCGTTTCCCAGCCTAAGAAGATTGCCTCTAGACCAATGAGGCGGCTATTTTAAGGTAATAATACTTTATTAATAAACACTCACCTGTTATAAGTGGAGAAGGGACTATTGTTGGAACCATACCAAGGGTCGTTGAGAGAGTCTCCTGCATTTCCTTCGTACCCGTCGATCTCCAACTTGTAGTATTCCGCTTCAGAATATATCTTGAAGTGCGAATACTGCGCATATCTAAATAACAGTATTTTTGTTTAAATCAAACTATTTAAGGTGATCCTACGCTCTTGTAAATCAGTGAGAGACCATTCGACAGTAGTCACGGAGAGCGGGTTCACACGGTTCGATTTTGGTTGATCAAATGATTACCACATGAGATATGAACCATCTGAATCGACTTTCAATGGAATTGATAAAAAAAACCTAACGGCTTTTATAAATTTGTCTCTTGTTAAAAGCGATTAGACTCGTCAAAATCTGACGCAAACCGTCAAGTTGAAAATGGGTAGCGTGTTAAGTGTTGACAAAACGACATTGACCTCAGCGTCTGTCGCTTGATGTGAGCATCGGAAATCGACCTTTAATATTTTAAAGATAATGTGGTCTGATTCCGCCCCTTCAAAAATCCTAACCTAACCTAACCTATAAATAACAACAAAAAAGTAAATACAATAAGAACAGGTTTACCTAACTTTTCAAGGGTATTAATGTAATAATTATTGAAGTGGTATTTTATTTATTACCTATGTGCAAGAGACGCACTATAGATCCATTTGTCTATAGCACGAATAGATATGGTGGTACATATAATCGCGTTCTCCAATATAAATGCATGACATATTTTCACTTATACGTTATATATGTAATCAATCGACAGGTACATATCTGCATAATAAATGTTTCAAATTATAGAGAGTATGGTAGACCGGACTTCAAATTATTGCGTGTTGGCGAGCAAGATACTATCATTATTCCTTCACATTCAAATTACCAAAGGTATTAATTAATATTGATTTTATTTTATTAATCGACGATTTTTCAAGGGACCGTAAACAAATTGAAATTATCAAGAAATAAATGATTAAGGCTGGATTGCACCATAATAGTTATAGTTAAGGTTTATGTCAATTTTGACGATAACAGTAACGCTGACTTTAACATTGACTACAGAATGTGTTCCACCATCGTATTCCGATACTACTAGATTCCTCGATTAATTCTAGAAGCAGGGATATGACATTACTTTGGAGCACAGATGCTTTAGGAGATATATCAATTTGGAGGTTATAATTTTAGGTTTAACTAGCGAATCTTGGGTGGTTACGGTTAATACCTAAAGTTATGACGTCATCTAACATTTTTCAAATGGTGCAATTCATGTTTTGCTCAACCGAGTGCTTTAACATGTTTGTAATTGCTAAAGTAAGTTGGTGCAACCTAGCATAAGTGTCAAATTATCGAGAGTCCAACGTATATATGACTAGCTTTTACTCGCGTTTCCGCCCGCGTGATCTGCTTTTTCCGGGATAAAAAGTGGCCTATGTCTTATTCTGATGTATAAGCTATATTATTGTAAAGTTTCATTAAAATCCATTCAGTAGTTTTTACGTGAAAGAGTAACAAACATACATCCATCCATCTATACAAAGTTTCGCGTTTATAATATTAGTAGGATTCTCACCTCTTGTTACCGTCGAAATCTTCAAGTTCGACTCGTAACATGTAGTCATCGTTGTTTGTGAGCATGTATATGTTCTCGTTGCCCAGCCAGAACTCCTTGCTCGGGTCGCCGAACCCGTTCTTGTAATCGCTCCAGTCGCGGTTGAAGTTCTCCGCCGGGACACCGTAGTCATCGCGACGGTGTATCACCTGATAATAATCATATTTATTTACAGTTTTGTCTACAGCATGAATGGGCTGGCTCGACCGGGTCGTTACCACTGTCTCACAGAAAACCGACGTAAAGTAGCGGCTTGCTGCTGCGTTTCGTACGGTCAGTGAGATATCCGGAAGCCCAATACCTAATTATCCCTTTCCTTTAAGGCAATGCGCCCATGATTTTACTGGTGGTGGGCGTACATGGGCGGTGGAGATCACTTACCATCAGGTGACCCACTTGTTCGTTTGCCGGCCTATGCTATAAAAAATAATGTTTATACAAATGAATAATGAAACGAGCAGATTGCTCGTCTAACACGAAATTGAACAATTACAAAGCATTTCAGCGCGCTATTGACCCTGTCTCATAATGACTATTCATTTCGCTGGGTTCAATATTCCTCAAACCGGAACGCTATGATGCTCATACATTCACGGTTTCTCGAATACAAGATACATAGCACCTAGTAACACCTACACATAACAATAAATACACCCACATATACGCATGACCCAAAATTAAGATATGAAAATTAATTAATTAAATTAATTAATTACGTCACATGCATTTGCATGCGCTGGGAGTAACTTATATAGCAGCACTTAGACCTGAAGCATTTTTTTGGCATTTTGCACTTTATCGGACGGTAAGTACAGTGTAGTTCAAATATGACGTCGACTGTCGTGGGCAGCAACGTCTCGGGAATTATGCCTTTTTTATTTGATTGAATGACGAGACGAGCAAGGCGCTCGCCTGATGGTAATCGCCACGCCTGCCTATAAACAGAAGCATACAGCAACAGAACACCACAGAGAACTTTGAATTACAAAGCACTGCATGGCACTGAACTGCGCTCGTCACCCCGAGACATAGGATGTTAAGTCTCATAATGCCCAGTAATTTAACTGGCTTCAATGTCCTTCAAACCGAAACCAAATAGTGCTTACACACTGTTGCTTGGCGGCAGAAATAGACTTAGAATAGAAATAGACTTTACAGAGATGATGTTGAGAGAATTAAGATCAACTTGATTTGATATGTTAAAAAGTGTATCAACTTACAGTCCATCCTCCGTCGGCTATATTCTGCTCGCAATAAACTTTAAGGAACCAGTACGTGGTCCCTCGGATCTGTAGGTAGTACACTCCGGATTCCCGCATGCCCGCGTTTGACAGGTCAACACATGAATAGCCCTGTAAACAAAACAACATTGTAGAGGTGATTTCAAACACGATAACGACATACATATGAATAGAGAACCGCCACTTCTGAAGTTAGACATCCTTGCTTTAGTAGGTATTAATATGTTAACACTCACGTGCTATAAGTAGGTATGCTATATTGTGTTATAAAGACCTAAAAATAAATATCGCCTCTCCAATTTCCAAAGATAATAAAACATTGGTCGAATGCGGGAATCAATCCCGCTACGCATTTCACTTCTACAGTACCCGTTTGCACACACTAACATTAATGATAGTTGACTTTTGCATATATAGACATCTGGGACACGCCTATTTCTAGTACGTAATCTTTCGCAAATTATCACTCTATTTTAAGTACAAAACAGATAATATTTCATTTTATATGGATAGTTGACGCTGAATGGCTTACACAACATTCGCTCGCACTTAAACATAATATTATATTCGCGATGCACATAGAATAATAAGTTCACGTTCGCATTATAATAAAGAGGGTACACACATGGTGTTACGAGTGCTTCGAATAAGGCTAAAGTCACATAGTCATAACAATATTAAAGCGATAACAATAACTGAAGTAAATTATACTAATTAAATTAAATGTTTATAACACAATTAATTATTGTATCAATATCAATATTATTTAAATGGTGTAAATTAATTATATTATTACGATAGAAATTTAGATCACAACCAGTCACTTTACCGCTACCCTAGAACACACCCATTACTATGTTACTGTTTGGAAAATCCCTGCAGTTCGGTAAATATACTATTTCATAAAAAAAATAAGATTGGAATTAAAAAACTTGTCAATTTTTGTTCCTAAATGTGTTCATCGATATTGATATAACCGGATCTTCCTGTATGGCGGATGGCATTTGAGAACTTCAATGGCATTGCCGAGTAAATATTGCATTATGACTGAGACACTTTAATCCAGTTCTCACACGTCTTTATTACTGGACGACATATTGCGAAGTACCAGACCTATTCGCAATTGGAAAACCTGATTTAGGACAGCAATTATAAATTTGATTGATTATAATAATCGTATCATGATTATGCGCGCAGTATTGCAGCCTTCGTGTGATATCGGCTTTACAATGTACTTAGTCCGCAATGATAGCATTTAAATATGACATGAATATATGCAGAATATCCTATTGTTGTGTAATAAGTTGGTACTTTCTTTCCTTTTGTTTCGTTATTCTTAGGTACCTACTCGTATGTAAGCGTTTAAGTCAACAGAGTGCGAAAATATTTAATGAAACTGTAAAATGGGATAATGACAATTAAAATTTGCAATCTACACTAATATTATAAGGAAAGATTTGTATTTTTGTATGTAACGAATAAACTTAAAAACTACTGGACCGATTTGAAAAATTCTTTCACCATTAGAATCCCACATTACCTGTGATGAACATAGACTACTTTTTATCCCGGAAAAAGCAGATAACGCGGGCGGAGCAAGGAAAAGCCAGTACGAAATATATTCGAGGAATTTATTTAATACTAAACGCAATTACAAACAATAATAAAGAAACAGTTCGTGCTTGTATCTCCGCTTTCTCGGTTACGGATTATAGTATGCAGGCATCCGAGTTGTTGTCACGCACATAGGAACTGGACTATTTGTGGACTTTACAATAGGTAAGTGTTAAATCAACATTGTATTTCGCGGAACTGATGAATTAAACTACTACCGTATATATTGAATGATTAGATCAGGCATGGATATACGTTTTCGTTTTACATATTTTATTCATTATGGCCATGGGGAATTTATATTCAAAAAGGCACCTTCAATTATTATGTTAGCTCCCCTGAATACACGATTCAAACAATAATAACATTATGATTAGTGCATAAATACTAGCTTCATATAGACTTTAAAACTTGTGTCCGCTACACATTAATTCAATTATATATGATGCATACAATGAGAACATGACTTGATGCATGAATGTTAATGTCATGTGTCGCAGAAAGGTCTGTGTATTCTACAGTTCCACCACAAAGATTTTATTGAAACCGCCATAATTTTGGTATCGATTACTATTTTAGTAGTTTTTCGTTAAATAACCGACTGTGACAAAGTTTCTTATAGACAATATCCACAGATAGCCCGTTACGATTTTCATTATTGTTATATGCTCAAAGAAAATTTAGGTCTGTATTTAATGTAATTTAGGTGTGTAATAAAGTATTTTTTAAGAATGTGCTTATGTCAAATTATGATTAATTACCGTTGCTAAACTTTTACTTTATACGTCGTCTATGTTAACACGTATGGACAGATCATTAATTTTCCCATAGCAAATTGCTAAATATTCTATTTGTTCTCATCTTTTTATTTTAAGGTAATCCATCATCTATTATTTCTGTAGTTTATTGCGCAATTCACATTTCTAAAGACGGGTACTTTCCAAAATATGTCTGAAAGTAAAGCCGTCGCTAATTAAGTGTGACATTTTGTGAGCAATTACTTTAAACAACGTGGTGGCTTGAAGATATGAGAGATTTTTTACGTGTGAGGATGATAAAATATATAATAGTTAGTAGATATTAGCGACAGAAGTGGCGCAGCGGTCGAGTAGCCGGCTGTGAATCGAGAGGCCGCGGATTCGACTCCTGCATCGAGACAAAAGTTTTGTTATCCACAAATAATTGTTGCGGGTCTGGGTGAGTTTCTCCCCAAAAGGGTTAACGTCAGGCAGGAGGCCGGTCGCAAAAACGACAATCTAAATGTTTCTGTAACAAGGGTGCGACGACATAGCATGTTGTGACGACTCCACAGCAAGTGCGATATGCGCAGGTCGACGAAGAATACGAATAGATAATAGTAGACAAGGGAATCTTATTTATCTATCTTTTATGTGAAAAGCCAAAATTCTGACTATAGAAGATATGAATTAGTATAGGATGGCTAGTAATGGATCAAGTCAGTTTGAAGTGACTGAACATCGCCCAGCCCAACTGTTAAGGGTAGAAATTCGAAATTATGAATGAAATTTTGGGCAGTGTTCGTTCTATCATAAGTGATGCCTAAGGGCATTTTTTAAGAATGTATTTATTAAAATTCAATGCCTGAGTGGGGGAATAAGGCTACAATGTGAGTATGGGAAATAACATTTTTTTGGTGTTAATTTTTTTCGTGGGTACTACAATTTCAACGAAAGTCAGTACAATTAAAAAATAAATATAAAGCTACAGTGGGCATTAACGCTATACGATTAATTCCAGTATTCATATTTATTTATCTAAGGTGTTAAACACTAACGAAAACCACAGCATTTGTCGCATTAACACTTTATTTAAACATGTACCTACACTTGCGGCCTACTTGCGGTTGGAAAACACTGACACCGTTAATAATTTATACTTTGCACGTACACTTTAAACAATAATATTGGAAATAACAATTTTGATATCCAAAAGTGATAAAACAAATATCTCATCGAATTGAGAAACTCCTCCGTTTTTTTTGTTGGTTAAAAAGAGGCAATGTGCGGAATCGCGCACCGAGTATTTCGCACCAAACCTCTTAAATTTTTACTTTTGTTTTTTTCTAATACGTATTTTATTATTACATTTTAGGTATATCCGCCATAACATCCCATTGAAAATGTTAGCAGGCTACCTATTACCTAGTTTAGTATATCGTCGCTTTACTGCAAGAACTCATTAACTGACAGATATAAAACTATGAACTAAGCTAACCTATATATTATTATATTGTTTTCCTTTTATAATTTTAGATATTATTATGTTGAAGAAAACATTTAACAATCATAATAGGAATATATAGAGAAACCAATACAACTAGATATAAAAGTGGCTTAATTCATAGTTTTGTATTTATTTGTTGATGAGTTCTTGCAGTGAACCGACGAACATATATATACGGCATATTTCGACCTATATTTATCTATTATCTATTATAACTGTATTTGATTAGCCGTGTAATGACTATCATAAAATAAGTTATTAAGGTGGAGCATAGTGGAACATAGCATGTGTAAAAAATACCTAATGTTTATTTTTTAGAATTCCACACGGAACGGGGCTAAACCTTACTAACGTACAACTACATATTAGCAGTATAATGTAAAGTATCAGTTTGTTGCGTCACAGCGCTCGACATAACAACTCTCGTTAACTAAGAACAATAAACAGTGTAATCAAAGACTGTCGATGGGTGGGAACGGGTGGTTTTTGCAGACGAGCACAAAAGTAAGGTAACTCCCTCCCACCTTTGAAACAGCTTTATGTAATACTACGTAATTTCACGGAAGGATTGTCTATGTGTTCCTATATTTTCCATAATTCAATAAACAGTGGTGTTTATTTATGCCCGATAGTACTTGGGTCCTATCATACCTTAGGTCGTAAATAATTTCTGCGAATTTGGGTTACCACAAATCTCACTTATCGCCCGAAATGCAACAAGCTGCCACTTCACGTCGGCTATATGCAGGACAGTGGAATGAATCCTACCGGCCCATTAATGCTGCAAGTAAAACTGTCGGGCTCTACCGCATCATGTAGTTGTAAAGTGAAACACCAAGCTAGCTTAGTTACCTTTATAAAGGTGTTATGTGATATGTGTTTACCTTTAAGATGTAACTTAAGATATAATTTAATAATTTAACTATAATAATATTTCTTTTAAACCATATTTTACGTATAACAATTATTAGGAAACAATGTTTATTTATAAAATATTTATTGTAAGTATCTTTGGGCTATATGTTATACAGCAATAACTAATACTTGCAACGTTTATTGAATTACTGAAATGGTATGTAGATCAGTAGCGTATCGATATAACTATGATAATTTATATGCTCAATTGACTTCCGACGTGGTTGTGTGCGAGGCCCGTAATTCTCGGTTGCGCAGTTCCCTTTTCCTTAACCAGAAGGTAAATGGTAATGTATCGCAGTGGCCAAGTTTTGTGCATATTGCGTGTGCTCACAGCCGCCAAATCCACGACAAACGTTGATTAAAATTCCGACAGCGCATTAATAATTCACTGGTAAGTACACACCGCGGCAGATTAGATCAGGTATTTAATTTGTGTACCTTACAATTCTTTCTACTTTACTTAGCCTAGTTTTTTGCCGATTGATTTGATTAGTGTTTCATTTTCATGATCACTTAGAATTTTTTCGTCACAGTATCTACAGGTATATGAAAATGAATTAGTATAATACAGGTATATGTATCGAAAAAGGTTTACTAATATGACGCTGTCGTTATAAAGTGCTGTTATTTTTTCTATCCCCGTCAATCATAGAAAGAAGAATGGTAAAACCGAACAACATTTAGCATGATTAATATTCATGGGACTGTTATTGTGGAAAAAAAAAACACAGCACAGCTGTACATGCGTACGGTTATATCATTGGTTGGTTAGCACATTTTACTAATTGTTTTAAGATCGCTTCAACGACAACGGATAGGTGTGTTCATAATGAGTAATAATATACTTTATGTAACTTTAGACTCACTTTCACGTCTTTATAGTTGGCGACGATCTCCGAAGCGAAAGTATTATTGCCGATGATGGGTTTATTCTTGACGCTTGGAAAGATGATTCCGCCCTTACGGCTGGCTGGGCGGGGCGTGGTGCTGTTCGTAGCGGCGAGGATATTGGAGGTGCCAAGGCTGCTGGTGCCGGATGGCGCACCGGTGCCGCCGATACTGCCGGTGCTGCTGGGACTGCCCGTGCTCGCAGGCGTCACAGTTACTGTCGCTGCGCTCGAGCCACTCGGGCTGCTTGGGCTGCGTGCGACATAACTATTAGTCACCTGTACATCCCTGCACCGAGCTACACAACACATGCAACAAACACACCATCGCTAATGCACGCATGAAGATATCGCTCGCAATAATAGATAATCGCATAGCAAGAATCGATATTAGAAAGATATCACCTGTTGTTAACTGTGGAGAAGAGCGGCATTGTAGTGGCTGCCACAGTGCTCATCGTGGGATCCGTAGATGGCTCGTCCACTCGGTATCTGTTCGGTGCAAACTCCACCAGGCGGTCAATTGTGGGATCCAACAGCAACTCGGCAGGAACTGGCCTTTGCGCCAGTGTGGCGACGTCATCTTCTTGCTTCTTTAATCTCTTCTCCACCATATCCAAATTTTCGATTATAAGATTAGTTTTAAGTCTCAAGTCATTGTGAATTTGACCGATGGCGCGCTCCTGACGCTGTGTTTGTGTAAGTAGTTCATCTGATTTGGGTACAAGATCATCGACAGAACTCTTAGTTCCGACAACGACGTCCCATACTTCGTCCATCTTTTCTGATACGCTCATCATTGGTATAATTTTATTCACTAGCGTATCTATTTTACTGTTCTTCGCTAACGGTGATTGTGTACTGCTCGCAGTTTTGTTTTTAAACAAAGAATTAACATTAATGGATGCGGCTTCGGGCTCTACAACAGCAGCATGGACGTCTGCCATCATATAGAGAACTTTGCCCAAGTTTTCGGAAACAAGGTTTATGTGAAATTGTAACTTGCGATCGACGGTAGACATTGATGTCCGCAATTGATCGACCTCTTTGGTGATCTCATTGATTACCTCGGAATTCAATCCCTTCGCGATTTCAATAACATTCAAATTAATAGGTTTCTTTTCACTCGCTTCCGCATTGATATCATCGACGGGTAAGAAATTATTATCAATCTGATTTTTTAGCCCTACTAACGTCGTATCAATATTGGACACCTTTTGATCAAGTGACTCGAGTTTCCTATCAAGCAATTGAGCATTTGCGATTTGATTTTCGCTTTGCCTTTTAGTAGTACGTTCTGTAAACCCTTCGTCATCTTCTTGACCGATGTGACTAAAAAGTTTTAAATCGAGATTTCCAAGTTTTGATATAATAGCGTCTGTTTTATGAATGTTGTCATTAACTCTGGAGTCCAAGGCTTCTACTCTTCTCATCAAGTGTTCTACGGCCTTGTCCAGGTTTTCTATTCGTTGTAGCTTTGTTTCGAGTGTACTCACAATAACTTCGAACACGTTGAATATGTACTGTTCTCTGTAACAAAAGGAAATAAAGTTTAATATAAATCCAGAGGGAGTTCTAAGTGAAAAAACTGTTTTAATGACCTATTTCCGTGATAGGAATATCGAAATTACTAAATTGATGTAAGTATTTTTGCATTCATAGAAGTACCAATGTTTTAAATGATGTATTCAAATTAATTAGATAGTTATGTTGTTGACAATTAAAATATAATGGTCATTAGTTTAAAAGATATAATGGATCTATTATCAATTTATCAGTTATAAGATCAGTATAAAATATATATACTCAAATTAATATGTTCTTATTCGAATTTCTTTCTTTGAATAAACATATCCATCGTGAAATTGAAAGCCTAGCATTTTCTCTTAATTGTTTTGACAATAAACGTGTCTAGAATTACTATTTACATATTAAGAAATAATTAAATTTATTAAGAATTATTATTTATTTAATAAAAATAAACGGTAACCTTCTTAACTCATAACAGAGAAACTGATACGTTTTCGTATTACGTAACTTGAATGAATAGAAACCTAAAATACGACCTACGTGCGTGCCAAATAAAACTGTCATGTCGAGATATACGGTTGAGACGCGACCTTAGGAGATTCTTTTTATAAAAAAAATAATAGCTAAATAAATAATTTAGAACAAAATGGAACATTTATTATATTAAAATTAAAAGTACTAGAAGCCCTTGACATATGAGTTTTTCCATATTGTACATAAAAAATAAGATGTTGACATATTGGAAAGTAGTCTTGCGGACGAGAGCGTTTACTGTGTTGACTTACATTAAATATTATTCAAAAATCATCACTATTTGTACCAAATTAATTATTTTCGGAAGCTGAATGTGAATTAGCTAGTTTTTTGACATTAATAATGATTTTATACGATTTAATGATCGGCATTAGCATGCTGATAGCCGAGTTGCGTGCAGAAGACGGTAGAAGTTATAAATGTTATGTATATAAATAAATATGTGAAAATTGGTAACGATTAAATTGTCAGTTCTATTTTAATTTATTTAATGGCTACTTTCTTTCGCCTTTCGTGTTATATTAATTAATATACTTTGGTGATCCAATACACTTAAAATCACATGTATTTATTATAAATGCATAATGTTTATAAATAATTTATGTAAATACTTATATCTGAGAACAAACAAGTTATTTGGTGTGCTATATCTACTAAGTCATATTGCCATGTGAAAAACGATATAGCATTGCAATTCGAAAAAGTTATTCAAAGTAAATTTAAATTGAGACCAGTCTGATAAATTTGGAATTTGTAATAGACGACCTAACACTGTTAGATTTGTTAGATAGATAATACCTACACAGGCAGTTAGAAATACAGGTACATTTATTACGAAATGGAACCACTGTGATTACATTGACTGCCGCTTGTCTGCTCTAAGCTAAGCCCTCTCACATCAGGACAGGCACGCAACCAGGCCACGGTCCAGGGCCGTTAGCCCACCCAAACCCCACAAAATCTTATAAGGAATGCAAATATAACAAGGACTTCCATTCATACTATGAGTAATCGCTCAGTAATCAATGCAGTAAGTTTCTTTATTTTATTTATTGCACTCAGCGATCAATGCCTACGGGCAGGTATTATAAACACCTAGCTTATCAAGAATGCATCGCTGTATGAAACATTGCAGGAATTGTTCCCCAGTCGTTCCTTTCTCCTGAGACCTTGCGGCGAGTCTGCGCGGTACCTGCTGCGCCGAAGTGTAATGTACAAACACGCAGCCTCTCAGCTCGTTATTATGCAAATCCATATTAAAATCGCGATGTTGATAAAGTGGGGCGGTTCAGTAGTGTTTACACTTAGACCGCCTACCTGTCGGCCGCCGCGTGACTTTCTTCCTAAAATTAATGCATTAAAATATAATGGCGGCAGTTGCAATCACCCGTCGTCCGCCGTCCGCCGCCTTACCGTTTGGTACGTTGACCACGCTTGCGACACTATGTTCCAGAAATAATAAAATTACAGAACCTATTCAATTGATATTTGGTTGTAAATTATTTCTCGTTCACACCGAAACTTGGTGTGTTTAATATTCGCGTTTTGAATATCGTCCTTGGCGTTCTATTTAGTATTTGTTGTAACAGTACGGCAGAGACGTTATCATTTGATCCGTTTTGTGTGTGTGCGTATATTCGCCGCATTCATTTGACTTTCTAGCTGAAATAATGAACAAGATCTCACTTTAAAGGCAACTAAATGTCAATTTTTATTTGACTTCTTAACACGTATTGACCTTTTATAATATTTTGAACTTTACGGTCCTTAAAGTTTCGAAGGTAGTAAATTCAAAAATTGTTGACGAGTGCGTAAGCGTTACTTTCTCCATTTATTCACTGGGCCGCGCTAATCCAAGAAAGTCTGATATGCCATCGTTAATATCGTGAATTATTGATGGTACCATACTAGTAAGATTACCCGCGTCATCAAACTTGTTAACTCTATGACAATTATTGAAAAGTTACTAGTTCGGCATACATTTCATTTAAGACATATAGCGAGCTCTCCTAATCGAACAGACTTTCAACCGAATTGAACAACAAAAACCATATAGCTTTTGTGTATTGAAGTCAGTTGATCTACTGAACTGCGTGATCCCGCCAGAATATGTCATATTTTGTGATTTAACACGAGTTAATTTGTGATTCGATATTTAAAAAATATGATAAGTTTGTCATAACCATGTAATAGTGTGGTTATAGTGGCTTAATTTCGAATGACTATCCCGGGTCTAGGTCGTAGCGAGTAGATACGAGCGTATATTAATAACGGTTTGATAGGTACATAATATGTGGTGGTTTCGTTCATTTAGCTGTTACGATGTCTTGTAAAGTTACTCAAAAGGCGCTGCTCGCAAATCGTTTTGGAAGGCAACTATTGAATCGTTATTTGGAAACATTTCGACATTTATATTCTACGAAATACTTTGATTATTAAATGTTTATCATGAATGCAATGTGCTTAATTTAAAAATAAACGGCCGAACTTCATTATTATTGTCTTATTTTTATTTAATTGTACGTATGCGTTTTTTCGCGAAGTTGTGAAACTACTCCATTTAATATCTGTGCTCGACGATCGTGAAGAAACCGTTTAAATGTAGAACGCTGTCTGTTAAATCCAAGTATTTCTTAATAATATGGCGATATCATTTGTTAGTATGATCATCGTCTTACACATATCTTACATTTATATTTATATACTAGTTGTCCCTGATGGTTTCACCCGCATTATTGCTCCGCTCCCGCAGCAGAGATAAAAGGTAGTCTAAATTACTCTCTGGAAAATGTTGAATATTGGTTCTGGATTGGCCAATGTCAATGATAGTCGTGTTAAAATCGGCATAGCCGTTTCGGAGGTTCACCTGGCCAAAAAGACAGTCAAATAATTTGGGAGAACATGTTTGGATTTTGGTAATTTGCAAATAATATTTTTTTTATAAGCCTGATATGTCCCACTAAACCTATGGAGCGGGTTATGCTTGGAGTCTCTCTGACGGATAAAATCCGGAATGCGGAGATCCGTCGGAGAACCAAAGTAACCGACATAGCCCGCCGAATTAGTAAGTTCAAGTGGCAGTGGGCCGGCCATATTTGTCGCCGCAACGATGGCCGTTGGGGCCGAAAGTTGTTAGAGTGGAGACTACGGATATCCAAGCGCAGTGTAGGCCGACCTCGAGCCCGCTGGACTGACGACCTTAAAGAGGTAGCGGGAAGCGGCTGGATGAGGAAGGCGGAGGACCGTCAAGGGTGGCGTGATCTTGGAAAGGCCTATGTCCAGCAGTGGACGAATTCAGGCTGATGGATGGATGGAAGGGCAAAGGCCTTCCTATCTTTCTTCCATTCATCCCTATCAAGTGCTATTATGGACCAATTTATTTAAATAATATTAGCGAAAGAAAATATAGAAATCACAGACGTATTCGATGACGGAATCAAGATTTCTAGTTCATCTAAGTGTTATGCTAACAGTATACTGTAGCTGTACAACTGTTTATTGTTTTTTAATAGACGTTCAGTGTGTAGATAATCTGACCTACTTTATGATAATACAATTGTGATCTAGAATGCAACGAGTATTTACGGAGAGCAAAAACATCAGGCCTTTTCATGGGAACAACAAACTGTTATATACATTTATAGACACTTGTTAATATATACAATAATATCAGTATTATAATCGGTCCGAAAACCATGAGGCTATAATTAAGAAAACCTATTAAATGTTGTTATTACTTCCAGCACGTTGAAGCATCTGAACAATATTATTAACTACTATTAATATATATTCGTTTGGTACATTTTGGAATTATTTCCTACTCATATCATTTATGTAATATCGTGGTGAAGCACGCCACAAGCATAAGCGATGAATCAAAGCTAGATAATAGTGAAAGTAGAAAATTTTTAAAAATTTACTGCTATTTGACGGACAAACGGTAACTGATAATTTGATCTGTATTAGGTACTTTATGCCGTCGAAAGTATACTTTTTTTATTTGACTGACAGTGACAGTGCTTACACACTGTTGCTTGGCGGCAGAGATAGACAAAGCGTTGATACCAACTCAGACGGCCTTTCGCATACGAGGGACCTACCACCTTGAAAAAATACGTTGTACGGATGTTTAATAATAAATAATTATACTACCAATGACAGTTTTCAATTACCAGATACGGCTAAACAACTAAGGTTCTCATAAGCCGCGGTGCTCACTGGTTGGAGTAAAAAGTAGTACTCAACGTACACAATACGACCGCAGTATGGTTTATTGCGTCTGTAATAACAATTTTATAGCCTCAATACCTTACTCGACAGCACACAACACGCCAGACGCATGTACATACACGCAGTTCAAGATCATGAGAAAATATTATACCGCTACACCGTTAACACGTACTGCCGCGGAAATTAGACCATCGATAATTTATGTTTACATCATTATTACGCGTTTTAGTGCGTTAACACAATGTTGCAAAATATTTTTCATTCAATTGCTTTTCATAATATGTGGAGCATTCGCAAACCCAGTGTGTTTCTTGATTCATCCGCGCAATAATACGCACACATATTGTATTGGATTCATGCAGCGTGATTGTTATTATATATTTGTTTCTTTTGAAACATGTCTCTTCGTGTACAGCTACAAACATTGGTATGCTGATTGCTTCACTGTTATATGATAGTAATTCTATACCCCATAAATAAATACGCCCAACAGTCACATACATAGTCCTGACCCCACAGTAAGATACGAGTCTTGTGTCGAGGGTATCAGGAACTTCAAGAGATTTTCGGTCTCACAACACCCAGACACCAAGACAAATATCTGTGGATCACACAAATGTTTGTCTCGGTGCGGGGATCGGACCCGTGGCCTCTCGTTTCACAGCCGGCTACGTGCCCGCTGCGCCATGGAGGCTGTCAAAGCAAATAAATAAAAGCGTTTGTCCTAAATGACAAAACTGCTTGAATCAAATGTGCACAAAATGAATTATAATTATCCCCATTTGACATTGCACGTTACGAGGTGGCACCTATTTTATCAAATACCACCGACTCTGCCAAGGTTTCTGCGCATTGAGACTTAGAGAAATACACACGATACTATCGCATAAAAATGTGTAAATGGAAACTCATATTTATTAATATAACAAAAGGCATAATTGACTTATAATTCTAACAACACAAATGCCTATCCCATGGGATTTTTTTGACATTGAAAAACTCATTTACGGCTTATAATTAAAATAGCTTAGTTGAGTTTAGCATCGTCATTATGTATTTGTGGTAAAATTTCTGTTAAGCTGTGATGCGAGTGTGACCAGTTTCGCATGTCTATGAAAAATGAGAACGCCTACGCTATTCTAAGATGAATGTTTGAAAATTGCCATGCTACCGACTTTTACTGCGTGTATGGCATCAGTATTATATGGCAGTCGTATAACATGTTACAAAAAATTACTGAGTTGATTAATATTACAAATCAGGGCAAAATAAATGTAGATAGCCTTTTAAGATATTGATTTTTTTCTCACCGTTTACTAATAAAATTATGTCGCGCAACCAGTACCTAGGTATGTAAAATTGCTCATTACGAAATATAATTTTAATATCGACATACTTTATCTATATCATATCCGTTATTTCTACATTTGTAAACATACAAGAAAAATTAAAGCCTACATTTTTTGCATCATCTGTTTAAGTTGGATGCAGGTCATTGCAATTCATTTCAATAATATTGAGTATGTTGTTATTTTTAATGGCTTCGGAAGTAGACGTTTTTGCGTCTAATTGTCTACCATTTATTTATAAAAGACATAATCTAATACATTAAGAGTGATCGCGACATTATACGTTAACAAAAAAATGTTACGCAATTATAAAAATCAGTTCAATGGACAACGGAAGCGATAAATACAAAACGGTAAATCTATATTACATATTAAAACAACTTAACCAATCGATAAATCTAAAGTTTCTATGGTTTCGTACATAATCCTCGGTTAGAACGATAGTTGGATTTTGACAGATTGCGCAACTAAAAAAAGTGTTATAGTCACTGCATTTCGTGTTGAATTTCCGACGTTATCACAACACGATAATCGCAAGTTAATTCTTAACACACGCCTGGATACAGACAGATGATGGATTGGAATTGTATCGCGTATCTTTTGCAATCTGAGTGTCTCTTGATGTTGACTGCGTGTTATGTCGCCGTTGCATGCTTTGTGTTATTTAATATATCTTCTTTCGTTATATTAATGATGGCTTGATTACTAGGATCTGGTTTGGTATACCGAAACGACACGTCTCAATTAATTACTTAAGTACCTATTTTGGTTTAAATTCCATCAAATAACGGTATCTTAAATAATATTCTGTAATATTGAAACATTTCCACAATTTTATTCATTTAATTTCATTTAAAGATTTCCTCCCCTTCTTTCTAATATACAACGTTTATTTATACAAGTATAAGCATGATTATTGTCATAATCTAGGAGATAAATTCACATTATCTACCATTCAACCTTTAATTGCCGCGGCGCGGCGATGGGCAACACGCAAACAAACTGATTACAGTCTAACTTATTAGACTTATTTACATAGACTCTTAAGTCTCAGGAATAAGATTATTATAATTGATGTATTTAACTCTTAATCATATATGAAATTAGCAGGCAAATCTTATTAGCCGGTGATATAAGGGAATGGGGAGGCAACGGCAACCCAGAGTACTTTATTTTTTTATTAAATCACTAAGTATATAAGAATATAGCGCAATTCACTATAAAATATTATATGAACCACTTTAGTGCTGCGTGGTTTCGAGCGCGTTGATGTCTTTATAAGCGAAATTTTCTAGCCGTCTAGCATTGTGAACAGGTGTTCCCCAATAACATAACGCGGCTTAGTAGGTAGAAGAGCAGGTCGCTTACCTAATATCTTGCCAGCCCATAAATAGTATCAATGCCACCCGAAACATTTAATGCAAACTGAATCGAATACTCTGTGCTGGCCACCCGTAGACACAAGAATATGTTGAGAGACACATTTGGAACCCCAGCAATAGTTTCAATAACAACATCAAATTCTATTTAACGCCATTATTAGCCTGCTCCCTACTAATATTATAAATGCGAAAGTTTCGTGTGACTTTAGATGTTTATTAATGTTTAACTCCTTAAGAGCTGATGAGATTTGGATGAAATTTGACACACAAGTAGACCGTGACCTGGGTGAGCACATATGCTACATTTTATACCAGAAAAATTTTATTCAACACGTATTGAATAAAATTACAATTTATTTAGTCACTATTCTATTTACGTGATTACACCGAAGTTGTCATTTTTATATAACCAACACGTAGCTTGAATACATAGAACAAAATTAAAAAAATTGTTTTCGTTCCACTAATATCGCTGAGCCGCGGGTGGTCCAGTTGACGATAAATAATTCATATTATGCTTTCATCGAAATCACTACGTTTTAGAAAACAAACTTTGGATGTATACGAATTTTAGACATATTACCTATAGAAATCCAACATAAAATGCTGTTCGTTGTTAACGGCATTACTTGAGATACGCTGGACCGATTTGGCTATATTTTTTCATTGTTAATAATAATCCGAATAATGTTTTTATGGACCATTTTAAAGTAGCCCTAAAAAATAAAATTTTTGAAAACAGTATTTTTTGTGGGATTTTTGTATGAACTTAAGACCATAACTCACGATTCGGACAGTGGATATGCATAATTATTTTTTGTTCCTACGTAAAATTGATTATAAGCAGGTGAAATCGCGAGGGATAGCTATAAGTATTTAATTAAAAATAATCATAGGTGCATATGTTGCTGTATACTCTAATGCATTAATCAAATCCAATCGCAGTTCATTCATTAGCCTAGCTGTTCAATCCTTCGTAAGTTGGAATAGACACTTTTATCAATCCTATATTGGTTTTATTATCTTTTTTCGCATGTACTGTGGAACTGATCATTTGAATTAAAATTATATCTATATTACTGTTCATTGGTTAGATTGGAAGTAAAAGCGAATTCTAATCCATAAAAGGATTAAAGTGAAATTAAAAGCGGAACCTAATTTTTTCATAGATTAGATTTAAATAAAAGATTGAATTAAAGGCGGCAATTAATCCATTAGAGTGGAATAGAGACAAAAAAATCGGATATAGTTTAAGGTATATATTTTATAGGCTTTATAGCAATATACGAGTAATTATTATTTAACATTCAAATTTGTAACTTTAATATTATGTCATTAACTCATAAAGGGTTACTTTTAAAACACCAGCAACCTCGCAGGATAAGATAGCTGACTCCGTAAGGAACAACTTTTGTTCTACGAGTTCGGACATACTTCAATACATGAAAAAGAAATTACTGAATGACAGACGACTGGCGGCTAGATGAATGGGTCAAATTCAAAGGCGCTAGAGACTGTATGTAGGACAACACCCAGATCCGAGACAAATATTTATGGATCACACAAACATTTGTTTTCGTGTGGCGATCGAACCCGTGGCCACTCGTTTCGAAGCTGGCTTCTCGCCCGCTGTGCCACAGAGACTATCATATAATTACAAAGTATTGCAGATATGATCTTGCTAAACCAGCACAAAAAGGAAGGAGTAATTATTGTTTTTTTTTCGATAATTATATACGACCATATCGATTTCTTTTTAATGGCATAGACATTTTAACGAACTTCTTTTGATGACATAATGTACCTCTCGTTTGATTATAAGTAATTCATTAACTACATGCGAAATTTGTATACGACAGATAAGATAACAGCATGCATATGTAAATAGCTTGTTTTCAAATTAAACAATTTATATTAGATAGTTTAATTATCATATTACACAAACTATCACCACATTGATCTAGGCACTAATGGCATCGTATTAAGGCTGAGAACCGTGGTGTTCTGGGTTAAATTCCGAGGTAGGGAAATTACAAACTGTGTTTGAGTTTTTGATGAGAAAAATCACACATGAACTGCCCAGCGTTGGAATATGTCTGGTGTGTTTTTGTTTTTTTTTATTTGATTGAATGACGAGACGAGCAAGGCGCTCGCCTGATGATAACCACCACGCCTGCCCATAAATAGAAGCAACACCACACAGAAGGTTGAATTACAAAGCACTGCATGGCATTGAACTGCGCTCGTCACCTCGAGACATAAGATGTTAAGTCTTTTAATGCCCAGTAATATCACTGGCTTCAATGTCCTTCAAACCGAAACAGGTTGGCGGCATAAATAGACAAAGCGGTGGTCCCAACCCAGATGGCCTCTCGCATACGAGGGATCTACCACCTTGGATGTAGATGGGCGCGACCCCTATCACATCATGGGATGGATATAAGTTCGGCAAAACGTGAGTGTAGTACTAATTGTGCCACTGACTAACCCTCCGGGAATAAAGACGTGAGCTGATGCTTGTATGTATGTATGTACATATAATAATATATATTTAGCAATCAGAAGTGGTTAATATTAAAAAAAAACAATACGATACACAAAACAATTTTATATTTTAGTTCGTAATCACAATAATTCAACTTAATTATTTCGAGAAACAAATCAACCGTAATAGAAATAAATGGAACACTTCAAGTATAAATTGAACAATAAATAATAAAGAAACAATGTCTCACAGCCCTTGAACAGTGTTGTCGCTCCGAGTGACACCCGACAAATGAATAGAGTGACGGTTGGCGCACGCCTTTTATACTAATTTTAAATGTTATGATGGTCTTCCCTTATACGGCCTCTCCTGACACCGAGTCGTCCTCGACGGGTATGCTTTGGGATTCATCTTCGCTGGGATGATCCTGGTGTACCACAACTGCTGCTTCGTCAAGATCCGGCATGGATAGTCCAACTCCCACTGGTTCATTACTGCCGAGTTGACCTGAATCATCGTCAATATCATCGGTTTCGTCATCTGAAAAGTCATAGTTATTTTAGAACTTACACGTAAAGAAGCCAATTCAGTGAGATAGATAACTGAAAGCAAAAATATAAGATAGCTGGCGTCCCAACCATCTTATACATTTGCCACATACTTCACCATAGAGTCAGGCACTGTAGAAGGCGCATACGCCAGTGTTAGGCCAACAAAGCCTCTGGTGGAGTATTCTCCACCTCATCGTTGGGTGACTTACGCTATTGGTGGAGGACACACCTCATTGTTGGGCGACTAACGCCATTGGTGGAGGACACACCTCATTGTTGGAGCTCATTGTGGGAGGACACACCTCATTGTTGGGGGACACACCCCATTGTTGGGGGACACACCCCATTGTTGGGGGACACACCCCATTGTTGGGGGACACACCCCATTGTTGGGGGACACACCCCATTGTTGGAGGACTGACGCCATTAATGGAGGACACACCTCACCATGGGGCCATACGCGCCAGAGGACACCCCTCATGACTGATGATACACGCATCAGCGCATATCTGAAACAGAACATTTTAACAGAGCTGCATGATACTCACTCTCAAAGAAGACAGCACAAGTCTCAGGGCACCATTCTCCCTTCCATGGCACCATGTATTGGGAGGCTGCTTGAGTAGTCTTCCCACGGCTTCCACTGAGTAACCTCAGTTCGTATCGGCCGTTAGGCAGAACTTTGGTAACCCTGTACGGTCCTCGCATTCCTGGGTCTAATTTACCCGTGGATTGCGAGTACTTTATAACAAAGGCCAGGTCACCGGCTTTATATGAACGTGGTGGACGTCTGGACCGGTTCACTGTTTCATCCTGTCGAACCTGGTTACTTTGTAGTAGTTCGCTAGCGCGACTTCTACTAATCTCTCGTAGAGCCTCGCGGTTGCCTTCCGGTGCACTCACGGCAAGGTCTCGAACCAGTGAGCGGATGATCGGAGTGGTGGCGTTAGTACCAATCATCAGGTTAATGGCTGAAGTTTGTGTGGTCTTCTGCTTGGTAATGTTTAAGACCAACTGTAGTTTCCAAAGCGTGTTTGACCACAAAGCGTCTTTGTGTCCTACTTCGATACGGAGCATGTTGAGTACAGTTCTAATGTACCGCTCCACCTGTCCATTCGAGCTGTGCATCTCGGGGGTGATATAGTGTAAATCACAACCGAGTTCGGTTATCCATCGGACAAAGTCAGCGGACTCAAACATCCTACCTCTATCAGTGACTAGCATCTTAGGGACGCCAAATAAGGAGACTGCGGTGGTCATAACCCGCTTTAACTCATTAGTGTCTTGGCGGTAAATTGGATAGAGGAGGCAAAACTTGGTGAAGGCATCAACTAATACAAGAACAAATTTATAACCCTCTGATTCGGGCAGCGGTCCCAGGGCATCTACGTGTATAGTGTCAAAGGGACTATTAGGTTTGGGCCAAGACGTGATGTTTTGTAATGGAGCTCGAGGAACACGTTTTTTGGATATACACACTAGGCAGTGAGAAATGTATTTGGAAACAAACTGGCGCAGGCCGGGAAACCAGAAATGTTTTAGAATAAGATCTATAGTCTTGTCGGCGCCAATATGTTCGTGCTCGTCATGGAAAATTCTGAGTAAACTCAGACGATGACCCTTAGGTATAAAACAAAGTAGTCGTGACTCTTCGCCAACGGGTGTGTACTTATAAAATAACAGGTCATTTTTGACAGTATAACGATTTGAATCAAGTTGCCCCTCAGAGAGTTTCTGGATTAGGTCTCTCGTTTCATCGTCTGCGGCTTGTGCTATTTGTGCCCAGTTTCGGGGTCTTGATATTTGATTAACCGGGATAGCTGGGTTACGACTGAGGTAGTCAGCATGTGGCAGCATAACACCTTTTCTGTACTCGATGGAAAAGTGAAAGTCCTGTAGATAGATCCACCAACGGGCGACGCGAGGGAGCAGATCCTTTTTCCGTTCGGTCGATTTAAGAGCATTGCAGTCTGTAACGACCTTGAAATGCAGGCCTATCAAATAATGGCGGAAGTGCTGCAAAGCCTTAACAACCGCCAGTGTCTCCAACTCATAACTGTGGTATTTACTTTCTGCTCCCTGCGTAACCTTACTAAAATATGCCACCACATGCCTCCCACCGTCAGCGTGAGTTTGCAAGAGTACTGCACCATAACCAACGGAACTCGCATCGGTGTGAACCTCAGTAGGAAGTTCAGGCTTAAATATTCCGAGAACGGGTTCACTAGTTAGGCTTTGAATTAAGTCCAGACGAACTCGCTCCTGCTCTGGACCCCACTGAAACTCAACGCCTTTTCTGGTCAGATGGGCAATACACGCGGTTTTTGTTGCATAGTTTTTAATATACCTCCGGAAATATCCCGCCAGTCCTAATAACTGACGAACCTGCCTAACGTTTCCGGGCACAGGGGAATTTTTCAATGCTTCAACCTTACGTGGGCTCGGTCTCACCTGACCAAAACTCACCACTGTACCCAAATATTCAACTTCGGTAGTTAAAAATGAGCATTTCTTTAAGTTTATTGAGAAACCTGCCTTTGTGAGCGTCTGTAATACACTCCTGAGCAAAGAGAGACCGTCTTCAATGGTGTTACTTAATAGCAGTACGTCATCTATGTATACTAGGACGCTCCCTGCCTCAATAAACTCGCGAAGGGTTTGGTTAATTATACGCTGGTATACGATCGGGGAATTCGTCAAACCATATGGCATCTTGAGATACTCATAATGGCCTTCGGGCGTGACGAAACCCGTCACATGCACAGAGCCCTCACTTATTCTAATCTGGTGGAAGCCCGTAGCCATATCCAAACTAGTGAAATAAGTGAAATGTCCTAGTCGGTCTACGTGGTCGTCAATTAACGGGAGGGGATATCTCTCCCTTTCGGTGATACGGTTTAGTGCTCGGTAGTCGACGCACATTCGGTCAGTTCCATCTTTCTTTTTAACTAGAATTATGGGGCTGGCGTATTCTGACCGTGACTCTCTGATGATGTCTTTCTCTAATAAGTCCTTGATAATCTCACGAACTTTAAGCTTCTCATCAAAAGAAAGTTTGTACGGTCGATACACTACAGGAGTGGTACTGGTGAGTTTGATCACCATCTCACCTGTGGTAACTGTACTCGTAGCGGTACCAGAGATGAAGAAATCCGAAAAAGTTTGAATAACGGTCATCAGAGAGTCGCGCAGAGCTCCTTGTAACGGGGTGTCAACTAAAGTCTGATCAAGAGTCTGGACTACACTAGCACAAACGTGGGAGCTACTTGTTCGAGTTATAAGCTGTTTGTCCTTTGTACGCACGTACATGACACCGTCGCGGTTGAGGATATCAGTTCCAATTATAATTGAGGTGTTCATGCATGAACTGGGTACTACTACTAAATCGGCTTCTAAGGAGATATCGCTCAACTCAACAGTTACTGTTATGAACGTGGTAGCTGTGATTTCCCGTTCGCTTATACCCTTTAGGACGCAGCGAGTGGGCTTTATTTTGCAGGAAAGATGCTTTAATACATCGGAAGAAATCAACGAAACATTTTGGGCCCCGCTATCAATAAGCGCATCCATGGGGATACCTTGGACCACTACTGTTACAACATCTGTATTTTCAGATTTGTTATCAGTACACAAGTTAACGTTTCGTTGGTTTCTAGGATCCGAACGATTTTTGGCGAAACAAGCTTCTTCGGTGTGACCTTTCTTTTTACAGAACGTACACTGGGTCCAGGGTCCCTTAGCATTAGAGGTCTGTGTGTCGGACTTGGCAGTGGAAGTTCGTGCTTCGGACTTAGCATGGGTCTCAGTGGCAGGCTCTGTACGTGGCTTCTTGTTACATCTACGACTCAAGTGACCGCGCTTTCCACATATAAAACACTTAGGCCCATTATCGGAAAAAGAACCTGGTGGTAAGCGTCTCTTAGAAGAACTGTCGTTAAGCTCAGATTTATTGCGTTTGGGTTTAACGTATATTGAAAGAAAAGAAACTAGGTCTTCCACTGTCAAGTTTGCATTTGCCGCCGCGGCCCTAATTTGTGGGTTATCAATGCCACGGATAACTATAAGGGTGCGTAATTCATCGGTTAGTCCCTTAACTACTCGTAAACGCAATAAAGTACGCCGAGCATATTCGGCGTACGTTGCGTATTTGTCGGATGTCGTATTCATCGTTTCAAAAAGGATGTTGGCGTAGTCCAACTTCCGAGGGCAAAGAGGCTTAAACTCAAGCTTAAAATTTGACCAAGTGCGGTCGTTAGTGACCCACTCGTTCAACCACACTTTAGCGTCGCCTTTGAGGCAAGAAGCTACTCTCGAGAGGCACTCGTAATTGTTCCAACCATTCGCGGACACCGCCCGATCCACTTCCTCACACCATGCATCAATGTCATGTATGCTTGGATCGAAATTAGAAACAAAGTAGTTATGTGACCTAATGGGTTGCAAGGATTTGATGGCATCCGCGAGCATTGTTACGGTGGACGAGGCTTCTGAACCGCGAGCGGCTGGATCTGGAGTACGAATGGTCGATGGAAATCCCTCAGAGTTGTCTACATGAGCTCGTTGCGGAACACCGTTCAAGTCTACTAGGCTGTTAGGACGCGGGGTGACCTCATGAATCGAATTTTCAGTATTTACTGCGGTTCGATTATCAATTTGTAAGGAATTATCAGGAGTATGAGAACGTTCAATAGCGCTCAGTCTCGTCATGATGTCACTTAGAGTGTTTTGCAACGTATTGTTATTGTTCGGAGACCCGGGCAGGCGCCTAGGCCGCGGGGGAGTTCTATGTGAATGTGTCGACCCTGATCGAGATGCTGAACGGCGACGGTTACGATCATTTAAACGGCGATAGAACGAGCTATCCTTCGAATCACTACGTTCGCGGCGGGTAGTCCGATACGATCCCCGAGTACGAGTACGACGCGAGTTATGCACTGATTCACTGCCTGTTGACCTACCTCGTGGGCTTCGCGAACGATTACGTGACCTACTTCTCGACTTACGGTAGTTCGATTGTCTAGGCATATTAAATGTCAACACACGCACAGTAGAAACAACAAATACACAATAAAAACACGTTAGCACAAAACACACAAATACTTGTCGGTTAGTTGATTTGTTTCGCGATTGCTTATCTAAATGTGAGCTTTTTAGATCCTTTATCCCACTTCTGAATTTAGCAATCAGAAGTGGTTAATATTAAAAAAAAAACAATACGATACACAAAACAATTTTATATTTTAGTTCGTAATCACAATAATTCAACTTAATTATTTCGAGAAACAAATCAACCGTAATAGAAATAAATGGAACACTTCAAGTATAAATTGAACAATAAATAATAAAGAAACAATGTCTCACAGCCCTTGAACAGTGTTGTCGCTCCGAGTGACACCCGACAAATGAATAGAGTGACGTTTTTTTTTTTTTTTTTTTTTTTTTTTTTTTTTTTTTTTTCGATTTGGCGTAGTACTGTTAGCCTGACGCGAGTCGGCTTTCTACAGCTTCACCGGACTTTCGGGCGACTTTTAGGCGCTCTCAACCCTTACATTTAAGCGACCTCGCTGAGGGCACCCCCTGTGGGGTACGGACCTCGGCTCAGGGCGGTCACTGGGGGAGGGCAGGGACATCTGCGATTATCATTTTTGGGGAGGTTTAAAACTACTGGTTGTTATCATCATCGGCTCGCGGGCCGGTACTAGGGTCAGGGGGGTTGCGGGGAACGCGGCGCGGTCCTCGGCGGCGAGGACGGTAAGTCGGTCTTGTGGAGTGTGCTTTCATGTATTCCTCTCTCCTTCGGATGGCCAGAGTGGTCGCATCGATAGAGTGACGGTTGGCGCACGCCTTTTATACTAATTTTAAATGTTATGATGGTCTTCCCTTATAATATTATATTAGCTGTTGTGGTAAAAAATATTTTCTACTAAAGTTTACTAAATAAAACATAACACGTTCAAATACAAAAGTCACCCTCTGACAGATGGGGGGGAAAGATGTCTACTAAGTACTAGGTACTATCATAAATAGCAGACTTAAACGTTAATTTGTGGTAAAGTTTTACTCAAACATTGTGAAATAGAGCCCATGTAATTCTTTCAATAGAGTTAAAACAAAAATAAAATAAAGCAAGGCAACTAAGATCTGACTGTTGAAAGATTTTTTCTGATAAGTAGTGCAACTACGTATTTCATTATCTTCAAGCTTAATAGTCTAATTGTAACACGACCTGATTAAATTCTTAGTTTAAAAGCAATAAAAAATATTTAATAAAGAATACGCGCATATTGCACAAATGTAAGTAACTTAAGGTCTATTTTATTTTAAACAAGTCTTTTGTTGCATTTAATAGTATGAAAAGCGTTAAATTACAATTCCAATGGACACCAAATAATGTCACATTCAGTATTTTTTATTACTGCGCAACTAGGAACTGAATAACTAACAACCTTCTTGTTTATGAAGCCTATTTTATTTTTATACTCTCTGGGTTTTTTTTTATACCATAGGTCGACGAACGAGCAAGTAGGTCACCTGATGGTAAGTGATCTCCACCGCCCATGTACGCCCACCATCAGAAGAATCGTGGGCACGTTGTCGACCATAAAGGAAAGGGATAATTAGGGATTGGGAAGGGGAGGGGCTTTGGGGGATTTGGGCTTCCGGATATCTCACTCACCGTACGAAACGCTGCAGCAAGCCGCTACTTTACGTCGGTTTTCTGTGAGACAGTGGTAACGACCCGGTCGAGCCAGCCCATTCATGCTGTAGACAAAACTGTCTACAGCGTGGCTCAGTGTTTAGAGGTTTAATCCGGCTGTTGATGAATTTGCTGAATTGAGATAATATGAATCGGGCCAGGAGGCGCGTTTTTTGCGTTCTGGCAATTTCCTTTTGTAGCATAAATAAATCCGGGAATTTGGTTTTATATTTTATTTCCTTTTTATGTTATATATTTTTTATATCCTCAGCTACATAACGCGTTACACAAAAAGGTGTGTCATATTTAATGGTCGTTACATACAGATGACAGTGTGTTTATATACCGGATCTTATCATAATCTAGACATCCTAAAATTACGAGTTAATTACATAATCTAATTAAGTAAGCAATTATGTAATTAATGACTAGTTTATTACGATTGATAAGATTGGTCACGTCCTTAAAAATTAAGTGGAATGCGTGAGCGAGAATAATAACATCTTAATGAGACAAAAGCTGAAATGTATATCATTTAGTGTTGACAACAGTTGTAAGTCGAATATCGATATGTTACTCATTTGATAAAAAAAAATCTGCTTTATTTGTTACTTCAGGGGGTGAAATACTTATATCTTACACCATACGCTGCTTAAATTTGAACACACTTCTGTAACATGTTGTAAAGGTATTCTGTATGCATGTATAAACTATTTCAGAAAATAATTATATTCGATTACTAGGCTTTAATCGAAAAACATTCCAGAATAATTCTTCGTATATCGTTATAAAAGGCGCAGCCCTTAAGTAGAATTATGTATGAAATAATTATTACACATAAAAGGTGATTAAGTAACAGAATTAATCTTATGGCTTACACTATTTCAAAACCAATGCAAGAACTTTTTTCCTTATCTATAAGTAATAATTGTAGAGAACCTACAAGATAGTAAATTTATAAAACACAGTACATATATTGATTGTTCCTTTAAGGGCAAGAATACAGCTGTTCAATTTTGTCAACTGTGTACGTCATACAGTTATTTTTACAAGCGAACTGTGTCATGTGTAATTGTATTTGTACTCACTGCTTGCTTACTCATTAATCAGCCATGTACGAACGGCCATACCTTCAAATACTTCATAACTTGCTCCGATTTGATCTACTCATAATATTAGGTGATATAATTACAATACAGATACGGTACATATAAGGTCAATGGGATTATAGATAATTTATTAGAAGGTCCGATATGTAGTGTGTAGTTTTGCATTGGTATTTAAAAATATTTACCGATTCATTAGAACTTGTGATTCTACAAAGCGGTTGATTGAAAAACATACGAGTAAGTAGGACAGGAAAAAATCTATGCGTTTTATATAAAAATAACTAAGTACTACGACTAATACAGGTCGGTGTGGAAGTCATGTCGTGTCGCAACGTCTGCGAAATGTTTTATTAAATTATCTCTGCCTATAGAAGTTCGAAATGACGGCTGAATTGAACGAATTAATTGTTACTTAATATTGTCGTTAGCGCTGTTCAATTGAAGGTTAACGTTTATAAAATTTAAGACACTTATTTACTTAGGTAAACGTTTTACTATCGGAATGTAAAACGCAAAGTTTTGAAATGTAAATTACATGCGTAGAGAAAGGAGGAAACGTGGGGAGAGTGTCATTTAATTAATAGACCTACACAATTCCCTACACACAGAAACTTTTTAGATTATGTACATATATGATTCTGTATCATCGTATATAACTTCTATACCACCTCCAGTCAAGTTAGTCAAGGGTTTTTGGGTTCTCAAATGATATGCCTAAAGATCCAATCATTGACTATTGAGATTAATTCAAAATACGTTATATTAATGAACATAAAACAAAAACTGATCGCAATGATCCAGTTTGGAAGAAATATATTTATAAAGAGATATAACATTTACCAGTGCGGTCTCCAAGAAAACCTTTCATAATTAACTGCAACGTGTCTCGGGGTCCTTAAAACAACAATGTGAGTGACATTAATTTGTGAGGCAGCGCCTTGAGAATGAGCTGCAGCGTTTGAGTATCTTGCTCTGATTGACAGCTCGCGCCCACCGGTAAAAGGGAATTGCGTAATGTACATTGTGATGAATTAATCACACGTACGCCAACATGTGGGGGTGGAAGTGTGTAGCGCTGATCTCGGTTATTCCGTTTAAAGCAGGTCGTGTTCAGCCAGACGAAGTGGCGCCTTTTGTTACGAACTCACGACGGCCTAACGCGAATACCGTAAGAAACAAGAAGCAAAAGAAAAAGATATATTAGATCTTATGATACTGGGACGTACTAATTTCATATAATATTTTGCAAAGTGTTTTACGTACGGGTTTGAAAATATTCATTTGATTAACTAAGCGCTATGGTTTTGGAACGGCGGGTAGTTTTAATTATAACATTACTACATTAGACTTGTATAAGCTCTACAAATGAAGGTTTATAGACCTTATACAACATCCTGATATTTCCACACTGTGTAACACACGTTAAACATCATTAGAGAAATGAAATGTTTAACTTTGGGCCAACACATGTACGGTATACCAATAGAATGAATTTATTTGATGACGAATTAAAATGTTCAATGAGTATAAATTTAACAATGACAACATTATTTCTGTGGCCTGGTGCTAATAGGGCCAATATCAATAATCATTATTTTGAGTAATGAGCGTTATAACAATGAATCAGCATACAGCAAAAAGGGCTAATGTTAACTCTTATCGTTTTAGTTCTTACTCTATTACTAGGAAAATAATAATTTCTTATCGGCTTAAGTATACTGCAGCCCTTATATTATCATTTTTTTTTACATTCTCGTTTCATACAAAAACGGACTTTGGCCCTTTTAGCACCAGGCCACAGATTTATTTGTGCTTTATGACGCTATGTTATCAAATACATAATAATACTCCTTCCTATAATATTGGGTCCTTTAAACGGAGTGTAAAGAAGCAGTTAGGCAGGCCGGCATGATCGTGCCGACCAACGATAGACACACTTTGTCTTTGGTCGACACTATTCCTGGATTGCGCTACACTTATCATCAGGTGCGGCATAGTCATTTTGCCGAGCCAGGATCAAAAAAAAAATCAAAAATACAGTTTATTTTACCTTTTTAATTTGGTTTTTATTTATTTTGTGAGTAAATACTTAATTACAATAAAATATTACGTAACCTAACCGTCAACAGTTTTTAGCTATCAATAAGACACTTTATAGATATAGTAAGCCATATTTTATTCCATCGTCGTGTTGTAATCCTTGTTCATATTACATTGATTGTATATATAAAGTTAAAGCAATGTGTTAGAAAATAGATAGTAGCTAAATATATAGAATCCTTTTTCTACATATGTATACTGACCTAGTCCAGGGTCCATACATTCCTGAAACATCTCCTTTATTGTAATAATTATATTAAAAAAAGTAGCTGCGGGTGTCATTACCATTATTTCTATCGGCTCGCAATAATTTCACTTGTTGAAATCGAATTGAGAGTGAGAATTTAATTTTTTGTACCAATTGCGATATCAAAAGGCACGTCCGCGCGGTTATTACGGTCAGTAAGTACGTGTTCTATTATTTTTACATCAAAACTGACAATTTCATAATGACAGAAGCCTTGGGATGGCAAGTAACAAACCAATCAGCGGCTACTGATTCCGTAGTCGTTCAAACTGCATGATTCTCATATTTATTGACATACTTTTAAACGATAAAGTACCTAAGATATTGATTCCATAGGCAGACACCATATGTCAGCTAATGTTGTGGAAAAAATTCAAGTGATTTACATTGAAACTCAGCATAGCAGCAACCAGTCTTTTTCAAACTATAAAATTTATTTGTAGGTCAACTTGTCATAATATTCTTTATTAAAAAACTATACAAAAGTATTTTTCATATTTCGATCATTTGAAGTTTGAAAAACTTTATCATCTCTCATCATTTCATCATTTATTGTATATGTAAAAAACAGACTTCTAAATTATTGCGGTATATTTGTTGTTATTCATTGAGGGTTTTCTCATTTTCGTTGTACATTGTCATCAGATCTTAACCAAAATCCTATCGAATACTTAAATAATCATCATTAAATGGGTTCACATTAAAATTTGGCGGAGATATCGCGTAACATACATAAAAAACAAAGGACAGACGAATTGGAAACCTCAATTTGGAAGTTAGTTGATAGCGTGGGATTTAGCCGGTATTTGATGTCGTATTTAACGTTGTAGATCAAACATTCGTCCCAAATGCCAAACTCTTTGTGGAACTATAGAGGAAATATTTTTTGTATCCAACAAAATTAAAATTAATTAAAAATCCACATATAAATTAGTAACTTCAAAATCCAACTTCAAAGTATAAAATGCGTTGAGTTGCTGTTTTCCACTGAGTTGTTTCCCGTTCTCATCATCAGTTTTTAACTAAATTTAAATGGGACCACTTTTGAGAAATAAGCCCATATTTGGCAGAGCTAAAATACACCTCCAATTCAAAACCTCCTCCTTTTTGGAAATTCCCTAAAGGCCGATGTTAATAAACGATCTTACATTGATGATCCGGGTAGATTACGGAAATCAACCAATCAAACTAAGTAATTTGTACGCATCACCTTCAAACCGTATTCTGATTGGCTTGAATTATTTAACCGGAAAAAGAATCTGAGATCGTTTATAAACATCGGCCTTAAAACAATACTTAACGCAAAATACAAAGGAAGTTAAGGTACATTCAACTATGCACGATACTTAAGTTGTCACTAAAGGCTATCTGTGAGCAAGTATTTGTTGTCCATCATCATCAGCTTTTGTTATTGTTGTATTATGTGTTTATGGTTACTGACGGCAATAAACGTCCGCAAATATTACGGACAGCAATTTGTTTATGAAACAAAAGACGCGTTACGTCACAACGCGGTACCACGTCTTCTACATCAGAATTTAAGGCTTAGATTCCCATTTAGGAATAACGTGAATGAATGATTACAAGGGAGTGGTCCCTTGTATGCGAGAGGCGGTCTGGGTTGGTACCACCGCTTTGTCTATTTTTGTCGCTAACCAACAGTGTGTAAGCACTGTTGTGTTTCGGTTTGAAGGATATTCCAAGAGCATACACCTCTGACTTTTCTAACTTACGTGTATATTAATTGTTAATTATCGCTCGCTTTAACGGTGAAGGAAACATCGTGAGGAAATCTGCATACCTGAGAACTCGATAAGATTTTTCGGAGGTATGTGAAATCTGCCAACCCGCATTAGGCCAGCGTGGTGGACTAAGGTCCCTCTCATTCAGTAGAGGAGGTCCGTGCCCAGCAGTGGGGCATGTATAATACAGGGCTAGTATTATATTATTAAAACAATGACGCGCGCTGCCACTCAATTTTGATAACTAAAATATGCACGATAAAGGTCGCAGGAAGTCGCTGGATGCAGGCCGCTTCCAACAGGTCGGTCTGGAAATCTTTGGGGGAGGCCTATGTTCAGCAGTGGACGTCTTGTGGCTAATGATGATGATGATGATGAATAATGGTTCTGCGTGTCATTTCATTCATCTAAAGTCTTCCAGGCAGACTAGATCAGATAATCACTATAACAGAATATACCTAACTAATCAAAGATAAATCTATTCAACACATTAACGTAGTTGAAATGGAATTCAGCACACTAATTAAATATCAATTAATATATCGTGTAAGTATGTCGTCCCAGTTTAATAAATAGTTGTAAAGCATTGTAGGTTTCAATGCCATGCGGGATTAGTCTTATAAAGTACTGTATCAAGGTAAATTACTGTGTGAATGGTACGCGTATAGTTTTACTCCAAACAATGACAATCTATTAGAGCATATTATTTTTTGATACACAAATTGTCATTAATGAAATTGTGTTTAATTTAAGATCCAGGATCCGAAGTTATATTGTAACAGCTACTTTACGAATAAAGCAGTTTTTTAAACTTAAGTAAGTGTATTATTCGTAACGTTGAACTAAGGAGTTTGGTGTCAATTTGATTGTATAGTTACAAAACCAGCATCGACGAAATTGATATTGAATAAAAATCACGTAACACGATAATGGCAGCGCCACTCTCGGCGAAACAAATACCTCGTCCTCGAAATAATCATACGAACATTACGCAGCGGGCATTTCAGTGTTACGAGACCTTAATTACATCCATCGCGTATCACACCAACAGCCAGAAAAGTTCTAAATGAGCTGATTAGAGTATCACAGCCAACCAACACCGAACTAATAATTTAATCATTATGATGACACCAGTGACTAGGCACATAATGTGACAAGGTTTGAGATCATATTAACGTAATCTAATTTATTACATTAGACGGTAAAGATTGGTTGGCCTTCAGTTGTTCAGGAATGTTCGATCTTAAAGGTATCTAACGGTAAATTCCACATTTAATGGGGGGACGCTGCATATGAGCAATTATGAACTGTGCGAAAGAATGCATGTACGTGTGTTTGACTACAACATAAAAGAACACAGTATTTAAAATAGTTATCTAATAAATTGCCCTATATTTTATAGTATCCCACCGATGGCTTAAGTGGGATAGGTAGACTATACACACCTTCAAAATTCTTTTGCTAAGCTCAGGTGTACAGGTTTCCTCACAATGTTTTCCCCCCACCGTTAAATGCAATATGATGTTACTAACACAAAAACTTAGTGCTATTTTTTAAGAACGACTCGAAACGAAAGATCGCTATCTAGGTGCTTTTAACTAGTTGTTAAGTTAGTTAACAATAAGCAATTTATTGATAATAGGAAATCCATTGGTTACATAGACAAAACAAGAAAAATATCGATAATCTGTAATTTAATTTGCACTCATGCAACCACTATAGGAATAATTATTTTCGCAGTAGCAAGTTGGCACGATAGTAGCTAGTTTGCCGTATTTGCTATTAATTGTTGTTAAGTAACGACCGATAAGTCTTGACTAATGAACCGTAACATATCGTTTCGAGTGATACGATATCAATCGATCATCGCTTTAGTACATGCCTTTAACTCTTGTATAATGAACATGTATTTAAGTGTGTACGCGTGTTCTCGGAACTTGTCCGGTCTTACCGGCTGGCAATACAACTAAACATATATCTTTAATCACACATAACAGATAACTATCACATATTTCGAATGAATGGCGTGCGTAATTAGTAAAGTCCATAATAGATGTTTCAGCTGCGAATTAGCATCTCTGTGACATTTGTTATTTTAAATGTGTAATCAATGCTCGCCTGTCGAAGATCCTTATCGGTGCACGATTGTTTTTTTAATGAGTTTGTAGTGCACGTTTGTAAAGTATGTTTTAATATAATACTAAAATCGATTTACATCGGTAGCCAGCAGCCGTCAGTATATTATTACCTAATAGGGTAGCCACAACATTCTGTTTACGAAGACAGAAAAACATTACGCCGCAACATCATTGCGATGATGATTTTATATATTTTTTTAGTTCACAGCATTAAATATTAAACAATAATTGCGAAAGTATTTGCAGTAATTTGAGTAACACGAAATAAAATTATTTAATCCAGTTCACAGTGATAAAATCTTAACTGTTTTTCTGAATATGAACACGAAATAATATTATATAATATGAAAAGATAGCGTATTGTGAAAATTGCATTACAAAAATGTCTTCCTGTACGATTTCGATGCGTATTACGCGTGTAAGTATGTTAATTTACAATGCGGCGATGTCAAATGGCTCATGTGAACTGGGCTTCACTGAAATGGCCGGGCCGCTAGTTGTTTCGTATCACGTAATAGTTAGTGTTGTGCGTTGGCGCTGCACTGTCGATGTGACCACGAAGTGTAAACAAATAGTCGTCGAGTCGCGGTCGCTCGCTCGCTCGTGAGACGATAGGATTAACGACGACCGGCAACTAGAGAAATGCAGACTCGATTGATCCCGAGGTACACATAGATAAAATCGCAGCCGCGCGGCCCCGCACTGCATTGTGTCACGACATTTAATTAGAACAGTTTTTACTGTAACAAGACTTGCATACGAATTATGCATTGCATTTGCATTGCGCAAGATGGTAAATCGTGTGTCATTAAGCACTTGGCTAACAATAAAAGCGTTTTAAGTGCATCATACGATAGTAATTTCACAATTCATAATAATATGTAAATTTTAAATAATTACTTCATATTTTTTGTTTCCCTACAATTTTTTTTTGTGACGTTATGCTGATAGCCTCACGCGAGTCGGCTGTTTTCAGCTTCACCGGACTTTGGGTGAGCGCTTTAGGCGCTCTCAACTCTTATATTTAGATCATATGGGGTCTTTAGTACGACTAATATGATGGTCCGTACCTTTTTTTCTTATAATCGATTAGTGTAATTCATAGATTTTTTTTCAATTTTCTTAGGTTGCTTAGAGATTTAATAATAATATTGGACGAAGTGCAAGCGTCTTAATCGGAAGGCGGACCCTGGCATTAAGCCGAAAAACACTAGGCAGATTTAAATAATTAGAGATTACATATTTATAACGATATACGCCTTGTCCTGTAATTCCAGTCCATTGAAGTCATAAGTAAGTCCATTGAATCTACACATAACTTCGAAAAGTTAGGTTAGTTAGTTAGTTAGTTAGTTAGTGGAGTCTGCTGGGATTAAATCGGAGACTTCTGTCCCGGTAGTCTGTTCCAATCTTCGCTAGGTTTTGATGTAATTGAATAAATATTGACCGTTATTTTTTAACTAGGGCGTAGGCTGGCGTTTGTCCGAATTTTCCGATTTTCATACAAAAATCTCATATAAAAATCAATCACTTTCTCACGAACTGAAAGTTTCGAGGCAAATTTTTAAATTTTTCTTTCCTTATAATCTTATTTTCACAATATAAAAAACTATATCCAAATCGGTCCAGCCGTTCTGAAGTGAATGAACACCAATGTAATTTTATTTATATAGATTGAAGTTAATGTCCTAATTACCCAAGGAAGGAATAAAATTGTGTGTACATATCAGAAATAAATAGCTCGTTCGATTAAGTCATAAAGGTAAACCATATTAGAAAACCATGGTCATAGTGTGTTAACTAGACGGTTAAGCTGACAAGGCGATACAAATTGCTTGACAACACTAAGATAAACTTATTTGGAGGCCTATTATCGGATGACTGTAGATAAATAACTATATATTTATTTATTCGTGCAGTTAGTATCTGGATGTAGGAAAGGTCATTCCACGAAATTATGTATGTAGATACCTATAACAAAAGTACAACATCCTTATCTATATATATAAAAATGAATGTTTGTCTGTATGTCCTTTACAAAACCGTAAACTTTGCAATGGATTTTGATGCGCTTTTTTTAATAGATAGAGTGAATGAAGAGGAAGGTTTATATGTATAATGCATGCATGATATATTAGGTACATGGACGCGGGTGAAACCGCGCGGGACAGCTAGCTGTAAAAACAAATTGTTCAAGGCAAAGTCACCATCAACTTGATTCGTATCATGTGGGTAGTGTTTAATAATGATATAATTTTCATAAAAATCACATTTAATTAATTCCTTTTTGGTAATTATTATTCCTAATCGAAGTGCGGACATGTATTTGCCTTTGAACAACATTTATAAAACTCATTGGATTAATTAATTTACAGTACCAGAAATATTTATTCTTGTAATATGTCCTATTTTTAGAGTAACCGTATTATCAATCATGACTGGCACACGAAAAACAAAATTAAACTGCATCGTAATAAAGTAAAGCAAAATCACTTAAGCTTAGTAAAATAATCCTACTTTTAGAGTAACCATATTATCAATCATGACTGGCAGACGAAAAATACTATAGAATTCCAATACATCGTAATAAAGTAAAGCAAAATCACTTAAACTTAAACTTAAATCATCACATAAGATAAAAAATGAAACCGTTTTTATTGAAAAGAACATCAGTCGTATCCTCTTTATGTAACATCATTAAAACGATTTTCCTGTTGATCTTTACATAGTATAAAATGAAGTCGCTTCCACTGTCTGTTCGCGTAGATCTTTTAAACTATTCAACGGATTTTAATTCAGTTTTCAGCAATAGGTAGAATGATTCATGAGGAAGGTTTATATGTTTATCACGTTATGATCCATGGGATCAGGGCAGTATGCAGGTGAAACCGCGAGGCACAGCTAGTATAGTATAAAAATAATTACAACATTCTCAGAGTATGTCGAGGTACAACCGAAGCAGTATAAATAAAAGAAAACATACATTTTATTTGTAATGAACGGAAGTAAAGTATACCATACTGGGATGTCTAAACAAAACGATTGGTTTCCTGTTGACCGGTAAGGCCGGAATTTTCAAAGTCATAATGTCTTATTATCACATTAAAGCTAATAAAAGTGCCTGTTTGGGTTTAGTTACTCATACGACCGGATATTATGTGTTCATAGGTAAAACACGAATTTGTACCTCTTGAGCCGAATACATTCAACAAATAAATAAAGTAAAATAGAGTTACATATCGTCGATGAAGTACCAATACCTCCTAACTGACAATTTAGTCCAAAATTACTTTTTTATTACAATAGACGTAAACATAAACCACATCCCTTAGTAACTAATAAAAAGGTAATGTATTGGAAACTATTTACTATCAATAGTTGATCAAACAAATAAAACCTTATTTTGAACAGTTTTTGTAAAATAAAACCTTATTTTAAACAGTCTGGTGTAAAATTAGATTCTCAACACTTAGGAGGTATTGGTACTTCATCGACGAGATGCGTTTAGAACATTCTAGACATTGAGCCAGCAAAGATTAATCGTGCAAAGATGCTGAATACTCACTTGCCCTACAATACGTAGTTTGAAATTTACTCGAAAGTGACAATGTTGATTAGATATTTTCCGAATAACAGAGTGCAATTAACTTCAACATAACCCAAGGAAAGATGTCGATGACCCAATTAAACGAAATTAAACATTTGAAATTGTATTTAGAAAAATTATTATAATTATCGATTGTATAAACTTTATTATTTATTATTACTGATTTACATAGACTTATTTGTGAAACAGCTTGGATTTTTTATTGCAATGAAACATTATAAAATATTTTTTGTATCGATATCTTCATAAGTTTATTCCGTTATAAAGAAGAAGAAGAAAGGAGTGTTCCAGAGGAGTGTGTTTGTTTCAAGTTTCTCTTTGAAGGAAGATAGTCTTAAATAGTCCGTTTTTATAATATTGGTGATTATATTTCTACGAGTTTCATGGTGATAGGCGAGTCTATAGAGCTGCGGCCCGCGAGCGGATCTCGCCGTCTGCGGAGGTCATTGCGGTGTTTATCGACCATTTATCAAGCGCCAGCACAAGGCCCACCAACCACTTACTAGCACTCGTAACTATTGTATAATATCGATCACCTCATAGGTACTGAAAATTAGAGACCATCGATATAACTAGAGTACTTTTTAATAGATTACACAGGTAATTACAGACATTTTACGCAGTATGAGCTTTCAACATATCTATAGGGAGGTGATTAGAGTTTTTTCAATATATATTTTTTAATATTAATTAAGTTCATTTCATAGAACTGATTACACAGAGTTAATATCATGTTTCAACTAGACACTGACAAAATTACAAAACTTGAGAGGTGTCAAGGGACACCCGGATGGAACGAAGTTCCTTTCGATTAATTAGTGAAGGAATTTTAATAAAATTTTATTTGTCTATCTATTGTAGTTTCTGAGATATTTGAATTTTTAGAGATATTTTTACAGATCTTTCTTACTGGGGGGTCGAAATTTATTTTTATTGGGGCCAAAGTGTCGGGCTCAATAAGCCGATTGCGACAAGCCGTCGCACGACCCTCTAGCCTCAAAAATTACCGATTTAGGCCGAGGGGGGGTGAGGACAAATTGGGTGGGGGTAGGGGGAACGGGTTTGAACACCTGGTACTTCCATAATTCTCGAAGCTCCAGGGAGGTCGGCTAGCGTTGGCTGGTCAATCGGCGCGCGTGACGTCACCCGGAAGGTTCTCGATTTCTCTCGAACCTTCCGTTGATCGATGGACTGCTCGCGCTTGACCACCTCTCGGGCTTGACTAAAATGATCTCGATCTCGGGGGGGACGGAGGGTCCGAAGGGAGCACACCGGCTGCTACGTCGCCCAGCCCGTAAATCGGCGAGCACCGGCCGGTCTTACAGTCTACGTGACGTCACACCGAACGTTCTAGAGAGTTCCAGAACATTCGATGTGAGTCGTAATATTAAACAGTCATCCCGTAGACTATATATTAGACACTGTATAATCTGGAAGCAGCCAACATTCAAATATTTTATGATAGGTAATTTGGTGACTGGCTACTAAGGGCGCATTTATATGACAAGGAATCCCACCGCGTTGTGGCCGCGCGGCGGCCGCGCGGCCGCCGCGCTCGAATCACTCGAAAAACTAATGTAAACTCTATTGACTAAGCCATAATGTTTAATACTTCGCAACGCTCCAACCACGCGGCGACTGCGCGATCGTGTAAACGGCCGCACGAAATTTTTCGCGTCGTCTAAACGCAGCCTAAACGGTGGACCGCCGCGCCGTGTTCGATAATCAAAAATTCAAATTTCAAACCACGTCTACATTTCCATATGTCATAAGTTTTACTTTTATTAACGGAATTTCGACTTTAACTTTGTGTGCTAGATATCAAATTAATATTATATTTATTCTTGGCCGGAGAATTATGTCGTGCCAACTTTTCGTACCAATTTTTTCCGTCTAGCCCCCTTTCGCAACGCGCGATAAGGAACTACGTTCCAAAAATAAAAAATAATTATTTATAAAAATATCGCCGTCTTCGTGAACCCCCTTTTCCAAGTAGCGCTTCGCGGTGACCATCCTGACATGTTATTGGATCCAATTATATAAACCTCTAATTGTTGGATATCTTGGAAACTAATTATCAGTTTCACTTGAAATTTGCAAAGAATATTCTCGAAACATATTCAAAAAATCTTCAAGAAAATACAACAAAAAAATCGATATCCAGAAAAATCTAATTGCTTCTACCTCCTTAACCACTTGCACGTCCAAGGATACTTTTCTAGCCAAAAAAAAAGGTGGGTTGTACGTCCAAGGATACTTTTGTAGCCATAGCGACATATTTTATATAACCGTCGTTATTAACAAATTGCAGGTAGTTTTTGCGTGTTTCATTTGATTATTAGATAGCTGACGAATTAGTTTACAACAACAATCACGAGATGGTAGTGTAAGAAGCCTCGAAGAATAGTTTCTTGGGTTTTATTTTAAAAAAAATTATTAATTTCTTAGGTATTTAGTTCATTTTATCTTAAACTGCACAACTATCGTAAAGTTTACGCGAAGCGTAACTTATTAATAAATATTATATCAAATCAGTTTCTTTAGACTGTATGCAAGTTTTAGAAAAAGAATAAAACTCGTCTAAATAATAAATATCTGGATGTATTTTATTCTTTTACTTAACAATAGTAAGTGCACTCATAAAAAAAATCGGCTAAGTGGGCGTCGAACTACGCACAGTGACGGATTCTGTAGTGAAGACAAATATAGTTGTATCTACAAGATACCTAAAATAAGGCGACCACAAAAAATATGTTTGTGTTGCCCCAAGACACTATGAAAAACAAAAACTTGGGCAGAAGAATGCATCTAATTACAACATAATAATAATATACATGATCTAATATAAGCTCGTTCGCGGGAAGCAGCAAGGCCGTAGATCCTTTCGCATGACCTGACCGACGCGACGCGACGTGGCCAAAACATTTGTTAGTCAATATGTATTACACAATCTTTTTGTTATAATAATTGTTATCATCTATCATTATACATCAGAATGAAGAGTATGAAACAGGTGACATCACGGGTCTATTCTCCAGCAAAACATATATAAATTGACTGGAATTCAAATTTCGATACCGACATAGCTTTGCCCACTGTCATATCATTGGAAGTAAATAGGCTCCGTAAATATCTGTGCAGTAGCTCCGCCTCCGCCTAACACTTTGGGAATACTTGTTCCCACACTCCCGCGAATATTACCTTAATTTATAAACATTTATATCCATGTACGTGACGTGTAGCTGTCATTATTCATAGCTTCCCCGAATTTATCCTAATTAAATAACAATAGTTTTTGAAACTGTTTTAAGACGTTTGGGAAGAATATTCTATTACAAAATGTTCTTATATACATAGAAAACAAAAGGTTATTTTCAAATATATAATAACATTTAAATATATACCCAGAAATACATCCTGTTTCTTTCAAAGGTCCAGTTTCGAGAGGTTTTCTCGGGGGTCGTTATTTTAATGATGCCTCTACGCCTACTAGACACGATTTGAAGTCATCGAACTATCTCGGTTGACGTCACAATGAAGAGTAAAACCGACGACTTGCCGTACTGGTTTATACATAGAAATGATAATAATATGGGTCAATGATAGAATCATAATTAATGTGTTCATATAGTTCGAGTCCGCGAGCGTCAAACTTTGATTAATCACTCATAGTGTGTTTTGTTACAATATGTTGCACGGCGTCTGCTCGAGGCTTTATCCGCGTAAAATGCCGACATTCTTGTTGCATTAATTGTCTTAAGAATAATTAATATCAAGGTTTAACATCAGTTATGGAAATATATTATTATAGAGAGTGTAAGGGAAACATCTCCAAAAACTGACAAAGGTGGTTGTGCTGATGATTATGGACTTGATACAACTCAGTAAGACGCGAAATATAATTATCTATTTCATTTTTTATGTAGTTTCATGTTTTATTCATAAATAAATACACCTAACAGTCACATACATAGTCCTGGCCTCACAGTACGAGTCTTGTGTCACACAAAAATTTGTCTCGGTGCGGAGATAGAACCCACGGCCTCTCTTTTCACAGTCGGCTACTCGCCCGCTACGCCACGGAGGAAATAAAATATCACTATACGTTAAAATACATTTTCTTTACTGTCTTTACTTTCAATAAAATTAATAATGACATATTTATCAATTTAACAACAAAATACAAGTACTTAATGACAAACTCTATCATTGTCTAAATTCCAAGGAATATAGAGTCAGGTCTTTTGCGACATAACAGGGTAAGTTACAACACTGTGCTAGGGCGTTGTCTGGCCTGTTTATCGGATAACGTTTATGTTATAACTACTCGTTTACTGGTAAAGTGTCGACATGGCTATATCACCGACTGGGTAGACAGAGTTGCACTAAATGCATACATTACGGCAGTAGTGTTTCGGTACTATCTGAGCATCAACGAAGTAAATATAATTTCCAGATTCGAGACGATACCGTTTATCGCTTTGAGATATGTAGAATTTATTAACCTTATTGTGAAATATAGCAGCGATACTATAGCGGACAGCATAACGGTCTACAGAGGTAAAAGTGGCAAGTTCAAAAGGATTAACGACGGAGAAAACAACGCGGAAAAATCTGCTCTGCTGAGAATTGTCCATAAAAGTTTCATTATTTGGCTAAGGTTGAAGACTAAGACCTAACCACACGGATTAGTAGTGCGCGTGCGTAGTGTATATATAATATAGGCCTCGTATTTGTATAAATTTAGAATCAAATTGAACCGACAGCTTGAAAATAGACGTACTCGAAGGTAAGCTAATAATTAATATTAAACCCATGAACCAATCCGATTTTAAACACGTTTTATTTACATAATAATATGCATTTAGTGCATTTACAAATATGACTGTAATCTGGTTAATTTATTACCTACCAAAATTGTCCAAAACCAAATAAAATTTGAGACAATTTTAATTACGCGAGAGCTATGCTTGTTTTACTGTAATTATTAAATTATTTCGTTGCAATAACAGGAAATCTAACCGGCGAAATTGAGTAATGAATTATTTCATGTTTATGTAAAATAAAGTTCACATCATTGAATTTTTAATTTTATTGCACACAAAATTGGATGATGCGAGACTTGATGGAGCGAATAATTTCATACTAGAAACTATACATACTGATTATATACCAATATAACGTAATAATTTGCAATATTTAATGTCTTACAACCAATAGCTGTTTTACGTGACAGCATGCATTTCACAAATCATATGGAGATTTTTCGAAACGAATTCAAAATATAATAGTTTTTTGTGGAAAAATTTGGCCATAATATAATATTGTGTACTATGTCTTTTATTACAGAGGTTTTGTGTCGGTATTAAAATACAATGGCAATCTCGGTGGCGCAGTGGGTGAGTGGCTGTGAAACGTGGGGCGGGAGTTTGAGCCTAGCAACGAAACAAATCTTTGTGTGCACCACAATTTTTTATTTGAGGTCAAGGTGTTGTGACATTGAGAGTCTCTCGTAGTTCGTGATATTCGTGTCTTAGAATGACATTTGAAGAATTACTTTTTATGTAATATTACACGGTTAGCTGGAAGAAAATGGAAGATTTTACTCCAATATAGGCACAAAATTTTGCTGGTGGGAGGATACTTGTATCCGACCGGATAGCGACCACCGTACACTGGTGCTAGAACCTGCTATAGTGGCCCACCTTGTGTGGGTCGCGTTCCAGGGTCAGCCAGTGTATATCCGGTCTCCCCAGGGGGCTTGCCCCCTGATCCTAAACCTTTTCCTATCCCTTTTTCCTTCCCCTCCCCCTTGGCCCTTTGTCAGGCCGGCATGATCTTGCCGACCTACGATGGACACATTGTTTATCGTTGGTCGACACTATTCTTGGATTGCGCTACACTTACCATCAGGTGTAGCGTAGTCACTTTACCAGGCCAGGATAAAAAAAAAAGTGTGTGATCCTTAAAAATATCTGTTCTTTTTTTAAACAGTTCAAGTTTAATATTCAAGGAAAAACCATACAGAGCTTGTAAATTAATAGGACAATTTATATTAGGTTGTGTAAAATTTTATTTGATTACAGTTGGGTAATACGTTATACACTCATTTAATGGTTACTTGCCGGACATGATATAAGTACGTACTTAGAATATGATAATAAAAAATGGCGGATACACGGCCATTACATTAATAATTGTAAGAGACAGTTAGTCGTATTACAGCCGAAATTAAACTTACAAAATAAAACTTGTTTCCTTTATTTCTTCCTTATGTTGAAGCTACGATACTTACGATAAAAAGCGATCGATTAGTTCGCGCTTGTCATGTCTAAGTAATGTTAATAGCACGTACTTGACATTGCGTTTCAGGACTAGCCAGTAACCTTGTTATGACTGATAATAGTCCTAATTTTGCATATAGGTACCACCGTATTAATAGTACAATCACAGTCTAAGAGTCATGCAGAATGTTAACATTACCCGCCTGTTTGTCACACGGCAACACATTTGCTACGTCAGACTTTATTGACCCACTGTATGATTTAAACTGTGCTAAAATCATCAGGTTTAGTAATTTAGAGCCGGGAACAAAAATATATCAACGGACGTGGCCGCAGGGCGTCCAAAACAAGCAAGCAACATTTGCTTACGCAATCCACAGCCGGATAAATCGATCGTTATCTACTTCTGCTTAATGCGATCGGAGCACCTGACCACACTGCAATACTTTTGTCTGGTTAATGGTTTTGAATATGTACTAGACAGCTTGAATATTGCCTAAACGGAGACTTGCGTGGGCTTTTCAGACGATTAATGTACGTTTTTAAGTTGGGTCAGGGTTTTTATATATCTACCAGTCACTAGACGTATTTTAGTATTGCATATTCTGACCACTCGTACATACTTTTGATTTGAACGGACCTATCTTAATTAAAATAATTATGTAATACCTGACACATCTATGACACGGTCAAAATAATGATTATGATTAATTTCTAGTACATATTAGCAAACTAATAAAGTATGTTCAACATTTATGCATAAAACATTAAAAAACATATATTAATGTGTATTAAGTATGAAATTTACATAGATTTATGAAGTTGGAACTAATACCAGAGCAGCATAGGTGTGTCGCAAATTTGAGAAATAATGTGTTGGTAATTAATTGAGATCGTGTTAGCAGATTATGCGAATAAAAATTATAGTGTCATAAATAGTAATTTTATGAGTGTGACACTCGTCCAGTTTCCCAATATAGGTCTAATTTATGCGATGCTCTAACGAACGATTAAAAGCGTGCTGTATATTTACAGTGCTATTGCAATAGAAAAGGATAGTGCAAACCGATGGTGCAAACATAAAAGATCATGCATGCGTGACCTGGTAGGTATATTGTCAACTCAAGCGGTTGAGTTATGTGACATACTGAAATCATATGTTAAACAGCATAGTCTAAACGAGGCCTTACATTAAATTAATCTCTCACGTGCCACTAAATCAGCACCTTATGAATATACAATTTTATGTTTAATGACACACTGAAAAGTTTAGCGGCCAATTCACCCTTCTAAGCTTTATTTAATGATTCCAATAACATATGTAAGTGGAAGACCTTGCCGTCAGTTTCCTGTGTACCTAATGTCACTCTAATTAAATTATCGCCGAGTAGAGAGAAAACAAATTATTATTTCTTTGGTAATTATGTAACGCCATTGGAACAAAAAGTTCAACGTCCTATTTTATAAGAAAACCACTTTTTAAAACCAGTTCCTTAACTTGAATCTTTGAACAAGCAGATTACAAATTTTAATGATAAAAGTTTTTACCTATTTACGCATTCGCACGTTTATGCATTTCGAACAACCAATCTTTGATAATTAAAATAATTATTGTTTTACGTAACGTTGCACTATAAATAATAACAATTTCAATAATTATTGAATTGAGGTATCACATTACATACGGTTTCATAACAAATGACTGTTCATTATTACGTAACATTAAAGTTCTTTACGATAATTATATTTACGATATATAATATAATTTAACGCGATTTTTTTCTGAGTTATCGTGTAAAATGCCACAGGTTGTTAATAGAAAATAATTAAAAAGTAACGTGAAAAATACAAACAATATATACTTATGTACAAAGTGTTACAAAAAGGGGGTCATTAGTCATTATATGCAGCTGACAGTGAGTGTTTATGTACCGGCTCTTATCAAAATCTAGACATCCTATGTCACGCGAAGTTGTGTCACTTGTTTATTACAATCGATAAAATCGAACACACTTCTAGAAATTAGGTGAAATGCGTGATCGAGAACATAAATGATAAAGTGAGACAAAAACAATGCCGTTTATCATCTAGTGTTATCCAAAGATGCAAGTTCATTTGATATAAAAGAAAATGCTTTATTTATATCCTAGCGTCGTATGTATACATCGTATCCTAGCATCCATGCAATCGCCTTCGATACTACGTGGGGTAAAATAATTTTATGGACACTATATCTTAGTTAAATTGCACCACACCTTTCTGTAGCACCTTATATAAAATAATCTGAAACGTCTGCTGCATCAAATAAATCAGGGTACTCATACGCAAATTGTATATTTTACATATGATGGCCTCTGTGGCGCAGTGAGAGAGTAGCCGAGTTTGAAGCGAGAGGCCGCGGGTTCGATTCCCGCACTAAGACAAATGTTTGTGTGATTCACTAATATTTGTTAAACACACAATTTTAAAAACAAACACACAACATCCCCAGTAGCTGAAACGTAAAAACTATGAGCCAAATGTTAAGCGCGTATCGTAAGCATTACACTAACAAGATTTTAATAGGTTGCTTACGACCATAAATAGTGTAACAGCATGCTGGCTTATCCGCAGTGTTTTTACTAGGTACGGACCAAATCCCTACAAGCAGACATACCAAATACAATACTAAAATTGCGAAATCTGTTATAAATAACTTATTTTCAACCTGAAATATTTTTCTATAAGTTGTATATAGCAAAGGGACATCTGCCACCAACAAGTCAGTTAATGGAAGTGAGAGAGATTTTTTTGGGTGACCAAAATACTATTTATACTGGTCTGTGACAATACTAATCATTAATTACTTTATTATTGACGCAACAAGGCCGATCGTCGGCAATCAGTAGCTGTGGCTCCAACAATTAAATATTTCCACTCATAGTTTAAAAATCATATAGTCTTTCAATGAATCTACGGTACTACTTTCGATACGCGGTAATGCGGGTGATCCCCGGTACGCACCTATGTAGCTTTGTATAGCAGTCATTCAGAAATTTTCTAATCTAAAACGATGCACATACCGTTTTCAAATTCAACTGTATATACATAACATTGAATGATGGATGTTTTTATAGCGCGTATTTTAAGATTTGAACAAAACTCAAATGAGAACCACCCGTTTCAACGCTTTCTCGTTAACATAAAACACGTTAGACAGCATAAATTTAATTGTGGTCGCGCTATACCGTCGTTTTTTAATAAACATATCAGCGGCTATCAGATGAATTCACTAAGCTCCGCGCCACCGCAGAAATTGATATATTTTTGAAATATTTAATGCAATTATAACAACAGCACTTCTCTATTTTTATTTAGCAACCCGATTGCGTATGATATGCAACCGGCTAGAGATTTAGTTTCGCATTCTTTCTACGCCGATTTTGTAAACATTAATTATATACCGAAGATTCATTGGTCTGGTGCATTCATTATGTACATTTTGTGTGATAAACGTAATATTAAATAAGTAAAATGTGATTGTGGACAGAAAGAAAGAACAACGGTAATTGTAGACACAAAAAATATAAAAATTATGACCGAGGTGAGACTGTCACCAAAATTGAGTATGTTTTTATTACATATATTTTTTTCAAATTATTTTTAAAAGCAAGGCAAATACAGATATTATCATCATTAAATATATAACTTTGTTTATCGGAACGCAGGATAAATTATTGTATTTTTGACCGCGTCCGTAATAATAGCCGTTGGGGACGGTTGTACCTGCAAGAGTGAGTTCAAAATATCTTTAAAAATGTAAACAAGAACACGCAATGTCTAATGATAAAAAGATAGAGACTATCCCGCCCACACACCCGCCACTGTAACTTCTATGCACCAGTGCACCAGCACTAACAGTGGCACGCTTTTTTGTTGACATCGAGCAGTGAAACTCGGCGAGTGTCTGGGAATGCCTTAATGGTCTTTATCCCGCAACGAAATTAATCAGCTAGGAGGTTAGGGAAGAGTTGGAAATATGAATTAATAAAATGATACATGGTAAAACGCGCTACAATACGCGCGAAAACATTGACCGGACTGAAATAATTAATTAGTTACTTTAGGCGCCTTCTACGTCTCCCGCTGCCCTACAGCCTCTGAAAACAATAAGTTATTTTGCGCATATCATTCCAAAGTACCGTAAAGTAAACCGACGTAAAGTAGCAGCTTGCTGCTGCGTTTCTCACGGTGAGTGAGATATCCGGAAGCTCAAATTCCTCCCCTTCCCAATCCCTAATTATCCCTTTCCTTTAAGGTCGGCAACGTGCCCATGATTCTTCTGGTGTTGGGCGTATATGGGCGGTGGAGATCACTCACCATCAGGTGACCCACTTGCTCGTTTGCCAGCCTATGCTATAAATAAAAAAACAAAAAAAAACATAATAGAAATGTTGCACAATTGTGCGATGTTCTTCTATCTGAGTATGATTTCTACGAACGACGATTCTACAAATACGCTCATCCTTCTTTAACTTCTTTTTTACGGTATTTACGGATATGTTTACGGTGCGTTACATCCCCAATGCACGCAATGAAACGGCCCGGCCTCGAAGCTAGTAAATATTACGCGAAATTGATTGGTATCGATACGCGAGTAATGCATGCGATGTCAATGAAACGAACCCTTTCCCTATGGTGAAAGTCCGTGGACATTTAGCGAATCGCCTGATTTCACAATGTGCTCGCAATGTTTCGTAATAAACATCGGGAAAGGTATATTATAAAGTGCTGTAACGAGGCTGGCCGCAGTATCAGCGGTTACAATAATATTTTTTTATACTATTAGCCATGTCTGGGTAGTCAGGGCGGAACTGAGATGCATAAAAAAAAATTCGGTCAAGTGTGAGTCGGATTTATGGTTTGAATATTTTTTTTGCTAATTTGTATCCACCATGATAATATATTATTATTATAAGAACATTGCAGCCGGTTCCCTATTATAGTTCAAAAGAGACCTAAAGGACTTAGTAGCTGATGGTCTTCAAAATAGGCTTTAAGTGCATATAAATAAGGGTCTTGTATGTTATTGCATGTGTCCGTCGCACCGCGATACTGTCCCGACGCAATGTGAAGCGACGCATCGCTGCTCTGAGGCTACTGTGACGTTGTCAGTATCTATCATCGATCATCACCGTATGTTTTATATGAAAAAAAGAGAGATATTTGATTTACACGACGACTCATTACCTAATAACGACCTACCTTCTATGCGAAAATGCTCAGAGAATATTTAGCTAGCTCCGCACTATTATGGGTATTGCGTACTGCGTCTGCATCTTGAGCGAATAACACGTACGAACCCGCAAAAATCTAAACGTATTAAATAACACCCATCCATTGTTCCGTGTGTAATTTTCCCAAAGAAAAAAATATCTGTGTTTTTAATTAATATCCTCATACGCTGAGAGTATACACTCATTCACTGCATTGTTTTTGTTTTTATAAAATAGGTACTATTGTTTGTATTTATTCTCGTTCTTTCCATGGTAACCGAAGTCTGATGACTGATGAAGACTACATTCGTTGATCTAGATACGTTCTTGCTACAAACATAATTATTATGGGGTATATTACTGATAATAACAGAATTACAGAATATATTTTGAGATTTGTATATTTACCGTTTAAGATGTTTAATCCTAAAGTATAAAGCTCAATTTTGCTGTAATATCTTCCAAAATGTTTCACAATAATTAGGGAGCAGTCGTCTCTTAGCATTTATTTAAATGCAATGTTATTTAAAGTTCACCCCTCATTAACTTTCTCATAAAGAATTACACCGCGATACATAACTCCCCTCTGCTTTAATTGGCAGTGAAATCTCATCGACTCATTCATAGCCATATAATTAGGTACTCACATAGATTTTCGGATAATTCTGTATAAATATTTTTTATTCCTATGGATTTGCCTCATTCCCAGTTTTGTACACATTTAGTAAATTTTCTATTTTTATTATATTGAAACGCTTTATTTATATGACAGCCTCCATGGCGAAGCGGGCGAGTAGCCGGTTTTAAAGCGAGAGGCCGCGGGTTCGATCCTCGTACCGATACAAATGTTTATGTGATACACAAATATTTTATTCGGGGTGTGGGTGTTATGAGACCGAAAGTCTCTCGTAGTTCCTGATACCCACGACACAAGACTCGTATCATAGGGGGTTAAGACTATGTATGTGACTGTTGGGTGTATTTATTTATTTTATATCTACAGGCCGAATAGAATCCATATAATATTAAATTAATATCAGCTCTGTACTATGACAGACTCCGTGGCGCAGCGGGCGAGTACCCGGCTATTAAACGATAGGTCATAGGTTAGATTTCCGCACCAAGATAAATGTTTGTGTGATGTACATATATTTGTTTCGGGTTTGGGTTTCTTTTCTGCCCAGAGGGGGTGACATCAGGCAGATGGATGGTGGTAAAAACTAAAAGCCAAGTCTTTCTGTAACATGTGTTAAAAAGCATGTTGCGCTGACCCCATTGCTAGTGGAATAATGGAACGTGGAACAAAAACAACCTTGTATTATACGAATACCGTCCCATTGCTAGGCGTTGGCCTTTTCTAGTTAAAGAGGTAGGCTTAAGACCAAAGATACCTAGCTAATCCTAGCTAGCTTTTTTTAAGACTTCTATGCAGGTATCCTCACTTTTTGTCTTCGCCATTATAGCAAGCTATAATTATTGACAATGAATATATACAGACATTAAAGTCGGAGGTATGTACTCTGGGGACTGTTCGAACCCGCGACATATGCTTTGGCAGGTCATCTTACACCCATTAAGCTATTACTGGAATGCTTATCTAAATAAATCTAACGTGAAGGTCTTGGCTTATACATACATGTATAATAATATAATATATCAAATAAATTATCCCCTCGAGAAAAGCTTACAAAGAATTGTTTAAATTTGAAATGTACCAAATATCGACACGCCTGCAGTATAAAGTATAAAACAAACATCTTGGTACTTTAAGTCGAAGAATGATTGACAATAAAATACGGCTTATGTGAACCAGCTACATATTCATGATTATTTATTCGGTCGTCCCGTTTTAATGGTCAATGCGTTATGGCGGGCCGATCCAAAAATAGAAAGATTAGTACCGAGGCCTGACCACCTTGTTACATTTTCCAACGCCCGGGGCGGAGTTAGTTACCACGTAATTATTATTTAATTGTCACAGAAAAAAGATTTTTCTGTGCCGCTTACCTACAACGTTTAAGGTTGAGGTTATACCAGTATATAACATTATTAAATGTACTTCAATCGGTTTCCGTTAACCTCTGACTTTTCTGAATATTGAGCAACATGTGCAATTAGACAATACCTTTGTTATTAACTAGTTAATTAAGTTTGCCTGTTTGGCATCCTTTTCAAATGTAAGGTAAATGTAACGCAACAGTTATACCTAAAAGGGAAGCGTAAATCATGAAGGAATTGATTACCGATATATCCCTAGTGGCAGACTGCCGTAAACATCGCTGCCACAGTTCGTCCAGGGAAATGAATGACAAGCACGGTCGTCGGCGCGGCGTCGGGTCCCAGACCTCGGCCACATACAAGCCATTACCAACTTTCCACACTTTCTGTGTTGGCAAGTTCATTAATGCTATGACTCATTCGTGTTTTGACAAAAAACGCGCCGCGCCACAGACCTTTGTTTGCGTTCACTTCTACTTTTCATTTTAAATAAACTTTATGGTCACTTTCCAAGAAAAATTAAGTATTTAATTTGGGGCATAATAGGTTCGATATGTATTTTATTTCGCTGTTTATTGTGTTTAATAGATGTTATTATAAAATAAATAGTTAATATGATTTTTGATACCTACTTATCTTTTTTATTTTTGCATTGATATATATGCGCTTTTTTGTTGATAAATTAACAACTTTATTCTTTCTTTCTTTCATATTAGTTGGAATTAACGTAACATCCTAGATTTAGGTATCTATAAGTGAACAATTTAACTATCTATGTTACATTAAAACTTTTGTGTTTTGTACTTATATTTAAAATGGCTAGAATAATGTAACATCAATTCTATTATGCGTCTCAACTTTGAAATGGAACTAAGTCGATCATTTCTGTGTCAAGCAAAAATAGCAATATTTTGTCATCGTTACGAAAAGTATGTGAATTATTGTAACAATGACAAAATTACGTTATTTTATCAGTTCCGTGAATGTATTTTCAATGTTACATTCATGATCGAATTTTATAATGTATATATTTATAAATAATATAATTAACGATAAGCATCAAAAAGTAAAACACTTATTTACATCAAGTTTATAAAAAAAAATACGTTTTTGTAATCAGCACCCCAAGAAACCTTGAAAATGACACCCAAGACCATTTTTAAAAAAATCTGCCATTTTGGATTTCATACAAATCTTCCTCGGACTTTAAAGAATAATTTAAAAAAATAACCGAATTGTGCAGCCGTTCTCGAATTTTAAGATTTTGAACAAACGAACATAATTTTTTTATTTAATTGTATGACGAGATGAGCAAGGCGCTCGCCTAATGGTAAGCGCCACGCCTGCCCATAAACAGAAGCAACTCAACACAAAACTTAGTCCGACGCTTCTAAGAACGAAGGTGAGAGTACCTTGAAGGTTGGGCGGCACGTTTACGTGGAGTCCCCATATATCCGATATATCCGATTCTAGGATACTCGTATCCGACCGGATAGCGACCACCGTACACTGGTGCTAAAACCTGCCATAGTGGCCCACCTTGTGTGGGTCGCGTTCCAGGGTCAGCCAGTGTATATCCGGTTCTCCCCAGGGGGCTTGCCCCCTGATCCTAACCCTTTTCCCATCCTTTTTCCTTCCCCTCCCCCATGGCCCTTTGGCAGGCCGGCATGATCTTGCCGACCAACGATGGATACATTGTTTATCGTTGGTCGACACTATTCGACTATTCGGTAGTCACTTTGCCGAGCCAGGATAAAAAAAAAATACAAAATACACAAATATGTGTAGAAAACCCTATACTGGCAACCTATTCTGTTATTGTATGAATGTAAGAATCAACAGGTAACGTAGTATATGCGTACGCAACACTTTCTAGTACGGGTTACCAGTGGCATTTAGTCGCACTAGTTCTTGCCCTACATTACCTAACTTGCAAGTATCGATATTGTGCACTGCTTCCGCATCAGCGAAACACATTTTAGTGGCCACAAATCAACTGCAAGCGACTTGAAGCTCGTGCTTTGCGCAACAGTCCGGGTATAGTTGGCAAACGTCGACACTGTCATTCTAAACCATTGATCGACACGGGAAAATACATATAATATCTATAATTTTACACAGCATATAAATGGATATCTTTCTGTTGGTTGGCACAGGTTAGTAATATAGTGTCACGTCTACGTAGGTTTTGCGCATTTCAAAAACAGAAGCAAGGTGCTTCGATATCAAAACACTTCACCTTGTCATATATTTTTGTAAACGAAACAATGTACAAAAGTAGCAAGCCTCACGCACGCCGACATTCACGTCATGACATTGATTTTAGACGTAATTTATTCACGAGAAAAATCTCGCAACATACATTGTGCTGTCTATTGAAGGCAGGTCTAAGGCATCGCGACAATGACCACGAAACGAAAGTTTATTTTCATAACACAATGGCTTGGGAATTCATTACCGCTTCATTTAGAGAAATCTTGATCACCTCCGGCAAAGTTGCTGTTTACACTCGAACCACCGGCTTTGCTTTGTAAGGCAGTAACAGGGATATAATATATTATATAGTAACACCAATAATATTGTGACTACACAAGTTAAAGAATGCGATATTTAGATACACAGGGCGTGTTTGTTCTTATCTTGAAATTATGCTGAATATTATAATTTCTGGTATGACGTTTAGGTACGTTAACCAATAATAGTGAAATAACAAAAAAATACAACATTAACGATGAATATCTCATCAATACGTTACGACTGAAATGATTAATTATGAGTGAACTGTAAACCATAATAACGTTTATAGGTTGTGGTGCAGTGTACGGCACACGGTGTGCTGCGGCGGCGCGGCGTGCCGGCAAAACCTGTCGATATGGCGAACGTTATGCAATTAAATATCAATAAAAGTGTTATGACAATGCTTATGTAATACACAACTCACAAGGAGAGGGTAAACGCACGTGGCCTTTGTCTTGATCGTAGATATAATACAAATGTTTTCCCAAACCATGATGGTTTTAGGAAACGCTTTGTTCCGTCATCTTGATTACAATTCAATGGGTTAATGTAATTTTTTTTTCTTTACTTGTCCTATGTTATTTTAGCTAATTGTGACGAGATTATGTTTTATACTGTTGTGCAGGCTGTAAATAGTAGACATGCCTGTCAATTTTGCTTTGTTGTGCAATATTTTATTGTGAGTTTTGACGTATTGACTTTACGGACCATCTAGAATTAAGATGAACTTTATCTTTGGTATAGTTTATAGAATGTGGTGCTGTCATTTTTGGTGAATTTATTATACATAACTAACTCATGTTTTTCATTAAGCGAATTCTGCATACATATTATGTTATTGTTTGATATAATATCGATACTGCGTTTTAACATTTAAATATCAATAGATACAAGACATAAAAAATGCATTGTTGCAGAAAAGTCAAGTTCGTTCTTATATCATAGAATTTTTATTAACTAATCATACCATATATATATTTATTATATCGCTTAGCTTACAGTAAATTAGGTGGATATTTTTGTAATAAATGAAAGCGAGAGTTAAATCGACTTGGATGTCATGGAACTGCTGTTTTCGTTTTCTTTGTTACTAATTTCCTTGACTTCATAATAAATGTCCTAAATCCCATAATATTCCTCCAAATAAGGCCCAAATCCCCTCTGTTACTAATCCCTATTCCATTCTTTTAAGGTTAGCAACAAACCCATATTAGGAGTAGAGATCACTTACCATCAAGTGACTCACATGTTCGTTCGGCTTTGCTATAAAAGATGGATTTGTTTTTCTTATATGTTAATGACGATGAGCTTATTATGTAGCTATTCCACCATTGCAACGTGGTGGGTCAAGTTAAACGAAGGAAATTGGTATGTTTTGAGCGTGAAGAATAAATATTGTTTTAAAGCTAAATTTTGATAAGGGTATTATTATTTATTTTTGTATTTTTTTTCGTATGAATTTAATCAAAAAAGAAAAAGACAACACATTACTTTTTAAAAGTCGTGTCATATTTTAACTATGTACATAAGTGTAGTACATATTTAAACCTAGAGTACGATAAGTATTTCACTCCCCGTAGTACTAAATCCGATTGCATTGCTGAGACATAAATAAATATTTTCCGTTTTAACGAAAGAGTAATATGTCGATATCGACTTACAACTTTCGTCAACACTTAACGATATACAGCTGAAATTTTGTCCCACTCCAGCATTGTTATTCTCGCTCACGCACTTCACTAAGGTTGTGATTGCTCTTATCGATTGTTATACATGAGTGATTAAAATTAAATCAATGATTAATATAAAAATTTTAGGACGTCTAGATTTTGATAACATCTGGTACATGAAAATATGTGTATGTAATAATATATCTGTATAACATTTTTCTGTTACCAGTTGTATACAAATATATATAAAGATAAAACTCAAATACTGTTCTATTTTCTTTTATAACATTTATGAGACCAGTAACATTTCACGAACCAATGATACAAAGCTAGAATCTCCATTCAAATTAGATTTTATTCATTTGAAAAACTGTTTCGAGTGACAACGTGTTAACTTCATTTCTTTTATAACTTCCACCTGTTAGTATATTTATCAAATTACATATCCACTGCGAAATAATTACGTATGCAAGCCGCTTCAATAAAAGTTCGTGATTTGTATGCGAACTATGCGCGCCGCACATTATAAATCGGCTTCCATTGAGAAATGTGCGCCACAAATATTGTAAACAGATTCGGATATTCTATTCTAACTTCAACAATTATCTGACACTATGAAATTATTTCAACACTAAATATGGTTCACAATGAACAATTGGAAACGTTAACAATCTGTGGCCGTAAGTGAGAGTATATCACAATAATATCTTAGTTAATTAATTACAGCGCACAAGGTTTATGTGAGAGTGCATTATTCGAGAACTTTCCTTCTTCAAGTTGTATTTCGAACTCCGAGGAGAGACATTTGTTTCACATTGCTATGTGTTTTTGTGTTCGAAATATCTTGTTTATCATCATATGAACGTGCCAACACTGGTAGCAAGTTTTTATATCCATTACAAAGGAAATACTATTTATTAGCGAACTAAAACATTAACGAAGTGGCAGTTCGACAGTTTGGTTGCCGGATACGGCTTTATGGGCGTTTGGTGGTTTTAATTGATTGGGTAACCGCGCGTAGAATATTCTTTCTGCGTGTAGTTTTGCCCATAAGTAATTATTGCCGCTTTATCACACATACGAGCGAAACCGGTTGGGTGTTTTGATTTGTACCGCTTTTTGACCTATATGCACACAGATATATTCTTATATAAATACTTAGTGTCATTTTGTTTTTCTTTTAACAATGAAATGCAGACTAGGACTGGTCCTTGAACTATATATCAATGATAAATAAACTACTTTATGGGGTCAAATAACTAGTTTGTCATCTACTATATTCGTTATTAATTTCGCGTTAATCAGTACCTATATGTTTTTATGTCACCATATTTTTCATACAGTTTTTGAAATGGTGCATTTGTGCTAAAGACTGTGTCGTCAACAGTATGACCGGCCAGCTGAACCGGGGCGGTACCACTGTCTCACAGAGAACCAACGTATTAGTTTGCTGTTGTGTTTTGTGGTCGGTGAGTATACCAGAGGTGTTATTCACTTTACAGGCAGAGCAAGTATACAATATTTCTTTCAGGGATAAAGAGGTGAGCCTATTCAGGTATTATTTTCATAGTAAATTTAATTCATAAATATATGTTGAAAGTTTACCGGCCAAGGGCTATTTATGGTTTGTGGAATAACAACTACGATAAGTGGGTAAGAATGATGATAAGAGTATGATTACTATCGTAAAAGCAAGGTAATATTATATAATATATAGAGTTCGATTCTATTTAAAAGGGCGTCCACGTTTGATCGTTTCAACACGCGACGCTCCGAAAGTCTGTCCCGTCTCAGGTATGTATGGCGTACCAGAGCCTAGGGGCTCTAAAATAGGTTTTATAAGACAATACGAAGCGACGAAAATCTAAATCATAGACCTATTTAACATAGAACATTCATCACAGTAATAATATTTCTAATATAATATTTCTAAAATCCTTTGAAAATAAAGAGTACTGTACATTTCTAATATAAAATATTGTGACTAAAATAAAGTAGTCGGTTAAACATGTTTAAAAAAAGGAAATGTGTTTTATTATTGCAACGTGTTACGTATTTCTATTTTTTATTTGCCACTTAAATAAAATTATTCTAGGAAACAACAGTATATCAACAATTTTCATAAACGTTTATATCTACTAATTATTCTTGTTGGTATAATGTCTTAAATGTATATGTTTAATAGCACCTAAACCTTTGAGTATAATTACATCAATTTGCAGTTTTTCGGTTATGAAATGATACCCGTTGCCCAACAAACCGCCTCCGTTTAGAAAACTCGTTACAATTTCAGCATTCGCAACATTGCTTGCCACTTAAATAATTGAACCTAATATTAAAATTATACATACAGGATAGGAAGTTGTGCAACATAAAATATCTTTGAATTTATTTACTGAATCGACAGCTGGTGCCGGACTCTTGCAGTAATTTAAGTGTTACATTTAATGACTAGCACAAATAAATGTCTCATTGAACATTTCAATTGCATGCTAATGTATCACACCTATGTTTAAAAACGACATTTAACCCACAATTCAGACTTTAGACTGAGATTTGTTTACAACCTCGCTTGGTACATTTACTGTCTATTATTAAATTGAGCAATGATCGTTTTCGCCGATCTATGTTTAACTATACCTACTTATCTCAAACCACCAACAAAGATCGAGGCACTGCGGAGATGCAACGTATAAATTGTCTGACTTTTTCACCGTTAGAAATCTAATTATTATACCCAATAGACATCCACTTAGTCCCACAACACTCAGACCCAAAATAAATATTAGTGGATCACACAGCAGCACAGCCGGCTACTAGCCCATTGCGCCACGGAGTCTGTAAAAACCACGTGCCGGTAAAACAAAAAAAGTATATCTTTAGCTTTCCTCAAAAATCATGATTCCAAATCGTTGTACTCCAGCAGTATTTTGTTACGGCTAATTGACTTGTATTTATGACTTAGTCACGTGATCGCTGCATGGCATGTTTGTTGTACGGGCAGAAGAAAAGCAAAGCATTTCTACAAACTAAATTGAACGTCTTGACTAAGCAAATTAGCATTATTTATCTACCCAAACTGTTATAGAAAGTGACTATCCATACGACAGAAGTTGATATTTTATTTAAAAGTGTGTTTTGGATAACATTAGTACACATTTAAATGCTTTTAATTAATCAAGCGCTAAGAAATGAGGCAATGATAGCCAGTTGGACTTACTAGTCGGTAAACGATTAACGAGTTAAGCAACCCTGACGCGGACAGTACATAGATACAAGTGTCTCGGTGTATCACAGAGCACGTAAAAACTTGGTCCCGGCTGTTACCAACTGACAGCAGTCGTTAAGTCTAAGGCTCTCGAGCGATTTGAATACTTTAACATTATGCACTAAACATTCAATAAGAAAAATTAATCATGTTTTTGTCTCTTTCACAACATACATATATACATAAACCCATGCCTGTTTCCCATAGGGGTGGGCAGGCACAATGGATTTCCACTCGCTACGACCCTTGCACTCTACATTGGCCTCCTTCACTTTCGTAACATTCTTATACCGGGTAGGATAGGTACTTCTGAGCTGACATGATTCGAGAATATACCCGGATTTATCTGAAAATATTCGCCGAGGTCTTCCCCTTCCCACTCAACCAACTCGCCACGTATAAAAACCATTAGCTCAAACACTGATGAGGTAAATCTCAAAATTCATGATAAAAATATTTTTTAAACGAACATATTATATCTACAGACAATTTTATTGAATTCTCGGCGGATACCTCGAGCGTATTTTATCTGCCCACGTCCAGTACTAAGCAAGTGACCTTATACAACGCACCGATTTCCTTGTTGGTTGTACCAGTTGCTAGAGATATTGTAAATTGTGTCTTGTGTCCACGCGAAACTAAAGCAATTAGATACACTTGTTTAAACAGGTACATGAACAGGTACAGTGCGTGGGGCGCTTAAAGAAAATTATTTCGTTGTGCCTTTTAAAATAAATCTCTATTATGTCACATTTATACCAACTTTTTTGCCATAGCCCAAAAATGCTTGATGTGATATGGACGAAATGAGTAAAAGTCTTACTGAAGGAGATACCAAAGTGCGGAATGGAGTGGAGGGAATGAGTAGTAAAGCGGACCCTGAGGGTGTCAACATCATATGGGATAGCGCCATGCAGAATGGAAAGTAATTTCAGCCTTCTTAGCGCTTTGGGTGAGTAACCAGCAGCGAAGCAAGAGGCCGTGGGATTGATTCCGGCATTAAGACATCGACAAATATTTGTTTCGGTTCTGGGTTTTGTGGGATCGTAAGTCCCTCGTAGTTCCTGATACCCACGACACAGGCTAAATTTAATGTTGGATCAGGACTATGCGTGTGATTGTTAGGTGTATTACTTGTATTTCACTAGTATCTTGATAAGTGCAGTGAACTGCTAAGTGGCAGAAAGACCGTGTAAGCAGTTCCGGCTATGTCACGGATTGACCGATTCAACTAGGTTAGTACAAGTGTCTCAGATAAAACTATCGTGAAATATTAGATTTGCTATTGCGTTTTATGCGGTAGAATTGTTGGATACATAAACATCCCAATCCCTACTACTGATCTTATAAGTACACCGCGATTGGTCGAGCAGTGTGGGTCTTCATGGGAGAGACTATGCCGCCCACACACTCGCCACTGTAACTCCTGTGCACCAGGATCAACAGTGGCACCCATCTTTGTTGACACCGGGCAGTGAAGCTCGGCGATTCTCTGGACATGCCTAAATGTCTTTGTCCCGCGTCGAAATTTATCAGATAGAAGGTAAGGAAGGAGTTAGAAATATTAAATAATCTTTACTTCTATGTGGTATTTTGGTGTACGAACCCTAAAATGAAATGTAATTTTAGCGAATATAAATATTTTTATCTGAGACATTAATTGCGCATCGATAGTTTTCTCTCTCTCTCAGGTGAGATTTCGTGGCCTTATATTGAGCAACAATTGACCAAGTGGGTGCAATGCCCTACCACCTGAAAAATTATAGACACATACTATTTTTAATCCCCAAGAAAAAGAGGGGATTAGTAATTAGTTTGACTCGTTTAAGTATTGTAATAATTTTTGACCTCATTTATAAAATTCTCTTGATATTAATATATTTTGCGTAACGTAACTAATTGATTAAAATATATTAAAAAAAGCGAATGAAATAGGTTATTGGCGTCGTGTCCGGGGTTTTTTAAGAGTAAGCTTACTTTTGTATATTATATTGATTTTAATACAATTATTATTAATTGATTCATCATCATCATCTCAGCTTATTGCCGTCCACTGTTGAACGTAAGCCTCCCCAAGTGTGCGCCAACCATCCCGGTCTTGGGCAACCCGCATCCATCCGCTACCTAATCAAAAAAAAAATAAAACAATTACCAAAAATATTTTTTTGTTTTTGTTATAATATAATATTGAATGTCTTTGTTACTATTTTAATTTAAAATTTACTGTTTTCGTTTCATTTTATGCTGCTATAAAGGTTACATTAATGTGAATGTTGTGCATACCTGTAATTGGGGTAAGCAGTAAGCACACGTCCTTGTCTCTGTTATATTGTTTATTACTCTCGATTTACATTTAATGAGATACATTTTTTTGTTCTGTGTTCATAAATAATTTCGATCCTAACGAAAAGCTTTTTTATGTACAATGGCATTCTTTAAAGGCCCGGCTTATATAGTGCGCGTCGGTTCGGCAACCGGCCTCATATTTTTTACCAACGTTGATAACTTTAAAATCACACATTACATTCACAGCGACAATATAAAAAAACGTAGCAAGGCCAAACGTTCATGTTATATTTTCGATAAATTGATCGTAATTATAGAAATACTAAATAAGCTGGCTGTTATGGCCCTAATTACCTTTCAAGTGCTCAGACTAAATTGGTTTATAACAAAGAATCTTATATACCTATGGCACTAAACCTGCATGTGTTACCAAATCAATTTACTAAAGTGACTTTGAAAGAACGTTTCATCGCTCAATGGTATTCATACAGATATCTATATGTATATCATTATACCTTCTGTATGTACAGAAGGTTGTTAAAGGTCGTAGTTTACATATCAAGGCTTGTAGAGATGAAATCATATTATATCCGAATATTTCGATAAAAGTAAGACCACCCTGAGGATATCTATTAACATTATTTATCCTAACAGAAACTGAAGTGACTGAAGGACTTGTAGTTTTTCCGGAAATCGAGATAAACCGTTTTTTACCCTTAAAAGCCCCCCCCCCCTCCCACTTCTCGACCTCAGATCGACCGTAATTTATTTTTCCTATCATTTTTTGTTGTATTCTCTTCCTTTTTCAATGGGTTTCATCCTACTATAATTTATTTTTGTTTCAAAAGGGATCGGCACTGGTCTATATTATGTATGTTCAACACGATCGTGACCCGAATGTTCCGATGTACTAATGACGCACACATTTCGGCGTTACTCTTGTTAAATGTTAATTATCAACATAATAAAATATTATATGAAATCTTGATCTATTTACAAGACCACTTCAATTTGTGTTTTTTGCCGAACATAAGCGATAAAGGTGATTTATAACACTAAATAAAATTTTAATGTTCTAGTATTCATCGAAGTAATTATTATTAACTGACGCCAAAAAAGCAGGAGGTTTTCGATTCGGCACGTATATTTTTGCTTTTTTTATGTACGTTCATCGATATCTCCATCAATTGTGGGCCGATTTAGCTGGAAAAATAATCATTTGATAGAGATTAGCTGCGATTTAGTTTCATATAAATTTGGTTGAGAACTGATGACAGAGAACGGAGTAAAAAAATGAAACCCCTCAACAGACAACAACTCACACGTCGCAGTTGTGTAATTGTATTGCAATTTACATACCATAGCTGTATCTAACACAAAACTAGAAAAACAAAATATTTTTCAAAAAGTGCCTGTATCAAGTGAAATTACAGCGACTCCAAAAACACCTATAGAAATTGTTATTTTTTTTTTAGTTTTGTTAAAATAAAATATTATTTCTATTAATAGTTGACTTTTGCTAGTCACCTGCGTTATGGGACGGGAAGTATAGGATTGCCACATTCTCGATGTACTGCGGAGATGTCATTTATCTAAACATAATGGTACGTTTTATGACTTCGTCAAACAGCGGACGGGGCGGGACGGCAACGCGACGCTGACGGGGACTGAGCAGTTGCAATGCATTAGTCAATATAGAAAATTTCACACAGACCCGTTGCGCTCGACGCGACGCGACGCGACGCTACGCTCGATACACGTTGCCGTCCCGCCCCGTCCGCTGTTTGAAGATACCATTAAGGTTCGCAACCGTCACAAGAGGTCGCGATTTCAGCGACACGTCCGCTTTGTATGCAGTTGTAGGTATAACAGGTACGTTTTAACGTAAGCGACGGACAGGTTTTGATAAAATTTCACACAAAGAGGACGTGGCGGTATCACGCTGGCGTCACGCGTCGCAGTCTTCCTGTCTCAGACGCGCAGTCAAACATACATTTACGCACAACATTTACGTGCGAAACATTTGCATCCGCTATTAGTTGTAAAGCAGCGATAGCTCAGCGGGGTCGCAGGTTCGAAACCAGCTCCAAGAGCATACACCACTGACTTTTCTAAGTTACGTGTATATTAATTGTTAATTATCGCTTGCTTTCACGGTGAAGGAAACATCGTGAGGAAACCTGTATACCTGAGAACTCGATAAGATTTCGAAAGTATGTGAAATCTGCCAACCCGCATTAGGCCAGCGTGGTGGACTAAGGCCTAACCCCTCTCATTCAGTAGAGGAGGCCCGTGCCCAGCAGTGGGACGTATATAATACAGGGCTAGTATTATTATTATTAGTTGTAGCATACAGATTACGGTGGCGTCTGCTTATGCTTTACCCTCGGCTGCGATTTCACAGTCGTTATCGATTTAAAGTGATATACACAATTGAGACGTTGTCGGTTACACGGCCCTATCGCCAATATGTTACTAAATTCTTAGGATACCATATCACTGGCCATATCATGTTATCATAGTAGGTAATTAGTTATTCACCATTCTCTACGAAAACACCGAAAAAATACTTAAACTTTCGAGCACTGCTAACATTTTCAAAGCGCTGTAACTGGGACTTCATTCCCATCACTTATAAGGATGGATTTTTTTCACTATAGGCCGGCAAACGCGGTAATGGGTCACCTAATGATAAAGAGATTACTGCTTGTGAAGACTCGTAATACCAGACGAATTATGGATCCGATGCGATGCGGGGTCCTAAAGGTTAGAAATGAGAGTTGGGAAGGGAAATGTGCATTTGGGTCTCCAGAGATCTCACTCACCATATGAAATGCAACAGCAAGATGCCATTTCACGACGATTTTGTGTGAGACAATGATGATATCGGGTCGAATCGGCCCATTCATGTAGACGAAAGTGTCTAACACAGTGTTTCCCAACCTTTTTTAGGCCATGCCCCACTTTAACATTTTTTTGTTAAATTTGTCACCGATATCTAGCATTGCATTTAAATAACCCAAAGCGAAAGGGTTAAAGACGTGTCTGGTCCATTTTTAAATTGCCCCCTTAACTATCAAATTGCTCCCCTGTGGAGCGTGGGCCCCACGTTGGGAAAAGTGTTTCTAGCATGTCTCTAACACATATAAACAGTTCGCCAGAAAGGAATTAAGTGACCCATTAGCACGTTCGCGCCTTCTTCTATAAAGCCTCCGTGACGCAGCGAACGAGTAGCCGGCTGTGAAGCGAGAGGCCGCGGGTTCGATCCCCACACCGAGACAAATGTTTGTGTGATCCACAAATATTTGTTTCGGGGTGTGGGTGTTGTGAGACCGAAAGTCTCTCGTAGTTTCTGATACCCACGACACAAGACTCATATCTTACTGTGGGGTCAGGACTATGTATGTGACTGTTTGGTGTATTTATTATAATTAAATATAAATAAAACGATCGTTCCCCTACTCCAGCTCTCGGTAATTGAACCGATGACCTACAAAAGCTTGTAGTAACTGGATGAGATGATCTGAAGGCCAGAGTGAGAGGCGCGGCGCGGGCGTGAGGCCGACTGATATACGTTAATTACGAACACAATGATGTACGTATACATCTCAGTCCTAGTATGTGGTACTAACACGCTAAAGTCAGCTTTGTTTACAGCACCAACGGGCTGGTGGCCCTATTTTTGACCAATATAAAAAACTAGGTATTTCTCAATTACACGGTATGTTTTTTTTTGTATTTATGCATAACTCTGACAATGTACCGATTTAGATTTTTGGTTTGAAAGAGATTTTTTCCCATGGTGGCCGTAAGTAAATTTGTTTAAGGTCTGATGACGGAGTAAGAAGAAAAATCTAACAAGCCTCGAACTAAACTACACGGGATCCCTCACGTGTACTTGTATTTTTAAAATAGATTTTTCAAAAAAAACGGACAAAAACTAAAGTTACAGAAACAAATGAGGGATGTTTCGAATATCTATAACTAAACATTCGCGAATGCGAATAGTCAGAAAAGGTATAAAAACACTTGACTCGGCCTTAATCATCGCTTTTTTAAATTATTGATCACAAAACATAAATAAGAAGTCAAAAAAATCCTCGACAAAAACGAATGATTAAAAGGTATAAAATATTATTATACTTAGTTACAGCATCGGGTCAATGTTACCTAGCCAACACTCTCGAGTATCGACTAAATTATCTTTCTTTTTATCTTAACTAAATTTAAAATAAGCTGAAAGACCTGTGGTTGAGCCCCTATATGAGTTTCTTTGAAGTGATAACTTCTTATGGGAGGGTAAACCGCTTCGTAACGTAACGCGTTACGGCGCTGCTCTGTCTGGCTTCCCTGTCTGAACGCATACGGCAGCAGTAGGCAGGCTCCTCCTCTTTCTTTATTAACATGTGCCCATGAATGAAAGCGCGTTGCTTAAACGAGCGATTGTACGCGATTAAGGCTATACACCTAAATTATTTAATCTATACAGAAAGATCTTCCATCCATCCATCCATCCATCAGCCTAGATTCGTCCACTGCTGGACATAGGCCTTTCCAAGTTCGCGCCACTCTTGACGGTCCTCCGCCTTCCTCATCCAGCCGCTTCCCGCTAGAAAGATCTTAGACAAGTAAATTATAAGTCAAGCATTTCCTCACAACTTTGTTGTATTGAGCAAACTTCAGACGTAGTGCATTCGCTCGTCACTTGTGATGGGAACGGAACCCGGTCGTGACCCCTTTGAAGCCGTTTCGACAGTAATTTGCTATTTAAATGAACCCGATGAGGGTGTCCAATATTTCTGACCAGCAGGGCTCGTTTAGTGTCATCATGACAACCGGCTTCGATCCCCGCACCGAGACAAATGTTTGTGTGATCTACAAATATTTGTTACGGAGTCAGGGTGTTGTGAGACCGAAAGTCTCTCGTAGTTCCTGATACCCACGACACAAGACTCGTATCTTACTGTGGGGTAAGGGCTATGTGTGTGACTGTTGGGTGTATTTCTAATGAGGTATTGGAATACATTCGCAGTGTCGTGTTCTGTAATACTCAGATTTTGTATATCGCTGAGTAGTAACCGCTCGTGTAATCGGTTTAGATCACGCTTCGCTTTAACCTTTCGGGCCGTGCTAAAGTTCACTTCGCATGTGAGCAATTTGTAACTTTTTCTGAAACATTAATTCAGCCGTCAAAATCCATGCACATTAAGCGTTTACTTAGTCCACCAGTTCATTCACGACAACGCTTTGTCGATTGCGTTTATTGCAAAGGAATTGTTATGATTTCCAAACATAATATTGGTAATGGTATTATGCAGTCACGCAGGCGACGTTACCCGGTAGAATTCAAAGCTTGACTCGGCTAGGTAATTGTCGCGGCCGCTATTGAAACTTTACGCAATTTTATTGTCGCTATCCATGCCCTATTTCGTTCCGACTGTCGTGGAACATACGACATGCTTTAACGTATGTTAATATTTACCTCCACGAAGGAAACGTATTTTACAAACAGATGCACAAAAGTAAAAAAAAAAAACTCGCCGCTGAAGGAACAATAGCAAAGACAAACCAAAGATGATTGGTCGGTGATGGTTGATGATTATTCTGAAATTCTCCCAAACTCAAAACTAGCCACCCACAGTCCTTATTGTTTTTGGGTTGTGTCTCGAATCTTCCTTCTGTTTTTTTATTTATTTGGAAAATGAATATTATTAATACTTCATAAAAAACTAGACATTATTTTGATTGTCTTCACGTTTATAAGACTATTTAAAGATGCTTTGTTCCAAAGGTGGAAAAACAAAAGATAAGTATTACATTAAATGCCTGACTCGTCAATTATCATAGGAGTACTAGCGCTAAACAGTTCGGCTCATCACATAATCAGCTCCCCTCCAGTCAACGCGAGTAAAGCCGTTGGTTTGTACCACTCTATTATGGTTCATCCGCTTTTCGTAACCTTTCAACCAGTACCTTCATTCGACCACATCAATTTACCTAAATTTATATGGTCATACCTGTGCACTTCAAGTTGAATATCTATAACATGGTATATTTCATTAATTTGAACGGTGTGTCTAAATAGAATCGCCTTCAAATTCTATGGGTTCTTTATTCTATTACACCGTAGAAAAAGGATTGGTCATTTGATTTTTATAAACATCATAATCAATACTGATCTCGTCGTTTATGGGCGTTGTAAACCAAGGAGATCTTGAAATTGTTTCACAGACAACGAGTGTGAATAAAATATATTAAATAACAATGCATGTTCTATTATTTTGAGAATTATAATTATAAAAAAGTTCTATATTTTCCCGCAGCCAGATAAAATCAAAATAGTTTAGTTATGACTCATTAAATATGTTAGGAAATACGTAAATACTTAATATATAATAACATATAACACATAATAACATAACCTTTACAGCATGGATGTTCCAAATGTATTTATAATTAACAGGATTCCAAATAAATTAATACACAATCGATGATGATTAATTGTTATTGAAAACGTTTTGGTGAACTATATTTTAGTCATCAGTAACAAATTATTGTAAAATTATTCATATATGTAAAGTAATATCAATCAATAAATATAAGTTATTAAAGTTACAAGGTTTGATTGAGTCGCATGATATTTACTTATATATTAACTAATTATGGATTCGTTGTGTTCCCGGTATTCCTTTGTTAGGCAAGGTTAAGGAAAGTGAAATTATATGATAGAATATTGCCACAATTATAACGTGTATGAAAGTAGAGATATCGATATAGAAGATAGAGATATCTCAGCTTGGAATGGTATCGACCGTCAAGACGAAAGTCGCTAGTGCAAAACCAGCCCCAATAGCATGCATCTCTGACTACTCTAAGTTGCGTGTGTATTAATTTTGATTATCGCTTACTTTTATAATGTTCTTCATAAGAATTTTGAGGGTATTTGAAGTCTGCTAACCCGCATTATACCAGCGTGGTAGATTAAGGTATTATTTCATTCAGTAGTGGAGGAGCGTGCGCAATAATGGGATGTGTATAATACAGGGATAGTATTAGTATAACGTATGATTGATAATAATATATTATTTCTGTCTTAACATCAGTCTACTTAGGATGTCAAACCGTAAGACCCTGGGTTTCTCTGGGTTTTTGGAACTGAAATTCAGATTTTGCATGTTATTATATATCAGACGGTAATTGAATATTACTGACGAGTGACATAATGTGTTGAGTCAGTTCCATTCATATTTGGTTATGATAGAAATCATCATCTGCGTAAGCGTAAGTATCCCCGAAGCGGAGAGATGAATCTAATGCTGCGTCCACGGTTCGCTTACTTAGCTTACGAGCTTAATTCCGTCCCATGAAGTGACAGGGAGCGACTCTATGATCATATTATGTAGAGATTCCAATCCTCTTAATTCCTGTGTGATTTTTTTATCTAAAACCCAAACACAATTTCTGACTGTCTGATCTGAGTTAATACCTAAAACCCCACTTGTTTCTCGGATTAAGTACGATACTACCAGAGCAATGAGGTGAACAGTCATTGCGAACAGTGAATTAAGAATGGACTTATCTAGATTTGACATTGTAATTAGACGATTTTGCATCAGCATTATATTTCACCCCGAACCATTAACACGCTTTTCGTGACATTGGCAAATCAAAGTAGAGCGATTGCTTTAATTTAAAAATATCTGATCTAGTTTCATATGATTTCAATTTTTCCGCTACATAATGAATGTAAAAAAATCTATTTAATATCAATATTGAAGGACACGGATATTAAGAACGACAAATTAATCGATCATGTCCATAAATTGGTCATTAATATAATTATACTAAGCAGGACACGCGTTACCCGAATAACAATATTCAATAACGTTTTTTAATTTAATACTTTAATCTGTTTTAATGTATATATAGTTTATGAGGCGTATAAATGTTAACATGCTAATTACTGTATACTTAGCGACTGTTTCACCACATTTGTATAAATGCTACTTACTAACTATAGTAATACACGGTCAATTACAAAAGTCACAACAGCATAATATTACATACTTATATGCGGGAAGAAAGATGTCTATTAGGTATTTTCAAAATAGTTGTCTTATACGTTAATTGTTGTTGGTTAAACCTTACTCGAACATTAGGGTATAGGCCCTTATAATGAAACAAATTCCGAGTAAACACCTCTTAAGCTTGATGGTAGGTAGATTGAATAGTAGTGTGATAGTGATGTCTTTCAGGTGGAGCAAGTATGTATCAGTGGCGAAGTCCCCACACAACAAGAAGTCTTCTGGCTTCTCTTTATAAACACATGTTAGAGAGCATAATGTATAATATGGATCACTACATCGCGTGGTGACATTTAGTGCAACGCAATATTTAGCCTACCAAGTGTGTACCAAGTTGTCACAAAATGCCTTAATCAAATAATTTACACAAATATTTTACTTGTACCAAAAGAATCTTGTTAACATTATATTTTATGCACCGGCGTGTACCAACATGTCACAAAATACCATAATCAAATAACTTACACTTATAATTATATTTTACTTGTACTAAAAGATTTTGGTTAACATTATATTTTATGCACGTTTGGAATTAGTGTGAAAATGCCTGTCGAGTAAGTGATGTAATTCGTAAACCTAGTCCGGGCATTCTATTATATCACAACGATTACAAAGTTTGCAATATGCATTCTAGTAACTATTGTACTGGGTATCATTTGTATGTATACATTCATTTTTAGGGTTCCTTGTCCAAATGGCAAATCCGTCCGTTCTGTCCGTTGGCATCGGCATCTTCGGCATTTGTCCGTTTGTATATCACAGTCATTTTATTCGGAGTTAGCACTATAAGGATGAAATTTAGTTGATAGATATTGAATCGTTGATAGAGATTTAATGGATAGAAGAAGAAATGAAATAATTATTGAGTGTATAAAGCAGGTAAGGGAATCGAGTTATCTATTTGTTTTTTTTTCTACTAACTGGCTAATACTATATATAGGTAGTATTAACGTAAATTCGTGTGCAGCACGGGATTCTTTAACAGGGTAGAATGTTGTAAAAATCCTTAAAAATCTTCCCTTAACGTGCATCACTTAACTCTATCGAATTAAGTCTCTGAATAAAAATTGCTGTGACATACGGACGGACAGTCGGAGGTGATGAAATTATAAGCTACCGTTTTTGCCATTTATCTACAGAACACTAAACATGATTGTAAAATTAAATAGATCGCCTAAAGTATTTCAAAAGTAACACTTAATTTGAGCCACATTAGCAATCAAGCCACTTCGGTTCGCGCGGTCTGAATTATACATGCTGGTTAAAGAATGTCATCATAGAGCCACGGCTCTCGAGTGACTTTTGTCATTGTCACTACAGTCAGTCGGCTGGATAATGTTGACATTCTTACAGCTCGGTGTCATGCGGTGTCATCATTTCCTCTTTGCGTTAGGAGGTGGAGAGACGTTACCACGATTAAAGTAATGCAGTATCTTCGACTATTTAGGAATAACTAACGCTTGATGCTAATTATTTAATTTATACATATGTAATTAGTCGTCCTGACTATCTGACTTCATCATGAGCCTAAACCGCTGGGGCTACAAACTAAAAATATTGGCAATTGATGCTTTTTATGTTGTAAGAATCTACTAAGAAGCGTGTTTAGATATTTCACTCCTGACGGGGTAAAATGGGGGATGAACGGTTGTATGGTAGTATACCGGACATATGACGGTGCAGAGTTTCACGCGGGCAGAGCCGCGAACAAGTGCTAGTATATTATATATGGATTTGTTACAAAGTTAGGTAATTATTTTATTTTTCTCCTGCGTGACTCATCACGCATGAATGACCAGACAACACGCTGCACACTCCCACTAATTCGATTTACTAATTTTAACATGTAATTTATTGCATCTTTTAATAGATCTTATCATGTTCCCGTGGGAATACCTTATCTGTTAATGTAAGCCATAATACCGAAAAGAACTATAAAAGAAACAAATGACCATTCTCACGATTATTGTCACGAGGCGATGACGATTGGTCCAAGAGATTTCGAAAGCACAAAGTTCAAAGCAGCGTAAGTAGGAACCAGTCCATCGGTCACCAGTACTCGGCGACAAATGTATGTTAATCAGGTTATAAGATCGTGTACTACGCGAGCCGGTCGTGTTGTGCGTGATACATTACCCAGTACTCCTGAGCGATATGGCCTTCTGCCGCGAGTTAGACATGCGTAGAACATATATATTTTGCCATAATACCAGTGCGATACTTTATTTAATTTTGATAGTATAAAAGATAATACTTATTGCTTCTTATTATTAAAACTGTATAATGTCGGTTATTCTTTATTACATCCTAACTGGTCTGACTCTACCTAAAATTATTAGAAACTCTCGAAACAAATCTAAATAAATACTGCAGATGTGATTTCTTCTAATTCGACTTTCATTAAATAAGTATCTTAGACTGTAAGTGATCATCTATAATTAATACTAGCTTTTCCTCGCGGTTCCGCCCGCGTGATAGCTTTTTCCGGGATAAAAAGTAGACTATGTTCATCAGGGATAATGTAGAATTCTAATGGTGAAAGAATTTTTCAAATCGGTTCTAATTGTATTTAAGTTTATTCGTTACATACAATAATACAAATCTTTCCTCTTTATAATATTAGTGTAGATTTTTATACTTATTAACATATATTGGGCCTTTTTATCAGAATCATATTTAAGCAAAAATGTATTCAATCGTTGCACCCAAAAACGGCGTTTCTATACTAATGATACTTTAAGAAATCATGCAAATGTACTTAACAACTCTTTATTAAATATAAGAAACATAATTCAATGACAGACCTATTCAAGATCTATATAATCCTGACCCTGCAAACACAATGGACATAATGCGTTATTACCACGGCCGTGCGAATTACAAGTGCATCACTGATTCGCAAGTGTAAAGCCACGATCGATTTCAGGCACGAGTTTATTACAAATAGTGCACATTATAATTGTTGCACGCGAGCATCATACACTAAATTTGAATAAACTGTCCATTACAGACAATTATATATAATATATGACGCGTCTGAGGCAACGAGAATGCAAGACCTTGCGCGTCTTGTTACAGCAACCGTGAATTTCCTTACGATCTGGAATATGTACAATTAATATTAATGGAATCAAATTTTTACGAAACATCTAATGTTCACAACTTCGGATTATATTTTTTATTATTATTTATTGTTTCATTAAAACGTGTAAGACGCAGAAGGTCGACGTTTACAAAATAACAATGGTGTTTAAATTATGGTGATATCCGTTAACAATATTGACTGCAGCGCTATTTTATCTTAAATGTGATTAATATCTCATTCGTCAGCTGGCAGCGAATTAAGTTTATGAATCGGTTAGACTTTGATCTTAAGAGGGCTGAGAGCGTCTAAGGCATTCACCCAAAAGACCGATGAAGCTGAAAACAGTTGACTCGATTCGAGCTATAAGCATAAGCGCCAACGAAAAAAATAGACTTTGATATAAAAAAAGAAACACAAGAAGATATATCATAGTTGCAGAGTTATGACTGTTCCTCTTAAAGGTCTAGAGAAGGCAGGACAGGACACTAATAATATACAACCAATTATAATTTTGTTTTATTATATAGCAATGTCATCGTCATAGTTGAAAGTGGATGTTTAAAAAAAGCGTATGCCGTACGCCATCATATATCAGAAAAAGAAAGAAATAATTTAGCTTGTTTTTAATAGATATTTTGTGTCATACTCCTAGACTGCACAAAAACAAGGTATTTTAATTCATAGTTATCATGAAAAAAAATCAGCATATGTTTTTTGTAGTTCAAGCAAAGTCTTAAGATAAACTTTAAAGATCCTTATTATTGTGATTTCTGTGGATCGATATTAATGATGTATTTGCTGATTCGGAAATTAACAAACATTTAATCTACATCAAAGTCAACTGATCATAAATAAAACAAATTGGAGTATCGAGCATTTTCGGAGCAGCCGAGCATGACAGCAGGAAAGTACAGTTTATAACAAAAGGAAAATATAAGTTACACGATATCCACCGCGCACATTTAGTACCGTATCATTGTTATGAAGTACTATCATTTCGCAACAATATCATATACATGTTAGTAACGCACGTATGATTTTTGCAAGTAAATAACTTGATTAATCTAACATGTCACAAAAGGTCACTGAACTCTACAGTTTTGAAAAATTGGAAGACTAGACGGACGCAAAACTAATAACTGCGAGTAATATGTAACTACCAGCTAGAATAACTATTTAAAAAGCAAAATACGAAGAGGAAATAGTGAACATTCTATTACCTACTATTAGTAAAAATAGAAACAGAATTAAACTGACAACATGCAGAATTTATTGTAAAATAATGCGATAAAATGATATTATGTGATATACGAAATGTAATAAATCAACGCGACGTTTGATCACATTTTTTACGCTTGACGAGGCGGAAACAAGTGGACCATTTGTTACAAGTGTGCATGCGAGTGTGTTAGATTTTGTATGTACCGGTGAAATGCGAAAGCTTTATCTTGAGAACGACTAGAAATTGTATAGTACGGTATTTTAAAGTTTGCACTCGGAATCTTTTAGTCTTAGCTTAAATTTATAATATTTCTAAATTTGAATTTTAATGCACAAATACTATTCAATTTAAAACATGTTTAATTAATTTAACATCTTACCAGAGACTTTGAAACATTAAAAAACACAACCAGAGCAATTACAATTAAACATCAATCAAAACGTTGAACATATTAGTTAAGTTTTACGACCTAATAAAATTAACTATATGAAAAAGATATGAAGGGATGTCGCAAGAACGCTCGATTGTAGCTGTAGACAGAAACCGGGCTTATGGCTTTGCGAATCGACTGCATGTGCTGATACTTGCAATTAGCTAATCGGCATGTTGCACAAATAACTGGTCCGCCACTGATTATCTCTACACTGTTATTACTCTAAAATTTGTATCTACAAATACGTTATCTATATATAATGCTCATATTATAATGCATTATGAAATTGCAAACATGCCATGTCTGTACAATGGATTATAAATTATATTGAATTTAGAGATGCAAAAATTCATTCAACATATTGTATAAAACTTCCTATGTAATTCAAATAATCCTTTCGCGTAATCAGTTATAAAGTCTTATTACTTTATAACTGAGAAGGTACTCGTTAGTTTGTCATTAAAATGGCTTCTTATATAAAGCTTCTTAACAATTCCAACCAAGACAGATTATTTTAAGCCTTCTGTAATCCTACTACTATTATAAATGTGAAAGTTTGTATGTTAGTGAAAACCGTTAACGGCTGAACGGTTTTGGACGAAACTTGACACACAGGTAGATCATGATCTTAATCAGGACATGGACAAACAGCAGCCGGAGCCGCGAGTAAAAGCTAGTAGTTCATATGTTTGTTAGTAACATTGGTTCGTAAAATTGTGTTTCTTACTCTTAAATAATGTCTTACAGTTTTGATTTCAAATAGTTTGAAACAACCAACGCTAAGTTTGAGCAACTAAAACGCTAAAACCAACTCTAATATTAATATACTATCAGAGTTCTTTGATTATAAGCCATTTACGTTGTCATAGCAGAAGAAATCTTTGCAAAAATGTCGTGAGACATAACACGATGTTGAACGAAAGAAATGTGTGAAAAGAGGTGAGGCAGCCGTCATAAAAACATTGCTACACATGATCTTAAAACGTGATTAATGTTCTTACGAAATAAGCCCTAATTAAAAGTTGTCGGGACACTAGATAGCTCTATGACAAGTATTTATATTCAAATAAGGGCTATAAAATTGTGCAAGGGAACTAACTATCGTAAGCATTTAAATGAGCAATGTTTAGTTTCTTTTAGTTGGCCTGAATGACTAAACGAGCAGGTCGCTGACCTGATGGTAAGCGCCACGCTGCCTATAAACAGAAGCAAGATTTAATTATAAAACACTGCATGGCACTGGACTGCGCTCGTCACCCCGAGACATAGGATGTGAAGTCTGTTAATGCCCAGTAATTTCACTGGCTTTCATGTCCTTCAAAATGAAATACAATAGTGCATACATTGCATTAGCCGCAGAAATAGACAGAGCGGCGGTATCAACCCAGACGGTTTCTCGCATTCGTAGGAGGTACCACCTAGTAAAGTGAGAATTATGAAAATATTCCATAGTCAGGTATTCTGTTTCTTTTTTTTATTTCTTTTTTATTTATGGCTTTTGCAGTATTATGCATTTAGCCAGTGTCAAGTATAATTTATTCTCAAGTTATTTTTACAAGAACGATGAAACACGGGTGCGGTCGATTTCAAGGTCTTGTCGGAGTTTTGGTGTTAACTTCTTTCATTACAATTCTTAATTCACTTATTTCAATGTTTCCATACACTGTTCATCACCGTCAATGTTTATTGCACAAATCCACACCACTTTTATACAACAGACACAACTCTAAACTAGTTTATGACATAAATTAAAATAAGCGATGAACTGCACTGTCAGAATTCCCGCCAAAACTCAGGCATTCTGTTGTACGGATTCTCAATTCAAACTACATATAAACTGTATAGTATTCGTTATGACGATTGGCTGGGCTCCCTCGGGTTTATGTCATACTCATGTAAAATTACTGCCAACGAAATATGCATGTATTTGTTACACATGTGTAAGGGGATACGGGTTTATTTTAATTGGTTATGTAATGTACGTGTATGTACTCGTATATGTGTAAGGCCTAGCTCCTCTCATCCAGTAGAGGAGGCCCGTGGCCAGCAGTGGGACGTATATAATACAGGGCTAGAATTATTATTATGTAATGTAGTTCTTAGGTTCTATTAAAAGAACAAGAAAAGTTACAAATTACAAAAGACAATCAAGATGAGTGTGCTCTAGTATTTGTGTTTTGATACGTTCAGTGTGATCATAGACAATTATAAAATGAACAATAAATCGGCTAATGGTCGACTTCTCTTTTTGAATCCGAGGTTACACTGCTTCAATGTCTATTTGCAAGAAGCAAAAAACACTATCGTAATAGAGCGCGGCGAGGTTTGTATTATACGTTACTGTTGGCGACGCCGCGCCGCGCCGTAACCCGTGCTTTTTTTATTATTTATGTCAAAAATGTATCCTAATTTATCAACTACATTAATAAACGTAGTCTTTATTACGACTGCAAGAATTACGATCCTGGCTTAAAACTATTTCTTCTAATCCAAGTGTACCAGGCTGGCGGCATATATGCCTCTTTATCTTTGTAAATAGGTACACAATATATACGAAATACGTAATGATTAAATATTTTGATAAACTATGCATTAAAATAGTTTTTTTTTTGTTGTCTTGGATCTTCGCGGGCGTGTGCATAAACAATCCACCAAAGTTTCACCGAAATTCGCAAAGGCAACAAGAATATAACTTAACCTATACTGGAAAAACAAGTAAACATCCATTTTTATACTTTAAACAAGACCGACTCAAAAAGCTTGTATGTCTATGAGTATGTATTAGATATTACTGTCATCTAGCTTACTTCATCCGCCGCTCCTTTGAGATTGTTCACAACAAAATGTGAGTCAATTAACAAATTTTCCGTATAACTTCAATTCAATTTGTCTCCATGCTTAGCGGCGTTTAAGTAACTGCATTCTTTTCGCAACAGCACGAGTTGCTGATTTGTTCATCATTTTAGTGTTCCGTACTAACCGTAATAGGTATTAATGATCTCGTGGTGAAATTTGGTTATGTCTCTGTGTCATATAAACTCTACATAGGATTACTAAACGTGATATTATTATGCCTCGAGACAGATGCGGATCTAGGACTGTGGGGAATTACGTTGGATGCAACGAGGAGAGGGATAATTTTACCCATATTCCAAAATAAAGTACATCCGTTATAGCAGTTGCTTCTCCCTCCGTTTCTGAATCCGCGTCTCCGAAGCCCCCTCGACCAGGTTCTGAGAACACTTCTGTACGACGTAAAGGTAAAAAATGTGAATTGACTAATAAGCTACCGTATTAGAGTTTGATAGATGAGGCGAATAGATAAGACTGATAAAAGAAGCGTATTTTGTTAGTTCAGGAAACACCAGTAAGGAAACAGACCTTGTAACCCTTTTACAACTTACGACAGGTATCACTAACTACTAACTTCTAGTTGTATGTTTGGCTAAATAATAATTTACCCAATGCGGAACCCGCACCTTCAACTACCGTTTCGAAGCACGTATAATTATGACTTCGTGTTTTTGCTTAAATTCGAACAGTTCTTTGTACAAAATAAGATATTGCCATACCTATTGGACCAACTGATAATATACTGTGAAGTCAAGGCTGCAATATTAATTGGTAATTTGTTTATTTTATAGCCTAGCGACTACCGGAACGGACGGCCGAATCGAAGGTCATAGATTGGAACCCTCAGGGCTCAGAGGTAGTGTTGCCCAAATTCAGTCTTGGTCTTGCAGTCTTGGTCTTGTTCTTGCGTTTTTGCAAGACCAAGACCAAGAACAAGACCGCGTATTTTTAGCAAGACCAAGACCAAGACTGACCGTGCAAGACTTGAGCAAGAACAAGACATAGCCTGCAAGACTCTTGCGTCTTGCAGCTAGGACTTAGCGCTATTTCACTGAGTAGTTAGGTGTAACAGTTCGGTGTATAGGTAGGTACGCTTAGAAATTCTATGAGACGCAAAAAACTGTATCAAAGAATAGGTATGAAAAACTGGACCTATCTATTAAAATCAAACTGAGTGCATGCATAGTTATGTTTTAACCATCGGCACTTTGATAATGCGGCTTCAAAGGTTTTGTACTTACTTCTCAAAGAAATTTGCCGCTTTTCGGAAGTACATGGTTACGATACACGCGCCGGCGGCTTCTTTTGAAATCTAAAACAATCGTTGCCGCCACGCCGAAATCATAACATTTGACACTATTTGATTGCCGCCATAGGGCGTAGGCGTAGGTATACTCGTGCAAAATAATTTCGAATTTTAAGAGTACCTACAGGTGTTCCAAAGAATAAATAAGTTTCAGAGTGCTTAGAATGAAAATGAATACATTATACTGATCACGCAAGTAGTATTATGATTGGGATAAAATGGTAAGGATAGGTAGTAGATGTCAAATTAATTCATTCTAGTAAGTATATATTATAATATTGATTACTTATATGGTTTTAAACTAATTACTTAGGTACTATTATTGTACATTTAGTCATTATATTTCTTAAGTTTTTACAAGAAAAAATAGCAAAAAAGTGTTCAAATATCACCCCGCACCCGTTTAATAAATATTGTAGCCACTTTTAAATATACTTGAAACGTGTAAAAAAATTCTACAAAACTAATAAAATAATATAAAAAGCGTAGGTACTTACCTACTAATAAAATAAAAAGCCTGCGATAAGAGTTTTGTATTACTTACCAGCCCGAATATCTCTGAGAGAGATGATGAGAGTAAGTATTTACTAGCTGTGCCCGCGACTTCGTCCACGAGGAATAGTAACTTTGGAGGTATAGTGACGTTCAGGACTTATTTATTTATTTTAAAACTTCTGTCATCAAACATACAAACGAACTCTTCAGCTTTATAATATTAGTATAGATGTACGCCAAAACATTCACTTATATGTAAAGAATAGTGATTTTCACTAATTCTTTATATATATTTTATTCACGCGTCGCGTCTGTACAAGTAGGTAATATTTAGTGTGTGTTTGTACGCCGCACGCGGCATTATTTGATTTGCGGCGGCATCCTTTTCATAGAGCCGGCACGTGGCGAGGCGGCGCGGTAGAAAGCAAGGAAACGTACTATAAATAAAGGAATTATTTTAATTCCAGTCATTTCCAATTGAGCTGTGCTTCGAGTCTAACTTAATAATTGTTTTTACTAATTCTTGTTGTTTTCTAAAAACGTATCACGTGTACAATTTAATATGAGTGACGAAGATTCAAATTATTCGAGTCCGAGTAACGAGAGTTTGAGTCACAGATCTAAAAGACCCAAAAGCAAATTTGAAGAGTTTTTCGAAATAATTCATGCATCCCAAACTGCCTTCTGTAAATTGTGCCAACATAAAAAGATTGAAATAAAAATGAAAAACAGAAACACTTCAGGCTTAAGGAAACATCTAATATCTTTCCACAAAAAGGAATCAGAAATATTTCTTCCTGTTAAACCAAAATTAAGTGGAGATATCACAAGCTTTTTAGTAACCGCTGGAAGAAGTGGACAGGTAAGAATATTTTTTTAACTCTGCATAGCTATTCATGCGATACTTTCAAAAACGCCATTAACTTACGTAAGTATTTTTGAGTTAGTGGTGTTTTCATCTAGGGGTGCGACATATTAAGTATGTAATTATCGTCTTAAATATTTTTTATAAACACCCATATTTTCATTTAATCGGCCAGTAACAACTAAGTACTTTATTTTGGTAAATTATAGTACAGTGCAACCTTAATATAACAAATATCAATTTAACGATTTTCTCGATTTAACAACAACATACCTCCTCCTCTTATATGCTCAAACCTTGTATGTTTTAAATAATAACACAAGATTTATTGTTTTGTTTCAGTCGGAAAACAGCAGTGACAACATCACGACAGCTACAGTTGATTGGGTGGTGAAAAAATATCTTCCCTTCTCATTTTTCGATGACGAAGCTACACAAGTATATTTTCGACGTATTTGCCCTAATATGGTGTTTCCTAAAAGGTCTACACTTAGAAGGAAAGTCAAAGAGCGATTTGAAGAGCTCCAATTGAATCTCAAGGAACGACTTCAACAATTATCATCTAAAATGTCTTTTACCATTGATGGGTGGACGTCAATTGCTGGTAGGAGTTACTACGGGGTTACTATTCATTATATAGACAACGAATGGAAGTATCAATCTGTAGTTCTTGATTTTATACCATCACGCGGTCGACATACTGGGGAAGATATTGCAACGATTTTCCATGAATGTTTATTGGAATATGGCATAATTGATAAAATACAAGGTATCACGGTCGACAACGCAACTGCAAATACCAAATTTATGTATGAACTGGGCAAACAGCTGCCGCCACACTTTGATTCAGACAATCAACATTTCCGGTGCTTTGCTCACATTTTAAACCTTGGTGTACAAGATTTATTAAAGACCTTAGCATTACACTGTGAGTCTGACACTAACGCGCAAGATCAGCAGTACGAAGACTATGCAGACGAAACTGAGGATGAGGAAGATGAAGAATCTGCACCAAATATTGCTGACTCGCGTACATCTGTAACAAAGTTACGCAGTGTTTCCAGTAAAATAAAAAGAAGTGAGATAGTGAAGAAGAAGTTTCAGTCTGCTTGTGAAGCAGCTGGCGTGCCATCAAATCTAAATGCCATTCTTGACTGTCCAACGAGATGGAATTCCACACATGATATGATTGGATTTGGTTTAAAAGTGAGAGCGGGCATTGACATATTGTGCAGTTCTGTCACCGAATTAAATGATTTTCAAATCACAGCTAATGAATGGCAGGTACTCGAAAAATTACATAAATTTCTAATAAACTTTAAACTTTTAAGTACAAAACTTGGTGGAGACAAATATGTTACATTACCGCTAGTCATTGTATCATTCAATCTTTTGCTAGATAAAATTGAATCTATGGTAAAACAGTTAGATGAGAAACCTAATCGATCTGAAGTGGATGAAAGGCTCATTCTAGCTTTCCAAGCAGCTCGAGACAAAATGCTTAAACATTACAAAAAGAGCAACTGGATTTATTGTACTTCTTTAATTTAAGACCCAAGGCATAAGGCTCAGACTTTTGACCTGACAATGTGGGGGAAGCAACTTAAAACAGAAAGTCTGCGCAAGTTCAATGAACTTTATGAAGAATATAAAAATCTACACTCACTGAACAAATCTCTGGAATTACCAGAAAAAGAAAATAAAGTATGTGATGAAGATGAAGACGTAATAGACTTTGATAAACTCTATGAATGTCCCTCGACGTCATCTGGATCTTGTCTTCAAGGCTTAGTGATAGACGAGTTGGAGGAGTACCTGAGAAAACCAAGAACTGCCAGCTCGGAAGACATTTTAGATTGGTGGAGGACGCATGATACAGAGTATCCGATTTTATCGAAAATGGCCCGTGATTTTCTCTCAATACCTGCAACTTCAGTACCTGCTGAGAGGTTATTTTCTAAAGCATCATTAGTAATTAGAAAACATAGAAATAGGTTAAATGATGAGTCAGCCAGATGGTTACTTTGTATTAATTGTTGGTCAAAAAAATTGATATAAAGTATCATAACCTAATGATAAAGCTGTTGATTAGTGTTGTATTTTATTTTTTGTTCAAATAAATGATAAATCGTAAAACTCTTTTATTAAATTTCTTATAAGTTGAGGGTTCAATCTCTTTTTAGACAGATAAGTATTGTTCTTTAAAATACAGTCAAGTTATTGTAATTAATTTGTTTTTTTACATGTTTTAGCAAATGTAAGCTTATAAATCATAAATGTTTATTAAGAAACAGTTACTTCCATGGAAAACGACATATAGGTCAGTTAATTTTTCGAATTTCTTATTAAATCTTCAGTTATTTGTTAATCTGCTTGATCTTTACTATGGCTATGTTAATTCAAGCTCACAATGTTCCAATTCTAATACGTTTTTTTAAGATTTAAAGTAAACTTTAATAAATAGTAATAGACTAATAGGTAATTGCAAGACTTGCAAGACTCTTGCTGCAAGACCAAGACCAAGACCAAGACTGGGAGCGCAAGACCAAGACCAAGACCAAGACCAGGTGTATTGGCGCAAGACCAAGACCAAGACTGGCTAAGTCTCGTCTTGTTCTTGCATTTGGGCAACACTACTCAGAGGTCCTTAGGGTTGACATCACTAATCGAAATTCTATTACAATATAATAATTATTATTGATAATTATCACTGGCTGTAATGTAGTAAAATATACTCAGGAAACTCGGTATACTGAAAATCCTACATATTTTTATAAGTCCACCAAGTTAAAAAATCAACTCGTTCATTGTACAAGTAGTTCACAAAAAGCTCTATCAGACGTCAATAATAAAACAGATTATATTGAAATGTCTACCGCTACTTCCGAAATACCCACAAGTTTGAGAAGAACATTAGACTTAAGTGTTGAAGTAAGGCTTAATATTCATTAGTAGAGAAGGCCTATACCCAACAGCAGGACATTGTATAGCACAGGGTCAATAAAATTGTTATTAGTTTTATAATATTTATGTCACTATATTGATATCCGGCTGGTGGTAGGATAATGATATGCGCCGGGACAGCAACCATTTACACAGGGTGTTAAAACCTGCCATAGTGACCCTTGTGTGTGGATCGCGTTCCGGAATCAGCCAGTGTATATCCGGTTGCGACATGACTTGATGGTTAGTTGGGGCGAGTATAGGGGTACATCATTATATGCCTGTGTCTGCATCGGTCATCCGCCTGTCCTGTCACAGGCCCATCGATTTGCTTCTTCTCTCTTCGGAGTGTGAAGAAGCACTTACACAGGTCGGCATGATTCTGATGACGTATAAGCTCATTGTTTGGTCGCTACTTTTTGGACTGCACTGCGCTTACCATCAGGTGTAGTGCAGTCACTTAGCCACGCTTGAAAAAAAAAGAAGTCCCAGATGTAGTTGACGCTTGGTATACAGCTTATTGTAAGAACTGAACTAAATGCTATCTGCAACATGTGTAAAATATTTTCAATAGACCATGCAGACAGTGTAAATAAATTATACAGAATTTGTGCAATATTGGTAAGTTTTATCCATGTTTAATATACATAAATAATAGTTTAAAAGCGGATTACATATAATTTACACCATCACACTTAATTTAAACATCAGTAACTTAAGTGATGCGTTTTTATATCGTCTACAGATTGAGTTAAAAAAAGTACTCAAAAAAGCGCGTTACGCCAACTTCACATTGAATTAGCACAAATACAAAAGGTGAGATTATTTTATTTTACCAAAAAAAACTAGGTGATTAATGATAACATCAATTTCGGTGTTTGAACATTATAACGAGATAATAAACAGATAAATTAGGCGACTCGTTTGGGACTATTAAAAGATGTGATGAGCAAATCTCAATACTTAATAGTTATAAGGTGTCATTGACATCAGCTTAAAATATTTTTGACCTGGCTACGTAATACATATATTTTATGACCTAGCTTTTCCAAAAACGCGATTATTTCTTATACAGGTGGGTCTAGATAACATGGGTAGTGACAGTAGTCATAAACAAGTAATGGTAGTAGGATATTGATATCCGCCGAGATACCAACTACCATACACATGGTTCTAAAACCTGCCATAGTGACCCACACACCATGTGGATCGCATTCAGCCATTGTATATCCGGTTCTCCCGAGGGGCTTGCGACATGACTTGATGGTTGGTTGGGGCGGGTATACGGGTACATCCCTGTATCCCTATGCCTGCATCGGTCATCCGCCTCTCCTGTCGTAGGCCTCTCGATTTGCTTCTTCCTTCTCCGAAGAGGGGAGAAGCATTTATACAGGCCGGCATGATTCTGGTGACCACCGATAAACTCATTGTTAGTCTGTGGTCGCTAGTTTTTTTGGACTGCACTACGCTTACCATCAGGTGTAGTGCAGTCACATTGCCGTGCTCGAGAAAAAAGTAATTTATTTTGAGAATTTCGCATTCTAAATTATGTGATATTTATTGGAAACTTTGTATATCATGGACTTAGTAGTCTTAAATATTTTCAAGTAAATCTGAATTGGAACGTTTGTTAAAAAATATCAATATTACATGACATATTTATCAGTAATCATTGCGCATAATATATTCGTGGTTTTAAAATCTACCGCGGCAGAAATAAAGAAAATGATTAATTGCTACAAAAAACCAGTGAAGATAACAGTCCGAAAATAATACGAAATAAGATGTACAAATCAGCAAGTTTTACGAAACTAACTACATTGGAGCACCACTGTGTTTTAGTTTACGATATTTTATTTCTTAGAATAATTATATGCTAATATAAGGAACTGTTACAATGCGCGATAATTATTTATAATGCAAGCATCTTACGCGAGTGCGTGAAATTAGTTTATTTTTATAATATGTAATTTAAAGAATTATGTAAAAATTTATATGTTCCGGTTGAGGGACATTGGAGGGAGTATCTTACGTCTCAGGTGACCAGCGCAGTGCACTGCCGTGTGCCATGGCCGCAATTTAGTCAGAGTGGTGAGTCTACTGTCTATGTATTACCATCAGGTAAGCTATCTGCTCGTCTCCTCATTGAGATCAATAAATAATAATAACAGGGGAAGAAAACATTGTGAAAAAAAATCATAGTGAGTTCTCGATAATTTCGCAGACGTGTGAAAGGTATATACAAATACTAGCTTTTGCTCGCGGCTCCGCCCGCGTGATCTGCTTTTTCCGGGATAAAAAGTAGCCTATGTCCTATTCTGATGTATAAGCTATATTATTGTAAAGTTTCATTAAAATCCGTCCAGTCGTTTTTACGTGAAAGAGTAACAAACATACATCCATACTTACAAACTTTCGCGTTTATAATATTAGTAGGATATTGTATACGAATTTCCTAACACCTAACCATTGTAGAGGTCCGTGCCAAGCAGTGATACAACGTAATACATTACTCTACAGTACTCTTTGTTTAAAAAGGGTTTTTACATTTTAAAAAATAATACATAAACAAGTATCATGATCTCCAAATGCGAGGCATAGAACCTAAGCCGCCGGTGATTAGGGCTCCAGATTAAGGAATTCCTTACAACGCACGGCAAGCATTATTATTATTATAAGAGTAAGATATGTACATACGCACTTACGCCTGGAATCTCCGAAGGGGTAGTCCCTTGATGTGATAGGGGGCGAGCGTATCGCCATATATATTTATGAATAATTATAATAAATGATTACATTATGCTGGTGGGAGGATACTTGTATCCGACCGGATAGTGAACACCGTACACTGGTGCTAAAACCTGTCATATAGTGGCCCACCTTGTGTGGGTCGCGTTCCAGGGTCAGCCAATGTATATCCGGTTCTCCCCAGGGGGCTTGCACCCTGATCCTAACCCTTTACCCTTCCCTTTTTCCTTCCCCTCCCCCTTGGCCCTTTGGTAGGCCGGCATGGTCTTGTCGACCTACGATGGACACATTGTTTGTCATTGGTGGACACTATTCTTGGATTGCGCTACACTTACCATCAGGTGTAGCGTATTCACTTTGCCGAGTCAGGATAAAAAAAAACAGAATTTAAGTTTGTATGTTTCTAATCTAATATGAGATATATTTTTTCCCAGTTTTTTATCGCCATACTTTCGCAGGCTTACGTTCAATATAATTTAATGTAAAGGCTCTAACTGTAAAATCTCAAATATTTTTCCTGGTTCTATCGAGCTACAATTGATTCTCACCAATGTGCTTAATAGCACATAAGGGCATAGCAAGGTCAGCCATTGCCATACTAGGTACTCTACGTTATAGGTATAATGTAAATTAGTTCGATGTCGTCCCATCCTCATCGGACGATATAAATCTAATCGTTCATTGTACTTATATGCGATTATATTTTAAATATTTTAATATTCCACACAAAATTAGGCGGTCCCTTCATTTGCGTAATGAGGTTTAGATCGGTCCTATTAGGGACTGTGCCCTATACAATAAAAAAAAAATTGGTGTGTGTCGTGGGACACCAGGTAGGAACGAAGTTCCTTCGGCTAATTTAGAATCGACACAAATTGTAAAAAATACAAATTATCAACTAAAATAACAAAATATGTCTCTTTATTTTTGTTTGACAACATAAAATTACATAGAAATAGAATAGAAAAATAGAAATAAAAAAAAGACGTGTAGCACTCGGAGACTGCCGCGGTAAAGCTATTGTATAGCATTTTTTATCAACTTATGTAATTATAAATAAAAACTTATAGACTGGCTACTAAATGGTGGACGGCCGTGTTCTATAATCAAAAATTCAAATTCGAATTTCAAACCGCGTCTACATTTCCAAATGTCATAAGTTTCACACCTATCTGTTTTATTAACGGAATTTCGACTTTAACTTTGTGTGCTAGATATCAAATTAAGTTAAAAAAAAGTCTCATTTAACGGTTTTATTCCACGCATTTTTTCCACGCATTTTTCTTACGGTTTTACTATCACATTTTTTTCAGTTCGGTCACGCAGCGAAATCCCTATCCCCTCCAAGCCTGCCGTAAGGAACTTCGTTCCAATAACTTTTTATTTCATATAAGTGACTACACTGCACCTCATGGTAAGTGCAGTGAAATCCTAATATTATAGCGAGCGTTTCAAATAACAAACCCCGTAATGTTCCAAATGGTGTTCAAGAAGGAAGTGGAAAACATTACCAAACAATATTGGGAACACGCTCATTGTTTTGATAAAGATCTTGCAGTCTGAAAAATAATAGTTTTAGACGCGAGATAGATATCTATACATGCAGATAAGTTGTTCAAATACGCGTGGCTAACAATTTTCGTCGCGATAACATCTGTATAGCCTTCCTTGGGTTGAAGAACATAATTTAAGTTTTCAACAATTGGATTGTTATCGAATATATCTGAGCCGACAGCGTAGAGGCCGCGGGGACTGGGGTACTGCCAGCAACCACGATCAGTTTGAACAATAGATATTGCTCTAAGTATAAAATCGGAATATAATTGTTATTAAATAAAAACTAAACGGAGAACAAAAATAAACGCTTAATGCCTTTAAAAGCTAATTTTGTTTCTTAATTTTAGAAATATTTTGTATGATCGAAGATTGTCTTTAGTTGTATTATCTATGCAATATCAACCGATTATGTATTCTATGGTGGCTAATAATTAAAATTATCCCCAATCTTACTTTTACTTCCGAGCCTTGACGTGACAGAACCGGCTATGTCTAAATAACGCATTTAGTAAGTGTAAATGCAATTAATCGTTATATGATACAAATTACTTTTTAATGTATGTAAATATATCAGTTATTAGTAATACAAATCTAATATAGACGAGGGAGCGTGAGAAAATCAAACAGGAAAGTGAATATTGACACCGCAAAAACGTAGAGGAAGAAATTACTCAATACTAATTACTTATTTCAATTACCCAATTGTATGAATTTTAATAGTTTAATATGATTATAAAATTAAGTCGCAGAATTTATGTACCATTACAAAATTATCTCATATCGTCGCTGATTTATATTGCGGACATTTCGTAACCATTGAAGGAATGAGCTACTTATTTATCGCACGGTATATTAATTTTACTACATTACTAATTAGGTATAATGCTTTCCACGCGACTGTTAAAAGGCGCTAATGGGCAAAGTTAAAAGACCATGACAGCGATTAATAAATAACATTCATCTAAAACCGCTCGTCCTAACTCGGATGATTATCGCCGACTACAATCGCAATAGATTATTTAAATGAACATTACATATTAAGAAATAAACATGTGTCATTGTACAAAACCGGATGTCGAAAATATTAGCACGTAATAGCTACTTAATAATAATTTAAATGATTATTGCCTGCAATGTGAATGTTGTCTGTGTAAATACACACAACCTTAAGAAGGACAAACGCTCGGCCACTGAATAGTGGAACAAATATCCTGCCGCTTACATAATGTGCGAATTAGATACATTACACGCGGCAAAAATATAATTACAATTATAATAAAATCACGGTCGAAACTGTTTAGCGGCCGACTTTTTTTTTTATCCGCACATGGCAGAGACTGCACTACACCTGATGGTAAGCGTAGTGCAGTCCAAAAAACCAGCGACCACCAACAAACGAGGAGTTTATCAGTGGTCACCAGAGTCGTACCGGCCTGTACAAATGCTTCTTCCCTCTTCAGAGAGGGAAGCAGCAAATTAAGGGGCCTGCGACATGACAGGCGGATGACCGATGCAGGCACAGTAATACAAGGATGTACCACTATACCCGCCCCAACCAACCATCAAGTCATATCGCATGCCCCTCGGAAGAATCTGATATACACTGGCCGATCCTGGAATCCTGGAACCCTGGCAGCGTACTAAGGTACTGGGTTCTATTCGAGAGGTAGGATAATGGCGGCGCTTATGTTATGTTTACTGTACGAACATGTTTTTATAAGGTGGTAGGTATGTAAAGAGCATTTTGCGTTGGTACTATCGCTTTGTATATTGTATTCCATCAACCAGATATTTTATTTATTTTTTATTAGATAAAAAGCATAACACAGAATACAATCATATGTCCTAATAGAAGCACAGAGCGGCAGTATACGACTTAGAAAAGAAAGAAAAATAAAATTTTACACCCCACTTAGATTTTGTCAACACTACGCAAAAAAGGCCCAGTCTTGCTGTTCATAATATCAATTGTATTATCTTTTGCATAAAGTTTATTGTATAACAGACACATCCGTATGACCGGGTATATAATAGGATGTGTTAATTACCAACACACACAGTACGAAGATGTTGGGATTACGGAAATGTCACCAAATATCTACCCATTTTTCAGTTATCTACATCTACACTAATATTATAAAGAGGAAAGATTTGTATTTTTGTATGTAACGAATAAACTTAAAAACTACTGGACTGATTTGAAAAATTCTTTTACCATTAAAATTCTACATTATCCCTGATGAACATAGGCCTCCCCTAAAGATTTCCACACCGACCTGTTGGAAGCGGCCTGCATCCAGCGACTCGGCATTCCAACTAACATAAATAATTTGTATGCAATTCAGGAAATGAAAGCATACGACCTTTTGTATTGTAACTCTAATTAAATCGTCTCATTATGGAAAAGAATTCAAAGAAATAAACCTCGAAAAGAACGTGTCGGCGGTATTCCGAAAATTATTCAGCAGGCGATGAAGATAGCGGATGAAATTAACTTTGTGGATTTATCGAAAGTATTCCGCGAGCCCCAGACTGTACCCTCTTATTCGTAATGTATGTATGCCATAGGCGTCTGCTGATACCAACTTAATAAAAGAAACATTTTTCGATTCGACAGCCGCCTGCCACAAAAAGGTCATCGCTCATAGTACGTTGACTTTCGAGCTCTACCAATGATTGTAAACAAAATCTATTATTATTTGGAATATCATTATGAATTTTGAATTCTCAAATTACAAATAAACTTAAATTAGAATACAGTTATCTATACATATCGAACTCGTTTTCGTATGATATAGAGCTGGATATATTTAAATTACCTAAGAAACGATGCATAATCCATATGAATAAATAAGTCTTATAGCGGTTACTACACACAAACAACTTAAACAAGACCCAGAGTTCATTATAACCCATTATTGAAATTAGATTGGCGACGTCGTGCGAATGAATCAGGTTATTAAAAATACAAAGCATAAAACTAATTTAAAACGGTATATTATATTTCCCAATAAGCGTGGCAGATAGTTGGCATTGTGAACAATGCTGAGTTCGTCCGGTGCCTCGTGCACATTGAAGGAAAGATGCATAACATAGACGATTACTCAATAGATACGGTCAGTCGCAACTCACACAATGTCAACTTAATTTGTTCTAGCAGGCTTCATTCAGCCAGACGTCGGTATCTCGAATGTAAAAGTTTAGATAATCTGATGTATGAAGGTCGGCAGTTTTGAAATTTAATCCCCTCGAGCTTTATAAAACCTGAATAGCGTTTTCATAGTACGAGTACGCGTAGCGCAAACGTGATTGTGATTTATGAGTGTGGTGTGTACCGACTAATGATTTGGATTATTACTGAATGGATAGTTACTGATATAAACGTCTGTCACTGGTGACCTGCCGACCGCGGCCACATATACGTTCATGATTCGATACACTGTTCAATGTACATGTGTCACGGACTGCACCTTGAACAATTCTTATAGTTTTCGGATTGCTTTCAATGTCATCCTATTGTTGTGTATTGGATTTGGAGAGAATACTCGCGTTATTTGATATTTAGAGACGTAGCAATGACCCTATTTGAATTAAGAATACATACTTTATATGAAATGTATTATGACTACAAATTCTGCATTATACTCAATAATAACAGATCAGCTTATACTAACTAGAACTCAAACAATCGCGAGCACGAATGGTCGCGTCGGTTCTTAAGCACTAACACTAATGTCGAAATCACCTTTCGACGAACGCAATTTAAGAAATTATGGTCGACATCATTTCGACAGTCGGCTCGCAACTCACTGACTACTATAACGCAGTATATTATGCATCACATGTAAATAACTGCAATACTAATGAAAATATATTTAACTCGTTATGAAAAACTCAGAAGCATTCACTGCTTCTAACAAAATAAAGAATGAGACGTACAAAAGTAATACTCTGATCACACGTCAGTAAAACTGTTAATACGTTAATTGGTGATTAAATTTTACTCCAATATTATGAAACATGTCTTAAAGCTATGATATACAAAAATAATTCGTTTAAAACATTAGTTCCCAAACCTGGACCACCAGGTGTCCATGGAAGACTCGACGTGGGTCTACGTTGGCATGACAAAAAAAAATGGGGGTTCACAATTCCTAAGCGGGGGACCACGAAAATGTATCTGCTTTCGATAGTGAAGAACTAAAATTTTGGCTAGACTTCACCCATCAATGTAGGCAGATAACATTTTAAGAAGCTCAGCGACTGTTACTTGTATAAACTTGCATATTCCATGAAAATGAAGCTTAAATGTGAGAAATTACCAGAACCACCTAAATTTATAAAGTGGTCTTTGGAAAAAAAGTCTGGGAACCTCTAGTTTAAAACATCTGTGTTGAATTAAACAGACTAACAGTTTGGACACTTTCCTAACATAAGAGTCAGGGAGCAAGTGTCGAAATTACATGACTATAGTTGTTACAACGACCACCAATTATGTAGGTGATAAATTAATACAGCCGTACTCACGTTCTTATTTGAACATATGTTTGCAAATTAAACACATGTTGCACAAACACAATTGTTACATTGACACATTAAAAATGCTAAATCACAACTTAATTATAATAGTCAAGTTCAGCTGCTATTGTAAAAGCTTAAATAAGACAGACTAGCTGCTCAGAGTATATTTAAGACGCATTAAAGCGACTAACGTGGTAGTAAACAAACGTTTATTTTTTCAAACACAACGTGGCCTTGTACACAAACTAGTATTTTTTATAGATATTTAATAGATGACAAACGTGATTATAGAGGTTTGGTAATATTGATAGAATATCGAAACTTATAATGTTGGTTCCGATTAGGTAATGATATGGCAGTTTGTTATAGAATATGTGGCGAGTAAATTCTTTTCCGTATACATAGAGAAAGTCATCCCTTTCTCGCTTTTTGGCCGAAAAGGAAAGCATATTCGTCAATTGCTTAGTTATTGTTAATCCTGCTATGAGCTTACAATAGTATTCAACAAATTGTGTAAATGATTTTTGTTTTAATTAAACTGTAACCCATCACCGTAGAAGAGATTTATAGCGCGGCATATATTAATTATATCAAAACTACTTTTACGTTTAGATCTATACTTTATAGTGTCACTTGGATAGAGAAAACTATGTGATATATAGCTGCGCTTTACAATGGAGGTCTAGCGCGCGACTTCAAAAATGACATAATATCTTTTATATCTTTTGTCAACCAAAAAAATTATAAAATCGATTCTAAATTACTTAATAATTAAATTAGCCATTTATCATTTATCGCCCACGCCCTAAATATTGGACTCCAAAGATTGTGTGGTTTAAGACCCATTGTCAATAAAACAAACCAACATATAACAGTTATGGACTTTTCCATAATACAAATATGGAAAAATAATGTTAATATATAAATAAACAGATTTAGTGTAATTGCCGAGTGTATTTTGATAATGCTATGTATACATTAGTTGATACTGATTTCTATATATAAGTTTCTTTTACTTTTGTACTCACTTGTCATATGCGTTATTTCAATTACCTACATGATTAATAAACTATTTCATTTCAAACATAGACCTAACTTATCACAATACATCACTGAAAACAAGGTCCTCATTGGTTCAGCCAATATGGAAACGCACAGATAGACAAAAATCTGTTTAGGATTGTAAAAAGTATTACGATTATGATTAAGATTAAGCGATAATCTTAAACACGTATTATCCAGCGAAAGATAGATATAAAGCTCATGACATAATAATAAGTTTGCAAGTAGGTACATTACATTTTACAACTATATATAATATGTGTATTATAAAAACGATATAGCGGGGTCATGTCTCCATAACTCGGTCGCCTATCTCAAAACATGCCTTAAGATAGAGTCACGTGAATTAAAAATACAATTAATACATTAGATAACAATAAAAATCATGCATTGTAAACTATTGCATATTCATAGTTATGTACATGTGTAGTTTTGCATTTGCATTGATCTAAATATAATGGAGAGTGTAAAAAGAAGCTGGGATGACTGGCTAATTACGAAGGTTTTTTATGAAACTTAAACTTAACTTAAGCGGTACAAATTTCTAGTGGCATATTCTACACTGGACCTTTTTTTTCACACCCGGATAAAAAAGAGAGATGTTAAACTGTTGTTGTTAGACGTCGTTACTGCTAAACTAATGGAACTATTAGAATCCGGCTTATTTTGTCTGTAAGCTGGTTCAATGGAGATAGATGTCTTTTAGATTTAAAAAATGTTTTTTCTTATAGAGGTTTGCGATTAGGTTTTTATTAAGATCAAGTGCTTTTAGCCGGATATTTTCCGCGCCCTTTAAAACAGAAATACGCGTTTAAATCTTTACTCAATAAAAACGCCTTAATAAATGTAGACAATATAATTATAGTACAGGTTTTTGTTGTCCTTAACTTACCGTAATTATTTGCAATATGAGTTTATTTTTTTGTTAAATTAGAAATGATTAGTAATATTTACAAGTTATAAATAAGTTCAAGCAAAAATAACGCTCGCCTTTACTCAATTTTCAGTCTTACTGCACACAAAATAGAGTTGGGCCAGGATTGATGACGGTATAGTAATAATTATAATAATAAAATGATTTATTTCAGATTAGATTAGAAGAGTTTAAACTATAGTTGTTGTGAACTATCCAATTGCGATCACTTTCAACAATGTCCTGCGAAAACTACTGATGAAGTGCACCATATTTTAAAGTTTGTAATATTTATCTAAAGAAAATTAAAATGGGAAGGATTGATTGTTTAAAATTTATTATAAATAATTTAGATAGATTTAAAAATAAGCATAGAAATAATATTATTTTATTATGTAAGTATATACTCATCTGAATGGATGTAATCATGCAAATGAACCTTTGGAAGTTTAGATTGTGCCGGCAATCTTCAGAACGTTGATTAGACTACCTGGCCTTGATAACAAACCGATTCCAGTAAGCGTAATAATATTTTAAATGTTGTGTGGTACGAGTTTACATTTATTGCTCCATTATCGATATAGTTATATATTTAGATATAATATTCGGCAATATTGTGTGGGTTTTTGCTTGCGACTTCGCCTGTAAGATTGCTCAGTTTGATAAAAAATAAAAAGAAAGAGAAAAAAATTGGCTTTTCGAATTATAACTCTATCCCATGGGAATGTGTCAATTTTTCGAGATAAAAGTAGCCTAGGACCCATATTACATTTAAAATATCCGTGAAAATTTTCATCCAAACTGCTTTATTATAACATAGGCCGGCAATCAAGCAAGTGAGTCATCTGATAGTAACTGATCTCCACCGCCCAAACAATTATAATACTTGAAGAGTCGTGGACGCTTTGCTTATGGATGATTAAAGGTTTAAAAAGTAGACGTGGATTTGGGGCCGCTGATATCTACTCATCATCATCATCATCAGCCACAGGACGTCCACTGCTGAACATAGGCCTCCCCTAAAGATGTCCAGACCAACCTGTTGGAAGCGGCCTGCATCCAGCGACTTCCTGAGACCTTTATCAGATATCTACTCACCGCACGAAAAATTACGAAACGTAACGGCAAGCTGCTTTGAAGTCGATTATTATTTATAAGTAAAGGTCTATATTGTTAAATGAATATCCGTACAAGAACAAGAATGTTTATAGAAAATATATAAAAAAATAAAAACCTAAATCTTGATTGCCACTTGTCCTAGTTTACCCGCATATGACTTTAGTATGCAAGAATTCCGAAAGACATTTCAAAATGTCCTAAAAAATCCTAATCATTTAAATTTGCAACCAGTTGATAAATATTACTAAAATATTTATAAATGATATATTATAAATGAATGACATAATTCCATCTATTACAATTCGTGCTACAGTGTCATACTGCTCGGAAAGCTATGATTCCACTATACTGATCACATTTGGCCTAAATGTTCGTTAAAGGTATGCGTATTATGTTCAGCCCCGCCGGCTTAAATCAAAATAATTATATAAGCAGTTTATTTGCAACCTAGCCATAATATCAGCCTATAATGCTTAGACAATTTTCTGAACTGACTTATAATAAATTTTTTTCGAGACCAATTAGGGATGATTCATGTGAGTAAATAAATTTCTGGGTATTTTTGTTTTACGTTTTATACGAGTTTTAATACACATTTGATTAGTAATTAATAATCCTTTTTCGGTCGTTGTAAGATGACGGTTATACCGTATTATCATAAAATGACGTAATTGTTGGTAGCTTTATTCTAATCACAATAGTTTCGATTCATTATTTTTTTATATACTTAAATGCCGAGGCGAGCAGGTTGCTCGCCTGATGGTAAGCGCCATGCCCATAAACAGAAGCAATACTGCACCGATATTTGAATTACAAAGCACTGCCTTGCACTGGACTGCGATCGTAAATCCAAGACATAGATGTTAAGACTTATATAACATAATATAATATTGTATATATTGTTGTATTGTATATATGTATTGTATGTATGTATTATATTGTATTGTATAGTCATATATTGCTTCTGTTTATGAGTAGGCGGGATCGATGCCCAGTAATTTCACTGGATTTAATTTCCTTCAAATTCTCACACGTGTTCACACGCAGCTGCTTGGCGGCATAAATCGACAAAGTGACAACCAAAACTAGACAGCCTCTTGCATACGAGGGACCAACCACCTTGTCATTATCAGTTGATCTTTCATAATTATTACATTTGTGAAACATGTGAATCAATCTCAGTGGTGACTGGTGTTACAAAACGGAACTGACGGCTGTGGCTAACTCAGACGAGGGTTTCGTAATTATTTTATTGAACCGAATGTACTAAATGGACTAAGTTTTTTTTATTTAATTGAATTAGGATTAAGTCGCTCGCCTGATGTTAAACGCTACACCTGCCCATAAACAGAAGCAACACCACACAGAACTTTTAAATACAAAGCATTGCATGGCACTGAACTGCGTTCGTCACCCCGAGACATAAGATGTTAAGTCTCATAATGCCCAGTAATTTTACTGGCTTCAATGCCCATCAAACCGAGACACAACGGTGCTTACACACTGTTGTTTGGCGGCAAAAATAGACAAAGCGGTGGTACCAACCGAGACGGCCTCTTGTATACGAGGGACCTACCACCTTGTAAAATTAGGCTAGTTAGGCACGTCTATGTTTTATTACATAGTCGTCATACTTTACCGCCGTGCTGAACCTTGGAAAGCGTGACACGAACTACAAATGGCTCATAATTACAAGAATACTGTCACATGTACTTCTGAGTTGCGCAAATAAAACCAACCTTTGACATTTATTTTTTGAATACCTTTATGCACCGTAAGGTTGAAAGGTTTCATGATCTTATTAAAGGTAGAGCGTAGTTAAAAATATTTAAGACTACGTTAAAGTGTCAGTGCAATACAAATAATAGTGGTTAAATTTATTTTTATCATCGGATAATATCTTACATTGGTAAGAAAAAGAAATAATTTATTTTATTCAAGTAAAACTGTGCCCAGCACGCATTGTATTGCTTCTTTTTATTTGCAAGTAGGTACATTTTTCATACCTATAATTCATCTTTGGTAAAAAAATAACGGGACGAATGACTTACGAACGCATAGAGGGCGAACTTAAAAAGAAACATTCATTTTTGAAGTGAAAATTCTTTAGAATCGTTGTGATTTAAAAATTTGATGAAACGAAAAGGTTGGTCACTAAAGAGGTTGGAAAGAAACAAGATCTCAAGTGTGTAAATATATAAATTGTAATATTTAGCATTAAAATTTTAAATATTGTTTTTTAATTTATTATTTCCCTTTTTTATTTATGTAAATGGTTCGTTATTCACAACATTTCGTTATAGTATACTGCACGTCTGAAATATACCACGTGTTACAGTGCAGTGTGGTCAAATTTAATGCTGAGTCGCACCAACTTACTTTAGCAATGACAAACATGTTAAAGTACCGGTTAAGCAAACCATGAGTTGCACCATTTGACAAAAGTTAGATAACGTCATAACTTTAACTGTTAACCGTAACCGCCCAAGATTCGCTGGTTAAAAGCTATGGTTTCAGTTAAATAGCTGTGAGATTGTTCAATTATAACCTCCAATTCGATATACATATCTCCTAAAGCGTTCTTTTATTATTCTGTGCTCCAAAATAATATCACGTTCTTGTTTCTAGAATTAATCGAGGAATCAAGCAGTATCAGAATACGATGGTGCACCACATTCCGCAGTCGATGTTAAGTCGCCGTTTCTGTTATCGTCAAATTTGACCTAAACTACTACTCTTATTATGGTGCAATCCAACCTCGGTAATGTATAATGTACGATAAGTATTTCACTCCCCGTTCTACCAAATCCGATTGCATTGCTAGGACATAAATAACGAATTAACTTTTTTATCGAATGAGTAACATGTCTGGCAACTTTGGACAACATTAAATGATAAATAGTCGAGTTTTGGTGTAATTCCTACATTACTATTCTTGTTCACGCACATCAGTTAAGACAGACATCAGATGTTAAACATCATGATGCTTATTAATTTCACTGGATTCAGTGTCCTTCAAAAGAAAACACAACAGTTCTTAATTACTGCTGCTTGGCAGGAGAAATTTACAAAACGGTGGTACCAACCTAGACGGCAATCAAGCATATGAGGAACCTACCAATTATTAAATATATATTTAATGGACATATTTATATAATATACAATTATGCTGATACAACTGTTACATAGCTACGGTAAGCGTGTGTACGTAATCACACATTAAAAAAACTATAAAATTGTAGAAAGCATATTTTCTACATATTACATGCGGGGTCATCATTGTTTACAACAAATTAAGGGCCAATTGATAGAAAGAAAATCTTGTTAATTTATTTTAATTGCTCGATGGCAGCTGCAATTACCAATACTCATAATACGCCTGTCAGACACAATTAAAATTATCCGTAGAACAACATTAACTTATATCTTGGTATATGCTGTAAGGTTACGTTAAGACAACGCTACATTAACCCGACCGAACGGTTCGAACATCTCGCAAAGGTGCTGAGCCTATGAAGTAACATACCCCAGAAATTAATCTCACTTTCTAGTATTCCAAAGTTGACAAAATATTTTTTCTAACCCTGGTCGATATAACGCAAATCATGTTGTAATATTTACGGCAAACGATTCTGGCATAATTTTTGACATTTCAGAGTGCAAGAAAATTACCACACAGATGATATAATACACCCACACACGGACACCGCCGGTGGTTACTTCGTCACGCACGTTAAAACAATCCTTATTTAATATGCATCTGGGTTGCTGAACGTGAATCTCCTAATGATTGGAGCAGCATCGACAGCAACTATAATCAGACTCGATTCAAGGCTTGCAATAAAATTAAATAACGTGACATTTATTTGAACAATAAATAGGTATTATGTTATGAAGTGGTCGGCCGGCGCTGGCGTCCTTGTTATAGATACATACGCTAAGTAACGAGAGCCGGCGATATCGTCACACGCCCAGAAACTTCTTCCTGTATTAACGTAAGTCGACATTGACATTTAGGCGGAACAGTGGTCCGCTGAGTCGGTGAGCCGCCGCGCCGCGCCGCCGGGCCCAGCCGGCCGACCGCGACGTGTAAAGCCCCCGCCAAATGTCTACTAGACTTCGTTACAAAAGGCCGCACGTACTGAAAAATATTCCCTGTATACTTATTTTTATTCAATTGCAAAGTTCACGCATGATGCTTTACATTCGCTCGCTTACTCAGTCCTTGGCCGATGGATTGTCCCTTCGAAACGCGATGCAGTTGCAGCCCGCGCGCAATATCAAGTTGAGGCGCTTAATTAGCAATTTAATGGCACATCTTATTTTCATCTCAAGGATCACGTCCAAGGTTTAGTACCTACGAGTATTGATAGTCGTGGGCCGTAGTACATTCAGAGATCATAATTAACGCTAGAGCAACAATACAGCCGCGTAACCTTGATCTCGTTTGGTGCGCAGCCTCTACCGTCCACCTGTTTTATACACAGAGCTTAGAAAAAAAACAACTCCCAAGAGCACTTACACGTAGAAAGGCTCGGCGCAACTACATCTAGTTACATTATGTCTAATTTCTAGATAATTATAGTGCATGAGAGTACTAAAATTGTTAAACTACAATTAGTATCGCGGAGTGCAGGCACCTGCCTGTAAAGAGTATTATTAAGCTTCAAATACCGCATTTATTATGCATTTAATAAGAGCAATTTAGTGGAATATTTGCTATCGAAATGGAGGTTTCATCATCGTCTCAGTGGTTCGCGCAAACTTTATTCAGTGCTTAAACTGCACTGCCGCTGTAAGACTTAAGTCGACAAATTATCGAAGATAAATTATTATAAATTCAGACTAATTATATTATCCCTTTAAATCCCGTATTATTGTATAGTATATTGTTTAGACTGCCTCCTTGGCGCAGTGCGCGGGTTGGCTGTGACCACCACAACCACATGCGGCAGCTGGTCTTATATAATTTTGTAACGACAAGAACATTGGTGAGCAAAAGAGTAAATGCTTATTAGGTTTTATTTTTAGCAATTATATCTCGGTGTTGCTAGTACACGACGATTGAAATTGGTATTTAGTGCGCCGCATATTTGATAACCAAGTGTCACTAATGATTATAGACAAAGTTGCAGAAAGAACGAGAGTTGCTTTTACAATCCTAAAACAGTAATTTTCATTCCATCAAACTGATATCACGTTCTAATTTCATATAAATATTGAATGCTTAATAACAGTTTATTTCATATATGGTGTTCTTGTAACATAGGTAACCTCGAAAACTGTATTAGGGTATGTAAATATATTAATTTGGTTCAAAATTCAATCAATGAAATTATTTTTGTTAATAAACCCGCATATAAAAAGTCTAATTTCCTGTAGGAATAAAAACGGTATTTTTGCACTGAAATAGGTACAAAAAAATAATAACTCGCTCGTATTCTGAATCGAATGTGCGGTAGAGGAAGTGAATGTGACCATGATATTGTACAATGTAATTAGTGTATTGCTGTACTAAAGTTCGGTTTATATACACGCTGGCATCTCCTAAGTATTACGTAGGGCTGAATTAGTTACTTATCTTGTACATAATATATAGTATATGGGTCTAAATTATTTTAAATACATATATATTCAATACACTTCATACAATGCAAATATGTACAGGCGGACGTAAAGGCATTCACTATCAGTCAACCATTGGGTGGTGCAGAGAACAAACAAGGCAGGTGTATAAAAGTAACAAGAGAAGGTAGGGAGTAAATTATTAAAGATATTGTGATAGTTACTAATATATAAACTTATCGCATTTAATAATATAATTTAAATAAATAAATAATTTAAAATACACACATAAAATAAATTGATACTTGTATCGTTATGATGTCTTAACTTTGCTACTCGAACTCTGGGTTTGTAAGCCAGATGAGTAGTTGACGACCTAATTTCGAGAGGGAGTGCGTTCCACAGGAGTATTGATTGAATCACAAAGGAAGAATGGGTAATTTCTGTTATATGTGGTACTTGTGTGAAAAATAAGTTGAAGAGCGAAGGTTTCTGTCATGGTTACTACCAAGGTACTGAAAGTGAGAATTAAGTAGGAAAGTGGAGTAGAAGAGTTAAAAAGCGAGAAGAGTGTGGTAAGTGCACGCAAAGACGGGCGAATATCATATATTTACATTAGTTATGACACATCATTTCATAAATTATTAGTTCTCCCTCGCGGTTTCACCTGCATGTTACTGCCTTGCTCCCATGGATCATAGCGTGATATAAATGTAAACATTCCTCATGAACCACTATTCTATTGCTGAAAACTGCATTAAAATGTGTAATCCTGTAATTGGCTATATTAGATATAATTTAGTGTAAAAATTAAAGTTGTAAAATGCTGTCGGATTACCAAATAAATAAAATAAAATAAAATCAGTTGAATAGTTTAAAAGATTTAAGCGAACAGACAGCGGAAGCGACTTCATTTTATAAAGATTATGGCTGTTTTCACCACAGCATACATAAATAAAGGTGTTTTCACCAACAACGTACGAAGTTACGTTACACCTAGTCTATAACGATTTTAGCTCACAAATTGACTGCGACCACAGATATTGTGGTATAGAGCCCCATTAAAGGTAGAATGTCACAGAAAAATGCCATTTACGAGGACGCATCTAAAGATACTTATTATCAACGTGTATAACGCGGACTCGTGAATAATAGTTTTCAGTTAGATGTTTGCCTCGATTGTGCGATAAATTATTTAAACTTAAATGATTATTTAATTTGTTATGATTATATTTAAAAAATATTATGATGCGAAATAAATATTTTTTAATGAACTTAGAATCAAACCTGACATTCGCAAGACATTCGCTCATCGCTTTAGAATGTTCCGTTGTATATTTATTAATTATGATTGATCACAATGATGAAAACAACAAAAAACTCATCGAATTGAGACCCCCTCTTTTTTTGAAGTCGGTTAAATGTAGGTGGGTAATGGTAATGGTACTGGACTGCTCTCGTCACCATAAGATACTAATTAATGGACAGTCATTTCACTGGCTTTAATATCCTTCACGCAGAGTAACATACAAGTAAAACCGCGAGGGATAGCTAGTAAATAATAAAAACATCGCCTCATTAATCTAGGGGGCAGTATACTAAAGATGAGAACCGTGAGGTGCTAGGTTCAATACCTAGGAGGGACAAGCACAATTTAAATTTGAATTTTCGATTCGAAAAATCACACATGGATTGTCAGAAATGGCAATAGACGCCCCTATCACATTATGGGACGGTATAAGCTCGGCAAAACGTGGGGGCAGCACTAGTTGCACCTCTGCCTATCCCTTCAGGGATAAAGAACAGAACTATTAAGTAACAGTGGTCAAACGAGCAGGTTGGTTCACCAACAGTTACAGCCGACAGTAAGTGTAAAAACAAAACTGAGTAGTGGGCGCTTCATTTATACTTCTAATTATTCTTTAATTTAAATACATTGTTATAGCTTTCCTAGATTAATACTTTATATCACATTAAATAATGTATGTCATTAACTCGCTATAATTTAGTAACCAAACGTAGCGACGCGACGCGACGGCCGTATATGATACAATCAGTTAATTAATTTGAAAATTATAAATGTTTTATAAAAAAACCAAAACACTAGATAATATTATAATAACATATTAATCAATATTATATTATTAATTCATAAACATTTAATTAATACGTCTGCAGTTTATAAAATGGAAAGTTTATTGATAATTAATCAAAATTAAATATTTTAATAAGTAACAATGAATTAGAATTTGCTTCCCTTCACGCTATGTCGCTAAGCTATATCAATTCTCGCCCATCAGTTTACTTCAACATGGTTGAGCGGCCAAAATAAAACTCGTCGTGGGCTGGTGATGAATGTTTATGGATAATAATATAATATATTCCAGCAATCGATTATGAAACTATGTTTTTGACGAAATTCAAAGCCACGTCGAACGATTGGTTGGTTAAAACAAGAGGTCATCATACATTTGATGTTGCTAGTGCAGACGCGGATGCCGAATTTTGATAACATAATACAGGGCATAATATTTCGATATTATCACTAAGCTAAAATTCACATTTACCATACTAAATAACTTATACGCAGGTTTTACATAGTCACTTCATGCAACCATGTAAGAAGTCTATGAAAACTAAAATTGCGTTTTAATTTCCTACTTATTTTAAGTTTGCCATTATTAGTGTTTGTTAAGATATCTGCTATGATGCAAATGAGGTACACAGAAAGACAAACTGTTGGTACCTAAAAACGATTGAGCTTTAATATGGCTAACCGACATCACAAGCCGCATATAGATAAACTGTTAACAGCAATTAAATAGTATTTACCGTAATGTCATTTATGTATATATTAGCTAAAATAAGCGCCGTTTGAGGCCTAGCGGCACAAACATATGTATTATAACTAAATGATCATTACGATCGTACATTAAATTATTCCATTACTTCGACAAGTACGGACATTAATCCAATTTGACCTGAATTACTCGACCCTTCGATTTATTAATTTTATGAAATATTTATGTTTTGAAATTATCTATCTAGCTAAAACAAGTATTTTAATGGACATTAAACACTTATTTGTAAAAAAGATATAAACATAAATTTAAAAATCTTATAGATACGAGTGATAGTGAATTAATTAGTTTGTTCGAAAGTATATTTCGTAAAATATAACCGAATAAGTAAATTATAACTAGTGTGCATTTTATATATAAAATAAACTTTTATTAACAATTTTAATATAGCGTGATAATTACAATTTCAAGGTTTCATTATCATATTTTGATTTACAATATCATGTTTTATGTAAACGAAATAAGATTCATAGCTTCGACGTTAATATATGAGGCCAGAGGTCAGGACCGATCGATGTAACGAAATCTTGGCACTCGACACTAATCTGTATATTGACTATCGGAACCAATACAATATACTCACTGTAATTCATAAGATCTGATGGAATTATACAAAACAGGTGCAAACTAGGAACTGTTCGAGCGCGAAATGAGTGATTACATGCAATGCACAATGCACATTTCATATTTCTAGATCCAATTGCAATGCTGGCTAATGTTAAGAGGGTCAAACTCAGCAATTTTACGAATCTTATGTATAGGTTATGATAAATAGGATTTGTTTGAAAGAGTGTACAATGATAAATCATTGCCCACATTTTGATTAAGTGAATTTAAACATTCTCTTAGTTCTGACTTAGCCTTTTTAATTCCGACAACGTAGGGATCCCTTAATATTCCATATAAAAACATTCACATTATCTCGACATAAAGATAACTATCCTTAAACCTCTTTCACTTAATTATAAAACTACTCAGAAAATGAATAAAAAATAAATAAAAAAAATTGCCACACGACCAGACATGGATTTTGAAAGCCTTTATAAGGTTTGTTTATTCATTTGTCGTTACAAAATTGGACGATCTATCGATTATTTATTTATTCTTTGTTGCGCAAAAATAGTTTGGATTTTTCGTCACTATAATACAAAGGTATAGGATTTATAATCATTATTTTATGTTAATAAAGCGTAGATTTGTTATTTTTGAAACCAGTTTTTTTTTAGAATTTGATTATAATATTAAATTCACGTTACTGGAAGATGACTACAAAATATAGTGGAGATATAAAGGCATAAAGACATATGGGTAAATAATAACTAAATGATATAATACTCGCGCTGTATGCATCGTGTGTTTTAATTGACTGATGCACATTGCCTTCAAAAGTCATATAATATTACAAAATGAATAATAATACCGAAATTAGGGCACGACATTTCATTAATATCGCTTTTACACTCGCACCTATCTATAGTAGTTGTACTTGACAAGTTTATGCACAAAAGCTTGTGTGCTCGCTCGCAAAGTTGCTTAACAACTGACCGCCACTAGAACCATAATAATATCAATTCTGTTTAATATCTTATAAACTGCCATTGGCAGACATTTAACTCAATCAACTGACATCCAATTTTGTATCGCTTAGCCTACAGGCTACAAGCCAAATTATATAACAGAAAGTACACATAAATCAATGACATGTTGGTAAATACTAGTTGACGGCCGCGGGTATGTGTTGTGTGCAATCACATGTGATAACAAATGCCTTCATTAGCATTAACGGACAGCCGGGAGTTGGCCTACGCGAGGTCGTCTGCATAGCGGGATAATGTGTACTGACCTGTTCCTGACAGAAGACCTGGCCGCGAGGGTGAGGTTCCTCTGCGGCAGGCGCGGCACACCCGAGGGTTGCGGCGGGGGTGCGGGCGGCGAGGTGCGGGGTAATCGGTTTCCCGCCGCCGCCGCGCCCGCGGCTAGTAACACCACCATCCACCACCTGGACATCACGGACGCACGGATACTGTACGCACGACACGCGACACGCTCGAAAACGTACTGTCCCGCCGGCGGCTTACCGACTCACAGCGTGGTACGCGCGCCCAACTACGTTCACTTTTGTTGTGCCAGCGGTGGCCCGCCCCACTCCGATGAAAGTGAGGGCTTTCACTGCAGCCTACTGCCCACAGTGCGCTCCACTCTGCAGCAGCGGTATGTTCGCTCCGGCTGTGTTGGCCTCGCTTGTGCCGAACCTGACCGGTACTTCCAACACCTTATCTTTAACGTCTAATAATAACAAAATCAAACGACCAAATATCAACCTCCCACGCATGACTTTGAAAACGCAAACTAAATACCATCTTCTTTAATGTTACACCCATAATATTAGTTTCTTTTTTTCATATGTGATTTATTTTGGTCTACCACGAAATAAGATAATAATTTATTTGTTATTTGGAAACCTTTGCTGCCTAAAGAACTCTATATTTTAATGCATTTTTAATAAACGAGGACGATGAATCTATATAAGAATGGGTACTAGGTAGATGAAATTTACATTTTTCTTAAGTTTTTAAATTCGAAAAACACGCATGTTTTGTCCGCGATTGGGTTTATGTCCGTTGATATAAGATAGGCCCACCCCCTATGACATTATGGGATGGAGATACACGACTGCTGTGCTGAGGTCTCGAGTTTGATCCCTAGGTCGGGTAAAAGTGATATTGCGTTTTGTTTTTCATAAAATGCCCAGTATCAGCCCGAAGTCTGAAATTTTTGCCCAGTATGGCGATTATCTCGACCCCTATGGCATAACGGGTCGCAAATAGGCTCGGCGGTGGATGAGCGGTTTACACTACTGTCTACCCCTTCGGGATTACATGCGTGAGTGCAGTGTACTATTCCTTGGGTATCCAGGCAGGTGATAATATTAGAGGGAGACCTGAGAGGAAATCATTACAGAGTATGTTCAAGATCGGGCAAAGTGGAAGCGTTAACTAAGAAGGCGAACCATCGCACCAGACCAGGATAATGCCAGGCAGAAAGAAAGAAGTATTTTCCAACGTGTGAAAGCCTGCAGTTTGGAGTAAAGAAAAAATATATTTAATATCAAAGAGTACATTCACTTTCATAATAATGCCATTAAAAAATTAAAGGTGGTAAGCCCCTCGTATGCGAGAATCCGTCTGTATTCGTACCAGCGCTTTGTCTATTTCTGCCGTCAAGCAACAGTGTGTAAGCACTGTTGTGTTTCGGTTTGAAGGTCATTGAAGCCAGTGAAATTACAGGGCATTATGAGACTTAACATCTTATGTCTCGGGGTGACGAGAGCAGTTCAGTGCCATGTAGTGCTTTGTAATTCAAAGTTCTGTGTGGTGTTGCTTCTGTTTATGGACAGGCGTGGTGCTAATCATCAGGTGAGCGTCTTGTTCGTCTCGTCATTCAATTAAATAAAAAAAAGACCTTGTTCTTCAATAAGGTTCATCCATAGTTACCACTATATATATTAGCTGGTGGGAGGATACTTGTATCCGACCGGATAGCGACCACCGTTCACTGGTGCTAAAACCTGCCATAGTGGCCCCTTGTGTGGGTCGCGTTCCAGGGTCAGCCAGTGTATAGCCGGTTCTCCCCAGCGGGCTTGCCCCCTGATCCTAACCCTTTTCCCATCCCTTTTTCCTTCCCCTCCCCTTTGATCCTTTGCAGGCCGGCATGATCGTGCCGACCAACGATAGACACACTGTTTATCGTTGGTCGACACTATTCTTGGATTGCGCTTCACTTACCATCAGGTGTGGCGTAGTCATTTTGCTGGGCCAGAATAAAAAAAAGGCCTAATAAATGAACAAAAGTTTTACGCCCCATTGGTCTAGTAATAGCGTACGTCGTAGAACCAGTGAGGCCCTAGTTGAAATCCCGGACCGAACAATACCAAATTGTTTTCGTTTTGAAAAATTAAATTTGAGTTACCTGATATTAGAATAAGTACCCGATATTAAGCATAGGCTGGCAAACGTGCAAGTGGATCACCTGATGGTAAGTGATCTCCACCGCCCATTACGCTCACAATACCAAAAGAATCATGGGCGTGTTGCCGATCGGATTGGGAAGGGGATCACTCACCGTACGAAACGCAGCAGCAAGCAGCTATTTTACGTCGGTTTTGCAGTATATATTTCTGATATTGCGATAGACTCGCTCCCTATCACATTACGGGATGGAAAAAAGCTCGTCGAAATGTGGGTTTACTGGTTACACCTCTGCCTACCCCTATGAGGAGTATAGGCGTGGTTAATGTATGTATGTATAATGAAAATACCAATTAGTAAAATTTTTAGAGGTGGGTACTATGACGTATGATAGGAACTATAATGATACCCAATACTCAAAGTGCCCCGTAACGCAGAATAATAACAGTATGTATGACAGCCTCCGTGGCACAACGGGCGAGTAGCCGGCTGTGAAGCGAGTGGCCGCGGGTTCGATCCCCGCACCGAGACAAATGTTTCACATACAAATATTTGTTTCGGGGTCTGGGTGTTGTGAGACCGAAAGTCTCTCGTAGCTCCCACGACACAAGACTGTTATCTTACTGTGGGGTCAGGACTATATATGTGACTGTTGGGTGTATTTATATTATTTATTTATGTATGCACATTGCTAATACCTACCACCGTTAGTCACATATCATAGTTATACTGACACTCAAAATATTCCGGTTTTTAAGGAAACATTAATTCCAATGCTATGAATAATTTGTATTAATAATGACAAAAAAAATAGGTAAATAAATCACAACTTGTTCCGGCAAATGAAACTATATTAAAAACGGACTAAAAAATGACTGTACACTTGGGCGATATTACTTATTTTTTATTAGCTAACAAGAGGAATGAGCAGGACGCTCGCCTGATGGAAAGCGCCACGTCTGCTCATAGCAGCAACACCACACAGAAACTTGAATTAGAACACATGGTATCGATCTGCGTTCATCATCCCGAGACATAGGATGTTTAGTCTCATAATTCTCAGTAATGTCATTGAGTACAATGTCTTTCAAATCGAAACACAACAGTGTAAAGCACCGCTGATTGGCGGCAGTAATAGACAAATCGGTGATACCACCTACCACCTGGTAAAAGTATACTGCAAAAATAAAACCGATTCAATAACTAAAAAGATAAAATAACCATGTTGTGAACCCGGGGGTCAGTCTCCAAAAGCAGCCACGCTGTGGAAAGTACAGCATAAATGGCCCGGCTCGACCGGGTTGTACTGACTTAAATTAGCAGCCGGTTCTTGTGTTTCGCATGGTAGATGAGATATCCAGATAACCGTTTTTCTTTAAGCTCTACAACTTGCTCATTTGCCGGCAAAATAAAACTGCTTTTGATTGTTAACGAATCAAAATATATGTCGTGATCTCGATCCTTAAATTGATCATAATATTTTATTTATTCAACCATTATGTATTCAGTATTTCATTGAATAATCAATGGTTATTCAATGTTATGGCGAATTTGATGAAATATTCGACTATGGCTTGAGCAAATCATTGAATACGATATCTTTGGACGATATAATCATTTATAATCATGGCTATTTCATGACATGGTCAAACATTGTATAATGATATATTGTAAAATAGTTACATTATACGCCACTGGAGGCGTTGATAGCGCTTTTTTAATTATGATGTAATACAGGAAAGTAGGGTGACTACGCAACGAAATTCGAAGGACAATTACTGGCATACAACATCATGGAAACTGCACATGAGTTCTTAATATTCAAAAATAAATGCATATCCGGTGTTTTCGGCATAAAGACACGACTCTAATAACAACTATGGACGGAATAAAAGTTTTCATTTATTGCCACAGTTCTAACAAGACCCACCAGTTCAGAATAATAAATAAGTTCCAATAATTATATTTATTATCTTTTTGTACTATTACGAGTGACGAAAAGAGCTGGTCGTTCGTCTGATGGTAAATGCCACATCTGCTCATAAACAAACTCAATATCACACAGAACTTGGAATTTCAGAGCACTGCATGGCACTGAACTGCGTCCGTCGCCCCGCTGCCCTAGACATATTTACTGTATTCAATGTCCTTCAAAACGATATATAACAATGCTTACACAATGTTACTTGGCGGCAGAAATAAAAAAAATCGTTGGTACTAACCCAGACCACCTCCCGTATACAAGAGAGCACTTTGTAAAACTTACATTTGTATGAGCACTCTACTTGCTACATTAAAGACATGGTCAAACCTCGATGTCATTAAAAGTTGAACATTTTTACACGATAACGCCCACCCAGGATCAAAATTTGGATAGGTATATTCATTTCGAAATGAACATGATTTAATTTTGAAAGATCTGGAAATTCTCGGAGGCCTTTCCGACACGTTTATCTTTTTAAGTTAATTTCATGGCGCCATACGGTGGTCTACGGAATGAAACGCCATACAATTTCATTGGCTTCAAGCCTATGAAATTGAAATATCTATTTTCTCGATAACGAGCGCAGTGCAGTGGCATGCAGTGCAATATACATAAATGTATATTTTCTTCTTGAATAAATAACGCATCTTCCAAATCGTAGATGCCAAAGTCAGAAAGTAAATACAAGTTTTTTTTTAAATACCATCGGTCTATAAGATTGCGACAAATGAGTAGGTCTCATTTCTACACATTTCGGTGACGCTTGCACTAGATAAATATTGCAAAATTATTAGATCAAAAATGAATATCATCACGTTGCAAATATACAATATGTCACAATATTTGATGTCTATATTTCTCCTTTAAAAATATACTAGCTGTTACCCGCGGCTCTGCCCGCGTGAATCCCCGTTTACCTCTTTCATAGGTGAGATGCAATTATAATTTTCATTAAATCGATTTTTGTTGTATGTTCTTGAAGTAATTATGTTTCGAGAATATTCTGTGCAAAATTCAAGTGAATCCGATAATTATTTTCCGAGATATCCCATAATTAACAATTTGAAAGATTGTTTAAAAATTGTTTATAAACAATTAGATGCTCAACTTATCGCCAAAAAATTGTAATATTCGGATTTTAGTGGATCAAAATACATGAAAATTTTAGCTTCATCCATCGAGCTCAACATTTTACGAAAATATAATACCGTATCTAGGTAGATACATCGAAAAACTTTAAATGCGTTTTTCTATAAACTATGTTTTTCAAGTCGGTGACTACTATAATTCAATAACCACTCGATAGATTTTGATGAAAATTTTACTTCTTATTAATACCATTAAAAATTAGTTCTTGATCGTTACACTAATAGGATATATATTTTTTTTGAAAATTACTATTTATTTTCAACAATAAACGTGTGGTTTTTGGTCGAAAATCGAAAGTTTTCTGTCAAAATGCCGCCATTTTGTTAATGTTAAAATAAAACTACAATTAAGGACTACGTTTCTTATTAAAGTAATGAGTTTTAATGTTTTTTTTTTTAAAATGATCCAGTACAATATCAGGATGGTCACCGCGAAGCGCTACTTGGAAAACGGGGTCCATGACGATGGCGATATTTTTATAAATATTTTTTTTATTTTTGTCAGTCTAGTCGAAACGCAATATAAAACCTTTTATGAAGTTTTATGAAATGAACTTAATTGATATAAAAAGAAATATATATATTGAAAAAAACTCTTTCAATCGCGTCCCTGACTGCATTTAACCCCTTAAAATATAGTTTTCTAAAGGCTTTTCTTAGTGTGCTTCTACATTACATAAACTATCATCTCATCGCATTTCATAATCCTAACTCTAGAACATTTTGAGATATCGTTATTAATCAGTGAGTGAGTGAGTGATATTTTGCTTTTATATATATAGATAACACGTTTACGATTTGGGATCTTATTTCGTATACATATGTGTTACATGTTTGTACGTGAGTTACGTGTACGTTAGGCCGGAAGACGAGCAAGTAGGTTATCTGGATGGTAAGTGATATCCACCGCTCATAATACCAGAAGAATCCAGGATCGGGAAGGGGAAAGCGATTTGTGCTCCCTTATATTTTCTCATAGTTCGAAACGCTGCAAGCCGCCACTTTACATCGGTGTCATGTGACCCAATGGTAATAATCCCGTCGAGCCGGCCCATTCATACTGTTGACAAAACAATCTACAGTGGACCATTAAAATATAACAAGTTTATGACGTATCATTAGAAACACGATTTGATAGATATTAAGTTCCATCTTTTTTGCTCTCTCACAGCATGCCTTCCAAATTAGTAAACTACTACAAAATATAGCACTTAAATATACACTTTTAAATTTGAGTATACGGAACAAGCTGTAATCATGATCAATGGAGATCTTGATCTTGGTAGCAAACTGGACCAGTAAAAATACATCAAATTTAAAGGTTATGTTACCTACTACATAGAATATACAAGGTATGCGAGAGGCTGTTTGGGTTGGTACCACCGCTTTGTCTATTTCTGCCGCTAATCAAATGTGTGTAAGCACAATTGTGTTTCGGTTTGAAGGACATTGAAGCCAGTGAAATTACCGGGCATTATTAGACTAACATCTTATGTCTCGGGGTGACGAGCGCAGTTCAGTGCCATGCAGTGCTTTATCTTTCAAAGTTCTGTGTGGTGTTGCTTCTGTTTATGAGCAGGCGTAGCGCTTAACATCAGGCGAGCGCCTTGCGGCTTGCTCGTCTCGTCATTCAATCAAATAATAAAAATAGGAACTAAATCCATGTTACAATATCACAGCATAATCTCCATGTATCCAAATTGCGAGACCAAGATTTAAAGATTGCAAAGCGCTACAAATGTGAAACTATTTATGGAGAATGATCTTCGGTACATGAAACACGCAAACATAATGCGTAATGCGAATTCACCTAAAAACTTTACACAATCAAGAAATATCTTTCCGAACATGTTAGGATACTTATAAACTCTTATGCTATCGCAATTTACCTGTTGTCGTGCCGTGTTTGGACCTCAACTTCACAATTTCACATAAAAAGCTATTCAACGCGTACAATTCGCATAGGTACGCTTCTGCTATATATGTATATGTGCTCATGTTACGTGAGAGCTCTTTGGCATATAAATATCAAAGGGCTCTCACGTTACACCATATCTAAACGAATATTTTATATTTATATAAGTGGTAGAGCCACGCTGTTGACAGTTTTGTCTACTATGGGCTGGCTCGACAGGGTCGTTACCACTGTCTCACAGAAAACCGACGTAAAGTAGCGGCTTGCTGCTGCGTTTCGTACGGTGAGTGTGATATCCGGAGGCCCAAATCCCCTCCCCTTCGCAATCCCTTAACTATCCCTTCCCTTAAGGTCGGCATCGCGCCTATGATACTTCTAGTTATAATACTAGAAAACGTATACGTATAACGTATACCTACGTCAGCTATTTTTGAAAATACCACCGAAAATACGCGGTATGCCTCTTCTAGTATTGTTATGCCTGCAGAAAATTACTTCTGTGTTTGAAGGTTGCATATTTTATCTGTTAAGCAGCATTTGCTCAGTGATGATGAAGCAGGCGCTATATTTTTTTAAATATTTGTTGTCGCTTGTCTTTGTGAAAATTTATGTACTACGATAACGCGACTGTGTGGTCCATCTTAAAATCGGTGCTATGTCGTAACAGCGTATACTGAGCTAGATTCCTTCTAACGCATACATTGTAGCTTTATGCTTACATTTGTCTGTTCTTTTTTTTTTTTGTTATGTTGTGCCATTTGTGCTATGATCTTACTGTTTAATTACTTGTAGGTACGTAAATATTGAGGGCAATAGCCAGGGATCGATTAAAACTAATGATACCAAGATATAGAAGTTGTAAAAAAATGACAAAATAATTTAAAATATTTAACACAGACCAGTTTAAAATAAAAACACTGACAATGTTCAGTGTCCATATAATAACCGTGCTTGTTGATTGTTGGCATGCTGGTGCACTAGGTGTCTCAAATCAATAATTTTTATACCAGTCAGCCACCTGTGCTGCCACAAACTGCCACACTAATTGGTAGAATAATCGTTAGATGGCGCTGTTGCTAATTGTTTGCATAGCGGTAACATCGCACTTGTGCCATAACATTTCATAAAGATTAAATAAGGTTACAAGCTGGTAGGTCCCTCGTATGTGAGAGGCCATCTGAGTCGGTGCCACTGCTTTGTCTATTTCTGCCGCTAAGCAACCGTTTAAGCCCTGTTATGTTTCGGTTTGAAGGACATTGAATCCATTGAAATTACTGGGCGTTAGGAGACTTAACGTCTTATGTCCCGGGGTGACAAGCGCAGTTCAGTGTCATGCAGTGCTTTATCATTCAAAGTTCTGTGTGGTGTTGCTTCTGTATATGGGCAGGCGTGGCGCTTACCATCAGGCGAGCGCCTTTTCCTAATAATTTGTAAAAAAATATTTTGTATACTTCTCGGTTAAAAGTTATTAATAACACATGTAACTCAATCCTTTTATCGTAAAAAAAAAACATTACATATGTTTATGTTTATTCTATTCTTATAATGAATGTAAATTTTAGTCTTGCACTCATCTCCCCAACGCCAACAACTCTATGTAGTATAGATTACGGCCAAATAGTTCGCAATTGCTTAGTACAGTTAATGAATTTCCTAACGCAGCGTATAATCTGTGAATACACCCACAGGAATTTTAAAATCGTACCCAAAAAACGCGTTATTATTATTTTTTCTTAGTAGAAACGTTTATTAAAAGCATGTAATGCAAGAATATTTTTATTCAAAAATAACAAGGCACAATAACCATTTTAATAACAACCAAGATTGTTGATGCACTAAACTTCGGGGCAAGGGGTCTTCTTGAGGTAGCTCTTGCCAGAAGGAAGCGGTACAACGGTCACTCCCTGCGGGAAAATTTTCGGCACTTGGTCCTCAGGCAGAGTCGGCAATACCATGCAGTCATCACCCATCTATAATGTAGAACATTTCAAGAAACCATGCATGTGAGGTGGCTTACCATTAATATGGCTTGAGTGGTAGAGCCACGCTGTAGACTGTTTTATCTACAGCATGAATGGGCTGGCTCGACCGGGTCGTTACCACTGTCTCACAGAAAACCGACGTAAAGTAGCGGCTTGCTGCTGCGTTTCGTACGGTGAGTGAGATATCCGGAATCCCAAATCCCCTCCCCTTCCCAATCCCTAATTATCCCTCTCCTTTGAGGTCGGCAACGCGCCCATGATTCTGATATTGTGGGCATACATGGGTCGTGGAGATCACTTACCATCAGGTGACCCACTTGATAGTTTGCCGGCCTATGCTATAAACAAAAAATTGTTAACATATCTACCTGGCAATAAGCCGGCATACAAAAATTTCATGAAATAGTTTAGACACAGTACATTACTTTCCGTTTTCAACAATTACTACATGCTGTATCTGTTTGTAAGTTATCGCTAGTTTTACAACCCTTGCCCCAGTACAACAAACATGGCTTTATTTTGACTGATGCACAAGCAAATGGAATCATAAAATAGCAGCGCGCTGTTGCCGATCTTATCACAGGTTATACCCGGTATTTACAAATGGTGTGCTATTTCGTTAATTTTTTCGTGCTATTTAGTGAAATTACTGGGCATTGTGAGACTTAACATCTTATGTCTCGGGGTGACGAACGCAGTTCAGACTGCTTTGTAATTCAAAGTTCTGTGTGGTGTTGCTTCTGTTTATGAGCAGGCGTGGCGCTTACCATCAGGCGAGCGACATGCTCGTCTCGTCATTCAATTAAATAAAAAAAAATGTATTAATTAATTTCATTATTTTTAAATTTCGTTAATAGAATTTATTTACTAGTCTTAAAATATTTATGTGAACAGGCAATGCATTTTTTTAAACTTAGGGTCGTATTGTCTTCCCACACCCGGTATAACATATATCATATTGTGATCATTTTTTTTTTTATTAAATAACTGAACTACCTAACTAGGCGAAAGTTTTGAATATAAAAAAAAAAAATACGGGTTGCACTCCGGGAGTGCCGACAGAAGTGAAAACTTATCAAACAACATGCGAGAATACAAAATTACGGCAACATGTCCACTCGACATGATAAAAGTTCATTCTACTCTCTTCGCGTTTATGCGAGCCTGGTACTTTTCACGGCAACATGTTCCAAATAAGAAAAAACTTAAAAAGTTTTTCTTTGCCCAAATCGTCATTTGTTTATTAATTACGGCTACTCGCCATGAAAAATGGACATTCTACTCTCTTCGCGTTTATGCGAACCTGGTACTTTTTTTCCAAATTATAAAATAAGTAAAATATCGTCATTTAAATTAATTATAATTTTAATTAATTATCAATATCAAAAACAAAATTACAGTAACATGTCTGTTCGCCATAAAAAAAACGAACACAGTCCGGTCAAAGTCCTGTGAAAGTCCGGTCCAATCCGACTGGTCACTGTGTGACGCCACCTGGGACTTCGTAATTATCGAAGTTCCAGGGAAGTCGGCTAGCGCTGGCTGGTCAACTGGCCCGCGTGACGTCTCACGGAAGGTTCTCGAATGTTCTGGAACCTTCCGCTCGCCGCCGCTCGCGTTACGGAACGTTTCGGTTCACCCTCCCATAAGAAGTTATCACTTCAATAAGGTCCGAGTTTGGCGTGGCCTCGTGCACGCGAGCATGTAACCGAGATGAAGCTAAGTTAATACTAATAACTTGACCGTCCTGAAGTTAACCACAAACGGTATCACAGTCAAAAAATTCTCAAGTTGCTAACTTCAGTCCCGCCAACTTATTTTGGGCGTATTATAATAATATTTACCTTCCAATCTACAGGTGTGGCTACTTTGGCCTTGTCGGTTAGCTGCAGAGAATCCAGCGCACGTAGAATCTCACTGTAATTGTAAACAATAAGTTCAATCATAGTACTTATTAACAGCAATAGCTCAACAGGGAGTGGTACGGACCGGCGCGGCGTGTCGAAAATCGCAGGTTCAACCAACCCTAAAGTATACAGCTCTGACTTTTCTAAGTGTGGATTGCAATCAGTTAAAATGATTGTAACTCTAGGTTCGCATAATTTAAAAGATGAATGATTTGTTTTCAGTACTGTATATTTCTAAATGGTAGAGTCAAGATGTAGACAGTTTTGCTACCACGTGAATGGACCATTGAGATGTATATGTGATATCATATCGATCATTTAAAAGAACAAGGACGTAATTGCAATCACAATTGCATTTCAATTACGTCGTTATTCGTTTGAATGACCGATATGTACATTGCACTTACTCAAAATTCCTCCCAGTGGTCGCTGGATACAGAAATGACAGTCGGAACTTCTTGTTAGAATCAACTATGAATACGGCGCGAGCAGACATCGGCATACCCGCATGATCCAGCTCGTCCTTGTCGATCATACCCAGCTTGGTGGCTATCTCTCTGTTCTTATCTTCTATTATCGGATATGGGAATGGTTCGTCCTCATTGCAACCTGGAGAAACAATTTTGCATTGATAAGTAATATTACTAAAGATTAAGGGTGATAACTCATTAGAGCCACCCGGTACCCGACCAGCACCGCGTCGTCGTTCGGCGTCAACTCGTTATCGACAGGTGGTCAACGAGTGGACATCGCTTGGTCCACTAATTTAGAGTAGTCTGTTACCATTAGCACTGGCCAGCTTGCGAGCGATGCAATCCGGTGAGGATACGGAGTTGATGTAGTGAGCGCGTATCCATAGAAATCCATATAGAATACTAACCGCTCGAGGCGAGGCAGTGCTGGTCGGGTGGCGGGTGGCTCTAATGAGCTATGATCTCAAACCCTCTCATTCAGTAGAGGAGGCCCGTGTCGAGCAGTGGAACGTGTATAATACAGGGCTAGGATTATTAATACTATAACTAGCGACCCGCCCCAGCTTCGCGCGGGTAGTAGAGCGTGTTATGCCAACAATGTATGCATAATATGCTCTACTACCCGTGCCTACAATGACTTCGGCAAAAAGGTGGATGTACGTTTGCGCCCTTTGTTTATCTTAATGAGTGTCTATGTAAAATATAATAATTATATAGGTGCCATTACAGCACTTCACAGTAGCAAAAGTATAAATAAACCATAAAATGAAATTATAAACAATCAAGCTGAATAAATATGATAACACAATGCTTTGTGTCTGTTCAAACAAGTCAAAATGGACGCATTTACTTCAAAAGTAAAATTTACACATACATTATAATTCAATTTAATTGCGGGTTTTAACAAATCCCCCAATTTGGGCCTCATTCAATTTAATGGCGTGTTTTATCAAATCCCCCAATTTGGGCCTCGGGAAGTCTCATTCACCATACAATACCGTGCTGTAACTTGAAGTCGCGACATGACTTTGATTATCTGTGGCAGTGGAACTATCTAGGTCGAGCATTCATACTGTAGACATCAGACTAAAGTGAGCCTCGATCAATTAACCAGATTTTAATCCTAAACTGAAGCCAAATAAACCTTTATTCCTAAATGCACTATTAAAAAAATATATCCCTATATATTATGTATCAAAGGTGTTTTATTTGTTGGATCATCAAAACTTCCATATCTCTTCATAAAATGTAATGTTTCAAACACCATTTTAAAGCTTATGTTGGCCACTATTGAAGAAAACTGTTGTAACATTAAAATTCCTACACCGAGACCAATATTTGTGTGATCCACAAATATTCATTTTAGGTCTGGGTGTGTTTTCTCATAAAGCTTCAGTGTGTCCATGTGTGTCTTGACGACAGGTGGGTAGCCAGTCATAAAAACTACAAGTCAAATCTTTCTGTAACATGTGTCAAAAAGCATATAGAGCCGACCTAAATGCGAATGGACTTGAGTGCGATGTTCAAATGGAAGAAAAATATTGTTTGTCTTGTTTCTATGAAATATATAGTCCATATAAATAGATTTTTATTAAACATTAAAAAAAGTTAGCCAGCCTGAAGTCACTTTGTTAATCCTCTACTCCTCCTGCCTTTAGTCTCTGAAAATAATAGCTGCAAACTAGCTCATGACTAACTTCAATCTGGCCAAATTATTTCATGTGTAATATATGGTCTTAAAATATAAATTATCAACCTGCATAGCTTTTGATGTCCTTGCACCATTCCAAATGTGAGGCGACAGTGTCACACGACAGACCAATCACTTTGGTGTTACGTTTAGCAAACTCAGGCAATAGGTTGAGCACCCGAGCCAACTCTGTCGTACACACTGGAGTGAAGTCTGATGGGTGAGAAAACAGGATACCCCATCTGAAATTATTCAGTAAACATTGTTAATTTATGTTAACATGTACCTACATACACAGATCATGGATATTATGTGTTACAAGTACCAATAGCAATAATGACGTCACACTATGATTGTATAGGTATTATAATATTTATTTAAAAAACAGGTCTTAATCGCATATTATTTGAAGATGAGAGCACACATGTTCAGGAGGTACTTATAAGAAACGGATAAAAGTGTAAGATACGCCGTCCTAAGAATAGGAATCGTCACCCTGAGGTCAGCAGAGTGCCAGCAAACATAAACGATGAGTAACGAGATAAAATTGGAGCGGTACTTAAGAAATACTCAATAAAATCTGTATATAGTCACTCTCAAAGGTTGTAAACAATCTGCCCAATCCGAAGGACGTAATTCCCTTTCAAGCACCTGGCGTTTACAAGGAAAAATGGTGTTGTGGCAGTTTCTAATCAGACAGACTAAAAGAATGATTGCAGAAAGAGTTAAAGAAGTTTCAGCTGTAAAAAACCATCAGATTAACAAGTCTGTGGTGGCTGGGTGTTTGCTTCAGTCTTGGCAAAACCACTAGATAGAACTACATAAACTAAGGTCGAATATGGATTGAAATGTTTTTAATTGCTTTTGTTAATTGCGTATTTGCATGCATTGCATTATTTATGCTATATCTATTTTATTAACCTCAAAGGTGTAGACAGAGATGCAAATAGCGCATTCACAGTTTGCCAAGTTTATTTCTGAAAAGGTACTATGGTTACTTTATCAAGTTGAAACCCCATTGAAACGAGACTGGCGCAAGCGGGGTCACTAACAAAAGCTAGTTGATATTGAATATCGATACTAACGAATTTCCAAGCCAATCGTGAAAATTTATTTCGCCGTCAGTTGTGTTTGCTGTGAAATTAGGAAACGGGTCTCCTAAATACATCATCTTTCTTCACAAGGTGAAAATCTTTATCTTTAGATAACCAAAAGCTCTTTGTAGAATATGATCTCGACAGATAAAGCAAGCTCTGGAAGAAAAGGAATAAAAAGAAATCTGAGAAAATCTGAATTATGAAATATTATATTCTAAACTATTTATATTTTGCCGGCCAGCATTTACTTTCTTAAAATTTTCAAATGATTTCACCCAGAGACAAATAAACTAATTTCACCACAGACTACTTAGAGATAATATTACGATTTCACTCACTGATCATAGATTACTACGGGAGGCTACAACGTCTTATCGGAGTTTTGGCGGGAATTCTGACAGTGCAGTTCATCGCTTATTTTAATTTATTACATAAACTAGTTTAGAGTTGTGTTTGTTGTATAAAAGTGGTGTGGATTTGTTCAATAAACATTGACGGTGATGAACAGTGTATGGAAACATTGAAATAAGTGTTGTAGCGATATTAATTATTCTGTAATACATCGATATTTTAAGCGGTATATTTTGAATCAATATATCAATGGAACAATATTTTTTATTTACTATCGAAGTCATATTATCTAAATCAATATTATTTGGATTAGGATGCCATGAAAATAGACCAAAACAAGTCTACAATGTCTAAAAAGTCATCCAAATCTCAAGTCGTTAAATCGATATATCGTTTTCTCTAGATTTAACAATATGTTTCAATGTTTTCAGTTTAGTGGGAACAAAAAGAATACAATGCGTAAAATTTTATTTTGTTATTCGATTGTCGTAAATATTTACATCCATCCATATGAATAAAACCATGGATATCCATGATTAACATTTCATGAATGATGATTGATTTTATAAATAGAATTTGTGGGATTTCATCATCTATGTTTTTTTTTATTTATAAAATATCGACACGTAAACTGATTACAATTACAAACATACAAACATACAGGTGAAGTTAATAAAAAGCGTGTAAAAAGAACATGTTATCGGTTGAATCAATGGGTAAGAAAGTTATCAAAGACAAACAGATTTCATTCAAAATTAGTCAATATTCATTTTTCCACTATAATGAAGGGCAAGAAGTGAATACATTGATGGCTTTGTATTACATTATTTTATGCTGAGGAATGAATCTAGGGCTGTTTTACTGCCCACAGAGTAAGCCTATGTTAGGCAAAGACCCATAAACGTTAAAAAGATGCAAGATCTAAAAAAAACTTGAAACTTACCTTCATCAAAATAACGAAAAGTCAAAGTATTTCATGATAAAATATATATGTGACCAGTTACAGATCGAGAAAACAATGAGGAATAAATCTGTTGTTGATTTTTCGTTTCAAATTGCTAATTATTGATAAAGAAATTACATAAAACGCAAAGAAATTAATAGAATAAGTCAAATAACTTCTAAATTATTTTTTAGGTACTAAAAACAAGAAAAAATTATTATATAAAATAAAAACATTGCATTGTTACTTAAACTTTCCTAATGTTAATAAAATAAAGTTAGTTCAGAACAATTTTATGTATCTAAACAGTTTTTTGCTTCTCCTGGAAAATTTACTTTGCTTGACTTATGGGGTTTCTGAAATATTCGATTCAACTTAAATCAATATGTCATAGAAAATAATCATATGATTCAAAAGCTCGCCAAAGTTAGCCCCTCAAAAATTATTATTTTTTCTATTTTCGACTTTTTTTCTATTAAGTCGATTGTTCTTAATTGTTCGCTGTTAATAATGTTTTGTTCTCCATTTATTTATTTGAAAAAAATATATTAAAAATATACCTTCAAGTTAGCCCCCCTATTGAAATTTTTAATATTTTTCCGTCAATAATGACTCGTATTATATTTATTTTCGATAGTTTGTGCATAAAATACGTTTGTTCTCTTTCGAAATTACTGATTTTTTTGTTTGATTAACTATTTTTATTAGTTGAATATATGTATGCAAATGGTTATAAAATTATATTATTTTTTAACATATTGCACTAGATATGAAGTTAAATTACAATGGGATAGTGATAGGGTTCGCTTCGCTCGCTCTAAAAAACCATCCCGGGACCATAGATCCCATATTGGAACCCACTCAAACACACACAAAAAAATCATAGAAATCGGTCCAATCGTTTGTTTGTTCAGGAGTTTTTGCGAGACTAAGGAACAGTAATTGTTTTTTATATGTACGACGATTATGATATTTGTTTATTTATTGATGATAAATATCAATTATTTCGTTACGTTCTTTTAAACATCCCCACTTTTTGGTCCTTTTTTTTAATAACGGAATTTATTGTAAGGTTTTCTGGTAGACATTGTTTTTAGCGATACGATCGCCTATTGACATTGTTGTAGTTTTAAGTTTCTTGTGTATTTTTCCTTAAATTGGTGTTCAATAAAGTGTGAACATCTATATTTTCCTTTTATTTTTATATTTTGCTCGTGTTTATTGAGCCCAAAATACGGAAATAGAATGATGAAAATTACTGTACAATTGAAGATGAAGTTTACTTGAATTATCTATGTATCCATGACTTTTGCATGTACGTGAAATTAACACGCCTTTTTGTTGTGTTTTTATGTAAAAATAGTACGCATAAAATAAACTCATAAAGTCGTATCTTTTTGGTAAGCTAACGTATATTTTTAGTGCATTTATACTGGCAACACTGCAATCAATGGCGTCACCGTCAATGACCCAACCCGCTACGTGCAGTTTGTAATTTTCAACCATAATTTGATCGTGGTGAAATTATATTTATTGTTTTGTAATTGCTGTAAATTTTTAAGGTAAGATAAATAATATTTTAATAGATTTTTTTAAATAATTGATCATAATATGAAAGAATTTACTTACGTCCTGAGGCGATACAAAATGGACGTCAAAATGTATTGTGACGTGATTATGTAAAAAATATGTAGAAATATCGGGATAGTTTGATGTAAAATGCAAGGAGACCAATTTTCAGTACAATAAAGCAAATTTGGGTGCATCAGATGAGTATTTCCGCTCGCGAATGTGAACGTGAATGAAAAACAGTAACGGCGCTAGGAACAAGGAGGCACCGATGAGTCGCGACTCGCGAGGGTGATTCGCAGTAGGCATCTACACCCAGATGTAGCGATGTCCGTCGTGTTGTGCTAGATCTTGGCCGCCTATTTAGACAGTGTTATAAAACCACGACAGCGTTATATTTACATTACAATATTTAGGGTCATCGTCCTGTTATTTTAGTACGTGCTCTATTTTGTAGTGTGCTTGATATTTTATTTGCTATGCGAGGTATGTGGTTACCGTGATTACGTACCGTGCGGCTCTGCACTCGATGTCAACACGACTAATGTGTTAATGGAGTTTTTAACTACTTTGTCAATTGTTTTACTCCTTTGTAGATAGTAGTAGCTAACATTTTTGTTAAAGATTAGTAAAATTAACACATTCAAGATAGTGTATTTTCGCAAAACAGTGACTAGACTTCCAATCAGTGGAAAATGTAATAAAACCAACTAAAGTATTAATGCTATTAATTATGTAAAATTGCTTCATTAATTTGCATATATCCAATACATATATAATCAATCCTTACAAAATTATGTTGATATAAAACTTATCACTATTTATAATTTTATTAACATTTATGTGTATGACATTTATCAGGAATGCAAACAAAGTATGCTCAGAAGTGGTTCAAGATCATTACTGAGTTAATATTTCTTGATTTTTTTGTCATCTAAGCTCTAGCGAATTGCATGTTTTACATTGGCGAATGAATTATTTTTTAGATCATTACTGTTCTAAATTGTTTTTTTCTTCCATGCCCTGTTTCACAATGTCAAATTAAATCATATATTATAAAACTGTCTACATACAGAAAAGCTTATTATACGAAAATGTTATAACCTAAATTGACTTGGTACCTAATGTGTTATCTGAGAGTTAAAAATTAATCACATTTTGAAACAGGCCCCTATAAACATATATATACATGTATATATATATTTATATTATTTATTTGTCGTTGCTTAAATTTTATATATATTTCTCAATTGTTTATGTAGTTTGGATTATAAGATGCTTATTACTTGTGTACACACAATCAAAACTGGTGATTCTAAAAATAATAATTAACCACAAGAAAATTCCATTGATCAATACAGTTTCCCTATGTTGACCTTTAACTATATATCATAAATATATAGCAGGAGGATTCTCACTATAACACATATACTCTGTAATGCAATTACTATAATAAATCTTAATGTAAACATGCCATGTTGTTTTGGATATTTCTTTTTAGTTTATAAATACTTTTTTATTCATTCTGCTTATGACAATGTGTGTTTGACATTGTTCTTATTAATATGGTGGGATAAATAAACGTTTTCCTGTAACAATTGTTGATTGAGAATTTATTTATTAGGTTGTATTGAATAGTTGTTTAGATGTAAACCAATATACATAAAATCAGGGTAAACAGTTCAATCCTTGTTTTACATTGGCTAGGGAAAGTGGAAGAGCTGGTACAATTTATCTTTTAAATTGTCAAATAATGTGTTGTGTTTCTATTAATTTATTTCCCTCATGTATGAATAGAATTAGTAACAATAATAATTTACACAATTTTTTTTCTATGCTTTTCATAGGCATTATTAAGAAGCTATTTTGAGCTTACATTATTATCTGTATGAAAAATGTAATAAATTTAAATTCAATTCTATTCACTAATATTTCATTTAAAAAAAGGCACACCATTTTGTATAAACTTGTTATTAACTATATTAAATACAAATGCCTTCCTTTCTATGAAGGTACATTATTATAATTCATTGAATACATGCCATTGTAACAATAAATATTTCCAGTGAATCTGGTATGTGCCACTAAGGCTCATTTTCCTTCACATGCCGTTTCATTTGAATATAATGCATTCACATCCTGCTAATGTGTAGCTCTTTCTTTTATAGTCTGTAATTTATGGGTGCATCACTTAAGTGTGACATACAAGTTCATACAACTTTGTTTCTACTCCACAACTCGCTGCTGCTTCTATATAATTTCTCTAGCGTTTTCGCCCTCTTCAGCAATTCTTGCCCACCCTGAAGCAGCTCCTGGTTACAATACAATTCCTTCTAAGTAGAGCAATTCATACAGTTCAGATTTAATTGGTCAACTGACTTGAATTCAAGTCTGTATATTTTTATTGATCAATTCAATTAAAAGTTTGTTCGAGCTGCATTCAATTTAGCATTTGATCAGCTAAAATTGTACCACCAATTATCCTTTTCAAGCTGCTGCAGTGTATATGCACTGCTTCCGAGTTGTGTGGCTACTGTTTATGGGCAGGTGTGGCACTTATCATTACACAAGTGACTTGCCCATCTCACTCTATTGTAGATAAAAAAAGTCAAGAGTTTAAAATTAGTGTGCAACCTGAGATTGAGAGAAAAGAAAAAGAAAACATTAAATAATATGAAAATATCACCCTCCAATAGCGATGCCTAGGACCCAATCCACTGATGGTTAGGACCCTAAAGAGTGGAACTTCCTCACAATGCGTGCAATGTCCAATAACACTAGTTTCTGAACTTGCCTTCTGACGCAACAACCAATCGAAAGCATCTGGATGTGTTGGTTGGCGTTCTTTGATATATCAACGACTGACGGGACAATAACTGCCGAGTCGACATCGCAGATATCCGTATGTCAGTAACCTCGTGTGCTAGTTCGAAATATTTGTCTTTCGACTAGGTTTTCTCATGCGAAATGGTGATATCAACAAGTATTACTGTACTCATGATAGTTGTCTTTAATTATGTGTGCTGAAGCTAATTTATAGTTTTATTTATGCTATTGTTGATGTTTTTAACATATTACTGTAACAGTTGTGATACAATATAGTTCTGAATTGTTTCAGGCAACTGCTCTCTGTTGAGATTGCTATGGTCAGCATACTTTGCCAATCCATAAGAAGCTTCCGTTAATTTTATTGAAAAAGAAAATTTGGTTAAAATGCAAACAATCAAGTGTGTTGTGGTGGGTGATGGTGCGGTGGGTAAAACCTGCCTGTTGATCAGCTACACGACCAACAAGTTCCCATCTGAGTACGTGCCCACTGTATTTGATAACTATGCAGTCACTGTCATGATCGGTGGAGAGCCTTACACTCTTGGTCTCTTTGATACTGCTGGTATGTATATAAATTTCTATTCATAAATACAGACGTATTTAGCTTATTTATACAGACTTATTTAGCATACTAATATAGAAATAAAAAGACATACATTGTTTATGAACATAAGCATTTATATATTTTTGAGAACCACACTGTAGACAGTTTTGTCTACAGCATGAATGGGCCGACTCGACCGGATCGTTACCACTGTCTCACAAAAAACCGACGTAAAGTAGCGGCTTGCTGCTGCGTTTCGTACGGTGAGCGAGATATCTGGAGGCCCAAATCCCCCTTCCCTTCCTAATCCCTAATTATCCCTTTCCAAAAAAAATGCACAGTTAGCTATCAATACAAGTTGGCATCGGTTAAGAATTTTCAACAACAGTGTATTAAATGCTTGTGCAAGTGCTGTCACTTTAATTTGTTTATAAATGTAATGTTGCTTGCAGGTCAGGAAGATTATGACAGGCTAAGACCGTTGAGTTATCCCCAGACAGATGTCTTTCTTGTTTGCTTCAGTGTAGTGAGTCCTAGTTCCTTCGAAAATGTCAAAGAAAAGGTAAAAAAAACATGCAGAATTATAAAACAAATATCTATTATCGTGATATACTTTAATTAGGTAAATAGCCATGGTCCATGGAATATCTGGTAGTGCAGAATAGAATATTTCTCTCATCAGTAAGCCGTAGTTTCATTTATATCTAATGGACAATGTGCCGGTATTTTAATTTATTACAAAATAATATGTTAATATGCATAATATTATTTAGATACTTTTGAATCAAATTCATGTCTCTATAAACCCTTTATAACCGTCATAAATGTACAAAATGTTTCTATAATTAAGATTCTGATAACATATTGCAGTGGGTACCGGAAATAACTCATCATCAACAAAAAACACCATTCCTACTAGTGGGGACGCAGATAGATTTGAGGGATGACCCGGCTACAATGGAGAAATTGGCCAAAATAAAACAAAAGCCAGTGTCACTGGAACAAGGAGAGAAACTTGCAAAGGAACTGAAGGCTGTTAAATATGTTGAGTGCTCTGCTCTGACCCAGGTCTGTGCTAAAATTCTCTTAGAATATATAGTTTATATAATAGCAGAGGTTAGGAAACGGATGGAATGGATATTACACTTGCTGCTAGGCTATTGCTTCTATAGTACAACAGGCCTGTGATAAGAGGTCCATGTGCAGTATGACAGTATTATATATTTATTATATAGACCTAATATTATATTATTTAAAATAGACTAATGGAACTTAAAGGGTTTTAACATCATTAAGAGAATTTCTTTAAATAAATAGAATTTACATGGCAGATAGAAGTAGTGAGTAATGGACAAATATGTGTTTTACAGAAAGGTTTGAAGAATGTGTTCGACGAGGCCATACTCGCAGCCCTGGAGCCGCCAGAACCACCCAGGAAAAAGAGGTGTCATCTTTTGTAATGTGGTTGAGTGGTGTTATCCCACCAATTCACCTCGAGCCCTGTCTTTTACCATACCACCCAAAAACTGTAATATTCAACTTATTTTTATAAAACTTATAATTATTAAACATTATGCCATACTTAAAAATAATGAATATTACAGCCACTGTGAAGTGGATTTTTAAGTGAGCATTGTCAGCAACCAAGAAATGTGCAAGCAGTTGTCTTATTCATGACTATACATAATTACTATAAATTACTATAACTGCTCATTTGAGTTAAGGTATTTTTATCCTGTATAATCCTTTGTATAGAAAATAATTTTAATTTATAACACCCATATATTGTTATTGATATAGCAGTGAACTTTAACTGATCTGTCAATTGTTAACAAGCAATGACACTGCCAATGAGATCTAACCTCAATATGTTAGATCTAACATAATGATTTTAAGCACAACTCCCATTATGAACTGTGAATGATGTTGGTGTGATTACATTTATTTTATAATCATATCTTGATGATACAAAATTTATGTAACCATATGTTGATACAATTTGCTTTTTGTTAGGAGCTTTGAATTATGCATTGTTCCTAATTGAGCCATACTGGTATGGAAAATTGTTTATATTGTTACATAGATCGTAACAAGGTGAAATGTACGCCTTACGTACGTATGTGCTTCTCTACGTATATATTATATTGTATTGTATACTCTTTTCTCCTTATTCATAAACTCTTATCGACAGGATTGTAACTATCGAGTGTTTTAACCATAGATCACGGATCTCTACAGAAACCAATGAGTGACATACGTTGGCATCGCAATGCGCATAGCTTTTATAATGCGCACTGTGCTTAATCGCAGCACGTAAAGAGAGTACACATATGTACTCAATATATATTATCTGTGGTCTGACAACTAACAACAATATATACACAATAGTAAAAATGCTGTCAATAAGTCATTATGGACTAAGGATCTTTAAATGTAAACATCATATAGGCGAGTTCGTACGCAGCATAACGTGCGTATTATTCATATTAATAAAATATAAAGAAATATCATTGATATTAATAATAAAATTTTAAAACGCACAGTGAGTGGCGTCACACAATTTTATATGGAATGTAGCACTGTAATACTCCATAAATGCTAATATCATTGTGGATCCAGTGTACCTTCAATTTTATGAACCTTGCACCAATGTTTGTCCAAAGGCTGTATTCAGTTCAACCCATCAATAACATTCGTGTCATAAACAGCCAAGGTCTATTTAAAATATTTTTACGAATAAAGTAACGAGATGCGATATCGAAGTCCAAGGAGCTCTAAAAGCATCTTGTTCGCTTTTTTTTTTAAGAATGTTTTGCTGGGTTTTTACTTTTTCTTGTATTTTAGGATTCAAATAAAATGATACATGTTTGTATTTTATTCTGCGCCTGATTGTCCACTTTTTAATTTCATCATAAGTCAGTTTTATATTTTAACTATAGATGGGCGTGTTTGGGTGAACAGAGTTCTAAGTAGCTAAGTTAGACACTCAACATAAAAGTCGCAACACCCGGTTTCTCAAAGACTGATCAAATCAACATTTAACTATCAGAACTTTGATTTTGACAGCACTGTCAAATCAATTCGAGTCTCTGAAACGTTATTTGGTGAAAAACTTAATAACTTGCGAGCAATCGCTTGTTAGTAAGTAACACACCATTTGATTATAGAATTGTCTATGAGTCTTCCAGAAACCCAAAATAGCGCTTGACGTGTGATTTTTCATTTTTAGTTTGAAAGCCTTACTATCTAACAGGTGTGTCAAATCAGCATTGACCATACATCTAGCAACTAATTTTGACTTGACATGGTATTTGACAGATGATTAGTTGATCTTTACATTGCTCAGTCTTTCAGAAACCGGGCGTAAGCGACTTATATAGTTATATGTTAGTTTGAATTTTGACATTATTTGTTAATTAATTCAATAGCAATACAGATATACTCTAAGCAAGATATGTATGTCTATTATAAATATTCTAGAATCTAACTTAGATTACTCAGAAATTTGTTGGCAAGTACACGACTCAGTATTCCATATTTCAAGTTTTTAGCTCTCCCGTAGCTTCTGTGCTCTATATGTCACAGCTTATAAAAATTACGATTTTTCGAGTTTAATTTCTCGTAAGACCACTATAGATAGAAACTTGAAATTGGATTATGCTTCATGCATAAATGCCCTTCCTCTCAACGTGTTGCACTAGAGTGCAGTCTGATACTGAGATGTAGGGGTGTAAAGGTGTGAAGCATTTGCAGTGAAAGTTTGAGTAGATTATACATACACCGCCATGCATCTTGGACCTTGGCGATGCATAGCGGTGCGTACAGATAATTAAGTTCGAATATTTTAAAATACTTAAGTGGAAAAGTATTAAATATATTATTATATTGCATCTATTATATTTGTGTGCTTATAGTTGTTTAAAAATTGTGTGATTACTCACGAGAGATGATCTAAGGGCCATATTGTAACTTTTGTATACAAACTATGAGGTGTTCAATACGAAACTAGGTCATCCTTTACAGAGAAATCAAACACGTTTTGAACGCATTTGTACATTGAAATTGTACGGAGTTAAGAATTTTTTATGGAATATTGTATAAATTTCGTTTCTACGCATTTGTATTTATTTAGCCTTTTAGGCGGTCGGTGGTCATTTCATAAATTACCTTCTTCTAGATATGAACGGTACTGGAGTCGACCAATTATATGTTCACTATGTACAGTATGCATAAAAACCATTTGGATAAAAAAATGAAATTTATATCTAAAAAATACAACCCTTCAAATAATAATTCGACAGTCAGTAGGAATTTGTCCAAATCTTGTCCTACAATAAATTGTCCTCTGAGCATTCTAGGCAGTGTATCAAAATATATTATGGATGGTAATGATCAGCATTGTAGATACATGTAAAGGCAATAAAAATAAATCAGGGGCTAATTATAGAGTTGATTGCAATAAACCAAAATCGTAATGTAAATACAGTTCTTTTCTAGATGGGCTGATTTAAAATTAGAAAATGAACTAAATATCATGGTTAAACCTGTTGTAAAATTTGATAATATTGATATTAACGGTATTGCAGTATTGAATTTGAACATAAATAATAACAGTGATCGATTTTGTCATGAAACGGATACTAAGAAAAAAAAAGAGATTGACATAAGCTCAGTATAGGCAAGACCAAGAAAGTTGAATTACCAACAGATGTTTTATATATTTATGTAATAAAATATGTGTGTGATGATTTTAATGATGATCATGACAAAAGGCCGGGGTAACGCTAGGCTGGAGAACAATGTACTATATTTTAATTTAAAATAATGATTGTGTACTATACAAAGAGCTAGACGTAAAATTTGCGATAAATTCCAGAAATGGTTTTCCATAGAACTGGTTTTAGCAAGAAGCATTCGAAACTGAAACGGGTAATATCTAGAAGTAGGCATCCTATGAAATGGTCACCGACCGCCTAGAAGTTTTAATTAGCATTCTGTATCAATTACAATACTGAGCATTTATTTTCTTAACACGGATCATATCCTAAATTATCCTAGCATGTTTTAGTATAGCTAATCGCTACTAAATATTATATTGATTTATTATTAATAAATATAAGATTCAACTGTGTACTCTCATTTGTAATGTCCTTTTTTCATTATCTTCATTGGTAATATATTTTTCCAGTTATCACATAAAATCGGAATATCATAACATTGAGCGTTTCGTAGTACCTGACTGTCAATAATGATCTTGAAATCCAGATGTATTCCAATTTCCTTTAGCCTTAATCAGTAACTAGGTAATTCATAAAAATATTCTCTTCAGTAATGTTCGGTTTTCACAATTAGTACGAATATACAATAAATGCCCGGCCATCCGGTTCCGGATTACTCAAGAAAAAATAAATATGTACATAATCTAATATAACAGACCAATATGTACGTATTAAGTCAACATCATCACAACTTGTCTATATATTCGAAGATTATCGAAACGTATAATTTAAATCATAGTACTATACACTGTCTTTTTTTATCCTAGTACGGCAACGTGACTACACTCCACCTGGTTGTAAGACCCTTATGGCCGGCGCTCATTGACGGCATGGCACGGCAGGTCATGCTGCGGCATCCCGCGGCGTCCCGTGGCATGCCGTGGCATCCTGCTGAATGCCCAGCCACTCTCTCTCTCTCGCGCACCGCGGCAATCCGTGGAATGAAACGGCATGCCACGGGACGCCGCGGGATGCCGCGGCGCGTCGCGTCATGCCACAGCATCCCGCGGCACGTCGCGGCACTGTGGTATTGAAATAAAGTAACGTGAATTCTAAACTCGTGGCAATAAGATTCAAAATAACTTGATTAGTAATAAAATCCTTTGCCATGCCATGCCGTGTCATGCCGTCTATGAGCGCCGGCCCTTACTCTTCTTTCAATCCCAATGACCCTTCTGGTATTGTAGGTATCCATGGGAGTTGGGAGTTCATATCCCATCAGATGACCCAGTTGTTCGTTTGCCGACCCATGCAAAACTAACTTGCAGGCTAAAATGTAAATAATTCTTTTCTAAGGAAGTTGCATCACGGTGTTTGCTCAGCGTTATGACCTCCATCTTTACATGCAATGAAATAAACTATGTAACTAAAGTAACTTCAAATTGGACTTGTAAAGGTATTGTTAGGGTACCGTAGCCAAATGGCAAAAACGGAACCCTTATAATTTTGTTAATGACCGTCTAGTGAACTCTACCCTGTCCGTCTGCCCGTCCGTATTATACTCTGTAACTATAAGCGGAATGCACTGCTATAAAAACTTCAGAAATAAAAAATGTACTGGTTCTCCATGTACATCTCTCTCTCTATGTACATGTAAATGCGGGATGAGTTCTTCCATTGCACAGGCATGTCTGGTATAATTGGATGTCCTTCAAAATTATGTGAAAGTTGTTATTTGTTAAATAACTACATAAGACATAGGTGTCCCAAGTCGTGGAAAATGTCCCCCTCCTTCCTCTAAGTTTTAAAGTACGGTGTGCAAAATCATAATAAATGGATTATGTATGTATGTATGTATATCTTAAAAGGTAGTTTTAACGGAATTTGTTTCAATAAGCTAGGTTGATTATGTTTGAAATATGTGATATTTTCCTACTACGGAATCCTTTACTGTGCGCAGAACGATAGGCCTTTAGCCGGTTTTCATCTAAACGCTTAGCAGTATTATGTAAGTGGGTAGGCAAGAATATAATTAAGAATACACACACACACTCACAAGGTTGTAGGTCCTTCGTATGCGCGAGGCCGTCTTGGTTGGTACCACCGCTTTGTCTATTTCTGCCGCCAAGCAACAGTGTGTAAGCACTGTTGTGTTTCGGTTTGAAGGACATTGAAGCCAGTGAAATTACTGGACATTATGAGACTAAACATCTTATGTCTCGGGGTGACGAGCGCAGTTCGGTGCTATGCAGTGCTTTGTCATTCAAAGTTCTGTATGGTGTTGCTTCTGTTTATGGGCAGGCGTGGCGCTTACCATCAGACGAGCGTCCTGCTCGTCTTTTCATTCAATCAAATATAAAAAAAACCAACTATATACATAAGTTTTATAAATAGTGTAATATTAACGATTAAATTAAGAAACCTTTTAAAATATGAATAAGTTTAACAGTGATTGCCAGTTCTATGGTATATATGGCGAAGCGCATAGATTTCGAACTAATCACCGATGCTTTCTTGTTATAAGATTGGCACAGTTTTGACAATTTTGACGTAATGGTTTTTTAATGCTTTTACTATTGTTACTCCCTTTTTTATTATTTATCAATCCGTCGTTCTGTTATTTTAAAAACAGCACAACACTTCCTCGTTGTCTGTTATGAAAATTTCAAGTTAGTATGGGTGACGGCTTAAGAATAAGTAGAGGTAAGGAACTCGTGTTTCGATCATACTGCTGCTTTCAAAATGCACTTACACGTGTAACTAACATTTTATTACGTTATTCTTACACATAGTGTTATAATTTGTCAGTGTCAAAACTCAAAATAGCGGGTATCAAGCAGATTTCACTTGCTAACAGGTAGCACATTTCAGTAACCGAGAAAGGTTGCCTATGCACCACGGATGTATCTATTTATACCAAAGCTGACGTGGACAAAGGTGGACAGACGACCTGATAAAGTTCGCAGGAAGTCGCTGGATGCAGGCCGCTTCCAACAGGTCGATCTGGAAATCTGGGAGAGGCCTATGTTCAGCAGTGGACGTCCTGTGACTGATGATGATGGTGATGACGACGTGTGTTATGCCAAGAAAATCGAACGAGCTAATGGTCGGTGTCACATCCCTCGCCATGTATCCTTGCACATCTTTAGATGACTGGTTACCCGGCAATGCCGAGTTAATGGTCGGTGACCCTATCCCTCGCCTTGTATCCTCGCCCCTCTTTAGATGACTGGCTACCCGGCAATGCCGAGTTAATGGTCGGTGTCCCATCCCTCGCCATGCATCCTTGCACATCTTTAGATGGCTGGCTACCCGGCAATGCTAATCTACGACACTATGTGTCTATTTCCACCATAGCTAACTTGAGCTATGGAAATCAAACGTTATTAGTGGCGTTAATGTGCAGGAACGAAGGTTGTGAAAATATGCTTTAAGACATCGATAATAACACATGACGCCTTACTGTTCGATAAGATCTCCATATATTAAGAAGAAAAAGAAAATTAAATATCATTAAAGTCAAAGGACATTAGTATTAAGCAGTTTTTCCGTTGTAAAATATAAATATTTAGCAAGTCAACTGCAGCTGTTTGAAATATATTTTCTTCTAAATTCTGCAGCCTCTTTAGGAGACAATTGTGCAGCGTTATCAGTTTTTTTTTCAGATAAGCGTCACAGGAGTTCCAGCAGCCTAGCTGGCGCTGCTGTAGAAGGGACACGCTCGGAAAGGAAACTAGATATAAGAGGTATATATTTGCGTACCTTTCCGTAATGCTCAAGTTATAAATAGGTACGCTTCGGTGCCGCAGTTGTATTATGTACGCAGTACGACTGCTGAGCTGAGGTCGCGGGTTCGATCCCCGAGTCGGGTTAAATGTTATTGGGTTTTTGTATCACGACATGCACAGTATCTGCTTGGAATCTATATTGGATTGGATATGGCGATAGGTGGTAGATAGTAGTGGCGGTTTTTGAGTGGTAGAGTCACGCTGTAGACAGTTTTGGCTACATGAATGGGCTGGCTCGACCTGGTCGTTACCACTGTCTCACAGAAAACCGACGTAAAGTAGCGGCTTGCTGCTGCGTTTCGTACGGTGAGTGAGATATCCGGAAGCCCAAATCCCCTCCCCTTCCCAATCCCTAATTATTCCTTTCCTTTAAGGTCGGCAACGCGCCCATGATTCTTCTGGTGGTGGGCGTACATGGGTGGTGGAGATCACTTACCATCAGGTGACCCAATTGCTCGTTTGCCGGCCTATTCATTAAAAAAAGGCGGCGGTGGCGGCCGGCGATAGGACGGCGAGCGTGGCGCTTACCATCAGGCGAGCGCTTTGCTCGTATCGTCATTCAATTAAATAAAAAACCGCTGCTCTACCTTAAATTCCACTCAAGCTACGGCCCTGTCCATTAGTCTATAGGTTATACCTATATTTTGCAAACAATGTTAACATTCATATGCTAGACTACAGTGGGGGTTTATACCATTCCACTACGTAACACAGAACAATATATTCAATGAAAATATTTTCGCCTTACTGCTCTAGTTTTAGTGTGCTTAGGCTGAAGACCAACATGGTCCTGGGTTTAAATCTCAAGTGGAGTAAACATAAGTGATTATAAAGTTTTCGATAAAAAAACCACATGAGTTGCAAATCAGTGTAATTTGTGCCTGGCGATAGAATGATGAGAAGTGAAAGAATATTAAAATAAGCTTGGCTACCGTGGCTGTACTAGTTGCACCTCTATCTACCCATACGGGGATAAGGGCGTGAGTGTATGTTATTTACTGGTTAAAATTCCCATTCCTCAGCTTCCATTCCCGAAGTGGATGACCAATTTGCTACAGCTGAGGCGCGATGTGATGATTTGCAAGAGAAAATCGATCTAGTGAAAACGTTAAAAAGAAAAAGAAAACTTAAAAAACGAAGGTAGTACGACGGTTTATTTTATGTTTTGGTATTGGCTACATTCATTTTTTTTATCTGAGCACGTAGTGACTGCACTACACCTGATGGTAAGCGTAGCGCAGTCCAAAAAACCAGCGACCACCAACAAACCATGAGTTTATCGGTGGTCACTAGAGTCATGCCGGCGTGTATAAATGCTTCTTCCCTCTTCGGAGAGGGAAGAAGCAAGTCCAGAGTCCTGCGACAGGACAGGAACGTGACCAATGCAGGCACACTAATACAAGGATGTACCCCTATACACGCCCCAGACCACCATCAAGTCATGTCGCAAGCCCCTCGGGAGAACCGGATATACACTGGCTGATCCTGGAACGCGATCCACACAAGTCGTGTAGATCACTATGGCAGGTTTTAACACCATGTGTACGGTGGTCGCTATCCCAGCGGATTTGAATATCCTACCACCAGCAGTAAGTAGTCATTAAACTGTAATGGTATTTTCTTTTCAAGCATGACTACAGTGATAGATCAAGCTGTGGACCATGAAAACGTACCGTTCATATCAGTTCGCACGCAACCAAAGAAAAGTAAGTATCTAAATATTAAACTTTCTTCCAAACTGGGTAATATGAGGCCTGTCTGTGTTGTGACTACGTTCGGAAGTGATTCCATTAAAATACATACGAACCAGCTGTGTTATTGGGGTCTATCCCTGCGGTAGACTATCCCGCCCACACACCCGCCACTGTCAGTAACTCCTGTGCACCAGGATCAACAGTGGCACGCATTTTTGTTGACACCGAGCAATGAAACTCGGCGAGTCTGGGAATGCCTAAATGTCTTTGTCCCGCAACGAAATTAATCAGATAGAAGGTTAGGGAGGAGTTGGAAAATCGCTGCGGTAGTCGACACTGTCGCAGGGGTCTACGTTCTGTCACCGAGCTCGAACTCGTACCTTAACAATTCGCGCGTTGTCAAACACGAAGCTAACCACATTACACTCTGCACGTCTAGACGTAGTAACAGTTTCTCCCCAGCCAATGAATATATCTGCGGAAACTGTGAATCTAGAGATGCATTTCGCCCGAGATCAACGGCGTGCATTCTTGTCGTGATTTCACACCGACAGCGTAAACATATCGCGAATAAGTTCCGATAGTATGGAGTAGCACGCCGCGAATAATGTACCACAGGCGCGCTTGCGTCAACCTAGGTGGGTTAACATTTATGTTAAATTATATATTGAGATTTATAACTTGTGTGGTAATGGTCATTCAAAATGACACTGACCCCATAAAGTTTCTCCAGTCATTACGCTAGTCGTACGTAAGGCATCACGTGCCATTACCAAGTGGTAAACTTTAAAAGAAGGTAGCAGCGCTGGTGGTTACAGAGGTGTCGCAGGCGGCGCGGTTGCGAGCGTTCCAGGTGCCTCAGAACCCCATCCGCGGCTACCTGGACCCCGCCACGGTAGAGCAGCGCCGCATGATCGGCCAGGTGCGGGGCCACCATCAGATGTACCGGCGGCCACAGGATACTATCCAGGTAGGCGGTTTAATTCTTACGCTGGGCGCATGCAGACGAAGAAGCACTGCACAAGACGAATTTTATTAGTGACAATGTATGCTGCCGAGAATTGCATTAGCACGAGTTTTAGTACAATATATAATTTTTTAATTTATATATTTCCCTGTGCCACTTCACTTATGCTTCAGTTTACGCCTTACGGTTAACTGTTATTATTTTGTTACCAGTAATTATAGATTTTGATATATAAAGATATATTACGTACTTATTTGCTAAATACCTATATATAGGCGATAGAACCTATTCGTTCCATAGCAGGTTTTATTTCCATAAATTTAAATAAATAAAGTTTCCTCTTTTTAAACTTTTGTTTGTGTTTTTTCTGACTGACTGCTTTAATCTAGAATCAAACTTTGGTCCATGGGTGCACCAAAAGCGGGATTCACAACGTTTTACCGAAACGAATGGTATTCAAGTAATAGTTATATACATATGATTAGAGAAATATAAGACTTTTTCATTCTTTTTAATTTATTATGATTTTCATAAATAGGTTTTATTTATTTCATAATTATAATGTTTCTTTTTATTAACATTTAGAATAAACAATTCCGGGATCAGCGTTCAAAGCAGCATCGAAAAGTACGACCTGATGGCGACAGTGAGTGTTTACTACTTTTTACAGACTAAATATAGGTTAATATATATCGAGCAGCTCGCAGGGTTTGGCAGCGCTTACATATCGTACGCAGCACATCGTTGCGAATTATTCACAATCGAATTAATATAAAATATGATTTTTCTTACTAAACAACCGAATATGGAATCTATTTATACCGAAGTCGATCGCACTGTTGAGACATACTCAGACATAGGACTTGGAAACGAACACAAATTCAAATCTCGGGCAATTTATGTGTGATTTTTCTAATCAATAACTCAAGCGATAATAGGGTATTTATCTATGATTAATTTTGTGCCACCGACAATAATACGAAAATGAAATTGTTTTGCGAAAACAGCATTACAAATTGGGTTAAAAATGAGGTCGCAGTTCCTATTTTAAATATCGGTATGAGCAAAAGTGGGCGCGTAGTGGGGAAATCTCACTATTTCCCTCAGACACATGTAATGGCGTGACCTGTCTTGTGACGTAACACGACATGTCATGCGTCCTTTTTCCGTCAATTGACGACTACCACTTCCAGCAGATTTAAATGGCTTCTGACTTATTTATTTTTTTACTTAATTTATCTTTAATTCTTGCAATACTAGATTTGGGAGAGCCTAATTTTTGATTGAAACTATTCAAATACTTATTACCCTATGATTGTCAGACCTGGAAATTGAACCCAAGGCCTCACAGTTCTCAGCCTTAGTACAGTACTAGTCGCCACTAGACCAAAGAGTCGTTATTTTTTTTTAGGTGAATTTGGAGCTAGTGCACACATCAGCAATGACGGGCCGATGGAGGTTGCCTGCGGCCGAGATGACACAGAGTGCTCCGATACAGACGTGTTCGACCTGCACAACGAAGACTTGTATGAGATTCCGCATTACTTTCTTCTAAACATCAGTTAAACAGACCGGCTAGTTATGAATATTGATGAGATGATTGCTTTGCTTCGATAGATATAGGCCCCGTTACATGGTTTCGCCCGTTGAATCAAAACAGCACTTTTATTTATCAATACTTACTAAATACCGCAGTAATATAATGTTATTATTGTATGTATTGACCTGTTTATTAACGAGGACAATTTAAGATGTTCATTAGACATAATAAAATAGACGATTTTTTATGACAGCCGTGACGTCATGAAATAGTTAAAATTAAACAAAGTACCTAGTATCAAGACTATTACGTCTTTTGTTATTTTAGTATATCGGTATTATTTTTGTTATAGTGTTGATTTGATTATAAATGCGGTATAAATCCAGTTCTAATGTGCACTATAGACTAACGATGTAACAAGTAATATCAGTTATTAATTAGATCGAGGTACTTATTATGCATCGGGCACGCATATTGCATGTGCATTATTTTTCTAAATTCTTACTGTGATTCAGTCGGGGTGTGTTATTTATTCTTACGTAGAACATTGGAATTAAGAGCTTATGTACTCGGACCACTCAAGCAGTTCTTATTAAGAATCAACGGCTCGACAAGTCGATTTCGGCAGGTCGAGTTACTGCTTTGCGCTTGGTACATTACCCCATGTATTCAGTTGCAACATTACACACTAGATCCTTAATTCCCTAAGTGGTCCAGGTGGACCCCCAGGAGACTCGATGGGGTTCTACGTTGGCGTGACAAAGAAATGGGGGTTCACAATTCGGAAGCGGGAACCACGAAAATTTATCTGGTTTCTATAGTGAAGAACTAAAATGTTGGCTTGACTTCACCTATCAATGTAGGCAGATAATATTTTAAGAAGCTCAGCGACTGTTACTTATAAAAACTTGCATATTTTTTGTCGAGTTTTGGGAATATGGTAGAAATGTAGCCGCAGGGGGTCCACCGGAACCAGCTAAATTTTGAAAGTGGTCTATGAGAAAAATGTCTGGGAACCTCTGCACTAGATAAACTATTTTATTCTACGGATGTAGGTATATATAGTTTCATCGTCGCCTGCTTTTAATTTCCATTTGTGACCTGTTTGATGGATGCCTATCCATATGCCATCTGTCAAAACTATGGAACCGACAGTTCAGATAACATGTTGTAAACGCACATGCACCGCTAATCAGTGGGACAAGACACAAGTTAAAATAATTAAGATAGTCCATGGGTGCAGAAATAGGGTATAATCACTTTTAGCATTGGAATAAATATGTTGTTTAAATAATTTTTATTATCAGCTCAATTCAATACGAGCCAGAGGAACCCGTGCGCCTTCACAAACCGGCGGCGGTACGTCGGAGACACGCGCCTCGAGATGTGCCCGCTAGAGAACGTATGATTTACCTTTGTTTATAGTTTGCGTGTAAGACGCGTGTGCTTGTCACCTCATTCTCATGTCGCTTATGCCTTCTTGCCTTTCATGTCGCGTCGTTCAGCCCTGCCCATGTTATGCCCCGATTTACTAGCACTAGCACGTGGGCTATAGTAGAATATATTTTTTAGTGGAATGGATCTCTATGCTAGCTCGTAAAATATCAGATTATTAACATCACTTGAAAAAAAGGATATTTTATCAAGCGTTGCCCTTGGCTGTAAATCTGTAAGCTGAACCCCGAGCCAACAGATTCTGAGAATATGAAAATGAATAATTTATCCTATTCATTGTTTTTTCCTGGAATATTTCTGTTTAAGTTGGGGGAGGCCTTTGTACAGTAGTGGACGTGCTGTGGCTGATGATGATGATGATGATAGTGTAGTGTTGTAACACTTTTAACACACGCTTTTTTATTAGGTCATTATCATACCGGTATACCGGCAACCCAAAGATTGCCACGCTTTGCTTAAATCGTAGAGCTGTACTAATTTTTAATGATCCTTAGCTCCTAAGATGACAATGGACTCGGTGACAACTAAGCAGCAAGCCAACAGGATGCAATTGTCACCTAGACCGCGCCGTCAAATCAAGACTGCAGCGAATGGTTAGTTCCATAGACATAAGTCTACTCCATACATTGGCCAAGATCTCTCGCTGAATGCCCCGGACCGTTTTCTGGCAAGTTAATCCTCCTACTAAGGCCGTGGTTTCGATCCCCACACCGAGACAAATGTTTGTGTGGTTAACAAATATTTGTTTTTGGCATTGAGTTTTGTTTCGTTGAAATAACCGACCAGCTTTCATTTCCTTTCGATTCGAAATCAGATTACGCGTGCGCATAATCTTTGGTTTCGTCTCGGCACGTGAAATGGCCTACCCACCTACACTTATGATATCCATTTAGATCTATGTCTGAGTGGTCGCTATCAATTGAAGTACAAATATCAAGCCCTCCTGCAAACAAAATTGGTTTCCGTTATAGGAGTGAGACAGGCAGAGGACAGGCCGGTGGTGGAATTGTTCAACAAGAATCGCGACAACCTGACCTCACATCGACAACCGCCGCTCGCACATCCACCACCTGACACCAAGAATAGGAAACCTAAAGGTCAGACGAAGAATTACAGTCACTGTCAATAACTGCCACACTTAGAGACGTCAATTCACTTTAATTGTCATTAATTTATATATAATTAATTAATTAGTTTATGTACGATGCTGCACCGAAGTAATCGCATGTATGTAGCAACGCAAATACCTCAGTTGAGCACTTAGAAGTATAATTAGTTATACTTCGAACGTTAGCGTTCGAGCCCGCCTTTTCAAGCTGGAGACCAAATTGATCCCATCTCTAGATTTAGAATGCATTCACTATATTATCTATTCCAGATTTTTTTTTTTTATAGCTTAGGCCGGCAACGACGAACAAGTGGGTCACCTGATGGTTTGTGATCTCCACCGCCCATGTGCGTCCCAAAAGAATCATAAGTGCGTTGCCGACCTTAAAGAAAACGGATAATTAGGGATTGGAAAGGTGAGGGAATTTGGGCCTCCACTCTCATCTCACTCACCGTACCAAACGAAACAACGAGCTGCTACTTCACGTCGATTTTCTGTGAGACAATGGTAACAAATCGGATGAGCCGGCCCTTTAATGCTGTTGACAGTTTTGTCTATAGCATGAATGGGCTATCCACTTATAAAGTAATACTGCTCTCCCACTGAAAAATAATGTAAGCGTAGCTGTTAATCAGTATTAATAAGTTATATTATATTTATTGTTTATTGTGTTTGTAGTTTTCAAAGCTGAGCTCAATGATGACGCAGTGACGGGACATTTAGAACGCGAGATACACTTGGATACAAAGGTGCTGTACCTACATAATATTTACTATGATGTTTTCGATGTGTCTTACGTCAATTTTAGTTGGTTTGGAAATGCGTATATTTCATATAGGTACCTAAATATGTGTGGTTGATGAAACATGTTGCAAAAGTTTAGGCTTATTGGTACTATTTTCCCTCCTACCTAATGTGAGACATCATCGCGCCTGGAACAAATCTCATACGAATAATATATTGACAGTGTAGTATTAAAACAACAGAAATTTAATTATACATGTAACACCCCGAGTCGTGACCTTAAACTTCATCTGGACAATAGTTTATTTAAAGGTCTAATTGGCGGAATTAATGACCGCGCATCGCTTACGCTCCACGCGATTGGTGCGTTAGTCGAAACTCAACGTCTATTGGTCCCTCAACAGACCCCACTACTATCCATCAGTGTTCACGACTTCTGTCGGTAATTATACCATAGTAAAATGCGTACACAGGAGATGCACAGTCAACCGCGACGCGGCAAGTATCGCAGTCGTCGGTACGAGATGCCGACGATTGCATCGCAGATGAAGCAAGCTGGCACGCGCTGTTACTATGGCAACGCTAACAAGACCAACATACCGTTCGTAGTGAGCAAGAGTACCACGCCCTCGCATAACATTGGCGTTAACTTGCAACAAGTGAGCAATTTAATAATACACACCGTAAGGATCGGCGCAGACCAGGTAGAAAACTGCGCGTATTAATGCGGAATAGAGATATTAAAATTATAACCTTTGCGATTTCAATACAGTTGAGAATGTAATGCAAGAAACAACGTTGTGATCTTATGCCGTGGTCTGCGAAAATAATCACTTGTTCTCTATTTGAATTTTTATAACGTCGAATTATATCAACAAACGTTCGGGAAGTTCTCCGCCAGGTCTTTGCTATCATTTTACGCGATCGGTAATAATTGTAAGCTGGTCGATGACAAATCTAAGTACTTATTAGTCCAAGACCAATAATACTGGATATTTGTGTCCGACATATAGCTAAGGACTACATGGAATTTTATTATTTTTCTTCAGGTCTTAAACGGTATTAAAACACAACAGCCATTGACTGGAATTCCGATGACTTTAGCATATCACATGGGTAAGTTTCTTTATAGTAATTATTAAGTGCGTTAAAAATTATATATTGTCATGTTGTTAAATGTTAATTAGCAGTCTCTAATATGAAGGTATTATAGCGCAATCGCACTGCCTGTGATTCTGAGATGAATTTTAAATTTTAATCCTAATAGTGGTAACCTTAATACCAGATTACTCCAATGGTGTAATGCCAACGTACATACACGAAATTGGTAAGCTCATTGGTTAGATTTCTAGGACAGATGAAAAGGTACAGACAGTGCCACAATTATAAAGTTGCTGTGGCGAGTTTTTGAACTAATTGAACAAATCAATATAATATACAAATTGACCATTAAGCGTTTGTCAACTGCGCCACTCTTTTCGCCAACATAGTTGTCGTACGTGTATGTGAGATTATTGGTTTGAAAAAAGAACACTTGTGTTGCTCAGTATCGGATTTTTTACCCGATATGGCTTGCTCCCTATATCATGTAACAAATAAGGTTGATTATGTTCTGTCTAACTCTTCGCAGTTGCATGCGGAGAGCATATTATGTAAAATATGTTTTTATTGTGTTTCAGGAATGGGACACGTACCCTCCTATGGAACTAAAAGTGCTACTACGGTAGGTGTACATAATGTTTGTTTGCCCAGTCAAAGAGCTGTCCTTAATGTTTTTTTCTACTCTACGTCTAATGTTTAGCTTATAACATTGCCTCGAAAATTGAGACACCATGGAATAAATGACATTAAAATTGTAATAAAAAAGTAATCTAGATTAATAAATATTGACACGTAAAAATGATATTTACTTATCAAATATCTTTGTCCAATTTCCTTAGTTCGACAGATGGTTATTATAAAATTATAATATTAGTATAATATTATAAAATTATCTATTGTTTATCATCAAGTAAACAAATTGGCCAAGATCTTTGACGAGTTACGTATCCCTTAATTGTAAGATCCTACTTTTCAATCATTTCGACTCAACAATACACGTTAAATAACTTAATCTTTCTGAAGTTAGTCGCAGAGTTGTTTTTAGAGATTAAAAGGTGAAGGCATAGAGTGTGGATGAAGAGCCTAACTTCAACCTGACCAAATTGTTTTGCACTTATTTTACAAATAATAATAATTGTTGTTTCCAGCGACCCACTTTGGCGAACCGCGAGATAAACACGATCAAAGTGGGCCAGCGTTTGCTGCGGCTGCCGTCATACAAGTACATATCTTACGACCGGCTGTTAAACCTGTACCGCGAAGGTGACGGCATCGTCTCCAAATTCCTTCGCGCCAACAGCCGCCCGCATTACTTCTACACTTCTATGTATAAGTAAGTATTTAGTAGAATCAAAGTCAGTTTTGTCTCTAGCATTAAAGGCCCGCGTCGGTCGAAACGGTGTCAGTGTTTAAAAAATATCTATAAGGCACATATAACTAAAGTTCTTAACACTGAAAAACGAGTTAACGAGCTCGTTGTTGCTTGTCGAACTTGTATAACACCCTTTGGCGCAGTTGGGCTTTTTGTATACTTTGTAAATCGTTATGGTTGCTAGCGCCTGCTATATTACCTTACAAAACTGTTATAGCCTATAACAACAGTCTTGCAATAAATATATAAATGGATCCCTCATTTATCAAGAAGGTTAACAGGTTATACAGCCTCCACGGTGCATGGCGAGCAGCCGCCTGTGAAACGAGAGGCTGTGGTTTCGATTACCACACCTAGACAAATATTTGTGTGATCGCAAATATTTTTTTTTCGGCGTCTGGGTGTTGTGAGACAGAAAGTCTCTCGTAGTTCCTGATACCCACGACACAAGACTCGTATCTTACTGTGGGGTCAGGGTTATGTGCATTTCTGTGGCCTGGTGCTAATAGGGCCAATATCAATAATCATTATTTTGAGTAATGAGCGTTATAACAATGAATCAGCATACAGCAAAAAGGGCTAATGTTAACTTTGATCGTTTTACATTGGCCTTTTTTTACATAGTAACTTTTGAAAGATGATTAATACACTAACGCCCTTTTAGCACAAAAAATATCATACTTTTACAATAAACTGGCATTACAACCCGTTTCATACAAAAACGGACTTTGGCCCTTTTAGCACCAGGCCACAGATTTATTATTTATTTATTATAAAGATTATCTTATTCCATTTATAACAGTCTGGTAACCAACCGCGATGACTTCGACGGTGCCACGTCTAAAGGTCGTGGCGGAAGTCAGGAGGCGAAACAGAGCCTCGCCGAGTACGCGAGTCTATACAAGGAGTACGAACATATAGACACGTGCATCAAGAAAGGAAATTATGACTCGGAGTTAGAATGTCGTAAGGACGAACTGTCGAGGGAACTCGCGGCCCGAGAGGATCATATACGCAAGGCAAGTGTACCTGAAGCCATCACAGAGTGACTGCTTGCACAACGAAAATGATGAATTTGTTTATCGCTCTCCCCTTCCCAATTCCTTAATTATATAGATTGCCCTTTATTGGATATCAATAATCAAAATTAATACATAAGCATACAGCTAAATTATTTTACGCAAGGCAGTCCTGCTATAAAAAAAGCATTTGAAATGAATAAACGACGTGTTCATAATAAACTTAATCACAGAAACTCGTATATCCTTTGTACTTAATGCGCGTTACTAATTGGCGTTCAAATCGTAAAATTCTTTTCAGCTTCGGTTCTACTCTATACTGAGAGGTGTAGCCAACCTAGAGTCAAAGTTTCCAAGCCGCCGTTGATAAACGACTTTTTTACATATCCTCCGAAGCCCGGAGACGCTCAGTTGAAATAGGTACCACTACACCCATACATAAACTGACCGTGCCAAGGTTTACTTATCTCGCTAATCGTTGCCCGCTCTGCAAATGCAATTTACTATGAGCGCCTAAAGTTGGATGTCCCCTTAAAAGCTTGTAAAATGTAAACTAATGGTAGAGGAGCCCACGATGCTAAATGGGGATTTACTCGAGCGTCGTAGAGACCTATTGGGATGCAAAGCTTAGATGATATGAGGAAAAAAATGTTATATGATATATACCTTTACATCGGTGGGGGAAGCGGCTATAGATTTTTAAATATGTAAAAAAAAACTGTTGCATGGACATCCTCGAGCGCGTCAGATATTGATAGCATCAATGCCCTACGTATTTTTAATAATGTACGTATGTTAATCTGATCGTTTGCATGATGCGGGTGGTTGTATTTAAGAGTTGAAAATGAAAAAAAAAAAAGAATAATCGAGCGCGTCAGATTTTCTAAGGGAGTGTTAAGTGCACCAAAAAAAAGCTCTCACTCACTAATCTGATGATTTCGATGGGACGCAAACTCGCGGCCATTTTCATAATGTGCAAAAAAAATTCGCCATTTTGAAATACTCAAGCGCGTCAGATTAAGATATATATAGTTCATCTTTATGTTCTAAACGTACTGTCTCATAATCTGACGATTATCTAGAGGGATTGGCCTGATCTGACAAAAAAAAAATTAGAAAAACGGTTCACCTTAAAGGCCATCCCTGCAACTTCCCGCTAATTCCATTCCTGGGCTCTTAAAATTGTACTTATGACGTTTTTGAGCTCAAAATATAATTTATGTGATATTTTGAGCTCGCTGACTTCAAAGAAATAATATTTCTATGCATTTGAGCTCTCCCAGCTCGAAAGTCTGATAGAAGTTTCATAGAACACTATTTTTGGAATTTTCAAACCGCAATAACTTTTGAATGGAACAACCGATTTTCACGCGGTTGGCGGCATTCGACGCAGTTTTATCATCCTCATAAGTAACTTTGCAATTTTAATTGATCGAACCACAAATTTCGGAGTAATCCCGAAAAAACACTTTTTCGGGTTTCTTTCGTTCACGATATCTCTCGAACGAATCAACCGCTTTTGACCAGCTTGGTGGCGATCGACGTGGTTTTTCAAGCTCAAAGGCGGATTAGTTTTTGAAGTTGATCGATAAAGCCGGTTAAAAGTTATTCCAAAAATTATATTGCAAACACGTTGTAAACAGTATGCCACGAGTCTTTATGATCAATGATGGCGTCATGGCAACAGAAACCAGAGTGGGGACGGAGTGAGAGAGGAATAGAAACGCGGAGAAGGAAATGTAGGCATCACGCAACTGCACGCATTTAACTTTATCGACGAATTTTTGTTATTTCGGCTTGCGGAAATCGTCAGATTATATATTTTTCATAATTCTTGAATTATTTCCTTCAAAATAAAAAAAATTTAGCTACGCTCGAGAATGTCGAGATGACGTTTTTTTTTTACAACTTTGTTGCCCTCCGCTTTTTTTACGTCACTCTCAAATTGTCAGATTAGTGGAATATACACTTTTTAGGATTGAATTAACTCACCCTACCTTAATCTGACGCGCTCGAGAATTTCTGATGGTCAATTTTTTTTTACTAATCTGATCCTGTATCCTTCACGGGCGGCCTTATATACGGGCCTCATGTTTTGTGGAGGTACTTAACCGGGTACAAGGTATCCCCCTGTATATTAATCTGTCGCGCTTTAGTAAATCCCGAAATCCCCGCTTGGGCTCCCCTACCATAAGTAATAGGTATGTCTCAATATTTTGTCTATTTATTTTTCGATCGATTTTTTTCTTTTACTCCCTATAAATACTTTGGACTCACTGTACTTAACATTAGATCCAGTGTGGTCACTTGTCTATAATCATCATCATCATCATCAGCGACAGGACATCCACTGCTGAACATAGGCCTCCCCCAAAGATTTCTAGACCGACTTGTTGGAAGCAGCCTGCATCCAGCGACTTCCTGCGACCTTTATCAGGTCGTCTGTCCACCTTGTAGACGAACGTCCAACACTGCTCTAGTCGCTAGACGCTGTCCCAGTACGTGGCCTCCATTCCAGAACCTTTCTGCCCCACCGGTTATCGGGACTATGCACACTTGTCTATGCTCTGGCTGAAATCTTCCGCCCGATTTCTCTTCAACTCCGCCGTTCGATGCTTGCAGGGCCACTCCTTTGGTTTCTAATAACATTGTTTTTGTATGATTTTTATTTTTTCACGTTGTTATTAGTTACTAGAAAATTATGATATGTCTATACATGTTCGTCGTTCACCATTGACTCTGTAACTGTAAAGAATACCTATAGTAATTTTAGTTGTGATTTTTATTTTAAGTTGGTACAACAGAGTGACGCCGCGCCTCGTAGCAAGTTTAAAACGTATAGTCCCGAAATGACGACGATCAACGAGAGGTGAGCATTTCTTGGTATTGTTAGGCGTGCACGAGGCGCGGTACAGTCACTGTGTCGTGCTAGTATAACACTTCTCTATTTTTTTCACCATTATGCTGAGGCGTCTTTACGGGGTGTGGTGTGTGTGCGGTGCACACGGGCGCTGGCCGAGCTGCCCGGCCATTTTCAAATGCACCTGCGCCCGTGTTAAATGTTCTGTTTAAAAGATCCGTTTCACATAATATCTTTAAGAAATGCGCGAAACTAACTAATTTACCTATCCAAGGTCAGGATAGCCGACTTACAAGTGCCAGTGGTGCTTTTGAGAGTGGCGCGGTCAAAGATGAATGATTGCACACGGGCGCTACATGGGCTAGAGACGCCTCTGCCATTATGTATATCATGTATAAACTGGCTCCTCTTTTCAACATACATTCAGATTGAATATCGTCCGAAACACTCATTGGGACTTTATTAAATTTCAAAGCTGTTATGCGTAGATTGGTAGATTTTCTTTGGCCGCGGACTTCCGCTCACACTGTTTACGGAAAACAATAGAGATAATACAATGTATAAATTTTTGTTTGTTCCACTGATAAATTATTTCGCAATACTGATCCCGAGTGTTTACGAATATATAGACTCGTATACTGCAGATAACATTAAGATTAGTGTTTGTTGGTGGTTTGATGAACATGGCCATATGGTCTACCGTCACAGGTGGTGCAGGACTACAGAACAACGTGCGACGTAGATCTGTCGACACTGCGCGCGTCCCATTCTACAGCAGAGGACGGATACCGACATTCCACATTCAAACTAAACTTCGGCGAACCTCAGCAATAGCGCATCGAATCGAACCAAATTGTATTTTAGGCGCCAAAATTTTTGGTTCCGGAGACCACGCTGGCTCTCTTTATTGCAGTTAACGAGAGTTAACGTGATCGAACATTTTGTTGCATAATAATGTTTGGTTAATGCTTTGAAGATGGGCGCTGCAATTTTACTGGAAGTTGAAGCTTCCACACGATCTACTATTAAAGTAATATGTAGACCGTTCTATTCTGTTGATAAAGTCATCGAATAATAATGGTTAGATTCAAAATGTTAGCATGTTTGATGTTATTTTGGGCGATACAGCTAAATACTAGGGTGCTGTTGGGTATATGTTTAAAAGGGCACTGGCGTTTGGCAATTTGACTTTACCTTGGGCCTAGTGTTATGCTTTTCATTTTGTTCTATCATTGTATAGTACACTGTATGATGTATCTAGGCTTAGCTAATAAGGAAACATAGTCCAGCCCAGTATTTTTTTCAAGTCACTTGGAATTATCCTTTGTTATGTTAGATTCTGTGTTATTTTCCCTACCTTTCCTATTTTTCGACTTTTCAATGTTATAATATAACCCCTTATTGGTTACGCATAGTAGAAGTTGGTGTTTAATGTAGACAATGTAAAAAGTTTAGATACATCTGCATTGATTATTCTAATTTTATTAAAGGTCAAGCTAAGCTACAATTCTACTAAGCATTTGGTCAAACAAACTTCTAAGCATGCATTGCACATTAAATGGACTAGTAATTAAATATAGATAAGTAATTTATATACAAAACATTTTGACTAATTCGTTCAGATAATAATTTTCACAATTTGTAAACATTTAAAGTAAATAAAAGTGGACTTATTTTATTAAAAACATCAACAACATAGTTTTAATTTAAAACCTTACGTAGCCTAATTACACAGTTAGTATTAGATACTAGTATTCCCTTATAAGATACACAATTCTTATGGATATCTATATGATGGCACGAACATAAACATTTAACTATCAATATACGCTAGAGAAACGTTAATAAATGCATATTTAATAAATGTGCGACACGATATTCAATTAAGATTTTGAAATCAACGAATGATACTTTATGTACATAGTTTTATAATATTAATATTAATTTCTTAATTTAACATATCTATACCTGATTAGAGGTATAGGTGTGTTACATTGCCAGCCCAAATAAGCTGACACATGTTTGATACCTTATACAGTAAAATTCATAGTGTATGTAGAGATTGAGGCCATCAACCATGAATCGATAATTAATTGCCAAGTTTTGCAGTTGTAAAAAAATTGTAAAACTAATTTCAATTTTTTTATATTTATTAATTTGGATAAGTTATAGCAATTCAAAGGGTGTCTGTCCCTCAAACCTTATTCAAGGTACCTATATCTCGTCATATATCGAACTGACGAGATATGGGTACAAGTAATTGCTAAATCATAGTTCGTAGGATTTATCGAAAACTCCAATTTTTTCGCCTTTTTTACGAAGTAATTTGCCGCCGATTTTATTATATACATATATCGATCGGAGCGAAATCCAAATCGATGCAGCCTGAACTGTTCAATCGCATCGATTTTTCATACTGTTCTTCAGTACTGTTTCTGTATTGTTTCATCAAGCGGGGCGAAAGCGACGAAAATATCGTAAGATCGTGGATCGCACGAACGAATAGCGTTCCATTGGATTGCTGATGTTTAGTTCCTAGCAGTGTGTAAGAATGCGCGCGTCCCCATACTAAATGTACTAGAAACATTTAACGCTTAAGAGATTGCGATCGCGATATCGCGGCTAAACATTGGAGGCTTATAAAATTCAGCTGCCGAGATACGAGGCTTCAAACTTTATGTTGGCAGCTTTCTTCGGTAATTAATTCAGTTGCGGGAATCGGTGGAGGATGGCAAGTTTTCTCCATCAATCTTGTGGCGTGTAGCTTGCATGTAGGCTTCGGCGGCGAGGGTAGGCCAGGCATCAGTGGGGGGAGCAGCTGTCGTGCTCGGCCACGGCTCGGACGTGGTCACCTCTGCCGGTCGCTCCAGATTTTCCGAAGTTTTCGTTGTGCACTCTAGTGACAACGGCTTCGGCGTCTCAATTCTGTGAAATAGCTTGAGGGTTAATTTTGGGATCTTAGTATGAGGACTCGATGATTAATGTTAATTAATCAACAGTCGACCTAAGCTAGGGTAGCTTCGCTTAACCTGACAATATTACACCAAAAAGTTATATATTTAACGGTTGACGCATTAACATGCAAAATGCCCTCAATATACGTGTAAGCTGGTCTGAAGTTAGCCCCTTCACTCATTCCCTACGCATTCCCTACATACACTTTTTGTCGCTATAAACAAAATTTCCGACGCCACTCGTAACTAACTTCAGTGGCCGGCCAAGTAAATATGCGCGCATACATATATAAAACTTAGCCTAGTTCTTGGTCGCTAACAAATCTCAGAACCAGTAGGTACGGGTCTCCTTATTACTTATACATAATTAAATATTTGATTTTATTAGAAAAGTGAGGATATTAGCATTATTATTCAGTGATGGTGTATTAAATACGGGAAGGTGTTTTGTGGACTCTAATTAAAAGAATACCTCACGCGTTCTGGCGATTGCATGGCGTCGTTCGTGCTCGAAATCTCCAGGTCCTCGGCGTAGCTCAGGTGTAGCTTCTCACCTTCTGACCGATGGTCTTTTTCTACAGAGCAATTAATTGTTCTAATAAATTAGGAGGTAAATTCCGAAACGTAAAGTTCCAGTTTTAAAGAATACAGAAATACTTGTTCACGATTGATGTTTCATAGATATACGTTGTTAATTAGTGCAGGTATTGAGTAGCAAGTATTATGGCCTTAAGGTGAAGGAAAAAAAAAAAATTACGGGTTGCACTCCGGGAGTGCCGACAGAAGTGAAAACTTACCAAACAAGATGCGAGAATACAAAATTACGGCAACATGTCCACTCGACATGATAAAAGTACATTCCACTCTCTTCGCGTTTATGGGAGCCTGGTACTTTTTACGGCAACATGTTCCAAATAAGAAAGCACTTAAAAAGTTTTTCTTTGTCCAAATCGTCATTTGTTTATTAATTACGGCTACTCGCCATGAAAAATGGACATTCTACTCTCTTCGCGTTTATGCGAACCTGGTACTTTTTTTTCAAATTATAAAATAAGTAAAATATCGTCATTTTATCAATATCAAAAACAAAATTACGGTAACATGTCTATTCGTCATAAAAAAAAACGAACACAGTCCGGTCAAAGTCCGGTCCAATCCGACTGGTCACTGTGTGGCGCCACCTGGGACTTCGAAATTATTGAAGTTCCAGAGAAGTCGGCTAGCGCTGGCTGGTCAACTGGCCCGCGTGACGTCTCACGGAAGGTTCTCGAATATTCTGGAACCTTCCGCTCGCCGCCGCTCGCGTTACGGAACGTTTCGGTTCACCCTCCCATAAGAAGTTATCACTTCAAAAATCCATAATGGTCCTGATTTAAATTTACTGCGACAAGCTACAAAAATATTACCTGACAAAAACATCTCTGCAAGGATTCTGGGGTGAGCCAGGCCACCTCTGGCCACCCCTTCAATATCGATGAACATTCCACTCACCATCAACGTTAATGGCGGCGTCGGGCCAACCGAGCGAGTCTCCTTCGACATCCACAGGCTCGTCTTCCGCATCGTATGTCCTCGGCTCACGTGGTCTCTCCTCTCGCCGTTCCTCGTCCAAGTCATATCCGAGCATGCTTTCCACGGTGTGGTGGCGTTTCCTAGTGCGCAGCTTCAACCGACGCTGCCGGTTGGCTCGGATGCGCTGGTATGTCTGGTGGTTCGATTAAAATATCAGTATGCTGCAGAGATATCAGGGGATTTTGTGTGTTTTATTGTTAACTAACTGTACTCGGCATACGTTGCAATACCACGCAAAGAAAAAGAATTATGCAAAATTTCATCACAATCGGATGAATAGTTTAGCAACGCATAGAGGACAAAATTAAATAAAAGAATCATTCATCACGTAGAGGATAAACATAAACACAAAGAAACATTCACTTTTCTTTACGATATAGGTATATAGATGTTAATGATCATGTATAGATGATATTATGCCAAAGGCCTAATCAGAAATACCCTAAACCGACGTGTATGCATGAAGAATTGAATGAGAGCGAAGAAGGCCAAAGAGGTGTGTAAGGATCGTAGCAGGTGGAAGTCCGTTGTTTCTGCCTACTCTTATGGGAAACAGGCGTGAGTGTATGTATGTATAGATGTTACAAAATGAGAAGTCATAGGGTCAATTCAAGACTGATGATGATTTTCCTAAAAGTATTACCTAAAACGTAAAGTTGCAATGTTGAGAACAGGCGTTTGCGATCTATTTATTTATTTAAACATAACATAATATACTAATAGTCGATAATATAATATCTATAATCGATCCACACTTCTTGGGTATTATATTCATACACTAAAATGCTTTAAGGTATATAGAACTTTTCGTCTATTAGAACCGGAATGATGACATTAATTTTTATTAATTAAAATATTAACTAATTCTTTTAGTTCCATCAAATTACCAAAATAAGCTATAAACACGACTTACCTCCCATCGAGCATCTTCATCCTGATGGTGCAGAGAGTGCGAAGGCGGCGCGGTATCCCTCGGGAGAGCACTCAAGCTGTACAGATGCTGTAGCTCTTGCAAGAAATGCGCTTGCGCCACGCCCGGGCCGAGCCGAGCGCCGCACACTCCACAAGATGACTTACGTTCGCCATCCGCTGCCAATTCGAACAATTAACTTCCAGAACAACGGGTATTGCTACTGTTGTTGAAGTGAATTTTTTTAGCACCGATGTGATTTGAAAATTCGATGAAACGAAAAAGTGTCAGTAAAAAGAGAGAAACGTATTCATATAAATAGGATTAAGCCTGCGAAATAATAAGATAAATTATAAGTATGCTATCACATGTCTTTGCGCCTGCGTACAACGAAGCCTTCGGAAAATGTGTCATAAATATCGTGGTGTATATCATTCACGTGTTTTATTTTGCATTTGCACATTTAAATTCGTTGGTAAATTAATTTATGTTTAAGACATGTGTGTTAATTTGGCCAATATTTTTTTATTTATATAAATTATATAAAATTAATTTATTCTGAAGTTTCCCTTCTGCCATGTGTGACTTGCGCACACACACTTTTTTTGTATTTTTTTTGAATCTCGATAATATGCAAGAGAGATTCAAACCTAGTTAGACGTATAGCGGATATTGTTTATTAATACCGTCACAGGAATCACTTTCCTGTTGTCCGTCCGTATCAACATTTCGTAGGTATAAGGTGTACAAGAGTAACTTTTTTTAAATATAAAATTTATAACCTACGAATGGGACATATTACAATTTTCATACAATCAGAAATGTTATAGTATATAAAGGGGTAAATTACTCACAGGAGAAAAAGTCATGGGAGTCAGTGCAGGTCGGCGCGGCGGGTGGTTCGTCGTCCTTGCAAGGCCGCGGCGAAGCAGATGCGGCTGATCCAGGCGAGCTGGTGTCGTCCCGGGCCGCGTATCCGTGCCGGTATAGCGGCGGAGTGCTGCTGTCATCGCGGACGCTCTGCTTATGGACAACTTAATAGTTAAGGGTGATCCGTAATCAGCAGCGTAGAAGATCCAAATAGTATAAATCCGCCTCAAAGAAAGAAAGAAAGAATTATTTATTTGTACACTAACTTGAGACATGAAAATTTAAAAATACATTATTCTTGACACTATAGAACTATATAACTTAAATAACTTCACTGATTCGTGGTATATCGCGCCGATCAACAAATACAACAATGGCGGCCCACCAAACCGCTTTGGGTCACGATCCACAAAGCCTTTAGTTTCAGTCTATCTACTACAGTCGAACGCAAAATTTAAAAGCACGGATTGGACTATAATTTGAACATCTATGGATCTTACATTTCCATTTTTTCTATATCATTACATCTATAAATAATTATTATCAGATACAAATATTTTATCCAAGGGACAGTTCCGTACCTGATATGTTATGATATGCAATTAATAATGAAATTGGTTCAGTACATAGTGTAATCCTGGCATATATCTAAAGTTATGTATCCATTAGTAAATAAAAAAAGAATCGCCGAAGCACACAGTCATGTCTAATCTAAAAGGACTTGCTATGTCAAACCTCCCACTACTCAATTTTGTGTTTAAAAAGGTTGAAAATTGGTGGTAATTTTTTTTTTCTTTTATAAATAAATACGCCCTCCCAACTGTCACAGACATAGTCCTGACCCCACACTAAGATACGAGTCTTGTGTCGTGGGTATCAGGAACTACGAGAGACTTTCGGTCTCACAATACCCAGACCCCGAGACAAATATCTGTGGATCACACAATTGTTTGTCTCGGTGCGGGGATCGAACCCGCGGCCTCTCGTTTCACAGCCGGCTACTCGCCCGCTGCCCCACGGAGGCTGTCCAATTTTAGATTAAAGATATCTACGTACCCTGAGAGCTTGTCCGACACTCTGTCCCAGAGCGTATTGTTCTCCGAGATGTCTGGCGAACGCCTTTCCCGGGTACAGCGGGTGGAAAGCACCACCAATCGGTCGAAAAGCGCCGCATCCGAAACTCTGAAGCGCTGGGTGCAAGAACTGCGGAGCCATGTGATGAAGGAAACCCTCCATGATGAGCGAGATGCTCTAAAAAGATTTACAATTAACACCATTGACAGAGAAGAAGTCAATAAAAACGGTATGTAAATAATAATTTCGCCAGCTATGTATTGTCTTTATATGCCGTAATTAAATAGCAAATAAAACTATTGTATAACTTATCCCCGTTCTTTTATTATTCATCTTTCAGTCATTTATTTTACTTTGGACCGATAACATAGGCTAAGCTGGTCAAATTTATATTCCCTGGGCTTATGATTACCTATACCTACTTGTCTAGACACTGTATTGCGTTGTCCTGTTGTCCTAAATCTACTTTTTTCATTTAAGAATTTTACATCGTTACGAGTGATATATGGGAGCAGGACCGGTGTGAAGTGAGCGTTCGATAGAGCTGACAATATCTGCTTGATAGAGAACGCACACGTATACTGTTTTCTGCTTTTTGTGTTGTTTTATACAAAATGCCGTCTAAAACCACAGTCTCACAGGAAACCGACGTAAAGTATTGACTTGCTGTTACGTTTCGTACGGTGATTAAGATATCCGGAGGTCCAAATTCCCCTCCCCTTCCCAATCTCCCTTATCTAATTATATTCTATCTAATTATCCCTTTCCTTTAAGGTCGGCAATGCGCCCATGATTCTTCTGGTATTGTGGGCGAACATAGGCATTAGAAATCTTGTATTCCATGTAACCCACTTGCTCGTTTGCCGCCCTATGCTATAAAAAAATTAATTCTATTCATGCATGTATGCATATAACAGCATTATCTTGAATCATTATATTGTTCTGATATACCTGTATTAATACCGGATTTAAGAATGTATGTTGTACCACATACTGGAATAATAGAACGAAATGCGTTTGAAATATCATCAGCGTTCTTAAGAGTATAACAGATATTTTTTCACAGGAATCGATCGTTTAAGATGTCTGTAGAAACAAACAAAGTATTCGGCATTACGACCACTTAAAGCATGTAACCACTTATAAATAAAAAGTTGTTTGTTTTGATAGCGTTTATTATTGCTTTCGGTGTGGTCAGTAAACGATATTATTTTGTGACTGGTGGCAGACTGCGGCGAATGGCCACCACACTACAATAATAAACCAACTAAACGCGGACATACATTACCGACGTAATTTAAAAAATAATCGTTCATTTTGGGTTGTAAAATAAAACGGAAGCGTGTATTTTTAATTAATATAGTATTCGAAAGTCATAATGTGCAAGGAAAATTGAATACTAAATAGTAATTTGAGTAATTTGTTTTTTTTTCTTTACTTCTCTAAAGTCCCGATGTTTAAACTGAAAATAGAATTAGATTATCTAAATATATAAAACTCAAAGGTGACTGACTGACATAGTGATCTATCAACGCACAGCCCAAACCACTGGAGGGATCGAGCTGAAATTTGGCATGCAGGTAGATGTTATGACGTAACGCCCGGCGCTACGACCATACTACGACTATTGTTTTTGACCTTCTTGCGTCACATTTTTTTGAGTTCATCAATTTAATTAAATTTTTCTTCCACCGACATATAACGATTGTATTTTCATATAAAACTAGATACTAATAATTAATGTCTAAAATTTGTAGTTCGTATCAAAGTAGGTATAGGTTCTATCAATTATCAAACATATTTCCATTATAGCTTCAATACGCACAATCTTCATATTTAATTTCCATGACATCGTTTAGGAAACAATCACATCTATTAGTTTATTCTGTACGGGTCGTTTGTCACTGAATCGTAATGCATGCTGTCCGGCAATGCGTGGCTTAATTTGAGCTAATTAACGGTGCTGTACACCGATGCAATCTTGATCGCAATCTCCCTCACTGAACCTGTATTGGATGCAGGAAATAGGTCCTTTGTTGTCCGGAAATAGGAGACATGCCCAGCCTAGATTTATAACATTTATTTGTATTTAGTTTATATTTATTCGGTATTTATATATTTCAATCGTTAGGTTAGGTTAGGTTAGCTGCTTTTTTTATATTGACCTTTTTTATTATATATTACATAACTAGATTTTGCTCGCGGCTCCGCCCGCGTGAACAGCATTTATCGGGATAAAACGTATCCTATCACCCAAGTCAGCTCATACCCTGTCTGTATACCAAATTTCATCAAAATCCGTTCAATAGTTTCAGCGTGATTGACGGACAAACATCCAAACAAACTTTCACATTTATAATATTAGTGTGATATTAACATCGTCGTGGTTATAACTACGACAATCGAGAGCTTTAGCGACAATTTTAGCATTAGGCAGTGTATTTAATAAATATAATTTAATAAATAAATACACCTAACAAAAAACCTCATGATCGTCACCTGTCAATAGACGCGTTACCATCACTTGAAATCCAAAGCGACCAATTAACGTAATGTATGCTTATCATTGCTACATTGTCTTATGTACAATCACAAGGCGTCATTAAGCTACGTTGCCTCTGTCCGGCGCGTTTGACCCCCAATTACAACGGGCAATATTGGCGTAATGAGTTAAGTGTTGTCGGTGTAATCAATCTGAGAGCCAACAATACTGCTTTGACTGGAGGAGCGTTTTGCCGTTCCTAAACAACCCAAACAACCGCATCGCTACTCCGCCAGCACCGTCTATGTTTGATCTCTGTTCCTGCAATTTGACTGCGCTATGTCTCGCCTGCTTATTGTTTTATATACGAGTACGTGTTTATAATAGGATTAGATGTCCGGAATTCTTGAAGTGAAACTTCTTTAGAATTGTTGTGATTTGGAAATTTGATGAAACGAAAAAGGCGTCACTAAAGAGGTTGGAAAGAAACAAGATCTTAAGTATGTAAATATATGAAATGTAATATTTCGCATAAAAATTTTAAATAATTTTTAAGCTTGGTAAAAGTATTATAGTAATAATAAACCTTTTAATTATCCTAATACCCCTCATATTCTATTTATATCTCATTCTATTGTAGGGTACTTTTCTGAAGTTTCACTTTTGCCGTGAATTGCACACACACACTTCTTTTTTATTTATTTCATATTTGCAGCTTAACTTGCGTTTGGACAACGGAGGAGGTTCTAAACATTTGTTTTATTTATGTCTAACAATATAAGTATTGTGCGATTAAAATATTATTATTATATTATAATTCTTATTCCCATTATAACGTCATTATTAATAATTTTTCATTCGTTTATTTAATATGTTGTATATTTTACTGTTAAAATATATTTCTATATTGTAATAATGTATTGGCGCGTATCTAGTGCGTTTCACGGAATGTAGGTTATGAAATATATTTTATGCTGGGTTTTATTATCACGCTTATTTTCCTGGAAAATAAACTTGGAATACGCTGTACTATTCTGCTATGTAAGCCTACATATAACATATTGCGTCATAAGGTTTAAATAATTATGTATATTGTTTCACTATACGCTTTAACGCAAGCCAATAACTGAGGCGACTTCGTTATGTCACACAATTATACCGGGGACTTTAAATATTTTAAGAACAAAAGCTAATTGATAATAATTTTAATGAATATTCAGAAACAGTAGGGTACTTAACAAATTTGAGGTACTTAAATACGTAAAAATATTTAAATTAAATTAATATAAATTATTATCAAATGCATTAAAAACTTTACTTTTTGACTGCATAATGTTCATTTCGCCTACGGAACGCATCACTGTCTGTGGTCCGATATGCACATGGCGGATTTATTTCAATCCTAACATTAGAACTACAATTTGTGACCACAGAACACCCTAAATATTAATTTGACATTCTTCGTGGAATAGTAGGTGAGTGACCGGCTGCGAAGCGATAGGTCGTGGGTTTGATTCTCGCAGCGAGACAAATGTTTGTGTGATCCACGAATTGTGTTGTGATTGGTTCCCGGTCTGGGCGTAGTGGAACCGCAAGTCCCTCGTAATTCCTGATACCCACGATACAGGTTTAATTTAGTGTGGGGTCAGGATTATGTGTGACTGTGAAAGAATGGTGTATACTTATTAATTTTGCGTTCAAAACAAAGAAAAACAAAATGATGTCCACTTTTTTCACATTAGATAATATGTGATCTGTGAGTTAACTATTAACGGAAACCAATTTCTTAAATTCTATCATTAGAACGTTTTGTTTCAAACATTAGATCAACGTTCACTCAAATTCGAACCTCGAATATTACTTTTATTGCACCCACAGAATTCATTTCAAAATAAAAATGTTAAAATAACTAAGCCTAAGGGTGTTAGTGTGTTACAGTCTTGTTGTGTATGCTGTAGCTAATCTTATATAAAGCTTGACTATAGTCATTATAATGCAGGCGCTGTCGTTTAGAGAATTGTCTTAAACAGCTTTCTGTTTCGTTGCGATTCCACAGTAAAGTAATCGGGCACTTAGCAAAACCCCCTTTTTCTTTCCTCAAAAAATGTTTTCCGTTGCCTGAGTTATTAAAAAGAAAAAATATATATTTCACAGAACTAAATGGTTTCTTTACAATAAGTTATCATATTCGTAACTGTAAAGGTAACAATATTAAAGCGCTGCGTTCGTGAACTTTACGGTAGAGCGTTTTAAGTATGTGTATTTAACGACAAACAATTCATATAAATTTAGCTACTGGATAATTAACAGTAAAACTTATATTTTAATTATATAGATAACGATATATCTACTTTGTATGCAAACGGTAACGCGTGGCGCTCTCCTGTCTTGGTCGTATACTTCAAAAGGAACCTATATAGATCTACAACTGCATCTAAAGTGAACATGTCACTGTGGTTGCGCGTCGTGGTCTCCCGTCTCGATCGCGTACATGAAACCGTGCCTTAAGCTCTTATAGTAATCAGTATGGTCGTGGAATGTGCCGATCGATTTACACCAATAACCCTCGTCCACTCGCTACCCGCTGGCTACCTTAACCACATCCTTACAGCTCGCTAGTGTAAACAGGGCTTTAGCTCACCTACTTAACAACAGTTGGTACGCATTCCCAGCAACTATCTATTCTATTGTCGTAACGTGTAAACAGTTAGAAAAGAATAGTATGGGCGGAAACGTAGGCGATAAACAAATGTAATGTAAACGTTATGAGATGGTGCACACGGCGGACGACGGTCACTGGTGAAGTGTTTATACTCCGCCTTATGAGTTATGCCCTCACTGCAGTTGGCGATAAATTCAATATTAAATCATTTTGCCATTGGTTATCATATTAATATAAATAATAATTAAAATACTGAAACTTTATATCTGCAACAAATTACAGAATCTAAATTTGATATTTCATTACCAAAAATCTTTAATGACTTCTTTGATAAATGCCTCCAAATGCATCACAATTAAATCTATGTTTTATTTTTCGAGTATTCGCGAATCGGGACTTGGCGATATATAATATCATTATTCGTTTCTCAGTGGAATCATCAAAATAAATTCAAATTAATCACAGCAAATTAGTAAATACTTCTCAATATTCAAAACACAAAGGTGCAAAAATTAAATATCTCAAAAGAAAATTTAATACTAGAAAATGTTCGATGATCGATCTCTAGTTTTAATTTCTGTAACTGTAGTGAAAGTCCATTCCGACGAATAAGGTGGATGCTCTAACACTGGGATGCCGCATTTAGCTAGAAACGTCATAACATACAAAGCGGAATGAGCCGACGCATTGTCTTGGTGGAGAACACATGACTTGTGCTTCTACAATTCGGGTAATTTTATCCTTATTCTTTCACGAAGTTCATAAAGAACGTGAAGATAGTAATTTTGATTAATAGTTTGACCTTTAGGAACTCAGGGAAACTACACAATGCTATGAATATCGAAGAATGCAATCATCATTGACGTGAAACGGCGACCTAGGCATGAATAATCTTCAACGTCTTTTCGGTCATCTTGAAAACACATAAACCACTTATAAAAACGTACACGTTTAGCAGGTGGTAAGATATTCATATCCATCCGGATAGTGACCACCATACACATGGTGTAGGGTTAAAACTGCCATAGTGATCCACACGGTTCGTGTGGATCGCGTTCCAAGATCATATTATTATATTCGGTTCTCCCGAGGGGATTGCGACTTGACTTGATGGTTGGTTGGGGCGGGTATAGGGGTATAGCTTGTATTACTGTGCCTGCATCGGTCATCCGCCTGTCCTGTCGCACACACTGTGACACACTGGTACAAGACACATTTTAACTGAACAGACGTCGCCGATCGTCGGACGTATAGTTTATTGTGGCGATCGGATGGACACATATTTTACTATACAGAGCTTATTCTATTTTATCCTTCTTCTTTTTTAGTTAATGGCGACAAGCTTATTATGAAGCTATTCCACCAATTTCGCGTGGAGATAGATATGTTCAGACATGAAGAGTGGTGAAGAATAAATATAATTTATCAAGTAAAATTTTTACGAGATACGTACAATAAAGTTGAAAAACAATGTTTAAAAGTTAGTAGCTTCGTTAAAGTTTGATTTTTATCTAGCTGAAAATCCGTTTACCGTGTCTTATCTGACAAAGTATGGCGAGACCCTCATAATATTACACAAAGACAAAATCCTTTGCTCTTATTATATTTTTCTTAAATTTTTTGGGGTTTAATGCATTTTATTTATATAATAGAGCATGATATTTAGGAATAGCTTAATCGGAATGTAGAACAAAGCTTTATAAGTGGGAAGCTCAGCACTAACAAAGCGTCCATTGAAACGTAAACGCTATGCAACGAGTTAATTTGCAAGGACTTGAGATTTTCTGACGATGTTAACAATTTACATCACTAACCATCATCGACATCATAATAATGTTTGAAATGGACGAAGATGAAATGCACAACTTTAATTGTAAATCATTATTAACATAAATTCGTCAGAATATGTTTTAAACTGCTGTACGTAAATCGAATTTTAATGAAACTACCAACAGAACAGGCATAAAAATAAAATATAATTAAATTAAGATAAAAACTGCCAAAACAGCACAGAAATCATATAACGCAGTAAATAATGTGGTTAATTAAGTTGTAATAACATCAATATATCAGATTGTTAGAGGGCAATAAAAGGAAGTACTGGCAGCGTCGAAAGAATTACGATTGGGACCTGATTTATGCGCAAAAGGAATGTACCCACCCCCTATTTCAATAAGTTCGTAGATAAGAATCATTGCCTACTGCGACGTGACGGTGGTCGTGACTCGTGGCATGCAATTAAATCTTTTTTAAGTGTTGCTCGTTGGGCGAGAAAAAATCCATTAGAACGATGTTACGAGACCGACGCGACGACGCGTGTGGATGCGATTTTGATATGTTTTGTGAGTTTTTAGGGTTAATTTCAATTATACATAGACTAAAATCGATGGTGTGTGTAAATTTAAACATGATGTTATTTTATACTTGGTTTTAGAGAACAGTTTTTGTTTGATATTAAAACATTAACATTCGCTTTGCAGTTGATTTAAAAAATATCTTTACCGTTTAATCGCATTCGAGTAAATAGAACTCCATGATGTAAATACCTCGTACAGACCGCTGAAGAGAGCTGTAAATAATGACCAATCAATAGGTTTTTTATAGGTTAGAAAAAACGTCTATTTAATTTAATTATTATTAATTTATTTATTTATTAACATGGTCAAGTAAAAGTAATATTTTTGCTATATCTAACAAAACCAAAGGCATAATGTTCCTTTAGGATTCCATAATTAGTCAATAAGCATGTTATGAAGGTTTCACAAAAAGTGATAATTAACGTGCTCTAGTAGTTATCGTCTGGGCGATATTAACTAACATAATGACAACCTCAAATATAATTTCATCAGATGTGGATCACTAGTGTGTTAAGGGTGAATTGGGGGTTCGCAATGGGGTAGCCACTACCCTATCCCCTCGTTACCGGCTAGCCTAGTTTTTTTGCGACTCTAGCCTATTTTCAATATGCCTAGAACACAGTTGTGTGTAGTGATAGTTGAAGGCCTACGTGCTTGTATTTTCAAATGCTTGCGTTTATTTGAATGATTACAAAAGCAAATAATTTTGTAAATGATTCAGATAGTAAAATTCCATAAGTAGTAAATATAATGCCTAAGGCATTAAAGTCCTCCTGTATACCATCGGTACAAAGTTTAATAAATAAAAAATAAGTTGAATAGTAAATAATACATATTAATTCACTTGTTATCTTGCAAATCTAATGGATATGAAAAAAATTGGTCTCATTAGCCAGTTCGTTATTTTCTTTGATATATCACATTCAGCAATATGTCAGGCGTAGTCTGTTTCGCAATGATTAACCTCACCTATAATACTAATGTCGTGTGTTATAAATAAATTAAAATAAATATATATTTCGTCTTATTCCTATCTCGTCCGAAATCTATTCTGACTTCTCATTTAATTAACCTTAATTATGCTTTCCCTTTAAGGTCGGTAGCGCACCCATGAGTTTTCTTAAGCTATCGGTGTATATGGGCGGTGAATATGACTTACCACCATGATCGACTTCTATCTTATGATCTACTTGCTAGTTTGTCGGTCTAAGCTAGTTATGTATAAAAAAATACTTGAAATGAATATCAAGAATTTATCGAAATGATAAAAGTTTGGAATGTAAGTATGTCATTTCATTGTTAAAAATAAAATATCAAACGACTATCTAGTTTTATAAATTAGAGGATAAATTATGAATGAAATGTATGGAATATTGATGTCTCGTATTTTTCTATTGAAAGTATGTATGTATTTTATATTTCCGAAAAAATCGGTACCGGTATGGTAAAAAAAAATACCACCTAGAAAAGTTGTAGATAAGGCCTAGTGTTACCCAAGTAAAAAATAAACGATCTATTACAATTCAATATAAGGACACTATTTCCCACCCCATTATCGTAACTACCCCATTCTCGTCCGTTAAGTCACGAATTATTTAATTTAAACTATTGTCATATCGAATACTATGTCATTACAGTAATGAGAGCACGTCTAGCATCATAATAAGTAATTATTACAGATAATAATTATTACTTGACTTTGAAAGAAACTGTAACAACGGCATTTATACTTGTCTACTTTATTTTTTTTTTATTATGCTTTATACCTTAATATTAATTACTAATAATTGAAGATAAACGAAACAAATGTCTGGAGAATAAGATTTCAGATTTTATTATAATTCTTATGCTTACCACAGTAAAAACCGATACATAATTATAATTGACGACATACACAGAAAGTTTATATTTTATTGTAAATTTATATATCAAAGAACAGATAAAACGAATAAACACAAAATTCTCACAGCTCGAAACATTTCTAATCTCGATTTATAAACAATGAGAAAACTTTACATACCTCGCAGCGGCGGCGTTCACTTCACTTCGGTTGTAAAAAGCTCGCGAAAGCTGGCGACCGTCCGCGAGCGGCGGCGTCGAGGACTGACGTCGCGGCGACGTCGCTGGGCGGGCGCGCTGTCGACACGCCCCACCGCCTACATCGGTGAAAAATATCACCAAACCCGCCGAATTAGGATTACTCTATCTGGAAACTTCGATTTTTCAGATTGGAACAAATTTCGTACCGACATAAGTTGGTAGGTTCACCTATGGATGGGAAACCTTGTGTTCATAATCTCCAATGTAAAAAGCTTGAACTGCAGATTGGAGCTTTCAGCATAATATTAGCAGTATGAATAATAATTTGTTGATGTAAAACTTGTAATTTTGTGCTTCACATTAATAAAATATTAGGTAATCAGAAAATAAAACAGGACTTTAGAAGTACGAGTGGTAGAGCCACGCTGTAGACAGTTTTGTCTACAGCATGAATTCGGCGGCTCGACCCGATCGCTCCCACTGTCACACAGAAAACTGCCGTAAAGTAGCGGTTTGCTGTTGCACTTCGTACGGTTAGTGAGATATCCGGAGGCCCAAATCCCCCGCCCATTCCCAATACCTTGATGATTCTAGTATTGTAGGCGTACATGGGTGATGGAGATCACTTACCATCAGGTGACCCACTTGCTTGTTTGCCGGTCTATGCTATAAAAAAACAATGTCTTGGAAAATCTTCATACGATAGAGCGTTCCAAAAATCTATGATTTTGTGACATAATTTTTCTTGTAAGTTATTTAAATAAAATAAAAACAATAATAAATGTTTATGTATGTACATTAAATATAACTTTACTATGTGTGTTTAATATTGTGGCAAATTAATAGAAAATTCTTCGATAGTAAGTACTGAAAGTAGACGTTTAGCAGTTTCGACTTTGTTCCATGAAAATTTATTGGATCACTGTAATTGTATCTTACATAAAATTAATAACCTTGCAACGATTTGATATTTAAATGACTTATATACATTCCATATACAATAGGAACTCATCGTGATTATTGGACTCACAAATGGTTTGTATACTTGACAACAATTGGAAATTTGATAAAAAATTCGTCAACATTTTGGGGATGCACGTGATACTTAAATATTGGTGAAATGAAAAAAAAATCTGAAGACACTGTAGTACATATCCAGAATTGGGTTTTTGTCTTATCTGCTTTCCTATCACACCATGATACAAAAATAACTATAGCGCAAGTATTAACAGAATTTTATACTCACCCACACCTGTAATCTCCGACGGGGTAGGCAAAGCTGTAAGCAGTACGCTGACATTTCGTCAAGGTTATCATCTGCCTATGAATTAAGAATTCTATAATATTGACGAATCAGTGTATAGAGCTTGTAGTGCTAATTGAACAATCAGAACGCTCAAGTCACGCCAAGTCAACGCCGCCGCGCCGTCTGTGTTTGACACTAACTAACAGAGCTCCTGACCTACGTAGGCGAGTATTATATTGGTCACAGATGATTCATCATGATCAGACCAAGGCTACCTTTGGTACTTATTATCCTTGCACGCAAATTGACTACTCTGTACAAGATTAAAAGTCGACGGTGGCATTCCTCGATGGTCACCGGAATAGGGTGGTTAAATTGATTATTTTTATTATTTTAATCAATCAATCAATAAGTTACTTTATCCAAAAGAATTTCATTAATCAGTCCACAAAAAATCAATTAGGAGTCTTTCAAATATGATGAAGGGGGCACTTGTTAGATAACAAACAACGCCAACTTTGACGTCACCGTGGCAAATGTCCATTACTGTGCATGCGTGCGAGCGAGATAGTGAGATGTCCCCACTACGCGCCCACCTGTGCTCATACCAATATTTAAAATACTAATTCCGGGCTTATTTGTGAACCGATTTTGATGTACTTAACTAAAATATACACATCCAGACATTATGTTTCCGGTCTGGGTGTTGTGAGATCGCAAATCCCTCGTAGTTCCTGATACCCACGAAACAGGTTAACTAGAGTGGGATCAGGACTACGTATGTAAGGCCGCGGACTCGAAATCAGCGGCGGCGTCGCGGCAGCGGCGGATACCCGGTCTCGAAATCAGCGGGCAGATCGCGCGGCGCTAGAGCGGCGTAGTGTTGTGTATGAGAAATTAGTGTCTGTTCGCGAACGAAATTGATGTCAATATGATGTTCCATATAAAAAATAATTGAAATAATTTGCTCCACCACGTCGGCGGGCATTTTTGAAAATACACAGCACTACGTCAATGCAGACGCGCAAGCGCCGCTCGTACGTCGCTCCTCGCGCCCGCGCCGCGTCGCGGCTTTCGAGGCCAGGTCCATTTAAATCTATGCAATTGAACGCGCCGCACCCGCGCCGCCGCCGCCGCCTGCCGCTGATTTCGAGTCCGCGGCCTAACTGTTGGGTGTATTTATTATCCACTCAGGTACAAATATGTATTAAGTACATTGCAACCAGCAAGCTACGAGAGAAGCATAAGTTAATTTGGTCATACCGTGTAGACGGTATAAAAACACGTCTATGATTTGGACGGTATTGTGCAGCAATTATGGATCCTGTGGATTGGAGTCTACAAAAGACCCTTTGTGGGTTGAATGATTTCTACACAACAAGGTCCATTAATTATATTAAAGCTATAACGAGACAGACAAACACTGCCCTAAGACAAGTCAAAAACTGATTAAAAGCATCTCTTCAACGACTCCGTAAACGCTTATTAAGACGGACACGAAACTACGAAATTGGGGACACGAAGAGGAATGACATGATGGAAGAGGAGATTATTAAATGTATCTATTTATTTTAAGTGTAAACAATTTCGTCTCTAGTGTGAATGGTCCTGCTTAATTGGACACTATCTCAAAGAAACACGACATGAGGTGGGTTGCTGTTACGCAAGATATCGGGATTATATCTGAACGTTAGTTTCTGCTAGAATAAAGGATCTCATTATTAACAGAAATCACATATCAGCCTTAGTGGTTTCAAACAAAATTTAGCTACTAGTCCAGTTATTAGTCATTTTAATTAAAAACATAGAGACATGTTAATAAACGCAACAATTTATTATATCGGCCAATACAAAGAAGTCGCAATAAAAATGAGAAATTATTTTTAATAACATCGCAGGGAGAATCAGTGCAGTTTGCGGTAGGGTGCCTGACAGGGCACAATATTTTGGCCACTTAAACCGGGCCCTTATTACAGAGCATTCTTTACTAGCGCGTAATAATAGTGGCGAGACTTACTTTACGACCTCCCACGAGTTTTATGTGAGAATAAGCTGACCCCATAGATTATTTTCATAGTAGCAACCTGCGATGTGGCAAGTTATTTCCGTATTACGCTAGTTTTGATATTGTCTCTGTGTAGTAAGTATAACTATTGGGCGTTCGATACCAATCCCCAAGCAGAAGGACACTGGGTAGACAGTTTGGGTCCCTGTTAGACGGTAATATATATTTTATTTTATTACTTATGTTATCATCAAAGTTACTATTAATAGGTTCTAGGTTTTGGCATTTGAGGACCCCATCAGGCACTGGGCCAGTGCGCGGGGTGCCCATAGAGTAAATATGGAACTGCGTAAAGGGTACACGTCTCATTTTTTTTAGTAATTACACGTGTGCCAACTATTATTTGATTTTATGGTAAACAAACCTTGCATATACCTGATAGTTTTCCATAACGGTGCTGCCACACCGGTGTTATAAAATATTTACAAACATTTTATAACATTGAACATTTATTAACATTATCTAACATTGTGATAAAATGTCAGCAAATGTTTGTTAACAAAATTATTAATAATTATAGAAATTGTTTGTAAACATTTTATAACAGCGGTGTGGCAGCACCATAAGGATTGCGAAAGTTCTGTAATCTACAAACTACATTTTTTTGTTGGCTCAAACTGACTAGACAAGCAGGTAATTCGCCTGATCATGATCATGACGATCGTAAGCATCACCTATAAACAGAAGTAACATCAATCACAACATTAAATTATGAAGTACTGCATGTCACTGGACTGAGTTCGTCACCCCGAAAAATAATATGTTGTCTAATAACGTCTAGTATTTGTTATCAAAGTGCGTTCAAACGCTACAAGGAGGGTAGGTATCGCATTTATGTTTGGTTTATTGGCCTATTACGCCAATTGACGTGCTATAGCTGCGTAGTACTGGCTTCTTTTGTATTCGTGGCAGTGACAAGTGGTGGAAAGGCACGAGCATACAAGGTAGGTCTGGAGTTATTTCCTCGAGGGCGGATGATCCGAGTCCCTGTGACGAGGCTTGGAATGCGATGCGATTATGAAACGCCATTTGTCAAGTTTTTATTGGGCACCCTAAAGTAGCATCTATTGTGTTGCGTCGCCCCCCCCCCCCGTACCGCGCGTCTCGCCCCGCCGGACCCTCGTCACGTCGACGTTAATTCATAATTTTTATAACTTGTTAACATTTTGCGGATTACTTGCGGCGCGGGGCGCGGTCGAGCCTCCCCGTCTATTGCAGTTTAATTAAATTTTATCCGCCTTACTTGTGTTCTTTATTAGTAGGATTGTTAGATTTCTTTCTTAGGGCTGGTGTCCAAATCACATTCCAAATGACCATGTTTAAAGTTAAGACTGAATAAAACATCTTTATCTTGGTATGTATATGGTATGTATACCAGATGAAAAATATGCTTAAATTAAATTACTAGTAGATACAACATATAATATTAAAAATTAAATAATCTTACTTATGATTTTAAATACTCAATAGGTACCTACTAGATCTGTCTCATAAAGCCTTTTATTGATTAAGTAATATGCAACAGAAAAACCACCGGAAAAAGACGTGTTTTGTACAATTTCAATTTTGTAGACGGCGGAATAGGACTTTATGTAGGTTGAAAAACCTACCATAGTTGCTCGTTCTAGCGAATTGGCCAATGTACATACAGAAACTTCAGAACGGCATAATTCTGGAGCGAGGAACGCGATGTCTCACGACGATCGCCATTATATTTGGATTACACTGTATTTAAGAGAGCATATTCTTTCCTGAAAGGCCGACAACGCATTTGCAAACCCTCCGGTTTGCAGGTTATCATGGGCGGCGGTGATCACTTTCCATCAGTTGAGCCTCCTGCCCGTTAGCCAAAAAAAAATATATATCAGGCCCAGTGTAGAAATAAAAAATAATCCACATAAAAAAATTCCAATCCATTTTTGTCACTCAAAATATAGGCAATGTTTTATTTATCCAAAAAATACAGGAATACAGCCACAAAATTTGCTAGGCTACAAACCAATGAGCTGATGCATTACTAGCTACCCACCAACAGCCCTATTGACTGGTTAGGCACGCGTTATTGTGATATTAATCATCGTTATTAAAGTGTTGTTTGTTCATCCGGACTGGCATCAATTTGTCTCGCTCGGCCGGTCAAAGAGCTGTGGCGGCACGCAACTTTAATATCCTTTGAAACAGCCTCGCACTTCCCAGACACGTGTGATTCCACCTAGAAAACCTCGTAAATTACGGCGGTTTTGAAAAGGTAAAGGAAATATCTTGTAAGATTTCTACTGTTTTTCATGATTTATGTTGTACTGGCTATCCCTAGCGCTCATATGACTGCTCCACTTTTTTTATTTGAGTGAATAACGAGATGAGCCAGGCGCTCGCCTGATGGTAAGCGCCACGCCTGCCCATAAACAGAAGCAACACCACACATAATTTTTAATTACTAAGCACTGAACTGCGCTCGTAGCCCCAAGACATAAGATGTTACGTCTCATAATGTCCAGTAATTTCCCTGGCTTCAATGTCCTTCGAAGCGAAACGTAACAGTGCTTACACAGTTGTTTGACAGGCAGAAATAGGTAAAGCGGTGGTACCAACCCAGACGGCCTCTCGCATACGAGAGACCTACCATCTTGACAAAAAACTTAGTGCATTTTAGAAAAAAAAACAGCTTTTCTGTACTATAATATGTATATATTATACATATAAACCTTCCCCATGAGTCATTCTATCTATTGCTGAAAATTGCATTAAAATCCGTTGAATAGTTTAAAAGATCTAAGCGAACAGACAGCGGAAGCGACTATATTTTAAGCTATGTAAAGATTCTCTTAATGTTAAAGGTGTGAAGACGATTTTCAGTATAATCATATTAAGTGTAACAGTTACTTTGTGAAAATAAGCAACACTTGACTGTTTTAACATAAACCCAGCAAGATCTATATTGGGCATTAAGAGTTGCGATTTTATAATTTGATGATGCGATGGGTTGATTATGTTTAATTAGTGTGTATAAGTCTTTCACTTTAAAGTTTGGGCTCACCAGTATTCGCCACGCGACAACTTCTGATAGGATTATGTTTCCATGAGTTCGATGGGCATAGCTTCTATTCTTCATGTTCAATAACCACATTACAAAAGATTTCACAATTTTAATTTCGATAAAATATGAATATGACGTACCTCGTACATTTCATTATTACTATTAAAGCTAAAATTAAAGCTCCTGAATTTTTATCATCAATTATAAAGTACCGTACTAACCATTTACGATCCGAAATAAAACATAATAATATACAAATAAAGATTTAATGAAGCTTAAAACTACTTAGAGTTACACATAGAGTTATACACTGCAATGAATCTTTTAATATATGATTCGAGTTCAGCTGGCCGGTGCAGTGCAGTGCAGTGCAGTCCAGTGCATTGCAGTGCAGTGCATTCCAGTGCAGTACTCATCTGCACTGCACAACCGTCGCAGTCCACAAATATGCCAATGACTTCGTACACACCTCCGTATCGCACGCGCCGTACGCCGTATTGAATTTCCATTGACTTTGCGTATACGATTAAAAATCACGCTTTATATTCGTTCTTTCTAGAAAAAATATAAATATATTGTAGTATATAAATATATATACTCTACACATCACAGTTTATAATCTATTTTACATAGTATTGAAATGTCATTGGTCCTCGAAAAGCATGCCAAATTTAATCCTACGTTTTGAATGTCAAAATCCTGTCCAAAGTTTATACAAACATACAAACGTACGTGTGAAGGTAGTAATAACAAAAAGCGTGTTAACAACATACAACGCGACGATTATGCTCAAGATTTACTTCTCTTGATGGTCGGTTCATCGTCGTCATCGTTTATGTGCTGAAGGATGACGTCACATATGCAGGTGAGGTATGCGCAGGGCGCTCGGGTGAGAGTGGCGAGCTTCTGCACAGGGTCCGGCCCTTGGTAGTCGAGGTGGCGCGCGGCCGCGAGCACTGCGCCTGCGCACAACAGCAGCGTGCGTACCTTGCTCCCACCTTGCCTGCCTGCACACACATTATTTTATTGTTATCAATCAATTTATAACAATAAAATTAAAAATATATCGCACGCTCAATAATAGACTGACCAATTACGGTTTAAGCCCAAAGTGAGATAAGATAGATTTATTACAACGCCAGCTTTCTACCAATCCCAGAATTTTTACGATATTATATTTCTAGACTTAGTAACTGCTTATGTTTGTCTCTTTTACTTATACAAATTTTGACAAGGTTTTAACCTGACAGTGACATAAACCATTATGCGTCTGAGATTGCGACGGTAAACTCGCGGTGTTTTCATAAAAAAGTGACCCAGTATTAATTAAGTCCGTATAATGTAAAACAATCTCAAGTCACATTTTAATTGTTTATGCAATGATGGACAATTGTTTATTAGGTAAATTTACACATAAACATAACGTTTTATTATTTTATCAAATATAGACTTAAAACATAATATAGAAAAGTTCTAGCGAAATGTTTAATAAAATACAGATATATGAGAAAATGTGTCATCAGCAGTACAGAAATATAACATTGATTTTATTAATAAACAGACGTGTCTCGGAAACAAAATTTTAAAACCTATAAAATTATAAATAATAACAAAATTCCTTCAAAATTACTTTTTACTATGGATAATTACTTAATCAGCTATTCTTCCAATACATAATTTATTATTATTACGCTATTTTCATTAATGTATAAGTAATAGAGTCAGACAAGTCGCAAATGACAAAACGTTTTTGCAATTTCCCAACAAACAGCTTTTTTGAGTATGGTCAGTCTACTCTTAAGCGTGCGATATGTTTTTAAGATAAGCCCTTTGACTTTTAAACGCGCCTAGGTAGCGAATAGATTATTTCTGTCGCCAGACAAAAGTGTACGGCACTGATGTGTAGCGGTTTGCAGTTTGAGATTGAAGTGAGTGAATTTATTGGGCATTATGCCTCAGGGTGACGAACGCATTACAGTGCCATGCAGTACTTTATAATTCGAAGTTCTCACTGATGTTGATTCTGTTTATGGGCAAGCGTGACGCTTAACATCAGGGGAACGACCTGCTTATTTCGACATTAATAATCAAAGTAATTGATATGAATTAGGTTGTGACAATAGTAGATGTATTATGATAATACTATATCGCGTGCCAGCATAAATTAGGCACAGCGATGACAACATAAGTCAATGTTACCTCTACCACCTCGCAGGACTAGATAGCTAACCCCCACAGGTGTATATGTATGTCGCATTAGTGACGGACTAGAACCAGATGACAAGGCAGTCAGGATTCATTCAATATTCGTACTAATTCGTATAAACCGAACAACTTGCCGAAGTGCATAATTTATGTCGCTGTGTACATAATATGTACCAAAAGTGTGTCTGTAACTATAATAAAATAAATATAATAAATCGATACATACTGATTGTCTCGGTGTCGTGGATAGCAGTACTAATCTCTAACTCTTCTTCGATCTTGAACCGATAGAACTCGGCGACATCGACAATGATTATAACGCCGCGCAACATTTGCTGGTCCATGCCTATTTCCGTCGCGAGCAACTCCGCCGCCTCCACACTCGTCCATAGTGGGATGCGAAATTCTAAAATTATATTTACAAATCAAATCAAATCATTTATTGAATCAATATAATGTCAAACATCATTTAGATTCAGTCAAATTTTAACTCTACCGCCAGTTGGGAATGCTGATTCGTTAAAGAAGTACGGACAAGAAACTCTAACATCGCCCTTTTCCAAACTTATTACAATACATATTAGCACTACATACATTGAAGTATTATTTATTTGAGTTAGAGCAGCTCAATTTATGCCAATGAGGAACGTCATAAAGTAAAGTAATTAGATTATAATAGTTATGTGTGCATGATCATTACACATTACATGTACATTTTACACATACATCATTAGTATTTTAGCATTACATTAGCATGACAGACTATTTTATTATATGTTTGACATTAGCAGTATGAGCGTAAGCAATAAATGTTTAATTATATTTAACATATTTATAACACATACACATAAATGTTAACTATTTGGGGTACGAAGGTACGTGTGTGCCATGTCTCTTCGTGCATTAATGTACAGATTATAGATTAATTATGATAAGTTTGCTGGTGGGAGGATACTTGTATCCGACCGGATAGCGACCACCGTACACTGGTGCTAAAACCTGCCATAATGGCCCCCTTGTGTGGGTCGCGTTCCAGGGTCAGCCAGTGTATATCCGGTTCTCCCCAGGGGGCTTGCCCCCTGATCCTAAACCTTTTCCCATCCCTTTTCCTTCCCCTCCCCCTTGGCCCTTTGGCAGGCCGGCATGATCTTGCCGACCAGCGATGGACACATTGTTTATCGTTGGTCGACACTATTCTTGGATTGCGCTGCACTTACCATCAGGTGTAGCGTAGTCACTTTGCCGAGCCAGGATAAAAAAAAAAAAAACCTTGTGTGGATCGCGTTCCAGGGTCAGCCAGTGTATATCCGGTTCTCCCGAAGGGCTTGCGACATGACTTGATGGCTGGTTGGGGTGGGTACAGGGGTACATCCTTGTATTATTGTGCCTGCATTGGTCATTCGCCTGTCCTGTCGCAGGCCCCTAGATTTGCCTCTTCGCTCTCCGAAGAGGGAAGAAGCATTTATACAGGCCGGCATGATTCTGGTGACCACCGATAAATTCATTGTTTATCGGTGGTTGCTGGTTTTTTGGACTGCACTACGCTTACCATCAGGTGTAGTGCAGTCACTTTACCGTCACACTCGGATAAAAAAAAAAGTTATATATCATTTACCCAACACCCAACATCACTCACCCAACATTTTCAAAAATTCAAACTCTGATGCGGTGATCTCGGCTATCGAGAAGCTGAGGCCCCTCATCATTAACACTTTCTGCACGGTGATGGCTCCCACCCGCTCCGATATCGAAGCCATCTTGCCTGACAACTGAATTGCAGACGCAACCAGCAACGGTATGCGAGACAAAACCGACCTTTTGAATTCTTCCCATTGATCAGTTGCTAATGGAAAATATTTTTTAATTACCATATTATTGAGACGAGCACATCGCTCGGCTGATGAACCCATAAAAAGCAGCAACGATGTCTCGGGGTATAAGACGTTAATGTAAATTTCATAATGCCCAGTAGTTCCATTATTTTCAATATGCATCAATTCATACAACCTAACAAAGCAATTTTTGAAAACTGGCTACTATTTTATATCTATAGTTTTTGCTTCAGTGAATAGTGAAATACTTATTGTTTGAAGTCATTTTGGTCTAAGATCCCGCGGAACACTTTTTAGTTACTTGTTTGCACACGGCAACCAGGTAGTAGTGGCCAGAAAAAGGTAGGCAACCTATTTTTTGCAGATAGTATACATTGTACACTTTTCATTGAAGGTTAAATTTTTTTGGTAAGCAAATCAGGGAAATTATAAAAAAAAAAATATTTTTTAATGTTAATTAATCATATCCTTGACCATATTTTCTTAGGCAACCCTATTGGTATGTGTTCAACAACACATTTTATACCCTAAAATGTTATTTTGATCCGGTAAACAGATGGGTGAAGGTCAATGTTCCCCGGGATCTTGTACTATTTGAAAAGTATAATAACTGAGACTTACTAGTAGTAATAGTACGTGAAATCGAGCGGGTCCACGCGGCGAAGTACCGCTCGAGCAGACGACACACTTGACCGGGCACACCCTTGCTTTTAATCCCTAGCGCGTGACATAGGTTCCACACCAATCGCCTAGTGGCGATGCCTAGTAGTTTTACAGGCCACGACGACGCTGAAATAAACAAAACTGAAACGACTCACACCTCTTGTCACATTAACTATGTGTTTTTACGAATGGAAAAAATATATGTTTCTTTCAACAAGCCAACACCACACCCATTTAACTATATTAAAACTATTACAGTATGTACAATAAGGCAATGCATTAATTCATGCTAATAATAATGTTAGCTATGTTATGGAACAAGGCCAATATGTTTTTTATCAGCAACGGTTTACATCAAGACGGTTTACGGACATCAAGCCTCCTTGAAAAAAACCTATGTGCCACCTCGTAGATGTACAATACTCTATGATAATAGAAAAATATTTATATAATATTATATAATAATATAATCTAATATTTTCTTTCATACTATATTCAGAAAACTATAGTACCCAAGAGTCTTGGTAAATTAATAGTAGTTACTTCATGGACCAAACTCACAATCTAGCGTTTTTTGTTAGTTCTATGCTAACTCAACATTAAAATGAAGGATATAGATAAGGACTGATAAAAACAGGTAATTTAAATACCTTCATTCTGACAATCTTCTATTAGCCTCTCCATCCAATCTGGGATTAAGTGCTTGGATGCCTCCAGAATGGGATCCATTTTAACACGCTTTTAATGTGTGCCGAATTTCGCTTACGCCACCAAATATCAATTGCCTACATACAAATTAATGTGATTCCAACCTACGTCATATTTTTTCCATCTACCTACTAAATAATTAAACTAATTAATAATAGACTATTAGAGATGCGATCATAGATTATAATTTGACATGACGTTATGGGATTAAAAAAAAAAATTAAATAATAAACAATTTAAAATTCTTTAAAGAGTTTTATAGTTTAGAGGTACGTATTGAAACAAACTAAATTTAAAGAAGCTAAATAAATAAATAATTTATATTCAATTTTTAAATTGCTGTGCTATAATTTTATTCATATTCATCTTCCATTTTCAAATTCACGAGTTTAAATCGATGCGGCCAGTCGTATTTTCTAGGTAATTAATTATTGGATAACAATAATAATTTTTAGACCAATCCTTCGATTCACATTATTTTTGCGTTTTCGTTCTCATTTAACTTTAAACAATATACTTAAGGTCCTTAAATGTTCTTTTACATAGAAGTTCTTCTATTTCTGGTTTATTAGAGAAACGTTTTACATACAATGTTTATGATTTGCTTTGTTATAATAAATGGGGAATAATACAGACAGTCACAGCTATCCGCCCGGGATATGTTAATGTATACACACATACGCCATCCATATACTGTATGTATATTTGGAGAGGTCGTCGCCAGTCGCCTGTGTGCATTAGCTCACATACGCAGTAGCCTGGCATATTATAAAAGTAAAATGGTTGTGAGTGGAGCGATGGGCGTGGCAACGACTAGGCGGTGCATTTTTCTCGCAGACCCCGCCCAGTGAAGACCATCCCGCCCTCACGCCATTACTAGTGGATTGTTGAGAAAACCTCGCATCTGCATAGCTTATCTAGATTATATTATAAAACAGTTGCTAACCTTTACAGTGCTGAGTTAATGAGATATAGCGCTACTGCAATAGCTCACGTTGCACTGTGAATAGGTTACAAACTATCTGTGTTTGTGTAGTCGTCGTGTACAAAAAAAACTGTCTCACTGCCGGGCACTGGCCTCCTCTATTAATGAAAGGGGTAGGTCTTAGTCCGATACGCAGGCCTAATGTGGATTAGTAGCCTTCATATACCTTATCAAGTAATATCGAGTAAATTGGATTAACTGAAAAATTGAGAAATAATGTAATATTATTAAATATTCCATTTATAAATTCATATGGAGATATTCTCAGGTTTGCTGTTTTCCTTTAACCTTTTAGGCTAGCAATACACACAAGTGGGTAACTCTGAATAAAAGTCAGTATAAGCTCAGGTACGGCCCCACGTTGAATACTGCCCTCATCTCTAGGCAGGAGCCCCCAAATACCTGCGACCCACTTGACTCCTTCCAAAGGCGGGCTATTCGAATCGTGGATGACCCCAGTCTTACGGATAACATGGAACCTTTAGAAGTGCGGAGAGATTTTGGTTCTCTCTGAGTATTCTATCGTTTGTGCCACGGGGAGTGAGGAACTGTTTAAGATGGTTCCAACTTCACCATTTTACTATCGCACTACCCGGCATCGCAGTAGAGTTCATCCATACTACCTGGAAACCATGCGATCTAGCATCGTACGTTTCCCGCGCTCATTTATACCACGCACGTGTAAACTCTGGAATGAACTCCTTTCCTCTGTGTTTCCCGAGCGCTATGACATGTCCTTCTTTAAACGAGGCACGGTAGGCAGCGGCTTGCCTGTGCCCCTGGCATTGCCGATGTTCATGAGCGGCGGTAACCGCTTACTATCAGGCTGGACCGCTTGCTCGTCTGCCTATGAAGGCAATAAAAAAAATGTAGGCCTTACCCTGAGGGCTAGTTTTAAACTCACAAATTCTGTCTAAGTAGTTCAAACCAATATTCGCTAGGCTATCGAAGCTTATAATAGTTAAATAAGATACTTTTATATTTAATATGGTAAATGTAAGTGTGGCAAATTACGATTTTTTTTAATTGAGATGTTTGCTAAATAAATCACGTTACAGCGGCTAAACCGTCGTGGAATAAAAGTAAACCATATCAACGATTATATTAACATAGGACATATAACTCTTTATCAGCGAAAAACATTTTCACTGGCCGAGTGGCGAGCTAAAGCTATATCTAAAAATCCATTTTATTTCCTCTATTTATCGTTTCCGTCACAAATTTTCTGTCGGCCCTATACTGTATATATTGTCCCAATGTTAGGCATGGTCATCCTCCACTAATGAGAGAGGATGCTAGTTCTTTCTATGTATCCTAATGGTAATATCCTTAAAAAAACATATTAAGTAATAAAACGTTTTTACTAAAGTTTAGAGAAAATTACTATAGTTTCCCTTCAACCTTGACCACTGGACCTTAGTTAGTTAGAATATTTTTTATTGCACACCAAATAAAGTAACTTAAAAGTAAGGAACATACAGTAAGGGTGATATAATGGGCGGTCTTATCGCGACCGGCGATTTCTTCCAGACAAACTTACTTAGTACTTAGTCCACTACGCTGAACTAATGCAAGTTAGCACAAACGTAAGAAATTCTAATGGGAATTTTCGTTGTGTGTATTTTTTGACTATATTCATCTTCACCAATAAAGAGAGGGTTATTTAATGTTAATGAATACACTCCTAGCTCCAAAATGTCAGAGATGCGTGCCTGGCTGCAATCGAACCGGCAAGATTCCGTCACTTTAGTAGTTGATTAACATTAGGTGGTAGGTAGGTAGGTCTGCTTTGTCAGTTTGTCGTTCCGTTGTGTATAAGTACTGTTCCATTTTGAAGTACATACATCGAAGCCAGTGAAAATCTTTCGGCCTGGCGTTACCTCGCTTGATGCCAAGGTCCGCCTACCGTACCACGTGCAAGTGAGGTAAGATAAGAAAGGCTAAGGCTTTGAGTCTAAGATATTGGTGGCCCGCTTATACTTCAAGAATTGCTTTTTTTTTATTGAATGACGAGACGAGCAAGACGCTTGCCTGATGGTAAGCGCCACGCCTATACCCATAAACAGAACCACGCGTGCTGGCTTGCGTTACCACAGCTTCGTGGTTTCCTACGTCTCGGCTCGAACGAAATCGCACTACTGCCGGACCATTAAGCTATGGAATAGTTTGCCGGCACACGAGTTCCCTCCTTCCTAGAATATGGGGTCCTTTTAACGGAGTTCGAAGAAGCAATTAGGCAGGCCGGCAAGATCTTGCCGACCAACGATATACACACTGTTTGTCGTTGTGTTTGACAAAGCGGTGGTACCAACCCAGACGGCCTCTCAGTAACGAGGGTCCTATCACCTTGTAAAAGAACCTTGCCCTGAACCTTGCTTCTGCTAATGGCCATGTGTGACGCTAAGCATCAGGCGAGCGTCTTGTCAATCAAGAAAGAAAGAAATAATTTATTTGAATACTAACTTGAAACATGAAAAGTAAAAAGGTATTCTTACGATATTATGCATTATTTACAAATTTAAGATTAAGAAAAAAAAATAACAAAATTATAAGTCTTATGACAACATAAAGTAGAATGGCCACAAGCTTACCCTCCACTCCAGAGGGGACCATCTGTGTCTCAAGTTAGGCCCAAAAGGCCTCTAGCTCAGCATGTGCATTGGAGTTATTACGAGATTTAACATGTTTTGAAGTGAATATCCAAACGTGAACGATATCTTTGTAAAAACCAGTCAAAACTATTGACATATAATACATACATCAAACGTATACATAATTCACAATTTGCAATACGTTTTTTTTAATATTGCATTGTTATCGGTCCTTAATAAGTATGCCAAATTTCGTATTTCGTTACGTATTTAATCCGACGTTTTGAGGAGGTCAAAATCATGTTCAAAAATTCCGTTACATACCAACATACTAACATACGTCTGAAGCTAATAAAAGCGTGTTAAGACATTAATAACAATATGTTTTTATGTGAGAGTAGCGATGTCCAACCCGTCAGTAGCAGGAGTCGGCACGCATCACCCGCCACATCCATCACCCACAATTAAACATCGCTCGCAAGGCGGCATTGTGGCCAGACAGCGCGATTACATCCATGCACATAGCTTATATGATAATAAAAATCCTGATAGGCTCACTGCTTATTTCTTAATTAAGGTCATTGGATGTTAGCATTTATACATGCCGGCATGACTCTGGTCACCACCGCTAAACTCATTGTTTGTTGGTGGTCACTGGTTTTTTGGACTGCACTACGCTTACTACGTAGTGCAGTCTTAGTGTTCGCGTTCATGATTCTGCTGGTATTGTGAGATAAATCCATAAAGACTATAGATACATTAAAAAACAAGTCTCGTTTTATCGGAAAACGAACCAACATTTCTATTATACACAACACACAATAAAGTGTCGAAATGACTGACAAAAACAAAATCGTAAAAATAACATCGGCATCGTTCCTTCACCTTCGCTATTGATATTTCCGCCCTAAACAGTATTAACTCATGTCGGGGATTTTTCCGTCAACAACTGATATGTAAATTCTTCCTTACTTAAAGGTTCGGAAAATGCTCATATTTATATTATCGTTGTTATTTATTTTCTCTGGCGAGCTGTAAAATATGGCCGTATGGAAATGTGGGGATTTGGCACGTAGTATAGTTTGACAAGTTGACAGTTATAGGAAGCCGGAGTTAGGTGAGCTGAGACGCGAGGGCCCGACGGCGCTACGCGGCACACGGGAGGGTTATAAAACTGTGAACGCATTTGATATGTCCTGTTAACACCTTTATTGCAATATTCCATTCTTTGTATTATTCTGTATGCTTACCCCCTTCACTTTTATGGATTACATTTGGTTTAGTGCAGTATCATATGAGTAAAGGGCTGATAGAACGATTCAGATACGAGCTGTTACTCGCTACTTCGTTCATGTTGTTAAAAATAATGACATGGACATGTTTAATCCTCAGTTTATTTCAGGGTCATTAATGCTTTTTATCTAATCACAATTTTTATCAATACTTGTTTATTCTCGGAACTAAATAATAAATACCCACAGATCAGATACAAAAATTTGCTCACACCGATACGGTATACATACACGCGTATTCAACATTCAAATAAAAAGTTTCTCCTAAAAACTACTTGGGTATCTGCATATGTACATTGTACACCGTCTCTGAGACGTAAATCTTTAGTGAATGCAATATCGTACGAAGAATGCAGTGAAAGGCAAGTAGTTTTCTTTTGTTCGCTCGAGTGTATAATCACAATATGCAAAACGATTTTCCCTACCCTCGCTACACTTACTAAGAAGTTCTGCAACAATAATGTTGCTCGGTTAAAAAACGATTAAAAGTAATGGCAGAAATATATTTTTAAAACACAAATAAATAGGCCGTAAAAAATTCAAATGAAATCTGTAAAAACTGTTCTATTGCAAATTTGAGAAAAATCGGCACGGGCTGTTATGTTTATTTTATACGATAATTTCTATATTATGGTTATTGAACGCATTTACGAATATAATATGCAAAAATTTCAAATGAGATTTTCGAAATTGTGAAATATTGCAGAGGCGTGTATAAAAATTTCACTAACGATAAAGAACGCGCACCGCACGTTGTCCGACGCAATCTGATAACACTACCTTAGCATCCTCAATGACATATGCTAAAAAACTTCCCGCAAGCAACATTCAACTTTATTTCCACCAACGAAGAACTATTTTCAAAACAAAAAAGTAGATTTACACACGTATGAATTGCACATTTAGCGGCGAGGGTGCGAAAACTTGTTGTTATCTCGAACGAGGCCAATTTTGAGCAAATGGTTACTAAGTCCTAACTCGCGTATCTTTTTTATGTCGTGTAGAGCTCGCGTTACTTTAAAATATCGACATGCGACATATTGCAGGAAACGCAATTTCGAAAGGATTTGTTTCGCTGCGTATCGGTTAGATTCATGTCAGAACACAGTTTCCGGATAAACCATCACCTGACACACATTATTTTATTTGTTCGTTATTTTAGTCGGAGCTATTCTTGAGAAAGTTCAGAAATTCAGAACTACTCTAAACCGACGTGCATGCATGAAGAATTTAATGAGAGTGAAGGAGAGAAGGAGGTCAAAGAGGTGTGTAAGGATCGCAGCAGGTGAAAGTTTGTGGTCTCTGCTTACCCCTATGGGAAACAGGCGTGAGTCTATGTATATATTTTTATATGTATTATTATTTTATACAGTATGGGGTATTGGGTCAAACTTTCAAAACTGCGTCCAAAAATGTTGAATCTCATGTCATCCTCACCTGCTAAAAATACTATACTAATAAAGCTAAAATAAAATTAATAATTATTCAATTTAAGGTCGGTACATACTATAGTAATTTAATGGTCAACAATAGGAAGAGAAAAACGATTCAACGTTGATAAATTTTACTTTCGGTTCTTTAGTTTTTTTGAGTTACTAAAAATGTAATGCAAGTTTCACATGTCTGAAATTATTAAGATCACATAATTTGAGTTCTTGTACTAATATAATTGCTTATGAAGTGCTTATGATGGCGTGTGTACATTATGCATCGCCGCGGCAAACATGTCGCGGCTCACTGGCCGCTCTTTGACATCAAACCATGCGAGAAGTCATCCGTTTATCATGGACGCGATCTACTGCTCGGACATTTTTGCCGTTTTTCCCCATGCTTTCGCCTCAACGGTCATGATTCGAGTGGCATAATTGAATCACGCCACCCGATACGGATCCGCACTGAAATTGTTCCAAATTAATTCCGACAGATGTTTGATAAATACATCCGACATCGTCATCCACGCTTTTATTTTGCTATTAGGGATAAACCAATCAAGTGTGCAACAAATAGGTCGTCATCAGAATATGTTTCTATCATTTCCGAGCTACGCAGATTTCCTTGTGATGTTTGACTTCATTGTTGAAGCGAAAGATACTAATTAACTATCAACTGCAATGTTGGCCTAGTTGGATTTTCGAAAGCAGAATATTGGGGTCCATACACCTTTGACTTTCCGGTTATGTGTATTCTTTGAGTAGACATAAAAACTATTTCATTAAAACTCTATAAATAATACTATACATTCAGTTAATTATCTATAGGTATCTCGTACAGACACACAGACGGTACTCGAGTTAGTCTGAGCAAAGGATCAGTAAAAACATTACAGAATATAAAAATTCCGCGCCAAGCCCCAGCTGTAATTACCTACAAGTGTCATCAAATAAAAACGACACAGTTTCCAACGGGTAAAGGAAAAAGGCTTTGAGGTGCTCGTTTCACGCTAAGTGTAATGCAATTTGAAGTGAGAATCAAAGCGAGGCGGCGGCATGTTGTGAGAGCTCCGCGCCCTATCTGCTCCCGAACGACGACCGACGACCCACGGCGTACTTAAACGACGGTCATACATTATAATTATTTATTTTTTCGTCTCCGCATTTTACCTCATTGAAATGTTTTTAATCGCCATTACGCTATACTGGCACACGAGCAATTAGATGACATGATTAGTTATCTCTATCATCCATAAACACAATAGACAAAGAATCATGAGTGTGTCCCGACCTTTCACTAGATGGTAGATTCTCGTATGCCATCATCAGAGGCCATCTGGGTTGCTACTACCAATTTTTCTATTTCTGCCGCCAATCTGCAGTGTGTAAGCATTGTTGTGTTTGGGTTTGAAGGTCATGAGGGCAGTGAAATAACTGGGCGTTTTGAGATTAAATATCTTATATCTCAAATTGATGACCGCAGTCCAGTGCCATGTAGTGCTTTGTGTGGTGTTTTGTCTGTTTATGGGCAGGTGTGATCTTTACCATCAGGCGTGCGACCTACTCGTTTCGTCATTCAGTTAAATAAAAAAACAAATAACCCTTTTAGAAAACGCTTTGGAATTGGGAAGTGGTGGCTTACTGTATCTTATTAAATGAATAAATCAATAAATTATCTAAATCTTATTAAATTTAATTTATATTGTTAAATGAAAGTATCAAACTATTTTTCGTTGATTTAAAATCAACACCACAAATGATACACAAGTGTGTAAACAGTGAATCATTTGAGTCACAAAAATGAGTGCGTTTTCAACTTTACCAGTGATATTAATGTGAAATATTAATTGAAACAACAGTTGACCGTCGGGAACAGTTTGCGGTCGACCATCGCAGTGCAGTGTGGGTGCAGCCGGTTTTTGCCACGTCATATCACTGCGGACACCCGGCTTTGACCACCTCGCTTTACATGCTTTAGGGATGTGACATTACCTTACATTTAGCGTCAAACATATTATAACATTACTCTCCGTAATAATTTTAATTCTTATATTTAACTAGCAGACCCAGCCATGCGTTGCTGTGACTAAGGCATATATTACAATGTCATCTGTTAGAATCTTTGGCATATAATAAACAAATAATTAGCAATAAAAAAATTGCGACGATATATTGATATATTATAATTGATATTGAGAGATAGGATTGTTTATCCTATCTCCTGCACACAATTTGCAAAATTTGATTAAAATCAGTAGTTTAGAAGTTCATCGCGGACAAACAACGTGACACAAATTGTTTATATATAAAGATATCGTTATCCAACTGCTACCAAAAGCCTCTCAGTATTTTATTTTAGGGATCGGGATACCACCTCACTGTTCCCATATGGGGTAGTAGACTTTACATAGTTGTGTCATGTGCCTTAAACATTCTATTGCCTTGACTGTCGGTCGGCGAGTGATTCTAAGATAGCGAGATTTTTTTGGAGTCCGAAAGATATTGCTGTACTCGTTTCCTTTCATCTTCAACTTGTGTATTCCTTTGACGCAAAGATCTCGGATTAGTATGAGTTTACATGCGCTGTGAGATTTTTTATTCTAATGTTTTGACATCTCATAGAGATGCAATTTGAAACCCCATCATGGGGAACATAGCTTAATATAAATACTATATTACACTCTTGATTTTCACGATTCGTTCTACTTATTTTGATAAGCAGTATATTTAAGCACAAATTCCTTACATAAGCTTTAATTAATGGGTTTCTCAGTTAATGTACGCTACTACTAGACAAATGAGGTATTTACCTAAATATTTCATAGTTCTTAAGGCCCGGTTGGAAGGAGATTTAAATGAACGATCGAGATAATGAACGTAGTGTAGTGCTATAATACTTAGCTATTTAAAATTCCGATAGGTATCTATAAACATTAGCAACACTACACATAACTATGGATTTGGTAGGCAAGGTCATTACTATAAGGCGGACGACATCCTTGTCTGGTCATTCTGTTGTCTTACAAAGTGATAATTTAAATTTCGAACAAACTGATCAGTTTGAAAATAGTGACGGAGTCGCACTAGTACGTGTAGTGGCGGGCAGCGGGCAGCGGGTGGCGACTGTCGGCGTGTTTTGCGCGCCTGACACGTGACGACGTAATTAGTGCATGACCGCCGCCCGACGTCACGTCCGCTCGCCTCGCTGTGTTTACACCACTCAACTCTAAATACATTCCGATTTGATTTATGCTTAACTAGTAAGTTAATTAGATAAGTTTTTTAAATAATGTTATGCTCTTTTGCAGAATTGATCACTGATGACTTTTCTTAAAATTAAATATAATATTTCAAAGGTTACTAAGTAGGAACAAAACCTGTAGGTGACAGTAATAGCCTTATTGTGATAATTACTTGTATAGCTAATGTAAGCTTAAGAAACCATGTTGAAAGTTACGATACGCGTAGTCCAGTTCTAAACAAAAAAAACTGTTAATATAGCAAAACCAATGCACATTGTAAGAATAAATTAAAAGCAAGACACTACGAGCAGGTGTAGGAAACAATGATATCCCTAAGGGTTTCAGACGCACAATCAATTCGCGGTAAATTATATAAAAAATACATTTCAAGCCTCAGTTGACAACGAGATGGTTTTTATATTAGTTTTCCCGAAGGCTCGCCTCCTCAGGCGGCGCGACGCAGGGGACGTGTGAAAAAAACATCTCGCTGGGATTAAGCCGCGTTTATCGGCCTCCGAGGCGGACTTATTGCCGTAATACAATCTGTGTTATGTCGCTCACGGATTATCCGTATCAGCGTGTTATACGAAAACGAGCCACCGTACACGTATGTGTAAATTAACACCGTTTTTTTCGCACTTTATTGTACAAAATTGGTATAGGCGTGCATATATATATTTTTAACACGAATGTTATCAAAACATCTTTTATATAGTACTTAACTGTGAAAGAATTGTAGATACGTTTTATTAAATGTAAAACGATAAATCCTCGTGGATTGAAAATGCCATTATCGAATGTAAGCAATTTACATACAGCTGGTGCTACGGCCTACGCGCTACGGAATAACGGGCTACGCCACTTGTTAACGCGACTACGTCGTAGGTATCTTTATACAACCAAGATGGAGATTATGTATGCTACTTATTACTGATTTTAATAAAAAAATAAAATATTTTTGTATCAAAATATTCATCAAAACAATCAAATCACGTTTGAAATCAGATGCGGTTTTCAGTGAAGTTTTACGATGAGTTTGGGTTAACACCTAGAATTCTATTTGCCCTGGTAGCAGGTTCGAGTCTCGTGTCCTGTACCGATAAATACATGCATACCGATAAATCTATTAAGCATCTGGAATTGCGGCCTTTATTACTAACTTTACGAATGTGCATATGTAGTATAAAATATTGTATTCGTGAAAAAAAAATAGCTAGTGCACTTTGAAATAAAGTCAGACATATAAATATATTCAATATTATTAAATAAAGTTAAAAAATCATCAAGTTATTTGTGAATATACTCAAAATCTCGTTACCATATATGTAATAAATGTAAGTTTTTAAGTGCGTAATATGTAAAGGTTAGCAGCTGCGGTCGTTAGGGGGTGAATCTCGTAAATAAGTGAGATGTTGACGAGCGGACCGCGAGAGGAATTGAAAATAGGGTACGTGGTATCGCGTCGGCCGCCGCGGAAACTTATTACACTAGTTCTTCAACTATCTGATAAGTGAAAAGGTCATGTTTTATGTAACATCTGAAACTTATACATCACGTATACCTTTTATAATTAAAAATATCTTTATTTTTTTATTCGATTGAATGTCGAGACGAGTAAGGCGCTCGCTTGATGGTAAGCGCCACGCATGCCCATAAACAGAAGACAACACACCACACAGAACTTAAAATTACAGATCACTGCATGGCACTGAACTGCGCTCGTCACCCCGAGACATAAGGTGTTAAGTCTCATAATGCCCTGTAATTTCACTAGCTTCAATGTCCTTCAAACCGAAACATACTGTTGCTTGGCGGCAGAAATAGACAAAGCGGTGGTACCAACCCAGACGGCATCTCGCATACGAGGGACCTATCACCTTGTAAGATTAATGTTTTCCTTGTCAAGAATCATCGAATAAGTTATTAATTTGACAGCCTCCTGCCCGCAGAGGGCGAGTAGCCAGACTATGAACCAAGAGGCCGCGAATTCGATTCCCGCGCCGAGACACACAAATTCGATATTTTTAAGCATAATTACGCAAAAGTTCTGTCAAACGTAATCTATACAATATCATAAAGTCTTTTGTAGATGTCAAATTTATCTGCACGATAGCCACTGTTATAGCCACTGCCGTAGATCCTAAACAACATTCACGTATTTATTATTTCATGCCGTTCATAACTCATGCAATAGATGTACTTGAAACGTTCGTTGAATAAATATCCAGAATAACATCAGGCATTTGAAAAGTCGCGTAGACTCTGTCGCGACGAAATCTTCCCGTAATAAAGGATTATTGCCACTTCTCCCCAATTAAATCGTTCAATGATTCAACTCCACCGGCTTAATTGAAAATGTTAGTCGACGACCAATGTCGCTTCTATTGCTAATGTTATTATAAATATATCTACACTAATGTTATAAAGAGGAAAGATTTTTATTTTTGTACGCAACGAATAAACTTAAAAACGATTGGACCGATTTCAGAAATTCTTTTGCCGTTATTAAGCTACATTATCACTGAGTAATATAAGCTACTTTTATCCCAGAAAAAGCAGATGACGCGGGCGGAGCCGCGAGGAAAAGCTATTGTATAATAATTCAAAATTGAACGTGCATCATTACACCCGCAATTTTCAACGGTACTTATTTTCGTCCCATTTTATGATAAGCGTTATTACTATACCAGACACCTGAAACCTCAATTTTATTATTACATTATTTATTTAGGGCCGATTTAATAATATTCGAGTAAGATTCAACTATTTTGGAAGTACCTGAATAGATATGTATCTTTTTCAGTTATATAATATTTTGGTCAGAGCGTGATTTTGTATTTGAACGTGTAATATTTTATTTGGTAAGTGGCATATAGTGAAACAGGCACTTAATCTAAAAATGGATTATAGCTTTGTTAATGGCTTATATCTTCTTTTTTCCACTTGATCCGATAGAACAATATATGCTGTCAAATATGCATACAAGCAGAATATGCTGTCAAAATAAAAAAACCTATAAAAACGGTATTTTCTTACTGATATATAGTTATATAAACAGTCACTCCAATCAAGAGCCGGTTAATATCAGGATAACATCTGTAAAACGACCAGATTGACTTAATGGTGTTTGCAAAGTTTTGCGCGGAGAAAATTTTAGTTTGCCGCGACTCCCACTAATGCCAGGGGCGGGTGGTGCGGGCGCGGGGGCGGCGGGGCGAGTGTGCGGGCGGGGGGGGGCGATTAGCAGCAGCTGTCATAGCTCGCGAATACGTTATTTATTGGCAACGTGAAGGTATGAAACGGTATTAGCCGTTTCGGCTTCTTAGCTAAGTCATCATTTTATAAGTTGCTATATTTCAGGGTTATTTTTGCCTTTGTACTACAATATAATATCTGAAAGGCATCCGGTGTCCAATTATAATTTATTTTACAGCAAACTTTTAAAAAAGGAACTATATCTGAAGGACGGTGTTCAATTATTATAATTTATTTTACAGCAAACTTTTAAAAAAGGAACATCAATAAGTCTCAGTTCCGTAGTAGTATACAAACTTTAGTCATAAAATCGAAGTCCAAATAAAGTTGTGTATACACTTGCAATTCGAATGCTAAGTTTGCAAAGGCACGTTTATTCTGTGCTATGTCTAAACAAATCTTCCTCACCGTGATTTATGTTGGCCCGAGATGTGATAGGTGACACTTTGCTAGTGTTATCGCGTCGTCACTGGTCGGAGTTCGGACAGGAGGCCCGTGAAGAATTGAGTTCTAACGACTAATAATTAGAGTGCTTATTTAGTTTTTTGTGACTGTTTACTGTGTACCTACGAAATTCGTATTAAAAATATTATGCTCATATTATTATCCACACGTAAGCCAATTATTTTTTTGTAAATCGAGGGAAGAAAAATGTTATATCATATTGTAATAGTCAATTTTAAAGTTAAATAAGAGTACAGATTGCATTCATACAAACAACTACTAAACAACGAAAATTACAATAATACAAAAATGAATTGAAATTGGAATATTTAATACAAGAATTAGTTCTTTATTTGAAACATTAGCAGCACGACGCGGCGCGGCGCGGCATGCACGCGCTCACCGCACCTGTCAGAATATTAGATCGTCGACATTAATCTGCGGGCCGCAGCGCAGCCGCCGGCCGCGGAGCTCCTCTCCCCTCCACAGCCTCCACAAGCAAGCAATCAAAAAGCCCATTCTGGAGCAAAGTCGCGGTTTACCGTCATTTTCATCTCCACGTCCGGCCGTTGACTGGTTTTGTGCGGCGTGGAAGGCTTGAAGCGTGCATTGTTCACGTTGTTGAGCAGAATGTGAACTAAACTTGTTACCCGTTGCAATCACGTGTCTAACGCAAGTTTATTAACCATGTTAAGAACGTTTCGAACTGAATGTGTGAGATGGAACATATTATGTATTTATGATTTAGGTGGGGTAATAAAGATTTACCGATCTTTTAACAACCGTGACTAGCTTAAATGTACATACAGGGAATATTAAAAATGGCGGTACTTTGGGTTCGCCATTAATGGACATTGGTTTTAACAATAAGGATCATCTTTATTAATATAATGAAGCTACTATTTGAATAGTCAGCTTACAAGTCCTAAGAATCTGTGTGGCAATAATGTAGACAAGTAGTTATAAAATACCGGTCAAGTGCGACCCAGGGTTATGTACCTATACCCTTTAATTTTTATATTTTTTTATCTTTATTATTTGTTAGAATATCCGCCTTAATATTAATGTTACAAAATATAAAACATAATATGTAGCTGGAAATAAGATGTATCCTTTACAGGTAGGACAGATAGTCATATAGACATACATTAAAGGTTTCTGTAGATATGCTTTGGGTACATGTCCCTAAAAATAAATAATATGATTTACTTAACTCGTGTAAGCTCCTCTCCCCAGCAACGACAAAAAGAAATCCAAATTTTCTTATCACTGCAACTTCAGATTAAAATAGAATCATAGATATGTAAAATATGCCTGAACATGTCATCCGAACACATAAGTCTATGGATGGACGTGCACACGTTTAACTTTTATTTTGATATCCATAACCCCATCGTGACGAAAGGCCTGGCTTATTATTGCGGCGGTTGAAAGGAAAGAATTTTGCAAACGGCCGTATAAAACGCGTTACATGCAATAAGGCCTCTTTGTTATTTTGTGGGGTCGAAACTTATTCATCCTGCAAATCCGCTCATGTATGAACCAAATCCCGCCCGGTCACCGCTGATTGCATTGTCATGTCTAGTGGACGATAAACGTTGTTAACTATATGAACTTTATGTGTATAGAAATACGTTACATAATCGCTTAACATTTCTGTGTAAGTCACCGGAATCCACGTTGTATCGGTTTGTAAAACAAGCTAGCCAACGTGATTGGAATGTTTTATTCGACCCTTGGAACATATGAGACCGATATGATGTATGTTTTTCCTTTTGATGTGGAATTTATAGCCTAATATTGTAGATGTTTATGTAATTAATATCGATGATTGGTATTATTTCACACATCCATTAAAATCTACAGTAATATTATGAAGAGGAAAGATGTGTATTGTTGTATGTAACGAATAAACTTAAAAACTAGTGAACGGATTTGAAAAATTCTTTCACCATTAGAATCCTACATTATCCCTGATGAACATAGGCTACTTTTTATCCGGGAAAAAGCAGATCACGCAGGTAGAGCCGCGAGGAAAAGCTAGTCGTGTGTTAAGTTGATTTTTACTAGCGTGTGTGTTGCTCAGTGCCATTAGCGTTATTTGTGTAAAGGTAATCTCATCGCGTATAATATGTGTTGTGCGTCTGTCTAGCCGCGAACTTGTGCAATAACACAACTGTTTGCCGAGTTCTCGTCACGCACTTTGTTTCGGCGCAGATGTTTCACCGTTGAGATATTGTTAAAAACTTGATGTCACGTAATATAAAATGATGTGCACTTATTTTTTACCGACGAAAAAAACGCTGAAGGTTTTAAATTTGATGCACTTATTTTTTTATCTATAACGCAGAACGTTTGCAGAGTGATCTCGTCTTGATATTTGTTTATTTGAAATAGATATAGCTCCATGTTGGTTCCATTTAAATTTCGAGATAAATTTTCACCTCTAAAGAATGAAAGACTAACATTTTCTTATTTATGCACCGGTTTTGGTAATTTTTTCTTCAATTAAAAATTGTAAAACATTACTTAATATAGACAAAAAATCAAAAAGACTATTTATCAAAACAATCGATTTGGGGTCGGTACATTCTACCAATAATTAATAATTAAATTGCAACGCCACTGACTGCGAAATGCAATAATAAAGTGCCATTTCACATCGGTATTTTATAAGATATTCTCTCACCACCTCTCAGAACCATCCTATTCAAGCCGACCCATTCATGCTGTAAACAAAACTATCCACCGCCTCTACCGCTTATCAACATAACCATACTATAATAATAACCTACACAATAAATAACAATTGACACACAAATAAATGCGTGTCGAGATGGTAAACCGTAGGGAACGCAGTTTTAAGTAGCGCAGACGTGTTAACCCCATTATCAGTGCAAGCTTAACCGACGTTAAGCCGGGCCGACAGCGGGCTCAATTTATGCCCTCAGCGACGCAATTTGCTGATTCTGATTACTCATTGACCATCAGCTCATGCGGGCCAAACATACTGCTAATTAAGCATGCCAGATAAACTATAACTTATTTATAAGATGTGAAGAAAAATACTGAATTAGTGATTACAACACTTACGCCCGATTTCGAGAAGGCTGATCAATGTCAATGTTAACCAATCATCTGTCAGACAAAATTGAGTTGCTAATATAATATAATATTGCAGAAGAATTATAGGGTCGTTGCCGATCTTAAAAGAAAGAAGTGACAATAGAAAAAAATGGAGGAGAATTTGGGCCTCCGGAAATCCCACTCACCGCACGAAATAGAACTAATAAAATATTTGTGCCAACGTCAGTTTGGCTATATTTGACATTCCAAATTTAATTTGATTTTACGTAAAAAAAATCACAGAAGTAAATCTAAAAAATATATCACATTTTCACAGAAAATGAGAACCATCACGGTGCTACGTATAACGCTACAATAGCTACGAGTGTAGCGCCGTAGTGAAGCTACGCCGCACAGTGTGTTATTTGGCCTTACATGTGACACGCTCGTTTTATGTGTTTTTTGGGTAGCTAACAATCAAACAAAACTCTTGTTAAAACTCCGCCGGCTCTAACTACAATAGTTTAAGAGAAATAAAAAAAAATGAGAAATAGCCATAGAAACCATAGAAACACAATATTTAATTTTTGGATTGGATTTTCACACTAAATGTTTTAAGGTATGATAGAAAGTCGGTATAGGAACCATATTTTATTTTGAAACCTTTAAAAATCTTGCTTAATTAGGTGGGACAACAAAAAAACTATGATTTAGTAATTATTTTTTTTCTGGAGATTCTCTTCATGGTCGTGTTTTTTTTAAATGTCAAAATGGTGTATGCTATAATAACTATCACCACAAAAAAAACCAGATTCAACAAACCCAGGATCTCGGAAATATTGAATTTTAAAATTGTGAGTTAGGGTTGTCAATTAAACCTGTATGCAACGTAAACTACTTATTTCCAACAAACATTATTCATTGTGATTTATTATTTTTGACTGAGATATTAACCGGTTTAACTTACCTCGTGCATAGTTCAAGATTATATGGAAAAATTGTGCTTTATGCACATTTTTTTTAAGTTAAAATTTTTAAAGTATTGGTTTTTCGAGTTTTCTAAAATCGTCATTCTTGGTCCAAGTGGTATTCCTCTCGTACGAGCTCCCTCGGAATATGAGGCCAGCAACGAGTCGGTTTACTTTTAAGCCTATGGCTGGCGAGCACTTAAAGTTTTCAGGCTCGTCTCAAATTTAATGGATTTTTGTTGGTTTCTCCTCATTATCTAACTGTTATCTCACATTCTAGTTATATAATTTGTTATATTGTTAGTATGTATGTATTTACTGTTTTTTTCGGTACATAATTTTATGATTCTTCGGAATGTGTGTAGTAACAAACTGTGAACTGGGACACTTGCTTCTCTTTCAGTAATAACTATATCTTCTTCAGGATAACACATTCTTGGCAATTTGCAATTTATAGTATGGAGGATACGCTAAGAAACCTCTTTCTTTCAAATCTTTCTGTATGAAAGTGTAGTTCCACAGTTAGTTTTCTATCAATTACGAAAGAAAGGGCTTCATCAGGGGTATATGGTTTAGGTTCCACTTTCTCTTTGATGGATGTTGCAATTTTTTTAGGACGAGTTGGACTTTTTAGACATTCATTAATTACAAACTCTAACCCTTGTGCAGAGCTTTTGTTCAGTTTTTCACCGCAGATTTTGTCAGTTACAATTTTGGACATAATTGTTATTACTTTTGACTGCGGCTGATCTTGAAGTGACTCTTCTATACTTTTTCGAATACGACATATTTGACGGGATTTTTTTCCAAAAATACCGATTTTCATAATTCCGAATGGTTTCAAATTCCTAATATAACAATTCCGATTTATCATTCATCCTATTTTTATAATTCTTAAATTTCAATATTCCTAACGTTTATAATCTATACTTATAAAATAACATGTCCTGACTGACTGACTGATTCATCATCGCCGAGCGCAAACTATCAAGGCTACAAGCATGAAATTCGGAATGTATATTCATTTTGTTATGTAGGCACCCACTAAGAAAAGATTTTAGAAAATTCCACCCCAAAGGGGTCAAAATAGGGGATGATATTATGTATGAAAGTCCGTCCTTTTGAAAGTTACATAAACAAAATTTTGTATTTCGGTTATTGATATAAAACAAATAAATACGTGTTCCAGGAATTTTGGAAATTTTTGCTAATAAGAGATGAAAGGGGGTGAAAGTTAATGCGAAAGTGAGTTTGTTTGTTACGCTTTCACGCCTAAATCACTGAACCGATTTTGATGAATTTATCTACAGGGATAGATGGGATCCTGGAGACGGTTACAGGCTTCTTTTATCCCGGAAAGAGCCGCGAAAAAAACAACAAAAAGTCCGACTTAATGATAATTCGAAATATCAAAAATACGAATTCAACAATAGAGGCCATCTGGCGCTCGGCGGCTGCTGCCGCGGCACGCTCGCTGCGTTCGCTCGCCTTCGCGGTTCAATGGTCACGGTTCTAACCTAACCTAACCCAAAGGATTCACCAACAATAGAGGGGGTCTGGCGTTAATTGCCGCTTTTCTAACCTAACCCTAAAGAATTTAATAACAGTAGATGGTACACGACGCAGGTAAATATAAGAAGAAAACACAAAAAATATTAATACACAAATATTAATAACAAAGTAGATGTTTTAAATTACATTAAACGTTACTTATAGATTTTGAATATATATGCGTAACTGCATATTAAACTAACTGAATCAGAATCAGGATCCTAATTCTATAGTTATTCGGAGTATTGAAAATCGGAATGTCGTTTTTCGGACCAAGAACCCATCGAGCGTTTGATTCTTCGAACTTATAAAAATCGGAAAACAAACAAATCGCATTAACGACTTTCGGTAAAATAAATTTCGTAAATTTTAATAATAGACATTATAATTTTAAGGTATTATGAAATTCGGACTTTTGAAAATCGGAACATCGATTTCGAATTCAATTCATTTCGGAATAAAATATTTCGGAGTATTTGGGTGTTGCCGTGTAAGTCATTAAATTGATTGACTTAATCAACTTAAATGTTCAATACTTTGTGACAGCCCTATTTCCATAGAAATTTAGAAAAAACTTAGAAACACGATATCTCCGAGATCTCGCTAGATACATGTTTGGAATTTTCTCAAGTTGAAGGTACTATACATAAGAATATTATGCAAACAAAAAAAAACACGACCATTAAGTAGTTCATTTTATTTATTTTTTTTTCGTTATATAACAAAATAATTATTTACCCTCGTTCTTGAAACGTTAGGGCCTCGCAATTTTTACACATAATATATTTCGAACCAACAATTTATCAGTATTATTACAAAGGGGGGCAATTGCTTTATTGAAGAAATAAAGACGAAAAACTGTGTCATGGAGGTCAATGACCTTTCACAAGAATAATTTTATCTCTAAAATTAAGTGAAATATCAAAACGGGCATTTTTTAGAATACTCTATTAAGGTATAACCTATTAAGATAAAAAATAAAACTGGCATGTCCGCAACTAAGGCAAAATAACACATAGTGCGCCGTGATCCGGCCGGCTAATCCGTTGAATCGCGAAAGCCGTGTATTTCACGCCTCTTTATTACATTAATTTAAATGTTTGCTCGGCGGATTGCCGCCGACTCTCTCCCTTGTAGCGCGTCCATAAATCCCGCTGTACCGATCACCGCTACGTTGTTACGAGTATTAAACGTTTTGAGTTTTATAATTATTATCGTGACTTATCCAAATAATGGAATTTATGTCATAATTTTTCAGTTTATTACAATTTACAAGGCATATAATTGTGGTAAACTGTAATAATTGTAAAAATAATATACGCATGAGTGTCAACAAAAATATAAAGCTACAAAAACACTTTACCTTCCTTCAGCCTAGGATTAGAGAACAGCACACTTATATTTGTATACAATACAATTAGCCGTGCTAAGTCATCGGTAGGTACGCAAACAAAAATATTTAATGCCCTCGACATCTAAGATATTGCCATATAATCCGATAAACGCAGATCGCTCGCGTGAAAATTGTGTTATCGACGCTGTAAAGCGCTCACAACTCGCTTTACGAGGGCAGGCGCCGGGGACGTGCAAACATAAAAATTCTCTATCGGGACTAATAGCAGCGAAACAAATAAAAGGATACGTAAATAGAAGCGTCAGATAAATTCCAACGGGGCTGGAGTGCGCGTAAATCCGCGCGATTTGTATCTGTGACAGGGGAACGGGGCCCACTACAGCCCCCCCCAGCCTTCGCACGCCACCGCGCACCACACCCGCCGGCCCACACGACCCCGCGTTTATTCTCGCAATTAATTTGACACGCATAATAATTATTTTTCCAACACTAATATCTCATGGCATTAATTTTATTTTGTCATAAAATATTACTTTACTCTGAGTGAGCGTAGTGTACATTTTACACATTACATATATAAAACATACCATGATTCTAGATTATATTTCGTTCAAGTAAAATTACAAAAGCATGTCTATTGCATCTACTATCTGCACTTTTTCTTATCTAAAAGTTAGCTTTTTTAGTTAAAAGTATAAACGTTCATCTTGGTGGCGGAATACTTCACAGTGCGTGTTGCGACACGCGCTTGCTTTTTTTTATAGGACTGCACTTCATAGGCATGTAGCAAATGACAAATTAATTGTAGGTGTTTAGGTTGATTTATTTTTGTGGCAACTCAAATCGCGGGTATGGCCGAGTTCCAGGTGTTATTTCTGTTGCGTTGTCCATTTCTTCAAATACGATGATTATTCGACGATTGTTTCCAAGCGGATCGATTGAATGTTCGAACAGTATATCAACCCGCTCAGACAAAACCCCCAAACTTATTATTTAAACCATAAATGTTGCTATACAAAATGCATCACCAAACTTACTAATTGTTTGATTCATGAATGTGTCTATTTATCTATTGCTATTCAAGTCCAGCATCGTTAAATGTTTATTGGACATATCCACGCCACGTTTGTACAAAAAACACAACAATTCTCGCCAAAAACTCACTACAATAATATTAACTACGAAGTATAAAGACTGAAATCCACAAAACTCTGTTATCGGTACTCGCAATAAAGGCACCGTCAAACCGCAGGTCACGTCTATGCAAATGATATTAAATTGAAACCGCTTAATAACAACTGTGCCGCCGCGGCCCGTGTAAAGAGATGCAATTACACCAATCAAATTGAAATTTTAGAGCACTAATTACATCCGACGTGGTTTATGGCCGCTGCTTAATCCCGGAGGTGGTGTTTGCGTGACGAAACGCTCCCGCGCTAATCCTTTCATGTTTGATAATATTATTTTAATAGCATAATATGTTAGTTTGTTATTTTTATTTTTTTAGGAATAGGAGCAGGTTATTTTGAATTTGGAGTAAAGGGCTATTCTGCCTACTTCCTACTATTATTATAAATCTGAATCGTTGGGTGCTTAAATTAATTTGGGGCTCACTTGCACAACAATGCTTAAACGTAAAATAAGTTTGAAAAAAGGCCGATTCGTATGATTGTTTTTATTATTAAACATATTTAGCGGTTAAGTACGATTAAGGATTGTCGTGCAAGTCGGCCTGAGTATTTTTTATATCAACGTAGCTTATCGGAATTCAATAATATTAGACAGATAGGTAGACCACGACTTGGATCAGAACATATTATTATACTACTTTATATCCTGATAAAAGATATTCGCGCGCGGAGACGTAGCAAAAGCTAGTCTCTTTTTATTTGTACGAATAAGGGAATTGGAACCAATGCCCGGCTTTTCGGACCACATCAGGCACGTAGGATACATCATCACCAGCGCTCTTCATGTTTCCTAAGATAAAAGAAAATTGACGAAGTGAGTCGATACAGGAGTGTAATATGAAGCTATAATTAACGCTGTCATTGAGTGTTTAACATTCGGCATGACGTAAATCATCGTGTACCGCTCACGATGCCCCAATAGTGGCGAGGAGGCGCTAAGCCGCTGGGCACCCGCACCTGCGGCCGCAGCGCTAAGCCCGCGACTTAACACCCTTCCCCCCGCACCGCGCGACCTCCCCGCACACCCCCACAAACGAAACACACACCAATCATTCTCCGGTCTTAAAGAATAAACTCAGCTTATCTCACATATGTGACGAATAATAATCGATTTCATATTAATTTATTTTAATAGATAAAGTGTAAAAGTATGTAAAAGAGATAACATTATTAAGCCACAGTGAAGATATGATAACCATTGCCGCAACTTAAAAGTAATAGCCACCTCAAAGTTGAACCTTTACAATTTCGCAACTCATCAACAGAAAAAACATTATTACTTTCAAAAGACAAAGGAGACGGCTGCAAATCATCGCGGCGAAGCGTAAAGCTGGCAATTTAAAAGCCAAATAAGCGTCGTATCGCCGAGTTTTTTCTTAAAGGAGACTCAGTGCAAACTACGTTAAAATGATTTAATTCTCCCCTGATAGCATTACGGGCGCTGCTATTATTGAGATCGCCGCCCGAGCCGCCGGGCTAATAAACGCTTATCTACGCCCTCATTATCACACCCTTAACATCGCTTTAATGTCTTGCTCTTGAACAAAACATATTTAATCACATTTTTCCCCGGAGTCGGGAACTTTTTAAATTTCATAAATTCGTAGCGGCGGAAAAAGTCGGGGATGAGTGCGGCCTCGCTAGAGTTAAGTGCTATCACGGCTTCTATACCAGTAGGTATTCTAGCTCTGCTGATAATTCTAGTGCTTTAATTTATAACTTTTAAGTAATATAAACCAAGGTAGAAGGAGAATCAAAAAGAAGTTGTGTATGAATTAAGGGCTATCGGAGAAACAATAATATAAAACGTGTGATGCCGATACAATTTAATTTAGACCAGCGAAAGATGGTGTCGAAATAATAATAAATAATTGAGTTGCCATTTCTTACTTGGCCACAACCTCTTAACAGCTAGATGTAAACTATTACTTCTAGGATAGAATAAGCATATAAATGATCATAACATATCTTTATTAGTGATAACTGATATATCTCTTTTTCTACGCGATGGAGTAGGGTTGCCAATGTAAAATTGGCCAAGTCATGGTAATTAACCGACTTCAAAAATGAAGGAAGTTCTCAATTAAGCGCGTATTTTTGCATTCTTTTAAACCAAAAGTACCCCGGCAGAACCATATTTTTCTATTGAATATATCTATAAAAATTGCATTTCAATAAAAAAAACAGAGACGCAAAAGCCATACCGTGGGATCTACCTATAACCTTATTTTTCCACTTTAGTAAGAAATATTAAGTACGCAAGATACCCCGCTGGTTGATGTTCGCTGAACGGCCACCAAGCTGATCTTTTAAGCCTCATTTTACGGTTAGTTCACGGCACTAAATTATAATATAACACATCATAAATTTCGAAAACTATCCGCCCGCGACATCTTAGACTTATGGACCCCGCTTTAATAACACAACAATTTTGTCTCGCACAATTCCATACTTACACGTCTCGCCCCTAAAATATAAACATAATTACTTACCTATTTATTCGGTATCGAAATCCTTGGAAAACCGACTAATTATGTATCAATTTTATTGGACTCAGCCTGAATTTTTCGTTATTATTCCTTGCTTCCACCTACCCTTACCCCGCTCGCAGTGGGGTCGGCGCAACTTATTTTTATAAACACATAATAGAGACAGATTTGGCTTGTATAATTACGGCCGGCCGACGACCTGTCGTCAAGCCCTCTGGGTTATTGGAGGATCATATAAACATTTGTCTTGGTTCGGGAATCAAACCCGTGGTCTCTCGCTTCACAGCCGGCTACTTGACCACTGCGCTACAGAGGCTGTCATTAAGTAATTCGAAAATTGATAAAAATATTTTTTAATGAAATAAAACGCAACTAGTATGCTGTCAACGATATAAATGGCTCAGGTGCGCAGTCGTTGCACTTACTCCGGGGATTGTCAAGTGTCCTTTTGAATGTGTCTCTCCCCCATATTTAAACACAAAATTAAGAGTCTACAAGCAAACAGTATCGTTGCGGGAGCAGAAAAAAATAAAAAGGGTGTTTGAAAAGTATCTACTCGTTTCCCGTAATATCCAAAGCAAAAACGAAAGAACAGAATTGAATATTAAATGAAATAATTTATGCCATATTTATCATTTTGCAAATGAACAGTCTCACCTTAATGAAAACGTTGAATTCAATTTTTTCCCGTGAAACCTGACTGCCTTTGTTTTGATAATTGAATTTGAAAAAAATTGAAACTTTATTTTTAATTACATACTTGTATATCATATATAAATTGCTTCAATATGTTACGGTTAGTAGATTGTTGACTACAAATATACAATGTAACATGTAAAAAGTGTTAATATTGTCCCGCTCATTTCTGCGAACGTCTACTAAAACCGCAATGCTGCATAATGGTTTGGTAGACATCTAAAATCCTGCCAACAAACAGTGTACGTATTGTTTACAAGGCTGTGTGCACATTAGGGTCGAGGCCGGTCGTAAATCGTAAGATCACGCGGTGACTATCTGACGTGGACTTTGTCAAGATACGTCATGCTAACCGTGGTTAGCCTAAATATAATTCTGAAAGATGTAGCAGTAGTATGATTTCCTTAAGTATTATATTTTATAGAATTGCCTGTCTCCTGTACCGGTATATATACGGATAGTGCAATAATATGCTCCATTAATTTTCATGCAATGCTTTTGTGTTAAAAATATCCTCATTTAATAACTTATAGCTAACGGTTTGTCTTTCTGTAGATATTAAAAGTAATAAGTGATTACAACGTAATTAGTGTAAAGTAGCATTGCAATGATTAAACGTAGACCGAGCCTTACGCCATCTTATTAAGTGATATAAAGAATAAATAAAACACAGAACAGGTAAAAGTGGGCACGCGGGGAGCGGGGGGATGTTCGTTAAGGTTTAATTAAATCGTCCTCGGCGGCCTCTTGCGCTTTAATTCCACCGTTATTAACGCTGTTAAAAAGTGAGTAGCAAGAATACAGACTGACATAGAGCTACCACTAGAATAGTAATTAAAACATTTATTTCTGATATAATTAAATTACCTCTGGCTTATTTACAATTTGTGATGTTGGAACTGCATGTAGACATGGTTAATGTTAAATCAAGAACACAATAAATTACATCATCATCATCACCATCAGTAGCCTATACGTACTTATTGATGGGAAGTCTCCTTTCGATTATGCCTACCTCTGTCCTATGCAGGTACTCATTTGTTTCGGGTCTGGGTGTTCCACCCCAGAGGAATTGACATCAAGCAGGCCGCACGTCGTAACAAATACAAGTCTTAATCTTTCTGTAACACTTGTAAAAAACCATGTTACGCTATCGTACTGTGTGTGGGATAAGACTAGGTGAATGGAATATTTGAGACTGTAAAACACTTTTAAAATAACAAGTAAGAATCTATGACCGTACCTCGTGTTAGTAACAATAATATACATATTTATTAATATTGTATAAATAACAAAGTTATACATACTTGCTATGATTAGCGTACATTTTGGCATTAGAAAAATATCATTTCTTATTTTTTTGTTCAAATAATTAATTTATCCTTGAAACCGTTCGTAACATTAATTCCACAGTTTTGTGTGCTCTGACGGGCGAGTGGTCGCGGGTTTCCGCTGAGTAACACCCGCGATAAGACGATCACCTCCGTGGCCTCAGACCCTCCGCTACCCTCTGGCAGATCTCCACGAACTGTTTGTTTTAATATAACCTTAAGTGTTATTCTTGAAGGCCTCTTCGACTAAGCTTGCTGCTAATTTGTGTCAAAACGGTAGAGCTGCTTTTATGTACCGCGCATAATTCTGTTTTTTAAATGTTTATGCTATAATTTCTTAATTTATCTTTTCTGGTAATCTATGCATAGAACGTTTTATACAATATTGCTGCATTAAAAACGAAATAGTTACTTATGTCCGAATACTGAAACACTACTCAACGGTTGACTGACTAATAGCTACATAAATTCATACAATTTTGAAATTCTACACTATCTTAACTCACGAAATTCTCGAACTTCACAAAAATGCTCAGTATCAGCCCATGCATGGTATGGCGATAAGCTCTCCCCCTATTACATCATAGGACGGAGATACGCTCGGCGAAATATGGGTGTACTGGTAACACCTCTGCCTACCCCTTTGAGGATTATCGGCGCGAGTGCGTATGTACACTATCTTGGTCTTGAGTTGCGTCACTGTATGTGGCTGCTTACTAATATCGGTCATAGATATTTGTTTTATCTCGAATCAAAATTAATTAGTGTCAATTTTTGGATTCGCATAATGCACATGCTAGTAACACGTCCGGAATAAGTATTTATGTCCGATATGGCGATAATAAATAATGAAATTACCAAAACAACATACGAAATGCAATAGAGGGTAAATCATCAACATTCGCCGCAAACATTAGCCAAATAGTAGCGAGTGACACATCACAAGGTCATGTTTACGACAGACAGAATGCAATTTGGGCGTTGCGGTCAACAGAACGCATTCGGCCCGCACCTGTCGCAGGGCTGTCGTCGGCCGTCGCTGCGCGTCGTATCCTGTCGCCCTCGACAATTGTCATTTATGTGGCTGTGGCTATTTCCCTGATGAAATTAATATGTTGCCGGTTATGTAAACAAAATAGGATTAAAGGCTAGTTACAAAAGTTATGACAGATATTTGTAATATAAGGTTTTTTTATAGCTTGAATGGCAATAGATAAGAGCAGTTCGCTTCGCCTTCCATTAAGCGTACGAGCTATTCCTTACATCATCAAGGTGAATATAAATTAGACATTTTATGGTTTCACTCGTCCGACGCGGCCAATATAAAAACCACAACAAATATAATAATTAATGATTAATTCCCTAATTATCTTTATGCATGGGGTACAAATTACAATGGTAAATAATTTAATTTAATATCTATAAATAATTACATTCTATTTTTATAGTAAAAGAATACACTTGCAATAAAATAATACATTAAATTTTATAACAATATAAGAAATATTAATCGAAGAGACCGCCCCGGACCGTACCTGGTGCAAAAGTGCCCATTATACTTGCAACATTGCCACGTTGTATTGAAAGTGATATATGTTGCACCAGGTACGATTCAGCGCGAGAATCCTCACCATTCCTTCTCAGGCGTCGCCCCAGTTCTCGGATAAAATGCTTGGCCTCCGCGCACCACACCCCACTAACCTCTACCGCGAAGGGAACGAAAAAATATGATCGTTCGAGCATGGAGTATTTTAAGTGTTTCTGAGCCGCTGCCCATTCAGCGGCAGAACCGGCTTTATGTACAGTACGCGTCAAGTGAGAGGCGGCGTATGTGCTGACACACGTCGCGTCCCACAACAGACAGCGGCCTTTCTCCCAAGGTATTAGAGTTAGCCCATCGGGCCGCTTGCCATCAGAGCGACTCAAACCAGGCGGTTCCAGTGTGCAGGGTAAGCCGGCAGACACCAAGGCACGACGGATGATGTCATTGAGCATGTGATGCCTTGGAAAACGACCCGCCGACCTGCAGCAACTCAAACCGTGGTGACCCCTGGCATCAACCTGCGCCCCACACACACAAGCGTGTGGCTCACAAATGTTACAGCCAAGTCTAAGCGCTACGGCTACTCTTAGTGAGTCATTATCAAGTAAGGTTCCGACGTGAGGTGATGGAATAGCATGAAGCCAAGCCCCAGACTCCGAGCAAGAAACCGATTTGAGTCGAGCAACGTCAGCTCCCAACGCTGAACTAAGCATATCAGCGACTCTCACTCCACACATCCGCTCGTCCCACTGACGCTGCACACTTGGGTTTTCAGGCTGATCAGCGGTAGGGCACGCCAACGACCAGGCGTTTAAAGCCTCCGCTGCGTACGGGATGGCGGTACTGTCACCCTGAACTTGTAGTAAGTTAGTAATCAGTCCCGAAACACCGTGCGCAGACGCTAAAAAGGCCGATACGTTGGTATCCCCCACACGTCTAACACCCAATCCCCCGTGCCGAACAGGTAAGGATGCTTGTAGCCATTGTTTATCGTCGAGATGTATATTCAAAATACTCTCCAAAGTGTCCTTAATGTCGCTATCCAACAGACCAACTTCTTCCGGAAAAAGCCATGTTGGACATGTTCTCATAACGTACATCAGTTTGGGGACAGAGAGGCAACTGCGATAGAGTGTGAGAGCCACGTGGGCAGATAAATGCGGGAGATGTTGCCGGGCAGATGCCAGCATGTCCCTTTTAGTTCGGAGCGATTCAGGCACACCGTCTTGGAAGATTGGTGCGCCTAGAAGCTCAAATGACTGCCTGTCAAGGACCCTTATATCGGGGAGTATTTTCTTTATGTCCTCCATGCGTCCTCCAGAAACAGATCCACAGGGATATAGCTCACATTTAGCACAATTTATAATGAGCCCAATATCCCTCAGCCTAGGAATCAAAGTCTCCAAATCTTTGATAACAACGTCAGGGTCGCCGCCAATTGTACCATCATCAAGGTACCACACATTAAGCGGCGCCTCTAACGCGGATATCATTTGGTTAATTGCCAGACTGAAGAGTAGAGGACCGAGAGGATCACCCTGTTGCGCCCCCACCTGCGATGCCATTCTGTATCCATTAAAATACAGGTTGCTGGGAGAGAGGTAACACTGGTCGAGGAATGGGCTTAAAAGAGGAATTTTATCCCTTGACTCGACCAGCATCGCCTCTCTCTCAACACTATTAAAGGCATTTTTGATGTCAATTTTTAAAATGATGTTGTCATTGCGCTGTGGATCCATCGCAAAAATACGAGTAGCGTGTATGGCCGCTTCGCAACCCAGCGGCGTGCCGAACCCTAACTGATGCGGCTGCAAAAACTCTGCCGCCTTGTCGCGTACTGCACGACAACCTAATTTCGCCACGAGGCCTACCGCAATAGGCCGTATGCCACCGTCCTTTTTTTTAAGGGCGCAGAGCGATGCTCCGTATAAAAAGGGGCACACATCACAACACAATTTTCCCTCAAGGAGAAAATTGCACAGGTTGGTCAAAGACTCCAACAGTCTTGGGCCATTGTCTCCAGCAGAGATTGCTACCAGCTCTTTTAAATGCTGCGGCCGCAAACCATCCAGACCCGCTGCTGAGCTACAGTGGAAGGAAGCAATTGCACCCTGCACATCTTTGCATGTAAGTTTTAATGCTTGGAGACAATCAGCCGAGACTGGTGCAAGAGAAATGGGGCGAACAGGAGCCGGATGCTTATCCCGCAAGCTATCCAGTGTGCTGGAATCCGAGGACGCCAAGGTACAGTCTGAGGTCAACAGCCTAACCGCCCCTCTCAGATCTCCGTCAAACACTTTGGTTTCTATAATTTTGTAAATAGACAGAGATCTTTGTGGTTTGTTGCTCGGAAGATAATCGAGAGTGCCACCAATGTTTTTCTTCACTTTACTGGTCAGCGACTCGGTGCCCCCGCCGCCCTCAGGAACCCTGAGAGCAGAGTATGCAAAAGACAATAGTGTATACCAGTCATTAGGAGCATTGCTTCGAAGGCACTTCTCGATGATAGAGGTTAATTTCCCGGCTGCCAGATTTCTCGCGCCTTTCGGGATGTGTTTTAAGACACGCACATTGGCCCTATAGCTTCCCAACCTTTCCAGAAGAGAAGGATCTGGTAACACAACCTGAGGGTCGATGTCGTCAGCCTGCAAAGGCTGTGAAGCCAGTGAGGGTTGTTGTAACGCGGGCGTGACTGTCGGTCTATGTTTCCGAGTAATGTGTATAGATAGCCCACGCTTTGTAAAGCGACGCAGATTATCCGTGGGGCAATGTGGACATAAAAGATTGGAGACTGAATAAACATCCATTACAACACTCGAAATTATAATAAATTAATATATAACATGATAAACATAATTAAAATTATAAAGTTACAATGTTATAATAATGTGTCGTCGTCGCACTGCACGGGTCCAGTTGACGTCACCGCAAGGCGCACGCCGAGCGCCACCACACGAGCTGTTGTGCGTGCCATTTTGTTCTACTTGCTCGATCTAACCCCGCTGTTGAACTCGACGATTTACTCAACAGATCTCGTCTTCATTGACACGTTTCCACATAAAATAGCACAAACACTGTCTTACCGCGTTAAATCGATTCACAGCACAAATAATCTTTAGAAAAATAATTTAAAACGAAAAAACGCAGAGTACAACGCTAAATTGATTATTATTATTTTTAAGTTTATGTATTTACTGTCCTTTTGGAAATAAATTGATATTTGAGGGATTTCAGCACAGAATAATTTTAATCAGACGAAATTTTCGAATTTTTAAATTCGATTAATGATTTAGCTCTAAACTGATGCCTACGTTATAGTTACTTATCCTAACGAGAGTAAATTTTCGATAAACTTAATAAGATACATATTGTTATTGATATTCATATTAAGATGTTGTTGATATTATTGTGGTTTAAATTAACATGAATTTTGTACATAATTTTGTTTGTATGTAATATACCTAGTGAGATAATAACTTTTAGCAAGTATATTATGTAAGTCGCGTTTTTTAATAGCATAGCTGTAAGACATTATGCCAGTGTCAAGTTAAAGTATGTAGGTAAGTCGCGTTTATTATACACCTGTCAAGTTCAGTGATTAAATTAGTAAAAGTCAAATTACAGTCAAAATCTACTTATTTAATCAATTACAATCTATGGTTACAATATATGGATACATCATACAGATATGCAATAACATTCCAACCCACATCAAGTAAAAACTGAAATATAAATTTTATTTTGCTTAATTCATTAACTTAAATCTTATATACTTTAAACTTTTATTTTGCATAATCGTACATGAGAAATGTTATATTTATATTTTGTTTAAAAAATACGGAATTTAACCTACTTAAATCTAATGAATACCTATATCAAAATAAAACCTATATGTAAATTTTAACTAGCTGTGGGTCCATATATAAAAAATAGTTATAAAAAAAATATTGACAAATATGAGTAGAAGGATTACATACCATTTAGTTAGATAATATCTTAAAAAGCACCCCACGATTTTTTTACAATAAAATACTTTTTTTCTTCAAATTTATTAAAATTTATTTTCTATTTTTTGATTAAATTTTCTATAAACGCATCGTTTTTAGTTTTTTTAAACTACTATTTATTACCTGAAACAAGCTCTCGAGGTTGGAACCGCGATCGAAACTTGAAAGCTTATATTACATACCTTCATAAAACCACTTGCTCGCGCCATCTAGTTGAGTATTATTTATTGTTTCGTGAGCTGTGTACGTAAGGAGTGTAAAGAATTATTTTCCTGATCGTTTATAATTAGGAAAAATCTGTGTTTATATAATTTACCAGTCAAAATATTGTGTGTTAATGCCAAATAAGGAAATCTTTGTGTTGACTATAACTAGTTTCTTCTTTATGGAGGGTAAAAGTATTCTTCTTTTGTTATTTCTTGTCTACGCCATCTAGTAAGATATTTTGTAACTATAAAATGGAGGTAACGGAATATGGTTTTTCCTCAAAGTTAAAATCTAAAATAAAACATCACGATTTAATATAAAGTCAGTAATAATTATTCCATTAGTTAAAAGTTATATAATGGAATAATTATTGTTGATATTATTATGATGTACACAACAAAAACTAATGTTTTTTTTATTTATATGCATCCATTACTTAGATTTATCTTTAATCATTGATCCATTAAGCGTGTTCAAGCGAATAAAGTTGTGAGTAGCCAATTTGTAAGTTACCGGGTTAGGTTACCGGGATGAAGAATAAGCTACCTATAATAGCTTACATTACTCAGAATTTTCTTCACCCCAACACGGCGATTAAATTAGCCATTTTAATGTCGACACTGACTAAAACAAATAACAAAACCTTTACTATTTAATAAGTATGAGGAAACGCATAAGAACTATATCATTATTTTAATAATAAATATTTTTTGTATGTATCCAAATGTGATGCCGCATATCTGTGGAATGAGTCACAAACGTCAAATCTCTCATCTGTCAATATTGCGTGTTTTTTGCTTGGTTGATGTAATACATACAAGTGTTTTCTAAAGTGGACAAGTGTTTACAGCGGCATGTTCTGGCATAATGCAATATATCGGAGCTTATTCATCTATTATTACCGAAAACGTGATCGGCCGTAATGACTATGTTTATTGTAAATCAGTTGTCGCAATAATCGATATGATATTTGCATGTATGTGACGTGATTCCGTGAAATGATTCCACGAGTTTATGCGCCAGTTATTTTGACAATAAAAAGCTATTGAGTAAACCAGGACAATAATGGCAGGGTCCACTCTGCCCGAGAGAGTGGCACAAATATATTACACGTACGGTTTATTCTGTTCGTCTTATCCTGTTGCGGCGATTACGATCGCAATCTCTGTTGTGTTGGTATGTTGGTGAGTACATATTGTCTATCGGAGCTGTTTAGCTAACTACGTATTTACTCGTTCCTCGAATGGTGTACAATTCTATGAACAGATTACAAAAGCTGTTTGTTCACGCAACAAGGAAATTTAATGCACCATTATTGCTTGATCAACATTATCCTGAATTAGCATACTGAAATACCAGTGCGTCGATTGTTTTGTAGAGGACCTGTGAGCTATGTATTTGAATAAGCTTAATTGCATAATGATATTCATTTATTTATACATTATCTCAACTAAAATTCCAATTGTACTATTCTTTGTCTGAACACTCCTTTAGCATACATAAATAGTTATAAAACATATTTGAATGCCAAGTTCACATTTATTGTTTACTCATTGTTGATGGGAAGCTAAAGGAATGTCTATAATTAATCCTTTGGCTTATTTACACATTAAAAATACCTACGTTTTATTTTACAGTTATCCATTACTAAATGTGCCACTTCCGGGTAACATACCCACTGTTATAACATTACCATTAAATGTTGATCGAATCAAACAGCAGTCTGAAGTCAAATGTACTGGAAGTAAATGTGCAACTGGTAAGCATTTCTCTCAATTATTATCTAATGGTACTTAAACATAGTGAAGTAGTAGATAGAAGATAGCTGTGTAGTGAGAGGCTATAGGGTTTGTTTCCTACACTAAGACAGAAATGTTTGTGTGATCCGCATATATTTGTTTTGGGTCTGGGAGTTTCTCCCTAGAGGGGTTGAGGTCAGGCAGGCGGCCGGTTGTAAAAACTACAAGCCAAATCGTTCTGTTACATGTGTTAAAAAGCATGTTGTGCAGAACTCTCTGTGAATGGTATAAGGGCAGGTGGAAGGAAGAAGAAGGAGTACTTAAATATAGTATATACAAACATTTCACTCAATATTTGCCATGAACATTTACAGAATTCTAATATATTATACACCCACAATAACTTAACAAAATAACTTGACATAAGTTAGCCATTTTACCCATTCTCAATGCCTCCATTCTCCATATAGACTCTGAAAACAATTGTGATGCCACATTACTTCAGGCTGGTTAAATTATTTTGGGATGTGATTATGACTGAATTTAACAACTGTGTGTTAACTATTTTGCTTGATAGGCCACATTGATATATACATCACTTTGACTAACTAGGCAGGTTCCCAATTATTCTCATGCTCATGCATTTATCTCATTTGCAACCATTTTACCATTACAATAAGAAAATTTTCCCCTTTTTGTGACACACTTACATTTTTATCTGTGTCTGTTGATGGATATTGTATATACTACCCTAAGTCTAAATTCCAAAGCTCATTGCTTCATATTTTTCATAAATTCTATTGAAACCTAAATTAGGTTTAAAATACATATTATGTAATTATAAATAAATATATTATGTAATTATAAATAAAATTATTATGTAATTGGACTGTCAATAATGTCATGTAGGTTCCAACTGGCTTAAAATATTTCAGATATATAACATGTTTATAAACTCAAAAAGTTTTCATAACCAATATTAGGTTATTTATAGCAGCCAAATGCATTCCATTCCCCTCCCCCTCAGTGACATTTGATATAAGTGACTACAAAAGAATATGAAATGATAAGTGTAATAAGAGCTGAGGGGAAATGTTCAATCCACAATATGATGCTTGAACAAGCAATAACAGACAATAGAGATTGATTGAACTCTCTGACAATTTCATTGATACCTTATGTTGGATGGTCCACAACTTTTTTATTCATGTCTTTGAACATATTTACACATATTAAACTATTTAATTCTATTGATAGTATGAAATTCTCTTGTAAATTTTTTTATAATTTAATTATTAGATTAGCTGCAATTAATGGTTGAAATTTACAGTGTAAATTTATATTTGACAGCTTCTGTTGCGTATCAGGCGAGTAGTCGGCTATGAATTGAGAGCCCTCACCAAGTTGAATATTTATGTAATCCACAAATATTTGTTTCGGGCCTGGGTGTTGTGAGATCGAAAGTTTCTCATAGTTTCTGATACCCACGACACAAGACTCAGTGTATATATGTATGATATGATTAATCATTTTTAAAAGAGTGTCGTAAAATTAATTTGTTTTTTATAAAGTTAGACATTTTATTTAAATTTTATCAAATTACAATTGCACCCATACCTAAATTATAATATTGGTATACTAAATTATTTTTCCTCTTAGTGACTTGTGTATCTTACTGTAGGGTCAGAGCTATGTGTGTGATTGTTAGGTGTATTTATTATATTTCTTTTTATAAAGCAAACTATGAAATGAAATAATGATTACATATTAGGTAAGCAAATTTTAAATGCATCATGTGTATTTCACATGTTTTTGCTATAATAAACATCTGTCTAACATGTGCACATATAACACAAAATGACAATTAATTTTATGAGCTAAAAAGGTGATGCCACATGGTGGGTTGCGATGCTAAGATACGTGACAAGTTGTGCTCTAGTATGAGCCTGGATGGCTTTACTGTAAGAGCTCCTAGTACTACAGCACTGTTGGATACTATGTGTATCTGTATTGTGTAGCATGGTAATGTGCTAAATATGTAGAATGAAGAAGCGACTCCATTAGCGCGCCGCACCACAATAACACACGTGTGGTATCACTATGTCATCCTTTATAATAATAATCTGAGACAAAACATCATAAAAAAAATAATGAAAACTAAAGTATTTTTTACAATAAATTAGAGCTTCTTTTCTATTTTTTCTATCTGTAAAAATCCTTATTCAGATTGTTACAAACAATAAAAAAATAGCCAAATCGATCCACCCGTTTTTAAGGGATGCGGATATGAAGAAATGCATGTCATTTTTACTCATATAAATGAATCCAATACGAAATTAGTTTTCGAGCGTTTCTTTCCTGTTTTTTACAGTATGAAGTTACTATTGTAACATATCTTTGGTGTGAATAGTAGTTTGTCAGTTAGACAATAGTGTGTATGAATGTATTAAAAACTCGTACTAGACCCATAGCTAGCCTGTGGAGGTAAACAGTTGGAGGCCAAAAAATAGGACAAATCCAAAAAGGCTTTTTCTTAGTCTTGTGTATACATCGACAGCTATCTGATCGTGAATACCGTATCCATAGTACCACTAGCAGGTTTGAATCCGTATTGAGAAAGAAAAAAACTTCGTGTTGTATGGTTCTCATAACTCTGAACACTTACCCTTGTATATGAGAGTTATAAAACTCAACCGTAATAATTTAATAATTGTATGAAAATAAAATCTGATAAATTGTTTTTAGGATATTTTTGCTAGGCAATCCGTTGTATGATCATCAGAGACCACAAAGTGTCTCCATATGCAAAATAAAGTGAAAGTGTGCTAATGTGTCTTTATATTTACGGATTTTAGTTTGATTATATGTTAGTACATTAATTCAAATTTCTTATTTATATATAAAGGTTATTAATATAACCAAATTACGTACCATTTGGATAACTTTAAGCCTAGTTTACATAATCCGTAAACTTTCATCCCAAAATTATAATATTATAGAAAAATAGATAAACATAGCAATAATTTCCTATATATCTAAACTAATACTAATATTATAAAGAGGAAAGATTTGTATTTTTTTATGTAACGAATAAACTTAAACAGAAGAAACTTAGAAAAAACTAGTATGTAAATAAAAATAAATGCTGCTGGTAACAGCATCGGTTGAGAATAGCTCGACCGATTTGATTTTTTTTATTGTTCATAGTGATCCAAGTAAGGTTAGTATGGAAAGAAAAAATTGAAAATTGTCCTAAAAAATTTAATTCCTTTTGTATTGACTTTTTGTATGAACTTAAGACCCATGATGATGAAAAACTAATGATGTTACGTTACTATATTTTTGTTTTGTTCGTTGCAGTGTTGTAAAAGTTACCAAGTAATATCAATTCGGGACAGTCACAATTCAAATTAAATTAAACATATCAATCTATTTAAACTTATGGATGCATTTTTCGTCACTATGTAACCAATTGGGAATTTTAGAACACTCCTAGGCGTGGGTTCATAGCTATATATAGCATCATGCTATGACCCCCGGGGGCGAAATAATAACATGTTAACGGGTGAAACTTGGAGGAAAAGCTAGTGCCTATATTATAAAAATATATATAAATACTTATATCAATGACTTGTCAATATTATATACAGTTATTAATAATTAATATTGATTTATTACGTTATCATTCAATAATGGACAGTTTTTCTATTTTCATTCACAGATACATCACAATTAGATCTTATATTCAATGAAACGCAAAGTATTCCATATGTTTGGGCTAAGGATAAACCTCTTATTTATGTACAGCAGATTATATTAAAGATTGGTAAGTGTTTTTATTATAATGGGAGAAAGTTTTGTGACGACAATCATGTCAACATTACGTTTTTTTTAGGTGTATCGCCATGGAACAGCAATCTAAAGATGTGGGATGCCTTCAGAGCACCGTTGCAAGAAGTTTTCAGATTACTAGAAACAATAAGAAATCACGAGGATGGCGAAACGTGAGTGTGAACTAACGTTTAGAACATAGCTTAAGTATTTTGCATAAGCGAGTGGCGGATGCGGTGTGCCATTTTTAAGCAGTGCTTATTTCGTGTCTATGGTAATGATTATTGCCTAAGACTCGTTTTTATGTTTATAAATAAATATACTTAAGAGAAATACAATTACTTTTATGAAATCTGACAACACATAACAGAAAATTCTTGTATATGTATTATGTTTGTGTGTGCGGTTATGTTAACAGTTACGATTTTCGCTAAGGATTTCTATATTTCGGTTACTTCAAGCAATTATCTAACGAGGAAAATTATTAGCAAACATTACGATCACATTTTTGTTTGTTTTATAAATGTTATACATGTAGTTCCAACCACGCTAGTCTTCTAATGCGTGCAATTACAGTACCGGCCCGGTGTGCATACCGGGACTTCGAAACACATTTGCCGATGTTGACGCACTAGAATTATTTATTATTATCTACATTTTTCACCAATTATTAGAAATTATCCTTGATTTACGTATTCATACAAAATAAAGGCAATATAAGAAAAAAGCAAACGTGCAATACTCGCGCGAATCGTCGAATCGAAAAAACAAACGTTGCATACGAATGTGGTGAATATATAATCAGAATTACTTTCATTTAACATTTTATGTTTTTTTTTTCGAAAGCAATATCTTAAAATTCATATTATACATCGGTTTCAACCTTTCACTCATTTTTTAAGTAGATATCTGTGTCGTAAGTACCGCGTACCCACTTTGTAGTAAGTGCCAATTACGTACATTGGTAATAAAAAATAATTATCGTGCTACCTAAAAAAAAAAGTACCGTTTTTATATTACTTAGAGCAATATAAATCAGAAGAATGGAAAAAAATAGCAGTGTATATTTAAACATACCTTTAATTTTTTATAAACATTTCTTTGTAGAAAAAGGAATCTCTACCTTATGTCAACTTTAGATGACCTAACGCGGAAAGAAGTAAAAAAATTGTTTTTATTTATTTATTGTGCAATGTGCACGACACGTGCCCTCCCCCCTGCCGCTGTGTGTGACGTCATGCCACCTGGTACTACACAGCGTGACGCGACGCGGTCACACTCAGCGTACTTGTTGCGCGTGGTACAAGGTGGTAGGTCCCTCGTATGCGAGAGGCCGTCTGGGTTGGTACCACCGCGCCGTCTATTTCTGCCGCCAGGCAACAGTGTGTAAGCATTGTTGTGTTTCGGTATGAAACCAGTGAAATTACTGGGCATTATGAGACTTAACGCCTTATGTCTCGGGGTGACGAGTGCAGTTCAGTGCCATGCAGTGCTTTGTAATTCAAAATTCTGTGTGGTGTTGCTTCTGTGTATGGGCAGGCGTGGCGCTTACCATCAGGCGAGCGTCTCATTATTCATTCGAATAAAAAATAAAGCGTACAAGCTCCTTGTTATACGCCCGCGTCAATGCTATATTCGATGTGCAACGCCTCGCGTGACTGGAGGAGCATACAAAAATGATACTAACTAGTAGGTATACAATAATACTGAAGGCACTCACATGGAGTACTAGCGCTGCGTCACACCGCACCGTGTAAATACCCCGTAAATCTAGGACTTACCACTCTGCGTTGTATCACCGACTTGTTAATTTTTTACTATGGTTTTATTACACTATTCTGATGTATTTATTACAAAATAGCGGTTTTACTTATTCCAATGACTGCCGATATTACAAAATAAACGAAGTAATCAAATACATAATAAAAGTTTATACATTTTAAAATTTCGCTCCAAATTGAGTAATCCAATACACAGTATATATAAAGTAAAAACCGGTTACATTTTATGTGCGCATAATTGTTTTGGTAAAGTTTGTTGTATGGATACGATAGGCAAAAAATTGAATTCAGAAACCCAACATTATTGCGTTTGGCTCATGTTAACATCGGCCGGCTCAGAGCGCTGAGCGTAGGTTTTTCGCCATGATAACATCCATTGTACCTACTTGTCAAGAACTCAAGAAACAAGGTTGAAGTTCAATAATTAGTAACCGTTTTTTTGGCCGATAACAATAGACTCTCATACTATTTTTAGCTTAACATTTTGCCAATTGTCGTAATTTTGTTTGGTATGGTATTTTTACGAATATCATTGTCAAATATTTTTGCGTGGATTATGCAACATATAACAGACATCCATGTGTTAAAATTGGCGTGTTTTGATGTTTGGTTTGTCGTGTACCTCTATACTTGATCATTGAGGCAACCACAGTGGTACAAGGAATAGTTTAAAGAAATGCTGTAGATAATTAAATACTAATGCCCTATTATGGCTTATAATTTTCCTTTCTGTGTATTTTTTCTGTGCATGCAGTTCAATTCTGGAAGTTCTTATCTTATTTGCTTTATTATTTATCTGAAAACAATCATATTTCCAGTCAAAGATCTAATTTCAACTATATGAATTTCTAAGTGACATTGTGAGGGCAATAAGTTTTATTCAATTTATGGATAATAAGTTGAAGTGGAAATTACTTTTTGTAAGTCACACCTAAGATTCAGGCATAATCGACTATCCTAATACTCTTATAATGGGCAATGTAATTTCTAACCGTGTCAGGGTTGGAGCTATTGTTTCGTGGGAAGTGTATTATAAATAAATGGTCGTTTAAACTAAATAATGAATATCCTTAAGGCTGTAGCGTGCTGAAGCGTAGCATTCGCGATTTTATTATTTTGCTCCTATATAATATATTCATACCCTATGCGGAATGCGATAATTCTTCTTCTTTTTTATATATAGCTTTCGCATTATTGTGCATTTTGCCAGTGTCAAGTATAATTTATAAAACTCCAAACGCGATAATTGTTACGAACACAAAACAATAGTTAAAAATAAGTTTATAGGTAATTAATGCTCTATTCCCACACATTCGGCCCCGGACCGGGCTGTGACAGGACCGTGCACATTTTCAGTCTCAGGAAAGTTTTATAACAGTGATTAACAACTGTCATGATGGTTGTCAAATAGCCCGCTCGGATGTGTGCAGATGTGTGTAAACTTTTAATGTAAAAGGTATAAAGCGACAATCTCTTAACTTTTGAAGGTACAATTACGCCGAGGAGTAGATTCTTAGTGACGAACGTTAAACTGCTTAGAATTCCTGTAGTTTCGAAACAAAAAATCATTAACAATACGGCCATAATATTTTTTCAGAAACTTGCGATATCTGATAATTTATAACATTGTATTTCATATGTACAATAATGCCATGTAGAATCTAAACTGTATGTATAAATACAGATGTTGATTCTATTTCGTGTGAGATCTCGACGGCTCGGTTTGTTCGCAGAAAGAACACGTTACTGCAGCATTGCTACCAGATTGGCGGCATCAAGAGGAAGGACAGCAAAGCGAGCGTGGAACGTGTGCTGCCCGAGTACAGCTGCCTGCTGCTCTCGCCAGCCAACCTGTGGCAGCAGAACCTGCAGACATTCTCCTTGGACGCTAACATTATCAACACTGTTTACAACTATCAGGTACACCTTAATATCTGTAGCTATTTACTCGCATAGATGCGTTTATTTTCTTTTTTTATAGTATAGGCCGGCACACGAGCAAGTGGATCACCTGATGGTAAGTGATCTCCACCGCCCATGTACGCCCACCACCAAACGAATCATGGGCGCGTTGCCGACCTTAAAAGGAAGGGGTAATTAGGGACTGGGAAGGGGAAGGGATTTGGGCTTCCGAATATCTCACTCACCGTACGAAACGCAGCAGCAAGCCCCTACTTTACGTTGGTTTTCTGTGAGACAGTGGTAACGACCCGGTCGAGGCAGCCCATTCATGTTGTAGACAAAACTGTCTACAGCGTGGCTCTACCACTCAAACGTGACGTGGCACTCTCCTAATGCTAGCATTTTTTTTATGGTAGAAGGGGCAAAGGGTAAAGTCGGTAATCTGGTGTTAAATTATTACTGTTGCCCATGGACACCTATAATACCAAACGAATCGCCAGTGAGTTGATTCGTAAATCGTCTACCACATCATCTTTACATAGTATAAAATGATGTCGCTTCCGCTGTCTGTTCGCTTAGATCTTTTAAACTACGGATTTTAATGCAGTTTTCAACAATAGATGGAGTGGTTCATGAGGAAGATTTATATTTATATCACGCTATGACTCATGAGAACAGGGCAGTAACATGCAGGTGAAACCGCGAGGTACAGCTAGTTTTATATAAAAAGTGGTTACAATGCGTGCTAGACGTAATTTTTTTATCACCCTACGCTTCATTCGAATTTCAAACATCAAATCTCCAATTTTTACGTTAAGACCATCGTCTGTATAATGTCTGACAATGAAATTATTGTCAAGGAACATTATACTCTCTATCGAGAGCTTACAGTACAAATTTGATTCTCATACTGTACATAGAAAATTGTGTACGAATAGAACGATCGACCTTAGTCGTGTGTACAATATGCGTAATCGATTCGTAATTTAAGTTCCCGTCACAGAGTATAATGATATTCTTTGACTGGAAGTTTTCTTATGTTAAGATTTACAGTTTGTACGATTACGCATCCAAAGTGTGGCGAATATTAGGGTTTGATACTTTAATTTATTGGCCGTCTGGGTTACTACCAAGCTGCTGCCTTGTCTATTTCTGCCACCAAGCAACAGTGTGTGAGCACTGTTCTGAAGGAGCTTGAAGCCAGTGAAATTATTGGGCATTATGAGACTTAACATCTTATGTCTCGGGGTGACGAGCGCAGTTCAGTGGCATGCAGTGCTTTGTAATTCAAAGTTCTGTATGGTGTTGCTTCTGTTTATGGGAAGCCGTGGCGCTTACCATCAGGCGAGCGCCTTGCTCGACTCGTCATTCCATTATATTATATTTATTAAGAACTTGATGTAGCATACATGCAGTACGAGTGTTTATAAAGCAGAAGTTGCAGAAGGGGAAAGCGTCTATAGCGGAGATGGCGTTTGGCATGCAGCTGCGCGACACCGGTATAAAGAGGTACCCTCTGCGGGCCAGGCCACGTGTCCTGCAGTACGCCGTCACTATATTCTACGAAAACCCTGAAGAAAGGTATAAATGCATTATATTGAAGATATTATAAGATATATGGTACCATGTCGCAGGATATTCATATACGCCCGAATAGCGACCACCGTACACATGGTGTTAAAACGTACCTCCTTGCGTCATTGCTTCATCCTCCTTGCTCCATCATTCCTTGCGTCATGCAATGAGGCATCAGCAACTGGCGTAGTGATCCACACGCCTTGTGTGGATCGCGTTCCAGGATCAGCCGGTATATATCCGGTTCTTCCGATGGGCTTGCGACGTAACTTGATAGTTGGTTTGGGCGGGTATAAGGATGGACTTGCGTCGGTCATACGCCTGTCCTGTCGCAGGCACCTCGATTTGCTTCTTCCCTCTCCGAAGAGGGACGAAGTGTGACTTAACATCTTATGTCTCGGGGTAACGAGCGCAGTACATTGCCATGCAGTGTTTTTGCAATACAAAGTTCTGTATTGATTCTGTTCATAGACAGGTGTGGCGCTTACGATCAGGCGAGCGCCTTGCTCGTCTCGTCATTCAATCAAATAAAAACAAAAACTGTTTCAAAATTTCAGATTTATACAGTCACTGAGGAAGAAGTTGAAGGACATGTATCCCCTGTACCAAGAGAATGCTAACCCGCAAGTCGAGGAGTTCACGTTGATATACTATCCGGGCCAGTTCAACTACCGCGAACTGGTGCCCTTGAGCATCACATTCATCGGCCTGTTCCTATACGTGTATTTCTCAGTACGGAAAATAGAATTCATCAAATCTAAACTGGGTTTGACCGCGTGCGCAGTGCTCACGATCGCCGGCAGTCTCACAATGTCCATGGGAATCTGTTTCTACTTCGGTTTCTCTCTCAGCCATCAAGGCAAGGAAATCTTCCCCTACTTAGTAATCATCGTTGCATTAGAAAACGTTCTTGTGTTGACGAAAAGTGTCACATCTACCGATTCGCGTTTGGATGTCAAGATCCGTTTAGCACAAGGCCTCAGCAAAGAAGGCTGGTCGATCACGAAGAACTTGCTCACCGAAATCACCATATTCACCGTCAGCTTCTTCACCTTCGTGCCGTTCATTCAAGAGTTTTCGATATTCATGATTGTGAGCCTAATATCGGACTATTTCATACAAATGGTGTTCTTCGCCACCGCACTCGGCATCGACGTGCAACACATGGAATATTTCCAAGATCAGAACAACAAATTCCATTTGAAAGATTATTTTAACGCCAACAACGCGTTAAACTGGAGGTTCAGTAAGAGCTACGTGGAAGAGAACAGTTTCTCTCCACAACGGATGACGAAGTCCAAATCACATCCGAGACTGAACGGATTAGCCCAGAACAGTCCGACAGACGTGGTCGCAAAGCGGAATCCAAGTCCAGGTCATCAGGACCAAAGGGTGCCGAAACGCATACGTTTAGTGAACATGTGGGCCCGGACTAGGTTCTTCCAGCGCGCTTTCATGGTGTGGATGCTCGTGTGGATTTCTATGATTGTGTACAACTCGGGCGTGGTGGACTACTTCATTGGAACAGATCGGAAGGACAATGCTGAACCGAATAGAAATACGTATGAAAAGTCGAAAGAGCCCAAACAGAGTGTATACGATATATTCTACAATACAAGTGACAGGAGCTCAGTGGTGTTCCCACCGTTGTTGGACATGACAGACAGTGATAAGATGATCGATACCAACGACACTATTATGTTGAAACACTCGGCTTACTCGCGTCCCTGGGCTCGGTAAGTGTTAACATTTTTCAATTAAAGAATAATACAAAATACAGTCAATTAGAATAGATACTTAAATATGAACTATATTGCCTTTCTAAATATTACTCGTGGGCATGTCCTAGCAGAGATATCTATTTCATTTCTTTTAAAAATAAAAACGGAGTAGTACCTACCAATATAATATTATAGTATAATACATAGACTCAGGTTCACTTGCACAACGACGCTTAAATTATATTTACCCATTAAACGTGTTTAAGAAACGTCAAATCATCCTACTACTGTTATAAACGCGAAAGTTTGTAAGTATGGATGGATGGATGGATGGATGTATGTTTGTTACTCTTTCACGTAAAAACTACTGAGTGGATTTTAATGAAACTTTACAATACTATAGCTTATACATCAGAATAAGACCTAGGCTACTTTTTATCCCGGAAAAAGCACATCACGCGGGCGGAGCTGCGAGCAAAAGCTAGTATGAAATATTGACATTAGTAAACATGTTTATTGGCTTAATACATATAAGGATTGTTGTGCAAGCCGGCCTTACTGATTTAGAATTTCTGACCTCGAAAACATCGATACCGAATATTGGGATCTTGTTTATTTAAAGCTGGGTCTCCCGTGCCAAAAAAACATCAAGTCACTATTTAAACATGTAGAAATTTACAAGTTACGACATTTTATTAACCTACTATAATGGTCGATAAATTTGTCGGTGTCACTAGTCTTAATTGCCGTACTTGTTCACGAATGTTAAACAATCTACTTATTTTTCAATCATTCTATTGTGTTTTGTATGATTAGCAAGTCCTAAGATACTATTTTTTTAAGTATAACCCATATTTATACATGATTACATTTCTGGAAAAAGTATTTGCGTTTAGACCAAGGATTTCCAAACTATTTTAGGCAAGAGACCCTTGAGACTTTGAGACCAAAATGAACTGATATCTCAGCCAAATTACTTTAAAAATCCTATCTCTAGTTTTTTCTTATTGATACAAAATACTTACCAATTTGAAAACCCTTTTCTTTACCACCACCCATGGGAAATCGATATCGACCAGTTTAGGAATCCCTTGATTAGACCGTATGTATATGACCGTATATATTATATTATATTTAAATACTAGCATTCGCTCGCGGGTCCGCCCGCGTGAAGTTCTGCACCTTTATATTACCGATATTTTTAAATTGGCATAACTTTTTTATTTATGAACCGATTGAGACGAAACAAACGCTAAATGTTAAATGAAGCTTACCATAATATATTAGTCTAAAACTACGTCTAAATCGGATAAGCCGTGTCTGAGATCGTCTAAAAAATCATTGTATGGGGTGCTATTGCGTTAATAAAGGTCCCTTATAACATTTTTTCTCATATATATGTACAGACAGCGACACGTTACATTTTATTATATGTATAAATAGATATATCTTTCAGGCTATCCCTATTATTATATTATACAATACAATACAAATATCTTTCAGGCTATCCCCGTACCACTGGTTGGCGATATTGTCGTACTACAACGAGTCGATAGCGGGCCGGTACGCGGTGGTATTGCCTCCGACGCTGCTCAGCCACCGCTGCAGCCCCGAGCTGGCGGTCGGAGTGAGGAACCCTGATGAGAGGGACCCGCCGCAGCTGAGGTGGCAGGCCCTCGCCGCTGCCTTGGACCCTATTGATATCATGTCAGGTATGGGTGGAGTTCGAAATTATATCGATATAAATATGTTTCGATACTAATTATCGTCAAACATTTTATAGTATGGTCTAAGTCTGTCGCTTTGAAAAAAAAGGTTTCCCGGACGTTCACGCAAGTGTAGTTATGAAAAAGTTATATTATATACGTCAACTAACGGATTTCAGACACACGATCTGTTTAAAGACAAAAAAAAAACGATTGTTATCGAGATAACTAAAATGGTAAATCATCAAATTATAATAGATAGAATTTACAAAAAGGCATAGTCGAGACATAAATCGCGGGCTCAAAACCAACCCTCTGACATGTCCAAGTTACGTATACGTCTATTTTTTAATGCATCTGAAAATTCTCTATGATAATTTCTTATGTATATTATTATATGAAGTTATTAACCCATATTTGGCCAACATGGTGGACTAAAACCTAACCACTCGTATTATAAGTAATCTGTACCCAACAGTAGGCCAGTATAATAATAATAACTTTATTGGAATAAAAAACAAGAGTACATTTTAATCTTATATCTAAACTTATGTTACCTTACAATCTTTGTCTTGGTTTGTAATAAGATTGGCACTGGCGTCTAAACTAGGCGTAGCCTGTGCCTTAGACCGCAGTTTTTTTCCGTGACACAATCAGTAGTAGTTATAAAACAATATACACTTTTCCACATACATAAGCAATCATTTCTTTGATTCTCGGTTACAAAAATTGAATGTTAAAAAAACGGAATGTTGACATTTTTTTAACATACCTTCATATAAGAATTAATCAAGTACAATATAGATTAGACTACACTACTATAATACAGGCTGATGTTTTTTTATTATTTAAAAATGTGTACAAAACTGGTATTTTTGGTACAGATTTCGAGGTGGTCGAAGGCAAGGCGCCACCGCAATGGGGCAAGGGGTCCGAGCTACCGATATACCCGACCACCCCAATGGAGATCCTACTACTTGCCATACTGTGCACGATCAGCGTCGTGGTCATCGCTTACATGATGGTTGTACTGTACAGGTAATGCCTCGGTATTCGACGATTTTCTTTTTAAAGTTACGTATCTAAAGGGTACGAAGGGAACTTGTTGCATCACTAACAAGAGATTGTTCGCAAATTAGATCAGAGATTCTTTTTTTTACTGAATAATGTTTCAGTAATTCAAAATCAAAGCTTAGGTACTTTGATCAAATCAGTCAAATCAATAAATTTTGTAGGTGAAGTTGATTTCATCAGCTATCGAGGAACCGGGTGTCAGTGTCTAATATAACGCCGATTAATGGGGCCTGGATCTCATTACTGAGGCCTATTGTTAAGTGATCACCTTCACCAATGAACACTCCCGATACCGAAATAAGAAGTTTGCTCGAGCATCCCAAATGGAGTAGATAGAAGGGAAACTGGTGTAATGTTCGCTGTACTTGATAAGGTGGTAGGTCCCTCGTATGCGAGAGGCCGTCTGAGTGGGTACCACTGCGCCGTCTATATCTGCCGCCAAGCAAGAGTGTGTAAGCACTATTGTGTTTCAGTCTGAAGGACATTGAAGCCAGTGTAATTACTGGGCTCTATGGGGTGACGAGCGCAGTTCAGTGCCATGCAGTGCTCTGTAATTCAAAGTTATGTGTGGTGTTGCTTCTGATTATGGGCCGGCGTGGCGCTCACCATCAGGCGAGGGCCATGCTCGTCTCATCATTCAATAAAAAAAAACAATCAAATAATGTGATTCTACACAACTCACGTAAACACAGTTCTTGGTAGAACCTGGCTCTACAGCATAAGGCCTCATAAGGTCATAATCATGGACCCACTAGAACTGTATAGGAGGCGTTCAATTTATGCATGTTTATGTAAACTTATATATAAGAAAAAGAAAATAAAGAATAAAGATTTTGTTGTAAAGTCTGGTTTGGCAACAGATGCGTATGCTCGCGTCACTACGCTGAATGGCGGGCGTCGTGGAATGAAGACGAAGAATACAGAAAAATCATTGCCAAACAACCCGCAGTGCAGGTAAGTAACTAACTGTGCTAGATACATATTAGTACACGATCAGGCAAGTATAACCGTATGCGTCGACTTATCCTCATATATACAGCTATGAAATCAATAGGTCTTTTGGATCGTTTTGAGATGAACTCTGGAGGGTTTGCCAGTTGTACATTAGCAATATCTGTATCCGATGAACTATGATGTATGTTAATTCCCCTTTGCGCTGGCGATGATATCTGAACTTGAGGCATTTTATTAAAGTTCACAGTTTATATTATCGAACACTAGCCATTTAATGTAGGACTACACAAACGATGACCGTGAATGCTAATCACCGTCTTGTTGCACTGGTTGGGCGTATAATTTACTTAGGTAATTGTTTGTACACACGTGCGTTCGTCACCGCGGTCCGAGAGTGAATGAGTACACGTTCCTCTCTCTCTCTCTCTCTCTCTCTCTCTCTCTCTGTCTCTGTCTCTCTCTCTCTCTCTCTCTCTGTCTCTCTCTCTCTCTGTCTCTCTCTCTCTCTCTCTCTCTCTCTGCTTACACATTCAAGGATAGAGGCTTGAGTATACCAATTTTGCAGCTGGTGATGGAAGCGGTGCCGCTGGTGGTGGCAGGTCACAGCCAGGAGGTGGAGTGCCTCGTGACGGATGGTGAGAAGGTGGTCAGCTCCTGTCTTCAAGGCAACATCAAAGTGTGGGACTCGCAGAATGGTGACATCATCACAAACATAGACCGTAGCGCGTGAGTCTGACTATCTTTACATAGTGTAAAATGAAGTCGCTTCCGCTGTCTGTTAGCTTAGATGTTTTAAAGTATTCAACGGATTGATCCAGTTTGTCCGTATATTGCACACAAAAATTTACTGCCATGCAGATATTTTTTTTATTTCATTGAATGACGAGACGAGCAAGACGCTCGCCTGATGGTAAGCGTCACGCCTGCTCATACAGAAGCAACACCGCACAGAACGTTAAATTATAAAGCACTGCATGGCATTGAACTGCGCTCGGCACCCCGAGACATAATATGTTAAGTCCCATAATGCCCAGTAATTTCACTGGCTTCAATGTCCTTCAAACGGAAACACAACAATGCTTACACACTGTTGTTTGGCAGCAGAAATAGACAAAGTGGTGGTATTAACACAGACGGCCTCTCGCATACGAGGCACCTACCACCTATAATTAATGTAATGTAGACAATGCTTTATTATTGCAGGTTTTTCCAACTACAGAACGAACTTTACGATAAAGTCAACAATAAGAAGGCTGTTTATTCTCTGGAGGCACCTGATCCACCAGGTATGTGTTTTTTTTTTCTTTCGTGTACTTACTTGAGGGTGAAAGGGATGAACTGATGACTAGGTTCCCGGATTACAGGTTGAATATGTTTATGGGCTAGGCTCACAAACTTTAAGTTTTAAAACGCATTTGTGTCTCGAGACGCTCGACAGAAGTGATAACTTAAACTAATATGGGTTAAAGTGAGAGAGGAAGAGGCTGCCTACTGCTGCCGTATGCGTGAGAGAAAGGGAAGCCAGCCAAAGTGGCGCCGTAACGCGTTACGTTACGAAGCGGTTTGCCCTCCCATAAGAGGTTATCACTTCAAAAGTAATTTCATTCTGTCTGTTATTGTGTCATTGATTTTGAACATTTCTATATTAACAATATTTTTCTCTTTGCAGAAGATCAAATTATTCCACAAAAACCTAATGAAGTAAGTATTTATTTTTCTATTGAATTCGGTGCACATATTTCAAATTCACCAGAAGGCGGTTTAGTCTAGGGGTTTCTTGATTTTTCAAATTATACGATAGTAGCCTATATCATTGTTAATAAAATAACCTGCCTATTTAGTTAGCGCGTTCCTTAGATGAAATGCTTTAATATTTACAGAGACAAAACATAGACTGGCTATAACAGAACACTAATTTTAAAAAAAATAGTAAAGTATATCGCAATCATACTGTATTTAAGCACTTCGAAAACCACTGAATTTTTGAAGTAGTGTATTTTTTTTTAAATCGCTCTCTTCAATAGTAAAGGAAATCCTTATGTAATTTGAACACATGAGAATTCACCATATAAATTTCGACGAAGTCTACTAACCCGCAATAGGCCAACGCGACATGGTATTAGAAAGAAACTCTCACCCGCATTAGGCCAACGCGACATGGTATTAGAAAGAAACTCTCACCCGCATTAGGCCAACGCGACATGGTATTAGAAAGAAACTCTCACCCGCATTAGGCCAACGCGACATGGTATTAGAAAGAAACTCTCACCCGCATTAGGCCAACGCGACATGGTATTAGAAAGAAACTCTCACCCGCATTAGGCCAACGCGACATGGTATTAGAAAGAAACTCTCACCCGCATTAGGCCAACGCGACATGGTATTAGAAAGAAACTCTCACCCGCATTAGGCCAACGCGACATGGTATTAGAAAGAAACTCTCACCCGCATTAGGCCAACGCGACATGGTATTAGAAAGAAACTCTCACCCGCATTAGGCCAACGCGACATGGTATTAGAAAGAAACTCTCACCCGCATTAGGCCAACGCGACATGGTATTAGAAAGAAACTCTCACCCGCATTAGGCCAACGCGACATGGTATTAGAAAGAAACTCTCACCCGCATTAGGCCAACGCGACATGGTATTAGAAAGAAACTCTCACCCGCATTAGGCCAACGCGACATGGTATTAGAAAGAAACTCTCACCCGCATTAGGCCAACGCGACATGGTATTAGAAAGAAACTCTCACCCGCATTAGGCCAACGCGACATGGTATTAGAAAGAAACTCTCACCCGCATTAGGCCAACGCGACATGGTATTAGAAAGAAACTCTCACCCGCATTAGGCCAACGCGACATGGTATTAGAAAGAAACTCTCACCCGCATTAGGCCAACGCGACATGGTATTAGAAAGAAACTCTCACCCGCATTAGGCCAACGCGACATGGTATTAGAAAGAAACTCTCACCCGCATTAGGCCAACGCGACATGGTATTAGAAAGAAACTCTCACCCGCATTAGGCCAACGCGACATGGTATTAGAAAGAAACTCTCACCCGCATTAGGCCAACGCGACATGGTATTAGAAAGAAACTCTCACCCGCATTAGGCCAACGCGACATGGTATTAGAAAGAAACTCTCACCCGCATTAGGCCAACGCGACATGGTATTAGAAAGAAACTCTCACCCGCATTAGGCCAACGCGACATGGTATTAGAAAGAAACTCTCACCCGCATTAGGCCAACGCGACATGGTATTAGAAAGAAACTCTCACCCGCATTAGGCCAACGCGACATGGTATTAGAAAGAAACTCTCACCCGCATTAGGCCAACGCGACATGGTATTAGAAAGAAACTCTCACCCGCATTAGGCCAACGCGACATGGTATTAGAAAGAAACTCTCACCCGCATTAGGCCAACGCGACATGGTATTAGAAAGAAACTCTCACCCGCATTAGGCCAACGCGACATGGTATTAGAAAGAAACTCGACAGTGGTCGTGGTTGTCTACGTTCGTACACGAAAGGTCGTCAATGTCATGTCATTATCTTGGCGGTGATCACACATCTGGTAATGTTTCTCCAATGTTGCCGGTTGATGTCACAAGCACTCTGTTATGGAGCATATTTAATTGCGCTAAATCAAGACTCAGTGAAGTCACACAATTGGGGGGGAGACACTTACTCTATAATAGATTTTACAAGGTTGTAGGTTCCTCGTATGCGAGAGGCCGTCTGTGTTGGTACCACCGCTTTGTCTATTTCTGCCGCCAGGCAACAGTGTGTAAGCATTGTTGTGTTTCGGTTTGAAGGACATTGAAGCCAGTGAAATTACTGGGCATTATGAGACTTAATATCTTATATCTCGGAGTGACGAGGTCAGTTTAGTGCCGTGCAGTGCTCTGTAATTCAAAGTTCTGTGTGGTGTTGCTTCTGTTTATGGGTAGGTGTGGCGCTTACCATCAAGCGAGCGCTTGGCTCGTCTCGTCATTCAGTCAAATAAAAAAAAATAGGACGACGATACAGTGCCTGAAAACTAAAGTCTTCGATCAACGTGTGTTACCAGTGATGACATACGGCACTGAGACGTGGCCTCTAAATATGGGCCGCATAAGACGGCTCACAGTCACTCAGCGATACCGTTTAAAAGTATGAAATTAAACTTAACTTTCCAGCCTATGCCGCGTCTGCGTAACCGTCTGACCACTCACCTCAGCGGGCTGAGGTTCCGTTCGACGATTAAAGACTGTCTGCCACATCTGTCGCCCGCAGAAACTACTAAGTACGACTTCGCTAAAAATTACAGGTAACCAATCTATGTATTTGTTTTTTTTTCAACAGTCACACACATAGTCCTGAGCCCACAGTAAGATACCGAGTCTTGTGTCGTAGGTATCAGGAACTACGAGAGACATTCGGTCTCACAACACCCAGACCCCGAAACAAATATTTGTGGATCACACAAACATTTATCTCGGTGCGGGGATCGAACCCGCGGCCTCTCGCTTCACAGCCGGCTACTCGCCCGCTGCGCCACGGAGGCTGTCATATTTTATCTCTCTCATTCAGTAGAGGAGGCCCGTGCCCAGCAGTGGGACGAATATAATATATAGGGCTAATAAAAAAAATATATTATAAAAATAAATATAACACCACAATCTACACTGAATGCCTCGGTGACGCAGTTGTATTGCGTACCTACGCCGTACGACTGCTCTGCTGAGGTCTCGGGCTCGATTCCCAGGTCGGGTAAAAGTGATGGGTTTTTCTGTCACGAAATACCCGGTATCAGTCTGGAGTCTGAAATTATGTCCGGTACGGCGACACGCTCGCCCCCTCACATTATGGAAAAGAAAAAATCTCTGTGAAATGTGGGTGTTTACACCTCTGCTTACCACTTCAGGGATTACAGCCGTAAGGGCGTGTATGTATGTAAAACGCTAGTCATGTTTTATATTTTACAGACTTTTATACTGGAACGATCAACAAGACACATCGTTTAAATCTCAAGATATTAACGATACAGCAGACGTGAACACTAGTGTTAAGGATAGTGATTCTAATAAAGACATATTCGTTTTTTCCAATTTAAACTCTGAAGTGAACAGTGTACGTAAAAGTAAAAACAAAGTGTGTAACGGTGAACAGTCTAGGAGTGATGATTGTGATATAAGTGAAGTGGATAGTCTCGACTGGAGGAAGAATGCGATCAGAGAATCTCCCGTGTGGTGCATGGACTTTTGCAACGACCTGATTATATTGGGCTGTGCTGACGGAAGGCTCGAGTTCTGGGAAGCGAGCTCCGGTAAACTCATGGCAAGTGCTTTATTATACAATCTATTATTTAATTGGGTTAAATTTTATTTAAAAATAAATGACCCAGTAAACCTTATTTATCAAATAGAAATAAAATACAGCCATGTATAAAACTTTCACAATGTCAATGTAATAAAAAGGAGTGATTGTGAAATTGGTATCGAATATTTACGGACTTAGGCGAAGTTTTGGTTGATCTCGTTAATTTATATGGTCGCTCTTAAATTATTTATGAGCTGTATAACTGATATTTTTTAAAGAGTGATAATAGGTGTAGGTGGTGGTGTAGTGTAGAGGTGCGGTTGACGTGATCAACTTCGGGCCGACCCAATTATTTAGTATGTAACTTCAGTTATGCGTTTTGTATGTGTGATTATTTTTAAGAGTATTCCCAGTGGTCGAAATAGGTCGAAACACTTTTAAGAAATGAAAGCGATGCTTGTACAAGGTTTTTTATACCATAGACCGGCTAAAAACATGTGGGTCACCTGATGGTAAGTGATCGCCACTACGATGTCATGATGTCCACCCACAATACGAGTAGAATCATTTGCGTTGCCAACTTTAAAGGGATAATTAAGGGACTGGGAAGGGGAGGCGGATTTAGGCCTCCGTATATCTCATTCACCGTACGAAACACAGCAGACAGCCGCTACTTTATGTCGGTTTTCTGTGAGACAGTGGTAACGGCCTGGTCAAGTTGGCATGATTTCTAAAGATGTGATACTTTTTACTGAAAAAGTATCACATCTTTCTATGTTTGTGTATTAATAGTGTAAAATATTATTAAAGTGGTAGACCTGCCTTGTGTACAGTTTTGTTTACATCACAAATGGGTCTTCATGATGGCGCCACTGTTAGGCTACTTTTATTTCGGAAAAAGCAGATCACGTGGGCGGAGCCGCCAGGGATGTTATAAAAACAGTTTATTTATTGAAGTGATAACTTCTTATGGGATGGTGAACCGAAACGTTCCGTAACGCGAGCGGTCCATCGACCAGCCAGCGTTAGCTGACCTCCCTGGAACATCGATTATTTCGAAGTCCCAGGTGGCGTCACATAGTGACCAGTCAGCTTGGACCAGACTTTGACCGGACTTCAACCGGACTTTGACCGGACTTCAACCGGACTTTGACTGGACTTTAACCGGACTTTGACCGGGCTATGACCGGACTTTGACAGGCCTTTGGCCGGACTTCGACCGGTATTTGAACGGACTTCGACCGGACTTTGATAGGGCTTTGACCGAACTTTAATCGGACTTTGACAAGACTTTGATAGGGCTTTGACCGGATTATGACAAACATCGACATGACTATAACCGGACTTCGACCGGACTTTGACAGGACTTTGACCGGGCTTTGACCGGACTTCGACTGGACTTTAACCGGATTTTGACAGGACTGACTGGTATTTGACCGGACTTCGACCGGACTTTAACCGGACTTTGACAGGACTTTGACCGGACTTCGGCTGGACTTTGACAAGACTTTGATAGGGCTTTGACCGGATAATGACAAACATCGACATGACTATAACCGGACTTCGACCGGACTTTGACAGGACTTTGACCGGTATTTGACCGGATTTCGACTGGACTTTAACCGGACTTCGACCGGACTTTGATAGGAATTTGACCGGGCTTTGACCGGATTTTGACAGGACTTTGACTGGTATTTGACCGGACTTCGACCGGACTTTAACTGGACTTCAACCGGACTTTGACAGGGCTTTGCCGGGCTTTGACCGGATTTTGATAAACTTTGACAGAACTTTGACTGGACTTTAAGTGGATTTTTGCTGGTATTTGACCGAACTTTGACCGGATTTTGACAGGACTTTGACTGGACTTTAACCGGATTTTGACAGGACTGGCTGGTATTTGACCGGACTTCGACCGGACTTTGACAAGACTTTGATAGGGCTTTGACCGGATTATGACAAACATCGACATGACTATAACCGGACTTCGACCGGACTGACAGGACTTTGACCGGGCTTTGACCGGACTTCGACTGGACTTTGACCGGACTGACAGGACTTTGACCGGGCTTTGACCGGACTTCGACCGGTATCTAACCGGACTTCGACTGGACTTTGACCGGACTTTAACCGGACTTCGACAAGACTTTGATAGGGCTTTGACCGGATTATGACAAACTTTGACCGGACTTTAACCGGACTTCGACCGAACTTTGACCGGGCTTTGACCGGACTTTAATCGGACTTTGACAAGACTTTGATAGGGCTTTGACCGGATTATGACAAACATCGACATGACTATAACCGGACTTTGATAGGAATTTGACGGGGCTTTGACCGGCTTTTGACAGGGCTTTGACCGGTATTTGACCGGACTTTGACAGGGCTTTGACTGGACTTTGATCGGATTTTGACAGGGCTTTGACCGGATTATGACAAATTTCGACAGGACTTTAACCGGACTTCGACCGGACTTTGACCGGGCTTTGACCGGATTTTGACAAACTTTGACAGGACTTTGACCGGATTTTGACAGGACTTTGACCGGATTTCGACTGGGCTTTAACCGGACTTTGACCGGGCTTTGACCGGATTTTTGCAGGGCTTTGACCGGTATTTGACCGGACTTTTACAGGACTTTGACCGGACTTTGACTGGACTTTAACCGGATTTTGACAGGACTTTGACCGGACTTCGTAACGTAACGCGTTACGGCGCCACTCTGGCTTCCCTTTCTCTCACGCATACGGCAGCAGTAGGCAGGCTCCTCCGCTCTCACTTTAACCCACATTAGTTTAAGTTATCACTTCTGTCGAGCGTCCCCAGACGCACACTTTTTTTTTTATTTTATTTATGGCTCTTGCAGTACTATGGATTTAGCCAGTGTCAAGTACAATTCATTCTCAAGTTATTTTTACAAGAACGATGAAACACGGGTGCGGTCGATTTCAAGGTCTTGTCGGAGTTTTGGTGTTAACTCCTTTTTAATTCACTTATTTCAATGTTTCCATACACTGTTCATCATCGTCAATGTTTATTGAACAAATCCACACCACTTTTATACAACAAAGACGACTCTAAACTAGTTTATGAAATAAATTAAAATGAGCGATGAACTGCACTGTCAGAATTCCCGCCAAAACTCCATAAAAACGGTTAACGAGTGTGTGTTGTGCAGTGTGTGTGGTGGAGTGTGGAGGCGCGTGCCGGCGGCGCGGACGTGGCGGGCGTGACGCACGCGCGCGCGCTCTCGGGCGGGCGGCGCGTGTGTCTCGCGTCGCTGGGCGGCCACCTGACGCTGCTGCGGCTCGACGCGTACAACACCGCGTCCGGCGCGCACGTCGACTGGCGGTTCAGCACAGCGCACAGGCGGAGTATGCATTTTTTTTATTTTTTATTAGCCTATATATTATATTCGTCCCACTGTTGGGCACGGGCCTCCTCTACTGAATGAGAGGGATCAGACCTTAGTCCACCACGCTGGCCTAATGCGGGTTGGCAGACTTCACATACCTTCGAAAAATCTTATCGAATTCTCAGGTATGCAGGTTTCCTCACGATGTTTCCTTCACCGTTAAAGCAAGCGATAATTAACAATTAATATACACGTAACTTAGCGAAGTCAGTGGTGTATGCTCTTGGGGCTGGTTTCGAACCTGCGACTTTCGTCTCGACAGTCCATACCACTCCCCGCTGAACTATCGCTGCTTCTCTGCATCTGCTATCTATGCATACCACCTTCTAATACTACTAACCATGTGTCTAATATTATTTCATGCACTATACATCAGCAAAGTTTGCGTACTTAATAAAAAAAACGAATTCACCAAGTTGTATAAGTTGCAACAAAATTAAAGACGTACAACATTTGATGGAATGTATCCGGAATAAAGATGAGCGCGACTCGCTGGTGAACGAATTGAGTGGTAGAGCCACGCTGTAGACAGTTTTGTCTACAGCATGAATGGGCTGGCTCGTCCGGATCGTTACCACTGTCTCACAGAAAACCGACGTAAAGTAGCGGCTTGCTGCTGCGTTTCGTACGGTGAGTGAGATAACCGGAAGCCCAAATCCCCTCCTCTTCCCAATCCCTAATTATCCCTTTCCTTTAAGGTCGGCAACGCGCCCATGACTCTTCTGGTGGTGGGCGTACATGGGCGGTGGAGATCACTTACCATCAGGTGACCCACTTGCTCGTTTGCCGGCCTATGCTATAAAAAAAAAAAAAAAAAAAAAAAAAACGAATTTAAGTTAAATAGGTTGAATGTAAGATTAATTCAGGATGTTTTATCAATACCACTATTGTTATTGGATGTTTTATCAATACTACTATAAAAATTGTGTCGTTTAGCAACAATTGTTCACCAATGACTCATCCGGCTAAAATAATGTATGTTATGAGTAAAAATAGTTGTCGTTTTTTGTATTGTAATAAGGTATGATGAGGTTGACATGACCATAAAGGATAAAAACCCCAAATAAAACCAGATAAAAAAAATGTATCTACATCCCACTGCTGGGCACGGGCCTCCTCTACTGAATGGGAGGGGTTAGGCCTTAGTCCACCACGCTGGCCTAATGCGGGTTGGCAGACTTCACATACCTTCGAAAAATCTTATCGAGATTCTATATAATCATATATGCAACCCGTGCGAATACTTCGCACCGATAGTGGTCAATTACGTAATGTACTAAAGTAGAACTTAGTATGTATATACAATGCAACAAATTAGTTGATCATACTGTTTACAGATGGTACTGTTAATTTTTCATCTTTATTGGCAAAACTATTATAATTTTAAAACATTTCTGTCTATTTCCAATAGCGGCCATAAGATTTATATAATGATGTTTGAATCATTAAATTTGATGAAAGTTATGACGTTTCGACAAAAAAACCCTTTGTAAAATAATATATTTTAACAGCACATTCCTATAATGATATATATGGCCACTAAGAAAGTATTTCTTTTCATATTCTATCTCTAAAAAATTAATAGATTAAATAACATTTTCTGACAAAACTTAAAACTTAATAAAGACTTTAAAATAGGAAACATTATATTTCGACGTTTTCAAAAATTCAACCTTTAAGAGAAGAAAGAGGGTTATCTTATAAAGGAGTTTCACACGAACGAACCTAAAAGTTAGTTTTCTATATGTATTTTTGTTAGTATACAATTGAGTGTTAAAATAAGATATGTATGTGTAGCGCACAAACGAACTGGGTCGGCGGGCTCGTTGCGTTTCGCTCACGGCCACGAAGAAGATATGAGTCGACACAGGATGAGCTTCTCATACGATACAGAGCACACGGACACGGAAGGTAAAAAAACTTTAACATAATATATATTTTTTATTTTGATTAAATGACGGGACACGCAAGGCGCTGGCCTGATGGTAAGCGCCACGCCTGCCCATAAACAGAAGCAACACCACACAGAACTTTGAATCACAAAGCACGGCATGGCACTGAGCTGCGCTCGTCACCCTGAGACATAAGATGTTAAGTCTCATAATGCCCAGTGATTTCATTGGCTTCAATGTCCTTCAAACCGAAACACAACCGTGCTTACACACTGTTGCTTGGCGGCAGAAATAGACGGCATGTCTGTTCTATTCTACAGGGTTATTTTTAAAACACCAGCAACCTCGCAGGGGTAGATTCCTAAGGATATAAGCTACTACTTTTGTTCTACGACTTTTGATAATTTGTTAGATTTTATTTTCATACAAAAATAAGTATTCATTTAATTTCCGTCTTGATTGTTACAACGCGCATCGCAGGTTACGTAAACAAATACGCGAAGCGTGGGGAACCAGGCTAGCTCCTTTGAAGGTCAACGCGCCGCTCAGCTGAGCGGCGCCTTTGAGTCGCGCGCACACGCCGCGACTACGAAGAAAAATACGACACAACAAAAACTTGTAAAATCATTTTTTTTTAAATATATTGAGTTATATCCAAACTCGTAGAACAAAAGTTGTTCCGTATGGGGACAGCTATCTACCCCTGCGAGGTTGCTGGTGTTTTAAAAATAACCCTGTATATCGAATTGTTAGTGGCCAACCTAGTGTAGAAGTTTTCATGCCGTCCGAAGGCCTGCGACTTGGGTTAACTTTGTCAGGTGACTCTCGGAAGTGACTTTTTACATAACCTTGGGAACACAATGACGCTCAGTTGAAATACCACCAAGCGGTCCCTCATCCATAGACTGACCACGCCAATAGTTGCTTAACTCACAAATCGTTTACCGATCAGCGCGTGGAATTTGCTATGACCGCTATCAGGTGTTCTATTTACTTGTTTGCTAATCTATACAACAAAAATGTGAAAAGTATAAAGTGGAATGTATGTTGCAGAAGTGGTATGCGTCCAACTAGCGAGGTGTCGACCGCACCAACAACCAATCACTGAGCTGCATTCCGAAGGAGGTCGCATCCTCACTGGTGGACAAGATCACGTTTTAAAGGTAAACACGTTTTCCAAAATGTTTCTTGCATAGCTATACAGCCTCCGTGACGCAGTGGGCGAGTAGCCGGCTGTGAAGCGAGAAGCCGCGGGTTCGATCCCCGCACCGAGACAAATGTTTGTGTGATCCACATATATTTGTTTCGGGGTCTGGGTGTTGTGAAACCAAAAAGTCTCTCGTATTTCTTGATACCCATGACACAAGATTCGCGACGGGGTCAGGATTATGTATGTGACTGTTGGGTGTATTTATTATTATTATTTAAAGCTATGGCTAGTGGCAGATTATATATTCACGCCTTGTTTCGGCGACTTATTGTGTACAACTGCATGACGAGACGACTAGGTCGCTCGTCTAGTGGTAACCGTTATGCCTGCCATCAAACAGTAGCAACAGTATTTAGAAAGTATTCAGCACTTTAAAATACAAAGTAATGTATGGCACTGCACTGTACTGCGATTTATTGTAATATTTATCTTTTTATTTACACGTATATCCTAGTCCTTTTTGTCTGTGGCTAAGTGTATCGAGTACTTTCACGTTACACGTTCCGGCGTCAGCCAGTGTATAAAATTCTCTTTACGACCGACGTATACGTGGACCGCACTATACTTACCATTGGGTTTACTGCAGTCACTGTGTATGTATAAAAATATATATTGACAAATCAATATTCGTTTTATATGAATTTTCGAAGGTTGTCTGGTAGAGATTGCTTTTAACGATAAGACCGCCTGTTGACATTGTTATAGTTATATGTTTCTTATACAGTGGTAGAGCCACGCTGTAGACAGTTTTGTCTACAGCATGAATGGGTAGGCTCGACCGGCTCGTTACCACTGTCTCACAGAAAACCGACGTAAAGTAGCGGCTTGCTGTTGCGTTTCGTACGGTGAGTGAGATATCCGGAAGCCCAAATCCCCTCCCCTTCCCAATCCCTAATCATCCCTTTCCTTTAAGGTCGGCAACGCGCCCATGATTCTTCTGGTGGTGGGCCTAGGGTCTCCTAGTATTGTGGGCGTATATGGGCGGTGGAGATCACTTACCATCAGGTGACCCACTTGCTCGTTTGCCGGTCTATGCAATAAAAAAAAATTTAGTTTTCCGTAAATTGGTGTTCAATAAAGTGTTATCTATGTTAACGACAGGTGTTCTCGAGCGCGGAGCTAAGTCCGTTGTTCACACTGCACGGCCACTGCGGCCCCATCACCAGTTGTTTCATCGACCACGCCACGCCGACCATAGCGGGCAGCGGCTCCCAGGACGGCCTGCTTTGCGTCTGGGACCTACATACGGGTGAGTGACCAATGACGTAATGGACTTCATTGATGACGATTTGTCACAAGTTCGTAGCGCGGTAAAGCGACTTCCGATTCCGACATATTGGCCGAGCAATGAGCTCGTTGTCGAAATGTGTGTGTCAGTGCTGACTTAAAATTGCTATATGATCTATTACGATCACTGTTACGTCATCGACAGCCTCCGTGGCGCAGCGGGCGAGTAGCGGGCTGTGAAGCGAGAAGCCGCGGGTTCGATCCCCGCACCGAGACAAATGTTTGTGTGATCCACAAATATTTGTTTCGGGGTCTGGGTGTTGTGAGAGCGAAAGTCTCTCGCAGTCCCTGATACCCACGACACAAGACTCGTATCTTACTGTGGGGTCAGGACTATGTATGTGCCTGTTGGGTGTATTTATTTATTTATGCTTATGTTTGGTGTCAGGCGCGTGTCTGTACAGTATGCAGGCGCACGACGGCGCTGTGACGTCACTGGCGTACACGGCCTCGTACGTAGTGTCTGCGGGCGCGGACGAACGCCTCTGTATCTGGGATCGATTCCAAGGCCACATGCTCAACTCCATACATATAGTGAGTACAAACTATAAGATTATTATTAACGATATGGACGTCCTAAATAATTTCAAGAATAAGTTAGTACATACAATTAATTGACGAGATGTATTTTTTAAATTTGATTATTTTCTTACTTCAGCCAGTTAATGCTTTAAGTTCCGTAATTGAATACAGAAAATTATTTTTACCCTGTTACTGAGTACAGAAACTTAATTAACTTCGTTGAGAAATAATCGAGTTCTTAGAAATTACCTAATGACAATTAAAAATTATTAAACTTTGTTAATAAACTCCTTTGCAAAAAAAACGGGCACCTTACACACACACTTTACCTTAGCTTTTCTATGGGTAAATATTATTATATTTTTAGTATGTCATTAGCTTGGATGACTAGAAATTTCTTATTATCAATGAGAATCTAGTTTTTTAACACTTTTATCCTGGTATCGGTGTTTTAGTCAATGTAAACAGAGAGCCGTGTTAAAATGGACATTTTTATGGGTATAATGAAATTAAGACTACGAGTATTTTTATGGTATTTTAATAAAAGAGACATTAAAAAATAAAAATTAATAACGAGTATGACCTCCTCTTGCAGCGATTACGGCATGTAATCGTCTTGGCATGCTTCCCACCAGGCTTTTGATGGTGTCCTGTGGAATGTGTTCCCACTCAGTCGAGATTACACGTTTAAGCTCTCTGATGTTTTGTGGAGGTGGTTGGACAGATCGTACTCGCCTTTTTAGGAGGTCCCAAACGTGCTCAATGGGGTTAAGGTCGGGGCTCCGCGCTGGCCAATCCAAACGACGAATACCGACCTCTTGCATATAAGCATCTACGTCGCCAGAACGGTGGGCCCGAGCATTATCGTCCATGTAAATGGCATCTTCACCAATTACAGTCAGTGCGGGTTGTGCATTTTGAGAAAGGATTTCTGTTATGTACCTATGCGCATTTAGTGAGCCATTTTCTATGAATACTATCTCGGTACGATAGTTGGAAGTTACGCCCGCCCAAAACATAACGGACCCTCCACCATAAGGGGTGATTTCTTCAAAACACACATCGGCATAGCGTTCCCCTGGTCTTCGTAACACTCGCCGACGTCGGTCCTCACCATGCAGACAAATTCGAGCCTCATCGGAGAAGAGTACGCTACTCCAGTTACCTGGTGTCCAAGATAGGCAATTTCTAGCGAACCTCAACCGCGCAATCCGGTGCTCACGGAGTAACTTGGGGGCCCGCGCTGGTCGTCGACTACGTATATCAGCAGCTAAAAGTCTTCTCCTCACAGTCCATAGGCTAACTTGTGCTCCTCGTACCTCTTCAAGGTTTCTTTTGAGGTCTATGTAACTGCATTTGCGGTTCCTCAGCGCCTGAGTCACTAAAAAGCGATCGTCTCGCGGCTGTGTGCAACGTTTTCTCCCAGAACCTTGCCTTCTCTGAACGGAACCTGTCTCTTGGTATCGAGTCCAGGTTCTTTGTACGGTTGAACGACTCACGTTTAACCGCTGTGAGACGTAACATTGGCTACACCCCTCTTCCAGCAGCGCTATAATTTTACTAGCTCTCATTGCTTTTTCTGCCATTACGATAGACACAAAGATATCTGTTTTAAGTCACAATAAGGCAGAATTATGCGATAAACATAAATTGTTGTACTAAAAATAACGAAAAGTTACTTTTAGTTGCTTGATAACCTTTTAACCGCAAACCCGCGAAAAGTGTCACAAAATGAAAAAGGGATTAATAATTTAAAAAACAAAAGTTTTGAATTTGGAATGAACTTTTTTTCATACCCAGACTCTTTATTAAGTGCCAGTAACATAGTTTGGCTATTAAAACCTCTGAAGAACTAAATTATTACCAATAATGTTAAAAAATCAAACCCGCCCGTTTTTTTTGCAAAGGAGTGTATATTGACAGCCTCCGCGGCGCAGCGGGCGAGTAGCATGCTGCCAAGCAAGAGGCCGGGGATTCGATTCCCGCATCGAGACAAATGTTTGTACGATCCGCAAATATTTGTTTCGGAGTCTAGGTGTTGTGAGATCTAAAGTTTGTCGTAGTTCCTGACACCTACGACACAAGACTTATACCTTAGCTTACCTTATTTGTGGGGTTAGGACTATGTGTGTGACTGTTGATTATATTTATTATTTTTAGGGGTTAAACTACATGAGCCGCATGTTGCCACTGACTCACACGATGCTGGTAATGGGCGATCGCAGCGGGCTCACAGCGTACGACCTCAGCAGCGGTGACGTCATACGGCGTGTATTATTAGGTCAGTTTACAAATATTTTTATCTAGCGTTCATCAAACCAAAGCATCCGGACCAAATGCCAGAGTTCGCATTTCCATTATGGTTTGACTGTAGATTTGGTATTGTGAGGGGTGCTGTTCTCGGACCGCCACAACGGGGCTCAGAAGCCCCCGCTCACCGAAGGACGCCCTCGGCGTCAACGACAGCCACGAGGCCAACCACCCGTGCTGCCGTCCATCCCGGGGGTCGCACGTACAATAGTACGTGTACAAAGGCGTACTGATGGGCGCTACGACAGCCCCCCGCTGCGCGTTTAATATGGTCACGCATACAAACTTAATAGTTTAATTAGTTGATTCCGTGATCTACCCGAATAATCAATCTAAAATCGTTTATTTAAATTAGCCGTAAATGTTCCGCGAAAAAGAAAATTGGTGTTGTTGAACTATTTTATGTGGCATCGAATAAACGAGGCATCCATTTTGTTTTATTACATCAACTACTTACCATATCTCGACAAATCGTAGGTATACTTGATGCGCCTCTGTTTAACCTCTACGAAGATACAGGAATGGGCTTATGTTACTTACTTACTTAGTTAAAAGGCTTGACTTTTGTCAGGCAGCTGGTTTTAAAACTATATAAGCCAAAACTTTTCCTGCAACATGTATAAAACATATTGACGTGAACTATTAGTAAAGGAGGCCAGTGCCAAGCAATGAGGCAGTAATAATATATTACAGGTTTAATACCTGTAATGAAAATTATAATTTTTCTTCCACCTGCCCTTATCGCACTCGCAGTGGGATCGGCACATGTTTTTAACACATATTACAGAAAGTTTTGTAGTTTTTGCTACCGGCCGCTAGCATAATGTCAAATCCTTTGGTGAGAAAACACACCCAAACCCGAAACAAATATTCGTGGATCAAACAAACATAAATATATAAAAGCAGGAATCGAACCCGCGGCTTCTCGGTCGCCCATTATAATGAAAATTATAATTCATTTTCCTTACTCTATTTCTAGGTGAAAGCGACGGATGCATATTCGTGCGACAGATACTGCCACTTAAAGACGCAATAGTTTGCGACTATGCGAATCAGCTGCGAATAGTGCGGTTCCCTCTTATATCACGGCTTGCAGATGTCAAGAGCGACTAACACATCAACCATATCATTAAGGACGTCACAACTGTGTCATACCAGGTTCGACTTACATCTATTAATATTGTATACCATTGCATATTACCACGGATGTCTCACAAAGAATATATACAAGCAAATTTGAACTGTTAAAAAATAATTCAATGTCAACAATACTAATAACGGTCGAAGTATTTTACTATCTTATTGATAAGCCAAATTGTTATGTTTTGGTCCTTAACTGGCACAACCCTCGTTTTATAAACACGTATATAATTGCGGCTGACGTTAGTTGAAAAATGTATTGTGTTATTTAGATTTTAATTATACATAAATAATACTATTATTTATTTATAACGTCGTTATAACGTATTTTGTGCCATTACAAGGGACAAAGTATGGGTTGTGCCAAAGTATTTGGGCTACACCATTATTATGGGTTTTATTTGTATGTGCATCTGAGGGCATCGAGCCATACATATTTTATAGATTTTAATCGAACCCCATTCGTACTGCAACCAATAGACTTCACAGTGTCTTATTAATGTTACAAGGCTTTAGCGTAGTACTTCATTTAAGTAAACATCACTCGTCTGGTGTAGCTATCGACAAATCAATCGTTAATAGTTACAAAGTAGTTACGTTTATCGATAGACACATCAGCTGCGTGGCATCTGGGAATCTGCTTTACCTAATGACATACCTAAAACGTATAATCGTCTGTTAACATGTTTAAATTGGTAATTTTTTACTTTATATTCAAACAAATATGTAATATGATGATGACTACATTTTCATCTTTTTATAATTTAATGAGAAATGATCTCAACAGCGACTTGAGACAAGTTCTTGGATTGTTGTACTAGCGTACTTAAGCGAAAACGATTCGAGCAATATATTAATTTGAATCAAACTTTTGTATGGATTAATATGTAAATATACAGTTTTTATACTAACAAATTGTAAGGCGCGACGTATCATCACAATTATTTTTAACTAGAATACAATCATGCTTATACTGTATAGGAATACGTTTTTAATATTATTTGATTCCAAAGTTACATTATTGTATCTTGGCTGATATATATGTTTAATCTTTGGTTATGTGCAAGTCTAATGCCAACCCAGTAAAGAGAATCTATTGATCACACTTAACGAACTGTATTGTAGTCATATTACAGTGCAACATTGCATAAACCATACCAGCGGCTTGTATAAATACCGCTGACCCCTAAGGTTTACAGATAGTCTTAATCCCTAATAATTGTGTTGTGTAAATAATAGTAACTTAGTTATTTTATTAAGTATGATTGCTAATGAACAAAGCTCGATGTGTAAATAAGGATGTAGACTGAATTCAAACGCATTATTTGTATAATCAGCCTCAGTTATATTAATTGCAAAGTTAATAACGTAAGCTAAATTATGCCCAATACGCGTAAAATAACCTGCCGCTTCGGAGAGTCTGCTACAAACGGCTGCCCAGTAATCCAATTATTACCAAAACCATGGTGCGCATGCGTGAATAACATCCTTATACTGTCTCCGTCACTCGTTTACATTTGTTGCTTGTTTGCATCTTGCTCGCTCAGTGTATTTAGACAGTAACAATTAGTGTAGCGTTGATATTATTTTAATGGTTGTTATCACCGTTTCTCCAAGGCCCTATTTTATTTTTGTCCGCTCCTATCAAGTTGACGACTCTAGTACTAACTAAGAATCGATTTATATAATATCGATAATTTTTAAAAGTACCACTATTGATATACCAAAAAATATATCAATATATTGATTTTATATTAGATTGACTGTCATGTTAAAAAAAAATTGGTTCCCATTACGTTGCATCCATTTAAAAAAATACATCAATTTAGGTATGATATCGATACTTAATAAAAAATATCGACAAATTGATATATAGAATCAAAAAGTATCAATGTTTTTTTTTTAACATGTATACCGTGAGCCTATACCTGCATGGCTGTTCGGAAAGCCTGGTATCAAAACGGCAGTTATTTTACGCGTCCTTTATGTGGACTACACTGAAAATACTGATGTAAACAGCATTGTAAGGACTCTTAGTCCGACAGTTAATATTATAGTACAATTAGTTGATTATTTGCATACTTGTAATAATGGCTGTTATACGTTACAAATTTACTTTTTCACCTATTTTATGAATGTATAATGAGAATTAATGTTATTTTACAAGCGAGTGAAGTGGGTTCCCTTATAATATAACTGTCACCTGTTTCTAATACTTAGTGTATATGCTGAAACTGTTTGCTCTAAATGATTTTAATGTTAAATAGTTACGCGAAACTAATAAATTGATGTATTGTAAAATTGAGGTTTATACAAGATATTTATTTACTTTCTAGAAAATATTGTAAACATGGAAATATTTTACATGACGGTCGGCATAATGTAACGTTAGAACCTTTTACCTGTTAACACATACCTATAATATACGTTAAAATTTATGAACATATTGTAACTATTCACTTTAATACTATGTACGTAAGAACAAATTGTATAATTTTAATATGTTTTTGTGAACATTTTCATCTATGTTTGTAATCGATATTATGACAATACTTTTAAGCATACATCTTATAACATCGATATTTTTAGCATGATTTCAAGAATCACATTTACATCCCTTGTATTATTTATGAAACTACCTTATTAGAGTATGCGCATAGCTATTTAATATTTATGTTTTCTCATTTTTATAATACACGATAATTCAATTTAATGTAGTGCGTTTTAAGTTAACATTGTAAATATTGTTGCTTTGTGAAACTAAATACATTTAGACAGATAAAACTTGTCCAGTCAGTAAAAGATGATAATAACTGCTAATATTAAGTAAAATTGTTATTTTGAATTATTTATTAACAAAATGTTATAACAGTTAAATTAACTGATTATTATTTGCGACGTTATGTCTGGCATTTTGGACAAATATTTTAAATTATAATGGTGCTGCCACACCGCTGTTATAAAATGTTTACAAAACATTATTAAACATTTGTTAACAAAAATTTGATACATTTTATGACAATGTTAGATAATGTTAGTAAATGTTTAATGTTAAAAAATGTTTGTTAACATTTTATAACACCGGTGTGGCAGCACCATAATACGCAATGAAGATTTACAAATTATTTGTACTGGTTAATGTAGGTAGGTACTATCAAACTAATATTATGTTTAAATTATAATTTTGGAAATGTGTACCAATATTATTACTCTTTACAGTACCTTGATAGGTATATATACAATCCAAAATGTGAACAGCTAATGGATTTTCTTAACATGTTGCCTATATTCGTTGTCAATACGCGCGTTAAACACGATTGCACGTCAACACAATAATAGTTGCATTAGTCAATCAACGCATGTTCAGTACGTATAAAACACCGTAACAATCTCAAATGGCAAATTTACGAGCACTGCGTCTAGCGCTGTGTTAATGCATTCTGTAGGTCGCTGACATCAACGCTAACTATCCTTAATGTCGGTGTCGACGAACGACACGAACTACATACGACGAACGAGTATGTAGTTCCGAAATATACGTGCTATATTATAAATACAGTTTGTATGTATAAACTGTTGCGCTTTAATAATTTTAGTACTTATGCATATAACGGGTATACCCAAACCAGCTCTCATTTTAGGTATATTTATTATTGACACGAAAATTATTTTAATAAATTGTGATGGTGATATAGTTATGTCTTTGAAGTAGATGTGACGAATCTCTTCATACATGAAGAGCGAGTTCAATTAATAACTGAGAATGATTTAATTATTTTGAAATTTGCCCATGAAGCTTATAATGTTAAAATTACGATTTTTTTTTGAGATCTCCATAAAATAGAAATTGTAGCTTATATGTATGTTGGACTACATTTTAATGTGTTTTGACGTAATGCAACACAGACGTATGAAATAAGCAAACAGACGGAAAGTGTGTATCAAATTCAAAGATGAGAATAAATATCGGTTACTTTCTCTCGGATTGTTGCGACACACACAAAAACAAAATTGAACGTGCGTTTCTTGCGAAGCTACGTTATGTATGGTTACACAAGTTTGTTACTAAGCCACAACAGTCATAACTAAACAAATCCTAGTGTTATTTATTTTTGCATTTCACTCGTTTTAAATGTGTCAAAACTATGAAAATGTATGTGTATATTATAATTGAGACTATTCCTATAGGCAAAGATAGAGACCTCTTTCTTCTAGTTTATATGTCAGAAAGCGACTTTTATCTTTGATCGTCATATTTTATTTGGTAACATTTACTCAGAGGTGGTCTAACAGGCGTTAAATCTTGGAACTTGTTCATGCATATCAACACTTCATATTAGTGAAAATGCAAGGAATAAATAAAATTTAAACATCCTTAAAGAATAGAATATTGTTGCTGAATTGTAGGATCTATAAAAAAATACATATACCATACTCACCCCATAGCTAATCAAATATACCGGACAATCGATTAGTGAACATAAAAGCTGACCCCATTTAGATAGATTTTCTCGTACATGGGCGGGAGTGCAACAACCGTCATTTAAGAAGCCATGTCATTCGATTCTTTTTTCAAAATGTATGACGCGGCTGGATTAACAAGAATTTGTCCGTTCAATTCTCGCCTGTCATGCAATACTCTTTCCTTCTAAATAACGCTAATACTCCAGTCATTTTAGTAGGTTCACCTCGGAATTCGAGATACCCGGCTGTAACTCTGTAAATACTTGTGTATTGACACCCTAAAAGTTGTCTCAAAACCTACATTTGGTAGGGTGTGCGCAACTATTAAATTTCAAGGTCAAAGGTCACAAAAATCGCTTTTTTTGTAAATATCTCATTTCATATGGGTTTTTTGCTATTTATATCCATTATCAATATTGTAGAATACAAATTTCTCTACCAATTTTGTTTAAAACTTTTTTTCATACGGTGAACCGTTTTCGAGATAGAGGGCGGAGAGCGCGCGGTCACAAGTCCGTCATTTTGAAAGTTACATAAACGAAATTTTGGATTTCGGTTATTGACGTAAAATAAATAAATACGTGTTTCAGGAATTTTGGAAATTTTATTTATTAAGGGATGAAAAAGGGGGTGAAAGTTTTCACGCTTTCACGCCTAAATCACTAAACCGATTTTGATGAATTTATCTACAGAGACAGATGGAGCCCTGCAGACGGTTACAGGCTACTTTTATCCCGGAAAATGCTGTTCACGCGGGCGGAGCTGCGAGCAAAAGCTAGTATAATAGTTAATAAAAATTGACAAATATTTATAATCATTGATTTATGGATAGTTCATCAACTATATATGGCGCGTTTTCGACCGGAGGCACCGTTTGACCTGAACTGATCCTGTGACCGCGCGCTCTCCACCCTCTATCTCGAAAACGGTTCACCGTATGAAAAAAAATTTTAAACAAAATTTGTAGAGAATTTTGTATTCTACAATATTGATAATAGATACAAATAGCAAAAACCCATAGGAAATGAGATATTTACGAAAAAAGCGATTTTTGTGACCTTTGACCTTGAAATTTAATAGTTGCGCACACCCTACCATATGTAGGTTTTGAGACAACTTTTAGGGTGTCAATACACAAGTATTTACAGAGTTACAGCCGGGTATCTCGAATTCCGAGATTCTTACCTAATTTAAGCTAAAATGACTGCACTATAAAGATTTGAAAGCCTTTTCAACGTAATTGAGCTAAACTTACAATAAAAATTGTTAATTTAATAATATATTGTTATTTGTCATTGGCTGAATGAATACATATTATTTATAATCCTAAATTATAGTTTATTAATAATTATTTATGTACACGAGCTGTCATGCTTTAAATTATGTAATATTGGTTATTTGATCATTCAAACACATTCACATATACCATTAATGTTTTATTTATTTGACGTCCATTCCTTATCTTTTGGCGTAGTAATATTGTATTGTAAATATTTAAATAAATGTTTGTTTACAATATCCATCGTTTTGTATTATTGAGCCCATTCTGTCTAGCGTAGTACATAGTTTATACTTTAATAATACCATCTTTGTTGCTATCCTGGACCGAATCAAATAACATATACTTACTTGAATCATATACATCTGGATAACGTAAATATGGTCTAATTTCAAGAAATGTAAACACACATTTTCAATAAATTTACCTACTTGGTTTCATCATCATCAGCCACAGAACGTCCACTGCTGAACATAGGCCTCCCCCAAAGATTTCCAGACCGACCTGTTGGAAGCGGCCTGCATCCAGCAACTTCCTGCGACCTTTATCAGGTCGTCGGTCGTAGGCGGTTGTAGGCGGACGTCCAATCCTACTTGGTTTAAATTGATTAATATATCATAGCGAAGGAATTATTTGAAACATATTTAGTTCACATATAATGTTGGTTTACATTTCTGGAACAAGGTGTGACGATTAGATACTTTCATAATTTCATCGGCCGACCTAACCTTTTTGGCGTCGTGATGTAATATAACTAAGCTACGATGTGCGTCGGCCATGAATAAAATAATGATTGAATGACAGACGACTGGCGGATAGATAAATGGGTCAACTTTAAAGGCGCTAGCGCTGCACCCCCTTCTCACGTTTCGCAGGGGTTTGTTTACGTAATCTTCGGGATGCGCGAAGAGTTATAAAAATTCAAGCCGGAAATTAAATTAATACTTATTTTTGTACGAAAATAAAATCTAACAAATTATCGAAAGTCGTAGAACAAAAGTTGTTCCTTATGGGGTTAGCTATCTATGTCCTGCGAGGTTGTTGGTGTTTTAAAAGTAACCCTGTATATATGTAGTAGCTCAAGTACGAAAATTTCTATCGAAGTAGAACTTGTGTACAGTCAGTGCTCAACTAATAGGAAAATACTTACAATTACTGCTACTTTTTAAATTTGATGCAATATTTCTAGTGAATAGACTCATCCATTCAAATATATTCTTGACCAAAATGAATAAGACATTAAAAACGCTATCTGTGCGCTGCATGTCGGTCGCGCGAATCGACGATACCGGTTATTTTTGTACAGCTCAAATCATGGTTGACTCGGAATAAAGTCATAAAAGTTCTTTTATAAAAAATCATACTCGAGTTGCAACAAAGCCTGGTGAATGTCTTAACCCTACTTAGCTGTACACGTTTGAATGTATGTGAATTTGTTCAACTTGTTGAAAAATCGGAAAGCTGTAGAGCCTGATAACATCCCTATCTAAGTGTGAAAGGCGATGGGGCTTCTAAAGTGTGGAGCTTCTAGCCGACATGTTCAACCACATCTTGAACGACGACGACGACTTGTATACCTCACGTATTCAAGTTTACGCCTCACATCGATCGACGATCAGGATGTGGGAACTACCACAGTTTTAAGCCGATGTGCCACACTATGAAGCTCTTCGAACGCATCCTCGAATCTAGACTGCCAATAGTGTACCGTCTCTTAGTGTCAATAAGGCGTCAAATCCGTCAAAGTGGTACCATGGGCGCGATATTTACGAAGAGATTTTCAAGACATTTCAGTACAGTTGTATTTCATGTCGCAATTAGAAACTCCACAGATAAAACAAAATCCTAGGCATAACCTGGACGACGCATATTCGCGATTTTAATCTGCTCTTTATATTACCATATTGGTAAATAAAAATATCTTATCGTGCCGTAAGTACAGAACTATAAATCTCTTCATAATTAATATAAAGGTGTCTTTAATTCTTGTGCAATATCAGAGCAAGTTACGAAAATGGAGCACGCTTAATTTTTACAGTTGCGTCGTCTATTGAGTTCTAATATTAATGTCTGGGTCCAACATACACTCTGCATTCTCCACATAGCGAACAGAGTTGGGTTTTGGCCGACCTCATTAGTGCGGTAAAGAAGTATTACCATCTTTAATATTGTAATAAATACTTACATTATTTTAGTACAGAACAATAATTATTTTGTCAGTTTATGGACCCAATAGTGTCAACTTTTCTATCTAACTTAATTTAGATATTTGAAGCTTCTGTTGCCATTTTCATGTGCACGTTGTTCGTTAAACACAGTTCCCTTGATCGCATGGCATTAGTGCGATTATAAATCGCAACACAATCGAGGCTGGGCATAGGCTGTGCGCAAGCAAGGCAGCACACGGCAAAGCACATGTTGCAATGTATGATACATGATAATGGATAGAGCATCGTATGCTCCGACGCAGGTGAGATGGCGAATTGTAGCACCTATAGACTAAAAAACGTTAGTGATGATATATTGTATAATATTGGCGGTAAACTGTAGATAGACAAAGTAGCATTTCGTCGATGAAGTACCAATACCTCCTAAGTGTTGAGAATCTAATTTTACACCAGACTGTTTAAAATAAGGTTTTTTTTTACAAAAACTGTTTAAAATAATGTTTTATTTATTTTGATCAACTAATGATAGTAAATAGTTTCCAATACATTCCCTTTTTATTAGTTACTAAGGGATTTGGTTTATGTTTACGTCTATTGAAATAAAAAAGTAATTTTGGACTAAATTGTCAGTTAGGAGGTATTGGTACTTCATCGACGATTTGGTTATTTAATGATTACAAACTGCAATAGTATTATATCAGTATATTTCGCACTTGGAATATATTAACAACACAGAAATGAGAGGACAACGCATACGTTCGAGAAAAACAATCAACATGAGCTGTAGAGGGTGCGATCGGCACCAGCGCTACAAACACAGTCCCCATATTAAATATATTTGACACTTTACTTATTCATTATTAACTGTTTTAAGCTATATTGCCTCGCCTAGTTCTTAACATACGCCTATGGTTACTGTTTATGTACATATGGCCAGGGGTCCCTCGGCTAGCTGATCCACTTGATTACTATCAAGCTCAATAATACAATAGGGAATTGTTGGGCGTCTCATCGAAACGAAGCTACTCACGGAAAATGAGCTTGATAGTAATCAAGTGGATCAGCTAGCCGAGGGACCCCTGACCAATAGTAATATGATAGCGCGGCTGTTTGACATGCTCTAAATGAATTCCGCGCGGAGCCGTGCGATAATAATATTGTGTGTGATTGTTGGGTGTACTTACGCAGTGATTTACATATTATTATGTACTGTATCTTAATTTGAGCAAACATACAGTACAATGTTTTTTTTATGCTAAACAATTGATAACTGGAAACCGTCCGAGGAACCTCAAGTATTTTATAAAAATCAATTTAGTGTAAATTATCTGTTGAAACGCGAGTTGACCATGAAAATAAACCATTTTTGGTTTTGATCGACTCAGTTCCCTGTTTCAATTTTATTAAATCAGAGGAAAAATCTGGACGAGTGAGATTTAAAACATTATTTTTATAAATTTTGTAAAAATGTAATGAATATTATAGTTTCATAAAAAGCACAATTTATTAAAGACTTTATAGTCCCTCAAACAGTTCTTCTATAATTATGTTCTATGATTTAGGATAACCCCATACAATTCCCATTAAAAAAAACACCTATGTATATACATAATATTGTAAGAGAATATAAAACATTTAGAATAACAATAATTTACGTATTAAAATATTACTTGTATGTATAATTAAATCGATTAATGTGTAAATTGGCGACTTGAAACTTGTTTTATCTGTTGTCATCAGAGTAAACTAAACCACAAATATTTTTTTAGTTTAATTTGGTTCAAATTAAACATTTTGACACGACAAACATATCTATATGAAGCCCATTGAGTATAGTTTTAATACTATCGTCAAACTAACATTAATTAGGTCCGTTCATTGCACATATTTTTAATAGAAAACCTATTTTGAGTTTAAGTTTAGTTGGTGACAGCAGACATAATTAAATGGTTATTGAATCTTTATAACTACACTGTATATGGATAACTCAACTCATTTGTGCACGCAGTTCTATGTGTTCGTGATGTTTGCGTAGACACAATGACTGTGTGCCTGTCAATATACATACATATATCTGTAGGTGATAGGTGAAAGACCTTAAGTCCACTTTTAGCCGTTTTCATGTATTTACAGATTCCAATAAAAACAAAATCGAATTTATACAACGGTAAAAGACATTAAGTCCTAACGTCTTCTCATTTTGAATTAGCAAACATAATAAGATATTAAGTCCCTGATTAATTAAAAGCAAACAGTCGTGTTCTTTAATATTTTTCACCATTCAATTATTTTTGTTATTTGAATATAAATAAATAGAAATAATATAGATGAAATATAGATAAATAGATAAAATTGTTCAAGATTTTTATCTGAAAACGATCCACATGTCCTTTTTTCTAGAGACTCATTTTATTACTTACATGACGTTCTTGTTATCATTAATCGAGTTTATTGTAAACTTTATAGATTTTGACTTAAGGTCTTTCACCTACAGATATATGACGAAGGCTGATGCGTCTAAAAAACACAAATCGAAACAATACGTACATATTTACAAGCTCATACACAACACACACAGCAGGGCGTGTACAATTGAGACGAATTATCTAGACTATTACAATTACAAACTACACATAACACCAAGTATTTTAATATAACAATGGTATTGAAAATTTTATTGATATACCCACTTATTTAAAAACAAAAATACTATTATTACATAATATATAAAAGTGATATATTTTATTCTCACATGTCACAATGTTTGCTTTTTATATACATTCTTTTAAAACACAACCAATTCGCTTATGCAAATCGCTACGTGAATGGTTACTACAGATTACTATGTAGATCCTATTATGACTCGTATAATATGTAATTGTGTGAAATAATTTCTCGCACCACTCAATTTTGTGTACTATATACAAAATTAAATATCAACGCGCGTCACTTTATTAGAAGATCTACTACTCGCTGCGGGTACTTAAATTCGATCCGAGTCTAAGTGAGGGAGTAAATCAAACATAACGCAATAACTGGCACACACGCTAAGCATTATATATTTGCTTTTTTACTAAAACAGTCTGATTGTCTCTTCATCTAGCTTACTGGCTAATTGGGAATAACACTTATGAAACTAAAAAGCAGATTTGTATCGTCCACTTGTCCTGACATTGACCCCAGATTGTTTTATATACATACAGGCAATGTGTGGTCGAGCCGTAACGCCACATCCTTAAGAATGTTCTGAACATGTTTTTTCCACGTAAACAATGCTTACATCGACCCGCGAAGAAGCAGCTGCAAACAAAATAATCAATGGTTATTTTTGTACATAAATTATATCACATTTAATTGATAATAGAAATAGATAAATGAATTGTTTTACCTGTACATCGCAGAGCGCAGGGCATCACAGAGCGCAAATTACAAATCGCATAGCGACAGCATAGTACAAGATAGTAAGTAGGTAAATGGAAAAATGAAGGCGTTAAATAAGGACACAATCGAAAAAATCTTTATTAAATTACTATATCAGGAACTTTGGATTTAACATCAGTTTAAAAAATATTTGATCACTCAATGTCACATTAAAGTTAAAAATACGTTTCAATATCAATCAATGATGTTGGGTGACCATTACAAACTATATAAAGTTATTAAATATAAAGTCTAATCAGGTACATTGGCAGAAGGCTAAAAATGGTATTAATATTAAATCACCTAAGAATTCGTTTACGACTCACAACAGGCTTTAACACAACTGAGGTAACAAGAGGAAAAATACAACAATCGCATTATATTTTATAAATAAGGCCTCGTTTACGGGATGCTGTATATATAAGGAATTAATTTGATTAAATTAAATGTCATGTCTGGTAGAAAGCTGGCTAAAAAAATACTACAAATAATATTGGTAGTCATACTGGCAAAATATTTTTTAGTTCAATAATTGATGGCCTTAACCATGAATCGAAAAACTAATGATATCATGATTTTGTAGTTGTAAAAAAATTTACTTCGGAGGCAGTTGAGACCAAGGCTTAGCAATTAGTTTCGACATAGCAAAGGCCTTTCGATCCGGCTTGGCACAAAGCTTTCTTGGCTTGGCTTTCTTCCTTCGGCCTTCTAATATATATCAAAACTAGTAGACCCGGCCACGCGTTGCTGTGGCTAAGGTGTATGTTAAATTATATGATTGTATGCGCCATCTCAATAGATTGTGATATCCAATGATACTTACTCAATTGAGCCGATAAATTACTTTACACAACCATCTGTTAGAATCTTATGGAACTCACAGATAATTATCACTCTTTTTTCATATAATAAACAAATAATTTGCAATAAATTGGGAGTCATAGGGACTGCTGCCGTGCAATGAACTGCGCTGCAGTCCAGTCCAGTCCCGTACCCAGTCCAGTCCAGTCTATACTTCACCTGTATAGCTACATATACTCAAGAGCTCACAAGACTTCACCGATCCAAAATGCGTCTAACGCGCACAGCATACGGTCAGGTATATACGATGTGTTATGCGTCTATAGTCTGAATTAACATTAGCGACATGCTGACGCGAAACCACAAGTTTACCCTCTATCAAAAAGTGCTCAACGCGGCTAAAGAAGTTTTCACTTCAACAATATTGCGAACTTACTCAATCCAGACAATAAATTACCTTACACCGCCATCTGTTAGAATAACTATAGAATAACAAATAATTTGCAATAAAAAAATATTGCAACTATAAATTGAGATATAAACTATCCATTAAAGCAAGTTGGATCAAACTGCACACAGATTGCAAAATTTGATTAAAATCGGTTCAGTAGTTTAGGAGTCCATCGCGTTAGGGTTCGTTCGAGTTCGCTGTTAGAGAGTGTTTTACAACTTCTACTAAATCTTGATAACATTCGTTTTTTGATTCATGGTTATGACCTCCAACCATACAGTATACGCAAATGTTAAAATAACTTCACAGGCGAAATGAAACTTAAGTCTCTCAAATAAAAAAGAATTATACCTAAATCATTTCAATAATTTAACCACATTCAATATCAGTGATTGAAAACATCAATAAAAACATCAATAAGTGATCATATCGACATCACAAAGGCGATGGGGAACTTGGGAAGACTATACTGTCATAATGTGAGTGTCAAATACAAATATACACCCTGCAAGCCAATATATATACTAAACATTTATCAAGGACGGTATTCGCATAGCACCACGAAAATAATACATTGTACACTTCTAATTTTTAAGTATTTCCGTTATGGATATGGTTCGTCTTATTACAATAATAGTATATTTCTTATAATACTGTTCATTAGTCAACTAAATCGTCAGTCTAATCGTAACTCACTCTTAAACTATACTGATTGTAGACATTATAAAGGAGCACCTAGGTTCACTAATACCGAACTACTTAAACTACACACAAAACATTTCCTTACTACACTAGGGTCCAATTCGATTAAACCGAAAAAAAAAGTAAATCGTGAGATACTCTCGAGTAAGTAAAACACCCATTTACACCACCGATCTCGGCCAAGTAGAAAAAATTTAGCCAGTGTTGGTATACAGTGTGGCGATTAAGTTATCACATTAAATGATACCACGTATACTACATGTCATTCTTTAACCATACACAAGAAATTAATGAAATACCTACGATATCTTAGTTAAGGGACATTTTTTCTGATTTAACATTTGAGAACATCATGTAAATGCGTAAGGATATCACCTAACAAATACTGGTAGGTCAATGAACCACGAGCGGACATTCGTGAGATACGATAGGTAAAGTACCTATCGCTGCGATGTCGCCGTTTTTACAGGTCATTGAACTAATATTTAACAAGATGTTTTATTTCGCGGCAAATTTTAAGGTATTTATTTTGTTTCAATTTTGCATATTTTTATTTTAGGTATAAATGTTTATTTTATTCTTTGAACAAACTTTTATCAACTAGTTTTAACCGCTGTACCATTTAATGTGATAACCAAATCGCCACTCGGCATACTGGCAACACCATATTTATGCTGCGTTAATACGACCAAATCATTAAACCATTTAACAAAAGTAATGTACTCATATTCATTCATTCGTCATTCACTCACTCAAGTTATCTCGATTATTGCTTACTACCGGGTTTTCGTGGTAAAACACCGAGTGACTTGCAGTTAAAATAGGAAGACGGCTACAATTATTCTCTAGGGTAAAGTTTGTTCGAATTGGAACTAATAATAATATTAATAACCTATGGCAAGGCAGTCATTGAAGAGCAATGCTATAAAAACAGGTAACAACATTCGCAATGGCACGATATAAATTCGCATTTTATGTAAAGTAAAAATACCTATAGACTAACACTATTATGTATACAGGGTTATTTTTAAAACACCAGCAACCTCGCAGGGGTAGATTCCTAAGGTTATAAGCTACTACTTTTGTTCTACGACTTTTGATAATTTGTTAGATTTTATTTTCATACAAAAATAAGTATTCATTTAATTTCCGTCTTGAATGTTACAACGCGCATCGCAGATTACGTAAACAAACACGCGAAGCGTGGGGAACCGAGCTAGCGCCTTTGACCTTGAACGCCCGAGCAGCTGACCGCCGCCTTTGATGTCGTGCGCGCAAGCCGCGCCGCGCCGCAGTCTACGAAGAAAAACACTACACAACAAAAACTTGTAAAATCATTTTTTTTTAAATATATTGAGTTATATCCAAACTCGTAGAACAAAAGTTGTTCCGTATGGGGTCAGCTATCTGGTCCTGCGAGGTTGCTGGTGTTTTAAAATTAACCCTGTATAAACCAATGCTTAAAATAATATTACTTTTATCAATAAGGTAGGTATGGCGCTAAATTATTATCAGTCTTATTCACTTAACATGCTAATATGAGATCTATGTTATCAATATTATAGGTCGGAAATAAATATTTATATATATACCTAAAATGTTAAATACACTCGTAATATTTAGTGACGAGTCTTTCATAAATTTGGTGAGATCGCAGCATTATAAAATTATATTTATATATATCCTAAACTATGCATATTGCTTAATCTTTGTTCAGAATAATATTGAGGCTTCGAATAAGACTAAATACAATATTCATATCTAAAATATCGTGAATATCTAAATTCGAAATTAGCTAGATTTGGCAACCATTACATATATTATAATTAATTAAATCAATAGTCGAAATGCATTAACTTGATTTAGGAACATTATCAATTAATTTCCATCAGCGATGGCAGCTTCAAAATATTTTGTTAATTTACAAACATGCGTCTAATAACAACCACGTACAGGAAATATATCTTAATAAGCGTAATAAAATTCCATGACTGCCAGCATCTGATTACATACAGTGCCGGACATATAAATTACAAACACTAAGTATGACTTTAACTTTTAGTCCAAATAACATGATATGATATTATATACAACTAGCGGACCCGGCCACGCGTTGCTGTGCCTAAGGTATATGTTAAATTATATTGTAGTAAACCATTCAATACAGTATACGCCATTTATTGGATACTTACTCAATTCATACTTTTTATTGAGTACTCGCTCTCAATTCAACTCTACTACATTGCACTGCAGTCCAGTCTAGTCCAGTCCCCAGTTCAGTCCGGTCCCTAGTCCAGTCCGATCCCCAGTTGAGTCCGGTCCCCAGTCCAGTCCAGTCCCCAGTCCTGTCCGGTCCCCAGTCCTGGCCGGGCCCCAGTCCAGTCCTCAGTCCAGTCCCCAGTCCTGTCAGGTCTCAAGTCCAGTCAAGTCCCCAGTCTAGTCCGTTCCCCAGTCCAGTCAGGTCCCCAGTCCAGTCAGACCCCAGTCCAATCAGGTCCCCAGTCCAGTCCGGTCCCCAGGCCATTCCCCAGTCCTGTCCGGTCCCCATTCCTGTCCGGTCCCCAGTCCAGTCAGACCCCAGTCCAGTCAAGTCCCCAGTCCAGTCAGGTCCCCAGTCCAGTCAGGTCCCCAGTCCAGTCAGGTCCCCAGTCCAGTCAGGACCCCAGTCCAGTCCGGTCCTCAGTCCAGCCCGGTCCTCAGTCCAGCCCAGCCCAGTCCAGTCAAGTTCAGTCCAGTCCAGCCCAGTCAGACGCGAAACCACAAGTTTAGCCTCTACCAAAAAGTGCTCAACGCGGCTAAAGAAATTTTCACTTCAAAAATATTGCTAACTTAATCCAGCCAATAAATTACCTTACATCGCCATCTGTTAGAATAACTATAGAAAAACTAATTATTTGCAAAAAAAAATATTGCGACTGTAAATTGAGATATAAACTATCCATTAACCCAAGTTGGACCAAACTGCACACAGATTGCAAAATTTGATTAAAATCTGTTCAGTAGTTTAGGAGCCTTTCGCGGACAAACAACGTGACACGTAATTTTTATATATAAAGATATTGATAAATAAATAATATTGATAACAATAATATTTATTTATCAATATTGTAACCACATAGAGAGAGCTACTTTAAAAAAATTATAATCAAATGAGTCAGCCGTAAGAGACATGATATTCGCTGACAAGCTAAATATCTTGCAAGACACATTACAATTTTACTGGATCTGTGAAACCAGCTTTGGAAAACAGGAATATGGCTAAAAACTGGAAATAGTCGCATTTAATACCGCTACACAAGAAAGGATCTACTAAAAATTACTGACCCAACTGAATATCCATTGTTAATTATTAAAAAATGGATCAATAAATTACAATATGAATTACTACCAGATTGTACGGTTATCATTTAAAAAACTGACAATAATATTTGATGTTGCGATACACTATATACAAATAGATATTTGTACTAACAATAAAAGGCATATTTAGTGTAAACTAGATGACCCGGTGAACTTCGTATCACCTACATATATTTGTGTAAAATGTGGTCAAAACTTAATACAAATGTTTCATTTACATACATTAAATGCAATTAAGTGAGCTACTGCACCATTGCACGTGAGGTAGCCCGTCGCACATTTAATTGACTTCGACGACCTAAGTCAGTTCGTCTTCCACCTCCCCCCGATGGGACAGGACAGGGACAGGACAGGACAGAGACAGGGACAAGATAGGACAGGACAGGACAGGACAGGACAGGACAGGACAGAACAGGACAGGACAGGACAGGGACAGGGACAGGATAGGACAGGACAGGACAAGACAAGACAGGACAGGGACAGGACAGGGCAGGGACAGGACAAGACAGGGACAGGACAGGACAGGACAGGACATGGACATGGACATGGACTGGACTGGATAGGACAGGACAGGACAGGACAGGACAGGGACAGGGACAGGATAGGACAGGACAGGACAAGACAAGACAGGACAGGGACAGGACAGGGCAGGGACAGGACAAGACAGGGACAGGACAGGACAGGACAGGACATGGACATGGACATGGACTGGACTGGATAGGACAGGACAGGACATGGACATGGACATGGACAGGGACAGGGACAGGGACAGGGACAGGGACAGGGACAGGATAGGACAGGACAGGGACAGGTCAGGACAGGACAGGGCAGGGGCAGTGCAGTGACAGGACAGGACAGGGACAGGACAGAATAGGACAGGGACAGGGTAGGACAGGACAGGGACAGGGACAGAATAGGACAGGACAGGGACAGGGACAGGACAGGACAGGAACAGGTCTGGACAGGACAGGGCAGGGGCAGTGCAGGGACAGGACAGGGACAGGTCTGGACAGGACAGGACAGGGGCAGGGGCAGAGGCTGGGGCAGTCCAGGGGCAGTGCAGGGACAGGACAGGACAGGGACAGGGACAGGGACAGGACAGGACAGGGACAGGACAGGGACAGGGACAGGGACAGGGACAGGGACAGGGACAGGACAGGGACAGGACAGGGACAGGGACAGGGACAGGACAGGACAGGACAGGACAGGACAGGGACAGGACAGGACAAGGACAGGGACAGGATAGGACAGTCCTGTCCCTGTCCCTGTCCCTGTCCCTCTCCCTGTCCCTGTCCCTCTCCCTGTCCCTGTCCCTGTCCTGTCCTGGTCCTACCCTGTCCCTGTCCCTGTCTTGTCCCTGTCTCCGTCCTGTCCTGTCCCTGTCCTGTCCCATCGGGGGGGAGGTGGAAGACGAACTGACTTAGGTCGTCGAAGTCAATTAAATGTGCGACGGGCTATCTCACGTGCAATGGTGCAGTACCTCACTTAATTGCATTTAATGTAAATAAAACATTAGTATTAAGTTTTGACCACATTTTACACAAATATATGTAGATGATACGAAGTTCACCGGGTCATCTAGTACAATTATAAAAATATTATCTATCGCAAAAGTATCGGCACGCAACCCACGAGATTTTAAATCTATGTTACACCTGATGGTAGGTGTATCGCAATCCAAGAATAGTGGCGGCTTTATGGTCCAGCGGAGTCAGATTTTACGACCCCAGAAGTGATACATATAAAATATTGGCAATGATATTTTATCACATTGGTTCTGCTAGTCAATATGTACGCGATTAGCTTTAGAAATATATGTTATTACAACAAACTGTTCTAAAAAAATATTAACATTTTTCGCAAAGTTGACTTTTGTAGAGGAGTACATACCTCTCAGTAGACGCTATTGATACGGTGGATAAAAAGGTGGTTGAGGAGGATATTGTCCCAACATATATTGGTTAAAACTTTGTACACCGGTCGTATTTGAAACAGGCATGTTCGGTCTTGCAGATGTGTGTGGCATGTTGAACGTTTGATTGGTGTGCGGCATTGCTGTAAAGAGGTGAAACGTTTAAATGCGAGTTGTTGCGAGGTTAAATGCTGAGAATGAGTTGTGGACTCACCGGTGGAGGCGGAGGGGTACTGCTGCGCGTAGAAGGGGCGCACGGGTGGCGGCGGCACGGCGGGCTGGTACGCGCTGGGCATGTAGGAGCCGGGCGCCGCCGAGGCGGTGGGGCTGGGGGGCGCGGGGGGCGCGGGGGGGCCCGCCGGGAACCGCGGCACCACCACCTCGTGCGCGGGGCGCTCCGCCCGCTGCCCGTTCAGCAGCGAGTGCAGCCCGTTCATGGCGCTGCTCGCGACGGATGACGTGCTCGGCCGCGGCTCGATGGTGAGATGGTCGCTCGCTCTCGACTCGGACAGGGGACTCCTGTCTGCTCCCGATGTAGACGTGGCTGAAATTCAACGGTGATCGGCATTCTCATACTTACATCTTCGTTACTTATTACAAGCGATATTATTAAGAGTTTAATGCTTTTTACCCAACACCATATTAGATTTGTACATGAATTGTATCACTGTTAGTTTTAGTGTCGGTTTTAAAGTTAGAATACGTTTTGTAACAACCGTAACTTTAAATTACATATAGTAACGAAAGATGTGTGTTTGACGCCCACCAATAATATAGTTAGAATTTCTTAAAATTGATTCACTCGCGACTATAATATACCCAGATTCGGTGTCCGGTTCGGTTTTGAGAACGTCTACCATAAATGAGTATTACTGTATCTCATTCGATAATGGAATATGTAGGGAGGAATAAAATTTTGATAGCTCTGGTGGAAAGGCAGCCTTATTTTATTGTAGAATACTTGAGAAATATGGCGAATATTTTACTCACTCGTACGGAACAATTCTAAAACTGTCTGCAAGAGGTCCGGCGACGTGTTGCTAACTGTCGATCTTGTCCGGCTCGCAGCACTGAGCGAAAACAGTATGTCGTCATCTGTGTTCACGGACGAATGGCCCTGTACATAATAACAAACACATAATATGTAAAGGCAAATTTCGCTAGGAAATTGATCGATTTATTATAACATTGTTTGCGGCGAAATACATCTGCTTTGTAATTACGTGCACGACTTATATGAAACCGACACACGCCAGACGCGTTATTAAGAAAATCCATGTACATGGAAAATAAACTCCTTTCACGGTGAATGCACTACTTCGCACCTGTATCTACAGTTTTAAGTCTACATTTTCTAACAATTACAAAATACTTAAATTAGTGTCTACTTACCAAGCCAAACGAGTGACCAAGTTGGGACAAAATATCTTGAGCCGGTATAGAAGTGGCTGGCCTCTGAAAATGCGACAATGATTAGTTCTGAACTACCCAATTTACTGTTCAACGGAAATATCTGTGGACCTGTCAGATTCCGTCAGTCAATTCTTTTTTTATCTGCCTAAATGACGAGACACACAAACACCAAGAGAAGAAGAGGAAGACAGCTTAACAGGTGGTCTGAGGACATGAAGAAAGTTGTAGGACCCCTTTAAGAAGAGCTAAGAGTTGCGAGAGATAGGGAGAAGTGGAAAAGGTTAGAGGAGGCCTATGTGTCTGCAGGACACACTGATTTGTAACCGGACCGATGCGCATAACTATAAACTATCTAACACTAAATCAGTAATAAAGGCTTTGAATTTGAATTTGAAAACCAGCTATGCAGCGAACAGTCTCGTGGCACCACGCGACAAATCACGTCCCCTGACCTCCCCTAAAATCTGCACGGTGCTTCTTGCCGGGATAAACCATACCATACCAACCATGTGCCATATGACAAATACTTGCTGGTGGTAGGATATTCATATCCGTCCGGATAGCGACCACCGTACACATGGTGTTAAAACCTGTCATAGTGATCCACACGCCTTGTGATTCTTGATGATTTCGCCTTGGATCGCGTTCCAGGATCACCGAGTGAATATCCGGTTCGCCCGAGGAGCTTGCGACATGACTTGATGGTTGATTGGGGCGGGTATAGGAGTACATCCTTGTATTATTGTGCCTGCATCGGTCATCCGCATGTCCTGTCGCAGGCCTCTCAGTTTGCTTCTTTTCTCTTCGAAGAGGGAAGAAGCATTTATACAGGCCGGCATGATTTTGGTGACGATGAACTCATTGTTTGTCGGTGGTCGCTAGTTTTTGGACTGCAGTATCCTTACCATCAGGTGTAGTGCAGTCACTTTGCCGTGCTAGGATAAAAAAAAAATGTTTGCGTGTACTGGTGTACACACGTAAGTGAAACTTCTTTATGACCTTATTTTTCGAAAAATTATCTACTATATCGTCGATGAAGTACCAATACCTCCTAACTGACAATTTAGTCCAAAATTACTTTTTTATTACAATAGACGTAAACATAAACCACATCCCTTAGTAACTAATAAAAAGGTAATGTATTGGAAACTGTTTTACTATATAGTTGATCAAAATAAATAAAACCTTATTTTAAACAGTTTTTGTAAAATAAAACCTTATTTTAAACAGTCTGGTGTAAAATTAGATTCTCAACACTTAGGAGGTATTGGTATACAAAAAAAGTGTTCATCTCGGGACGCTCGACAGAAGTCCGGTAAAAATCCGCTCAAAGTCCGATCAATGTCCAGTAAAAGTCCTCTCAAAGTCCTGTTAAAGTCCTGTTAAATTCCTGTTAAAGTCCTGTCAAAGTCCGTCAAAGTCCTGTCAAAATCCGGTCAAAGTCCTGTCAAAGTCAGGTCAAAATCCAGTCAAAGCCCTGTAAAACCCGGTTAAAGCCCGGTCAAAGTCCTGTAAAGTCCGGTCAAAGTCCGGTCAAAATCCTGTCAAAGTCCGGTCAAAGTCCGGTCAAACTCCTGTCAAAGGCCTGTTAAGTCCGGTCAATGTCCGGTCAAAGTCCCGTCAATGTCCTGTCAAAGTCCGGTCAAAATCCCGTCAAAGTCCGGTCAAACTCCGGTCAAAGCCCGGTCAAGTCAGATCAAAATCCAGTCAAAGCCCTGTAAAACCCGGTCAAAGCCCGGTCAAAGTCCTGTCAAAGTCCGGTCAAAGTCCTGTCAAAGTCTGGTCAAAGTCCTGTTAAGTCCGGTCAATGTCCTGTCAAAGTCCGGTCAAAATCCTGTCAAACTCCGGTCAAAGCCCGGTCAAAATCCAGTCGAAGGCCGGTCAAAGTCCGGTCAAAGTCCTGTTCTGTTGTAATGTAAGTGGTGAAGGGTGAAGAGATACCAGCCCTTTTTTGTCTCAATCAATATCAACTTCAACCTTTTGCTTTTGCTGCTGGCTATGATCTCAATGAGATATCTCATTGCGAATTTCGACACTGATGTGAATTGCAGATACGAGTCACTATAACGGGTTTCCATCCAGTGAGATCTAATTAACATCCGGTATTCTCCTACTGGCACTATGATCAGGACAAGCAGCAAAAGCAAATTTGAAGTTGATATTGTTTATGAGATAAAAAAGACGAACCACTCACCACTTACTTTACAAGTTATTAATTATTAATGTAGAGAATAGGCCTATACCTAGTAGTGGGTGGGTAAAGGCTGATGATAATTATGGATATATATACCTCCACATACTCGTCCAATATTTGGTACAACTCCGGATTTACTATTGTTCTCAATAGCAATCTACCATTGTCGTAATCTTCCAACTTTTTCTCGTATAATAAAGTTTTATATTCTTTTTCATATTGTAATTTTTGTAATTCTTGGCGATACAGCTCGAACCTGAGAAAATAAAAAGGCTCGTTATTCCCACCAACCTCGAAACGATAGTAAAGACGAGTTTCGTGCGGCACGCGGTTATACTTTGTTCTCGGGGCCCTTTGCTATTATTGTGATACGGGGATGGGGCGCGGGTAATAATGGCGTATATTAAAGACAAGACTTTGAAATGTAACGTTCGTAGCCAAATTGGTCAGCACTGTTAAAAACAAATATCACTATGGAGTCCATATTTAAATTATATGCGAGTTTCTCATTTCTGAAGGAACACAACCGAGATCAAAGCATTCGCGTCCTGCACGGATATTGCCCATTTACATTAATTAATTATTTAAAAAATAAGACGGCAAATCATTACGAATTCCGAACATAAACGTTTTAATGTGTTTTATAAACGGAAAATATGAACTAAAGCACTACAGGCCATTTTATTTCGCTTCTATAATTTTTACGATTCCCGCAGCGCAAATATTCAAAATTTATAAATGTTATTACAAAAACCGCATTGGACATTAAAAACTACTTTATATATGCGACGCGATATTGATAATCATACACTGCGCGACCAGGCGCTAAGCGACGTGAGCACTGAGAATGTTGTACATTAATTTAAACGAATAGGTACACGTTATTTTGTACTAAATATATAAAAACAAGATATCAACGCAAAGGGATGGAATGGAGATGAAATAATAATTATTACTGCCGCACGTGACCACGTGCGAGATATAATAATGATTATAATAAAAATGCTTCAAAGTAAAGAGTGGAATGTAAGTAACTGATTGTTTTCAATGTGTTCAACGCATACATTGGGTCTAATGGCTGTATTTTGAGTGTGAAACCGTTCAGGCCTTATGTACGGTCCTCAGGTCAGGAAATCATAATATGTAATATTGTTTTAAGCTCTTTTATGTTTGCCTTCAATTTGTTCGACGTGCATCAGATCATGCACGTTATTCTCATCCGTAGGTATAATTTCCATGATTGATTAATAATAAAAATTGATCTGCTCTATTTCTTATTAAATATCGTGAACTTATAAGCTGTATAACCACTGTATATAACTACTACGTTGAACAATAATTACTAACTAGTACTAAAAAGAACAAACGCCACAGTTTCTTGCCCGTTCGTCTCTAGGGAATCAGCCTTCCAAACTGCCGGTAAAGTTATTGACGAAATCTAAAAAAATGGATAGTAATTAAACCGCCTTCTTTTTAATATCATTATGCCCTTCAAAAAATCTGCATTGCATTCTAAATTACTAAGTCAGCCGCTATTAATGCGCGTCTGAATAATACTGTCTTGACCACTAGTTATCTTCTATGTGAGCCACTGTAAATCTAACTCATCATGGTGGTTATTATTTAGCATCTAAATTTGTAACACACATTCAACAAAATAAGAAAAGAAGAATAATAAAAAAAGAAGTTTAATCATGTGGCCAATTAAAAATTCTGTGTACTTATAATTTCTCAAAAAAATATAAAGTTTTATACAGTCATGTCGCAAAGCCCTCGGAAGAACCAGATATACACTGGCTGATCCTGGAATGCGATCCACATAAGGTGTGAGGGTCACTATGGCAGGTTTTAAGACCACGTGTACGGTGGTCGCTATTCGGGCGGATATGAATATCCTACCACTATTAAGGTAAAAAAAGTCTTAAAAAGGTTATAAAATCGTTGACTCAAACAAATTGTGATTGCCCCACTTATGATTTGAACCCAAGCCCTTACAATTTCTAAGCTAACCTGTGCTGCCACTAGATTAATGGGCCCATAAAAATATTTTATTTTAGCGTTTATATGTTGTTTTAAATATTTTTTACAGTGGACTTTTTAATTTTCATCTATGAATTCGATTCAAAATCTGTTCAAATGGTTCAAGTCACACTTGATTTAGCAGTCTTTCAACTAAAATCAAACCGTGAGAACCCACTGTTTCAAGATTGAAATATTTTACACCTCCTAGTTACTGTAGACCTTATTAGTATCAAATATTTATTTCATCTTATAATAAGTAAAGGACTGAGGGCCGGATAACAAAACGTTTATATTATAAGGGTTGATATTATTATACTGGGACGTTTAATGGTGCTGCCACACTGGTGTTATAAAGTGTTTACAAACATTTTCTAACATTATCTAACATTGTGATAAAATGTATCATATTTTTGTTAACAAATGTTTAATAATGTTTTGTAAACATTTTATAACATTTTATAACAGCGGTGTGGCAGCATCATAACTCTGTGCTTACAAGGGTAAAAGAAGGACTATGCATTTCAGATTATCATCTCTCAATCCAAAACACTTTTTCTTGTTGCACTGTAAAAATTGTATCGATACTTTATTTATTGCTTCAATCAAAATTACAATTGAAGACCTAACTAGAAACCATATAGAAATACGTCAAGTGTGAAAGAGGGGATTTTTTAGCATTGCCAGTGTCAAGTTATATTTTATAATCATACCGAGGATGTAGCACAAGAATCAATCAGTCACAGTTACTATAACCTACTCAGTACATGTAAAACATTTTATTGAATTACTGTAACATGATTTACTATCAAAGTTGTTAGTCTGCTGCGCCGCGATTATGAAACGAAATGATAATTGTTTTTTAATGAAAATAGTAGTTAAGTAAGTTTTCAACGGTCGCGCTGCTGATTAACATTTTTTAATGGTTTGCACGCGTAAGGGAGGCAACACTACACGTGGTAATCGCGCTGCTGTATCCCGCGAGTAATATTTAAACACTAAAATTGCACTGCGGCTGCGATGCTTATATCCTACTGCCATTAAAATTAACTCTACGATAAACTTTATGCAGTTTAAGACATCTTGTTTGTTCCGATACTAACTAAATTAATCATAAAAACCAAAATCAATGAACAATAAAATTGCTTTACAAATAACAAAGAATTATTATGAAATGTTTATATCGCTCAGCCTGTAAATTTATTTATTTTTTAAATTTAATTTGTAACATTTTTAAACTAAATATTGATCAAGTTAAAACCATCTTTGTCTTCTGATAAAGACTAGAATTCGCTAAAAACTTAACTTAAAGAAAAGAAGGCCAAACGCGCTTCGCCAAAGAATTAATATCATGCATAGAAGTAATGAGCAATGTTTGTATACCCAACCTGAGCTTCCGCTGCACGCAACTATCGCAGAGATCAATACCTTTGGAGCAGTCCGCTTTCCTCGCTTTGCTTGGTCCAGCTGAGAACAATATTGATGGATCGCCAAGCAAATCACATTGACTGTCTAGTTATCATATCACAGATATTAATATTACACGCTGACGATTTCCGTGCGACGCACACAAACAATTTATATACCTATTTGAACTTCAACACTGCGTGTTGAACAATAATTGTATTATGTTGAATAATTAATTGGGAAATATTAAAAGTAAACAAAGGATATGATTTCATGTACAGTTATTATTCTATTAAATAAACTGTGGTTATTCATATTATGTATATTGCTTTACTTAATACAGCAATAAAATAATATGTCAAGAACTTGCAACTTAATATATTTTCCAATTTATTCTCTAATTAAACAATAGCACGGAAATTTCAGCACAATATTATGATAAATTGTATAAATAAGTCTTAGTATCTAGAACTAGAAAATTACTGGTATTTCAAAATAATTGTCTTGTCAATAAGAAATAAACATTTTAATTTGAATTAAAACAATTTCTGGATATCTACACAAGTCGATGTTACAGAATGCTCTGTACATTTATCTCATCAGTTCTTATATTTAATAAAATTCTCAGCTTGTTGATTAACAAACTATATTGACTCCAGATTAGACAATATTTTATGATATTTTGGCAATAATTTGGACACAGGAAAATCATTAGCTCTTCAAATCCAATTTTAACAAAGGTTATAATATGTAAACACATAAGTGTGTTTCGCCATGCTCTATTCTTTTTATTTAAGTTATTAGAAACAGCATTAATTTATTTTTTAAGATGGTCGACTTTTGATCGCTTAGCTTTGAAATTAGTAAAGATTTATAGTGTCCATTAGATGGTATGTGGTAGGTGTGCGGTATTAAGGTATTTCAAACAACATAATATAATACCTTCACAAGGCTCTGCAACACGTTTTTGTGCTCCATTTGGATGTGGAGGTAGAAGTGGTGGTGGTTTACTAGCATCAAAGCTATAGACAAAACAAAATACATCATTAATAACATAATGTAGTGAAAGTAAAACTTATAAAAGTATCCCTGAACATACAACTAAATAGGAATTTAGACTTTGGAATAACTAGATAATATTAGGTATATCTACCTCCTTCACTCTAAGTGACACCACAAATTATTTTTTAAAGGCTACAATAATTGAGTTCTCTACTTTGAATCATAATTTGTGGAAAATGACAAGACAATTTTTATAAAAAGTAATGAACACAATTAAACTCTTAACAAAATCAAACAACATTTTCAAATCAAGTCAATTGAACTGTAATTAAACTCTGGATACAATAAAAAAATTGACTCTGGCTGTCCATAGGGATGTTAAAAAATATTGATATATCAATGTATATGTTACAGTTAAAACCCGTTGTTAGTTAGAACGGGTTTTCCCTAGTTAGAACTAGTTTTCACTAAATGCCTTTGTTGAAACTATAATTAACTAATGTTCAAAATTTATCAGTTAAAACTAATTCTTGCTAGACAATTAAGACTTTGGATTGTTATAAAAAAAATCAACATAGCCTATGGTCAAAACCCTTGTGTAAGTAAATTTCGTGAATAAGAAAGGATAATAACTCAAAAACTACAATTTAAAAATCTAATCATTATACTTGTCCCAGAAATTTAAACAAATATCTACCCATTGTATTTGGTGTATTGATAGGTCCAAACAAAAGTTATTTGTAAAAGGTGTAGATTCTCATTTACAGTACTGAAATAGGTTTGGCAAACAAAAAGCCTTAATGTACTTATTGTAGTTATTTCTGCTTATTTTGGACCAATAACGTTTGTGTAATTTGATGTGAAAACCACAGCTATGATACTATTTCAACATATTTTTTTTACACATGTAAATCCTAATATTTGTTGAATATTTAAATTAAGTACTGATATATTTTCTGATTGTACTGTACTGATTTAGAAAATTTTCAATTTGTAATTTGTTAATTTCAATGCATATATTATGATGATAATTAGATTAATTAGATAATAACTTTTATGCGTAAACTAGATGTAATGCTGTCCATATTGCAAGGATGTTTGCAACTATAATTATTGTTATACTTGGCATGTGTTTAATTTCATTGATCATTTATGTATATGTTGGTATTTACAATGTTGTTGTGACTTAATAAATAAATATTAACTTAATAATAGGTAAAAAAAATATCTTACTTAGGAGGCAATGGTAGAGGCGGCTGATTAAGTGGGCACATAACAGCCGGCGTACTTTGAGCACCTGCACAAAATTATACGTTAAAATGTATTGTCACTAAGTTCTAACACTGCATAACTCAAAAATTTCTTATTTATAAGTTACACACAACATTGGATAAACAATTGAAACATACATTGTTTGATCAATATAAATAATTGTTTAGAAACAAAGGGAATGAGTGCTGCTATTGTTTTTGGAAAGATAAATAAATACATTTGATAGTTACATAAAACAGAGGAAAAACATATTTTTTGCACTCCAAAAATGTTCTTTTTTTGAATTAAGCAGTGTTAAAAGCGCTAGTATACCATCATCATTGTTTTAATTTAAAAATATAACACACATTTTACATGTGCTTATTTTATTGTTGTAGGTAGTAAGAAAAAATATGCTTAAATTTTAAGAACTACGATTAATCACCTTTAAAATTGTTACTTTACTTACTAGTGTATTTCGGAGTTGTTCTTGAAGGTGTGGTGGCTTCTGTGGGTGGTGGCGGCGGTGGTGGCGGCGCGAGGAGCGACGGGAGTGGCGGGAGAGGAGGACGCGTCATATGTGGCTGCATGGCGGCCGGCACCGGCGACGTCTTCGATACTGGCGGTGGCGGTGGCGGCTGGTGTAAATACTCGCCCATGTACAGCATATTTTGATGAGACATACCCTCAGACACCATATTAACGGGATTCGATATGGCCGCGTATCGCTCCGTTAATGCTCTCGGTATTTGTCCGGTGGTGAGGAACAAATTGTGCTCCTCCCTTGTTGCATGCAAATAAGAACAGTCTGGTCTCATGCATCCAGTCTTGTTTTGATAGTCGTGACAAAACTTCAACGTTTCTTTCATAGACTCGAAGTCGCGCACATGGGGGTGTTTGCACTGCGCACCCTTAAAGCATATACCCCATATGAAATCGCGACAGAAATTGGGCGCGGACACGTTTTTGATTCGCGGGTCAGTCGGTGGCGTTGTTTTTTGTGTTGGCTGGCGGCCATTTTGTTCGGTAGAGTTACTCATGAACTGAAATATTGGAATAAATAATGAAATTACCATAATAAACATTTACAAATTACCACATTCACTATAAAAAATTAGACATATTTATATATCAAGATGGACTTACCGTTGCTCTTTGCGTGATTTACCCCCGAAATAAATCGTGGCAGATACTTTTTATTTCCATACACCTAACTTTGTATATTATAATTATTTACGTAAATAATTATATTCCGCATTCAAACTTATAAACTATCTACAACCACCAATAGACCGCCGCGCCGTACCACCGAAATCACAATCTTGATAAATTAGCGCATCCCAAAGCAATCAGAGACAAATAAAAATAATCAGAGACAAGCACAGAACTGAGAACACAATTTTTTATTTTTAATCATTTTACGGCTCTGGGTACTTGTTTTTTGAGCCCGTCATAGATATTTTCTGCGATTCTTTTGTTTTACAAGAACGATAAAACACAGGTGCAGGCAACGTATTAATGATTCTTCGGGTATTGTGCGCGTTCATGGTCAATGTAGATCACTTACTATAAAATGACCCGCTTGCTCTTTTGCCGGCCTATGCTATACAAAAACCTATTCTATTCTGTATTATATTCTCTTACCCAACGTAGCTAGGGCGGACAGAAGTGTGTGGACGTGAAAAAAGTGTGTGTGTGCAATTCACATACGGCAGAAGTGAACTTCAGAAAAGTAGCCTACAAGAGAATGAGATAAATATAGAGTATCAGGAGTATTAGGATAATTAAAAGGTTTATTATTTTTATAATATTTTAAGCGAGCTTAAAATTTATTTATATTAATATATAAATAATATGTTGCTACTACTTATTGTCAATCAAATCAATTTCTCTTTAAACAAATATGGGGATATGAAGATGCAATATTTATCAATTTGGTGAAAATATATGAATATGGGGAAAGTCTGAAATTCGACCCTTAGCCCTGGCGTCGTTCAACCATAGAAGGCAAGTTGAGTTTTGGCGGGAATTCTGATAGTGCAGTTTATCGCTTATTTTAATTTTTTTCATAAACTAGTTTACGAGTTGTGTTTGTTGTATAAAAGTGGTGTGGATTTGTTCAATAAACATGGACGGTGATGAACAGTTTATAAAACATTGAAATAAATGAATTAAACATCGTACTGAAAGGAGTAAACACCAAAACTTAAACTTAACTTAAAACCTTGAAATCGACCGCACCCGTGTTTCATTGTTCTTGTAAAAATTACTTCAGAATAAATTATACTTCACAGGCAAAATGCATAATAATGCGAAAGCCATAAATAAAAAAAGGAAAGTTTTGGCGGGAATTCTGACAGTACGGTTCTTTAAGTTTTGGCGGGAATTCTGACAGTGCGATTCATCGCTTATTATTTTTACTTCAAAAACTACTTTTAAGTTGTGTTTGTTGTATAAAAGTGGAGTAGATTTGTGCAATAAACATTGAGGGTGATGAATAGTGTATGGAAATATTGAAATAAGTGAATTAAGCATCGTACTAGAAGGAATTGACATCAAAACAAGACCTTGAAAACGTCCACACCGATTTTCATCGTTCTTGTAAAGACTTCAGCTTAATAGATAACCAGAGATCTAAGCTTATGTAGGTGTTACGCAGCAGTAATGACCGCCATCCTGCTGCGCCATCTTGCCCATTGGCAAGCTATGAACATGGACGCTGAATTGAACTTTTTAAGTACCTACCTACCTATTCCTTGGTCAATTGTTGGTAACGTGAGTCATTGCGTTAATTTGAGGGTGGTTTGTGTCTTACCAAGTAATTCCATTAAGTGGGTTACAACGAAAATCTCTTGCCATTGAATGGCAGTCTAGTTCTGTCCGCGAGTAGAAACATTTACGGGAATACTCTTTTGGTTTGGGATATATATATGTCGTAATTTCGAAATTATGAATGACGAGGGTTAGCCAATGAATATTTTCTAAATCGCTACTTTGTAAAATAACGTAATGTAATATGTAGTTAGTTATGAAGGTGGTTCATGTTGCAAAGCGTAAATTGTGCTATGGTTGTGAATTGTATCAAAAGAGTAATCGTTAAGTTTTTACGCGTTGTTCTCTACAGGAATACTGTATTCCGAACCAGTAGTAAATAAAAGAAGGCAATAAACCATAAATAAAAATGATGTGTTGTTGCTATTGAGACTGACATACTTTGTGCATTCTGACTATACCTGATGTTCAGAGAGGGATGTATAAGGCCTCTCGCAACCATGACGACCTTCGATTTCCGACATATTAATATCATAGTTCTATAAATACCACCCTTCTCCATATTTTAAAAAAAGTCAAGGATCCTGGAAAATTAATAGTGTTACAGGTTCCGAAATGGTGACATTATTAAGTACCTATGGACTAAAATACGCAAATAAATATTGACAATTGCAAAAACAGTTTTTATTAACATGTAGAGACTTATTTAAATATTCTAATCGAAGTTAAAAGCTAGAAATTCGCATTCAGATATTTGTACAATCGTCCTAAATAAAATATTAAGCGTATGTACCATTGTCCAATTTAATATACGTATAATAATGATTAGTCACTTAGAGAAGACTTAGAGACGGTTTTAATCATCTCAATAATATAACTATTGATTAGAACACATCATAAGACAAGAAAACTATACACCTTTAATTACATAACTTTTTAGTTTTAATTACTTGCATTGTAAATGGTTGTCAATAAAGAGTTTTGTATTGTATTGTATTGTACATAACTTTAGTCATAAACAATTACCAAAAATATTGGTTTATTTTTTGGCGTCATGTTTGATATACCTAGATAGAGCGTAGGGTTCTTTCTTCATATGGTTCTAACCAGTCGATACTAACTGTCCGCACTACTTACTACAGCTGGCATGATGTGCCGTTTGGTAGCAGTGCGTCACCAATCGTTTAAATCAGATATATAATCTGTTAACGTCGATTTCAATAAGAGTTCTTGGTTCAAATCTCTAGATCGATCCCGAAAATAGACAACCAAACTGTCATTTGTAAGCGTGACATTCAAACTTTATTCTTATTGATTCATTTGTGGGATCAGGAGACTCAATCTAAGATCGTTTATTGAAAACAGCCGCTAGCTTGCTCAGACCGCTAAATCGAAATGAATAAAGGGATAAATAAATAGTACGTGTCTATTTGCCATGTTCTTAAACTTACTTTACAATAAAAAATAAATTATCTTAAAGATTGTGATAAATGTAATGTTATGTACTTCTGAAGACATGTGTAGCTTTAGTTAAGTATTATTAGTTATTTTTTATGTAGTAACAGGTAGTTTTCTTAAAATTTTATTGATTTGTATTTTACGTGTTTATCAATAGGTACACTTAGAAAGTTTATCTAGTTGAATAACAAATAACAAGTGAAAGTTAGTAAAATTAAGTTATAGCTAACACTAAGACATGAATTTGAATTATGTAGTTATTATGAATAATGGCTCAGTACATGTGAAACGCCTACACGCCCACTTTCGCTGACTGGTTTACGTGATAAAAGAGACATTATCATGCACAGACTGTACTATATACATAGCTATAATGGTTCGTTAGAGAGTAGTATGTTAAAAGAAAAAAGCAGCAATAGCTCAGTGGAGAGTCATACGGACTGTCGAGACGAAAGTCGGAGATTCAGAACCCTCCCCCAAGAGCATACACCTCCGACTTTTCTAGTTTAGGCAAACAATCTAGAATAGCCAAAAATACGGAATGGAAGAGGATGTGGAGATCATGAATGATGAATGATCATGATGGTGTAGGCACACCATCATTTTCTGTACTTTCTTTCTATTTATTTTGGTTGAGTGAGTGTTACAACTTACGATGCAACAAAGTGAAAGTTACACATTTCCTTGACAGTCACACGTATCGATCTGGCATAGTTGTAATTTTAGTTTGTCTTTTTAAGTATCTAAATAAATAAATACAACCTAACAGTTACACACATAGACCTGACTACCTGACTGACCTGACACTAGTTTAACCTGTACCGTGGGTATCAGGGATTACGATACACTTACGTTAATTCTTGTCGATCACCCTAATATTTGTCTCGGTGCGGGAATCGAACCCGCGATCTCTCACTTCACAGTCACCATATTTTTTTAGGCAACCCTATTGATATGTGTTCAGCAACACATTTAATACCCTAAGATATATTTTTCATCCGGTAAACAGATGGGTGAAGGTCGATGTTACCCGGGATCTTAGACCATAATAACCTATAACTTAATGAAAGGTAATGGGTGATATAAAACTAGACAGTATATTTGGTAATAAAAAGTGTATCATGGGCGGAATCCCTAATTTAGAGCATAATATATCGAGCACGTTAGTCGTCGTGCTCGTCACCCTCAGGTTCTTCTGCTCTAACGTTATAAGACTTCAGTTCCATATAAATGGTTAATTCATCAAAATTAGGTTGTATGGTAACGCAAACAAAAAACTATATAAATAAATTAGGGACCTGACGGACTATAATATATAAACCTTGTGTGCTTCCTTTGCGTACCCCGATCAAGCGAATATTCAGCGCCAATGCACATACTAAAATCTATGCCCACTGCGATTACGTCAATGTACCCACGTATTAAGGCCATGCCCCCAGCAAAACGCCGCGCGACCGAGATTTTTAGAGGCTATCTAGTCATTACTTAAAATGAATATTGATTAAAAAAATATAAAATATAATTCTACAATCTGTCAGCTTTACTTTGTTCGATTCAAATTCATGTTAATGTTGATATGTTTTTTAAATTGTCGTTATAAATGAACCATAAAAATGAGAAAAATGCAAAGATTCCGTGCGTCTCCTTTTAAAGTACAGATTGTTTTCATATGAGATTAACATCACTAGATAGGCAATTTAATAACGAATATTTTGACCGTTTTAAATTTTCGAAAAGACCAAAACCTGATTTTTTAAATCAATTATTCGCTAAATACGTGCATATTCTGCACAAAAACTCACACGCCAAGTACACGAATTAGTATGGCGCGAGTCATTTAAGGTCATTTGCTCACGGAAGGCCCTTAACATTTAGTATCCTTGTTTCGAATACAGATCGACGTATGTGTCATATCTCCTTTTGTGGCATATATGTGGCTTTTTTTAAACGACTTATCATTACACCCCACCCCCCTGGTTTATTTAAAAAACCAAGTTCGCCCATAAATTTCGTTTATAGCATTAAATAGACAAGATTTATTCTGGAAATGCATCATAATTAGCGATTAAACGGATATCTGGTACCCGGCGTGTTTTTTACGATATTAACGCATTGACCTATTATATTATTATGAGAGTGACGTCGGCTCCCATAGTCCTGAGTCGCACCGTATCCGCCCTCCCCGCCTCGTCTTTTTGGTCCCAAGTTCGATGCGATGCCACGCCACATTGCCCCCACAGCGCATCACATAGCATCACCCCAATGATACATACATACATAGACTCACGCCTGTTTCTCATAGGGTTAGGCAGAGACAACGGACTTCCACCTGCCACGATCCTTACACGCCTCTATGGCCTACTTCATTCTCATTTACTTCTAACCGGGCCTTTCTCGAGATTATCTCCACCTTGATCTGAAAAAGTTCGCTAAGGCCTTCCCTCCCACCTGTGCCACTCTACTATTCACACTCGCCATGTATATACCCCGATGATTTTCAAAATAAATAAATAAACCTTCAAGTTATACCACCCATTTAAATTTATACTATTTTAGTACAGTCGTATTTCATGTCACAAGTTGAAACACCACAGTATGCCGAAATCAAACCAAAATCCTGGACAAAACCGTGAGCACGCAAACTCGCGATTTTAGTTTGCTCTTTACAATTACCATATTGAGAAACCGACCGAACAATAAAAATATCGCGCCGTATAGAATTGTGAAACTCTTCAAGGGTAATACATAGTTATAGGTGTATCTTTGGCGTGTACAAAAATGGGGCACGCTAAACTTTCAGACAGATGCGTGGTCTATAGAGTTCTAGTCTGGGCTCTACATTCACTGCAGTTTTCACATAGCGAACAGTCTGGTTTTGGCCGTCACTTCATTAATGCGGTAACGAAGTATTATCATCATTTGTATTATGATAAATAATTACAACATTAATTTATACAGAACAATAATTATTTTGTCAGTTTATTGATTTTTAAGGCGAACCAACGTGACCCAATAGTGTCAACTTTTATTATAAAATTTAATTGAAATGAGAGATTTGAAGCTTCTGTTGCCACTTTAATGTGCACGTTCGTTAAACACAGTTCACATGATCGCATGGCATTAGTGCGATTATAAATCGCAACACAATTAGGGCTGGGGCATAGGCTGCGCGCAAGCAAGGCAGCACACGGCAAAGCAAATGTTGCGATGTATGATAAATGATAATGTATAGAGATAAATGATAATGTATGTAGCACCGATACACAAAAAATGCCTAACTGGACACTGGCAAAACATCTTAACAGAATCTGTTGCCATCTGATGCCATTATAAAAATACTAAAAAACGTTAGTGGCGTTAAAAAATATTATATTAAATTACGGTAAACTGTAGATTGACAAAGGGGCATTTTTTTCTATTACTACAACCTGCAATAACATTTTTCAGTATAATTTGTGTGTGGAATATATATCATTATGGGCGTCACAGGAATGAAAGAGATACTGAATGCATACGTTCGAGAAAAACAATCAACATGAGCAGTAGAGGGTGCGATCAACACCAACGCTACAAACACAGTCTCCATATTAAATATATTTGACACTTTACATATTATTTACTAACTGTTTTAAGCTAAATTGCCTCGCCTGGTTCTTAGCATACGGCTAGAGTTACTGTTTATGTACATAGTAGTATAATATGATAGCGCGGCTGTTTGATACGCTCTAAATGAATTCCGCGCGGAGCCGTGCGATTATAATATTGTGTGTGATTGTTGTGTGTACTTACGCAGTGATCTACATATTATTATGTACATTTAATCTGACAAAAATGTATTGTATAATAGCTGTACATTTTTTTATACTAAACAATTGATGACTGGAAACTGTCTGAGAAACAAGTAGTCTGTATGAAAATCAATTTAGTATAGTTAATTAAATTATTTTATGAAGCGCGAGTTGTCCATGAAATATAATGGACCATTTATAGTATTAATCGATAGTTTCCAGTTTTGCTTAAATCAGGGGAAAATCCAGACGACGGAAGTTGGTAAACATCATAAAAATACTTTTTTTTATAGATTTAGTAACAATTTTAATCAATACTTTAACCTCATAAAATGTTTAATTTATTAAAAAAGACAGGTCCCTCAAAGCTTCTATGGTTTAAGATTTCCCCATATTGTCCCATGAAAAACCACCTATATACATAATAAGAGAATAAAAAAACATTTAGAATAACAAGAATAATTTACGTATTCAAAATATTACGATTAATGTGTAAATGGGCGACTTAACACTTGCTTTAGATCTTATTTAGTAATGGTAGTTAGTTATTCTGTTGTCATCAGAGTAAACTAAACCCCAGATAATTGTCAAGTTCATTCAGTTTTATTTCATATTGAACACTATGACACGATAAACAAATAGATGAATCTCACTGAATATAGTTTAAGTACCTACTATCGTTGAACTAAAATTCATTAGGTCCGTTCATTGCAAATATATTTGACAGGAGAGTAAAACTATTTTGAGTTTAAGTTTAGTTGGTGACAACAGAGACTAATGAAAGGGATATTGAAATTTTATAAATACAACTTCATATGGAATAAATCAACTCATTTGTGCACGTAGTTCTATGTGTACATTATGTGTTTCCATAGACAATTACTGTGAGCCTGTTTATATACATACATATATAGAACGCGGGCTGATGCTTCAATGTAACACAAATCGTCACTACATATTTACAAGCTCATACACACACAGCAGACCGTGCACAAATGAGCCGAATTGTCCACAATATTACAATTACAAACAATACATACATCAAGTATTTTAATATCACAATGGTATTGCAAAATTTTATGGATGTACCCAATGTTCATACAAGGTATTTAAAGAGAAAATATATAAAGGTGATAATACCTTAATTTTATTTTCATATTTCACAATGTTTGCTTTCTATTTGTATTCTTTTAAAATACAACAAACTCGCTTATGCAAATCGCTATAATATAAATATAAATCCTATCATAACTCATATAATCTGTAATTGTGTGAAATCATTTCTCGCACCATTCAACTTTGTGTGCAGTATACAAAGTACAATGCGTATGACTTTTAATTAGACGGATTTAGACTAGTACTATAATGTGATCTTAAAATCTAAGTGAGGGAATAAATCAAACATAACGCAATAACTGGCACACACGCTAAGCATTACATATTTGCACTACCACTAAAACTGTCTGATTATCACGTCATCTAGCTTACTGACTAATTAGGAATAACACTTATGAAACTAAAAAGCATATTTGTATCGTCCACTTGTCCTGACATTGACCCCAGATTGTTTTATATACATACAGGCAATGTGTGGTCGAGCCGTAACGCCACATCCTTAAGAATGTTCTGAACATGTTTTTTCCACGTAAACAATGCTTACATCGACCCGCGAAGAGGCAGCTGGAAACAAAATAATCAATGGTTACTTTTGTACATAAATTATATAACATTTAATTGATAATAGAAATAGATAAATGAATTGTTTTACCTGTACATCGCAGAGCGCAGGGCATCACAGAGCGCAAATCACAAATCGCATAGCGACAGCATAGTGCAAGATAATAAGTAGGTAAATGGAAAAATGAAGGCGTTAAATAAGGACACAATCGAAAAAATCTTTATTAAATGACTATATCAGGAACTTTGGATTTAACATCAGTTTAAAAAATATTTGATCCCTCAATGTCACATTAAAGTTAAAAATACGTTTCAATATAAATTAATGATGTTGGGTGACCATTACAAACTATATAAAGCTATTAAATATAAAGTCTAATCAGGTACATTGGCAGAAGGCTAAAAATGGTATTAATATTAAATCACCTAAGAATTCGTTTACGACTCACAACAGGACAACACAACTGAGGTAACAAGAGGAAAAATACAACAATCGCATTATATTTTATAAATAAGGCCTCCTTTACGGGATCCTGTATATATAAGGAATTAATTTGATTAAGTCAAATGTAGAAGTCAAGGTAGAAAGCTGGCTAAAAAAATACTACAAATAATATTGGTAGTCATACTGGCAAAATATTTTTTAGTTCAATATTGATGGCCTTAACCATGAATCGAAAAACTAATGATATCATGATTTTGTAGTTGTAAAAAATTATACTTCGGAGGCAGTTGAGACCAAGCCTTGGCAATTAGTTTTGACATAGCAAAGGCCTTTCGATCCGGCTTGGCACAAAGCTTGGGGTTGCTTTAGTATCCGGTTGCAAGCGAAATAGTGCGGGAGGGGCGGGAGGGGGTTGAGGGGGAGAGGTATAACCCCCCCTGAAAGGGGGGAGGTGCGGAAACCAATAGTTTAGGATATATGATTTTTTTAAGTTCCAGGTTTCTGCTTACAATATTTTAGCACATATTGATATTTTCGATGTGGTCACGGGTTATTTTTCATAGGGAGAAGGAGGAAAGTCACAGTTTACTTTATATTCAAAGTTAAAAAAATCTGTAACAATTGCTTATGAAGTAAGTAATAACAACAAGGCGTAGTTGCCGGGGCTACTACTTTTTGGGTGGTTTAAAAAAAAATAACCACGAAGGGGATGGCAGGGTCTGCTCGCTCGCTTCGCTCGCTCACTGACCCTGCCATCCCCTTCTAACCTAATTTGTCCGAGTCGGGGTGCTCCAGATCCCGAGCTCGCTTCGCTCGCTCACGCGTGCATAAGCCTCGGTTTGTGAGGTTCCTACTTCTGGATGGTTAAGAAAAAAATAACCACCACCAATATCAATAAGGTAAGCAGGTCGAATGGGAGATAATAAGATCACAATAAAAACACAGCCGGCACTCAACAACAATGAAAGTAGGTAGTTGTGAATAGGAAAATAATAATTATAGTAGTATTGTAAAGAAAAAAAAAACGTTCCAGTAACGCGAGCACAAGATATTAAGCATTTCGTTTTGATATAACTACTTGTCAGAAAGAGACAGGATTAGTCGCGTTCCACGTTCAATGACATTTGTCTCCTTCTAATTCAATATTAGTGTGTTTACAACTGTAATAACCTACAAAACTTTAAAAATTAATTTCACAAAAACTATGCATTTCCGCATAATAAACTGCTAGCATTTGTTAATACGGACTAGTGTCTAACGTTTACTATAAAAATTATCAGCAAATTCCTGCACCCGGATACTAAAGCCAACCCCAAAGCTTTCTTCCTTCGGCCTTCTTATATTATCAAAATCAGTAGACCCGGCCACGCGTTGCTGTGGCTATGGTATATGTTAAATTATATTATTGTATGCGCCATCTCAATAGATTGTGATATCCAATGATACTTACTCAATTGAGCCGATATATTACCTTACACCGCCATCTGTTAGAATAACAAATAATTTGCAAAAAAAAATTATCATAAAAAAAAGTGTATGTCTCGGGACGCTCGACAGAAGTGATAACTTAAACTAATGTGGGTTAAAGTGAGAGCGGAGGAGCCTGCCTACTGCTGCCGTATGCGTGAGAGAAAGGGAAGCCAGACAGAGTGGCGCCGTAAAGCGTTACGTTACGGCGCCACTCTGTCTGGCTTCCTTAACGCGTTACGTGTCCGGTCGAAGCCGTGTCAAAGTAGTGTCAAAGACGTGTTGAAGTCGTGTCGAAGTCGTGTTGAAGTCGTGTCGAAGTCGTGTTAAAGTCGTGTTAAAGTCGTGTCAAAGTCGTGTCAAAGTCATGTCTAAGTCGTGTTAAAGTCGTGTCAAAGTCATGTCAAAGTCGTGCCAAAGCCGTGTCTAAGTCGTGTTAAAGTCGTGTCAAAGTCATGTCAAATTTGTGCCAAAGCCGTGTCAAAGTCGTGTCAAAGTCATGTTAAAGTCGTGCCAAAGTCATGTCAAAGTCGTGTCGAAATCGTGTCAAAGTCGTGTTAAAGTCGTGCCAAAGCCGTGTTAAAGTCGTATCAAAGTCACATCAAAGTCGTGTCGAAGTCGTGTCAAAGTCGTATTAAAGTCGTGCCAAAGCCGTGTCCAAGTCGTGTCAAAGTCGTATCAAAGCCGTGTCAAATTCATGTCAAAGTCGTGCCAAAGCCGTGCCAAAACCGTGTCAAAGTCGTGTCAAAGCCGTGCCAAAGTCGTGTCAAAGTTCAAAGTCGTGTCAACGTCGTGTCAAAGTCGTGCCAAAGCCGTGTTAAAATCGTGTCAAAGTCGTGTCAAAGTCGTGTCAAAGTCGTGTCAAAGTCGTGTCAAAGTCGTATCAAAGTCATGTCAAAGTCGTGCCAAAGCCGTGTCAAAGTCGTGTCAAAGTCGTGTCGAAGTCGTGTCAAAGCCGTATCAACGCCGTGTCAAAGTCGTGTCAAAGTCATGTCAAAGTCGTGCCAAAGCCGTATCAAAGTCGTGTCAAACTCGTGTCGAAGTCATGTAAAAGTCGTATCAAAGTCGTGTCAAAGTCCGGTCGAAGTCCGGTCCAAGCCGACTGGTCACTGTGTGGCGCCACCTGGGACTTCGAAATTATCGATGTTCCAGGGAGGTCGGCTAACGCTGGCTGGTCGATGGACCGCTCGCGTTACGGAACGTTTCGGTTCACCCTCCCATAAGAAGTTATCACTTCAAAAATAGTCATAATATGAGTGTCAAATACAAATATATACACCTGCAAGCCAATATATATACTAAACATTTATCAAGGACGGTATTCGCATAGCACCACGAAAATAATACATTGTACATTTCTAATTTTTAAGTATTTCCGTTATGGATATGGTTCGTCTTATTACAATAATAGTATATTTCTTATAATACTGTTCATTAGTCAACTAAATCGTCAGTCTTATCGTAACTCACTCTTAAACTATACTGATTGTAGACATTATAAAGGAGCACCTAGGTTCACTAATACCGAACTACTTAAACTACACACAAAACATTTCCTTACTACACTAGGGTCCAATTCGATCAAACCAAAAAAAAAGTAAATTGTGAGATACTCTCGAGTAAGTAAGTAAAGCACCCATTTACACCACCGATCTCGGCCAAGTAGAAAAAAGTTAGCTAGTGTGGCGATTAAGTTATCACATTAAATGATACCACGTATACTACATGTCATTCTTTAACCATACACAAGAAATTAATGAAATACCTACGATATCTTAGTTAAGGGAAATTTTTTTCTGATTTAACATTTGAGAACATCATGTAAATGCGTAAGGATATCACCTAACAAATACTGGTAGGTCAATGAACCACGAGCGGACATTCGTGAGATATGATCGCAGCGATAGGTACTTTACCTATCGCTGCGATGTCGCCGTTTTTACAGGTCATTGAACTAATATTTAACAAGGTGTTTTATTTCGCGGCAAATTGTAAGGTATTTATTTTGTTTCAATTTTGCATATTTTTATTTTAGGTATAAATGTTTATTTTATTCTTTGAACAAACTTATATCAACTAGTTTTAACCGCTGTATCATTTAATGTGATAACCAAATCGCCACTCGGCATACTGGCAACACCATGTTTATGCTGCGTTAATACGACCAAATTATTAAACAAAAGTAATGTATTCATATTCATTCATTCGTCATTCACTCACTCAAGTTATCTCGATTATTGCTTACTACCGGGTTTTCGTGGTAAAACACCGAGTGACTTACAGTTAAAATATGAAGACGGGTACAAATATTCTCTAGGGTAAAGTTTGTTCGAATTGGAACTAATAATAATATTAATAACCTATGGCAAGGCAGTCATTGAAGAGCAATGCTATAAAAACAGGTAACAACATTCGCAATGGCACGATATAAATTCGCATTTTATGTAAAGTAAAAATACCTATAGACTAACATTATCATGTATTCGCTGGGTGCGTAAGGCATAGTGGGGGACACAAAAGTGATGTCAGCGCTCGCTGCGGACAATACAGAACTACGGGTGGCTCTTTATTATCTATGACCATAACAATAACACGTGTGTCAGTTTAATTAAATAAATAAAATAAAATGGGTCATCAAAGTTGTTGTGTAGTCGATTGCAAAAATACTAGTAGGAATAGTAATTGTAAATTTTATAAGTTTCCGGTTGCCAAGTGGAAATTAAATCAGCGAAAAAAATGGATAACTGCTGTTAAAAGGCAAAAGTAAGTATTACTATTGTATGTCGTGTAAGAAAACGGAGTAATAATTTAATTAATATTTTTTTGTAAAGTATTGATGGATCGTTATGGTCTCCAAAACCTATGGATGTTATATGCAGTGAACACTTCATTGGTGGTGAAAAATCAGATGTTGAATCAAGTCCTAATTACGCTCCAACTATTTTTCCATCAGTTTATAGAAGACGTAAAGTCAACGAATCCACAGTTTTGAGTAGGTACGTAAAAAAATTAAGTTTTGATTAAAATATTTAGATTAATAGAAATAATCGACTAAAAATGTAGACATATTATTTGATATAGTTAATGATTTAGCAATACCTGTTTTATTTAATTTAATTTTTATTTATATTATCGTAATTTATTTATTTAGACACAAACGCTTCATGGACAGGAGAATAATAAAAAAGTCAACGGCTGAGATAGATCCGGTGATGAATATTACAGAACCGTCTGAAATAACTGATCAACCTAATACATCCATGAATCAAACGATGGATCAAGCCTGTGAAGCGAATATATATTTTACCTCCAATGTATCATCAAAAACATTTATTTGTAATCGTTATGTAAGCAGTAACAAATGTGATGCTGAGACACAAACAGATATTCTAGAATCGTCGACGTCAAATATCATTACAAATAAAAAATTAGTTAACAAGGAGTGTGGTACACCTCATAGAACGTTTGCTGACCAAGAAACTCAAATAACCAACACGTTTCACGTTCTTTTTTTCAATTTTTCAAGTCTTTTTCAATAACTATTTGACATCCAATACATGTTTATTTTCTCAAAAGAGCCACCGTAAGTTGTATCGTTAGATGGCGCTGGAGTCACGCACCCAGCGAATATAAACCAATGCTTAAAATAATATTACTTTTATCAATAAGGCAGGTATGGCGCTAAATTATTATCAGTCTTATTCACTTATGGCCGGCGCTCATAGACGGCATGGCACGGCATGGCATGGCAAAGGATTTTATTACTAATCAAGTTATTTTGAATCTTATTGCCACGAGTTTAGAATTCACGTTACTTTATTTCAATACCACAGTGCCGCGACGTGCCGCGGGATGCTGTGGCATGACGCGACGCGCCGCGGGATGCTCCGGCCAGACGTGTTATGCCGTTTCATTCCACGGATTGCCGCGGTGCGCGAGAGAGAGAGAGTGGCTGGGCATTCAGCAGGATGCCACGGCATGCCACGGGACGCCGCGGGATGCCGCAGCATGACCTGCCGTGCCATGCCGTGCCATGCCGTCAATGAGCGCCGGCCCTTAACATGCTAATATGAGATCTATGTTATCAATATTATAGGTCGGAAATAAATATTATATATACCTAAAATGTTAAATACACTCGTAATATTTAGTGACGAGTCTTTCATAAATTTGGTGAGATCGCAGCATTATAAAATTATATTTATATATATCCTAAACTATGCATATTGCTTAATCTTTGTTCAGAATAATATTGAGGCTTCGAATAAGACTAAATACAATATTCATATCTAAAATATCGTGAATATCTAAATTCGAAATTAGCTAGATTTGGCAACCATTACATATATTATAATTAATTAAATCAATAGTCGAAATGCATTAACTTGATTTAGAAACATTATCAATTAATTTCCATCAGCAGTGGGAGCTTTAAAATATTTTGTTAATTTACAAACATGCGTCTAATAACGACCACGTACAGGAAATATGTTTTAATAAACGTAATAAATTTAACGTTCTCTACGTGATCAAATCAGAAATGAGGAGATCCGTAGAAGAACGAAAGCCACCGACATAGCCCAGCGGATTAGCAAGCTGAAATGGCAGTGGGCAGGCCACATAGCTCGCAGAACCGATAACCGATGGGGCAGAAAGGTTCTGGAATGGAGGCCACGTTCTGGCAAGCGCAGCGTTGGACGTCCACCTACAAGGTGGACAGACGACCAGATAAAGGTCGCAGGATGTCGCTGGATGCAGGCCGCTTCCAACAGGTCGGTCTGGAAATCTTTGGGGGAGGCCTATGTTCAGCAGTGGACGTCTTGTGGCTGATGATGATGAAACGTAATAAAATTCTATGACCGCCAGCATCTGATTACATACAGTGCCGGACATATAAATTACAAACACCAAGTATGACTTTAACTTTTAGTCCAAATATCATGATAATTAATATATTTCTTATAAAATTATATTTAGTTATTTATCAATATTGTATCAACATAGAGAGAGCTACTTTAAAAAAATTAAAATCAAATGAGTCAGCCGTAAGAGATTTGATATTCGCTGACAAGCTAAAAATCTTGCAAGACACATTAAAATTTTACTGAATCTGTGAAACCAGCTTTGGAAAACAGGAATATGGCTAAAAACTAGAAAGAGTGGCTTTTGATACCGCTACACAAGAAAGGGTCTACTAAAACCCGTGGAAATTACTGACCCAACTGTTTTAAATTGGCTGGCTTAATATTATTTTATTTCATATATAATTTTTTACCAGTTTTTACGGTTGTATCATTTCAAAAACTGACAATAATACTTGATGATGCGATACACTATTTACAAATAGATATTTGTACTAAAAGTAAAAGCATATTTAGTGTAAACTAGATGATCCGGTCAACTTCGTATCACCTACATATAATTGTGTAAAATGTGGTCAAAACTTAATACAAATGTTTCATTTACATACATTAAATGCAATTAAGTGAGCTACTGCACCATTGCACGTGAGGTAGCCCGTCGCACATTTAATTGACTCCGACGACCAAGTCAGGTCGTCTTCCACCTCCCCCCTGTGGGACAGTCCTGTCCCTGTCTCTGTCCTGCACTGTACTGTCCTGTCCTGGACAGGGACAGGGACAGGACAGGGACAGGACAGGGACAGGGACAGGGACAGGGACAGGGACAGGAACAGGGACAGGATAGGGACAGGACAGAACAGGGACAGGGACAGGAAGGGAAGGGACAGGACAGGGCAGGACAGGACAGGTACAGGGACGGTACAGGGACAGAACAAGGACAGGACAGGGGCAGGACAAGACAGGGCAGGGAGAGGGCAGGGACAGGACAGGACAGGACAGGATAGGAAAGGGACAGGACAGGAAAGGGACAGGGACAGGGCAGGACAGGGACAGGACAGGATATGACAGGGACAGGGGCAGGACAAGACAGGGCAGGGACAGGACAGGACAGGAAAGGGACAGGGCAAGACAGGGACAGGACAGGCACAGGGACAGGGACAGAACAGGATAGGACAGGAACAGGGACAGGATAGGGACAGGACAGGACAGGGACAGGACAGGACAGGGACAGGGCAGGGACAGGACAGGACAGGGACAGGTCAGGGACAGGGCAGGGCAGGGCAGGACAGGACAGGACAGGACAGGACAGGCCAGGCCAGGGACAGGACAGGGGCAGGGCAGGGACATGACAGGACAGGTACAAGGACAGGACAGGTCAGCGACAGGACAGGACAGGGCAGGACAGGACAGGACAGGGACAGGACCGGGACAGGACAGGGCAAGGACAGGACAGGGACAGGACAGGGACAGGGACAGGGACAGGGACAGGGACAGGGACAGGGACAGGACAGGACAAGAACAGGACAGGGACTGGGACAGGACAGGGACAGGACAGGAAAGGGTCAGGACAGGAAAGGGACAGGGACAGGGCAGGGACAGGATAGGACAGGACAGGACAGGACAGGTACAGGGACGGTACAGGGACAGAACAAGGACAGGACAGGGGCAGGACAAGACAGGATAGGACAGGACAGGGACAGGACAGGCACAGGGACAGGACAGGTACAGGGACAGGGACAGAACAGGGACAGGACAGGACAGGACAGGAACAGGGCAGGGACAGGACAGGTCAGGGACAGGGCAGGGCAGGACAGGACAGGCCAGGACAGGGACAGGACAGGGGCAGGGCTGGGACATGACAGGACAGGGACAGGACAGGTCAGGGACAGGACAGGACAGGGCAGGACAGGACAGGGCAGGGCAGGACAGGACAGGACAGGACAGGACAGGGACAGGACCGGGACAGGACAGGGACAGGACAGGACAGGGACAGGACAGGGACAGGGACAGGACAGGGACAGGACAGGACAAGAACAGGACAGGGACTGGGACAGGACTGTCCCACCGGGGGGAGGTGGAAGACGACCTGATTTAGGTCGTCGAAGTTAATTAAATATGCGATGGGCAACCTCACATGCAATGGTGCAGTACCTCAATTAATTGCATTTAATGTAAATAAAACATTAGTATTCAGTTTTGACCACATTTTACACAAATATATGTAGGTGATACGAAGTTCACCGGGTCATCTAGTACAATTATAAAAATATTATCTATCGCAAAAGTATCTATATTAATAACATTTTCGCAAAGTTAACTTTTGTAGAGGAGTACATACCTCTCAGTAGACGCTATTGATACGGTGGATAAAAAGGTGGTTGAGGAGGATATTGTCCCAACATATATTGGTTAAAATTTTGCACACCGGTCGCATTTGCAACAGGCAGGTTCGGTCTTGCAGATGTGTGTGGCATGTTGAACGTTTGATTGGTGTGCGGCATTGCTGTAAAGAGATGAAACGTTTAAATGCGAGTTTTGGCGAGGTGAAATGCTGAGAATGAGTAGTGGACTCACCGGTGGAGGTGGAGGGGTACTGCTGCGCGTAGAAGGGGCGCACGGGTGGCGGCGGCACGGCGGGCTGGTACGCGCTGGGCATGTAGGAGCCGGGCGCCGCCGAGGCGGTGGGGCTGGGGGGCGCGGGGGGCGCGGGGGGGCCCGCCGGGAACCGCGGCACCACCACCTCGTGCGCGGGGCGCTCCGCCCGCTGCCCGTTCAGCAGCGAGTGCAGCCCGTTCATGGCGCTGCTCGCGACGGATGACGTGCTCGGCCGCGGCTCGATGGTGAGATGGTCGCTCGCTCTCGACTCGGACAGGGGACTCCTGTCTGCTCCCGATGTAGACGTGGCTGAAATTCAACGTTGATCGGCATTCTCATACTTACATCTTGGCTACTTATTACAAGCGATATTATTAAGAGTTTAATGCTTTTTACCCAACACCATATTAGATTTCTACATGAATTGTATCACTGTTAGTTTTAGTGTCGGTTTTAAAGTTAGAATACGTTTTGTAACAACCGTAACTTTAAATTATAGTAACGAAAGATGTGTGTTTGACGCCCACCAATAATATAGTTTGAATTTCTTAAAATTGATTCACTCGCGACTATAATACACCCAGATTCGGTGTCCGTGGTGGGGGCAAAAGCGTTTTGGGCAAGTTTTGAGAACGTCTACCATAAATGAGTATTACTGTATCTCATTCGATAATGGAATATGTAGGGAGGAATAAAATTTTGATAGCTTTGGTGGAAAGGCAGCCTTATTTTATTGTAGAATACGTGAGAAATATGGCGAATATTTTACTCACTCGTACGGAACAATTCTAAAACTGTCTGCAAAATGTCCGGCGACGTGTTGCTAACGTTCGATCTTGTCCGGCTCGCAGCACTGAGCGATAATAGGATATCGTCATCGGTGTTCACGGACGAATGGCCCTGTACATAATAACAAACACATATGTAAAGGCAAATTTCGCTAGGAAATTGATCGATTTATTATAACATTATTTGCGGCGAAATACATCTGCTTTGTAATTGCGTGCACGACTTATATGAAACCGACACACGCCAGACGCGTTATTAAGAAAATCCATGTACATGGAAAATAAACTCCTTTCACGGTGAATGCACTACTTCGCACCTGAATCTACAGTTTTAAGTCTACATTTTCAAAAAATTACAAAATACTTAAATTAGTGTGTACTTACCAAGCCAAACGAGTGACCAAGTTGGGACAAAATATCTTGAGCCGGTATAGAAGTGGCTGGCCTCTGAAAATGCGGCAATGATTAGTTCTGAACTACCCAATTTACTGTTCATCGAAAATATCTGTGGACCCGTCAGATTCCGTCAGTCAATTCCTAATCTGCCTAAATGACGAGACGAGCAGGTCGCTCGGCTAATGGTAAGCACCACGCCCACAAGTACAACACCACTCAAAACTTTCAATTACAAGTATTGCATGGCACTGAACTACGCTCGTCACACCGATATATAGAAAGTTACATTACAGATGGCTGATCACATCTAATTTAAAAAGTGGGCGCCTTTATATTATTCTGTTTTAAGTCCCATTGTTTTCAAACTATTCAACGTCAAAATATATAGTACAAGATCCCGGAAAACATTGACCTTCACCCATCTGTTTACCAGATCAAAATAACATGTTAGGGTATAAAATGTATTGCTGAACACGTACCAATAGGGTTGCCTAAAAAAATATGGTCAAGGATATGATTAATTAACATTTTAAAAAATATATTTTTTTTATAATTTCCCTGACTTGCTTACCAAAAAAATTTAACCTTCAATGAAAAGTGTACAATGTTTTCTATCTGTAAAAAATAGGTTGCCTACCTTTTTCTGGCCACTACTACCTGGTTGCCGTGTGCAAACAGGTTACTAAAAAGTGGTAATTGCGGTCATCTTCATTGAAGGTTCATTTATTTGGTGAGCAAGTCAGTGAAATAATATATTCTTTTTATTTTTTTTTTCATTCGCAAAACCTATCCTTGACCATATTTTTTAGGCAATCCTATTGGTATGTGTTCAGCAACACCTTTTATACCCTAAAATATTATTTTCATCCGGTAAACAGATGGGTAAAGGTCAATGTTCCGCGGGATCTTAGACCAATATGTCCAAAAAATTTGCTGCAACCGAAAGTTTTCAAACGTTTATCCTTTAGAATGTATAATTTCTTTTGCTGTAAATTTGATTTGAAATAATTGGGAGTGAGGAACTAGGCGACCTGATAAAGGTCGCAGGAAGTCGCTGGATGCAGGCCGCTTCCAACAGGTCGGTCTGGAAATCTTTGGGAGAGGCCTATGTTCAGCAGTGGACGTCCTGTGGCTGATGATGATGAGGAACTAGGAGTTAAGTGGATTATGTGGTGGACCAAATCCGACCTAGCCACACCTTTTTCTACTTCCATGAGATCCTTTCGGTCGAGCTCAATGCCGATCCCGGCAAAAGGCCACGTGGCCTCACGCGACCGACAAATCGCTTCCCCGGACCTCCCTTAGAATCTGCACGGTGCTTCTTGCCGGGATAAACCGTCCCATCTCATTGCGAACGCTGCAATGTGACTTGCCGATACGACTCACTATGACGAGTATCCATCCAGCGAGTTATAATTACCATCAGGTATTCCGCCTGCAATGTGGACAGACGACCTGATAAAGGAAATCGCTGGATGTACGCCACTTGTAACAGGTCGGTCTGGAAATCTTTGGGGGAGGCCTTTGTTCAGCAGTGGACGTCCTGTGGCTGATGATGATGATGATTCTTCCATTGGCACTAAGATCATGGCCAGCAGCAAAAACAAAGGTTTGATATATTGTTTATGAGATAAAAATTATTTTTTATACTGGTGCTTCTGAAGCGGTATCTCTTCACCATTCACCACTTACTTTACAAGTTATTAATTATTACTGTAGACAATAGGCCTATACCTAGTAGTGGGTGGATAAAGGTTGATGATGATTATGGATATATATACCTCCACATACTCGTCCAATATCTGGTACAACTCCGGACTTACTATTGTTCTCAATAGCAATCTACCATTTTCGTAATCTTCTAACTTTTTCTCCAATAATAAGGTTTTATATTCTTTTTCGTATTTTAACTTTTGTAATTCCTGGCGATACAGCTCGAACCTGCGAAAATAAAAATGCTCGTTATACTCATCAACCTCGAAACGATAGTAAAGACGAGTTCCGTGCGGCACGCGGTTATACTTTGTTCTCGGGGCCCTTCACTATTACTGTGATACGGGAACGGGGCGCAAAGAACGCCCGTGGTACGTTCTTACCATTCACCACTTTCTCTCGTAAGCAATTTTATAATAACCAACAGGTTTTTATCATTACCGCCATGTTTATTCTGCTCGTTATATCTCAATGGCTGAAATGACTTCATATTTAAATTTGTTGTAATTGTAGTTTTTAAGTGGTGCATTATGTTTTCGAATTGACTTTTTTTCGGAAAATTTATTATATTATAGGCAATAATTAATAAATGTTACGTTCGCATCCAGATCACGGATAGAAATAATATCTATTTGGAATACGCATGTAAATGTTATGCGATTTACTCATTCCTGAAGGAACACAACCGAGATCAAAGCATTCGCGTCCTGCACGGATATCGCCTAATTAATTATATAAAAAAATTAAGACGCCAAATCATTACTTAGTTCGAACATAAACGTTTTTAATGTTTTTCAATACACGGAAAATATGAAGTGAAGCATTTTAGGCAATTTTATTTCGCTTCTATTATTGTTACTGTTTCCGCAGTGCAAATGTTCAAAATCTATAAATTTTATTACAAAAACCGCATTGGACATCAGAAATTACTTTAGATTTGCGACGCGATATTGAATAACAGTGAACTGCATCAGACGCAAAGTGAAAGGAGCACTGAGAATGTTTTTTACATTAATTTAAAAGAACACACGTTACTTTGTACCAAGTATATAAAAACAAGAAATCAACACAACGAAGCAATGCAGACGAAAGATTTATTTCTATTGACCACATGATTATAATAAAAATGCGTCGAATTAAAGAGTGGAATTGAAGTAACTGATTGATTTCAATGTGTTCGACTCGTCGGTCTAGTGACTGTATGTGTGTGTGTGTGTGTGAAAGCAGCTGCTTATATGCGCGTTTTATATACAGCGATTGAACGCAGAACGACACCAAAATGCGATGTAGCATCGATGCATACCCCATTTGACTAGAACAATTCCAACATATATAGGAAAATTAAACGACTTTTTTACTGGTAACATTAATGGCAACAATGTTAATTTATTTTAAATTATGTACTTTTGTTGGAATATATAATATGATTATAGGTAGATATAGTTAAGACTTAAAATTTACTCCCGTTTTTTAATTTGATGAGTTTTTTTTTCAATAAATTTCCCATTCGTCGACAGGCTACTGAAAACATTTCATAAACAGGTTGTCTCCTAACAGCTGTATTTAGTGACCATTGGATCTACGTATATCCTACGGTGTATACGGATTTCGGAAATATCGATGCGTTCAACGAAAAAAATCAACATGACAAGGCGCGCAATTCGTGTGCTTGTTGGTAAACGTTACGCCCGCCCATAAACAGAACCAATGCCAATCAGAACTTGGAATTGTGAAGTATATAGCATGTTATACACTGGACTGCGCTCGTCACCCACCGAGACATAAGATGTTGAGTCACAGGCCTTAATTTAGTGTCCTTTAAACCGGAATACAACAATGGTTACAACACAGCGGAAGGACCTACCCAGACGGCCACTCGCATGCGAGGGACTTATGGCCTAGTGTCTCACTTCGTGTTTGTATAAACGTTTCGAGGTTTTAGGAGTAGAACCAATATTTTTTAGTAAAATGCTTGCACAATCGAGATATACGTACGTCCTAATCAGACCTTTTTTTTAACTTCTATGTTATTTGTATCTTCATCAAATTGATATCTATAGCAAAAAGTTACGCGAACTAAGACAAAGGACTGTGTGGTGGATTACAAAGCGATTGTATTATAAGTGTTCATATTGTCACACTGGGACACTTGACCCTTACAAGGATAAAAGAAAGGTCGATACATTTCAGATTGACGTTTCTCATTCTAAAATACTTTATCTTGTTGCACTGTAAAAAAAATACCGACACTTTATTAGTTTCTTCGACCAAAATTAATTAGATGATTAATTCTAATGACAATCGAATACTTAACAAATATAGACCAGAAGAAGACCTGCCAGAAAAAATATAGAAGTACGTTAAGTGTGAAAGAGGGGATTTTTGAAGTGATAACTTCTTATGGGAGGGTGAACCGAAACGTTCCGTAAACCGAGCGGTCCATCGACCAGCCAGCGTTAGCCGACCTCCCTGGAACATCGATAAGTCCCAGGTGGCGTCACACAGTGACCAGTCAGCTTGGACCGGACTTTGACTCAACTTCAACCGGACTTTGACCGGACTTCAACCGGACTTTGACCGGACTTTAACCGGACTTTGACCGGGCTATGACCGGACTTTGACCGGACTTTAACCGGACTTTGATAGGGCGTTGACCGGATTATGACAAACTTCGACAGGGCTTTAACCGGACTTTGACAGGACCTTGACCGGGGTTTGACCGGGCTTTGTCCGGATTTTGACAAGACTTTGACTGGACTTTAACCGGATTTTGGCAGGACTTTGACCGGATTTAGACAAACTTTGACAGGACTTTGACCGGTACTTGACCGGACTTCAACTGGGCTTTAACCGGACTTAGACCGGACTTTGATAGGGCTTTGACCGGATTTTGACAAGACTGACAGGACTTTAACCGGATTTTGGCACGACTTTGACCGGTATTTGACAGGACTTTGACCGGATTTTGACAGGGCTTTGACTGGACTTTGACCGGTATTTGACCGGACTTTAACCGGACTTCGACAGGACTTCGATAGGGCTTTGACCGGATTTTGACAAAGTTTGACAGGACTTTGACTGGACTTTAACCGGATTTTGGCAGGACTTGAACCGGTATTTGACCGGACTTTGACCGGATTTTGACAGGACTTTGACTAGACTTTGACCGGATTTTGACAGGATTTTGACCGGTATTTGACCGGACTTCGACAGGACTTTGACCGGACTTTAACCGGACTTCGACCGGACTTTGACAGGACTTTGATAGGGCTTTGATCGTATTTTGACGAACTTTGACTGGACCTTGACCGGACTTTGACAGGACTTTGACTGCACTTTGACCGGACTTTGACCGGACTTCGACCGGACTTTGACCGGATTTTGACTGGACTTTGACAGGACTTCGACTGGAATTTGACCGGACTTTGACATGACTGACCGAACTTCGTAACGTAACGCGTTACGGCGCCACTCTGGCTTCCCTTTCTCTCACGCATACGGCAGCAGTAGGCAGGCTCCTCCGCTCTCACTTTAACCCACATTAGTTTAAGTTATCACTTCTGTCGAGCGTCCCGAGACGCACACTTTTTTTTAGCATTGCCAATGTCAAGTTATATTTTATAATCATACCGAGGATGTAGCACAAGAATCAATCAGTCACAGTTACTATAATCTACTCAGTATATCTGCATTGCAAGCATTTTATTGAATTACTATCACATGATTTATTATCAAAGTAGTTGGTCTGCCGCGCCGCGATTATGAAACAAAATGGAAATTGGTTTTAATCAAAATAGCAGTTAATTAAGTTTTCAACGATCGCGCTGCTGCTGAACATTTTTTAATGGTTTGCACGCGTAAGGGAGGCAACACTACACGTGGTAATCGCGCTGCTGTATCCCGCGGCTAATATTTAAGCACTAAAATTGCACTGCGGCTGCGATGCTTATATCCTACTGCGATTAAAATATAAACTTTATGTAGTTTAAGACATCTTGATTGTTCCGATACTTAAATCAACCATAAAAACCAAAATCAATGAACAATAAAATTGCTTTACAAATAATAAAGAATCATTATGAAAAAGTCGATATCGCTCAGCCTGTTAATTTAATTTATCAAAAAGAAAACTTGGATCCGTAACATTTTTATACTAAATATTGATCAAGTTAAAACCATCTTTGTCTTCTCAAAATTCGCTAAAAACTTAACTTAATGAAAAGAAGGCCAAACGCGCTTCGCTAAATAATTAATATCATGCATAGAAGTAGTGAGCAATGTTTGTATACCCAACCTGAGCTTCCGCTGCACGCAACTATCGCAGAGATCAATACCTTTGGAGCTGTCCGCTTTCCTCGCTTTGCTTGGTCCAGCTGAGAACAATATTGATGGATCGCCAAGCAAATCACATTGACTGTCTAGTTATCATATCACAAATATTAATATTACACGCTGACGATTTCCGTGCGACACACACAAACATTTTATATACCAAATTCAACTTCAACACTGCAGTGTTGATATGTTGTTTTTGTGTTGGTTGAAGGTTGAACAATTAATTAGGAAATATTAACATATTATGACACGATTTCATGAACGGTTACTGTTCCATTATATACTTTAGTAAAATAATATGTCACAACAACTTGTAACTTAATATATTTTCAAAGGAACAATAGCACGGAAATGTCAGCACAATATTATGATGAATTGTATAAATAAGTCTTATTAACTAGTACTGGATAATTTGAGGTATTTCAAAACAATTGGCATGTCAATAAAACAAACATTTTACATTAAATGGAAACAATTTCTGGATATTCATACAATATGATGTTAAAAAATGCTTCATACACTAATCTCTCCATCAGTTCTTATGACATTTAATAAAAACACTCTTAGCATGTTGGTAAACAGGCTATACTGCCCTTAGAGGAGATAATATTTTATGATCAGAACTATTTTGGTAATAATTTTGAGACAATTATAACAAAGGTTATATGTAAACACATCAGTGTGTTTCGCTATGCTCTGTTCCTTTTTTTAGAAATAGCATTAATTTCATTTTTAGGATGGTCGACTTTTGATCGCTTAGCTTTGAAATTAGTAAAAATTTGTAATCTCCATTTATGGGGAGTGCGGTATTAAGGTATTTTAAACAGTATATTACCTTCACAAGGCTCTGCATGTCGTTTCTGCGCTCCATTTGGATGTGGAGGCAAGGGTGGTGGTGGTTTACTAGCATCAAAGCTGTAGAATAAAACAGAATGCATCATTAACATAATTAAGCGAAAGTAGAACTTATGTATGTATCCCTGAAAATATGTCTAGGAAGGGTCAAAGCTTAAACAGAAGACAGACACCTGGAGATTTACGAGGTTTTTCACATCACATTTTGCAAACTCTGTGCAGTTTGATCTAACTTGAGAGATAGGATAGTTTATATTTTCATTTATAGTCACAATATTTGTAAATTGCAAATTATTAATTATCTGTGAGTTCCATAAGATTTTAACAGATGGAGGTGTAAGGTAATTTATCGGCTGGAGTATCCAATAAATGGTGTATACTGTATTGAATGGTTTACTACATACATAATCTAACATATACCTTAGCCACAGCAATGCGTGGCCAGGTCTGCTAGTCTTATATAAATAATAATTACTTTATAATTCCAATTTTTTATTTTCTGAATGAGATCAAAAATAATCTGTAACTTATAAACAGCTGAACAGATTTCCTTCAAATATAATTAAGAATAATGTTGATTTAAGTACCTTTCGACAAAACGAAAACATTCAAATTGATCCATTAGTTTAGGATTAGCTTAATTTTTTTTTATTGTAAAGTGGGGTGGATACTTGTCTATAGTTATGGAATAGGTTTGGTGTATAATTTCTGCTTATTTTGGACCAATAAAGTTTGTGAAATTAGATGCGAATAGCACAGCTATAGTACTATTTTAACATATTTTGTTTTACACATGGATATCCTAATTTTTGTTTAATATTTGAAATCAATGCTGAAATTATATAACAAGTAAAAAAAAAGTATCTTACTTAGGAGGCAATGGTAGAGGCGGCTGGTTAAGTGGGCACATAACAGCCGGCGTACTATGAGATGCACCTGCACAAAATTATACCTTAAAGAATTACTTTAATTATTACCGGTTTTCCCGAGCGACATAACTTGATGGTTGTTTGCGGCAGATATAGGGGTACATCCTTGTATCTCTGTGCCTGCATCGGTCATCCTCCTGTCCTGTCACAGGCCCCTCGATTTGCTTCTTACCTCTTTGGGAGTGTGAAGACCCATTTTTATAGGCCGGCATGATTCTTTGTTGGTGGTCACTGGTTTATTTTGGACTGCACTGCACTCATCATCAGGTGTAGTGCAGTCACTTTACTATGCCCAGTTAAAAAAAAACATATCTCATTATCATTGTTTTAATTTAAACTTTGAAAACACACACATTTTTAATACATCTGATTTGTTTATTGTTGTGTGCTCAAAAACTGTCTTGGGAGAGCAAAATGCAAATGTTTGTTCAAACTTTACACGCATGCTAAAATAACCATGCCACACTTTGTGAGTTTGTAATTGTGTATTTGAAACTATGTCTGGAGTGGGTATAACAGTTGGTATTGAATATGAAAATACAAGTTACTACTTACTGATCAATACTACAGAGCGACCAGGCAGTTAGGCAAGCAGAGCCTTACATGGCTCCAATTTACTTGTTTTAAGATGTGCATGTAATTAGGTTACTTGTGTGTTAGTATTCTTCTTCCGGTTATTTTATTGTTGTAGGTAGTAGGAAAAAATATGCTTAAATTTTAAGAACTAAGATTAAACACATTTATAATGGCCTTTACTTACTAGTGTATTTCGGAGCAGTTATCCGTAAAGTTGTGGTGGCTTCTGTGGGTGGTGGCGGCGGTGGTGGCGGCGCGAGGAGCGACGGGAGCGGCGGGAGAGGAGGACGCGTCATATGTGGCTGCATGGCGGCCGGCACCGGCGACGTCTTGGATACTGGCGGTGGCGGTGGCGGCTGGTGTAAATACTCCCCCATGTACAGCATGTTTTGATGAGCTATTCCCTCAGACATCGTATTTACGGGATTCGATATGGCCGCGTATCGCTCCGTCAACGCTCTCGGTATTTGTCCGGTGGTGAGGAACAAATTATGCTCCTCCCTAGTTGCGTGCAAATATGTACAATCTGGTCTCATGCATCCAGTCTTGTTTTGAAAGTCGTGACAAAATTTCAGAGTTTCTCTCATAGACTCGAAGTCGCGCACATGTGGGTGTTTGCACTGCGCACCTTTATAGCATATACCCCATATGAAATCGCGACATACATTGGGAGCGGACACGTTTTTGATTCGCGGATCAGTTGGTGGCGTTGTCTTTTGTGTCGGCTGGCGGCCATTTTGTTCGGTAGCGTTACTCATGAACTGCAATTTTTTAAAATAGCGGAATTACCTGCTCCATAATTAATATACATTCGACATACACTTTAAAAAAATAAATTAATTTAAATGTTATGGTAGTCTTACCGTTAGGTACTCTTCGCGCTTTGCCCCGCAATAAATCGTGGCAGATACTTTTTATTTACATAGCCACTAAACTTTGCATAATAAATTAATTGTGTAAATAAATATGTGCCGCATTCAAACTTGCCCAATCAAATACCCACAACCACCTATAGACCACCGCACCGCACCACCAAAATCACAATTTCTCTGGGTTAATTAAGGCATCCCAACTTTATCACAGAACAGTGAACAGCAATGTAAACACTAGAGGTGAAATTAATAAATTAGTATTCGTTAAAATATTAGTAATATTCGACGTATTCATGTATCAGTAATCCGACTGTTAAAATTATTAAAATAAGTGACGATCATTGGAACAATGAAAAAAGGATAATAAGGAAGCAAACGTAGCGCCCCTAAAGCAGAATTATAGCATAGGCTGCCAAACGAGCAAAGCGTTCAACTGATAGTAAAAGGTCCTAACCGCCTATTAAATGTCAACAATACCAGAGTTAAAGTTACGTTGCGGAAGTTAAACGTAAGAGATTGTGAAAGATAGGGGGCGATTTAGGACTCCGGATATCTCACCATACAAAATGCCGTAGCAAACTGCTGATTTACGTTTTTCATGTTGGTGTTCCATGAGACAGAGGTAACAGCGCTTATCATCAGGTGGAGTGCAGTCACTTTGCCGTGCTCGGATAAAAAAACACAACTATAGACTGGTCGATCCGGGCCATTTGTGCTGTGGACAAAACTGTCTGGTCAGGCTATTAGCTCTTACCGACAAATATCGGTATCAACTCATCTTTACGTAACAAAATACTAAACTTTTTCTAAAGCAAACTTTATCAAATTACTCTGGGTCTCCAGAGTGAGTTTTCCCCCACCGACAAAAAATATCCCCCAATTATACTATTTTGGCAACTTTACCCAAATATCTTAACCTACCTTGCCTACTAGCCCTGTATTATACGCTTTCCACTGCTGGGAACGGACTTATTTTGCTGAAGGAGGGGGGGGGGGGTTAGGCATTACTGCATCACGGTGGTCTTATGGAGAACTTTTCAGGTATACAGGTTTCCACACGACATTTCCTTCACCGTAAAATTAAGTGAAAATTAACAATTAATTCACACTTAACTTAAAGAAAACATTAATTAATAATGCCCAATTTCTTAAAATTCATTTAGACTATCTTGAGTCATCAAGAGATGAAATCATGAAAACAGGGCCGTACAACTTTCGTACATAAACTAAAAGCGCTGGCGGAAGAATACCTGATATTTTTGTACTCGACAGGATAGCGACCACGGTACATATGGTGAAAAACTCGCCACAGTGGCTCGTTCCAGCGAACCGCGTTCCGTGTTCATAACTCAGGCTGGCATATTCCTGCCAACCGTCGAAGGACGCAGTGTCTTTTGACAATCGATATCATATTTGGACTGCAGTTTACATACCACCAGTTGCAGTGTAGTCACTTTGTCGTGCCAGTATAAAAAAATGTAAATAAAAAGACAATAATAAGTATTTAACATTAATAATTTAATAATATTTAGTGTTAATTATATTAAATAAAAGTATTTTAATTTATATCAATAAATAATACATACGGATAGTTAACCTCAATTATATTGGAGCACTTGAAAAAGTATATAAGCACAATTTTTTTCACTAATATTCACAAATAGTAAGTAATATCAATCAAAATATTCAATTTAAATCACTACTGAATATAATTTATTAGCACATATATAATTCGCACTTGTATGAAACTCAAACACGTGTTGTGAATGTATAAACTAGAGACATGTTGATAAATATTATAAATATGAAAACAGTGATCAGAGGTGACGAGCGTACCAACATGCGCGACTAATATCGAGGTTCAATTCCTATTTTGTTGGTAGCTTTTTTTCACTCTCATCATTTTTTCATAACGCGCCTAAAGAAGTATAACTTCAAAAATATCGAATTTGATATTCAAAAATAAATATCGAATATCGATAATTCGAGATTAAAAATATCGACGATATTTATCGATTATTTTCTAAAAAAATATCGATATTTTGATATATCGATATTTTTTGCCCTTCCCTACTTCATACTGTTAATTTTGTGTCACAGGTGCGCGCGCATCTTAAAATTTCACTCTCATCATTTTTTCATAACGCGCCTAAAGAAGTATAACTTCAATAATATTAATGTAACCTTCAAGTAATATATATACAGGGTTAATTTTAAAACACCAGCAACCTCGCAGGACCAGATAGCTGACCCCATACGGAACAACTTTTGTTCTACGAGTTTGGATATAACTCAATATATTTAAAAAAAAATGATTTTACAAGTTTTTGTTGTGTCGTGTTTTTCTTCGTAGAGTGCGGCGCGGCGCGGCGTGCGCGCGCGACATCAAACGCGCCGCTCAGCTGCTCGGGCGTTGACCTTCAAAGGAGCTAGCCCGGTTCCTCACGCTTCGCGTATTTGTTTACGTAATCTGCGATGCGCGTTGTAACGTTCAAGGCGGAAATTAAATGAATACTTATTTTTGTATGAAAATAAAATCTAACAAATTATCAAAAGTCGTAGAACAAAAGTAGTAGCTTATAACCTTAGGAATCTACCCCTGCGAGGTTGCTGGTGTTTTAAAAATAACCCTGTATAATATATACAGGGTTAATTTTAAAACACCAGCAACCTCGCAGGACCAGATAGCTGACCCCATACGGAACAACTTTTGTTCTACGAGTTTGTATATATCTCAATATATTTAAAAAAAAATGATTTTACAAGTTTTTGTTGTGTCGTATTTTTCTTCTTAGCGTTCGGCGTGCGCGTTCGACTCAAAGGCGCCGCGCCGCGCCGCTCAGCTGGCTCGGGCGATGACCTTCGGCGCTTACGTAATCTGCGATGCGTGTAGGTAACATTGAAGACGGAAATTAAATGAATACTTATTTTTGTATGAAAATAAAATCTAACAAATTATCAAAAGTCGTAGAACAAAAGTAGTAGCTTATAACCTTAGGTATCTACCCCTGCGAGGTTGCTGGTGTTTTAAAAATAACCCTGTATATAATATATAATATAATATATAATATAATATATAATATTTTAAATATTATGTGAATATCACTGATATCTTATTTATTCTAGCTTGAATCACCACGTATCTGCTGAGTAATAATATGCGACTGATGTTAATGAACCAATGTATGAATACAGCTGATAATATGGAATATGAGCGTTTCACTACATCAAATATTACTAATATTGTAACGAATACTAATATATTAGTTTCACCCCCTTTTAAGCTAATGTGCCATAGATAGTCTAGCTCTAGGTAGTCTCTGAGTACGACTATTACCAGTGATTACCAAATTTGTGTGGGATTAATATATTTGTCCAATAAATTAATTGGCATTCAATTTATTTTGTTTGTAGCCATCAGAGGCTGTCAAAGTGTGCTACATACAACGTAATAAATTTTATAGACATTTGTCTTCAAGCATACAGTAAAATAAACGTCTGGAAAAATCATGGCTGAGTGAGTACATTACTTATTTCTTTCGATGAAATTAATGCTTAAATTTAATTTATAATTCGACGATTATATCTTCGTTGATGTAAAATAAATATTACCAGTGAATACGCGTGACACCTTTGATTTTCATTGTACCTCAAAAATCAAGATTTTGTCGACACAATATTAATGAGTAAGCCGAAAAGATAACTTGATAAAATAGTCAATAATTTTGTGTACTTTCAAAAGTACAGGATAGTTTAATTACTTTAATTTAAACTTAGTATTGAGATATTGCTTAAAACTTTTTCGAGTTGAGAAAGTTTTTCTAACCTAAATGCAAGGACCAAGTTCAAATGAAGGTGACTTGAAGGTGAAGTCAAGTATTCACTTGAAACTTACTGTTATGACGTGCTGCTGTCAGTTGTTACTTTGCTTCAAGATTTTAAATTAAGATTCTATTGATGTAGTAACTTATTGAAATACATATTGGAATTAACTTAATTCACATTTGTGTGGAATGTTCGGCCTAGACTGTTATTACTTGTTATTACCAATATTTCATAGACTTGATTTGTTCATCGTACCCTGCACAATGTGTAGCATTGTAAGACTCAATAAAGATTTTGTTTTAATTCTTAATATTATTCAATATGCAGACAATAGGAATGAGTGCTATATGCTATTGTTTTTGTAAAGATAAAATACATTTTACAGTTAATTAATACAAAAAAAGAACATCTTTTTTGTACTTCTGCAAAGTTTACCTTTTATTAATTACATGGTGATAGAAATTAAGAAATTAAGCAACAATTTATATTATTAGTTGTAGTTTTTTTTTTATATTTTTTAGAAAATTCTCAGCAGATTTATATTTCCCAATTGGTTGCTTATGGATGAAAAACTAATTAATGAGGCTTCATGACACAGCTGGCGAGTAGCTGGCTATGAAGCGAGAGGTTGTGGGTTCGATTCCCGCACCGAGACAAATGTTCGTTCGTGTTCCTTAGGTTTTTGTTTTTATCTATTTTTTTAAATGGTAATACATACAACATGTAAAATGCTAAAAAAATTATGTACAACAAATAACAAAAACCATTCAAGTGTGAATCGGTCTCCCAATATTGTTTATGGTATGAATGCTTGTCTTCATCTGCTTGTTTTTGACCGGTTTTTGCTAGCACTGTCTATCCTAATAACCTAAACCTAAAAATCCTCTATACAATTGCATTACTCAATGTTTTTAGAAGACAAGCTGACATTGCCCTTATTGGGTTGGCTGTCATGGGCCAGAACCTTATCCTCAACATGAATGACAAGGGATTTGTTGTTTGTGCTTTCAACAGAACTGTTTCAAAGGTCGGTATTCATTTTTAGCCTCATTCTAATAGCATTGAAATGAAATAGTTTATTTATCATGTAGGCAATTGTGTATTATGAAATGCGAGACAAAAATCGCAGGACCAAAACGGCCTCAGAGCCTCTTCGGTTTTTGAAGGATAGAGTGAATCAGTAGGGTCAACAATTATTCAAATGTTTTATCTCTTTTGGACTATAAAAAAATCCTGATGTTGATGTATATTAAATAAACTAGGTGCAAGAATTTCTACAAAATGAGGCGAAAGGGACCAATGTGATCGGCGCGACATCTTTAGAGGACATGGTGGCTAAGCTCAAGAAACCCAGAAAAGTTATGTTGTTGGTTAAAGGTAAAATAACATTTACGTCCATTTTATGAACACAAAACATTACCTACAAAATATGTTTTAAATTAAACATGTAGTACCTAGTTTTATAAATTGTATTATAAAATAAGACAAATAAAATATATGATTTTATATTGTATATTTTATTCTGTTCAATTAGCGTAATATGCACGAGATATATTATGTCGCGCGCGACAGAGAAAGTTTTATTAAATAGGTTAGATGCATGTATTTTTTATGGTGAAATCAAGACATTAGTCGTTTTCCTATTTAAACGGCGCCACTTATCTCGCCAACTTATATTTGTCGGACTGTAACTATTTATTTTATAATCTAGCTTTTATGCTATTGTATTTGTTGTAGGATATTCTCAAATTATAATCACCGGTTGAAAAACTCTTGGGATAGCTGTGCACACATTAACAAACTAGTGTTATTAAATCTAAAATATCATGAAATCGAATGGTATTAATTTTCGTACATACTTGCAGCTGGTTTTGCTGTAGACGAGTTTGTGAAGAAGCTTATACCGCTCCTCGAGAAGGGTGACATCATCATTGATGGTGGTAACTCCCAGTACTTGGACACGCAAAAGTGGTGCAAAGAATTGGCACCCACCGGCATTTATTACGTTGGGATGGGTGTAAGTGTAACAATACATTACATATCGTATCGCTTAGCTAATGGTATCGCACTAATTGGTAGGTCTCCTGTATGCGAGAGTTCGTCTGGGTTGGTATCATAACTTTGTTTATTTCTGATGTCAAGTAGCAGTGTCTATGCACTGTTGTGTTTCGGTTTGAAGGACATTGAAGCCGGCGAAATTAGTCGGCATTGTGGGACTTCTTGTGATGAGCAATGTCCAGTGCCATGCAGTGCTTTGTTATTCAAAGTGCTATTTGTTGTTGCTTCTGTTTATGGGCAGGCGTGACGCTTACCATCAGGCGTGCGAATTGCTCGTCTCGTCTTTAAAAAAATACAAATATTTTAAGCAGTAGCCCTGAGGGATAAATTATTTTACACGTTTTATAATATTTGCTAAAATTTCAGGGGAGACAACATCTACATTGTTTTCTTTATTCGCATGAGATGCAATATTGATTGCATTCAAATAGGAATCATTTTAATATTCATATTATTTTGTGTCGCAGGTGAGTGGGGGTGAAGATGGTGCTCGATATGGCCCATCTCTTATGCCTGGTGGCCACGAAGGAGCGTGGCCGCACATCAAGCCCATATTTCAGGTTAGTATGTGTCACACACAGACATGTAATAGAGGTAAGTTTACAACCTATGCGCCAAAGTCGAATAAAAATAAATCTTGGGCATATGGTGGTAGGGTGTGTATGGTATAGATGTAAGTGCGGAATAAATAAGAAAGTTCAAATAGAGATAGCTTATTACACAAGTCACACAGAAGAAACAGTTCACTCACAATACTTATAAGCCATAGAGATTGAAGGAGTAGACAAGATATAGCAGTAGAAATAGTATCAGCGATGGTCGAGAAACAATGCAGCAGCTGATCATACTAATAATAATATAAGGCATATTTTTCGATTTAGCACGCTTTCGACGTAAGTAGGACGTCAGCCGAACACGAAAAATGCCTCGTCATGATGTCGTAATGTACTGTAAAAACTCGTCAAAAGTGGTTTCAAGGTTTCTGATTACATCACTTACATAAATGTTGGCATACTATGTTTTTGTACAGACTAAGTAATTTTTACTACTTTATACACACCTCAAAAATATTTATGCACATACATTATGTCAGATTCCACTAATTACGAATATTTTCGATCGACTATACATGAAAAGAAAGTTTATTTAATGAATTAAGGGGAAAATAAAACAATTATTTTTTTATTATTAACAGTTTATGTGACAGTAATCCTACACATTGGATTATAATTAAAAAAATTAAATATCCAATCAACAGATTAGAGAGTAAGTAATTTAATTAAATACCGTATATCCTTCACACTGATCAACTTTTGGTAGCTTTGTACTTTGGTACTTTTCATACTCAGAATGAGGTTTCTATGTCTTGTTGGGGAATAAGTACCCACACAAGAAAATATAACAAAAAAAGAAAAAATAAGAAAAACTTTGCTTTTCAGTTGGTACATTTCATAGAATACTAGTCAAATCCTTTCATTTAAGTATGTCTTATGCAAGCCTGATACAATTCCGGTAAAGTACCTGAACCCATCAGCATATTCATTAAAGGGATTTTCCACCCACAAACGGACAATGAAGATTACTCAGCTATATTGTAGTACTAATTAGTCACATTTCCGTAGGCAATCAGCGCCAAGGCGAACAATGAGCCGTGCTGTGATTGGGTTGGAGATGACGGTGCTGGCCACTTCGTCAAAATGGTACACAATGGCATCGAGTATGGTGACATGCAGCTAATCTGCGAAGCTTACCATCTGATGAAAGACGTTCTTGGTAAGTGGTGCTGACTTCATGTACTATGTATAACTGTATATTATTTAGCCATGTTTTGACTTGTTACTAAAATCCTCCAGGAGGCAATATTTAAAAATTAGCAGGGAAGGTCATAACATTGTAATTTATAAATAAAACTGTATTTCTTTTTGTTTTAATATACAATCTTACAATAATCTGATGTGTCAGTGGAAAACATGACATACACTATCTATACATATGTATACGTTGGTTGTTGTAGGTATGAAGCAAGACGAAATGGCCCAAGCATTTGACAATTGGAACAAAGGCGATTTGGATTCATTCCTCATTGAGATTACGAGAGATATTTTGGAATACAAAGACGCCGATGGTGAGTACGCATTACGAATGAATGAAAAAAAATATGATGACTACTGTATATACACTCACAATGAATTTTGAAAAAAAAAAAAAATCTTTAAACATTCATTGCTGAATGCTTAGTTTGGATTTTCCTGCAACATTAGTGTATGGGAATCATTATTGTTGACTCATTCTTGATTTAGTGACTGTTCATTTTTTATTGTTGATTCAGCATGATTAGTGATTGAGTTAGTGTAATGCTTGTTTCATTGATGATACTATGTGTATTATCTAAATATAAGTGATTGATATGATTTCTGTTACTTATCTTGTTTATATTTTTGTACAATCTTGTAAGAAACGCAATTTTAATTGCGTACAAAATAATTTCGTCCTTGGGATTATGGTGTAATTTTTTTTAAATGGGTTTGCTCTTCACCTCAATCTAGCCGCATGGACAAAGATGAGGTCGACGATGGAGCGACCTTACCCAGAAGGTGCCGATTCACAATAGTCTTAAAGAGATTCTGTTTGTACGCACTCGCAAAGACAGACGCAGGCAGGGAATTCCCCTCTTTGGCTGTGCGCATTATAAAAATGTATGTCATTTGTATAGGAGAGTACCTGCTGCCGAAAATCAGGGATACGGCTGGACAAAAAGGCACCGGCAAGTGGACAGGAATCAGTGCTTTGGAATACGGAGTCCCCGTGACACTAATTGGTGAAGCAGTATTTTCCCGCTGCTTGTCAGCTCTCAAAGGTGATATTTTTCTCTTATTTTAAATAAAATAAAATACACCCAACAGTCATACACATAGTCCTGACCCCACAGTTAAATACGAGTCTTGTGTCGTGGGTATCAGGAACTACGAGAGACTTTCGGTCTCAACACCCAAACCCCGAAACAAATATTTATGGATCACACAAACATTTGTCTAAGTGCGAGGATCGAACCCGCGGCCTCTCGCTTCACAACCGACTATTCGCCCGCTGCGCCACGGAGGCTGTCATTATTTTCTACAGTTAAAGTGTCATACATCACACAAATAATAATAAATTATTTTGTTGCTAAGTTGTGCATTATGCAAGTATTAAGATGCTATGCCCATATCAGGTAGTATGATAAACAGGAAGATTCCAATAAAATAACACCATACAGTGATAACGTGATGATACTGTGCAAGTTAAATGATTTGTTTTTTTTTACTATCTTGTTTTATAAGTGATATCGACACTTGTTATATAAAAGTTGGATTTTGTAGGTTAACTTCTAAGTGATTCTACTTATTTCTACTTCAGTTCTTATTTTTCTTCATAACTGATATTTACAATAATAGTTCCTTTAAACTTAAATAGAACACATTAAAAATAGTTGTTTTCATGGATGATTTGAAAAAAATCAGCTAGGAGTTAGGGAATAGTTTTTTTTTTATTGAGTATAATCTTGTTCCTTTAGTTACATTATATTGTAATAATATTCATTGTGTTTTTGAGTGTTCAAATTGACATAAACTACATTAGATTAGTGATAAAGTCAATCTTTCGTAAAAAAACGTAGGTAGCGATTGTGACTGACATTTTTTTATCTTGTCACGGCAAAGTACACTAGATCTGATATTAAGTACAATGCAGTGCATATATAATGTCGATCGTCACGAGACATTGCGTTCCTCAAGGACGACAGTATTATGCCGGCCTAAAGTTACTGGATTTACACTGGGAAACGACTCGCCTAAACGAGTCACTATGGTCGATATTTAACCATCTGAAGGTTGCTATCGAATCGGGTAAAAAAATGATCAGGTAAATCCCACCAGTAAACTATCCTACGATAGAGTTGATATAAATGTATATGATAAAAAGAATACTAGCCCTGTATTACCTGCCTATTACCTGCCTACCCTGTATTAACTAAGGCCTAACATTAGGGGTTAGGCCTTAGTCCACCACGCTGGCCTAATGCGGGTTGGCAGACTTCACATATCTTCGAAAAATCTTTTCGAGTTCTCAGGTATGTAGGTTTCCTCACAATGTTTCCTTCACCGTTAAAGCAAGCGATAATTAACATTTAATATACACGTAACTTAGAAATATTGGAGGTGTATGTTCTTGGGGCTGGTTTCGAACCTGCGACTGTCGTCTCGACGGTTCGTGCCACTCCCCGCTGGGCTATCGCTGCTGTCATAAATAAACATATAAAAATGTTAATTTCTTGTTACAGATGAGCGAGTGAAGGCTAGTTCCGTTCTCCCGGGGTCTACAAACAAATATACGGGCAGTACAAAAGATTTCTTGGATCACCTGTACAAGGCACTGTATGCCAGCAAGTTGATATCTTACGCGCAAGGCTTTATGCTGCTCCGCGAAGCTGCCAAGGTATTTATTGAATGAAAAAAAAAGATTTTTTTTTAATAAAAAAAGTACAGAACATCTATTATAATCCGTGATCATGTCTTTCTAGACAATAAGTATTATACTGTTCCATGTCTTTTTAGACATGATCACGGATTAATAGATGTTGTGTGCTATAACATGTCGCATACCGACATACATTGGAACGGGCCAATATAAATAAATATGTGCGCTATGCACATAGTAAAAATGTGCATGCTTAGTTTCCATATAGAATGTATTAATTATGTGTATTACTGAGTTCTATTTCAACTTGCTGTGTGTTGGTTCCTGTATGTGTAAGAAGGTCCATTTTTTTTTATTTCATTGAATGACGAGACTAGCAAGGCGCTCGCCTGATGGTAAGCGCCACGCCTGCCCATAAACAGAAGCAACAATGCACAGAACGTTGAATTACAACACTGCATGGCCTTGTACTGCGCTCGTCACCCTGAGACATAATATGTTAAGTCTCATAATGCCCAGTAATTTCACTGGCTTGAGTGTCCTTCACACCAAAACACAACAGTGCTTACACACTGTTTTTTGGCGGCAGAAATAGACAAAGCGGTGGTACGAACCCAGACGGCCTCTGGCATACAAGGGACCTATCACCTTGCAATTGATAATTGCCGCTTGCTTTAACGGTGAAGGAAGTATCATGAAGAAATCTGATAATTTCTACCAACCTAGTTTAAGCTAGCGTGGTGGCCTAATGCCTAACCCCCCTCATAGAGGAGACCCGTTCCCAGCTGTGGGACAGTATAATACTGGGCTGATTATATTTTTTTAACTGAGAATATTTGTTTTTAGGCGAACAATTGGAACCTGAACTATGGTAGCGTGGCTCTGATGTGGCGTGGCGGTTGTATCATTAGGAGCGCATTCCTGGGCAACATCAAGGTAACGTTTACAATTTAATTATAACAACGTCAGTCAGTATATGTTGAATTCTAACTCAATCTTCAGCTGATGGTAGGATATTCATATCCGCCCGGATAGCGACCACCGTGTTGTTAGAACCTGCCATAGTGGTCCACACGCCTTGTGTGGATCGCATTCCAGGATCAGCCAGTGTATATCCGGTTCTCCCGAGGGGCTTGCGTCATGACTTGATGGTTGATCAGGGTGGGTATAGGGGTACATCCTTGTATCACTGCTTGCATCGGTCATCCGCCTGTCCTGTCGCAGGCCCCTCGATTTCCTTCTTTCATCTCCGAAGAGGGAAGAAGCATTTATACAGGCCGGCATGACTCTGGTGACCATCGATACTCATTGTTTGTCGGTGGTCGCTCATACTCCGGGCTGATACTGAGTATTTCGTGAAATGTCACTTTTACCCGACCCGGGGATCGAACCCGAGACCTCAGCACAACAGTCGTATCTCCAACACAATACAACTCCGCGACCGAGGCAGTAAATTATGTATTTTATTTTTTTTGTTTTGATTGTTTGAGCTACAGATAAGAGCGACGTTATCTCTGGAGCCACACAATCGGTACGTGATTAACAGATTTGTAGTCACCACACTTATCTTTATGAAGTGTAAATAGATTGCTGTGAGACTTAATTAATTTTTGTTATTGATTTTTTTGATGGTCCATTATTGGACACACAATGTGTTATTGAAGGGTCAAATTTAAGCAACATATAATGTACGATACAAGGATTTCAGGCCACGTAGTACCGAATCCGATAAGATAAGAATAAGAAAAGAATTTTCTTTTTATCGAATAAGTAACACGTCTGGTGAAACATTTCAATTCCTGCCAACAATATGATTTTTAGCGTGAAAAGTTGAAACACAAATGTGTGACAATGAATATTTGGTTTTTTTATTAATTTTTTGACAACATTTCTGACACGTTCTCTACATGTTGACGTTTGGATGATGCAGAGAAACGTGGTGTAAGATGCACTGTGATTGGATGGAGTGATGCCCTGCGGAAAGCAAAGAGCCAGAGATCGAGCTCAATTATTTGTATTGAGAGAGGCTTACGTCTAGCATTGGACAAATGTATGCTGATGATGATGACGAGAGTGATTATTATGTGTGTTTATTGCAGGAGGCGTACACGAAGGACCCTCAGCTGTCGAACCTGCTGCTGGACCCGTTCTTCAGCTCGCGCATCAGCGGTGCTCAGTCGTCCCTCCGCCATGTGGTGGCACAGGCGGCGCTGGTGGGAGTACCAGCTCCCGCCCTTTCCTCAGCCCTGTCATTCTACGATGGATACAGATCCGCCGTGCTGCCGGCTAATCTCTTGCAGGTATATATAATAAGTTTGAGTGGTAAAGCCACGCTTTAGACAGTTTACCGGGTCGTTACCATTGTCTCACAGAAAACCGACGTAAAGTAGCGGCTTGCTGCTGCGTTTCGTACGGTCGGTGAGATATCCGGAAGCCCAAATCCCCTCCCCTTCCCAATCCCCATTTTAGGTGGGCAACGCACCAATGATTCTTCTGGTGATGGGCGTACATGGGCGGTGGAGATCACTTACCATCAGGTGACCCATTTGCTCGCTTGCCGGCCTATTCTATAAAAAAAAAAATTAAAACTATAGTATTGCAATCGTAGTTAAGAAGGCTAAGTTGCCATGTTGCAGATTCACAAATATGTTTTTTTCCAAAATGACTAATCATGTTTGTTTTATAAACCTGCCCTTAGCTATGGATAGTTTTAACCAGTTTGGTATATTTTTCAGGCCCAGAGGGACTATTTCGGTGCTCATACTTACGAGCTGCTGAACAAGCCGGGACAGTTCGTCCACACCAACTGGACAGGTCATGGAGGCAATGTTTCCGCTTCCACTTACAACAAATAATACTGTAATAATACCAGGTTCTGTTATACCATATAAATGCCTGTTTCACCACGTTCGGATGAATACTTTTAATCTTAAAACACGCATAGATACAATCCAATACTATTTTAATGTTATTGCTCCATCGGTGTTCGATGATTTTTCCCGTGTTAGGATAGGAAAAAGCATGGTATTTTTCTATTTTTTTTATTCGATTAAAAATACTGATGTATACTATGACAATTCACAATTATTGACATCTACTTGATGTGAATACAGCTAGCGCATATTTCATTGCTATTTTACGATGCATTGAACAAGGTGAAACAGGCCTTTATTATACATATTTAAATTCTACGTTCGGTATAAGGTTAAGTGAAATTGTATTCTTATTATTCATGTCCGTTGTATTTGTAACAGGTGTTTTTGCAATGTGGCGGACTTTTCCTAAATGTTGGACCAATGTGTAAATGGGCTAGTGATTTCGCTTTTAATTGTTGTGCACAAATTTAACTCAGAATAGTTTAGCATTTGTTTAAAATAGATTATAAAATAAATTATGCAGATATTGTTTATTTGAAAGTTGATTACTGTGGTTTTTATGGGTGGTTGTATTAGGTAATGGTATTCAAGTATAAGTGTAAAAATACTGCAGACTTAACATATAAGGCCTCGCATACCTTTCACTTTCCAGTATGTTTGAATATTGTCATTCCTATAAGGATTTATTTATATAGATTTTGAGGTGCATTCCATATTTAAGATGCATTTGATCTATGTGATAATAAATGAATTATTAATAAAGAAACTTAATTTTTACACGCCTTTACATGTTGTGAATTATTTATATACTGTAATAATATGTATTTTTGGATGTTTACAAAATATATACTTTCTTATTGTGTCATCTGGTTTGAATTTAGTTATTTCTGCCTTTTCTGGAAGTTTCATTAACAGATAGTTAACAAACAAGTAAGTGGGTCACCTGAGTGTTTTTTTTTAAATTCTGGATCGGCAAAGTGGCTACGCTACACCTGATGGTAAGTGTAGCGCAATCCAAGAATAGTGTCGACCCACGACAAACAATGTGTCCATCGTGGGTCGGCAAGATCATGCCGGCCTGCCTAACTGCTTCTTCACACTCCGTTTAAAGGACCCTATATTATAGGAAGGAGGGAACACGTGTGCCGGCAAACTATTCCACAGCTTAATGGTCCGGCAGAAGTAAGAATTCGCGAACTTTTTAGTTCGAGCCGAGATGGAGGAGACCCATCTGCCTGTGAACATTCATGATGTCACCGAGTCTGCTCAAGTTGTCGTTGTCTTAGGTAATCGACAAATGCGACACAAATATAATACAATACAATACAAAATCTTAGAACGAGCTAATAGAAAAAAAAAGTGTGCGTCTCGGGACGCTCGACAGAAGTGATAACTTAAACTAATGTGGGTTAAAGTGAGAGCGGAGGAGCCTGCCTACTGCTACCGTATGCGTGAGAGAAAGAGAAGCCAGACAGAGTGGCGCCTTAACGCGTTACGTTACGAAGTCCGGTCAAAGTCCTGTCAAAGTCATGTCAAAGTCCTGTCAAAGTCCGGTCGAAGTCCGGTCAAATACCGGTCAAAGTCCGGTCGAAGTCCGGTCAAAGTCGTGTCAAAGTCGTGTCAAAGTCGTTTCAAAGTCGTGTCAAAGTCCGGTCCAAGGCGACTGGTCACTGTGTGACGCCGCTTGGGACTTCGAAATTATCAATGTTCCAGGGAGGTCGGCTAACGCTGGCTGGTCAATGGACCGCTCGCGTTACGGAACGTTTCGGTTCACCCTCCCATAAGAAGTTATCACTTCAAAAAATATACAAGGTAACAAACAGCAACAATCCACCCCGTGACCACGAAGGCTGGAAAAACGTGAGGATCAAAATTAATAAAATTCGCGATAAAATCCGTGTTTGGATCGCGTTTGCAGCATCGCATTGTGTTGCGTTTGTAGCTTACGCAGGACACTATTTCAAAGTAAAAAATGGCTGCGCTGCGCATGAAAACGAATGATGCTTCAAAGAATTAGGCCTAGCGACATTCTCGCATGTGAATCATATTTCCGTCACAGAAATTCTGTGAGAACACGTCTGCAGCCGAAGCGGCACGACGCATTTATGGTGTAGTTACGTACACAATATAATTCATCTTTTGAGCAAGCCTTTACTAGGTGTAGGTTCCCCTGTCCCCTGTGTCCCCTGTGTAGGTCTGAGTCGGCTTTGTCTATTTCTGCCGTCAAGCAGACTGTTGCGTTTCGGTTTGAACGACTTCGAAGCCAGTGAAACTACTGGTTATTATGAGACAAATTCTTGTCTCGGGGTGCCGAGCGCAGTTCAGTGCCGTGCAGTATTTTGAAGTACAAAGTTTTGTGTGGTGTTGCTTTTGTTTACCATCACGTAAACGACCTGCCAGTTTCGTCATTCGGATTAATAAAAACAAAAACAATATAATAATACCATTCTCTGAAAAGGGTTTTCCAGGTTTTCATAAAGCATGAATCATAGTTTAAAACATGGCAAAGACAATTTAACAGATTTTCCGTATCTAATAATATTAATACTTTTTATTTACAGAACATGCTGTTGCCATGATAAATTAGGTCCAATGATATGTCACAGACTGTTTCTGTCTATTATTATAGACATTTGATAAAATGTAGGTAAATGATTTGTTATTTTTGTCCGTATTGACAAACCTTTTGTTGTTTTACTTCCAACAGTGTACGTTACCAGTCATATTTATGGAAATTATACAAGCTAATGGTAACAAAATTTCTAATGGAAAACCATGGTTTATAGTTTAGTCCTAGCAGTAATGGTAATAGCGTTATGGGCCCCGTGCCTCAAGCAAGGACTGTGGGCGAAACCGGGACCGGTGTATGCAAAGGATCGCAAGAACCGTATATTTCGTATCACTCCTACTGGAAATTGTTGTGATAACTTGTGCAGATAATTATTATGAATAGTGGTGTCCATTTTACAGTTTGCGTCCGTTAGACTTGTGTTACTGATGTCCATCTTCATGTGAAACAATACAAATATCTGAGAGTGTAAAATGTATTTGTAGAGATGTTTTCATATTAAATGTGTATTTGTAAAGGGATGTAGTTTCATAAATAAAATCACGTTTCATAATTAACTACTTTATTTATATAGGTACTGAAGCAATACACAATCTCGGTTACATTTGTGATTTGTATTGTATAAAATGAATTACAGTCACGAGTTGTGAGCATTTCACCTGCGCAGTTCGATGAAGTAGCGTAGGTGCCGAAACTTCATGTGATTGGTTGGTCAGTCTGGTGTTATTCGGCTACTGTTATTACCCGCAATATTGTCCATTTGTGCTAACGACTCGTGCTGGTAAATATACACCATGTCTTAATGCGATCATATAAAAAGAATATTTAAATCTAGACAAAAAATACATTTCATAAATCTCTTACTTACACAACTTAATAAAACGAACGTGGTAAAAATAGTTGTACTTAGGCCATTTAATTGTAAATCAAACGTAAAATATGTTACGTTTACTAAAGAATGTCATAGGTACGTAAATAACGCATGTGCGGAACTTACATGTTTATTAAACATATGTAATTCTCTAATTTCGATGAATCATGATTTAGTGCTATATAAAGGTAGACATGGATCATGATACAATTGAGCAAAATGGGGTGACGTCAGAAGGGACACGAACAGCGGGCCCCGGCGGTATACATCAACTTATTGCGTGGCTGATGGCGTAGGCATTTGCTAGTGCTAGCACGACAGTAGCTGGCTCTGTGCCTATTTAGAGACCATCCCGCCCACACACCCGCCACTGTAACTCCTGTGCACCAGGATCAACAGTGGCCCACATTTTTGCCGACACCGAGCAGTGAAGCTCGTCGTCTTTGTCCCGCAACGAAATTAATCAGATAGATTAGGGAGTAGTTGGAAATATTAATGCCTATTGTGGGCAACACTAACAGCGAGCTGTATTTTGCATTTAGGCTCCTGTCAAGTATTAGGTCGTGTCGCCCATTACGTAGATAGTCGCAAGGAGTGGATAAGATCATATGAATATAGCGTGCGTTTTACCACAAGGCTCGTTGCTGTTTCATACACTTGATATGTAGCATCTGTGATGGCCACTGCACTCAGCGCGCAATGTGGATGAGGCCTTACACGAGCCGTAGATCTCATCGGGTCGGGCTCAGTGGCGGGGCTGCGATTTATTTAAAGGTTTATAACTCTAAAGTTAGTAATACTGTCGATTTTTGTGCGTCTAGTGTTGGCCTGAAACCCGAATCCCAAAACGCCTACAAATGTTTGAGATCGTATAAAACATTTGATTGAGATCCTCTTATTCAAACATGTAAGAAGTTATATGACGAGTTATACAATAGTACGCCTTTATGTGGCCAGTTGATTAGCGTTTCAGTTAGGACCGGGCAGAACTGGATCTTAATTTCAAAATAATAAAAAATATAGAAACATGTATCTATATTTACGAAATTGTATAAGAATATAGTAGTAGAATATAGTATTATAGGTATAGTAATGGCGGTAAGTACATGCAAGTCTATACAAAGGGTCTATCCAAAAGTCCATCTTTATGTTGGAATCTATAAAGGCTTGGCAAGCGCGTAGGTCCGCTATTCGGATGCCTTCTTTCCTATTATTTATATTCATTGTTACAGCTCAGTTGTTAAAATCATACAATTTGTCAACGAAGGCGTCTAAACTAGGTAGTCGTGCGGTGTCGAGGATAATGTAAAGTGTTGTAGCAACAAATAAAACGGACGATACGGCTCAGCTGTTTTTTTACCATCAAACGCCTTGACAAATTCTATAATTTTTAACTCCCGGTGGTAAAAGAGATGTTCTAAGTTTGAAGTCTTTATGGCATTTAGAGGTGTGGATAATTTCAATACGATTTTAAATCATATTTCGTCGCGTTGATTCTAAGCGATGTTTGAAGAAAATTTGTTCCATATAATAACAGATATATTATATAACAGATCTTCCATTTTGTGTCGGTTTAGGTTTAATATATTAATCCGTGGTTAAGTACGTAAAATGTTACTACAATAACGTATTAACGTGTCACATCCGAGTTTGTCTAAATCGAATTTTGCATTAGGCGCAATGCAATATGATCATGACCGAGAGATACACCAAAATCACGCCTCTGTTCACACTTGTACGCGTCCTTAAGGCGGCCCACAGAGTATCCACAACAGTCGCTGCGCAGCGGTGTACTGCTATTTCGTTGTGATTAGTTAGAAGGCGCCCTTACAAAGACTGCTCGCAACATCACTACCGATAGATGTTGTGAGGAGTTCTCCATTGATATTATCAGCCACAACGAAAACGATATAGATGCATGCAATGTTGCCAAGACGGAACCAGCATTCAATTATATTATGTACAACTTATAGCGTAGAGCAGTTACGTATAACTCATATTTACAAACACCATCATTGGCAGCAAAGATTGCGTCAGGCTGAAGAGAAACAGTTTGATATCATATATCACTACCGCCTCTCATCCGCAAAAGCATGCCACCTCGGTGGGCTCATACCGTGGCGGCATCACCTATGGCTGTGATGTACCAATAGCTCAGAGAAGACACATTACGTGGAATAGTACACACGTTTTTGATGTAGGACCCCTTCACATACCAATGTATGTGAAATGATAGAATGCGCTCAAGTGTAGACTAAGCCGTTTATAGTCGCGTCCGTGTTTATCCTCTTATATGTTTAAGCACTAATTAATTACTGATCAAGTAGGTACTAATTAGTTCATTTTATATACAATCGAAAAATTGGGTAGATGTTATAAATTATACTGAGACTGGATGGGATAAGAAGCAAAAGTTTATCGAATGATCGGTGTATATAAGAAAAATATAAACTATTAAAAGTCTAGAAATACAATAACCAAACCAAATTAATTATCATTTGGACTCATCCAGCGGTCAATTTCGCATAATCTGAATTTCAAGATATACCACCTAGAAGTAAAATAAAATCATCCACCCAAATCTAAAAATAGCATTCCTCTAAGCTTTAGAAATATGTACTAAATATTAAGGAGAAGGCATTTAATTTCATTTCAGTACTTTTGACTAAGAAACAACTGTCTAGGAAGTTAAGTTTCTATAGGTATACATGGGCACCTTTTCGAAGAATGTACAGAATATACAGCTTAATAATATAAAAACCCTAAACATCACAAGCGCACGTTATGTACAATGAAGAGTTATACCTAAACACATGTACAAAATTAGTCTGACATTTAAATCATCAACATCTATTTCATTGTTTCGTTTCAAACATTGTTATGTTATCTACCCACTTTATTACTAATCATACGTACAAAAACCTCCGCTTACATTTCGTACCATACTTATGTAAGTATAAAAATATATTATTATGTACAGTTATAACTAATTGGGTTAATATTAGCACTAAACATATGTATATCAATGTTCTAGTTTACCTCATTATACTAGGAACACCACCGATAAAGGCAGTGTAGTGACAGCTTTCTCGTTGTAGTTCATTCACGCCGCCGGCGCCATCGTCGTCGTCAGGCGCTCCGGTCCGTGTACACGGGCTCCTTCGAGCTTGAGGACGAGCTGCTTCCCTGTTCAATGTCTTTGAGTGTGTCTTTTTCCTGTTCGGTACCTTTTGTTGGTCTATCGTCTTTTTGATCCACAATATCTATTTCTTTACATTCGTCTTTTTCTTCGCTCGTTGTTTTTTCTTCATCCCTTTTGTCGGTTCTTTTGCCTTTACCTTTCCCTTTTCCCTTGTTTTGACCTTTAGCTTTTTCCTCTTCTTTACTATCGTTGTATTCTATTTTCTGATTCTGACTGTGATCTACAGCTTGTTCTATGTCTTGATCTTTAGACTCGTTTATATCGGGTTGCTTTTCAGCCCGAATTTCTTGTTCTATATCCATGCCAATTTGTTTCTCTTTCTGTTCTTCTTTTTCCTTATTCTCACCCTCCACTTCCTTTACTTTATCTATTTCTTTTTCAATCGACTTCTCCTTTTCCTTAGATTTGCTTTTATCTTTGGCCCTGTTATAACACATTTACAAACGTTAAAAAGGTTCAAAAACATCCTTTTTATATATTAATGTTATAATAAATATCATAATATGATATTTATTATAACATTAAGTATTAGTCTATATCTACTTCTCTTGACCTTTATTTTCCTTGAATATCATATATATTATTGTTGTTCTATTATATTCTAATTTTAGATTATGGCTCCATCGATTTTCGATGATTTCGCCAATGTCGAGTATTGAATAGCAATTACTAAAAATAAAGATCAAAAGAAGTAGATATAAAGTAATAGTTTTAATTGCCTAATAAAAGTTCACTCTCTATATATATTATTTTATTGTTACTATAGAATATAAACTGTCACCCTTGAATATGGATGTGGGCGTTAAGTCCGCAACATAGTTTCTTACGTATGAAGATGTTATCGAACAGTATTATCTATATACTTATAAATTGTACTATATTATTCCAAACAAAGAATTTCATTTTCAGTAGTACTATCAAAAGGATTTCATTCACATTGGTTTTTGTTGTCTAAAATACACACAAAACATAACTAGGTATCATTTCATTTAACAAAGTCGTATGCCACGAATATTTCATCTACCCTACATAACGGAAATATAAATATAAAAAGTTACCTTATAATTTCCAAATAGGTGTATCGCTAAAATGGTATATGATTAAACATCGACACAAATGAATGTTCAGTTACTGAGTACGTGCAAATTGATAATAATGAAAAATGGGTAACACTGAGAACAAGAGGTGCACCGCTATGACGATAACACAATGATTCATTCACATTTGTATTTTAGGGAGGAATGCAAAATAATATTCAGCTTGTTAATCAATAAAAATAATTACTACATTCTTAGTATTTTCATAATATTTGCAATGACAGCAATATGGGAGAAAAATGTTTCAATCCTATATTTTTAAGCTACGTAGCCCCATGTGGAAATTCGATTTAATTTTAAGCGACTTTCGTTGTCTTACTTATAGTAGTGGTTTAAATTATAAAACGTAGTTAGCATTATAATATTTTAGTTCCACATTTGGCTATTTTTTTTTTCAACAATAAGCTATGTACAAAGCTCGTCGACGATTGAAATTATGTCATGTTTGAAGTTTCAAATTTGCCAAAGCCGGGGTCATACTACAGAAATGCATTTAAATATTCTTGCCTTGAAAAGAACCACCGTTTTAACTGTCCTTCAAATTTCGATGGCCAGCCACCAGTACTGAAGAACGAACTGATAAAACGATATTAAGCTAAGCAAAATTCATTCGATATGGTAATTATAGATAACATTAACTTGATAAATTTGAATGAATAAATTCGCGCATTATCTCCTAATTAAAGTACTTAATAAAAACAATTAAAGTTAAATGCGTTGTAGCGGATGAAAAGCTTTTAGCTCATCTTGGCCCAATCGGTGCAGCATATTTCGTGTGAGTTAATTAGTTGTTAAAATATGGCACAATAATATTATTTGTAAGTAAATTATTTCCAAAGCCTGCTCAATGTATCGAATCTCGAAAATTACGGCATTGTTGCAGTTCTCACCTGGCAGCGCCGAGAATTGACTTTTTTTCAATTTTGTTCGACTGAGGTTCTGCTTGTTGCTCCTTTATCTGCAAAGGTTTAACGAATACAACAACAAAAATGAGACTAATGCTGGATTGCACCAACTTACTTTAGCAATGACAAACATGTTATAGTGCCGGTAAAGCAAAAAATGAGTTGCACCATTTGACACATGTTAGATGACGTAACCGTCACCGTCGCGTCGCCTGATGGTAACCGCCACGCTTGCCCATTAACAGAAGCAACACCACACAGAACTTTGAATTACAAAGCACTGCTTGGCAATTAACTGCGCTCGTCAGCCCGATACATAAGATGTTAAGTCTCATAATGCCCAGTAATTTCACTGGTTTCAATGTCTTTCAAACCGAAACACAACAGTGCTTACACACTGTTGGTAGGTGACAGAAATAGACAAAGCGGTGGTACCAACACAGACGGCATCTCGCATACGAGGTACCTACCACCTTGTAAAATATGCATAGGTCATAGTCCAGTCTGATACAAAATGATGAATGTCGGATACAATGCTTTAGTATACCCATTGCTAAGTATTATTATAGTCCTTAAAATTAACAATCTAGCGTCTTATTTAATAAAGAAAACAATAGACTTTATATTTTCCGAATCTGTTACCTTGTTGGGTGTGGCGCTTGGTCCAGGATCGGGAATATGTTGGGACTGGCTGTGCACGTGTCCCATTTTGTATAATGGCGGATACTTGAACGAATACGAGAATGCAAGGCCCCGTTTCAAGGATGCTCTAGAATAGAAACACATTATTGTCGACGTTATAGACTTTGGCTTATGAGGTTATGTTTCGTATATATTTATATTTATTTGATTGGTAGAGCCACGCTGTAGACAGTTTTGTCTACAGCATGAATGGGCTGGCTCGACCGGGTCATCACCACTGTCTCACAGAAAACCGACGTAAAGTAGCGGCTTGCTGCCGCGTTTCATACGGTGAGTGAGATATCCGGAAGCCCAAATCCCCTCCCCTTCCCAATCCCTAATTATCCTTTTCCTTTAAGGTCGGCAACGCGCCCATGATTCTTGTGGTGGAAGGCGTACATGGGCGGTGGAGATCACTTACCATCAGGTGATCCACTTGCTCGTTTGCCGGCCTATGCTATAAAAAACAAAAAAAATATTATATAGTAAGTATTCACATAAAATAATTATGAGAATTCATATCCCAGGTGACCTTTTGTAATACAAAGCTTGAATGGATGCAAATATGCATAATATGTTAACCCACATCGAGTATAAATTTAGATGCAGATTCTATTTTGCTAAATTTATGATTTAAGTAGGTTAAACTCCGTATTTTATAAAACAAAATTAAATTGAACATTTCCCACGAATAATTATGCAAAATAGAATTTTAAATTATAAAGTCAATGAATTTAGCAAAATAAAATTTACTTATAAATTTTTACTCAATATGGGTTAACATGTTAGTGCATATGTTTTTTTTGTTTGATTAAATGACGAGACGAGCAAGGCGCTCGCTCGCCTGATGGTAAGCGCTACGCCTGCCCATAAACAGAAGCTTACACCACACAAAACTCTGAATTACAAAGCACTGCATGGCACTGAACTGCGCTCGTCACCCCGAGATATAAGATGTTAAGTCTCACAATGCCCAGTAATTTCACTATTATTGTATATGTGCATCCATCTATACTTATAAAATAACATGTCCTGACTGACTGACTGATTCATCATCGCCAAGCGCAAACTATCAAGACTACAAGCATGAAATTCGGACTGCATATTCATTTTGTTATGTAGGCACCCACTAAGAAAGGATTTTAGAAAATTCCACCCCAAAGGGGTCAAAATAGGGGATGATAATATGTATGAAAGTCCGTCATTTGGAAAGTTACATAGACAAAATTTTGTATTTCGGTTATTGACGTAAAACAAATAAAGACGTGTTTCAGGAATTTTGGAAATTTTATTTAATAAGGGATGAAAGTGAGTTTGTTTGTTACGATTTCACGCGTAAATCACTGAACCGATTTTGATGAATTTACCTACAGACACAGATGGGAACCTGGAGACTGTTACAGGCTACTTTTATCCCGGAAAATGCTATTCACGCGGGCGGAGCCGCGAGCAAAAGCTAGTATATTATATGTTAATAGTTGTGGTAAAATTACTGTACCTAATTTCGTAAAATAGGTGTGTATTAGTGTTATATGGTTAATGCGTTACCGTGTGGGGCTGGGCGGTGGGTAGCTGGTGCCGCGGTGGTCCGGGCTGAGGTAATGTTGCTGGGCGGCGAGACGGTTCCTCTGCAATAGCTCCTGGTGCGACTGGTACAGTTTCTCAGACGCTGATTGTGGGATTGGGCTGTTAAAGTGGGTTTGTGTGTAGAACATTATAAATGAAGCTTTCATTGCATAAATGTTGACAATCCCACTGTAAGAAATAGACTCAAGACTATTTTTTTGATCGTTGTAAAGGAAATAGTGCTTTTATCTATATATATAAAAACGAATGTTTGTCTGTATTATATAATCGTAAACTATGCATTTGATCACGTGATGATCTTAGCAAAGTTGTTGTGCATAAGCCCACGAAGGTTTCTGAGTAGGTATGACCAATTTTCGACAGATGGCGCCACTGTTAGGCTACTTTTATCCCGGAAAACGCAGATCACGCGGGCGGAGCCGCGAGGGACAGCTAGTAGATAAATAAATAAAAAAACCCAACAGTGACACACATAGTCTTGATTCCATAGTAAGATACTAAATAAGCTAGAACGGATGAGAAAATGATTGCTGTGGTTTTTTTTTTTTTTTTGTGGGGCTCTATGTCCTCTGATATTATTTTCAGAGATGTTTCCCATCTAAATAATTCTCGACATCTCTTAATATAAAAACCCCGTAATAATGCAATGTAAAAAGGATATATAAATATTTGTTATAATATTATAATTGCTGTGGTATTACATTACCTTTGCGCGGGTCTTGTGGTTGGTGTTGTAGGATCGATGGTGAGGTCCGGCAGGCTGTGCATGAATGCCATCATACCACTCTGATGCCCGACTCGCAGCGTGTGGCCGGTGGAGACACTTCGCGCTGGGGGTACCTTGTGCGGTGTCGAATGCTCCAACACTACCACCGGCTGTCGCAACAATCACCAAGGACGTTAGAGACAGTAAAACAAGTTTTACAAGGTGGTAGGTCCCTCGTATGCGAGAGGCCGTCTGGGTTGGTACCACCGCGGCGTCTATTTCTCAAGCCAAGCAACAGTGTGTAAGCACTGTTGTGTTTCGGGTTGAAGGGCATTGAAGCCAGTGAAATTACTGGGCGTTATTAGTTTAAGTACTTAACATTTTATATCTTGGGTGGACGAGCGCAGTCCAGTGCTTTGCATGCAGTGTTTTGTAATTCAAAGTACTGTGTGGTGTTGCTTCCGTTTCTGGGCAGGCGTGGCGCTTACCATCAGACGAGCGCCTTGCTCGTCTCATCATTAAAAAAAAAATAGTGGAGATTATGACACTTCAAATCTTACGTCCCAATTTGATTGCCATGCAAAACTTTTAAAGTTCTGACTGATGCTACTGTTTACGGACAGTCGTGGCGCTTACCATCAGGCGAGCGTCTTGTTCGTTTCTCCATTACATTGTATATATAAAACCCTCAATATAGGTGTATTGTAAACCAGATAGGGACGATCGAATTGAAGCTGTGAGAGGCTGTGCTCTGCTGTACTTTAAGGGTGTTGTTTCCACTGTAACATATTACACTGATGATGGAACTCGCAATAATTGACAAATTCGATTATATGAAATGTACTAGTTCGCGTCACTGTACTATTATGGAGTCGTGAAAACTTTTTAAACCCCTGCTCTCCTTCCGCCATACTCTGCATATATATCCACACCTTAATCCATATTTTATAGACTTTAATAAGGAAAAATTTAAATGTGTTTTGAGCAGCTGTTTTTAAACATAGCAGTACTACAATATGGTATATTAGTTTATATTAAAAAACCTCCATAATACGCGGGATAAATTGATAACATTTATAATAAATCGTGGCACAAATATAAAATCATATTGACTTACCGGCTGGGGCGTCTGCGATCGTTGTAGGGCTGGTGCGCGCTTTGGGGGGGACACGTGTTGCGGGGTTGGTGAGCGTTGCGGGGTTGGCGAACGTTGCGGGGACGGCGAGCGATGTCGTGGCAGCCCCTGCTGTGGGGTCGGCGATAGTTGCGTCGTTGGTGAGACGTGTGGGGGCTCCAGGCCGTGCGAAGACTCCACGGTCGGCTGCGATTCCGATTCAGTCTCGCTAACAATGTTCACGGTGATGGACGTCACACCTGAAGGGAATATTTAAAAAACTCGTTTTTTTTTTATTTATTTTTTATTGCATAAACCCGCATACGATCAAGTGGGTCACCTGATGGTAAGTGATCTCGACCGCCCGTGTATGCCCATAATACTAAAAGTATCATATGCACGTTGCCGATCTTAAAGCAAAGGGATAATTAGGGATTGAGAAGGGGAGGGGAATTTGGGCCTCCGAATATATATATATATATACTCACCGTACGAAACGCAGCAGCCAGCCGCTACTTTACGTCGGTTTTCTGTGAGACAGTGGTAACGACCCGGTCGAGCCGGCCCATACCTGCTGTAGACATAACTGTCTACAGCGTGGCTCTACCACTCAAAAAGTGGTAGAGCTTCAATGTGGTTTAGGTCACCAAAACCACATTGAAAACCGTGTTTCACGACATGGAAACGAATTTTATGAACATAAAGAAAATGTGAACCATGGATCTACTACAGCATAGTCATTTATTCAATCAAATTGTGGTTGTACCGAGCCAACTCAGGAAATGTGTAAAGATAGTAGCTCTGAAGTCTCAAACAGTAATTTTAATCAGTTATGCCGTGGTGGGAGTGCACCTAGGGCCTTCCAAAGCGGCCAGCATGTCTGCTAAAAGTTATCGAACTAAAACATTTCCAACCACCACCGATCTGAATAGGAGACCGCCAAATTAGAAAACAGTGTTGGACCTAATTAGTAAAATAGCGTATTAATTAAAATGACTACGACTTATATTTAATTATTGCTCCCTATTACCAAAAATAGAGGCCAACGAGGCATTGGATTCTGTAGATAGGGATAGGCCTCCGCGCCGTGGTTTCCCTCTATCGAGGAAATCCTCAGGAAACGTAGCTTTTCTTTATTAGTTGTGGTTAAAATAAGTCGAAATCTAAATAATGACACCATTATTGATTTCTGTCTGTTCTGTCACGCTTTGCGATAATTTAATAAACAACTAGCCAATTTTGGTCTAAGAAGAGTTCCAGAGAAATGAAATGTGACATTTATTATGGGATTTCATGTCCTTTATTTATACATGCCAAACGATAAAGCACAGGCTCACGCTTGTAACCCCAAAGGGACAGCCACATGTGAACAGTTTACACATTAAATAGTTACCCCATGGGTCGCATAGCTTAGGTCCCATTATCCCATTATGTGGATGTTTACTGCCGTACCGTATCAAATTTCAATCACAGGTAATTTGCCGATTATTTTAGAAGGTTTGGATTCTCGGAATTGGAAAATTGCTGGACTTGAATCATAGTTTAAAAAAAAAAGATATTATTATGCTGTAATATTTTTTAAATGATGAGAAATAAATAATTTGGTATTTGAAAAATTTACGGAAACAATGAAAGACTTCTGCCTCCGCGCTTCGAGTTTTCAGCTGTCTACCGAATAATAAAGCAAAATCTTACCATCATCGGCAGGATTGATGGGGAGTATGTGTGTAGTGGTGGTGAGATCAGCAGACTGGTTGAAAGACCTCAACGTGCTGGGTCCCGCATGAGGGTCATCGTGGGAGGTCGCGCTGTGGGAAGAATAAGTGTCAAACAACCAAATTATATATAACTAGGTTTAGCTCACAGCTCTGTATCATCTTCTCCGGGATAAAAGTAGCTTATGTCCTAATCTAGGCTATGGCCTACCTGTGCGTCAAATTTCATTAAAATTCAGTAAATCACTCAATATATTCATTAAAGTACTTAATATATTAATAACACCCACCAGTTTACTATATAGATTTAAACCCACAGTACACTTAACGACATCTCATATGGTAGATATAAGAAAAAGACAAAGAAAATAGCATTGTACAATAAAAAGAAGAACTAGGAAAAAGACAAATACATTACAATGTTACTTTGCACGAAACCAAGATCTGTTCAACAGTTTGCTAAGTTGGTCTAGCGCTGATTCTCAACTGTCCTATCAAGAACTACTAAGATTTTCGATCTCACAACGCTCAGACCCAGAATATAAAATCTTTTCTTAATTGCCTACGTTGTACAATAAGTACGACCTGTTAAATTCAGTAAATCATAAATCAGTAAGTAAAAAGTAAGTAAAAAAGTGTTAATAATAAATTAATTTTCAGTGGTAGAGCCACGCTGTAGACAGTTTTGTCTACAGCATGAATGAGCTGGCTCGACCGGGTTGTTACCACTGTCTCACAGAAAACCGACGTAAAGTAGCGGCTTGCTGCTGCGTTTCGTACGGTGAGTGAGATAACCGGAAGCCCAAATCCCCTCCTTCCCAATCCCTAATTGTCCCTTTCCTTTACGGTCGGCAACGCGCCCATGATTCTTCTGGTGGTGGGCGTACATGGGCGGTGGAGATCACTTACCATCAGGTGACCCACTTGCTCGTTTGTCGGCCTATGCTATAAAAAAATGTTACCTGAGCGATTGTTGGAAGCTGGACAGCCTTGAGTTCCTTGAGCTACCACCCGTGGAGGTGCGCTGGAAGTGGCGCATGCTCTGGAGAGTAGGGGGAGCGTTGCCCAACGGGGCAGGGGCTTCTGCCGCTGATGACAATAATCTTCGTTGACCACAAATTCACCAGTAAAACCCGAACTAATTACCAAACTATGAGCTTCATGAGAAAATTCGTAAAGGTAATTTTTGAGGTGCGAATAATCTTGGATGACACCAGTATGACCCCACATATTTAACAGTTAAAAACCTTACTACGTACTAAGCGGACGTGTCGCTGTAGTCACGAGTCGCGGTTCAAATTCGTATAGAATTACTATTGACGAAGTGTCATACTAGTAATACAAAGTGTAAAAAAGGAAAGAAACGCTCGAAAGCTAACTCCGTATTCGAGTAATATGATATAAAATTAATATTATTAATTTTAATTCATCATAATTCCCGCTAGTGGCTACTGCTCTACTGGATGTATGGAGTGTAAACGAAAACTGTCATCGTTTTTGAAAACTATCAACACTTGTACTAGGCCTACTATGGTCCAGTATAGTACCAGATATTTTTTTAAAGTCCTGACAAAAAGCTAATTTGTATAAAATGATCTGACTTTAGTGCACGAATGTTTCTGTTACATGTACCTATTTGTATCTATTGAGTTTGTTATTATTCACTTAAATTACATTTGACCTTTTTTCTAAAGAAGAGAATATTCCGTTCATATTAATATATATATATTTTATAATTACAAGTGTTCAATATAATTACAAGGCCTAATCCCTCTCATTAAGTAGAAGAGGCCCGTGCCCAGCAGTGGGACGTATATAATACAGGGCTAGTAAAAAAAAAAGTGTTCATTATTAATAAATCCTGACATTTTCAAAGTTTGGCCGGAACTTCGACAAGTGCCTAACCTAACAAATTAGGACATATTCTGATGTCTCTCGTGACGAAAGACGTTATTTATACCCATAAATTATAGTATTAAAATGAAGGTAAATGACAATACCATCGCAAGAGTCGGTGACCATGGATGCAGTGCAGTCGTACTCCGTGGAGGTTCCCATGCTACGGTGTAACATCGTCGCAACTCGCTCACGCACCTCGCGTTCCATGGATTGATCTTCGGAGCCCTGTTTCTGCTCATAATAAAAACACATACAATAATATTATGATTAACTAAAGTGGAGTCATAGGAAATGGTGGAGTTCCATATTACTTTACTTATTTTCATTCATCTTTGCTTTTCCTCAGTTCAGGGTATTTCTGATCTGGGACCCTCTGCTATAATCCGCAACGACGCAACAAACTTCGAAAAAGTACATAGAGTATAATAAATATAGAATTGCCGATAATAATCATTTTTAATAGAATTTACTAAGTAATAATAAGATGAATCCGTAAGTAAACGCATGTTTAAAAAGTGTAGATTTTTCTAATTTATTTTAGTTTCCCAGATTTTTTATGTTAAAGTGGTGAAAAAAATTTAATATATAATCAAAATTTCAACACCCCTATCCCCATACCAATTATTTAACTATCTCTTTCCTTTATGGCCGACAACGCGTCATGATACTTCTGGCGTTGTGTGCGTTTATGGACGGTGGAGATCGCTTGTCATTAGTTCGTTTGCTGATGGCCGTGGTCAACATTAAAAAAAACATAAAACATCTGAGGTACGTACCACGGTGTAATCATAAAAACACCCTTTTTGTTTTTAACCACGGCCAATACTAGTATGTTATAATAAGTCCTACTATAAAATAAGTATTATTACAATTGAAATATTATTATTAAGACGGTTATTCTATATTACAGTAGGTCTACGTTTCCTTGATTCCTACGAACTTCGTTGCTTCGTATTATTTTATAGCATATATAGGACCCTGTTCTGTGTTCAGGACTAGCTTTTATAACGGCTTCGTCCGCATGAACGACGTTTTCCGGAATAAAAGTAGCCTATGTCTTAAATCAGACAGGCTTTTTACAAGGTAGTATGTCCCTCGTATGCGAGAGGGTCGTATCGTCGTATCGTCTGGGTTGGTACAACCGCTTTGCCTATATCTGCCGCCAAGCAACAGTGTGTAAGCACTGTTGTGTTTCGGTTTGGAGGACATTGAGGCTAGTGAAATTACTGGTCATTATGAGACTTAACATCTTATGTCTCAAAATGACTAGCGCAGTTCAGTGCCATGCAGTGCTTTCTAATTCAAAGTTCTGTATGGTGTTGCTTCGGTTTATGGGCAGGCGCGGCGCTTACCATCAGGCGAGCGCCTTGCTCATCTCGGCAATAAAACAAAAAAAAAACATGCGCAATGGAGATCACCTACCATTGTATATATTTGTTTGATACCTATTATTCCTAATTTTTAACCATTTCTGAAGATTATATAGTCAACGTCGTTAGTCTTGCTAGTGCAGCGTCTTCCTCGCTAGTTTAACATGCATGCAAACTTTGTGCTCGGTAATAGAATCCGATTGAAATTTAATTTACGAGAGCCCGCATCCACCCGACTAAGTTTTGCGACAGCCTTGTTAGATGCTAGCTTTGAAATTCAATATTGATATACCAATTTTCTTTATACCGACAGTTAACTAGATAGAATGATACGGTTTGCCTTTTATTTGAATAAACAGGACTTCTTTTGGACTCTTGTTAGCCTTTTGATGAAGATAATATATATATAATATATATAAATATAATAAATAAATCTTTACTATTTATGACAAATATTTTCTTTATATTACGTGTCACGTTGTTTGTCCGCGATGAACTCCTAAACTACTGAACCGATTTTAATTAAATTTGCAAACTGTGTTCAGTTTGATCCAACTTGATTGATAGGATAGTTTTTATCTCCATTTATAGTTGCAATATTTTTTTATTTGGTTATGGTACAATTATTAGGTATAATTTATTTTTTTATTTAAATTATCTATGAGTTCCATAAGATTCTAACAGATGGCGGTGTAAGGTAATTTATCGGCTGGATTGAGTATGTATCCAATAGAAGGCGCATACTTACTGTATTAAATAGTTTACTACAATATCATTTAACATATACCTTAGCCACAGCAACGCGTGGCCGGGTCTGCTACTTGCTTATAAAATTGGATGGACTGATATTCATTCGTACTTACTTACCCGTAAAAAAACGGTATAGCCGAAGCGCATAATTTATAAAATTTTATCGTCGTACTGTAACTATTATTTGAAGTGCAGCATTATACACAATCAATGTCGATTCAAAACTATATTCAGAAATATCAAAGATATGTTATTAAATAATAAACTCACCGGCAAGAGTCCGTATTCAGACGATGAGTCCTTTTCTGAGAATTCTCGATAAGGATGTTTGGCGTAAAACACTCCGAGGTCGTACGTCATTTTAGCCTCTCGAACTTTTGCCTCCCACGTCTATAAATAAATAAATAAATCAGCATATGAATAAATACACCCAACAGTCACACACGTAGTGGCCCCACTATGTTAACCTGTACGTATTGTAGGTGTACACGGACATAGAACAATTATGATATTTTTGAATACACTGAACTTCCACGAATTTACTATAATTACCTAGGTTTTGTGTAAATATTTATGAGTAAAAAGCAACAAAAAGCATATTATATAATATCTATTTTTTTTTTACGGCATAGGCCGGCAAGCGAGCAAGTGGGTCACCTGATGGTAAGTGATCTCCACCGCCCATGTACGCCCACCACTAGAAGAATCATGGGCGCGTTGCCGACCATAAAGGAAAGGGATAATTAGAAAGAGGAGGGGATATGGGCTTCCGGATATCTCACTAACCGTATGAAACGTAGCAGCAAGCCGCTACTTTACGTCGGTTTTCTGTGAGACAGTGGTAATGACCCGGTCGAGCCAGCCCATTCATGCTGTAGACAAAACTGTCTACAGCGAGGCTCTACCACTCATAATGTTAAATTTTATTTTGTTAAAATATTGTGAATATACACGTTTATTAATCACGGTTTCTTAGCATAAGTAGGTTGCCACTAGACCAACGAGGCAACGAATCAAAAACCATAGAATAATTATTATATTTTTGACTGCACTGAACTTCCGCAAAGTTGACTATAATTACCTAGGTTTTGTGTAAATGTTTATGAGTAAAAAGCAACAAAAAGCATATTATAATCTCTTCATCGAACTAGGAAAGACCTATGTTGCATAATTTTAGTTACCTTAAGCGTTGTGGGGACACCGTTGCCGTCCTTCCCCGGATCAGTGAGGGCGAAGGCACTGTACGCGTCGCCGACCTCGTCCACCGCCACGAAGACCAGCGCCACCAGATCCTTGTTACTACGGTTATGGTTCTTTGGGAATGGCAGCAACTTGTCTACCATGAACTTAGGCCTACAATACAATATTAATTACGGGTGTGTAGAACGTTCATATAGAGTCTAGAGACATTCGCACAGCATCAGTTTATTTGCAATGTACATTTTGAATACTAAAAAGTATAAACATAGTATTACATACAATCGCTTTTTGTAGCAGTCTCTCGCTCTGCAAATTCGTAAACTAATGAAAGAAGTATTGATACTTTACCGCAACATTTTGTACTGATAGGGGCCTTTGGAAACTTTCTTGCAAATAAGCAGCATGTCGGTGAGAAGGAAAGCACGGACCTCTTGCTGTAAGAAAAAATATCCATTGCAGAAGTGTGTCTTACTCTTCATTAGAAATATATTTCAATTCGCTGTTATATGCCGCGCTAACGCACATTCGCGTAAGCTGTACATCGCAAGTACAATGCCATTATTTGGATTTTGAATATAGAATCACAAAAATTCTTTTTTTAAATACGAAAATAATACAAAGATGAAGTGTGTAATATTAGAACTAATATTTGGATGCATCCGGTAAAAAAATTATAAATTGTATTAAACTTAAATACGCCAACAATGAATGTTATTTAAAACCCTTGCCTCCTTCCCGGAATCCTTGAAGCGTAGATCGCCTTGAAAGATGAGAGTCCTGGCGTGTCCGGGCAAGCAGTTGGTCATCGGCGCTTTCAGGTTCAGGTTTGAGCACGCACGAAAGCATTTGTCTAGCTCCTCGTCTTTGAAGTCCTGTAATGTTGGTACACTACACTGCAAAGTACTGAATTACAGTACTTTGCAGTGTAGTGTAACGTTTGTACACACTGCCCTGTGCATTTTATACAAACAGCACTATTCAAATTATTATTGCTTTTTATGCAAACGGCACTTTGTAATGTGTACAAACGAAACTAAAATTGACATAATTTATTGCTTTACCCGTATTAATTAAGTTTACAAATTAATCAGTTCTGGTTATTGTCTTAAAATGTGAAATATAATTTGGAAGAATTAGAAGTTATTATTTTTTACTAACAGTCAAATAAGTTCAAACTCAGTGGAGAAAAAATGTGTGAGTATAAATAAAACATTTTTTGCCTTATTTTTGAAAATGATACAAAATATGAACTGAAACTATACCAGGGATATTACTTTGGAGATAAAATAATGAATTGAAATTAAGTTCTTATTGTAACAGTCTCAGTCATTATATCTATGTTCACCATCATGCACTTTTACTTTACTCTTAAGCCCCATTTAGATGGTGACAGTTATCGCGTTTCACAAACGAGGGTATTTCAGAAAACTTTTGTTTCAAGGCCTGGTCATACAGTTTGAAAAAGGAACCGTATGACATGGCTTCGTAGATGACGGTTTCCTGTTATATTCTCGCCTATGTTGTACGAGAAACCACCTCCATCTAAATGGGACTTTACTAATGCATCTTCCTGGACCGCATATGGCCAGGGTACGCGCAAAATAACTTGGCATGGTTAAAATTAGTCACTTCACCTGTCCCTGCTGCTTTCCGACACCGTGTAGTGTCTGAAGACAACAGCCGAGACATCGCGCTTGTGACTAACATTAGACCGGCCAAGTTGTTTGCGCGTACAATAGCGTGCGTCACTCGAGTCAAATTTAAAGAATTGAGACAGTGCATGCCGTAAACACATATTGCCTCAGGGCAATATTTATCGCTGGAAAATGCAAGCTTAAATTGAAACTGAACGGGGATTGACTACATTTTTTTGTATGTTTTGACAAACATGACGCATTAGCTGCTTTTTATTGTTAAGAAATAGCAGTGAATGTATCAAGGTTCAAAACATTTATTTTAAATATTTTTATTTTTTTTTACATTTTGTTATTTTAATTTTTATAGTAACCTACTACTTACAATATATTGATCTAATAAATACTTCTAGCTGTCTATATTATTATAATTCTTATACTACTTCGTTTTATTTTTATTATTAGTCCAAGTACAAAAATAGCATTATAACTTACATTATAAAACGACATATTATATACTGTAATTACGATCAAAAACTACGTTTAAAAGCTTGTTACCATATAATGTTTATTTACATCGGTTAAATATCTAATATTTAGTCTAATTGCACATCTACTGTTAATTACTATTGCTACTACCCTAATAAGATATATTAGATAGATTTATCATATTAGATAGATTCCATAGAAAAAATCTACGATATTATTTACTTGTGTTTTTTGTACAGAGCGCTGTTTTTTTTGTTTACTTAACCCTAAAACATGTAACATCTAAACACCAAATGTTCAAAAAGAACAGCGCTTTGCCGCTAAACGGCGACACTCGCAGTTAAATAATGGCTCATTGTCATTGAACTACCAGTATCGCGTTTATACATGACACAAGTTAAAAAACAAAAAAAAAATGAAAATACAGGTTTATTGTATGATATAATAAAGCAATAAATAAACTGTATTTGTCAGAAATGGGATTTAGGAATAATGATTAAATAAGAAGGGTCGAGGTTTTGGGATGTCCAGCAATGTCACATTACGAAATGCAACAGCATAGCCACGTCACGTCCTTCTCGGTTGAACCGACAAACACGACTGACAGCATGGCTCTGCCGCCAGTTTTGATACATAAAATGTCCATGCACGTTACTAATAAGCTTGTAGTAAGCTCTGCGTAGTTAAAATACAGTATTTAACTACACCACTATCGTAACAAGTTTATTGGTAACGCGGTGGAAGTTAACCAAAACCGTATCGTCGTCAGATGACATACACGTGCACACGTGACTTCCCAAGTTATATTTTCTCTTCGGATCATAACCACATCTTATGCATTTGAAATGCGGGGGACCAACTTGGAGAAACCTTATCCTGGTGCTCGTCATCTGCGTAGGAACTACGGATGTTGTCGACAATAAAAAAAACACGATGAAGAACTCATCGTGGCTTTATGTATCAATGTGTATGAAATAAGGACACATGGTTAGGTGAAATGACGGTAGGTGGAACTGGAGAGTCAAAATAAAATTGTTAACAAGACACGGCAATGTGACTACACTGTATTTGATGGTAAGTACAATGTAGTCTAAATATAGTGTCGACAGTCGAGAAGCGTTGGGCCCCCGACGGTCGCCAGAATAATGCCGGCCTGTTGGAACTGGATATACACCAGCTGACCCCGGAACGCGACTCATCGCAACGAGCCAATACGGCGGGTTTTCACCAAGTGTGAAAACCCTCCTACCAGCAAAACAAATCATAAAATGTAAAATAATAATTTATTATGATTAAATTTCACTATTTGCTAACGCATATTTCTCTCTATAGAACCCTGTACATGATTTAATACAATTTGAGAACGAATAATTTAAATTTCTACAAATCAGAAATAAACATAACCTCTCTGATCTAAAAATTTAATATCACATAAATTAAAACGATTGCAAAATCCCTAACGAATTTAAATAAACTCTTAAAATAGACCGATTATTGTGTCAAGCGTCAGAGGCGGTTGTCAGTGACGTCATAATCTGATAACACCCTATGGAAGGAATCAATGACGGACGTATGTCCTAGTGTCAAATGATCTCCCAAAGTTTTATGTGATGCGCAGTACAATAGCGCAGACGTGGTGCCATTGACTGCGTTACTGACACGACTTTCTGTCGATTAACGCGATAATCGAAAGCATAACTTCACGGATCCATGAAAGATTCTTTATAGGTTGAAATAACAAAAAAATCTGAAGATTATAATTATTTTTACAATCACAGTAGCATTACTTAAAAACTTGGTGTAAACATTACATAGATAAAAAGCATTTAGTATTGTAGTGCTCATGAAAACAAGACAAAAATCTTCTTTGCATATGCAATGATTGTACGCAAGTTTTTTAGTGATGCGATAAGATTTCACCTACATATACTAAGGCCATATGAATAAACTACATCCAGAACTACAGTGTCTATATATAGTACGCAGATTTGGAAGACTTTTTTTTTGTAATTTATGCGTATGTGGAAACCTAAAAATGGCAGTATACCCTGATCACAGGCTACTATTGTTTTCGAGAAAAAGTACAGGTTGATTATGAATGAAGGTTATAGTTTTTTTGTTGGTTGTGAATAAGGTTAACAAACCTGCAAATGGGTCACCTGTTGTTAAATGATCTACACCGCTCAGGTACACTCACAATGCCCAGAGGGATCATGGGTGCGTTGCCAACCTTAAGAAAGGCATGGGAATTGGATATCCGGATATCTCACTTACCGTACGAAACGTAACAGCAAGCTGCAACTTTCCGTCGGCTTTCTGTGAGACAGTAGTGTCACCTCGGTTGAGTTGTTTTCACAGTTTTATCTTTTGTATATTCATACAATAGAGAAAACTGTCTACAAACTGGCTCTGCTATTTGACAAAATTTATATTGGATTTATTTCGGAATAAGGTAAGGTTCTTAATACCGGGTAGTGGGTGAGATTTTTGTTAAGTTCTTAATTCCAGGTATCTGCCATTTAGAAGGCAACCAATAAATTCCGTGTGCGTATTACAACTTATGTGTAAGTAGTAGGTACCTAACTACTTACGATCTCGTAGGAATCGATAATGTTGGACAAGTGCTCCATGATCTCCAACTCTTCACGTTGGCGAATCGATCGGTTCAGGTCAATCACGTAGTTCTTCGCGAAAGCTTCCTGTATAATGAGTACAAAATCTCACTAAAAAGTTTTTTATCCGATTCAAAATAATCATACGCTTAAATACAACGTCAAAAACTGTGTTAAGTGCATTTGGTTTTATTTGTTGATGAGTATCTAATTTAACCCTCGTAATCGATAATCGAATAATGGCAGACAAATTTTATAGCCAATTTAAATTTTATATTTGCAAAACAATTATTTTTCATATTACTTTCTATTGCATGTAGAATAATTTATGAAATTAGACATAGTCAAATAACCTATAAAACTGGATCCTAGCCATGATACAAAAGGTAGTATTTTTTATTAGAGTACTTACCATTGCCATGAGTAACGTCCGCTCTGGTTCTGACTCCGTATGAGTTATTATTCGACGCAGCAGGAGTGAATATTTGGTAAGCCTTTGCATCGGCTTCGAGAGGAAGTCCGACAGTAGCAACCTGAATATCGGGACTTTAGTTAATTTTCCTTTAATGTAGACTTCCAATGGTCGCGTCAATCATCAGTATTGCTGCGTTTGTATTGTGCACTACGGAAATTTATGACAGACCATTCGAGTGTGGTGTCACTAACGCACGGTATCACTAGCTTTCAGTATATAGTTGACGATTGATATCGTCACTGGTAGACGCATCTGCTGTTTGATGTGACAGTTGGAAGTCTGCTGTTATGTAGTTTATGAAGTGGCAAGAATTTTGCTAACACATAAGTTGGAGTATACATATTAATCAATAAGTAAACTTGTACATACTGTCAAACAATTTCCATTTTTTTCTATAATCTTTTTTCCATAGGTAAGGCGGACAAACGCGCATATGGGTCGCCTGATGGTAAATACTTTCTGCTCTGATCGCCCACAATACAAGAAGAATCAAGTAAGCGTTTCCGATTTTAAAGGAAAGGAATCTTTTTAGTTTAAAATCGGATCTCGAAATTCCAATTAATCCCAATCAGGAAGGACCTCCGGATATATCACTCACTATACGAAATGCGTCAACAAAGTGCTACACACGTTGGATTTTTTTGACGCAGTGTCATTATACCGGCCGAGCCAACACATTCATGGTGTAGACAAAGTTATATGCAGCGTGGCTCTAGGACTAAGAAAAAAATACATTCGTGATAATGATACAAACTTACCGATTGCATGATTTGTTGTTATGGCACCATGATAGATATTCCGCGAAATCTACGTTCTCTGATAATGATTTCAGGTATTCTAGAGCTTTGTTCTGATTGCTGACATATTTCTCGTAAGGTGTAAATATGTCCCGAAAACGGCAAAATCCGCCCGACATCAAATCTGTGTTAAATCTGTAAAACAACGAGCTAAGTCGAATATTGCAAGAAAATTCTAGAATAGAGGTGTTGATTATTTTGTTTCCATCTGTTCTTATCCTACTCACAGTGGGGTTGGCGAAGCATACTTTTTAAAACATGTTACATAAATGATTAGGCTTGTGGTTTGTATGACCGGCCACCTAACGTTAACCTTTCTGGGGACTATTATATTGTATTCATATAAATATATTTTGTTAGTTAGAATGACGAAATAAAGATGTCGCTCGTCGGACGGTAAGCGTAACGCCTGCCCATAAACAGAAGCAACACCACACAGAACTTTGAATACAAACCACCTCATGGCACTGAAATGCGCTTTTAACCCCCAGATATAAGATGTTATGCATCATATCGTCCAGTGACTTAACTGGCTTCAATGGCAGCCTGCAAGCAAGCAAGCTGCTGCTTGGTAAATAGACAAAGCGGTGATACCAACATGGCCTCTTGCATACGAGGAAATACTATTTAGAATAAACCGTATTTTTTAATTTAAATTTGTATTGGTAATAATTCTTTATGGTAATGATAATAAATACTTACGGAGCGCGTTTTTCGACGGCGTCTACTAACATAGGAACAAGGGCTTGTTCCCAAAAATATAGATTAGCGTTAAGAACATCCGGCACATTATTGAATAGTTTTTCAGTGTCTATTTCCAATATTTTACCACTATCCTGAAGTGCGTGTGCAGCGGCCATAAAAATCTGTGTAAGTAAAGAAACACTATGTAGTAGAAAAACACTAACACTCAGAAACATCTTCATGATTCTGTCACTTTATTTACATGTTTTTTTCTTTTTTACATCTCGTTTAAACATGGCATTATTCAGGCTGTTGCATTATATTACAGCAAATTCACAGTATGAAAACTATTTTCATATTCATTTGCAATTACGAAGTATGTTATTTATCGATCAGGTATTGCGCAAACGGCTAAAATGATTTAAAGCTGAACGCAGGTACTAGATGGCCGACGCCTATAGAATCACTCGGCGCGGCGTAGTGCGGGCGTATCGTTGTAATCCCGCCAAAGGCACAGACTTTATTATCGGAACGTACTAATACTCTTGTAGATGCGACAATATTCTGGATAAATGAAATGAATGAATGATGAAATATTCTGGCAAGTACAAATTCCAGATTGGAAATTATATTTTTTCGGTTCAATTTCATGCGAATTCTGTTTCACTCTGTCCAATGAGCTGCGAAATGTGATCTGCCGGATTACTGTGACATATTTCACTTTATCAGTTTATGTTATACAAAAAAACATTGTGGAATTTCTGACAATGGGAATGTATGTCCTGTCAATGTTCCTGTATTTAATTATCCTTTTATAGTAATATTGCTTGATTAACGTTATTTGCTATATATTTACACATTGTACCTAAATAAATTTAACTAGAAATGTAAATAGATGAGAATTGAAACTGTATTTATAATTAACAAACATGTTGACTTAATTTAGTATTAAAACTACAAAATGCTTAATTTTAAATCCGATTTCTAGACTAGATTAAATTAAGTATTAGCTGACGTAAGAGACTTCTAGACTCTTATCGGTATCTTTACAAAGATCTGCACTCAGCGAGCGACGATACAATCAGATGAAGTGTGTTTTAAAGATTTAACGTTCTTAAAATGATTGATTTAAAGATCGCTTTTTTTTTGTATCGCGTCAGGTAGTTTATATTTTACTAGATTTTCCTCGCGACTCCGCCCACGTGATCTAATTTTTCCGCGATAAAAAGTAGCCTATGTTCATCAGGGATAATGTAGGATTCTAATGATGAAAGAATTTTGTAAATCGGTTCAGTAGTTTTTAAATTTATTCGTTATTTCCCCGTTTTTGCAACATTTTTCACTAATGCTTCGCTCCTAATGGTCGCAGCGTAATGTTATATAGCCTAAAGCCTTCCTCGATAAATTAACTATGCAACACAAAAATAATTTTTCAATTCGAACCAGTAGTTCATGAGATAAGCGCGTTCAAACAAACACACAAACAAACTCTTCAGCTTTATAATAATAGTATAGATTCTTCAAATCAAAATCATTATGTTGATGATTATCCAATGTTTATCCATATATTTATCTAATTTTTTATTGAACAATAGAAAACATACGAAAATCGAAACGTTTAAAATTAACATTACTGGCGGGATATAGCTCAACGTAAGCTTTTACAGACACTCATGGGTTAAACAAACTTTTATCCATATCAAAAATATATAATATACTACGAATAAGTAATTTATGTGATTGATTGATGATTATGATTTATGTGATTTTAATCATTTATGTTTTATGCAAATAATTAATGTCTATGATCGTGATTAACAATATATTTGAAATTCAAATTTTTATTCTAAAATAATTATTGCAATCATAATCCATGCACACACTTTAATGCAACTAAAGACATGATAATAAACAACGGTGCGTACAACAGTTATCACACAAAGATATATTATTATAACAATATGTTTGAAAACGACACCGCATTATCTAAGGGCCGGCGCTCATAGACGGCATGGCACGGCATGGCATGGCAAAGGATTTTATTACTAATCAAGTTATTTTGAATCTTATTGCCACGAGTTTAGAATTCACGTTACTTTATTTCAATACCACAGTGCCGCGACGTGCCGCGGGATGCTGTGGCATGCCGCGACGCGCCGCGGGATGCTCCGGCCAGACGTGTCATGCCGTTTCATTCTACGGATTGCCGCGGTGCGCGAGAGAGAGAGAGTGGCTGGGCATTCAGCAGGATGCCACGGCATGCCACGGGACGCCGCGGGATGCCGCAGCATGACCTGCCGTGCCATGCCGTGCCATGCCGTGCCATGCCGTCAATGAGCGCCGGCCATAACACGGCAGAAATAGGACTGAGGAGGTCGTCAAGTGCCACAACCCGAGGCAAATATTTTCCTTTTGATATTCTCCCGTTATAAAACCACCCTTTAATATAAATTCTAATAGAGAACTAAGGACGATCTCGCGAGACGAAAAGATTGTTTGTTTTGTCATAGCACATGTCCCATTTCATTTAAATTAATTTTCCAACTTGCCAAACTCGTTGATACTGCTTTTAAACGTTGAAACGTTTGGATTAGGCGAGCAGATAGTGTATTATTGCCTATTTACATAAATAAAAAAACAGGACAGTTCTCATTTCAATTTTTTTAAATATTTACGTCAATATTTAAAAAAATTGAAATGAGAACTTGAATTGAAACGTCAAATTAATATTAATAGTAATTCTCGGATACGAGGTTTTTTTTTTGGGGAATAAGAAAATTTTAAAATAAGAATGAAAATATACTTACCTCAACAATAGCTACTAAGTGGCGGATGTAATCCACCTCTGTGGATATTAGCTCCCTGATGGCAGTCTGGCGAAGTTCCTCAGCTTTACTGAGGGCAGCCCCTAAATAAAAAAAATATTTAATACATTTTGTTATTGTGGACAGATTTTGTCGCAAAAAATAATTCTAGGCCTCAAGCGAGAGACTGTGTCGGTAGGTGCCTCAACTTTGTTTATTACTGCCACCAAGTAATGTTTCAGCGATATGGTGTTCCGGTTTAAATAAAATTTACCCCGGTGAAATTATTGGATGTTATATGGACCTAACGTACCGGGGTGACGAGTGTAGAGCAGTGCCATGTAGTACATTCTAATTCAAAGTTCTGTGTGATGTTGTTCTGTTAATGGGCAGGCGTGGCGCTTAACAATAATGCTTAATGCGAGCAACCTGCTCGTCGCGTCATTAAGACGAATAAAACAAAAACATTGTGTGCACCGGCCGGGGCGTCAAAACGGCGCTGTTGAAATACGAAAGTGGATAGTATCTATCACTTTATCACAGAGTTATTTCGGCGGACTAAATTAAATACTCGACATAAAGGCGCTCAGGTGAATTAATGGTGCAATATTAGTTACTGTTGTGTCCCAAACGTGATGATTAATGAGTGGAGGTCGGGGTACGAGGAGGACAGATTGCGCGGCATACAGCTGCGACGGTCGAACGGGCCCTGTACGTCGCACTTCAAACACGATCATGGATCAAAGATCTAAATAGACGACGTAAGTACTTAAATTTGATGATTTCTTATGTTTACGCGAATATTACACATTGAAATAAAACTAATTTAAACGTATTTTATCGCGGTTTTTCTGACGGTCTTTAATCTTTAGTCCACCCCGTGTCACGAAGGCTGAAAAGCTTTCGAAACGTCGGGATCAAAATTTAAAAAAAACTGTGATAAAATACAATACTTCCAATCTGTTTGGAAATCAAATCTACAATTTTTTACCTCAGACGTAAAAGAAGTGTGAAAATTCTGGCCCCTTTTTCTATTTGTGGCATCGCAGTGCTTATATACATTAACCAGAGAGTGTAGGTTTCTTTAAAGCTGCCTCAAACGAAATGATAGTCATACCTACGTTTGAAGAAAAAGAAGAAAGAGAGAAGTCTGTTATGTCATTTGAAAGTTACAGATGATTTTCTTATTGTATCCGGGGGTTTTTAATGGTCAAGTTTGTTGTTATGTAAGCTAACGTGGTCTGTGCGGAGCGGTTTTGGCATGCGAATTGTTACGAAATAAGACGTCTATTCGGAACTTTAGTCTGTGTATACAAACCCCTACCGTTTATGTCGTTACATACTCCGAAATTCCGCTTTTTAAAAAGGCATACACTCGAGTCCGATTTAGCGGTCGCGCTTAGAGAGGTTTCATAATGAAAGTTCACGGAAATCTGGTCAGGGCGGTTTGAATAGACCCCTATTTCTTATCTTGAGAGGTTGTAAGAGGCGACCGACGGGTTCGATCGGCTGAACATCTTAGTAAGCCCTAATGTGGCCGTGAGACCGCATTCGATTTAACGAAGACTTCCTACAAGCTTAGGTGTTAATTAAAATATCGACTAAGAAACTCATTATTTTTCCGCGACGATAAAGTTTTAATTCATATTATAAAGCTAATTAAAGCAATACGTAACTTGAGATTCTCATTAAGGGTTTTTATTTCTTTGGTTTTTAATTAGTTTTACTCATTAGCTTAATGAATTTCATATTGTAAAGAAATTATATTTTTTTACCATTTTAATGCATGTAGTAACATGCAGTCGAGGAGGATAAGTAAATTAATAATGTTATTAAGAAGTATTTTTATAAGTTATATTTGGGAGTAATTATAAACAATAGGCATTACGCTAGAGATAAATATTTATAAACGTTCCGTAAGAAACCGTGAGATTCTGGGTTCAAATCCCGGGTCGTATAATTTGTGTTTTAATTTTCGATACGAAAAAACGATCATTAGTTGCCCATGATTGGAATATGTGCCTGGTGTGGTGATAGGCTCGTTCGGAAAACGTGGGAATAGCACTAGCTTCCATCTTTGCCTACCCTTCGAAGATTGATTGATTGATTTATTGGCTTGAGATTATAATTATTTAATATTTTGTTAACTATCCTTTAAATGGATACTTTTTTTTTATCCGAGCACAGCAAAGTGACTGCACTACACTATGGTAAGCGCAGTGCAGTCCAAAAAACCAGTGACCATCGAAAAACAATGAGTTTATCGAAGGTCATCAGAGTCATGCCGGCCTGTATAAATGCTTCTTCCCTCTTCAGAGAGGGAAGAAGTAAATCGAGGGGCCTGCGACAGGACAAGCGCATGACCGATGCGGGCACAGTTATACAAAGATATACCCCTATACCCGCCCCAATCAACCATCAAGTCATGTCGCAAGCCCCTCAGGAGATCCGGATATACACTGGCTGATTCTGGAAAGCGATCCACACAAAACGTGTGGATCGCTGGGGCAGGTTTTAACACCATGTGTGTTTATTTATTTTTCCTCATCGAATGTGTTACAACTTATATCAATAACGTATGTTGTATATTTCGTATACCTAATTGTAATACGTATAATAAAAAAATATATAAAAGACCAAAGGCTGAGTTTCTTAGTACTTCTTCTCAAACCAGTGGGCATTTCCGAAACACCGGTATATTCAAATGACGTTTAAAAGTTTGGCGGCCTAATTACATAATAAAGAATTTTAATTTGAATTTATCACTTCTTTTATGATTTCTCAGTTCATTCGTAATGACGCATGACGGCCGGTTCCAACGCCAATGTTACCTAGTCGTTAAGGGGAAAAGCCAACCGAAATCACGATATTTATTGTAATGTTGTAAAGAATTGGGCTTCCGTATAACATATTCAGAGGGCACTTACCGTACAAATAGTAAATAACTATTAGCCACGACTAACCACTTACAAGTACATGTTTAAGCCTGAATATGCCCAATGATACTTCAGCAAACGACACTTTAGATGTGTTCGATGACTTTGACCTTTACTCATTTACACGACACTGCACTGTTTTGAAGTAGAGTGGGCAAAAAAACGTTGACAAGCACGGTAGTATACGCGTATGCTTCTCATATCTATAGTCTTATTGTCGTGTTATTTGCAGTTTTTTTAGCGTTCATTACGAGGTATAGGTACAGATCGCTCGCCTGATGGTAAACGTCACGCCTAGAACTACGAATTATGAAGTACTAGGCATTACTAGTACTAGTTCGCATTAGACTACTTTCGTCACCCCAAGACATGAGATGTTAAGTCTCATAATCTCTAGAAATGTCACTAGCTTCACCTTCAGCTTGTACCTATTCCAGGTCGGAACACAACAATGCTTACACATTGCTGCTCGGTGGCCACAGAACACAGAAGTCTCTGTGGTGCTAGAAATATACAAAGCAGTGGTGCCTACCCAGATGGCCTCTCCCATACGGGGGACCAACCATCTAGCACTAGTTGTCTTCATTATTGGATAGGTTGACATCAATGACTTTAAAACACAAGAACTAGACTTGCCAAAAATAGATATTCTAATCTTAAATGACCTACGCTGCCATTCAATTTTGTAACTTCGTGCACACAATATTGAGTAGTGCGATTGATTTTGGTCACGTGTCGTTACAGACGAGTTACAAAACTGGAAGTGGTTGAATCCATTCTTTAATAATCGTGAGCTACGCAGGTTAAGTGGTTTTGTTCAAGTAGGTCAGGGTTTAGTGGCGTTCAGTTGTGACCGGGACATCCGATTGTGTAGGTAGTATAATTCGATTTTTCTCAACTCCTATGGCACGTCATTGGTCAGGTAAAATCTTATTATTGTAATATCAAGTCATGTTCATATATGACTTTGTTGTTTAACTTTACAGTTTTCTTTTATCTAGTACTGAAAAAAGCCTCGAACGTTACTAAGTGGTAGGTCCCTCGTATGCGAAAGGCGGTCTGGGTTGGTACCACAGCGTTGTCTATTTCTGTCGTCAAGTAATATTACGTAAGCACTGTTGTGTTTCGGTTTGAAGGACATTAAAACCAGTAAAATTACTGGGCATTGTGAGACTTAACATTTTATATCTCGGGGTGACTAGCGCAGTTCAGTGCCATGCAGTACTTTGTAAATCAAAGTTCTGTATGGTGTTGCATGTGTTTATGGGCAGGCGTGGCGCTTACCATCAGGCGAGCGCCTTGCTCGTCGCGTCATTCAATCAAATAAAAAAAAAGAAGCCTGGTGGAAACTAAAACGGACTACAAACAGAAACTGACAAACGGAGGTCGTAAGTGGATGCTGGCTCTTAGGAAAGCGCTTCTAATTCAGTTATACAGTGTGTATTATTTAATATCACTACGTTTATCGGTGAAGGAAAATTTCGTTAGGAAACCTGCATATAAATAGCTAAAATATGTAATGTATACCGGCCTGCATTACACCAGCGTGGAAGACGAAAGGCTTAACTCCGTTCATTAGAGTAAGCCTCTACCTAGTGGTGGGATAGGATATAATAAAGGGGTCAGCGCAACTATTACTTTGACAGCTTCCGTGGCGCAGTGTGCGAGTAGCTGACTGTGAAACGTGAGGCCGTGGGTTCGATTCCCGCACCGAGAAAATATTTGTCTGATCCACAAATATTTATTTCGGGTCTGGGTGTTGTGAGACCAGAAAGTCTCTCGTAGTTGTGATACCCACGACACAAGACTCGTATATTACTGGGGGGTCAGGGCTATGTGTGTGACTGTTGGGTGTTATATTATTTATTTATTTATATATTTATTTATTTATATTTATATTATTTATATATTTATTTATTACTATATGTCTAGTAATAAATAATACTGGCAAGTAATAAATAGTAATAATAAATAGTACTGGCAAGCGCAGCGTTGGACGTCCGTCCGCCTACAAGGTGGACAGACGACCTGATAAAGGTCGCAGGAAGTTGCTGGATGCAGGCCGCTTCCAACAGGTCGGTCTGGAAATCTTTTGGGGAGGCCTATGTTCAGCAGGACGTCCTGTGGCTGATGATGATGATGATGATATGTCTAGTACTTACTTTTTTGGTCGTAGTACTCTACAAGGTTTTCAATCCTCTCTGCCCAGTACAAATACGCAAATGCTTTGTCCGAGATGGGCGCGACGCAGAGACCTCGCAGCGGTGGCACGCCATTCCTGGTATACTCCGACAGAAGCTGCACGAGCTCGTAATCCGCCTGCAGACGTAAACTTATATTATTTTGGGTATTTATGCGTTGGAACAAACCATTTAAGCATAATATTCTATTATAAATCTTACGTGTAGAAAGTTCCAAACGTTCTGTGCTGTAAGATTTTTTTTATACTATGGATATCGTCTATTTACGTGGGTATTTTTCAAATCAAGTATAAAAAATATTTTTCATCAAGCTTCTAATATCATGTTGACTGGATGTAACATAACATGCTTGTTTTATTATTAAGTAAACTTTTTAAGAAAATATCATGTATCTCCTGCTAAACACACAACTATCTAAATATATAAAACTCAAAGGTGACTGACTGACATAGTGATCTATCAACGCACAGCCCAAACCACTGGAGGGATCGAGCTGAAATTTGGCATGCAGGTAGATGTTATGACGTAGGCATCCGCTAAGAAAGGATTTTGATAAATTCTACCCCAAAGGGGTCAAAATAGGGGATGATAATATTTAAATGATGTCACGCGGGCGAAGCCGCGAGCAAAAGCTAGTTAAGTATAAGAACTAACTAGCACACTCAGAAACATCAATAAATAACTTTCATGTGCAATCATTAATTGTTTTTGCTCTAGTCGCATCTCTGCCTACCCCTTCGGGGCTAAAGGCGAGAGTTTATGAATGTATGTAATTTTTTTTAGAAATCGATTTTTTTCACTATTTTCACACTCGAAACCAATTAATGCATTGTGCTCCGCTACTGAATACAGAAGGTGCTAACCTTAATTGACTTCCCAGAAAAATAAACAGATTTTAACTAAAGGTCTATGGACAAATAAAGCAATTAGCTAGATGACTCTGAGAACGGCAGTAAATATATAAAAATAAACAGTCAAAGTAAAGCACACACACAATACCTGAATTGAGTTTGTGAGCAATCGGATAAGTCGTTACAATGGCGCGTGCGGAGATGGATGCACCCTCTCAGTTGGTTTTAGAATTAAAAAATCTTACTTGCGAGATTCACGATCATTAAAACACATAAAACACATCTAGTTTTAATTGTTACAACGTTTAAAAGTCTGAAAAAAAATACATTTTCTTACAGCAGAGGCTGGCCAGCGAATAAGTGGGTCACCCGTTAGTAAGTGATTTCCTCCGCCCATAAACACCCACTATACAAAAGAGTAATGGATACCAAACTTAAAGGAATGTAATATGGATCGGAAAGGGGACGGGATTTGGGCCTCCGGAAATCTCACTTACTAAGCAAGCTGCTACTTTATATAGACGAAATATTTAAATATCTAGTGGTTTGCTAAGATACAAATTAAAGCTTTTTTTATGCCATGCGTTATTGTCTAAGTAAAAAACAGACAGAGTTGTAAATTGATATCATAAAAACACTAACTAATCATGTCATAGATGACGTAAAGACTACAATCTGTACAAAAACCAAGCGTGCCAATTGTAACTACATTTAATACTAGCCGGCTGTGCAGCGAGAGGCCGCGAGCTCGATCCCCGCACCGTGACAAATGTTGGTGTTATCCACAAATATTTGTTTCGGCGTCTGGGTGTTGTGAGACCGAAAGTCTCTCATAGATCCTGATACCCTTGACACAAGACTCGTATCTTACTGTAGGGTCAGGACTATGTGTGTGACTGTTGGGTGTATTTGTTATTATTACTACATAGACAGACGTAATCAAAGCGGTGCGTATTCATTATACAGTGCGCGTTGGACTTAAAGTTCGGCTAAATGTCATTGTAACATACATTTATTACATCGTAACCGTGTTATGTATTAAAAATAATGCTAATAGAACTATCGCTCTTAATACATGTTGCAGGCGACAAAGCACAGCTTTACCCAAGACAACAGTCACTTTGTACTACAATCTGTCATAACTCACCATATACACCCACGTAGTAATATACACAGCTCTATACATTGCTGGAAACCTTACTGCCTCGAATGCGCTTTAGCTTACGCTTAGTCTTATGGAAATAAAACTAATTTAAATATATTTTATCGCGATTTTTATCTACACAGGAGCTCACAGTGTCATGAAGTCTGGCAGTTGGTATTTTAATTTCCGACGTAAATTAGTGTATAATCGGATCCCAGGGTTGTGCTAGCTTCCAACCATCTTCTCTATTGAAATTAGGATGTTTTTTAATTTCAATAGCCTTGTGAATCATCCTAGGTAGGAATCGGTGTTCTTTGGCAAGGACTTGTGATTTGTTAAATCGAAGATAATATTAGCTTAGTCTTATGTTCGAAAAATTACTGCCAATAAACATTAGTAACACCACTCAGATGTTAAATTACAAAGTACTGCATGGCTCCGCATAGTTTATCATCGTCCCTAGACATGTTGCCCAGTAATTATGCTTCGAAGCACTTAGATAATAAGCAAGGCGCAAGGTTGATGTCGATTGTCAGCATGCGATTGCACCCATAAAACAAAAAAACCATACCCTCTCATCCATATTATGTATGTGACTGACAAATATAGGCAAAATACTAGCATTTCCGGTCATTTAAAACATGTGGCTAATTGCTGCTCTAGTCACAGTGGCGCAAGCAAATACTATAGGGAAGTGAGTTTGAATCGCGACTGCAGAGCGATGATGTATAGTGGATAAAACCTTGAGTTCACATTTATTGAAGAGCTGTGTGCCGGTTAACGAAATGATAAATAGGAAACCATTAATATAGCAGCTAAGGTTCTTATTATATATTATTGTAAAATTACCAATAAGTCTCCTCATAAGAAAGTTTCGAGAGCCAATGAAAAATAGCGTTTTTTACAGCCAGTTTGTTCATGTGATAAATGTTAATACTTTCATTAATATTGTTAGGCCTAGATGATGTATGTACCGTTGATGACCGATGATGTACCGTTTATGAAGTGACAGCTATCGAATATACTCGCACTAGGCACACTGACTGCTTTCTAACACGAATCGTAAATGCGTTTGACGCAATAACGATACTGAATAAATTTTTATGTCATTTTTATTTGCTCTATCATTGAATTAGCTGTTATTGATTAAATGATGAAGCCTTTATTATTACCGCTTTAAAAGTAAGCGAGATGTCGAATTTCAATTCAGTGCTTTCAGGTAGGAAAATATAGGGCTTTTTATGGACATGCCTTTAATGGGTGAACGTAAGTTGAGTTCCAGGTAGGAAGTTAAAAAGTCATATGAAGGGTCTAAACTAGGGATTCCCAAACTATTATATTATAACTAATTTTGGCAATAGACCCCTTTTCCAAAATTAACTAGACCCCCATAGCCAAATTACTTTAAAAATATTATATCTAGTTTTTTTCTATTGATACAAAATACTTTACAATTTAAACACTTTGTCGTTTTCAATTATGTCGACCTCTGGGAAAGTAATGTTGACCTCAAGTAGTCGATATTGACCCCTTTGAGACTCCCTGGTCAATCATCCTACTTCTGCTACTGTTATAAATGTAAAAAAAAAATGTTTGTGAATTTAGGTGTTTCCCCCCTTATAGACTCGATAGTTTTGTATGAATTTTGGCGCATAGAAAAGAACATTCTTAGGAATTTCAATTTTAATTACCACTGGCGGACTGGTCCATATAATATATAGTTAATCGACCGATAGTTTAAAAAATAATTTTATGATCTAAACTCTTCAAAACAAAAGGATATAAACCACCTACATCTAATTAATACTACACATTAAACACAACCCTGAGGTGGACGGCAATGCGAAAACCTCGCGCAGATGATGATGATGATATGCCATCAATAAAAAAACGCTAGTGAAAAAGTGGTGAATAAGGCAAAAAGATGCCATAATTGTTATACAATAGCTACGGCGTAGCTACCTCTACCGTCGTAGCAAAGCAATACCTAAGCTATTCGTAGTAGAATTGAATATTGTTACTGGAAATGCAAAAATTCTAAAGAAACGTGAACTTTACGATAGAGCATTTTAAAGTTGTTTTTTCAATAAAATATATAATAATTAAAATATATGTTAAGTAAATAAGAAGCAGTTCTAAACTCCTTAGTCCAGTACCATTAGTTAGCTATGTTTATTTCTTGAATATGTTATGGGGCGTAAAGAAAAAAAGTAGTTCACCAGAGACATAATACATACGGTACATATAATAACACATAATATATTGTTTATTGTTATGCTTTATATCATAGTTTTCAGTATACACTATAGAATGGTAAGCAAACACTCTGAATTATTATGCACCCTAAAGCGGCAACAGGCAGCTCTGCATTTTAAGGCTATAACAAAGGCTAAATCATAAAAATGACGGCTGACAAGACAATTCTGAGAAAACAGCTGATTTAATTGGCCTACATAAAATATATGTGTGATGTAGTTTCGTTACGTTAAAATAAAAAACTTTATTATTTTTACAACGTATGTTATGTACAAGATTTTAAATAAAAGGTAGAAATAAATATAAACCACCGGTAAAACGCTGCCGCCGCACTGTATATTATATTTTGCGCGAAAACACAATTCACATAGACTTTTGTATGGCGCAAATCGTCAAGGTCATCGACGTGGGTATAGTATTAATAACAACCAATGATTAATTATTGCCTTACGTGATTTCAAAAGTAAAGCCATTGAAATAACATTTCTGTCCAAATTAAATTTGTCAATGATTTTATAACGATGATAAATATGGGCTAGTGTAGCCTTGTAATATACACGCCCCACCGCTGGACATGGGCATAGTAGAGGAGTCTGCTGAATGAGAGGGGTTGGGGTCTCGACAGTCAGTGAAAAGATTTGAATCACATGTGAATTGCCCAGAATCGGAATTTGTGTTCGGTATAGCGATAGGCTTGATAGGCCCTATAACTTCATGCGAGGAAGATAGGCTTGGCAATACGTGTGTGCTCAAGTTGCACCTCTGGCACCCCTTTCAGGGATATAAGCCTGAGCTTATGTATGTATATATAACTATGTGATAGAGTAAACCAAAAGCATCATGTCCGCTATAGTTTGATTCAAAGTTGACCTTACTACCAGGTGCCCTTTCTATCTGACATTTACTTACGTAGGCCGACCAAATGCAGCTCTATGGGCGTCTCTCTATACAGTGATAAATAAAAACCGCGCCAGAATTCAACGAATCAGACGTCGCCGATTCTCTGTCAGTAAAATAAACACATGCAAAAAGCATAATATTATACTGTTCACATCTGAGTGAAGATCCATTCATAACAAACACATATTTAAAAATTGTATTCTGTTTTGTATGAGATATTAAATGGAATAAATATAATTATTTATCAAAACTTCGATCTTCAATCTGATTTCAAATAATAAATAGAAGACCATTTGATGTGATAAAGCATTCCAATATTAATATCGCTTTAAAATTAATTGAACCACCTATATGATCTATCTTTCTATATACAGCTTCCGTGGCGAAGTGGGCGAGTAGCCGGCTGTGAGGCGAGACGCCGTGGGTTCGATTCCCGTACTGAGACAAATGTTTGAGCGATCCACCAATATTTATTTCGGGTTTAATAAGTAAAAAAAACACACAACGATTAGGTAATTTAACCACCATTTAACGTATAATAAGGCCTTTTTTTTTGGAAATGCCTTCTAGACTTGTTTTTCCTATTTAGACGTTAGAATCAGAGGGTGATTTTTTATTGAACGTTTTATATTTTATTTAAAGTTCTTTTTGATTTAATGACGAGACGAGCAAGGCGCTCGCCTGATCGTAAGCGCCACGCCTGCCCGTAAACAGAAACAACACAACCCTGAACACGGCCCTGAACTGCGTTCGTCACCCCGAGACATTTTTTTTTTTTATTTATTGTTTTTTTTACAAATTATACATAAAGAATACAATGATAACATCACTTAAACCTAGGTTGGTTTGTGGGTGATGTATGCAATACATCTCCGACATTCTACATATTATATACATATAACAATTAATTATACTATAATATATATAACACATTCTATTTTATTCATGTACATAGCCCTTATAAGTTTTCTAAGAAATAATGTTTAAGTTTATAATTAAGATTGTTTTTGTTTAAGGTATCTTTTAGTGTTTTAGGCAAATCATTTATTATATTATGTATTAAATACTCTCTTGTTCTTTTACCGTAAAAGTTGTTATGTGTCGGCAAGGTTAGTATGTTCGCAGTTACTGACCTGGTTATAATTTTGCGTTTTATTTTCGTGTCAGTAGCATATGTTTCTGTAAGGTAGTTTTCTTTGAGCATTAAATATTTAATTTTTTGCTCTATAGGTAATATACCACAGTGTTTGAACAGTAAATTATCTTGGTCTTGGTATCAATTTTGGATTTTTCTTGGTACTATTGCTTTCAGTATTCTTACCTGTAGGGTATGTATGTTCTGTATGTAAGTTTTAAAGGTTCTGCCGTAACTGCTTAACCCATACGATACGATGGATTCTACCATGGCTTTGTATAGTAATATAAGCATTTTGTATGGGGTATTCTTTCTTAATACATACACATTAGCCAAGAAAGCTCGTAATTTGGTACAGACGTTACATATGTGTACATCCCAAGACAATTTACTATCAAAAGATAATCCTAGGTATTTTTGTGAGGTGACTGCTTCTATTTCGTTACAATTGCACAAGAGACGGTGGTAATATGTGCCCTTGTGCAAGCAAGCGTGGTTGTGTCCAATAATTTTTATGCTGTGGTTTGTTTTATTGTGTGCTGAGTGTACATGCATTAGTTTTGTTTTTTGTATATTTAAAACAAGGCCCGCGTCATGGGACCATTTCAATATTGTGTTGAAATCTTCCTGAAGCATAACTTCTGCTTCTTCTATTACATTACGAGATATAAGTAGACAAGTATCATCCGCAAATTGGTAGATGGAACAGTTTTTGATTAAATTTGGTAACTCATTTACATATATCAGGAAATGCAGTGGTCCGATTACTGACCCCTGAGCTGTGCCTTGTGACATTAATTTTTTAGCACTATATGATTTATCTATTTTAACCGTAAAGTAGCGATCTTCGAGGTAGTTTTGACACCACTTATATAAAGGTCCCTGAATGCCACTATCATGCAATTTACGTAATAGTATTTCATGATTTAAGACGTCAAAAGCTTTTGCATAATCAATAAATAAAATAATTATATGTCTTTTTTCATTAAGATGTTTGTTTATTTCATCTGTAATACAAGATAATAGTTGTGTAGCACTTTTTTTGCTTTGAAAACCGAATTGTTTATTGGAAATATAATCATGTTTCTTATAGAATGAATGCATTTGATCACAGATAATTTTTTCAATTATTTTATTTATTGTTGGGAGTATATGTATTGGTCTATAGTGGTTGCAGTCTGTTTTATCGCCTTGTTTTTTGTATATCGGTCTCACACAACTTTCTTTTAGAGGTTTAGGATATATTCCAGTTTTTACGCTTACATTTATAAGGTTGCATATGGCCGTTGCTATTTTGTCACCAATTTTTTTTAAGATGGTAGTTTTTATACCGTCAGTGCCTGGTCCTTTATTTATGTTAAGCAGGTTTATATTTTTACAAACGATGGTTGGTGTAATTTTTTTAAAATATATACTTGAAGCTGATTTGGTGTTACAATTTTGATTAGATAAACGTATGTCACATTTTGGAAGTATACTCTTTACGTTTTCATCGAATTTTTTTGCGAATAAGTTTGCAATTTGTGTATCTGCAAGGTTTTGTTTATTAAAGGCTTTTTTAATTATTTCGTCGATATTTAGTGTCATCCTTCCAGAGAGCTTGTTCATAATCTCCCATATCTTTTTTGTGTTACCTCAACTTTTGATTATTTCTGTTTTATAATATTTGTTTTTATTATAATGTACAACTTTATTAGTCCTGTTTCGAATTTTAACGTAGCTTAAATGTTTTATCTTGTCAGATGGATCCTTTCTCCATTCTTTATGTACAGTATCGCGTTTAATACAAAGTTTTGCTATGTTTTCATTCATCCATGGTTCTTGTGTACGTATTTTAATAATACGTTTTGAACAGTAAAGCGATTTATTAATTGCATCGTCATAGTTTTTTTTAATAAAGTTATATATTGCATATGCATCATTCATGTTGTTTGTGAGTAGCCAGTTGATATTGTTTAATGTATTGTTTAGTCTTTTAACATAAGTTGTTAAGTCTCATAATGCTCAGTAATTTCACTAATAAATACCATTTACTCAAAGGTGATGAAATAGCCCCTAAGGCACATAGATTTAATATACATAATAAATGTCACTGACTGATAATACAATTTATACATAGAAAAATAGCCAACTTTAATATTACATTCGTCTAATGGAGTTGCGAGGAAATAAGGCACGACTAACGCCTTAGTTCCAACATAAAACACAAACGTTTCCAAGGCGACAGCGAACATAGGTAGTAGTAGAGCCGACGATAGTCTAAGCAAGCCGCGTTGTGGCACTGAGCCAAGTCACACACCAACTAAAGGTCTTACCTTCGATATTTATTAGTTTAAGTTATAAGGTATAACAGATATTTAAGTATAAAAAGAGAGCGAGTTCTTTCGTTCATTACTGTTGCTACGACATTAACTACAACACATAACATTATTCTTTGGCTTTTGAATTTTACAAGGTGGTAGGTCCCTCGTATGCGAGAGGCCATTTGGGTTGGTACCACCGCTTTGTCTTTTTCTGCCGTCAAGCAACAGTGTGTAAACACTGTTGTGTTTCGATTTGAAGGACATTGACGCCAGTGAAATTACTGGGTATTATGAGACTTAACATCTTGTGTCTCGGGGTAACGAGCGCACTTCAGTGCCATGCAGTGCTTTGTAATTCAAAGTTATGTGTGGTGTTGCTTATGTTTATGGGCAGGCGTGGCGCTTACCATCAGACGAGCGTCTTGGTCCCACCCATCAGGTGACCCCACTTGCTCGTTTGCCCATCAATGCCATAAAAAATAGTAATTTCACTGGCTTCAATGTCCTTAAAACTTAAATACAATGTGTTTACACATCGAAACTTGGCGACATAAATAGACAAAGCGGTGGTGATACCAACTAAGTCTCTATTGTATGAGGGACCAGATTATTCTGTAGAAACACGCGATGACACGAATATAAATGTAGGAGTTATTAGTATTAAACTGCATAGTAAATTATAGTTATGTACATAAGCAAATGTTATCTATATAATATATTCTATAGTAATTATACATACACTCGATCTAGGCAAGCAGGTGCAAGTGTAAAGAATACAAAAAAAAATAATAATCCTACTAATATTATAAACGCAAAAGTTTGTAAGTATGGATGGATAAGTATAGTTTGTTTGTTACTCTTTCACGTAAAAACTACTGAATGGATTTTAATGAAACTTTACAATAATATAGCTTATACATCAGAATAGGACATAGGCTACTTTTTATCCCGGAAAAAGCAGATCACGCGGGCGGAGCCGCGAGCAAAAGCTAGTATGTATATAAAATTGATTGGAAAAATAAAGAACGGTATAGATAATCATAAAGACAAACAAACACGTCAAAATTGATATTATTTAAAAATGGCCTTTAAATTAAATGAACTTTACAATATAATATGTCATAATGATGAACTCTAATGGGGTGAATTGGTTTACGGTTTATAAATGTCTATTGAACAATTATGGATAAAGCGGTAGGTACGGAAACTAAGCTATCTTAAAGTGCAAAGGATGTGCAAGGCCAAGACTCTACTTAGGGTTAGGTTCAAGAGAGTATGACTTACTGCTTGTGAGTTACGGTCACGTCGCTCACGCCAATCTTGACGGCGCTGCACTTCGATATGGTCGGGGCGGGCAGGACGGCCCTGGCGGTCCGACTTGCCGGAACCCGGAGGAGCCACGGGAAACATGGTCACCTATCCTCCTCGCTTATCCACTTATGATTTAAAGTCCAGAGACAAAAAACCCTTCTTTTCCAACTTTGTAATACATTTTATCTTTTTATACTAGCCCTATATTATACATGTCCCACTGCTCGGCACGGGCTTCCTCTAGTGGCGAGCTAGGCCTCACTCTACTACGCTGACCTACTGCGGATTGGCAGACTTGACATACCTTCGAAATTCTTTTGGAGAATTTCTTAGGTATGCAGGTTTTCTCATGATGTTTCATCGTCATAGCAAGCGATAAAAGGGTATTTGACAAAAATAATAATAAACAGATTTCTTTTGTGAAAACAGAATTAAAATTGGGTTAAATATGAGGTCACCGTTCATGTTTTAAATATTGATACGAGCAAAGATAATAGCGTAGTGGGCAAATCTCACTCGCACGCGTGCATTGTAATGGCGCGACTTGTCTTATGACGTAACACATGTCGTGCATCCTTTTTCGGTCAATCAAGTCTTCTAAATTATTTATTTGAATTTAACTTGATTTATATAATCCTATCAATAATTTATTTTGATGAACGTAGCTTATTGATTAAAATATTTAAAAAATGAGTCAAATACCCTATTAATAAAATGCATAAACACGTAACTTAGGAAAGTCAGAGGTGCATGCATTTAGGTTTGTCGGACATGCGACTTATAATACATAATATTAAAAATTATTATTACTATATCCGTTAAGCAAAGACCTGCATGAAAAAAATAGGTGGTATATAATTAATTGTATTCAAAAAAAATATTAAAAGTATAAAATTCATGACACAATCATTGGAAATATTGATTTTATAATGTTTCATTTCAAAAAATATTTATCGGGTTCTCAAATAGTCGTATTTTTACTAATACGTAACATTTCACTTAGGAATATTTTCTCTTGCGAACGATTATTTTGTATTATCAATATCGCGGATAATTTTAGGCTGAAAATATATTTAATTTGCCTATATAACGATATATAGGGAATATATAAGTTATTTAAGGGATATAATGTTACCTATATAATTATAATTATAACTACACATATTATACGAGTTTACGATACCGTCTGGGGATTGCAACTTATAGCTGAATTGTATTGAATGTTAATTGCCTCTAAAATTAATATTTTTATCCTTCTGCTTAACAATCGCTTATCGCATGACTGTGAATCATGAAGACCTACGTTAAATTCCTAGGAATTTCATAAACATAATCAAAAGAGGTTTTGTAATTGAATCCAGATTCAAATTCTATCCATCATTGGTTAAGACTTTTGTATAGAATGTACACAGAAAGGAGGCCGGGAGGCACAGTCAACCACCTTCCCCCCGCGAATTACCCCTTGTCAAATCTGTCTGTGTCTGTATTGTCGTAGGTCAAGACGACACAACTGAGCGATAAAGTTTTACTTGCTAAGTTATTTACACAAGTCAAGACAAGTTAACTAACAGATGTGTCAAATCAAAAGCGCTGACCACGCTTGTAGCAGCTGCGTTATTTATTAGTAACTAGATGACCCGGTGAACTTCGTATCACCTACATATATTTGTGTAAAATGTGGTCAAAACTTAATACGAATGTTTCATTTACATTAAATGCAATTAAGTGAGGTACTGCACCATTGCACGTGAGGTAGCCCGTCGCACATTTAATTGACTTCGACGACCTAAGTCAGGTCGTCTTCCACCTCCACCCGGTGGGACAGTCCTGTCCCTGACCTGTCCTGTCCTGACCTGTACCTGTCCTGCCCTGTCCTGTCCTGTCCCTGTCCCTGTCCTGTCCCTGTCTTATCCTATCCTGTCCCTGTCCTGTCCTGTCCCTGTCCTGCCCCTGTCCTGTCCTGTCCTGTCCTGTCCTATCCTGTTCTGTCACTGTCCTGTCCTGTCCTGTCCTGCCCCTGTCCTGTCCTGTCCTGTCCCTGTCCCTGTCCCTGTCCTGGCCTGGCCTGTCCTGTCCTGACCTGTCCTGTCCTGTCCCTGTCCCTGTCCTGTTCCTGTCCTGTCCTGTCCCTGTCCTGTCCCTGAACTGTTCCTGTCCTGTCCCTGTCCTGTCCCTGTCCTGTCCCTGTCCTGTCCCTGTCCTGTCCCTGTCCCTGTCCTGTCCTGTCCCTGTCCCTGTCCCTGTCCCTGTCCCTGTCCCTGTCCCTGTCCCTGTCCCTGTCCCTGTCCCTGTCCCTGTCCCTGTCCCTGTCCCTGTCCCTGTCCCTGTCCCTGTCCCTGTCCCTGTCCCTGTCCCTGTCCCTGTCCCTGTCCCTGTCCCTGTCCCTGTCCCTGTCCCTGTCCCTGTCCCTGTCCCTGTCCCTGTCCCTGTCCCTGTCCCTGTCCCTGTCCCTGTCCCTGTCCCTGTCCCTGTCCCTGTCCCTGTCCCTGTCCCTGTCCCTGTCCCTGTCCCTGTCCCTGTCCCTGTCCCTGTCCCTGTCCCTGTCCCTGTCCCTGTCCCTGTCCCTGTCCCTGTCCCTGTCCCTGTCCCTGTCCCTGTCCCTGTCCCTGTCCCTGTCCCTGTCCCTGTCCCTGTCCCTGTCCCTGTCCCTGTCCCTGTCCCTGTCCCTGTCCCTGTCCCTGTCCCTGTCCCTGTCCCTGTCCCTGTCCCTGTCCCTGTCCCTGTCCCTGTCCCTGTCCCTGTCCCTGTCCCTGTCCCTGTCCCTGTCCCTGTCCCTGTCCCTGTCCCTGTCCCTGTCCCTGTCCCTGTCCCTGTCCCTGTCCCTGTCCCTGTCCCTGTCCCTGTCCCTGTCCCTGTCCCTGTCCCTGTCCCTGTCCCTGTCCCTGTCCCTGTCCCTGTCCCTGTCCCTGTCCCTGTCCCTGTCCCTGTCCCTGTCCCTGTCCCTGTCCCTGTCCCTGTCCCTGTCCCTGTCCCTGTCCCTGTCCCTGTCCCTGTCCCTGTCCCTGTCCCTGTCCCTGTCCCTGTCCCTGTCCCTGTCCCTGTCCCTGTCCCTGTCCCTGTCCCTGTCCCTGTCCCTGTCCCTGTCCCTGTCCCTGTCCCTGTCCCTGTCCCTGTCCCTGTCCCTGTCCCTGTCCCTGTCCCTGTCCCTGTCCCTGTCCCTGTCCCTGTCCCTGTCCCTGTCCCTGTCCCTGTCCCTGTCCCTGTCCCTGTCCCTGTCCCTGTCCCTGTCCCTGTCCCTGTCCCTGTCCCTGTCCCTGTCCCTGTCCCTGTCCCTGTCCCTGTCCCTGTCCCTGTCCCTGTCCCTGTCCCTGTCCTGTCTTGTCCTGTCCTATCCTGTTCTGTCCCTGTCCTGTCCTGTCTTGTCCTGTCTTGTCCTGTCTTGTCCTGTCCTGACCTGTCCTATCCTCTTCTGTCCCTGTCCTGTCCCTGTCTTATCCTGCCCTGCCCTGTCCCTGTCTCTGTCCTGTCCCTTTCTTGTCCTGTCCTGTCCCTGTCCTGGCCTGGCCTGTCCTGACCTGTCCTGTCCTGTCCTGTCCCTGTCTTGTCCCTGAACTGTTCCTGTCCTGTACTGTCCCTGTCCCTGTCCCTATCCTGCCCTGCCCTGCCCTGTCCTGTCCTTTCCTGTCCTGTCCTGTCCTGTCCTGTCCCTGTCCTGTCCATGAACTGTCCCTGTCCCTGTCCCTTTCCTGTCCCTGTCCTGTCCTGTCCTGTCCTGTCCTGTCCTGTCCTGCCCTGTCCTGTCCTGTCCTGTCCTGTCCTGTCCTGTCCTGCCCTGTCCTGTCATCAAAAAGACATCAAGTGTTTCATACCTAGGAACAGTTTGTACTGGAAAATTAAGTTGTCGTTTTTAATGTTTTCCTTTACTTATTATCATACCCAGGAACAGTTTGTATGGGAAAATTAAGTTGTCGTTTTTAGTGTTTTCCGTTACTTATTATTTATGTTACTCATTTTTTCTCACCGGGTAAACCTTCCCTGAACTTCCACAGATATTTCAAGATCAGAATTAGCCAAATCGGTATAGCCAGTCTCGAGTTTTTGCGAGACACACGCACAGCGATTCATTTTTATATACATAGATTATAGATTATTTAATCTTAATTAGTAATACGTACATGTTTCAGCTCATTTATGCATTATGTTAAATTTGAAGATATTATAATATTCAGACGATTTAATGTTACAAATGTTTTTTTTATTGACATCAGGTTGTATTCACGGTTATTTTAGAACTTGCTAATTTGTTATAGATTGTAAAAGTACCCAATGATTTAGACCAGGCAAGGTAAAGAAAAACGAAATGTCTGTGTGTTTATGTAATATTACCCTTACATATATTGTAAAAGAAAAACTGTACCATATTTTTTTATCCAAGCACGGCAAGTGACTGCACTACGCCTGACAGTAAGCGTAGTGCAGTCCTAAAAACCAGTGACCACCAACAAACAATGAGTTTATCGGTTGTCACCAGTCATGCCGGCCTGTATAAATGTTTTTTCCCTCCTCGGAGAGGGAAGAAGCAAATCGAGGGGCCTGCGACAGGACAGGCAGATGACCGATGCAGGCACACGGATACAAGGATATACCTCTATACCTACACCAACCAACCATCAAGTCATGTCGCTAGCCCCTCGGGAGAACTTGATATACACTGGCTGATCTTGAAACGCGATCCACATAAAGTGTGTGGGTCACTATGGCAAGTTTTAACACTATATGTACGGAGATCGCTATCCGAGCGGATATGAATATCCAACCACCAGCTAATAGCATAGTTATTGGGATCTATTAGCGACTATCAATGGTTTTGTATAGCCTACAAAATAGGTGGTTGTCACAACCATTTCTATTGTAAAATAAGCCTACGGATTGGACCTATGTTGTAGTCACATTATACTTGTCAACAGTAGCCGACACGGTGTGTTTGTTTGACCATTATTTTATTCTAATGCGATAGTGGCCCTGACCTGCCAGGCAGTCCATTTTTTCAACTTAACGATGTATTGAGTTGATTTTTTGTCAAGCGTCATTTTGATGAAGTATGTTTAACCACGTTAACACATTTAATAGATCATTTGTAAGTTCGTCCACTTAGTTATGTTTTTGTGATTATCTTTTTTTTATCCTGGCTCGGCAAAGTGACTATGTGTATGACGGTAAGTGTAGCACAATCCAGGAATAGTGTCGACCAACGACAAACAGTCTGTCTATCGTTGGTCGGCATGATCATGCCGGCCTGCGTAACTGCTTCTTCACACTACGTTTAAAGGACCCCATATTATAGGAAAGAGGGAACACATGAGCCGGCAAACTACTCCTCAACTTAATGGTCCGGCAGAAGTACGATTTAGCGAACTTTTTAGCCTTATAGTAAGCGGATCTTAGGCTTACAAAGAGGCATCACTCTCATTTCATAATGTCACGAATAAACAACAGTGTACAACTATGGACTGATTTGCCATAACACTGTGCCCGATACTGTGCTTTACAAGAAATTACACTATCTACCTTTTACACTTGTCATATTATCTTTGTTTTATCATTTGAAAGCCTCCGTGGCGCAGCGGGCGAGTAGCCTGTGAAGAGAGACGCCACGGGTTCGAACACCGCACCGCGAAACATGTTTGTGTGATCCACAAATATTTGTTTTGGGGTCTGGTTGTCGTGAGACTGAAATTCTCTCGCAGTTCCTGATACCCACGACATTCTTATCTTACTCTGGGATCAGGAATATGTGTGTGACTATTGGGTGCATTTGTTTATTTATACATCCTAAACGTACGACTTGAAATTTCTGACTAGAGGCAATTATGTATTTATACAGACCGTGAAAATTACACTCGAAACTGATCAATAAATACTTTCCTTAACTTTATAATCTTAATCATCTAATTCATTTCTAGTATTACTATTTTTCATTTTAGATACGTTATTGGTATTACCTGAATTAACTTAGAAGTTTGAATGCCCTCTGCGCTATACTTAGTTGGCTTATGTAAGAAACTGGATCGAAACGGTGTAACAGACTCTTACATAAATCTATTAGAGCTCTTATTGCGAAGAGATAGAGTCGTCAATTCCTTGGTAGTAAAATGGAAATTAGGCCATGGAAAGACGCCTATAGTCACCGTGCCTCAGTGGAAGGGTCGTATACCAGTGCAGGGAAAATTATTGCTCTATAACCTATCTGATTACAGGAGTACATTATCTATGGCGATAGGGGTAGGTGGTGTTGGTGAGAAACGTGATATATGTGCATATCGCATAATACTTTTATGTTTTGTGGGCTATAACTATTAAGACGACAAATAAATAAAATATCGCATCTAAGTCGGCACCTTTGTTTGGACACTACGATGACTACTAACAGAGACGCACACACAGAGACCAAACTAATTGTCGCACACTTCTTTTTGTCGCAGGTTAAAAGAAAACAATTTTATGATTCACTATTAGCTCACTACCATTACAGTTACAGTGGCAATATCGATTCGCTACGAACCCAGCGAATGTCAACAGAATCGCAAATAGTAGACGAATTTATTTTACAAATAAAGGGACCTGCTGAACTCGTTGTTCAGAATTAGAGATGATTGCAGCATCGAAGGCGGAGCACCGGGCTCGGTAACCGACCGGCGCGGTAAACACCTGATTCAAATTATAAGGGAACAAAAACACCGGAAATTTCACCCGTAATTTATTTACAATGATATATTGTTTTCGTTACTCGGTTTTGTTTATCATGGCTTTGTGTTGTTTTGATTAATTAACCACGAATTATGGGTATTTTTTAAAATCCTAGTATGACGCTGCATATGCAGTTACAACACAGTTACAGTACAAGTTACTTGTTATGTAACAGCTAATATTTATCATTATTATAACAACAGCCATTGTCACCGAATATTATATGCACTATTGTCTGTTTGTTTTCAAGAGCGTCCTTTTTAGACCGGTGATTATCCGGTTGAAAATGCTAAAAATAGAAACAAATTTATAGTAGAATCAAACCCATTGTAAAAGGAAGAGAATACAACAAAATTGATAGGAAAAATAAATTAACGGCGATCTGAGGTCGGGAAGTGGGAAGGGGGGGGCTTTTAAGAGTAAAAAACGGTTTATCTCGATTTCCGGAAAAACTACAAGTTCTATGGAAAAAAGTTAAATAGCAAAGTTGTAGGTAATAAAAAGATCTACAACTTTTGTATACACACTCTCTTCACATAACCTCAAAATATATGTGAAAAATTCAAATAACCAAGTTTTTTGTTTTTATTTTTATCTATTATAATAAATCATTTTTTTACACGAAATTTGGTGAAAACTTACCTTTTTGTATCCCAAATACACTATAATTTTTTTGATTTAAAATATTTATTTTTGCACCTTATTTTGACTTAATATCGAAAAAGCAGCCTAATTTTCAAACGAAAATTCTCACGTCAAAATATGAGCTTTTTTAAAAAAGTCTGTTGGTTTCTTGTTCATTGAATTCTCTACTTTCTGATGGTGTAAAAAAATATATACATTACTACGGTAAATGTGCTCAGAAAATGCAAAGAAACGAACTACTAAATAACAGGTAGTAAGGCCCAGACCCACCTAGCCCCTTCCCCACTTCTTTATGATGGGCTAAAATTCTCCGTAGATCACTCAGGTATATAAGTTATATTAAAATAACAATAAAGAGGCATCTACGCATATAATTTAAAGAAGATTCTACAACTTTCTCAAAATATTGTAGATATGTCTTATTAAATATTAACTTATAACTTTACATTTTCTGAGCACATTTACCATAGTAATGTATATATTTTTTTACACCATCAGAAAGTAGAGAATTCAATGAACAAGAAACCAACAGACTTTTTTAAAAAAGCTGATATTTTGACGTGAGATTTTTCGTTTGAAAATTAGGCTGCTTTTTCGATATTAAGTCAAAATAAGGTGCAAAAATAAATATTTTAAATCAAAAAAATTACAGTGTATTTGGGATACAAAAAGGTAAGTTTTCACCAAATTTCGTGTAAAAAAATGATTTATTATAATAGATAAAAATAAAAACAAAAAACTTGGTTATTTGAATTTTTCACATATATTTTGAGGTTATGTGAAGAGAGTGTGTATACAAAAGTTGTAGATCTTTTTATTACCTACAACTTTGCGATTTAACTTTTTTCCATAGGACTTGTAGTTTTTCCGGAAATCGAGATAAACCGTTTTTTACCCTTAAAAGCCCCCCCCCTTCCCACTTCCCGACCTCAGATCGCCGTTAATTTATTTTTCCTATCAATTTTGTTGTATTCTCTTCCTTTTACAATGGGTTTCATTCTACTATAATTTATTTATGTTTCAAATTGGAAAATCACCAGTCTATTTATGTGAAATAAACAATTGAGCTTGGCGAATTATTTTGTTTACGAAATGTGTACCTTTAATAATGTTCTTGTAATTTCTTTATATTATTATTTATGGCACATCTTAGCCAAACGAAGAGGTGGGTGATAGTGGATAGTGGATATATGAGATGACAGATAGTGGTAAGTGATCAGCAAATCTGCCAGTTCATTTTCTATGATAAGATAGAGATTTTCTATGAGGTTATCACTTGCCATTATAGGACCCACTCGCCAGTTTACTGCATGTCTTATTAAAAAAAATCTTGATAAGGTGGAATAAATTACTAAATAATAACTCTACTACATAAACTTTATATGTCAACTAACTTTTACCGCAGCTAATGCGTTTAGCGAACTTTCTTGTAAAAGTAACTTGCGCTTGTATATTAAAGGTGAAGGAGTTGCCGCTTGATAGTGTGTGTCTGACCTGAATATGTCCGTTACACCCAAACAAATTTTGCTGCCTAACCTGCGCACAATACCTCGTGTTGAGCCATGAATAAATTTCAACCGCCTTATGGTGCAATTAAGAATGACGTAGTGAAATTTGGTTTGATATAAGTACAAAGCTCAATGGAGTGTTGAACGAGGTTGTAAAACGTCTTTACTTTATTATATTAATTTTTGGATATTCTTTTACATATCATCATCATCAGCCACAGGAAGTCCACTGCTGAACATAGGCCCCCCCAAAGATTTCCAGACCGCCTGTTGGAAGCGGCCCGCATCCAGCGACTTCCTGGGACCTTTATCAGGTCGTCTGAAACTACGACGTATACTTTAAACTTATTTAGCAAAATATTGATAGGCAGTACGAAACGTGGGTGCAGCGGTAGCTGAGCTACTCCCTACCCTTCGAGGATATAAGCATGAGCTTATTTTGTGATATACAATACTTTTACGATTCTATTCACTAATAAGTCGGAGTTTTAACTGAAATATAGTAACTATAGGGTATTTGACTCGATTGTTTTTATTATTTCAGTTAAGAAATTGCATATACAAAATCTGTTATCGAAAGAATTATATAAAACCAAAAAGAAACAGGTTAGAAGCTATTTAAAAGAGGTAACTGTAAAATGGCGGGAAAAGGATGCACGAGAAGTCGTGTTACGTCACAACACAGGTCACGCCATGATTGTGTAAGCGTCCGAGGGAGTAAGTGAGATTTCCCCCCTACGCGCTCACCTTTCCTCATGCCAATATTTATAATATGAACGGCGGCCTCGGACTTTACCCACTTTTAATTCTGCTTTCGAAAAACAATTTCTTTTTCGTATTATTGTCGGTTTCTCATATAATGTATAAAATTAGATAACGTCAGATACCTTATTCTAGATAATGACAGTGTACACAATATTTAACCTAGTGACTGATTACACAAAAGAAACATTAAATTAAACTAAATGTAGAAATAAATATCATATTGTAAAAAATAATGGCTATAATCTAGACGATTAGCTGGTGGGAGGATACTTCTATCCGACCGGATAGTGACTACCGTACAATGGTGTTAAACTCTGCCATAGTGAACCACCTTGTGTGAGTCGCGTTCCTGGGTCAGCCTGTGTATATCCGGTTTTCCGAAGGGGCTTACTTACTCCTTGATCCTATCCCTTTCCCTTCGTTTTATCCTTACCCTCCCCTTTGGCCCTGGGATGAGATCCTGCAGGGGTCGCCAGAATCTCATTAGCACGGACCCCTGTAGTTTATCCCAAGGGTCAAAAAAAATCTAGAGGATTAGACTTTAAACAATTTTCATGTGTCCATATCCTCTAACATATATGAAATACGCGGTACGACTGCTGTGCTGAGGTCTCGGGTTCGATCCCCGGCTCGGGTAAAAGTGGTATTGGGTTTTTCTATCACAAAATGGTCAGTATCAGCGTGGAGTCTGGAATTTTGCCCAGTATGGCGATAGGCTCGACCAAATCACATCATGCGACTGAAATACGGCGAAATGCTGGTGTACTGGTTACTCTTCTGCCTACCCTTTCGGGGGTTATAAGCGTATGTGCATAAAATGTAATAACAAATGCATAATCGATAGCAGAAATTTTAATATACATAAGGCGTGCAGTGCAGTTAATCAACCTTTTAATCTAAATTAATATATGTCACCTACACCTCCGCAATGTTTTAAGTATACGATTCATTAACTAATAGGGTACTTATTATTGCTGTAGCTATTTTTGATATACTTGTACCTTACAGAAAAACATTACTTATTATTTTCAAGCATTTCGTGGAACCACTTGTTGACAGTGTGTCGCAGAGACTTATTATTTTCATTAAATATTTTATACGTCATTGCATGGGAGTAAATATAATACATTTGTTTTGTCTCGAATGTCGTGTTTCGTATTGTGTTATAGTCTATGTACAAAGAATTGTTAAGGTAAATTATTTATCACTCCGTATACTGTGTGTATTGTTACGAATCAAGAATAACATAAATAAGTACGTGGTTCATGGAAAATTACCCCTAATTATATTTATGTTTATGGTTTTAAAAAATGAATTTTCGGCTTATTTCGTGAATATTCACAATATTTTTCCTAGGCACTCATACAAGTTTTAATTTTTTGAGTTGAAAACTTTTTATGGGAGGGTGAACCGATGCGTTCCGTAACGCGAGCGGTCCATATTCGAGAACCTTCCGTTAGATGTCACGCGGGCCAGTTAACCAACCAGCGTTAGCCAACCTCCCTGGTTGGTGGTCAAAGTCCGGTCAAAGTCAAAGGACTTTGACCGGACTTTGACAACACTTTGACCGGACTTTGACATGAATTTGATAGAACTTTGGCCGGACTTTGACCGGACATTGACAGAACTTTGACCGAACTTTGACAGGACCTGGACAGGACTGTGATAGGACTTTGACCGGACTTTGACAACACTTTGACCGGACTTTGACATGAATTTGATAGAACTTTGGCCGGACTTTGACCGGACATTGACAGAACTTTGACCGAACTTTGACAGGACCTGGACAGGACTGTGATAGGACTTTGACAGGACTTTGATAGGACTTTGACAGGACTTTGACCGGACTTTGACCGGACTTTGACCGGACTTTGACCGGACTTTGACCGGACTTTGATAGGACTTTGACCGGACTTTGACCGGACTTTGACCGGACTTTGACCGGACTTTCACCGGACTTTGACAGGACTTTGACCGGACTGTGACAGGACTTTAACAGGACTTGGACAGGAATTTTGACTGGACTTTGACCGGACTTTGATAGGACTTTGACAGGACTTTGACCGGACTTTGACAAGACTTTGACAGGACTTTGACCGGACTGTCACAGGACTTTGACCGGAATTTGATAAAACTTTGGGCGGACTTTGACCGGACTTTGACATAACTTTGACCGGACTTTGACTGGACCTTGACAGGACTTTGATAGGACTTTGACAGGACTTTGACCGGATTTGACAAGATTTTGACAGGACTTTGACCGGACTTTGACAGGACTTTCACCGGACTTTGATAGGACTTGGACAGGACTTTGACCGGACTTTGACAAGACTTTGACCGGACTTTGACGGGACTTTGACCGGACTTTGACAGGACTTTGACAGGACTTTGACAGGACTTTGACAGGACTTTGACAGGACTTTGACAGGACTTTGACAGGACTTTGACCGGACTGTGACAGCACTTTGACCGGACTTTGACCGGACATTGACAGGACTTTGACAGGACTTTGAGAGGACTTTGACAGGACTTTGACAGGACTTTGACAGGACTTTGACAGGACTTTGACAGGACTTTGACAGGACTTTGACAGGACTTTGACAGGACTGTGACAGTACTTTGAGCGGACTTTGACAGGACTTTGACCGGACTTTGGTAGGACTTTGATAGGACTTTGACCGGACTTTGACAATACTTTGACCGGACTTTGACAGGAATTTGATAGTACTTTGGCCGGACCTTGACCGGACTTTGACAGGACTGGAGTGCAGTGCAGTGCAGTGCAGAGCAATCCAATGAAGTGATAACTTCTTATGGGAGGATAAACCGTTTCGTAACGTAACGCGTTACGGCGCCACTCTGTCTGGCTTCCCTTTCTCTTACGCATACGGCAGCAGTAGGCAGGCTCGACCCCTATCACCTTGTGGAACGGGTATAAGCCCGGCGAAATATGAGTGTACTGTTTACACCTCTGCCTAATGATTTGGGTATTACAATTTTTACGCATTATAATCAAAAGATCGCAGTGGTCAATTAAAGCGACACAGTAGATGTGAAGTTGCATGAATCCAGGATATACAGTTCGCGTTAAAATTAAAATCGATTATTATTATCGTATAGTGAGAGAAAATCGTTACTGTTATGATCTCGATCTTCGCTACTGTGTCGGGGATCATCCACATACTCCGTAATATATATTACTGTTTTTGTTGTGGAACGTAATATTATTATTTTTTTTTGAAATTACTTTAAATATGTTTATAGTTCATTGAGTCTACTAAAACCCTTTATTCTGCGACAAATACGACAGTTTTAACGCCACATAAATTAAATACATTTTAATCTTTATTAGTTTATCTACGTAACAATATTCAAGACTCTCCAGTAAATACGCGAACATCTCATTTAAATTGATGAGTTCAAATTGATTTTATCTATTCCCCAATAAGCCGCCCTTGACCTTACTGCTATTTCCCGTGTAAATGTTTTAACTAAGTTCCAAAACGACTCCGTGACGCGACGATACAATCCGCATATTTCATGTTTCTATTTGAGTAGATATGTGTGATTTAATTTAATTGTAATCAAATTCAATTTACAAATTAGTTGGTGATTAATGTAAAAGTTTGAATTAATGACACTTACCGATAATATTAGAAATGTCAATTGTCATAAAATCAATACCAATAACATCATGTAATATGTTATTATTACATATTATGCCGGTAACGAAATTGGTTTTTCAAATACATATTATTTATATTTTACATTGATTTCCAATAAATAAAATAGGCGGGAATGTACTAAATATGGAATAGTACGTGATTTCCGTGAAATAACGTGTTTTTTTAGAAACAAACTATGAAGATCGCTTCTGAATATATTTCTGTCGCATCCTACTGTGGGGTCAGGACTATGTATGCGACTGTTGGGTGTATTTATTATTTCTTTATTATTATTATTACATATCCATCGTATTACAACGACTGTAAACAGTAAATGAATTACTTGTTTAAGTAAGCGCAAACTATCGTGCAAGAATCGTATCAATCCAAACATCCCCACCGATTCTGATTCAAATTTTAACCTTCAAAGTTCGCGACAACGCATTAATGCGAGTATGCAAAAATAATCGCGGGCGGTGTCACTATGTTATAAGTTTTTTTTTTAAATAGAACTAAGTTTTATGTTTATGCTGACAGAGGTAATGATACCTTGAATCGAATCACTACATACACGATATTATCTATCTCTAAACTTTATTCCGCGGTTCTATTGTTGACATTTAGAACAATTTTTACGCGGCCCCGACAACGATGAATTTATCGAAATATTGCAATATGATCATAGGATTTTAAATAATGAGAAGTGAAGTATATTTTAAAGGAATATGTTGCGTAACTTAGACAAAATTGTAAATTAAATGCATCTCCAATTAAATTTGAAAATATGATTTGTAAGACAAAACAGAAAAGGGAAAATGTTACAAAAAAAATATATAGTAAATAACCACAATAAAATACCTTTGTGATAAAATAAATACGAATGGAAAAATTGGACGCGAATAACACAAAAATAAAAAACGGTAGAAATCAAACCAAAAGCTCCATAAAACCGTACTTACCGAATTGACCGACGACGTTGCAACACTCTCACGCGAAACGCCACGTTCCCTTCTAATTTTAAATAAAAAATTATAAATAAAAGAACTATTATAAACAAAACAACAAAACTAAAAATCATAAAATTAAATAAAAGTATTCCTAACACTTTGACGTTTTTTTGTAACCGTTAACTTCAAACTGGATTAAACGGAGAAAATGTACGAGTCGAAAGCTACGGTGTCGCACAATGAGCGCTGGAAGCTACGGGCGTAGACCGAGGGAGCTCCAGCACTGGCAGTGCGAGCTTTCTTCTCGACTTTTATATTACTGCCTTCTAGTGCGCGCCACACCTGCGCGATAAGTTCACCCCATCCCCCTTTACATTGCACCCATTCCACATTATTACTTCGACGGGAATCTGTTCCTATACATCCACAAATATTATAGCTAATAAATACTGAATTGCATGTTTTTTTGACGATAATAGCTATAATAAGAAAAGACTTACTACATAATCTGCAAAACACATATTTGAACTATAACGAAGAGTGTGCATAAAGCAACTAATTTTCATAGAAATTAATTACATCATTTAAAAAACTATCCGACGGAAAATTCAGGTAGATAGAGCGGTTGTAACAAAAGATTGGAGGCTCTGTCAGATGGCGTGCGTGCATCACGCGATTACTACATAAACAAACTTCGATTTGACGTCACAACAATAAAGAAAACTGCTAGCTTCGACTAGTAACTACAAGTTGTGTAAATATTCTAGAAACAATACTGTATTTATAGCCATTATATTATTATACATTACTTCATATTATACGAAATTATCATGTCACATTTAAACGAATCATATCAGGGCCTTACTACCTGTTATTTAGTAGTTCGTTTCGGTGCATTTTCTGAGAACATTTACTATAGTAATGTATATATTTTTTTACACGATCAGAAAGTAGAGATTTTAACGAAAACAAGCCCACCTCTTCTTTTAAAAAGCTGATATTTCGACGTAAGAATTTTCGATTGAAATTTAGAGTCCTTTTTCGATATTAAGTCAATAAGGTGAAAATATAAATATTTTAAATGAAAAAATTACATACAGTATGTTGGGATATAAAAAGGTGAACTTTACCAAATTTCGTGGAAAAAAATATTTTTTGTAAAAGATAAAAATAAAAAAACCAAAAACTTGGTTATTTGAATTATTCACATGAATATTGGAAAAAAGTGTAGATACAAAAGTTGTAGATCTTACAACTTTGCTATTTAACTTTTTTGTATAGGACTTGTAGTTTTGCCGGAAATCGGGATAAACCTTTTTTACCCTTAAAACTCACCCCCTTAAAAAACTTTTTTTAAACATTTATAGACTTGTTTTTTTGTCAAAATGTTGTGACCAAATTTAACTGGAAAGCGGACTGACGGAGATTAAAAGAAATGGTAAAGCTTTGATGATTGAAGAAAGGAGAAACGGTTCACTGGCGACCGGCGGAGAGTGCAACGAAAATAAAAATATCTCAATTATGATTCGCTTTGATGATATTTTTCTATTTGGTGATTAATATTTTCAATGCGACCTATGTGTGTTGGATTATTAAGCATTGGCTTTTTTCTTGCCACTACGCCCGAATAAGAGTGTTCTACTTTACTCGTAAGTAGCAAGTTTTTATATAATTACGCACGCACTAACCAACGCCTGTAATCCCCGAAGGGGTAGGCAGTACTTCCACATTTCGCCGAGCTTGTTTCCGTCCCATGATGAGATAGGGGGCGAGCCTATCGCCGTACCGTAGCACAATTACAGTCGCTGGATGAAACTAAGCCTTTCGTGATAGAAAACCCATTATTTCTTTAACCCGATCCGGGGTTTGAACACGTGACATTAGTTGAGCATTCGGGTTGCGTACGCATTACAACTGCGCCACTGAGACAGGATTTATATTATCCGAACTATTTCCCATGATATCATTTAGAAAAACTTACACTCAAATGTAGTACAGTAAATACTTATGATGGTGGGAGGATACATGATCTTGATGACTGGATAACGAATACCGTAAACGTAGTAAAAAACCCGCCATAAGGGCTCGTTCTGACGAGTCTCATTCCAGGGTCAGCCAGAGTATATCCGGAAACTTTAGGCCGGCATAATTCTACCGAACATCGAGGAACGCAACATCTCTTGATGGTGGACATTATATTTGCACCATCCGTCGGTTAAACTCAAAGTTATTAGTAGACTTTAAAGATTGTGTGTAGACTTTACAAGGTACCTCGTATGCGAGTGGCCGTCTGGGTTGGTACCACCGCGGCGTCTATTTCTGCCGCTGAGCAACAATGTGTAAGCACTGTTGTGTTTCGGTTTGAAGGACATTGAAGCCAGTGAAATTTCTGGGCATTATGAGACTTAACATCTTATGCCTCGGGGCGACGAGCGCATTTCAGTGCCATGCAATGCTTTGTAATTCAAAGTTCTGTGTGGTGTTGTTTCTGTTTATGGGCAGGCGTGGCGCTTACCATCAGGCGAGTGCCTTGCTTGTCTCTTCATTTAGTCAAATAAAAATAAAGACTTCGTCTACCAAACTGCGTGATCTATATTGGTCAAATATACCTTAAACGTACATTTGTCTTCAATTCTACAAAAGCGATACAAAACTTCTTCATTATTATTTTTTGTCTGTACGACACGCTGAATGCAAATTCTTTGATAGATTCATTCAAAAGTCTCATAAATGTGTCATTGCCGTTGAGAGATTCAAGCTCCACCAGATGTGCCCTGTGGAGTGTGGGTACAAAGCGCCATACCAACCCCATGTATACTTACAATGAAAACACGTCGGACACCTTTGATGTGTCTATTATTTAATAAAAATAAATAATAGTTTAAAAAACTAAAAAAGATACATACGCTTTTATTGATTTTTTTTCTTTTTAGCTGGATTATCTTTTTATTTTTTTACACTATTATTTATTTTTTATAAAAAAAGCAAATAGATATATTATTTTATTCTTTTCTTTAAAATATTGAATTTTCATTGGTCCTTGATAAGTAGGTATGCCAAATTTCCATTTAATTCGACGTTTGAAGGAGGTCAAGATCATGTTCAAAGATTCCGTTACATAAACATACGTCTGAAGCTAATGAAAGCGTGTTAAAAACTGGTTAAATGTTTGTAACATATTAAGCAATTTTGTATTTATTTAGACATGGTCTACCTTAATAAGTACTTCGTTGAATATTTATTAAGTGGTAATGCCATTCTGTAGGCATTTGTCTGTGTTATGAATGGGCCGGTCCGGCCGAGGCGGTACGAATATCCTGCAGGAAACCGTTACGATGAAGATCACCTATCCCATGACTCATTCACTCGTTTGTCGGCCTCTTCTATAAATCCGTTAATCCTGATTATTTTTGGTTTTGGCAAATAATATTGATCCAAAAAAGGGAAATCGTTTCGATGTAAAATTAATTCTCTCACACAACAATAGATTTTATAGTGGCGGCAATTTAAACAAGTGCAACATTACCTACCAAAAGCCAAAGCAATTCGAAAGAATGAGATCTAAAAGGGAACACATAAATGTTGCAGTTTGGTCATGGCAGTTATTTGTAGCATTTAAATAGACTATACCAATTTGTTTATATCTTTCACACAGTCCAGTTATAATTCTGAATTATAAGAACATAGTAACAATTCTAGATAGTTAATAAATACGAACAGGTAAGTTATACATACGTTGCTGCCACGAGAGGTCGCTACGTGCTCTGAATTGCAGTGTGGCGTATGCAAACACACACAGGCCAATCAATTTGCAACCGATCTCGCTTTATTTTACCGAGTGTCCATTGACTTACCTCAGAATTTTCCGGTATGAGTGCTTTTCTCCTTAGGCTGGAATCGTGATATCTTGAAGGTGGTAACGGATCTTCCCCTGATACCGCTCGCTGATATGAAAGTCGCCTCCCTTTAGAATCAGTGTTTGGTCCGCAAAGATTATTTTCCGGTATCGTGGAGAAGTCTTGGTACGAATGGCAACCTTGCATCTCCCGGTTTTTCTCGCCTTGGCTGAGACGTCTGAAGTAATTTGTTATTCCTTCGCTAGCTACCCAAGTGAGTCTGGAAATTAGGATAATTTAGCTATTGAATGTGACTAAATTAACTGTATTAAGTCGCGATATTTTCATGCTAAGGATTGTAATTAGTCTGGATTTTAGATGATATTATTTTAATGCTATTAATTTTTTATTATAGACTTACGGTTTGTTTAAGCCCGCAAAATAATGTTACTTTTGGGTACTATGTAATAATAATATATGGAATGTACAAGTCTCAATACTACGACGAAACGGAAAGGAAAAGCCGTTGTCGACCTTCCACTTTTAACCGACGCAAAAAATCCACAGAGGTTTACAATTCGCCCGTAATTTTTCTGCGTATGATGACGCATAACTCTGTTAAAAGTCCCGTTCAAAGTAACTTCGACATCAAAGCACCAATTTTGATCATTCTTTCACTAAATTTTTTTTTTATTTTGAAGTTATACTTCTTTAGGCGCGTTATGAAAAAATGATGAGAGTGAAATTTTAAGATGCGCGCGCACCTGTGACACAAAAAATTAACAGTATGAAGTTAGGCGCGTTAAGAAAAAATGATGAGAGTGAAAGTAGCCGTAATTAATAAACAAATGACGATTTAGACAAAGAAAAACTCTTTAGGTTTTTTCTTATTCGGAACATGTTGCCGTAAAAAGTACCAGGCTCGCATAAACGCGAAGAGAGTAGAATGTACTTCTATCATGTCGAGTGGATATGTTGATATAAATTAAAATACTTTTATTTAATATAATTAACACTAAATATTATTAAATTATTAATGTTACGATATTTCATCGTTGTTGTGAAGACTTGAGAATAAATTACACTTGTCTTTGGCGAAATGCATAACAATGCGAAGCTTAAGAGTGTTGTTACAAAGACTTGGCTGTATGAGCTACAATACCTTTGCCTATTAAAAACCCGAATTTGAACCAAAAATTATAATACCGAGGACTATGACGGAAGTGAATACTTTTTAAATTGTTTTCGAAATTAATAAGTGTCCGTTCTATTGAAACTATGAATCAACACGCATGAAACATTTACTATAATAATAATTATAATGTACATTATAAATAATAATTATTATTATAGTAAATGTTTTATGCGTGTTGATTCATAGGCCATTTTTGACAATGTCCTTTATAATTTATATATGTGCTAATAAATTATATTCAGTAGTGATTTAAATTGAATATTTTGATTGATATTACTTACTATTTGTGAATATTAGTGAAAAAAATTGTGCTTATATACTTTTTCAAGTGCTCCAATATAATTGAGGTTAACTATCCGTATGTATTATTATATTCAGTAGTGATTTAAATTGAATATTTTGATTGATATTACTTACTATTTGTGAATATTAGTGAAAAAAATTGTGCTTATATACTTTTTCAAGTGCTCCAATATAATTGAGGTTAACTATCCGTATGTATTATTTATTGATATAAATTAAAATACTTTTATTTAATATAATTAACACTAAATATTATTAAATTATTAATGTTAAATACTTATTATTGGTTATTTAATATTCACAAAATAAAGAAATAAATTTAAAAAACATTTAATAAAAAGTTTGTGATAAAAATTAAAATTGAACATCAAATAATAATATTAATTTTTAATATTTGCTATTAAATTGAATAAATAACAAAGAAGTATAACTTCTCACGCGCGTACATAAGTACACGCACCCATTTTTTTTTTATTTATAAAGTAACACTACGTGAATAATAATGAATCGTTGGTATCAGTACAATTATTGACTTCGTATATGTCTATAATAAAGTGTTTAGAAGATTTTGTTTTACATGACACATTAAAATAGGTTCCATAATCTATAAGGTAGGTATTAAAAATCCTACTAAAGTTGTGCACGTGGTTCGATGATGGTAGATTGAAAATGGGATCAGATAAAAGGTTTCCGCAGAAAAGCCGCTTTACGCCGAGACAGAATGTGCTAAGCCCAGTAAGTAACAATAGTCGCGGTTGAAAGTATTAGAAATGAAAGTTTCTATCGAAGAAAATTACTATAATTGCATTCTTTAATCTGCTTAAGTTTCAATAAAATTATGACATACTGTCCTTGGCTTGTGATTTCATCTGCGTCAAAGTCTCATCTGACTATCTATCTGAAACTTAAAGACTGTGCGGATTGTCAAGTAGCCCACATCTAATACCAGTCATATATACCTGTGCCAAATTTAACCTCAATCCGTTCACAAAATCACAAATATTCAAACTTGTTATCGTAATATACTATATATTTACTTACACTTAAATGCTACAGCATATTATTACACACACAGTAATTTCTTTGTCTTTGTTTGTTTTCTTTGCCTTGCCTGGTCTAAAAAGAGGTCATTGGCTACTTGTACTTGTACTACATTAAAGTGCAGTCACTTTGCCGTGCTCGGATAAAAAAAAACTAAATCCCCTTACAGTTTCTACGCGCCCATTATCACACGTATAACTCTATAGTAGGTAAGTTTAATAGTAAAGCGGAGCGTTTCATTCACAAAGGGTAGCGAGCGACGAGTGCGACCCTATTTGATTTGGGAGAGTGTCTTCAATGGCAAGGTCGCGTCGGGACTCCGGCCGAATGAACGCACTTGTCCTACATAACCACTGTTTAAAAATCATGCAAACTGTCAACCAGTTTGATGTTGATGAAACAGCCGACATCGTTTTATTATAAGCAATTGAATAGCAGTTCACTTTTTCACATCGCGCTACTCTTAGCTATTATCCAAAAACTATGAAAAATAAATAAAAGTAGAAAATTACAATTTTAGCTCTCTTTGGAGTCGGTGCAATTTCAGTGGACCGGTACTATACCGTTACCGGTATACTTTATTAAAACCATTCAAATGGTTTTACGTCGATTTTTATTTTTATAAAGCATCTTTATTACTTCCATTTGCGTATTAAATCTTGGACGAGCAATAAGTTGAGTTAAAACGTGCGAAGAATAGTGTATGTTGGGTAAACCGTACATGAGAGGATTGGGTAAATAATTTTCACTTTTTATAACTTTTTATGACCTCCACGCTAACGATCGATTTAGGATTACGTAATTTAATATCTCAGATAATTATATTTATTTTATTCATCTACACGGTACAAAGGCTGTGTAGTGGGTGAGTTCCTTGGTCGATCCCCTGTAGGGGTAATATATATTCTATCAATTGGTGCGTTTTTACTTTTTGATTCGAAAAACACGTAAGTAACTTGTGATTTGAGTGTGTCCGACATTGCGGTAGGATCGTTACCTATCACATCATGGGAAGGAAATAAGCCGAACTAGAGGTGTAATAGTTTCATCTGAAATACCCCGAATGACTCATTTGTCCTTTGCCTGCCTAAAATCCAAATCAAACAGTTTAAATAAATAAAGTTTTCGAAAAGTAGGGCCATGTTATAGACATGAATGGGCCGACTCGACCAGTGAGCGTGGTACGAGATTGTCTTCACATTTTTTTTTATCCGAGCACGGCAATGTGACTGCACTACACCCGAAGGTAAGCGCAGCGCAGTCCGAAAAACCAGCGACCACAGAAAAACAATGACTTTATAGGTGGTCACCAGAGTCATGCCGACCTGTGTAAATGCTTCTTCCCTCTTCGGAGAATATCCTACCACCAGCATACTGGGAACGTTAGTGTGGTTTGTATAGAATAAATACAGCGACATCTATTGACAATCAAGGACGCAGTCACCTGTAACCCACTTACTCCACAGAAGAATTGCCTCGTCAAGGTGGCTAATTACTCCTCGCTAAAATATCTCGGTCATAAGATCCAGTGATCGAGGTATAGATTGTTAAACCTATGACATCAGAGAGAATATATTGAACAGTATAACATTAACTATCGTATATCTAAATATATTACGTAAGTTAATATATTTATAGAAAAAGAAAATTATTTATTTTAAAAAGTAATACTTATATTGTAAATTCTTTAAGTAATGTTTTTTTTGTCTTATATTTATGTACTTCTGATAATATCACATATGACGTCATTATATCTGTATATTTAATTCAGTATTATGTATGTAAGTATCCTTATATTATTTACTAGCTTTTGCTCGCGGCTCCGCCCACGTGATCAAACAAACAAACAAACAATCAAACTCTACAGCTTTATAATATTAGTATAGATTTGGGTAGCTTAGCAACGGAAGCCTTCAAATAATATTATTTAGGTAGCTTAGCAACGGAAGCCTTCAAATATGAATAATTTTCCCCGTTTTTGCAACATTTTTCACTGATGCTTCGCTTCTAATGGTCGCAGCGTAATGTTATATATTCTAAAGCCTTCCTCGATAAATGGACTATCCAACACAAAAAGAATTTTTCAATTCGAACCAGTAGTTCCTGAGATTAGCGCGTTCAAACAAACAAACAAACAAACAATCAAACTCTACAGCTTTATTATTAGTATAGATATGTATAATATTTCATCTTCTAACACAGTCTTTATTTTTGCACCTACTTTCTTCTATCTCTGCACCACCTTAGGTTGACTGGCAGAGAATGTACCCGGCATTAAGTCCGCCTATATATTTATGTATGAAGTGTGTAAAATAAATAAAATAAAATAATGTATAACTTTTTAGGAAGAATATACTTTTTGTTGCTACGGACCATTTTTACCTGGTTACAGATTTATATATTAGTAATCTTTAGATTATTCTACGTATTATACTAAGAATACTTTATCTTAGTTGAAATAATCGATTACTAGGCCTGGACTGACATCAATTAGGATTGAATCAAGACGATGTGAGTCATTGTTGGCTTTATTTATCTGTGCCGGCAGACCTCTCAAGTGCCGGGGGATTTTTTAATCTTAATATGATTTTTTCTATAAGTGTGAATGGTAGAGCCACGCTGTAAACAGTTTTGTCTACAGCATGAGTGAGCTAGCTCGACAGGCTCGATACCACTGTCTTACAGAAAAGAGACGTAAAGTAGCAGCTTGCTCCTGCGTTTCGTATGGTGACAGATATCCAGAGGCCCAAATCCCCCTCCCCTTCCCAATCCCTTAATTATCCCTTTGAGCTCATTAACGCGCCTATGATTCTTCTAGTGTTGTAGGCGTTCATAGGCGGTGGAGATCACTTACCATCAGGTGACCCACTTGCTCGTCTGCCGGTGTATGCTATAAAACAAAGTTTATTACATTTTTTCTATTATGTAAAAATAACATGACCTTCGCTCACCATACTGCTTGGGTAAGCAAATTTTAAAATTAAGATCAAGACCGAAGCGTGCCCGCCCATCTCGAGAGTCCTTGTTGAACACCACTCGACCCCGAAAGATAAGGGATACATCCTTTACGCCGTAAGCAATTATGTTGCTACATTTTAAATTGAGCTTGTGGCTTCGCGTCAGTTGCTAGACGCTATTAGGTAGGTATTAAATTAGTACTAGGTGGTAGGTCTCTTTTCTTTCTTTTTTTTTATTAATGGCTTTCGCAGTATTATGCATTTAGCCAGTGTCAAGTATAATGTATTCTCAAGTATTTTTACAAGAACGATGAAACACGGGTGCGGACGATTTCAAGGTCTTGTCGGAGTTATGGTGTTAACTCCTTTCAGTACGATTCTTAATTCACTTATTTCAATGTTTCCACATACTGTTCATCACCGTCAATGTTTATTGAACAAATCCACATCACTTTTATACAACAAACACAACTCTAAACTAGTTTATGAAATAAATTAAAATAAGCGATGAACTGCACTGCCAGAATTCCCGCCAAAAACCTGGTAGGTCTCTTCTATGCAAGAGTTTTTGCTTAGGCTGGATTGCACCATAATAGTAATTATAGTTACGGCTTATGTCAAATTTGACGATAACTGTAAAGCAGGGACATGATATTATTTAGGAGCAATCTTATGATGATAGTAAATTTTTCTTTCTTCTTCTTATTCTACTAGTTACAGTACTTTTTTGTTAAGTGGCTGACATGGTGAGGGAATGCAGACATTGTTAGGATTTTCATACTAATCGTTAAAACCGAAGATTGAGGAAGTGCCTTACTTTAACCGTGGGTACTACAGAATACATAAAATTACCACGTCGTGAAACTTCCAGAAAACCGAGTAACTCACTTTCGAAGTAGGGTCGATATTGCTCGTTACTAAAGGATTAAAGTTGCAGTTAGTTCATAAGATTAGAGTGCAGCAACTCGATGTTTCCAATTTATAACAGATTTACAACCGACAATTTTCAATTAAGTCGGTAGATATAAACGAACGTTGCAAAGATCTTCCTTAAACTGCTGCAAACAGGGGAAGGTTCTTATTTCGTCATCGTATATTTTTATTATAGTATATGTTCACAAACAATAAACCGTAACATATAACATTAGCAATTTATTTAATTCTTGTGTTTTATGAGATTTTTGATGAGAATGTTCGGCGATGGACAATGGAACTTTTCCCTGCCGAACAATACGCGTATTGTGGTTATACTTATTTATTTACATCACTAAATGTGTACCGATTGTGATTATATTTTTTCGAGAACGTTACCTGCTTTGGTATCATACAAATTTGGTTAAGGTCTGATGACAGAGTACACAATAAGAAAAAAGAAAATGGTGATATAATAAATATTAGAAAATCGAATCGTCATGGCTCTGCCCATGGGTTGATACCGAAGAGCCTCGACCAACATCTTCAGAGGCTCTCATTTGGTCGTTAAGTCAAGAGCTAGATACGGAAGCGGTGTTAATGGACACGGCACGCATTGTGAGGAGGTTTCTCTCTCTTGGGTCCTAACCGCCGCGCCGGTGGCTTGGGTCCTAGGCCTCGCCATTGGAGGGTTTGTTTGATGTTTTTTATATTTTTAAATGTTATATTTCTTTTTTTGAACCTAATATTTAAAAATGTAAAAAAGCCTTTTAAAATAAAGAGTACTGTACATATCTCACCTATTAGATCTTGAGGCCTTTCGTCTTCCCTTTCCTTGTGCTGAGTCCAGGCCGGAGCTCATGGATATAGCTCTGTTCAACATGGCTTCTTGTATTAATGCTTCGTTTAGACCTGCAAATATTAAAATGTACTCGATAAAACATAACTTTACATCATGCTTAGGTTATTGAAAAGAGAGGAGAAACAAGGTTGAAGAGAGAATTAAATTTGCTGTGATGAGTAATGAATGTGTCTTTTTGCCCTGGATACTAGTCAAGATTATAGATCTTAGTCATTCATGAATGACCAACACTGGGTCGTCTATTGCCATAGTTTTGCAGAGATGTTATATTATTTCTTAGAAGTGATCATGAAAAAACTATAAAAAAATAGTATTTTTATTGGCAAGAATGGCGAAACAAGCTAATCCGTTGCCTGATGGCAAAGGCAAGGCCTGCTCATAAACAGAAGCAACATAGCATAAAACTTTGAGTTACATAACATTGGACTGCTATCATTACTTCGAAACATAAAATGTTCAGTCCCATAATGCCGAGTATTTTCACTGGCGTCCATGTCCATAATATCTAAATACAAATAGTCTTTGCACCAGGCTGCTTGGTGGCAGATATAGACAAAGTGGTGACAAGATAAGTGTAGCTGTAATGACTATCTGTTGCTCGTAGCTCGGCCATTGTGAAAGTATTTTGCTAATATACAAGCACCCAATGTCCTTCATCTGTGTTCCAATTACCATCATACCAGATTTGTTAAAATTGCCGCCAAGCAACAGTATGTAAGCACTGTTGTGTTTCGGTTTGAAGGACATTGAAGCCAGTGAAATTACTGGGCATTATGAGACTTAACGTCTTATGTCTCGGGGTGACGAGCGCAGTTCAGTGCCAAGCAGTGTTTTATCATTCATAGTTCTCTGTGGTTTTGCTTCTGTTTATGGGCAGGCGTGGTGCTTACCATCAGGCGAGCGACTTGCTCGTCTCGTCATTTAATCACTTAAAAAAAAATTTGGTTATTTATCCTTGAAATGGTGCTGCCACACCGATGTTGTAAAATGTTTACAAACATTTTCTAACATTAAAATTGTTACATTTTGTTAGGAATTGTTAGATGTTTTAAGTGCTCCCACACCGACGGAAACTGTTTGTAAACATTTTCTAACATTTTATAACATTTTTTAACATTTTTTAACATTTTATAACATTTGAAAACATGACATCGGCCCTTCTTTGACGGCGCCGCTCTCAAAAGTACCGCCGTCCGCGGTTAAAAAATGTTACAAAATGTTACAAATTTTTAAGAAATGTTTACTAAATGGTGCTGCCACACCGCTGTTATAAAATGTTATATAACATTTGTTAACAAACATTTTCTAACATTTTATCACAATGTTAGATAATGTTAGTAAATGTTTAATGTTAGAAATGTTATATAACATTTTATAACACCGGTGTGGCAGCACCAAAAACATAACAGAGTTACGGACTCCCTTTCGTATTTATAATATATAAATAGCCATTGAAATAATATAAGAACGTTCTCATCTTATTCATATAAGCATGCAGGTACGGGGTCAACGAGGGTTGGCAAATTTGACAAGATCCATTGTGGCCTTCAACAAATAATAAAGCTTTAAAGTACCCCTGGGAAGTTATTGTACTGCCTTTGTTGTGGGTCACAAATGGGACGCATGTAAAAATATACCGTTTTTGATCCCAGACAAAGAAGACGAATGTTTTAAGTTTGATTAATTTCCCTGTCTTCGTGCATATGCGTGAGTGAATATGTTTGTGTGTGGCATCTTAGCATCTAAATTAATGGATCAAATTAAATGCATTTTTTTTATTTAGAAGCTGTTATTTAATTAATTGGTTCTTAGATATTATGTTTGAAGCAAATTTGGCAAATTCTTTTTCCAATTGGGTTTTGTTTACGATTAAATTACGAGGAATTTATTATAAGATTTAAGATCTCTAGCATCATTTGTTCATTTGTTGAAGATGAGCGTGTTGAGGCACTGGCACCGGCTAGGGAGCCACGGGTAACAACCCCGGAAAATCAAATAAAAATATAAGGTCAATAAATGAGCCAGTAAGGGCGCTAATACACTTAGTGTTGTAAACTTCTATTTTAATGTTTAAAAGGGATTTTAGGTTTTAGTAATTGAGATTATATTAAGAGGTAGAATACCGTTGTACACAGATTTGTCTGCACGCAACGTAGGCTCAAAGATTTTTCTACGGGGTCCATTTATAGTGCATTATTATTATAACATTTAAATTTTAATATTTCATGGTATGTAACGTTTGGTAAATATTATTATTTAAAAATCGTATCAAATAAGAATACAAACTCTAAACCAACCTATCTATAATCATTTTAGAAGATGAAATCATAGTCCGTTCAAGTTAAAGGCAACCGAACCTTGCTAGGTTCATAGATTGTCCAAAAATCGATGAAAACTTACGGGGGTTTCTCAGACCGCCTTCTTACCATTTTGACTAACAATACGGTTCTTTATTTCCCTACGGCGCGGCGCGTGGCTCGTGGAATTGTCATATGTACAACAAATACTCCTATCCCCAATCCCCATTTTTAAAGTATACTTTTTATGCATTATATTTAATAAATGGTGGCAGTCACATACCATCAAGTAACCCACCTACTCAACGTTTTGGCCAAGTTTCTGCTATAAAAAATATCGAAATTGTCATGCAGAATGCTAATTGTCCAGATTCTGCAGTAATATTAGAGCTGGAATAATAATTACACTTACTGTTGACGCTATTCGAGGAGACGTCAGCAAGAGGCTGGCTGGCGACAAGACTCGGACTACTGTCGATGCTGCCGTCTTCAAACTGGGTATCTTGAGCTAGGCGATCGCTCTGACTGACTGACAGACTCGACGCGCTGTGTTCAGCCGTCAGCGAAGATTGGAGACTGGTCGCGCTTCCTTGCACTTCTCCCTGTGAAATGAAGTTCACGGAAATATATAAATATTTTTGAAGTTATCCTTTTTGTCGCGCCTTAGGGAAAAATGAAGAGTGTGGATTTTTACGATGCGTGTGCGCACCGTTATCTAAATCGACGACACTATGAAGTTGGTTGTTTACATTTTCGTTCGTTTTTTTCAAACAATTCGATATAGTTGTCGTTTTTATATATAAGAAATGTATGGTTGTTAATGTTGCATTGTCGTACCTATATATCGTCACCCATACTGCGGAAAATCTTAAAAATGTCGCCATTCAGAAAACGGTGTAATTTGTACAATATACATTGTACATTCGTCAGCATATGTATGAATTTGAGTTAATAATAATAATACTAAAAATGAGAGGGATAAGGCCTAAGTCCACCACGCTGGCCTAATGCTAATGCGGGTTGGCAGACTTCACATACCTTCGAAAAATCTTATCGAGTTCTCAGGTATGCAGGTTTCCTCACGATGTTTCCTTCACCGTTAAAGCAAGCGATAATTAACAATTAATATACACGTAACATAGAAAAGTCAGAGCTATATGCTCTTGGGGTTGGTCTCGAACCTGCGGGTTGGTTTCGTCTCGGCAGTCCGTACCACTCCCCCCTGAGCTATCGCTGCTATAATGCTGCTAATTTAAGTTAAACTATAACAAATTTTAGCTGATCTTTATTTTAATATATGTAATTGGAAATCCAACAGCACTACATGTTCTGCATTTCTTCGTCAATTACAGGATATTACTACTTTATTGATTATTGACTTTATTGATTTGATTGAATGACGAGACGAGTAAGGCGCTCTCCTGATGTGAAGCGCCACGCCAGCTCATAGACAGAAGCAACATCACACAGAACTTTGAATTACAAAGCACTGCATGGCACTGAACTGCGCTCGTTACCCCGACACATAACATGTTGTCTCATAATGGCCAGTAATTTCAATGGCTTCAATGTCCTTCGAACCAAAACACAACAGTGCTTACACACTGTTTCTTGGCGGCAGAAATAGACAAAGCGGTGGTACCAACCCAGAGGGCCTCTCGCATAGGAGGGACCTACCACTTTGTTTACATTGCAATAGTAATGGTGAAAGGAAGGTGCTGAAGAATACTGTTGGCGTTCGATGTGAGATACGAATAATTGAATAATGGTTTTGAGTATACGTGACGGTGTGTATGTAAGTTAGAAGATATAAGAAAATATAAAGATAACAAAAAAATAAGTAGTAAATAGACAATTTAACGGGATAATTGTTTTAGAATTGTATCTTTAAAAAACAGCTTTGTGAAGGCGTATTTAACAATGTTCCTGAAAAGAATATTATAATGAGTAGTAGTAGTAAAAATCAGTAGTAGTAGTTGGAAAGGTAGAGGGGATACAATCGCGAGGGCGCGTACCTAGCCGTTGGTCTGATCAAATAAAAACACTCACGGGGCTCTCAGTAATGACAACATTGAGACATGCCAAGGATAGACACCACACCACACAACCTGGAAAGAAATAATCCAACAGATGCGAAAATTTCAGGACGGACACAACCTTCAGAAATGAAGAGGACGACCAAGAAGTAGTAGTAGTGTATAATGAGTATAATAGTCAGACGGGAAACTATTTCATTTTGTCCATAATTTGTGTGGCTTTTAAGGACATAATAAACGTTACCAGGCTTTTCACGATGCTTGATACATTTTCAAACCAAAGTACGGCATTAGAGTAGAGCAATCTAGTCAAGAGTTGACTATATCGTGGAGAAAGTACATGTTTAGTGGTTTTCCTCTGTTAGAAAGAATAATCTTGTCAAAATAGTGACAAGCTTGTTCATATGTGAATAAGCTGGTTTTTGTTTGGTATTTTAAGAAATTTATAGAGTTCCTCTCAGTTTTAGTATCTATACACAGCAAGGCAAATTCCAAGAAAATACACACGTATGCGTAATAAGTAGATCATTTTTAAACATGAGTTATCTGTAAAAGGTATACATATTATTTATATTTTATTAGTTATCACTAAGAACACGACATTAATTTTATATTAACACCATTTATTGATTTGGAATATCTAATCTTAATGTCACTGACCTCGTAATACATGTTTGTAAAGTTAATTCTAACTTAAAAATAAAATTGTAATAATTTGCAAAACAGTACAAAGTTAATGAAATAAAGGCTATATTATTACCTCAACATGAAATGATATTCCCATGAATTTCTGTCCAAATAAAAAAATTATCCATATTATATTATATATATATTTTATTTAAACAAATTTATACCCCGGAAAAGGCTGTTATGCGGACGAAGCTGCGAGCAAAAGTTAGTAATGTATAATGTTTTTTTAAATTCATTATTTGCCCCTGTGACCCCCTTGAATGCAATCAACAAAGAGTATTTTTTATCAAATCTTGGTAAATCCAATTAAGTTCAAGTTTCAATTTTGGTATCTCTACGGGTAAATATCGCCATGTTATAAACTTAGGTAAAAACTTAGGTTTTAAGCGTATGGGATGATATGGTACTAATAGTACAAGATCCCGGGGAACATTGACCTTCACCCATCTGTTTACCGGATCAAAATAACATTTTAGGGTATAAAATGTGTTGCTGAACACATACCAATAGGGTTGCCTAAAAAAATATGGTCAAGGATATGATTAATTAACATTTAAAAAAAATATATATTTTTTATAATTTCCCTGACTTGCTTACCAAAATAATTTCAATGAAAAGTGTACAATGTATACTATCTGCGAAAAATAGGTTGCCTACCTTTTTCTGGCCACTACTACCTGGTTGCCGTGTGCAAACAGGTAACTAAAAAGTGGTAATTGCGCTCATCTAGCTCCTAGCTTTTGCAGGTAGTATACATTGTAGGTTTTCATTGAAGGTTCATTTATTTGGTGAGCAAGTCAATGAAATAATATCTTCTTCTTTTTTTTTTTAATTCGCAAAAACTATCCTTGACCATATTTTTTTAGGCAACCCTATTGGTATGTGTTCAGCAACACCTTTTATACCCTAAAATGTTATTTTCATCCGGTAAACAGATGGGTGAAGGTCAATGTTCCGCGGGATCTTAGACCATAATGTTTTTCATTTTAAATGTTTGATATGTCAATAGACCGTATGGTGTTTTTTCAGAATGGTTTTTGATCGATTCCTCAAAACTACGTTTATTAATGGTTTGTTCGATATCTCGAAATTAAGTTACCTTTTAAGGCGTCTCAATAACACTCAAATCAAATCATTAAAAAGTCAAACATCATTTAGATTCAGTCAAATTTTAATTCTACCGCCTAACTCTAACTCTCTAATTGTAGGTAGATTTATTATTATTTGTGCACTTCTATACATAATTGTGTAGTCATTGTAAATAAACAAAATATCATGCACATAATCAAACTTGTAACGCACTTTGCAAGTTGAAAGCGGACGACTGCCATCTATACATAGCTTAAGTAATTAGTGACAAATTGTTATTTATTACTTTCCTTCTTAATGGTACTTCACCAATCGTTCATGTATTAATTTTAAGGAACATATTTAATTAGACTAACCTACTCACTAAATACCGATATAAAACAGCATTTCTTGTTCATTTCAGCATTTTTCTAATATGTATAATAATAATAGGATACTAAACATGACAACATAGTACAAGAATATTAAATTGAATACATACAATTATGTAGAATTGCAATTATTTGACATTGTTTAATTTATCTGCAACCTGAGAGTTTTCCATTTTCCCGTAGTGAGTTTATCTTCCAAAGGATGGCGCTACGGTGTATTTAGTACGCGATATGGTTTCGATTGAACGTTTATATAAGGGTTGGACAACGTTTACAAGCTGTATCAAGGATCAAATTTTGCCTTAAATAATTTATAGAGACAAAATCGACGCTTAGCCCGAAGCGTCTAATTTTTGGAGTACTCTGAACACTAACGTGTGTCAGGGTACTAATAATAAAGAAAAAAATGCATACAGTGGGAAACAAATGGTGGACGGCTTCTAGCTTTAGAGGTAATAGTACGATGTACCCGTTTGCCAGGTTGTCTGTTATATGAAAAAAAATCACGTAGATAATTGGCGATACTGTTTTAAATCATAATATCTAAACTCATTATCATGTGCATCAGTCCATTAAGCCCATTTGTGACGTCGAAAAAAAACGAAATAAAATGTTTTTCCCGGTTATATATTTTAAATCTGTTATCATTGACGGAAAAATTTTGTTAGCGAAACTTTTAATCGAGAGCCTATTGCACCACCTATAATGTCGACTTGCACAACGATCCATTAAATCATTTATTTAGCCACTATAGGTCTTTAAGATACATCAAAGAGTGGGAAAAATTTACACAAATAAGCATACATATTTAGTAAACACTATATATTGTTTTTAGAAATCGGATAAACAATCTATTTCGCACCAAATATAATGCCAAAACTACAACCCAAATCTTTCGGTAACATGTGTTTTTTTATGTACTTAGAATACCAACAGCTGTTACACAAAAATATAAATAACAATTCAGTTTATACAATACAATACAATACAAAACTCTTTATTGACAACCATTTACAATGCAAGTAATTAAAACTAAAAAGCTGGTGCAAACTTATGGACGACAATGGGCGGTCTTATTGCTAGAAGCAATCTCTTCCAGACAACCGTAAGTTTATACTAAATAGAAGCCAATTATAGGTTTACCTAATTAAAAACTACACATAGAATAAGCAATAATGCATGGTACATTACTTTGACAGAAGTTTTAAGGTATAAAACAATACAGATACAGAAAAGGTAAGTTCATAGTTTGGATCATCCGTCTGTGTGTCTGCGCGCGCTCGAGCGTGTGTGTGTGTGCTTGTGTGTGTGTATGTGTGCTTGTGTGTGTGTATGTGTGTGTGTGTGTATGTGTGTGTGTGTATGTGTGTGTGTGTGTGCATGCGTGCGTGCGCGCTTGAATGCGTCCATGTGTGCGTGCGTGCGCCCTTGCTACAGCTATACACATTCCTATAGTATATACAGGGGTGTGTATTATTTTATTTATTTGTTTATTTAATAACTTTATTGTTCACTGGTAATATATAGATAAACAGACTGAACATTTAAAAAATAAAGTATTATTGGCAGCCTTATCGTTGAAGGTAATCTCTTACAGGTAACTATTTATTGTAGGGACGTATATAATATATATATTGGGTTGTTTACGTGAGGTGATCTGATCACCTTAGATCCCACTACCAAACTTACTTTGTCTATTGGGCAATGCGATATAGATGCCATGGGGAGGGGAGGAGGATTGTTTATTATATTTTGTCTAAAGCATCAATTGATCGACTGGTCTAAGGTCGACTGTCTTACAGAAAACCTATGTAAAGCAGTTAGTTTTCTGTATAGACAGTGCACTTCCCTAAATCATTTTAAAATGAATGGCCGTTTATTAGTAGAGATGTAAAAAACGTTGGTTCGGAGACTGGGAAAATAGAGAAAGCTTTAGGTTACAAATGGCTTATGTCACACTTAGAGAAAGGTTTCGCACAGTTAGGGCAGATACTGTGTAACGCTCAAATCCATGTATGAATGATTTAGCATCCCAGATTTTTCGTGTTAAATGCCCATATCATATCGATTACACAGAGTGATAAGTTCACATAAATTTATATTCTCAAAACTATTTTTACTGTTAGTACTTACATGCTTGTCGACTGCCTCCTCACTGATATCTCCGTTGTAACAGGATTTTCCATTCAAAGACTGAAGAGACACAGACATTGATCCCCTCCGACTAATACCTTGGGATTTTGACTGGAATGACTGCCTTTTGAATATTTCTGTAGTATTTTTTAAGAAACTATCCATTTTCTTTCGAAAAAATGACGATTTCCGCTCTAAAGGCGATTTTCCTACTAAATGGAGGTCTACATTGGATTGCGATAAGTTTTCGCTTCTAGACAACATCGTTTGATCTAGGGACAGTTTTCTATGTCGTTGCTGGACATGTGGTTTTAATGTCGGAGTTTGTGGAATATCTGTTGTAACAAGAACGCTTTCAGTATCCATATTTAAAGATCCGGCAAGACTATTTGACTTTTGTACTTGATTTTTGTGTAAACAACAATCATTAATTGTTGTTGAGATATCGTCACAGTTAATAGTTTCTAGTTCGTCATCGTATTTATTGTCACTATCGACATTATCACTTGTAACTGTATCATTATCATAGCTAGGTTCGTTTGCTTCGGCATGACTATTTTGTAGAACTATAACAGGATTTAAGGCACTCGGTGTTTCTGACTCCTGGCTGACATTGCTCGACGTTTCATCGAATAATTCGTCGTTGTCATTGAAATCTTTGTTTTGCATCACTTTGCTCCCCCGAGGCGCCTTAAGTCTCATACTACTATTCATTTTAACAGTTCTGAGAATTTCTCTTATTTTAAGATTCTCTTTGAGATTTTTCACATCCGAAATAAACAAGGAAGACTTATCTTTATCAACATTCTTTGAGGGTTTTTCTTTTTTCGATTTTTGTTTCAATTTCTCCATTATTATTTCGCACTGGGAACCAGCACTCCAATAATATTTATTACACAAATTACCACAATGTCACTAAGCCGTTTTATTCAATGTAATATTTTATCACGTTACACTTGTACACTATAATATGTGAGCATATCGTTTAATCGTAGGGCATGAAAGTGGCGATAACTAAGTGCTTGTCGACAAAAACTAATTTGATCACAGTATACCAATAAATGGGAATACATTCAAATACAGGATTACCGCGCGTCGATCTTAATGTATTGATAATATTACACTTTTATTATTAACACGTTCCGTGGTCACAAACACACTGTGCGATGACACAACACTGAGGACGACGTAAATTAAAGTAAACATATTGCTATATAGAGTCTTAAGGTTGATTGTTTTATGAGTATGTAACTTCTTTTAGCACCAATATCACTCACACTATTATCTCGACGCTTGAGATAATCTTCGATAGTGTATCGCGTATCTTTATACATTTTTCATATTATCTGTGTATACCATGCGTATTGACTACAGTAAGTAAATCGAAGAGCGCGAGTGTCGCCATCTAAGCGCTTCATGGTTGTATTATACCACTTTAATTTTCCAGTATATTGTTGCTCACTTATCAGCATATGACGCCGGTAAATATTTAATAAATAAACATTTACAGACCGCGAAGCGTTGCTATGATAAAAATGTTGCGTATTTAGTTCAATTAATGAATCTTAATTATTCCACATGATCTATAGTTTGATACTGAACTAATGAAGATAATTTTACGGTTACTAGTCTATGTCAACATTATATGTGATTATTATTGTAGATATTATATCTATAACGGCCCCATTTTTAATACGAGTTTGAGTTAATAACAAATAAAAAAATATTATGTAGAAGTATTTCTTTATATTACTAACAAAACTGATTTATCTTTAGTAAATATATGTATTTTTGGAACAAAAAGTAATTTTAACCGCCATAAAAACGTTATGAAATAATACACGTGGAGAAACTTCTGTTTTATGTCTAATTTATTTCTTTACTCATAATATAAATGGTGAAAAATGAAAAAATGTGTAGACACAGTTTCGACATCTTCCACTCTCAGTATACAGTAATACACCGGACTTACGCGATAGGTGGGACCGAGCGATAACCGTGTAAGTCGAATTCGCGTAGGTCGGGGTACAACTTTGCATGTAAATACATAATATAAAGTATGTTTAATCGGGACCAGAGTCTAAAGAAAATAATGATTTAGACAAACGAATGATGCTTGAATTCAACAATTGAGTATGTCACAGGTTCTATATTTTTTTCTTTACCATTTTTAACCTTTCGGACTGTCGATTTTGGTAGGTCAATTTTCTTTGCCATATCACAAATTTTTATTTTTGCTTAGAAGTCTTTTGTAATATTCAGTTTACGCTCAAAAGACAGTGTTTTTCTTTCATTGTTAGGTTCAAATGACACATTTTTTGTTTTTTTGGATGACATAATTTGAGGTTATCAATAAAACGCAACGTACGTAAAACAATTCCACACGGAACACGTTCGAACCTGTCGTAAACAGAACACTAACAGGGCAGAGTGGGAGAGCTGATGCACGCGGCCATCAAAAATAAAAACCGCGTATCTCCGAATTCGCGTAAATGCAGGAAGTTCTCAATTTCCTTTGCAAAATCATCCCTTTCTTCGGTCGGAAAAGCATCCATGATTTTTCTGTTATTGTGGGCGTTCATGAACGAAGGAGATCGATTAACATCTGGCGACCCACTAGCTCGATGGCAGGCCTAGGATTGCATAGGGTAGATAATAATATATGCTTCATCATCATCATTATCAGTCATCGGACGTCCACTGCTGAACATAGGCCTCCCCCAAAGATTTCCAGACCGACCTGTTGAATATATTTGCTTACAATATGTTCGGTGAATAGAAAAACTAGACAATTTTTAGCATTCTCAGGGCAGCCATTTGCCGGGGAGAGCGCAGTCAATTCTTTATCCACTGAGGCCACATCTCTATGCACATCCACTTCGCTGTGGAGGAAATAATCCCTGAGATTGCATATCTCGCGGTTATACAGCCTCGACCTCCATATTTCCGCAGGATGTGCCTACAATCTCATCACCACCCATCGTGATTGGTGCACTCGGTGCGTCGTCAGTTATATTATTATTAATGTTAGATAAGTGAGTGGTAGAGAAAAACCACAACTATAATGAATGGGCCGGCTCGACTGGGTTGTTTCCAGTCTTACAGAAAACCGACGAAAAGTAGCGGCTTGGTACTGTTTTTCGTATAGTTTAATTCCCCTCCTCTACTTTTCACGATCCCTTAATTATCCCTTTAATTTCAGTAATGCACCCTTGATTCTTCTTATGGGCGTACATGGACGGTGGAAATCACTTATCATCAAGTGACCCACTTGGTCGTTGCCGGCCTATGTTTAAAAATATAGATAGGTATTTTAACTGGTGACGCATACGGTAAGGTCTTTATATAAGTAGGTCTTTGTCTTTGCATAAACATTACTCGCGAGAGAAGTCAAAATAACCTTTTTTGAAGTGGTTAATAAAAACAGAAGGATTATCCATACATTACCGACAATTCCTTGTGGCGAATTTTGCACACTATTAAAAGGTAAATTTGTGGTCCATGATAGACAACTTATAATTCGGTTTCACACAATACTTATACACATACTGATTCCCACTTCTTCCATACTTTTAAAATATTTAAATTTGGAAGGACAAAAATAATACACAGGCGGATATTTTAATAGTGAATTTTTATTACACGTAGCAACTTTCTTGAAACAAAGAATACAATTTTAATAATAAAATATATAATATAAAAAGTGTTCGTATGATTTACAAATCATTAAATTCCCCCACATCCAGAAAAGTGATTAAAATCATTGTTAAGTTACTGAAAATATTTTCTCTACAGTCATATTATAGTGGGAATCGACTAATTTTGCTAATTATTCTAGTGTATGTAATCGTTAGATTATTGGGACAAGCCACATACAATAGCCATATTTACATATAGATTTGCTTTACTATCAATAGTTTTTGGACATATCTTCCATACAAATGTGTCAAAAATGTACTGCCAGTAAAAGGGATTTTTATATTTTTGAGCCACGACAATTAGGTAAACCAGTGTCCAGAAATAATTTTGCTTAGGTTACTGAGGGGGAGGGGGATTTATATTTTGGAAAAGATCCGTTCTTTAACCCCGAAGTAGTTATTTTTGGGTACATCAGCCGGCACATCGAACTCGCTGACCTGTGCCTCCACGAGCTGCTTACTCCTGAGCTTCACTATGCCATGACTCGGCACGTTGGGATCATCCATCTCAAATTCGATCAGACCTGTACACATAAAACACCACACATAAAACACAAATTTAAATTACCAATAAAATTAAACAAGGTTATTTTAGCATGTAGTACGGAGTAGAAGTTACTCCCAATCCACTTGCTGTGGAAGTTGCTGGTTATTTGGACTGCACTACACTTACCATCAGGAGTAGTGCAGTCACTTTGCCGTGCTCGGATAAAAAAAAACAATCTTCCACTAAAAATACATGAAAAACCTCTAACAGACAGCGTATTTTAAATGCCCCATCCCGTAATTGTATTTTTCTTTGTATGAATAAATTATTGTTAAAGTTTCAGTAACTGATATATGATTGCCCAACCTAAACCGCTAAAGATGTAAATTTTAAGTTTATTTCTTTATTAAACGAGCAAGGCGTTCGCCTGATGGTAAGCGCCACGCCTGCCCATAAACAAAATCAACACCACACAGAACTTTGAATTACAAAACACTGCATGGCACGGAATTGCGCTCGTCACTCCGAGACATAAGATGTTAGGTCTCATAATGCTCAGTAATTCCACTGGCTTCAATGTCATTCAAACCGAAACACAACAGTGCTTACACACTGTTGCTTGGCAACAGAAATAGACAAAGCGGTGGTACCAACCCAGACGGCCTCTCGCATACGATGGACCTACCACCTTGAAGAGTGTTTTCCTAGTTTCAGAGCATTGATAAAGAAGGTATTTCTCTCTATCGTCCCTAAATAGAGAAAGGGGATGGCAAAGTTTGTATAGTCTACGCGAACGAGGCCGCGGGCAGATAGCTAGTTATGTACTGTAATATGCACCTAATGTGTTTAGGTGCACGACGTTATATGACGGTCGACCTGCTAAATGAAATATAATTATGTGCGCAAGGTAACTCGTTTAACGGAGTAATTTATTTACTTCCTACGTATACCCTTCTAGAATATACTTTGAGGCGAATGGTGAAAGGAAACTAAGCAAAGTTCTTAGATTTTAAACTCCAAAATACTCAATAAAACTACATTTAAACGAAGATATCACACTCGGTTTATACAATTCCCAAAAATGAATAATATTATAAAGCTAATTAATTAAGGCGTATTTGCACGAAATTAAAATTATTTAATTGTGTTATATTTATTCTAATATAATGAGCACTCATTTGTGGTTAGGATAAACTTATTTGGCTTGTTAATGTAATATTTGTAGTTCTACTAATAATTTGATAAGCTTGTGTACGTCGATCACTTAGTGCGTCAAGAAATAGACAAACACAATATGGGAGTATTAAGTTTATATTTTATTTCTTTGTATGGCAAGACGAGCGGGTTTTTCCGACGAAGGACGTTTTAGAGGGTTGTAAGTCCCTAGTATGCGAGAGGCCGTCTGGGTTGGTTTTGACAGGTTTAACCTGAAGGCGCGTAACTATTTTAAAGCCATACCCCCAGCAAAACGCCGTGCGATCGTGATTTTTAGAGGCTATCTAGTCATTACTTAGAATAAATATTGATAAAAAAAAATATACAATATATTTATACAATCTGTCAACTTTAATTTGTTCGATTCAAATTCATGTTAATGTTGATATATTTTTTTAAATTGTCATTATAAATGAACCATAAAAATGAGTAAAATGCAAAGATTCCGTGCGTCTCCTTTAAAACTACAGATTGTTTTCATATGAGATTAACATCACTAGATAGGCAATTTAATAACGAATATTTTGCCCGTTTTAAATTTTCGAAAAGACCAAAAACTTATTTTTAACACAATTATTCGCTAAATACGTGCATATTCTGCACGAAAACTCACACGCCAGAGTACACGAGTCAGTATGCCGCGAGTCAGTCAAGATCATTTGCTTACGGAAGGCCCTTAACTCCCAGTAATAATAATGATAGGTTTTAAATTTAACATACCAAACGTAACATTAATATAAAATTATCAGCCACCCGCCATTATTGTCATTCGCAGGCGGTGATCACTACATTTAGAGAAAATGTATTTGCGGATGTAGCCTTGTATCGTTAACAGTTTCGGACAACCTGACCTTTCCATCTCTCAACCTTTCAGACTAATTGATATAGAAACAGGCAGTTCGACATTCATTATTGTTCCATTGAATGATCAAAATATCTCGTCTGGCTATGTTGATTATTCTGATGATATTACTTTTGTTTTTTTATTTGATTGAATGACGAGACGAGTAAGGCGCTCGCCTGATGGTAAGCGCCATAAACAGAAGAAACACCACACAGAACTTGGAATTACAAAATACTGCATGGCACTGAACTGCGCTCGTCACTCCGAGACATAAGATGTTAAGTCTCATAATGCCCAGTAATTTCACTGGCATCAATGCCCTTCAAACCGAAACACAACAGTGCTTACACGCTGTTGCTTGGCGGCAGAAATAGACAAAGCGGTGGTACCAACCCAGACGGCCTCTCGGATACGAGGGAACTACTACCTTGTATCTAAGCTGTAAAATACGTGATGTAAAGTTATGACGAAGTTATTGAGTGATAAAAACGCAAATATAGTAAATATCCTCGTAATGCCTTTGAGCTGCTGCGTAACGACTGCATACGCATCATTTGAATAATCGTGTTCGGCGTGTTTAACGTGACTTGACTTACATATTCAAGGTCGTGTCAAGATTTAATTAAATGAACTATTTATGCAAAGAAAATGTGTTCAGTGCTTAGACAGGCGGAAAAACAATGCGAAGATAAATATGGTCAACAACTAAGAATACTTTAAGATATTTATTTTAGATTTATGCAACGTATAGTACACGCTGCCCAGCCGAGCTGGATTCGACGATTGACCTCTCTCTCGAAGTTGGACCTGCCTAGTTGGACTACTTTTCCTAGATAGACATATACGTCGACAACTTCGAGAGATGAGCTTCCAACAGTAATCGAGGTGGGCACAACATGGGCAAGGTCTTCTCGTCCAAAATACCTCAGTACCTGAAGACTAAAGTCTTCGATCAATGTGTGTTACCAGTGATGACATACGGCACTGAGACGTGGCCTCTGAATATGGGCCGTATAAGATGGCTCACAGTCACTCAGCGGAGCTATGGAGAGAGCTATGCTCGGTATTTCTCTACGTGATCGAATCAGAAATTAGGAGATCCGTAGAAGAACGAAAGTCACCGACATCGCTCAGCGGATTAGCAAGCTGAAGTGGCAAGCCACATAGCTCGCAGAACCGATAATCGATGGGGCAGAAAGGTTCTGGAATGGAGGCCACGTACTGGCAAGCTCAGCGTTGCACGTCCGCCTACAAGGTGGACAGACGACCTGATAAAGGTCGCAGGAAGTCGCTGGATGCAGGCCGCTTCCAACAGATCGGTCTGGAAATCTTTGGGGGAGGCCTATGTTCAGCAGTGGACGTCCTGTGGCTGATGATGATGATGATGATAGTATACGATGTAAATAGTTCCTCCTAGAATTGAAGTTTTGTGTTGGTGGCCTTCAAGAGGCTTGTCTGTAAGCTTACAGCAGACAGACTTTTTCTGTGTTAATTCGTAACATAAATTTGTGTTTGACTTACAATTACGTAAGTATGTCCGTAGAATTACGTACACGTAATTCACATTCATTAAAAAGTAAGTGTCATTCATAATTAGTAGTGATGTGATCGATATTATCGATATTAATAAATGATTGATTAAAATTAACTTGATTTTTTTGGATGTCTCAATTTTAATTAGATTCGGTATATAAATACTAACTGTAAGGAATATATAACGAACCTTAAATGTGATCACACTTTTCAGTAACACGTTGTATATATAGGCTAAAATTGCAGATGACAAGAGGGGCATAATCAATATGGCTATTCACAGAACTGTTCACGTGGACACGTCTGTAGTGTAACATTAACCATTCTGATGTACTGTTTTAACATAGGAAGTACATTTGGATGACCGTGTAGCTACTGTACGAACACAAGGGAAATAGAACTGCTATATTCACCGGGATTCCAACAAGCTCTGTTAATTTCCTAGAATCAGCGCGACGTATTGGCAATTCACGTCGTCGGCGTTTGAATAAAGATGTGCAGTGGCGTATGAATACAACGAAATGAAAACGTGGTTGAAATATTAAAGCATAATATAATAATTTGTATAACTATTGCTTTCTAATTTATTGATGGTTATGATGTAAGCAGCGTTAGCTTAGCGGGGAGTGGTATGGACTGTCGAGACGAAAGTCGCAGGTTCGAAACCAGCCCCAAGAGCATACACCACTGACTTTTCTAAGTTACGTGTATATTCATTGTTAATTATCGCTTGCTTTAACGGTGAAGGAAACATCGTGAGGAAACCTGCATACCTGAGAATTCGATAAGATTTTTCGAAGGTATGTGAAGTCTGCCAACCCGCATTAGGCCAGCGTGGTAGACTAAGGCCTGATCCCTCTCATTCAGTAGAGGAGGCTGGTGCCCAGCAGTGGGACGATATAATATATAGGGGTAAAAAAAATATGATATAATTTTTTTTTTCTAGGCCATACTGAGAAAGTTATGTGAAATTATATAATTATGTACAATTACTGCATTATGGTTATAATTGGTTATGACCAGTCTCTGAATAAATGGCATGAAAACCCGCTCTTTTCTCTTCCTGACACGGCAAAGTGATTACACTGTCTCTGATATTAAGTGCAGTACAGCCTAAATATAATGTCAATCGTCAAGAGACATTACGACCCTGACGGTCGGCGGAATTAAGCCGCCCTGGAGTTACTGGACGGATATACGATGGTCGCAAACAAAAATGAACCAGGACTAAAAAAAAGTCGGTACTCTCCCATCAATAAATTGTAAATTAGTGTGTCCATACACACACCCTTACATCTAGGATTTCCTTTTACTTACTAATAAGGAGCGCACACTAAGTACACTATGTCTATTTAGATCTGAGTCTGTGGGTCAAATAAAGTTAAGCATAAGTCGGTGAAGGTGCGTATAAACAAACCTCCTTCAGCGACCACCTCATCCTTATAGTTCTCGCGCATTGTCCTCGCGAGGATGTTGTGGTAGAACTGATGAGCATTGGTCTTCACTTCCGGTGTCACCTCCATCTTAGACACCGCTTGGATCAGGACGTTGAGCTTCTGCTTCGCGTTCAATATCAGCTTGTCAACTATTGAATAAAGGATAAAGGAGAGGGTACATATAGTCCGATCAGTATTGCGGATCCTTGTTATAATCAACTATTTGTTGGGAAACAGACCATATGCCACGGCCTGGGCGCGTGGCTCACACAATACGTTTTGCATTGTTTATCGTGTTTTCAGGATTCCGTGACGAAACAAGAAACTCTTGGTAGTCTGGCCGTGTGTCATTCAATAACTATTGGGACTATATTCAAGCTGAGTATTGATATTTCGAAAAAAATATACTCCTAACATGAAAAGTTCAAACCAAAAGAATACTGACACCATTGTGTAGGATATCATTGGAAAGGATATTCAGTGTCATTATAAGGATTTAAACCGTCTAATAAAATATTGATTCTTTTTTAACCGACTTGATTTAAGTATCGGACTTGAAAACTGGGCATTATCGGCTAAAATGTATGAGCCGAGATATATAATGTATGACCCCGAACCCAATGGTGGACAAATTTGGAACATCTAGACTAAAATATAAAGTTACACGACTAATAAAATTTAAATAGTTTACATGATATATCTGACAAAGTTTTTTTTTATAGCAGAGGTCAGCAAATGAGCAAGTGCAGGTGGTAATTAAACTCCACCGCCCATAAACATCTGCAACATCTGGAGAATCATGGACGCGGTGCCGACCTTAAAAGAAAGGCAGGGAAGATCTCCAGCTATTTCACTCACCGTACATAATGCAACAGCAAAAAGTTGCAGCAGCAGTTGCCAGTAGTAGGATATTCATATCCTACTACTATACTACTATACATACCCTCTCCGAAGAGGGAAGAAGCATTTATACAGGCCGGCATGATTCTGGTGACCACCAATAAACTCATTCTTTGTCGGTGGTCGCTGGTTTTTTGGATTGCACTACGCTTACGATCAGGTGTAGTGCAGTCAGGTCCTTGGTTAAAAAAAGCAAGCTAGTTCACGCCAGTTTACTGTGAGACAATGGTACAATTACTCGGTCCAGCCCATTCATGCTGTAGACAAACTGTCGACAGCGTGGCTCTACCACTTAAAAGTAACGCTTATTTTAACATTTACGTACTGTAACAGCTACGGAACACGAAGTATGACGCGACGACGTGGTCATGGCTAAGTGTTTTGAACTATTTCTGATCGATCGGTGCATTTATATCTATTTCAGAAATGGAACGCAGGAAACTACTTGACTTGGTTAACACACACCAGCGCCTCGTGCCATGTGGTTTAGGGGCATTTAAAGAATTCTACCACGGTACCACTCTTGTGCCCTAAGAGACGACTAATCGGGGCTCCGAAGCGGGGAGCGGGGGGATATATAGCTATTCTAGCTCATTTACAATCTACAATGGCAGCTCTTAGTTGTAATATTTATACAGTAATAACATCAACTTGTAAGCAAAGCAGAGTGGAGCTAAAATTATAGAATACACGCGTACGGGTGAAATGCGCAAACTATAGTTACTAGAAAATTAAATTATTGATTGATATACTAACAGTCGGCTTCCACTTCAGGTACCGGCTGAACTATTTCCTCGAGGGCATACTGGATGGCGGGAGGTATGTCTGTGAATGGCCTCGGTACATTGGGGGCACCTGTACAAACATTTTAAATCAATAACATTCCTAACGACACTGATTTCTATAACATAAAAATATTTCATAATATTTATTTATTATTTTATTATATATAATGTACGGTTACACACAATGTTTATGTACCTCAAAAAGAAAAAATAAATGGTGTATTTGGCACCGCCCATTGCGTACTAGCCAGGAAATATGAAGCCACAGGTTCGATTCCCGCATCGAGACAGTTATTAATAATGTTCAATCACAAACATTTGTTTTAATTCTGAGTGTTGTAAGATCCCAAGTCACTCATAGTTCCTGACACTATAAACCACCTACGATCAGGTACGGAAGAAATTCTAATACCGTTCAATTTGAAGCCTCAGGCATTACGAGTGGGTAAAAAGTCGAACTAGTAACATTCGAAAGCCTTGAAAGGGTTTTGAAAGGGTTGCATGTCATTATCCAGTGAAAGGTGAAAACGGCAAATAAGTTTCACTCGATTGAGAGAGAACTTTATTATCAAATAACATTACAAAAAAACGTGCTACCTTATACGATAGTGATCTAAAATAGAACAATTTCATACGAATACGACGTTACTAGGAAATTGTTATTATGAACAGATAAAACAAACAGACTTGTTAAATACTCGAAATATGATTGTATGGTAAACACGATTTTACTTAGAAATATTTATTAATAGTCGTTTTATTTGGTATTTATTATATGAATCAAAATAACTACCATTTTCTAAACAGATTTAGGTTGACTGGCAGAGAACGCCTCCGGTATTAAGTCCGCCTAAGCATTTGTGTATGAAGTTTGTAAAAAAAATCATAAATGGGTTAAAAAATTACTAAACATCGATGTTTTGATGATATGGATATTTATATTTGAAAATATACTGACAAGACATGGATATACCAATGAACACTCTAATTATATGATTGTGCTTATCTTTGAGTGTCCGGATAAAAAATCGCATATGAGATGCCCGGGATTGGAATTTGTGCCGGATATGGCGATAGGTTCGACCCATCGTGTGCTGAAAACAAGATCGGCAAATAGTGGGTGTACTTATTGTTACCTTTGTCTTTTTTTATATCACAAAGGTCCACAATCAAGTGTGTTAACAACCACCCGATGGTAAGTAATTTCCACCGAACAATGAACAATCGTAGTACCAGAAGAATCATGGGCATGTCGCCGAGTCTTATGGAATGGGATAATCAAGGGATAGGGAAGTGGAGCGGAATTTGGGCCTCCTGATATCTCTCACCGACAGACGGATAGATTACGAAAGCAATGCGACAGACGCGTCACATTCACAATATAGACACGATGTAATATTATAGCGTACATTCATTCATAACCGCAAGTATTATTGAAGTGCAAATGAATTTGCAACTTTTTTTTTTATGGTGTTGATGCTTGCTGTAAGCCTGACACGAGTCGGCTGTGTACAGCTCCACCGGACTTTCGGGTGAGCGCTTTAGGCACTCTCAACCCTTATATTTAAGTGACCACGCTGAGGGCACCCCCTTTGGGGTACGAACCTCGGCTCAGGACGGACACTAGGGGAGGGCAGAGACATCTGCGATTATTGGTTTGGGGGAGTATTAAAACTACTTAATCATCATCGGCTCGCGGGCCGGTACTAGGGTCAGGGGATTTGCGAAGAACGCGGCGCGGTCCTCGGCGGTGAGGACGATAAGTCGGTCGTGTAGAGTGTGATTTGTTGAATTCCTCCCTCCTTCGGATGGCCAGAGTGGTCGCATCGGATCGGTGAGGACGTTTCGCAGTCTTCTCCACTTTGCACGGTCAAAGGGAGTGTATATTGACGCTTAGCGGATAAGCGTATTCGGATGGTGGACGGCGCGATCGAAATAGCAAAATAGCAACCGCTTCCAAGTTAATTTTATACAGATTAGTAATGTTCAGGGTCGAGCGCCTGTGTCGCGGTCGCCTATTTTTGTCGCGCAATTTCTTGCCTTCCTCCTACTACTCACCGACACTGGAGAGCAGCTCGTTGATTTGTTGCAATGACGTTTTCATCTCGATTATAATTTTCCCCTTTTCGTCAAGCGCTTTATTTAGATCGTTTTCCTCACGCCTCTCCACCTCCAGCTGCGTCATCAGCTTTCGTTTCTCTTGCACATATCTAAACAAAACATTATCTAAAAGATTAAAGTAATAACGCAAAATGTCCTATAAAACATTTTTCAGTCAGAGAAACAAATATAAAAAAACCCGTGTGTGTGTACTTATGTACGCACGTACGAAGTTATACTTCTTATTACAAAACAAAATTAACTCCAAAAATTTCATCCCGCATACCAGTACTCTACGTTTGTAATAATAAGTATTTAACATTAATAATTTAATAATATTTAGTGTTAATTATATTAAATAAAAGTATTTTAATTTATATCAATAAATAATACATACGGATAGTTAACCTCAATTATATTGGAGCACTTGAAAAAGTATATAAGCACAATTTTTTTCACTAATATTCACAAATAGTAAGTAATATCAATCAAAATATTCAATTTAAATCACTACTGAATATAATTTATTAGCACATATATAATTCGCACTTGTATGAAACTCAAACACGTGTTGTGAATGTATAAACTAGAGACATGTTGATAAATATTATAAATATGAAAACAGTGATCAGAGGTGACGAGCGTACCAACATGCGCGACTAATATCGAGGTTCAATTCCTATTTTGTTGGTAGCTTTTTTTTCGAGACTTAATGAGCGGTTAAGCAGACGGCTTCATACTGTTAATTTTGTGTCACAGGTGCGCGCGCATCTTAAAATTTCACTCTCATCATTTTTGAAGTTATACTTCTTTAGGCGCGTTATGAAAAAATGATGAGAGTGAAATTTTAAGATGCGCGCGCACCTGTGACACAAAATTAACAGTATGAAGCCGTCTGCTTAACCGCTCATTAAGTCTCGAAAAAAAAGCTACCAACAAAATAGGAATTGAACCTCGATATTAGTCGCGCATGTTGGTACGCTCGTCACCTCTGATCACTGTTTTCATATTTATAATATTTATCAACATGTCTCTAGTTTATACATTCACAACACGTGTTTGAGTTTCATACAAGTGCGAATTATATATGTGCTAATAAATTATATTCAGTAGTGATTTAAATTGAATATTTTGATTGATATTACTTACTATTTGTGAATATTAGTGAAAAAAATTGTGCTTATATACTTTTTCAAGTGCTCCAATATAATTGAGGTTAACTATCCGTATGTATTATTTATTGATATAAATTAAAATACTTTTATTTAATATAATTAACACTAAATATTATTAAATTATTAATGTTAAATACTTATTATTACAAACGTAGAGTACTGGTATGCGGGATGAAATTTTTGGAGTTAATTTTGTTTTGTAATAAGAAGTATAACTTCGTACGTGCGTACATAAGTACACACACACGGGTTTTTCATAACGCGCCTAAAGAAGTATAACTTCAATAACAGTTGAGCAGTGGTTATACTCTCTTGAACACAGTGACGTAGAAGCACTTGCCAAATTAGCTAGCTTACTACAAAATGTATATATAGCATACGCACACACGAACGCACTCACGCATGCATACACCCATGAACACACACTCACAGCCACGCACACAAACAAACTTTTCGGTTACGATTTCAAATAGGAACACGCATACAGGATACGTAATCTTAACCAGTAATAAAATTGTACCTACTAATGCCTTTAAGATAACAAATAATAACAAGTGAAACAAGCTAATTTTTCTAGCATTAGTTGATTATCCGGAAATATGAAAATTGCCAAGATGCCGACTCAGAATTGCATCCGACTTTACCTTATTGATTCATCAATCGTCTGCGGCGGATTTAGATCTTGACGCTGTAATATTCCGTAGATGGAGTAAAAAGCTTCTGCGAATGGCACTGTGACGACTAAACTCAATCATAGAGCGATTGCTCCGGTATTAAATCTAGTTTAGGTACGCTTTTACTGAGAGCTGACTACTATTGTGAGATCCAGTAAGTAAATCTATACTACAATAAAACTGAAAATGCACTTTGTCTGCAAATTTATTATTTTTTCCAAATTTGTTTGGGTTATGTTATAATATCAATATAAAACAAAATATATTTGTTGTATTATTGTCTGACTGTCTGTCTAGGTATAACGTCTTAATTACTGCATTTATTCAAAAGAATCGGCAATATAAAGGATACCTTGAGGAAATATTTAGTCTTTGTTTCAGTAAAATCGGTTCGTTCTATCAAAAGTTGTAAGTATTTACATAGAATTTCTTACAAAAATCAAGTAATATAGTTTTTTGTTAATCAGTGTAACCGATAGAGGGCGGTGTGCAAATGAGGTAATTTTTCTAAATCGCGCAAAATTTGGCCAGGGCATGATAGTTTGTGTAATGTACGGGGCCCGCTTAGACAGGGTTTTTGGAAATATGCATTTTAAGACGGCAAAGGGGGTCCCTCCAACATTGTATGAAACTTTTGGAGCTGAATACAACAGCGAAATTGATTACAAATATTGCTTATTTAAATAATGAAATACGTCATTCATATTTTCGTAAAATTCCATTTGCAAAAGTGGGGGGGGGGATGAACTTTGTAGCCTGTTTACGTAACCTTTGAATAACTTTACCTATTGAGGTCATATTCACACTATATTTATATTTGTTTAGTGGAGACATTAGCCTATCATCATCATCATCAGCCACAAGACGTCCACTGCTGAACATAGGCCTCTCCCAAAGATTTTCAGACCGACCTGTTGGAAGCGGCCTCCATCCAGTGACTTCCTGCGATCTTTATCAGGTCGTCTGTCCACCTTGTAGGTGGACGTCCAACGCTGCGCTTGCCATTAGCCTATAGCTATATATTATTACGCTACAACCTACGGGAGCAGAGAAGTCTTATATGCATGCCATTGATAATTGCATTATTTTTTATCGTGCATGATGTAATTGTCGATGTTAGTCATATCCTATAACAACATCATCCATTGGCTAATTCCTACGAACGGTCATAGTTTGATTCTACAGATCAATTTTCAAAATTGACCAATCATAGGAAGTAATTTGTACCTGTGACCATTAAACTATATTCTTATTGGCTCATTTGTAGGATCGATCGGGAGACTCAATCTGAGATTGTTTATTGATATCAATTTCTCATTACTTAAGAATGCTGCTAATTAAGTCAACCTTTTTGTCCGTTAGATAATTAATTAATGAGTTAAAGAATTAATTATAAATTGCAACACCTTTTATTAAAATGTAATTAAAATGAAGGTGTAAGGGTAACTCTTCCAGAAACTAAGACAGGTCGTAGTACTGTTGATTAGTGTTTTTGTGCTTGAACTTTACTAATTAAGGAGTGATAACCACGTTTGTTTGAGACGCATATAACATTTTAATAATTTACAAGGCTGTTATTAACTATATTTACATGAATAAAATATTCAATCGTAATACTAGCGGAGTGGTTAGCGAGCAGTATAAAATATGTGCCGTCGAGAGTATGAGACGTACCAGTATAGTCCGAGAGTGAACTTATCAATCAACTGAACGTAGCTTGAATACGTACTATCGTCGGCATTTGAAACCACGTATCGTCAATTTTACATTTTTATTGGATATTCAAGTTTCCGATGTAGCTTGTTAGACTGCGGGAGTAGCTATTGAATACAAGGTTGTAGGTAACAAAATATATTCCGATTCATCGGACTAGCTTGTGTTACTTGTTGCGCCTTTGACGCTGGGCATATGCTGACGCGTAGGTGAAGGAGCCCATTTGAAAACCCAATTAGCAAACAAACTATCCGCGCGTCAATATACGCCCCGCTAATTTGTTGCCTAGCGAATAAAAATCACATATTCTTTAAAAACATACTATATTATCTTATACTATTTACTATATCAGGGTGGAAGTTTTTGTTTTGTTTCGTACTGTCAGAGAAATTACAAGAGGCTTAAAATGTCTACCCTCACATTGAAGATTGTCTCATCCCTAACCTTAAATATAGGCAATGCACCCACGACCCATATAATAATACGGGATTTATTGGCGGAAGTGAATCACTTACGATTAGGCGACATGCATACTTGTTCTTTATACTATAAAAATAAGGTTGAAGTGTTTCAAGAATACGATGTCTAATAGAAAGAAAGAAATAATCCTACGCAATTATCTATTTTTACATTCGTATCTTTGTCCTGAGAAATTTAATATTACCTCTACGCCCCACTGACGCATTGAACTATATCTCCTATTATTTGTACCGTCTAATTAATGAAGCGTTTAATTGGAATTCCTGTAGGGCACGTAACAAATGCTATTTATATTTAACACTTACTGAGAAATTATAGCACTTTCACATTATTTTATATTCATTTGATTTTTCGGATATCCAACAATACTCGAAGGTACGATATAAGGTATTGAATGACCCTACAATTTGTATATGAGTAATATGGCAATATTCAAAAATTATTATTGCTAATACACATAAATCCCTCTCATTCAGTAGAGGAGGTCCGTGCCCAGCAGTGGGACGTTTATAATATAGGGCTAGTAAAAAAAAAAAGTGTGCGTCCCGGGACGCACGACAGAAGTGATAACTTAAACTAATGTGGGTTAAAGTGAGAGCGGAGGAGCCTGACACAGTCGTATCAAAGTCATGTCAAAGTCGTGTCAAAGTCGTGTCGAAGTCGTGTCGAAGTCGTGTCAACGTCGTGTCAAAATCCTGTCAAAATCGTGTCAGAGTCGTGTCAAAGTGGTGTCGAAGTCATCTCAAAGTCGTGTCAGAGTCGTGTCAAAGTCGTGTCAAAATCGTGTCAAAATCCTGTCAAAATCGTGTCAGAGTCGTGTCAAAATTGTGTCAGAGTCGTGTCAAAATCGTGGCAAAGTCGTGTCAAAATCGTGTCAAAGTCGTGTCAAAATCGTGTCAAAATCGTGTCAAAATCCTGTCAAAATCGTGTCAGAGTCGTGTCAAAGTGGTGTCGAAGTCATCTCAAAGTCGTGTCAGAGTCGTGTCAAAGTCGTGTCAAAATCGTGTCAAAATCCTGTCAAAATCGTGTCAGAGTCGTGTCAAAGTGGTGTCGAAGTCGTCTCAAAGTCGTGTCAGAGTCGTGTCAAAGTCGTGTCAAAATCGTGTCAAAGTCGTGTCAAAGTCGTGCCACAATCGTGTCAAAGTCGTGTCAGAGTCGTATCAAAGTCGTGTCAAAATCGTGTCAAAGTCGTGTCAAAATCGTGGCAAAGTCGTGTCAAAGTCGTGTCAAAATCGTGTCAGAGTCGTGCCAAAGTCGTGTCAAAATCGTGTCAGAGTCGTGTCAAAGTGGTGTCGAAGTCGTGTCAAAGTCGTGGGAAAGTCGTTTCAAAGTCCGGTCGAAGTCCGGTTAAAGTCCTGTGAAAGTCCGGTCGAAGTCCGGTCCAAGCCGACTGGTCACTGTGTGCCGCAACCTGGGACTTCGAAATTATCGATGTTCCAGGGAGGTCGGCTAACGCTGGCTGGTCGATGGACCGCTCGCGTTACGGAACGTTTCGGTTCACCCTCCCATAAGAAGTTATCACTTCAAAAAAGTGTGCGTCCCGGGACGCACGACAGAAGTGATAACTTAAACTAATGTGGGTTAAAGTGAGAGCGGAGCAGCCTGCCTACTGCTACCGTATGCGTGAGAGAAAGGGAAGCCAGACAGAGTGGCGCCGTAAAGCGTTACGTTACGGCGCCACTCTATCTGTCTTCCCTTAACGCGTTACGTTACAAAGTCGTGTCAAAGTCGTGTCGAAGTCGTGTCGAAGTCGTGTCGAATTCGTGTCGAAGTCGTGTCGAAGTCGTGTCAAAGTCGTGTCAAAGCCGTGTCAAAGCCGTGTCAAAGTCGTGTCAAAGTCTTGTGAAAGTCCGGTCCAAGCCGACTGGTCACTGTGTGGCGCCACCTGGGACTTCGAAATTATCGATGTTCCAGGGAGATCAGCTAACGCTGGCTGGTCGATGGACCGCTCGCGTTACGGAACGTTTCGGTTCACCCTCCCATAAGAAGTTATCACTTCAAAAAAATGCACATTAATATAGTTTTTAATTTGTTTGGTTATGACTAGAAAACTAGAAAAAGACTGAGCTATTTTCTATTAATACTTAAAAAATACAATTGTTACAACACTATATGTCCTTTTGTTGGATATTAAAGTTCTTAAATTATTGTAGACCAAACACATAAATTAAAATATTCATACCACAAAACTATGACAATGTGCTACGAGTTTGTGACAAAGCTTTGCGTGGACAGCTGCGTTTGCTACGCGAAGTACTACGATATTCTGCGCCTACACAATCGCTACACGTAGCCGTAGCTCACTTGCACCGTACTCGTACAGTATGCATTCTTATTATATCTACATAGATTACTAATAATCTTATGTAAAGTACTATTATATGAATAAGTAGTACATAAATATTCTTATATTTCGTCGTCAAATTTTGTCGGGACGTATTGCATTTTTTGTAGATAGAAGAGATATGCTGTAGCCAATTTATGCCAGAATCTACACTTATTAGCGGCATCAATGGATTAGTTCGATTGAAGTGAGATCGATTCCCGTATAGACCGACCGTGTACCGACCAACGATAGACGTCATATTGTTTGTCATTGATCGCCATTATTCTTGGATTGCGCTGCACTTATCATCAGGTGCGGCGTAGTCACTTTGCCGAGCCAGGATAAAAAAAATCTCTTTTGTCTTTCTCTGTGAACGCAATTTATAAATAAAGAAAGAGACAAAAATAGAGCTTTAACTAAGCAGTACCAAGAAGGCTTAGAAGTAAGGCCGGATATTTATAGGAGCGGGCGGCAGATAAATAGTGCAACACTAGCCCCGTCGTATAATTTAAGTAGCTCTCAGTAACGTTTAGTTAATATAGCTGCCTCAAGCAATGCCCACGGCACCACGTAGACACGTCGACACTGTTAGGTCACTTGGTTACACAATTTGCAGGCGATTCGTGTGTCCCTGGTACTAATTATATTACAAGATAGTTTGACCCTATTTGGAAGCTGAATTTACTGGAGCATATTATCTATACTAATAATAAAGCTGTAGAGTTTGATTGTTTGTTTGTTTGAACGGGCTAATCTCAAGAACTACTGGTTCGAATTGAAAAATTCTTTTTGTGTTGGATAGTCCATTTATCGAGGAAGGCTTTAGGCTATATAACATTACGCTGCGACCATTAGAAGCGAAGCATCAGTGAAAAATGTTGCAAAAACGGGGAAAGTTATTCATATTTGAAGGCTTCCGTTGCTAAGCTACCGAAATAATATTATTTGAAGGCTTCCGTTGCTAAGCTACCCTAATCTATACTAATATTATAAAGCTGTAGAGTTTGATTGTTTGTTTGTTTGTTTGATCACGTGGGCGGAGCCGCGAGCAAAAGCTAGTACTTAATAACAAGGTAGTAGGTCCCTCGTATGCGAGAGGCCGTCTGGGTTGGTACCACCGCGCCGTCTATTTCTGCCGTCAAGCAACAGTGTGTAAGCACTGTTGTGTTTCGGTATGAAGGAAATTGAAGCCAGTGAAATTACTGGGCATTATGAGACTTAACATCTTATGTCTCGGAGTGGGGAGCGCAGTTCAGTGGGATGCAGTGCTTTGTAATTCAAAGTTCTGTGTGGTGTTGCTTCTGTTTATTGGTAGGCGTACCATCGAGCGAGCGCCTTGCTCGTTTCGTCATTCAATCAAATAAAATAAAACATAATAGGTACTTAACATGTTATGTAAATAGCTGGTAAGCGTTTCGTCTCCGGGAGTCTGTTAGAATTGGTGCCACAACTTTCTAAATATTTTCCTCGATGCGGTAGTGCGTAACCTTTATAGTGCTTTGGTTGGAATGTTAACGAAGCTAGTGAAATGGGATTGGAAACTGTAAAAGTGGCGCTAGCATAACTTTTTAAAATAACATTGCAGTTTTGTATGTGTGCAAATTCAGATTTTATATTAATACAAAAAAATAACGCGCTATATCTCCACTAATTTAAATACATGAATTTCTTACGGACAGAAAAATTTGAAATCTTAGGTTAATAGCCATCCATCGAGAGTAAATTACCCTAACAAATAGTCCAAGGTTATATTAAAAACCTCCGTGGCGCAGTGGGCGAGTAGCCTGCTGTGAAGCGAGAAGCCGTGGGTTTGATTCCCACACCGCGACAAACGTTTGTGTGATTCACAATTATTTATTTCCTGTATGGGTGTATACGCGATACATAATATATGGATATTTCGTATACTTTAGTATACGACCATTTTAATTACACTAAGACATGAGAACTCTATAAGATTTTTCTACGGTATGTGAAGTCTGTCAACCCGCATTAGGCCAGCGTGGTGGACTAAGGCCTAATGTCTCTCATTCAGTAGAGGAGGCCCGTGCTTAGCAGTAAGACGTATATAATACAGGGCTAGTAAAAAAAAAGTGAAACTTGTCAGTCAATTAATTATGCCTTAAATGCTGGGGGAGGCAGCCTCACTCTCAAGTAGCCTCGCCATTTGTATTTCATTTAGGCAGAATTTAGGAGAATTTAGCTAAGATATTATTTTATGCATAAACTATTAAATGCGGAAAGGGATGTAGCATTAGAACACCAAAAGGCTCTTAGAAAACAAATAATATCTACGTGAATTTTCCATAAATGTCAAACGATAAGGTTGTGAATTAATGTCAATCAATGCTAATTTAAATTGACACTTGAATATTACCCTCAATTATAAACTAAATAATGCTATTACATTTCGATACCGAGCGCGTTGCAAACTCCCATCGCCACGGTTAATATTTCAATACAAAAGTGGTCAATGTGACGTGATTACCCTTGTCATATCGGATGTCAGGAATATCGATAATATATCGATTTTCAGAAATATATAATTGATCACTGCGAAATTATAATGAAATAGGTACATAATATTGTATATTATATCGGCTTAAATAAGTTCAAAATGTTCTGTTCAGACACATTATGTCTGTTAGAAAACAAAAATATAAAGCGCGTCATTTTGCACTGTTAGAAAACAAAAAATATAAAGAGCGTCATCAATCCGTGTCATTTTGTAAACTCCGGTGATGCCATTACAAGTAATAATATTTTTTTGCTGATCTTGAGCGTTATATGTGACTCATTATTGAATGCCTGTTTGTAATAAGGCATTTATTATTTTTATTTACTTATTAAAAAATATTACTCAAAACATCACATTAAAATTAAAATGAAACAAAAATATATTTTTATACGTGACTTCCAAATTTGGCGCGATATGACGCTACAAACTATTCAGCGGGGTTAGAATGTGGCGTCAAAACACGAAACGAACGTCGTTTGATTGTGACTGGTCGAGAGACTAACGTTGCTGATACAAATTTGAGACGGTGCGATAGAACGCTTTGTTTTTTAATTTTTTGCATTCTAAGGGGGCTGGTTAGAGTATGTTGGCAAAATTCTGGATGAAGTAAACAACTAGAACCTGGTTCAATCACCTATGGGTGTTTGTACAGGTATCTATGATTTATAGATTTTAAGTTGTGCCAATGGGTGGCGCCACGCGAGTCTCAAAAATCAGCTCACAGTAATCCGCTCCGTAGCTCTTTTTCTAGCAATATTTGAATGTAGAATACATTCAAATGTAGAATATTATATTCTTTTTTATCCTGTCTCGGCAAAGTGACACAGATACGACTGATGGTAAGTGTAGCGCAGTCCAAGAATAATGTCGACCAAGTGCACAGTACCCACCACCGTACACATACATGGTGAAAAACCCGCCACAGTGGCTCGTTTAGGCACGATTCGGGATCAGCCAATATATACTCAGTGATTTGCCAGGCCGGCATAATTAGACAAACGTCAAGGGACACTGTGAATCTCGCCTCGCACAAAGCTGCCGCGTCTCCTGTAAGCCTGCCCCACCTGAATCATATAACTCTAAATTCTATCAATTCAAAAATCTAAATCAATTGTAACAAAATAAAGGTCTCTTCCAATTATAAACCTGAAGCATAACTCTGCAAAAAGCCCAAACAGGAATCGAGTGCTCCAAAACTAATTTAAAGTTGTGAAACATTCAAACGACGAACGTTCAAACTTACATACGCTCTGATTGTGTATACTACCTGGTGCCGGTTCAAACTATGAACTACATTTTGTAACAATTGTGAAATCCGAAATTATAACGATATGCATGCCGCGGTCGCAGCGGTGAAACTGTACGGATCTCTATGCAAACCTTTGCTTCGTCACCAATTATACTTATGTTGTGATATACCTGATGCTTTTGTTATTTGCGGAAGGTATTTTACAGTAGTTGTGTTGTGTTGTATAAAACAAAATTACGTTATTTTACTAGTTTTACAGCAACGCCGCTATACACAGGTTTGTCTGCATGAATGAAAATGAAGCTTGCTGTTGCATTTCGTACGGTAAGTGAGCTAAACGAAGGCCCAAAACACCCTCCCGTTCTCCACACATTAGTTATGCCTATCTTTTATGATCGGTTATATATACATGATTGTTTGGGTATTGTGGATGTTCATGGGCTCTAGGGATTAGTTACCATCAGGTGATGATATCAAATACGATATTTTTTTCCAATAGCAACACTGATCGTAACTGACCTCAAGTCGCTGTTATTCAGAGCGAATTATTTAATTAATTGAAATAATGTTGAAAGTTTAGTATGTATTTAGTAATAAGTATAGACAATGATTTAAACTAGGCAAAATAAAGTTACTTGAAAAAAATACGATATTAATACGTTTTCTTTCGACTACTGTAAATGACGGTATATTATGTAAAGATCTAATCACTTTCATATCTCCTCTTTTTCTTACCTCTGCCCTTATCTCACGCAGCGGGGTCGACGCAACAAGCTTTCTCACATATGTTTCAGAAAGATTTGGCATTAAGTGTTTACAACCAGTCGCCTGCTGACGTCAATTCCTCTGGGGAACCACGTATTAATATAATAGGTATAATGAATCTTAAAGGAATAAGTAGAGTTGCAGCTATTTCCAAAGGACGCTTTAGCAAAATGACTTTCTGATTTCATTATAAGATGGCGCGGCGTAGCGGAATTATTTTTTTTCATCAGGTAATACCTCAGCAGTAACTTTATAATATGAAATCCTCTTTGGATTTAGCAATTATACAGTAAGATAGTTTTAATATTCCTAATTTTAATCTGTCGTTAGATTCACAATCTAATATTATTATGACTGCGTTAATAAGTCAGCTGAGGAGTTTAGAAAAGCTTTCGACTTTATTCATCTTAAAAAATCCCTTATCTTCTTCATCTCATATTACCTTATACAGATCTATCTATATCTATCTATCTATCTTATGTCACCTTTATACCCCATGTATATAAAATAGAAATAAATAAATATTGGTTACAAGAGTACACTACGGTTGAAGAGTAACACTTGTAAGTTTTTGTTGAGAAAGAAGATACATCCGCTGCTTATTCTAAAATAACTAGTTCAGAGTACACAACAAAATAACTCCCCACCTTGTTTGCGACTTTTAATAAGTTTATTTAACAAGTTATGCCAACAGGCAACGAGTAAATCATATTATCATCATCGATACAAGAAAAAGTGCCCTTTAAACCCAGAGTTTTACTAACAAGAACTCAAATAAGAAATATAAATTCAACTTTCAAACAAGAAATATGCAAGGAAATCCGCAGCAGAGTAAACTTAGACGTATAAACATGAAGTTGTTTAATTACGTTGAGTACCTACTGGAGTATTATTTGTTTCTTATCTATCAAACAGTACAGGTACAACTATAAGCTTTAAGTCTGCTGTCACGGTTTAATATCTTAAAGTCTTCCTGAATGGGACCTTGGAGTGCACCCGTCTAATTCAAATAAATAATACTTCAATGTAATGCAAATATTGTAAATCAGTTTAGAAAAGAGCTAAGTTAGAATTTCTTGCCCGTTCTTTAACGAAACAGCATTCCAAACTGACGGTGGAGATAAAAATTTAATGAATCTAAATGATGTTTGAAATTTTAATGATTCAATAAATATTTGTTTTTTTTTCTATGTGGAATTAACAAAATAACCAATATTATGTCGCGTACTACAATGGAGCATGATGTAACCGTCAATGTAAAATTGGTTCTTATTAATAAAAAATGCATATATGTGGCGGTTTTACGTCACGGTCCAGGCTTAGGCGGAAGTTGGGGGGGGGGGGGCGACCCGAATGGACACGCCCACCTCCCTTTGCCTCCTTGCGCGCTAGCCCACCTGCTTGCCACCGAGACCTTTAGATTATTTCTATATGACCTGCATAGGCTAAATAAGCGCTCAACGTCTTCAATGTGTTTTTATCGGGATTATATTTTGAAATAATGACAACAAAAAAGTATGTGTGAAACTTCAAGAATTATCAAACTGAATTAATTAACCAACGAATTTTATTACGCAAATGCAAAAAATAAAACACGGAAATAATACACTACGTTGTTTATGATACACTTTCCGAAGGCTTCGTTGTACACAGGCGCAAAGACACGTGATAGCATACTTGTAATCTATCTCATTCTCTCGCAGGCTAAATCCTATTTATGAATATGTTTGTCTTTGTCGTGACGCATTTTAGTTTCATCGAATTTCAAATCACAACGATTCTAAAGAAGTTTCAATATAAAAAAAAAAGATGGAGATATTTCTAATAATTATATAGGGTCGTGTGCATTTTATCCAGCTACGACAATATGGCCACATCGCGCCTAATGTCCAGTGCAACTGCATACCAATTGAAATTTTGCATCTGTTAACAATCGCATGAATTATGTCAGCCCGAAGTAATTCGAATTAACAGATAATATACGTCGGCAAGCCCCTTACGCAGCTCGCCAAAGAGAGGCTCTATGTTTTTCATTCATTCTCTTCTGCATTCATTCTTCTCTTCTGAAATAATTATTTGTGTAATCCTCATATTTACATATACACATACATATTTGTGTTATGAGAGTGAAAGTCTTTACTGTGATTCTACTAATGTGTTTCAAGTTTTGATTTATTCGTGTTCTATGAATTGTAAAGCACAATAAAATGGTCGACCATAATTTGCATAGACTCCTTACGTAATGGTACTGATGAATTAGATTGTGATGCCAGTGAAACTAGATTTCTAGAAACGGTTCTACAGTTCACCCGTCATTATAATTTAAAAATAAATTCTATTCGTCCCATTACAAAACAGAAAAACAAGGTCTATTTTCGTCAGCCACAACAATAAACAGAATAATTACGACTAATTAATGTCAACGGTAGCAAACAACAAAATATTTAGGCAGGTAAGGATTTAATAAACAAAAAAATCCGACTCGCTATTGAAACAGCTCAATAACAATAACAACGTATCCAAATATACGTTGGTGTTAAAAATAGTTCCGTCTTCAGTAAACACATGCCATTATTATAATTCCTTTATTCCTTACAGATTATTATTAATTTGCCCTACTCCCTCCTGCCGTTGTCCCGATTGCCATATCCTTCACACTGGTCCGTGAATCCCTACATTTAAGGATCCCCTCCCTCTTCCCATGCTTGTTGGTGTGCCTTTTCCTGCCAGCCTATAGCGCGGTTTCAAAGTTCCCATAATCTTAAGTTAGTCTTATTAATGACAAATGTTCTGTACTTTACCTGTCATAAGCGCTTTCTTAGCCTACATAATGAATAAAGATTTTGATAGTATATTTTTATTGAAATAATTTGTGTTGGAAAAATACTGATTTACTATCAGACATAGAGGGTTTATACGATTAGATTTTAGTTAATCAACTGACTTCAATCACCTGAAGTTGTATGGCTTTTGTTGAATAATTCGATTGAATGTCCGTTCAGACGGTTCAAATCACATTTGTTTTAGCAGTTGGTCCATTGAAACCTTTGAACCGTGAGATCCCGCTATTAATCAAGTCTCTTCATCAGTCGATTAGCTAAAATTACATATGATACCGCATAACAATTTCATCAAGATTTCAGGATGGATAAAAACTGATTATGTGGGTTGTAATTTGTCAAAAAGTTGTCGTTTATATTATACTTACTTAAAAGTTTCATGCGAAATAAATTATGGTTTTTCCCTCTACTTAATAAACCCTAGGAAATGGAAATTACACAATACGGTATCGCTAGGTTCGTGTAGTAATGTGGTAGGTGTTACTTCACAGATACACAAATTATTAACGCGGACCAGTTATAATAATATTGGTAATTTTTTTATTTAATTGAATTATAAGACGAGCAAGACACTCGCCTGATGGTAAGCGCCACGCCTGCCCATAAACAGAAGCAACACCACACAGAACTTTGAAATACAAAACGCTGCATGGCACTGAACTGCGCTCGTCACCCGGAGACATAAGATGTTAAGTCTCATAATTCCCAGTAATTTCACTGGCTTCAATGTCCTTCAAAGCGAAACACAACAGCGCTAAAACACTGTTGCACTGTTGTCACTACTTCTAATCCATATGCCAGATAATGAATCCGCAGCCACATCAATTTATTTCGCAGCGCTAATATTCAGTCAGGACATGCTATATGCAATGGCAAAACGTTTCATGATTCATCAATCATCATCGTTCACTGTCCCTATTAAACACGACATCTCCATTTCCAGTTGCAATGTTTTTTTTTTCAAATCCCGTTTTTTGCGGAGCCAATGCGTAGTTTTAATTTATTACAGATAAAAGGTTTGGTACTATTTACTATAAAAATATTATACTAAATCTATCATCATCATCATCATCAGCCACAGGACGTCCTGCTGAACATAGACCTCCCCCAAAGATTTCCAGACCGACCTGTTGGAAGCGGCCTGCATCCAGCAACTTCCTGCGATCTTTATCAGGTCGTCTGTCCACCTTGTAGGCGGACGTCCAACGCTGCGCTTGCCAGTACGTGGCGTCCATTCCAGGACCTTTCTGCCCCATCGGTTATCGGTTCTGCGAGCTATGTGGCCTGCCCACTGCCACTAAATCTATATAAATTAATTTTAAATTCCCATTTCGCCCAAAACTTCTTCGCCTGAACTGAAACTTCTTCGTGCATTTTGTATAGTGTTTCTTCTGCCACCTGCCCTTGCCCATTCGCAGTGGTGTCGGCGTAACATGCTTTTTAACACATTTTACAAAAAGTTTGTAGTTTTTACGCCCCGCGGCGGCCTGCCTGACGTCAAATTTCTGGGGAGGTTTTTGTATGGTGCTGTAATTGTTTGAATTTTTTAATGTGGCGAAGAATCTACTGCTGAGTACCTATAAATCCAAGTTGTCTGGGACCCCATACCGAAAGGTATCGCCACACTACCACGCGTTAGACGCCGACAACGCTCCATTGTCAATTGTCAGTTTGTATGAAAAAGTAACAAATCTTAGAAATTAATCAATGGCGTCTATAGCATGAGGAAATATCTTAAATTTTAAATTTCAGTCTACCCAAAATACACTGTTAAATGTAAATATGATTTCTTAAGTTTACGCGAATATTAATTACATTGAAATAAAACTAATTTAATTACGGATTTTATCGCGGTCACGGGTTGGACTGTCCACCCCGTGACCACGAAGGCTGAAAAAGCTCAAAATTAATAAAAACCGCGATAAAATCCGTTTAAATTAGTTTTATTTCAATGAGTTAAATGTAAAATGTATTTTACTAAGCTACAATTAATTTATGATATGCCCGCATCCGGTATGCCGGCACGTGTACAAAGTTGTTAAAACAACACTATTTGTGAAGCATTTACCGGATTCGACCGACATGAACATAGTTTAGAGTAAATTTACAGAGTTCCGGTATCTATGGACGTCGTGACAGGATGGGATGGGAGGATTGAGGTGGGTGATGGTGGATGCAACTGTTTCGCATCTCCATTAAAGACATTTACGTGCAATGTGCTTGGCGGACGTCAATGCAAAACTGTGAAATAGTGAAAGTTTAAAATTTGTTTAGTCGGCTACTGCAGGGTTGTCAAACATTCATTAAACACTAAAATATACACTGTTATTCTATGTATGGTTTTAAATGACAAATGTTTACAATTTATTTACAAGGCGGTAGGTCCCTCGTATGCGCTAGACGGTCTGGGTTGGTACCAACGCATACGAGGGACCTACCGCCTTGTAAATGCACTGTTGCGTTTCGGTTTGAAGGACATTGAAGCCAGTGAAATTACTGGGCACTATAAGACTTAACATCCTATGTCTCGGGGTGACGACCGCAGTTCAGTGCCATGCAGTGCTTTTGTAAATCAAAGTTCTATGTGGTGTTGCTTCTGTTTATGGGCAGGCGTGGCGCTTACTATCAGGGAGCACCTTGCTCAATCAATAACAAAAAATATAAAAAGTTTAACATTAATTATACACAAATATATACACAGCTATTTTATGAATTGAAACGACATTTTTTTTCATTGAAATCAATATGATTGTATATGGAAAACAAAAGTAGCGTCTCTAACGATTTTTATATATCGTTTATTACTTTTATAGTTATTTTTTATAGCATAGCCAAAATCGAGCAAGTTGGTAACTTAACGGTAAGTGATATCCACCACCCAAGTACATCCCCAATACCAGAAGAACGGTGGTAACCACCTGGTCCAGCCGGTCCATTCATGCTGTAGACCTACCCTACCAATTAAAACGTGGGAGCAGCACTACAGAGACTATTCCGCCCACACAACCGCCATTGTAACTCCTGTACACCAGGATCAACAGTGGCACACATTCTTGTTGACAACGAGCAGTGAAGCTCGGCAAATCTGTGGGAATGCTACATTCTTTGTCAACAGTATTATAAACCGTGTGCCAACCCTACCTTCATATTAAATTGCATTGAAAGTTTTGAAACATGTATCAGAAACATGCGGTAATGGACGAGGATATGCTTTTACCAAGCTTTTAATTAACTATAGTGGTATGTCTACATCATACGACTAGAGTTTGCAGTGTGCCCTATACCGTTTACTAAGATAATTTAATTTAAGCTTCTAGTTGGGGAAATTTGTAGGACATGTTATAAATGCACTCGACCAAATTGCTTCATAAATAAATGAATTTATGAGTTCATGAAATCATGACCATCAGGTGAAATTTTGCGTCACATAAATCATTAATTACGTTAATTCGAAAATCAAATTCACTTGACATTTGACAATTGACAGAGGAAATTTAGAAAAATTACTATCATGTTGGAGTTTTGGCGGGAATTTTGACAGTGCAGTTCATCGCTTATTTTAATTTATTTCATAAACTAGTATAGATTTGTGTTTGCTGTATAAAAGTGGTGTGGATTTGTTCAATAAACATTAACGGTGATGAACAGTGTATGGAAACATTGAAATAAGTGAATTAAGAATCGTACATACTGAAAGGAGTTAACACCAAAACCCCGGCAAGACCTTAAAATCGACCGCACCCGTGTTTCAGCGTTCTTGTAAAAATAAGTTGAGAATGAATTATACTTGACACTGGAAAAATGCATAATAATGCAAAAGCCATAAATAAAAAAGAAGAAGTACTATCATGTTAACAGCAAAATACAGTTACTAGTTTCTTCTTGCGGATTCACCCATCAAAAAATCACAATCACGGCAAATCACGGCATTTCATTTTCATAGAACGATACGAAGCAATGAAATTCGATAACGTAAGACTAATATTTGCTATAATATCCATCACAATAATAAAATTTCTAATATAAAATATTGTGATTAAAATAGAAAAGTTGTTGAAAATTATTATGGGGAACATGTTTTATTATTGCAACGTGTTGGTATTTTTATGTATTTTTTAATTCTTTTTTATCACTTAAACAAAAATATTCTAGGAAACAACAATAAATAGGAAAAATCAATCATTGTCACATACGTTTTTAATTACAAATCTGTCTATGTAATAGTAATATAGAATCAAAAATATTTAGGGCCCAAATCTCGACATTCACTTCACGATGACACTCGATGTCGACCAAACAAAGTGTTAATTATATTGTATAGTTTAGTCAGTATTTAGTCACGAACAAGCCTATTCAATCATCTGTCCAACTCACCGTTAATGGAGGCGCACGTGCAGCCCCGGCGTAATTATTGGTGGAAATTAATTTTCTAAGTAATTAATACCAAACTCTGAGGTAAATGCATAAATGAACCTATACACGAGGCAAATTGGTGCACAGATTGTATTTCGCCTACAGGTAGTACCTAATCGTAATAGCAATCTCCGTGGCGCAGCAAGCCTGTAAGAGCATAGCAAAATTACATCAAACCATATACAAGACGAGAAGTGCCATCATGACTTGTACCTCATATTTCCATCTGCATATTCTACAAAACATACGACTGATGTCATAAACGGAACTAAATAGTAAATGCTGATTAAAGTATCAATTTAATAACAATATCGAGTTAATTTAAACTATTCAAACGCGTACCCTAATTGTAATGAACTTGAGAGTAGTGTTCAATTCAAATTACTCGGATTTCGATTTTGGTCACTTCATTTCGATTTAGCATTTCAAAGAGGTAAACTAATGCATATTATATATTACTAGGTCTATTTCAATATCACTAGTGGGGCCGCCCAATGACACAATGATGTGGTTGAAATTCGATCGTAACTCGATAAATATTTTGAGGTTCTTTTGTCAAAGAGTACCTACCTACCATTGTGCGAATATTTGATCATAGACTAGATATTATGATTTTACATATGAAGTATGAACGTAAACAATATATATTTTAATATAATTAATATAATGAATTTGTAACACATAATTTTATAAAGTTTATCTTACTCCACTTATTCTCCACATAAACTTGAACTATGTCAAATCTCACACTCCTCCGTGACCGCGATATACTTAAAGAGGAGTAGGTACAAAGGTTTATTTTCACTTTAATACGTATATATAAATATCCATGGATAGATTTCCTTATGTACTATTATTACATGAATGTTTTCCCTGAAAGATCTGTCAATGTCCTATTGTTGGTATCTTAATCTATCTACAAATATAGAATATTGATTCTGGTTGCAAATGTATAATAAGAAAACTACTTGTTAAAATTAAGACTACTAAGGATAAAGCTGTAAGATTTTACAAACATGTCATCTCTACAAGCGATTCTCTCGCGGCAAGTAATCTCAATAATCGTAATGACAGTATAATATTTAGGTTTAAGTATTGTCCTACTTAGTTGCTGCAATAACTAGTCCAGTCTCAGATTAGAATCTGAGACTGCGGAAACCTAAGGACTCCGCGTTCCATAAGTTTTTATTAAAATGAATATATGATAGTTAGCTAAGATTCACTATTGATATCTCTATATTAGAGGGTATTATTCGATGCCCTCTTTCCGAACGTCCACCCGACAAGTCAGGTAGGTATATTTGCGCCATCATTAATATTATAGTTTAGGCATAGACACAGATAATTCTACCTCTAAGATAGATAAACATGTTATCTCAAGAAATAACTATGAGTAATTTACCAACACAGACTCTCGCAAAATACATCAAATCAAATATATTTTTACCATAAATAATAATTATCTTATTGACATTCGTACATAATACTCGTCTGATCCAGACGGTATAATTGAAGGTTAAGCTTAAGCTGTTGTAATAAAACCAAAACACTTTTTCGTTTCCCTTTACTATTATTACGAAATTACCAGAATTATTCGGTGGCTACTTTGCTATTTCAAATAGATTTCTATTATTAAATAATTAAATGTCAAAACGTAGATATTGCTTCCCATGAACATGAAAAACATGTTGAACATTATTTTTTCGAATCGTAGAAACTAAACCAATAAATCCAGACTAACCATGAACACAAAATTCGCTACTTGGAAAAGAGCTGACATAAGTGTTGAATTAGTTGCGATGCATCATCGCTCTGTGTATTGCCAACTAATGTTGTCCTAAATTTAAAGGTAGGTGAATGAAAACGGACAATAATGTAATTTTAAGCACTCACTGTGCAGTTTTCTCTTGACCAACGTTCTTCAGCGTGTCTAGCATCATGATGGCGTGCTTCCGGTCCTCGATCAAAGCATCTCGCTTCGCACTGTTCAAGGTCAACTGCATCATCAGACGCTCCGTTTGGTATCTTTGTTCCTTCAGCCTGTTCGAAATAATCAACAAGGTTAGAAAGCGAACTTAGGACTCGAAACTCTTTAGAATAAAGATTTCACATATGTTTTTTTTTAAACTATAATAAAAACTACCCACATTTATAGAGAATTATCCCTTTAAAATCCATTAGGTTAGTAGCATGTGGAAAAATATACTCGGATACTTTAATACACCAAACTCAAAATTATTCTATAGGTACTATACATATGTATAGTAAAAATTCAAAACAATGAGTACGTTGAAAAGTGTTCGCCACGATAGTCGAAATGATATCAAAAAGGTTTTAAGACATTTATTTCTCTACAATAATTACATTCACTTATTTAGAGAAATACAATTATATTTTATACGGTAATGTACTACGTAAATCGCACACGAGATGTCGATATTGCGGTCTTAAGTAGATAAAGTACGATGTATTTTATTCAGATAAACAAATCCCGGATCCTCGGACAACATGCATAGGGGATGCACAGGTATCAACCTGTTTCCTTAGGTCAATAATTAGTGCTACATCCTGTACAGTTCAGATATTTATTAAACTCCAGATATGATGTTTCTAAATAAAATAAATCTTAAGAAACAAATTGCGAAAACCAATTAAAACAAATTGAGCCGCGCACCTAGAGATGCCTAATGCAATGACTGAAATTGCACGGACAGAACTTAGGGCGCAAATATACCAAGCAAACATTCGTATATTTTTTTATAGTATAAAGCGCCAAACAAGTAAGTGGGTCACCTAATGGTAAGTGATTCACTGTTCCACCACATTTGTCCCACTGCTGGGTGTTTACTCTTCCACTGGGTGCGGTGCCTGAGATGTTACCGATGGGAAATCCATTATTGGGGACACGGATAGTACTTCAAGAATAAAATTACTTGTTATCACACTGAATGAGTCGGTTTTTCGGGTTTTCTCCCGCTTTGCTATGGAGGGTTGTGGACAATTCATATTTTCAACTCCTCCCTAACCTTCTATCTGATCAATTTCGTTGCGGGACAAAGACATTTAGGCATTCCCAGAGACTCGCCGAGCTTCACTGCTCGGTGTCGCCAAAAATGCGTGCCACTGTTGATCCTGGTGCACAGGAGTTACAATGGCGGGTGTGTGGGCGGGATAGTTTTTCTGAATGCGTCGGTCATCATTTCTATTACCTCAAAAGAATTTGGTCGAAAGAAGACACGAGCGTTGCTTTCTGGAGTCGTTTGCAGATCCCCATCACTTCATCAAGTTCCCAATGTACTGAATGCTTGCTTACTGCATCTTCGTCTTCGTAGAGATCGTCAAGATTGGTCGCTTCCTGTGTTGCAATTACTTTATCTATTTATTTATAACTTTATTGTACATCACACAAAATTAATAGAAGTACAATTGGCGGCCTTATCGCTAACGGCAATTTCTTCTTTGGATGGATTTAACTTAATTAATGGAATTACCTTATTTTTATTTTTTAATGGGAACCATAGTGGGGTTGATCTCTCGCCGAGCTTCAACGTTACGAAAATTTGTATAATGTAACGCAAAAATGAACACATTGAATAAGTATTTAATTTTGATTTTTCTTTAAATTATGGAATTATTAAAATACCAATCACCACTGCTTTTCTTATGGGTAAGTAAAAGCCTCACAATTTCTGTAACGTTGTGAGTGTTAATACGTGGTGGTGGTCATTTACCATCAGAAGACCCGCATCCTCTTTAGCTTACCTTCTGTTTTTGAAACTTATCTGAGTGTTGTCCCTAAAGCACCAACGTATCTATAATAAAAAAGATAATTAAAGAATTTCACCAACCTCTTTACGTATAAGATCTGGGAAAGAGTCCGTTAAATAAGCCACCTCGCGACGCGCCAACTTGAGCGTTCTCTCCCTCTCTTTCATGTTTACTTTTATCTCCTTCTCCAGCTTGCTGAACTCAAACTTCCTATCGTCTAAATATTCCATCGCCAATTGGCCCATTTCAGTCGCACCCATCAGGCACTTGCCTTGGGCACGGCAATCTAACTTCAAAGCCTCTAGTACCACTGTGAAGTATGAGGAATCCTGTGAATCGAATTAGACAATTTAATAACACTAAGGTTACTGACGACCTGATAAAGGTCGCAGGAAGTCGCTGGATGCAGGCCGCTTCCAACAGGTCGGTCTGGAAATCTTTGGGGGAGGCCTATGTTCAGCAGTGGACGTCCTGTGGCTGATGATGTTGATGGTTATTGAGAATTTATTTAAATTGTACTTTAAAAGATTTTGTTTTAAGTCCATACAAAATAGCACCCATGGGGATAGATCGTTTAAGGCATTTGTGCGCGTTGTACCATGAGTTTATATTGAAATTATTACTGTGTGTGCATTTCAATAGGACGATGGCAGTTATGAATAGTGTGGAACTGAGCAAGTGGGTCATCTGATAGTAAGTGATCACGACGCCCATAGACACCAGAGGAATCATCGGTACGTTGCCTATATCATCAAAACTACATATTTACAAGCTGCCTGTACAAATGAATCGACCGATCCAGATATAGTTGTCATGTCGACAGTTGAATAACAAAAAAATAATAGTTTAAAAAAACTAAAAACACGCTTTTATAGAAAGTCTAACTAAAAAAATAGAAAATAAATTTGAAGAATACAATGTATTTTATTGTAAAACGCGTGGGGTGCATGGTGTCAATAGTTATATATTTTACTGTATTGACAGATATGAGTAGAAGGATTATCATTTAGATAGTGTCTTAAAAAGCACCCCACGCTTTTTTTTTACAATAAAATACATTGTATTCTTCAAATTTATTTTCTATTTTTTTAGTTAGACTTTCTATAAAAGCGTGTTTTTAGTTTTTTTAAACTATTATTTATTTTAAACTTTTTAGTTATAATAAAAATATATCGTAGCAGAGAGTATAATTTTAATTTTAAAACCCGAATATCAAAAAAGCGCCATCTATTGACGCTCTTAGATACTACGATAATCCCTATAATTAACGAAGATCCAGAGAGTACAATTTTAATTTCCAACCCGAATATCAATAATTAATTAAATTAAATTATTATTATTATTTTATTATTATTAATAATTTATTTATTTTTTTATTAAATTAGTGTATTGTTATCGGTCCTCGATAAATCTACAAAGTTTGAACGAAATCTGTCCGTTTAAAGTGGGTCAAAATCGCGCCCAAAGGAGTCGGTTACAAACATACAAACAAACAAACAAACATACAGGTGAAGTTAATAAAAAGCGTGTAAAAAAAAGAAATCAAATCGAACCTTTTTCAAAATGTCGAGAATTTTTTTGTACATCACTTTGATGGCGAGAGCGGCGTTTTTCTTGATATTAGCTTTCTGGACGTAATTGGCGACGGCTTGTTCCTTTTTCTCGGCGGGCAATTTGCCTCCAACCTCGTACAAAAGCCGATCGCGCAGTTCCGCCGCTTCCAGCTATAAAAGTACAGATATTAGGAAATCAAATTTAATCTCAAGAACTAAAGTAATCGATCGTAATCCAATCAAACATATTACGATGTGATCACGAATTCAATGGGTGCTTGACAGTAAATTGGGTGCAAATACGTAATAACATTTTCAACCCACATAAAGTAAACATTGAGATATTGATTTTATTTTACTAAATTCATTAGTTTTAAGCAGGTTACATTCCGTATTTTAATAAAAAAACATAAAAGATCATTTTTCATGTACGATTATGCAAAATAGAACTTTAATTAATATCTCAATGTTTACTTAATGTGGCTTGCATGAAATTGTTTTTTTTTTACTTATCAGTGTTATTTTTTTGAAGTTTTTGAAGCTATCCTAGAGCACTAGCTCGCGAACGTATAGTGGCCATTTCTGTACACTTGATTGGTCCATTTTTGACGATAAACAAAATGGACCAATCACGTATACATAAAGCTACACTTAAGGAAAAGCTCACGTGAGCGTTGTCCTTGAATACGGACATAAGTGGAGTACAAACTAGTTTGTTTCACGTGCCTGAGTCAAGCGAAACTTTTCCATTTTCCTCTTCTTCGTGTACCGTATTCTGTCAAGTAGTTTCCGTTTATTGAAATTTTCCTGATGTATACTCTCTAGGACTTTCTGAAAAAGACAATTATATGGACTGGCAGAAGTGGTCATAAAGTATGATTATTTGAAGAGTTAAGATTATCTACAATGATTTTTTTACAATTTCAAATGAAGTTTTAGCCTTCAAAATACACACTCAAAAACGCAAAAATTAACCTTTTCATATAAATAATAGATACATTCAACAGTCACACAAACAGTCTTGACCCCACAGTAGGTTCACCTGTATCCCACATGGAATTGCGGTCCCACAACACCAAGACCCGAAGCAACCATTTGTGGATCACACAAACATTTGTAGCAGTGTGGCCGAACCCACGGCCTCTCGTTTCTTCATTTCAAATATGAAATACGGAAAAATATCTCGTGCGAAAATACTCATTATAATAAAACAACCTTACTATTTATTTAACCAGGTATTTTATGTGCAAATCTATAATTTTTATGCTTTGGTCTGTTAGCCAATAAAGAAAAAAAAACTACTAACGTCCGCCTGACTATTCATGTACGTCAGCTGCAACCTCTTGTGCTCCTGGAAGGCATTTCTGAGGAACTGCTTGTCACCATACACCGCGACTCCGAGCTGGTCCCGTTTGGTGGTAATGTCCTTTCGGAGCTGGCGTATGTCTCGCGAGTAGCGCTTCTTTTGTTTAGCCAAGTCACCCTCATGTATTTTGCGATCACGTTCTGATAAAAAATATTACAATAATATTTTTTTGAGTTCAGGTTGAGGCTTTTATTTAATAGGCCGGTAATTGACCAAGTGGGCCACAACACCATTTTCCTTATACATTCCTCATTTCATCATCCATTTTCCTTAGACCTCCATCTATTGGGGTGGCCCAATCGATAGAGGTCGAAAACTTGAATTACATTTATAACTAATTTAATTAATTGGCTAATTAAGTTAGTGGAATTACAAAAATGACTACGGTAAACTTTGTAAGTTGCTTACTATAAATGTTATTAAAGAAGCTGTAAGTTAAGAAAAATGTTTCAGATCTAGATTGTAATGTTGTTAAATGTAAACATTTAAGTGAGCAATTTACAGAAGTCTTACGTAAGGCCGTGAGTGAAACTTACTAATATAATTCAGGAAATCGCACTAAAAAGCAGTATTGACAATACGGCCTACAACAGGTCACTACCTCACACAATAATACTGTTTAATGATGTACCGTATAATTTTATAAGTCCGCGGTATTGATTGATTTTGTCCTTTATCACCCAGTTCTCATCTTGCATTCCATGAATACGAACTTTAGCCGCAGACAACATATCGATAAGAAATATTGAAGCGATAAAAAGTAATTTGAAATATAAATTTACTCTAAAATATTTATATTTCCAATCATAAACAAGCTAGAAATACCAAAAAGTCATATTTTTTTTCCTTTTAAGAATGTCGACGTATGCTTTTAAAAGAAGGTTTTAGGGTAGGGAAATTATGTGCTTATTTGGATGCACAACATTTTAACCCACATCAAGTAAATATTGAGATATTAATTTTATTTTTCTAAATTCATTAACTTTAATCAATAATTTAAAGTTCTATTATGCGTTCTATAATCATACATAGGAAATGTTTCATTTATAACTTTTTATAAAATACGGAATTTAACTTACTTAAATCTAATGAGTTTAGCTTAATAAAATATATATATATATCAATTTTTACTTGATGTGGGTTGAAATTTTATTGCGTATTTGCATTCATTTATGATGAAACAATTTCGATCGTCGAATATAGCTAAAGCAAATCTCAAAATAAATGTAAAGAAAGCTTTACTAATTTCTGTTTCAATTCAGAAAATGTAAAGATTAACTGAACACCCACCCCTGGCATCTCTTACTAACTACTGACTTGTTTCTGAAGACCAGCTGCAGGGAACTAAACTAATAAATAATTACATTAGTTGCAAAGCTCACTGTGTCCCCGCTAGCAACTGTGTAACTCTGTGTTAGTTACATTTGCATTTGGTATATATGCTCAATGTTGCTTTAAAATTTATTTCATTTTAGAAGTAATTTTACTTCTTTGAGGCGGTCATATTGACCGCAATTTTTCTTTACAACTCTATAAAGATTTCTGTACAATATTTTATCAAGCTTTTAGAAAATAGTCAAAGGCAAGCTTAAGGTATTGACGTCAAATATTTCACAAATGTTTCGACTTAGTTCTCTTTTACTTTTATTGAGCTGGCGAATTCTTTCATCGCTCTACCCAGCAATTTTGCAACATATAAATGATTTTTATAACTTTGTCGTTACCGAGCACTGGATTAAATAATAATTGCGACTGTGAAATAAGAGTTCATTGCGATTGCATATTTACCTGACTGCCAAGGAAGAATTATGCTTTTGAAAGAAATGGCAATTTTTTAAAGTTTATCTCATGATAATAATTAATATAGTTAGTCTGTATAATATTAAAAAATAAATCTTGCTAACCGTATAACTGTGTGTGTCATTACTGCACGATGCGAGCATCATTATAAAATTTAATATCATGAATAATAATTGACGGCAGCTCAGTCGGTGCAAGGTTTCAGTTACTGAAAAGTACTCTATCTGCCGTACTGAGACGATAATTAACCTTAATTAGCTATTACTTAGAGTACAATTAATTATCACAAACATTAATTAAAATTGTTGGTATTCGTGGACTCAGTTACGGAGCATAAAGCTTTACCTGTTCTTAGTCTTAAGATATGAATAAATAAAAAAGAAAATAAATAAAATTTGAAAAATAAGTATAACTGATTGCAGCTCCAGCAGTAACTCCTGTACCTATAGGTGGTAGCCCACTTGTATGCGCAAAGTACTATCACTTTGGTACCATTGCTTTATCTGCCGCCAAGCATCAGTGTGTAAGCAATGTTGTGTTTGGGTTTGAAAGACATTGAAGCCATTGAAATGATCAGGGCCACGCAGTGCGTAATTATTAATTAGTCCAGGGCCATGCAGTGCTTTATATTTCAATATTCTGTGCGGTGTTACTTTTGTTTACCACCAGGCGAGCGAACTGTTTTTTTATTTAAGCAAATAAAAAAGAAGCTGCAGAATCCATAATCTGTGTTCTGATTGGTGCTGTTTAATTATCCACTTATTTCTTATTTTGATGTATGCCTCTCGGATCATTGTGCATTTACTGTATATGTAAGCTATAAGTCAGTTTTATCATTACAATATGTACTCACTAGTATCAAACTAAGACCAATTCTGGACAAATAAGTATCATAATTATAATTAAATAATTACAGTAAAGTTATTACGACAAAGTTAAAGATAATCACAAAAAATGCAAAACGCATTTAAAAAATGTCTGCTTCATCATCTGCGAGTAATCATACTGTGTCAAAGGATCCGTTCAAAAGTGTTTTCGGCTACAAAAGCTGTTGAAAGTATTAGTAATTAGCCTTTCACTACTTCTTTTCCTTTTTCTTTGGACGTGTGACGTCAGGATCGCCGACGACAGAGCACAGAGCTCTATGAGTTCGGTCCCCACACTGTGTGCCCTCTGGGCAGTTGGTGCACGTGTTACCAGCATCGTAAATAGGAAAACCATCGATATTGCCCGCCGGACCGTAATTACAAAAGGTGAACGCTATTATTTTGGGCTCAACTCTTTGTTTCTTCGTATCTAAATCCAAAACCCCTCTATGTAGTGGCGACTCTTTGTTTTTAAACTTTTCGGTGGTGGCGAAATCTTCAAATCGCGGATAAGTCCCTGTTGTCATGTATTTCGTTCTTCTTAATATATTTTCTGTTCCAGTGGTTCTCGTTACGTTTCCTGGTTCGTTCTCAGGATCATCTAATGGCGCCCTCTTCTTGCGGAAAAGGACACAAGATCGTTTCTTGGCAGTACACAAAGCCTGGGAGCAACCCAAACGCCACGTAGACGCCCAAGCAGCAGTTGAGTACCAATGTGCGTTGCATCCCCCCGGAGCGCTGCAGTTGGTGAGGCGGAACGACCACACATGTTCTGGAGGCAAGGCTCTCGATCCGGAGAACCATGCACCAACAGCATCGGCTAGCAGTTGTGCCTCTGTCACTCGCGACACCACAGGGCGGACATCCATGTTTTGTAGCACGTTAAATCTGATCGTATTCCTGCATTCGTCGTGCCGTTTCTGGCACTGACGAGCCCAAACTTCAGCCATCTCTTCTAGTTCATAATCCCAGTACATCTTCCGCATATTAGTGGCAGGAGGCTGACCAGCTTCCAAGCCCATTGCTATGTTATCCCTATGACGGTTATGCAGTAACAAGATCTGGTATCGCATCCAAGTGGTCATCCCCGAGGCATACAATCTAGGGCTCTGCTTGTTGGCAGCGACGCACATGGTATGTTGGTTTTTAAGTGGACAGTCTGGATGTGAACAATATTCTATCTTTATGCTTACATTCTTGCTGTCACAGAATACAAATCCTAATATAAAACAATACAAAATTAAGTAAATAATACACATCTCGAAACCCAAGATGTGTCGTAGAAAAGTTTGACAATTTGTTTTGATGTCATTATTGACGTTTTCGATTTAACCAGAGTACAATTAAGAAGACAATATAATAAAGAAGGTTCAAGAACTTCAAAGTTTCAAGAACAACTATGGAATAAGTCAAGACCTTACTGTTTTATATATTACTCCAGGGGGCTTAACATATGCATCACGACATATCTCGCGTGCGAGAGAGTTACTGGCGACGAATATATTTCAGGTTAGTGTCAACATTCAGCTGAAATTACGTAATCATGTTAAAGTTTTTAAACAAAATACCACCGAGAGATTGAAAGCACTATTTTCTCTACAATTGAACTGGCTGAAATTTCACGTTTGTCGACGAAATTATATCGTGTTGTATATGTTAAGCCTCCTGGAGAACAACACATAAGTCAGCTCTGCTATAAAATGTGTCTAGTCGTTATATTTTCTTTGCATTGCTATAATAAACGTGATATCTTTCAAAGGCCTCTTTGTTACAGATAGATCTCGCAAGAGTAATATCATTCCGTGGACTAGCATTCCTTTTATTTTATCCGAGCACGGCAAAGTGACTGCATTAAACCTGATGGTAAGCGTAGTGCAGTTCAAAAAACTAGCGACCACCGACGAACAATGAGCTCATTGGTGGTCACCAGAATCATGCCGGCCTGTATAAATACTTCTTCCTTCTTCGGAGAGGAAAAAAGCAAATCGAGGGGCCTGCGACACGACAGGCACACGACCGATGCAGGTACAGTGATACAAGGATGTACCCCTACATCCGCCCCATCAAGTCATGTTGCAAGAACCGGATGTACACTGGTTGATCACACACACAAAGCTTATGGGCCACAATGACAGGTCATGTGTACGGTGGTCGCTATCCGGGCGGATATTCTATATAATATCCTACCACCAGCAAATTCATAGCTAACATTAGATTAATATTTTTTTTATACCAAGAGTACCTATACCTCAAAGAGTTTTATTATACTTGTTATGGAATATATTTTGCTAGATGTGGGTATGACATCTAGTAAAATGTCTAGTCAAGTCTAGTGTATTTCTAAAGTGATATAATATAACTCACTGTAATTTATAATTAAGTACTTTAGTATACAATATTTTTCTATGACACCTACTTGAAGATATTTACAAAGTTACAGAAACAAACAAATAATTCGTAAAAAAATGACAAGAAATATTGTGCATATGGGTCTTCGTGGCATAATTTTCATTTTGATGTTACTATCGTTGTTTTACACCTCTGAATACCCAGATTTGACGGCTACGGATAACTTTTTCATGTGTGGCGTGTATGGCAGCTACACAATTATAACTTTTGGGCTGCTTGTCGAAGCTGGCTTACACTTTGAGTCTGATAAATTAATTGAAGCGTCACTCCTCGCAATAGGATTGATTTTAAATGTGATCTGCGCGGTGCTGTCATTTATGGAATATCTCTCTGTAGACATATTTAAAAGTCAATCCGTAATCAAAGGTGTTGTATCCGTATTTGGTTCAATAGTTTATCTAGTAGACATGATTATGGTAATAACTAACTGATTAAAAACTTTGTCGTTTACTTCGTTGCTTTTCATTACTTAGGTAGGTACCTACATCAAATGACTCTACTTATTTTATATCAAACGACTAATAATAATGAGAGGATGCTCGTCTTTTTGGATGTGTGAACGCAGGAACTCATTGTAAACAAAAATATAAGACATGAGTTGTTCATGGTCTAGAGGCAAAATAATATATAAAAACGTACGATACCATAATTGATACCACCTCCTCAAAACTGTTTAGTTTTATTATTAGATTTTCATCCCCGATTTCCCCTATTATGAGTGGAACTATTTTATACAAATTAAATGGAACCATCCCCGCCAAACGACTAAATACCAATCATTCAAATCGATCAACATTTGGCGGAGTTAAGCGTGAATTAATATAAAAGGAATCATTTTTTTTGCATCAGGTAAAAAATGGAGAGGTGTATCATACGACACGCTTCGGCCAAAAATGCTTTGGTTTACGTATTAGTATAAATAGGTATACAATGAATGCCCGGTCCACCGATTTCAGTCAATCACCATATCAAGAGTTATATATTAGATAAGTAGGTACATGCATTATTCTAACGTAACAGGTATGCAACACGTCATGTCTTTACATTGGAAAATCTGAACATTGCTGAAACACTTAACTATATTCGTAGTACTGCTGTTATTTCGAATATTAGTACCTACTTTTAAAAAGATACCCGACGTGGTACCATAGCAGCAGCCAGCGCCATCTAAAGCCATATTATTGCACCATTACTCTAAGGTGTCTCCATCCTAGATCTACTACGTGTTCCGACGCGACGGGCGGAAAATGTAAGCGCAAGAGCTCTCAGCGAGTGTGTAAAACAGCATTAGTAGTTTGCTTTACGATACATAGATGACGCTACAAGTGGTATCATGTAAGTACCATAATATTATTTTATTGTATTAGGAAGGGATGTTGAAGTGCAAGAATCGATATTCCCTAAAATACTTATCAGAATCGATTACAATATTATTGTTATAGAAAATTTATATGAAGAAAGACAATTGTTATTTCGTGTACATTATGTCATAATACTAGCAATATATCAATTACATATGTATTTTTTATATTTAATAAATTTTATCCCAGCTTTGCATCCTATATTACTATAGGATGCAAAGCTGTGCAGAGATGCAAATGTAAACATTTGCGTTGTACTGTATCGGTTCATAAGTCTGTTAAGAAAAAATATTTGTTAGAAATAATATGGGATTGATAAACAATCAATCGACAATCATCACTTAAAATTGTTATTAGAAAATATCTATCGATGTATCGATTCCTTCCATCCTTAGCGGCATGTCGGTACTACAGTGACGTCGAGCCAAAATTGAAAATCAAAATATTAGATTTGCAAATTGCAGCCACTGCTTTTTCGACCGATGCGTGACATTATATTAAAAACAAAATGAGTTTACACAAAGCAAGGTAAATTTATTTTATTTAGTAGATTTATCGGGTAGTTATTATTTGAATAAAAAATATACGATAGTTGCTCTTTTAATGAAAACATGCACGGAACCTCCTTTTACATGTATTAAAAACAGTATTGGAAGATAATTTGACCTTTCGAAATAACTAGATATATCTATCACTATCAATCAATTCATAATGTTTTGTTATTGACAACTATTTCAACTGTAATAACATGTGTTCATTCTATCCAAAATGAACTGAATAACATGTATTAACTTATATGCTTTTAGCTGTACACCCACTTGATATTGTTTATGTAAGTCTGGATAATATTGGCAATGTTCACTTCACTTATTAGGAGATTCAAACTTATGTTTGATTATAGGATAAAAGCTTTTGAAGATATATTAGATCAAGACACCATTGATATTGGACAGCTGCAGAGACTAGCATTCAATGGTAAGTAGTAATATAAATATTGCACTTAATGAAGATAAGGAAAATGTTCATGTCTACATACCTAATTCTAATGTATATATAAACTAACAATTTACATTCCATTTTGAAAGCCTTATAACTTAACACTGTTATATGTATTAAGTATTTGTTTAAGATAAACTTACAGATTTTGAAGTTTGTAAAATATTTGTATTCATATAATAAAATTGCTGCATGCATAGTGAAAATATAAATTAAACATTGAAATTACTTCAACTTGTATGTATGTTACCAAGAATGTCAAATGTCAGGGTGGAATGGTTCCAATAATATGAGCTGATCACCTGTCCGTGCAACTGGCATACCTCCACATCAAAAAAGACAAGTGTCAAATTTGAAGTACCTTCTTTAGCCATATAAAAGAAATTTAGTTTTGAGAAAAGCCCTTGGAAACATCAGAGGCATTTAAAAAAAACTTTGCGATCCAAAAAATCGTGTATTGTTAGTTTAGCTGATTTCTTACAGTGGGAATGTTGAGTGTAGACTAATAGCCAATTTCATTAAACGGACTTAGTTTTATTCTCTTGGTAGGTAGTACAAATGAGCCAATAAGAATACAACTTAAAGGTTACATATAATGTTTGTAGCTGTTTGATGACTATGATGATGAATAGTTTTATTTTTTCCAACTGATAACGAAATTCATTCACAAATATAGATCAGTTTTCACTATCACACCATATAAATTACTTAGTTAAATACTTGGTAAATTTTTGGGATCTATGCTGCCGCATATTTGACAGCCTTATGATTATGTTATTTATTTTTTAGGGATTCCAGATGACAAAGGGCAAAGGTCAATAGTGTGGAAGATCCTGCTTCACTACTTACCACATGAAAAGCAGGCTCGTGAAACAACACTCATCAAGAAAAGACAGCTATATAAACAATTCATAAGTGAGTACCTACATCACTAAAAGTCATTTATTGGTAACAGCGTTAACAAACTCCTCAATAATGTGAGTGATATGCCTAAAACGTTTTAACGGTAATAAAGGTCCATGTAATGACACACTGAGGGTAGGAGCTTCTTCTGGTTTACGATATGGGCGGTGCTTTCTAGTTTGAAGCGTTTTAAGTCGCTAAAGCTACCTGAGATGCAACCTTTGCAACCGATTGCAACCTTCTCTCCAGAATTAAAAAAACCTAAAGCTGATTATAATTGCGTCAAACGTCAAATACGAGCGTTGATGACGCCGCGTCTCCGCTTGTACTCTGTACTGCGCTAATTAATGGTATAATTTAGTGCCAAATGCGGCATCAATGCGTCTTCAATAAGCCGTTCAGTGTGGACAGATGACAATATCACTGACGCTTAACGCACCCATCAGAAGTCTGCCTTTATACATAACATTCTCTGTTCACAGATGAAATTATAGTGTCACCTGGCGGTCCAAGTGACCACCCTCTAAGCATCAGTCCAGGCAGCTCATGGAGTACATACTTCAAAGACAATGAGGTTCTGCTACAAATTGACAAAGATGTACGCAGGTTGTGCCCTGATATATCTTTCTTCCAATCAGCAACAGAATTTCCGTGTGCTGAGGTATTTTATAAGTATCAACTTTATTTATAACCTATATCATATTACAAAATTTTAATGCAGATTGTTATTTCAATCCTTCTATCAATGTAAAATGGAGTTTTATAACCATTTAATTATGTAAGTTAATACAATAGCATTATGCGTGTATAGTATATGTTTTTAAGTTTTATGTTATTTTAGATTGTCAACAGCAATGGTGTCAAACGTTTGCACAAAAGGGTTGAACAGTCTGTCCTGAAATACTCAACGTTGGAAAGGCGAGGACTCGGTGTTGCTAAGGTACCAAAAAAATCAATTAATAATATAACATATAGCAATATTGAGGGTGTAAAGGAAACGCTTCGGAAGACGAAGACAGATGGTAGTGCTGGTGATTACAGAGATGATAACATTATAAAAATTCGAGAAATAAGTCTTTTGGATGTTTTTTTATTATTCATCTAATATTTTATTTGGACCAATAAATACAATGATACTTTATACAAACGATAATTAAATCGTACTTTTCTCAATAACGCAATGTAAAACGAATAAAAAAATAGATGACACTCGAAATCGGCTGTGTTGCGGCGCACGTTGCGTTACTTCCAACTGGGTATTGGCGCCCGGGTCAATATTCCAGTAATATTATAATGTATTACATTGGCACTTACATCTCCAAAATGGCAAGTAAACAGGAAAGGAATAGCGTTTCCGTCTATACTGAGGTAGTGTTTTATTGCCGTTTCTACTTCGGAAGCGGTTTCCTTACAACCGGTATAGTTGAGATACGTCAAGACATATCGTGTACTGAGCTAATGCTCGCCTGCAGGTCTCGAAAGAATCTTATAAGAACACAACTTGCAAAATAACTTCGCCAACCTGAACTTTTTTTTTTTTATCCTGGCTCGGCAAAATGACTACGCCACACCTGATGGTAAGTGTAGCGCAATCCAGGGATAGTGTCGACCAAAGACAAACAGTGTGTCTATCGTTGGTCGGCACGTTCATGCCGGCCTGATTGACAACAGTAACGTCGCAGCCATTGGTGGTTTGTAGATAGCGGATCAAGTGACTAATGGCCGATAACAATACAGGATCCTGTATTATTTTCCAAATCGATCCCAAAAATCGACCATTCAAACTAAGTTATTTGTACACGTGACCTAAAAACCGTATTCTTATTGGCTCATTTGTGGGATTGATCTGTAGACTCACAAAACACATAAAACCAGCCGTAGCTCCAGCCAGAGTAATTTATATTGCGTGCATTTAATTCAGTGCATAGTGCATTTAATCTCAGGATACTGCGCGATAAAGCTAACCATTGAATTTTTGAAGACTCGGCTCTTCTCTGAAGGCCATATTGAAATATAATAAAAAAATTGTTTCAGCTAAGCAATGAAATCCGTCGATCGGAGAGCATAAACAGTGGGGACTATGTGCCATTGAACGAGGGTAGTGAAGCACATTGGGAGGTGGTTGAACGGATGCTGTTCCTCTACGCCAAGCTGAACCCAGGGCAGGGGTACGTGCAGGGAATGAATGAGATCATAGGCCCTATATACCACACATTCGCCATAGACACCAACAAAGAGTATAGAGGTAAGATAGGCATAGCATGCAGTTCTGTCTTTGCTGTACGGGCTAGACTAAAACTAGGCCCATTGTGCTCTTTTGATGACACCCCATTGGTGTTTGCTACTGATACATGGGACGAGGTATGAGGATGAATGTTCAATGTAGACAATATTTATTTAATGTAGACAACATCAAATATTTATGCTTCCTATTTACCTACTGTGACGCTCTACCAAATGTGTAAGGTTTTTACTGTCAGCCAATTGTTTATGCTCAACTATCCTTAATTTTAAATGCCGTACGGCTATTAGTTATAAAGGATATTAATAGCCTAAAATTACCTTGAAATAACGTAACTTGTAAAAATGTTAAACAAGCATTTTAAGGGCCTTCCGTGAGCAAAACACCGCGCGATCGAGGTTTTTAGAGGCTATCTAGTCATTACTTAAAATAAATATTGATTAAAAAAATATACAATATATTTCTACAATCTGTCAGCTTTACTTTGTTCGATTCAAATTCATGTTAATGCTGATATATATTTTTAAATTGTCGTTATAAATGAACCATAAAAATGAGAAAAATGCAAACATTCCGTGCGTCTCCTTTTAAAGTACAGAATGTTATCAAATGAGATTAACATCACTAGATAGGCAATTTAATAACGAATATTTTGCCCGTTTTAAATTTTCGAAAAGACCAAAGCCTGATTTTTTAAATCAATTATTCGCTAAATACGTGCATATTCTGCACACGCTGAGTACACGATTCAGTATGGCGCGAGTCAGTCAAGGTCGTTTGCTCACGGACGGCCCTTAATATAAATGTTTATTGCTTTGTTTTTTATTGTCTATTTGATTTATTGGAGTCGTGGTACAGTCTAAAACGAAATAGTCTGACGAAACGTTTGAAGTTGACGAAAAGCACTCAATTGTGGCGATTCTGTTGTCACGAATTAAATTTCAAAAACTTAATTTACATTAATTCTGTTAAATGGTTCAATTAAGATAACAAATTCTAGTTTGAGTGGAATACAATTAACATTAACCTTACTTCTATATGTATAAGCTATCAAGTGGCTTAAATTCATTCAGAAGTCATTTTTGGAGTGATTTTCTTATGTATATTAATTCACGGACATTTCTATTGTATATTCGTAATATATAAATAAATCTGTGAATTTCCGTTTGACCTAAAACCGGATAAAACTACAATATATCTAATTTTGTAATCGGCCATGTAACCGTTGCTAGCTTGCTTGTCGAGTGATTAACGTTTTCGTCTGACTGTACTGCAAGATTGACCCACACATTAGCTGTTGGGAGGATATTCGTATCCGACCGGATAGCAACCACCGTACACTGGTGTAAAACCTGCCATAGTGACCCACCTTGTGTGGGTCGCGTTCCAGGGTCAGCCAGTGTATATCCGGTTCTGCCGAGGTGCTTGCGACATGACTTGATGATTGGTTGGGGCGGATACAGTGGTACATTCTTGTATTATTGTGTCTGCATCCGTCATCCGCCTGTCCTGTCGCAGGCCCCTCGATTTGCTACATATACAGGCCGGCATGATTCTGGTGACCACCGATAAAGTCATTGTTTATCGGTGTTTGCTGTTTTTTTAGACTGCACTACGCTTACCATCAGGTGTAGTGCAGTCAATTTGCCGTGCTCGGATAAAAAAATAGTTTTATTGAGAAGGATAAGGGCGAGTGGTAGAAGAAATCACCGCAATAATTAATAATATTATTTTACAAACAGAACATGCTGAGGCGGATTGTTTCTTCTGCTTCACGAATCTGATGGCGGAGATACGAGACTTCTTCATTCGCACGCTAGACGAGACAGAGAGCGGGATCAATTACATGATGAGCAGGCTCTGCGAGTGCGTGAAGAGACACGACCCCGCTATATGGAACCTTCTGGAAAAACAGGAACTGCGACCACAGTACTACAGCTTTAGGTAAACATGTGCATTTTGTGAAGTCAACTCAAAATTATTTCTGGCTAGTATTAATATCAGCAGCGATAGCTCAGCGGGGAGTTATATGGACTGTCGAGACGAAAGTGACTACGACACCACTGACTTTTCTAAGTTACGTGTATATTAATATTGTTAATTATCGCTTGCTTTAACGGTGAAGGAAACATCGTGAGGAAACCTGCATACCTGAGTACGCGATAGGATTTTTCGAAGGTATGTGAAGTCTGCCAACCCGCATTAGGCCAGCGTGGTGGACTAAGGCCTAATCCCTCTCATTCAGTAGAGGAGGCCCGTGCCCAGCAGTGGGACGTATATAATACAGGGCTAGTAAAAAAAAACAATCAATATAGCGCGTAATTTTTATTCTATTATTTGCTTGAATGATGAGACAGTGTATGGAAACATTCAAATAAGTGAATAAAGCATTGTACTAAAAGGAGTTAAAACTCCGGCAAGACCTTAAAATCGACCGCACCAGTTTTTCATAGTTCTTGTAAAAATAACTTGAGAATAAATTTACACTTGACATTGGCAAAATGCATAATAATGCGAAGCCATAAATAAAAAAGAAGAAGACCAGTGATTTTAGAAAAAAAACTTTTAACTCTTAATTTCAGATGGCTGACATTGTTGCTCTCCCAAGAGTTTTCGTTGCCCGATGTCGAAAGGATTTGGGACTCGTTGTTCGCGGATCCGCAAAGATTTGACTTTCTTATACACATCTGCTGTGCCATGATATTGTAAGTGGTCATTACATGTATTATTAGTGCACACTACATTTTTTTATTTTTTTTATTAACCCTTGGGATGAACTACAGGGGTCCCTGCTAACGGGATACTAGGATGCACTATCTCATCCCAGGGCTAAGGGGAAAAAGAAGGATATAGGGATGGGAAAGGTATAGGAAGAACGGGTAAGCCCCTCAGGAGAACCGGATATACACTGGCTGACCCTGGAACGCGATCCACACAAGTTGGGTCACTATGGCAGGTTTTAACACCATGTGTACGGTGGTCGCTATCTGAACGGAGCACAGTATAATAATATATTAATTTACTAGGTTTTTCACGTAATTCGCTTTGCGAAAAAAATCACATGGCCCGGGAATGTTAGCGTCCGTAACGCTGCGGGCTAGGACGCAGGTTTGATTCCTACACTAAGACTTGGTCTAGTTACTAGTAGCAGCTTACTAAGGCTGAGAACTTTGAGATCTCGGGGTTCGATTACCATGTCGGACAATCACAGTTTGTGTTTGAGTTTTCGATTCGAAAATAAAGACACATGGATTGCCAGGGGTTGGAATTTGTGATTGGTGTGGCCATTTGTGAATGTTAAAGGAAACTAAACCACAGCAAGATAAAATATAGATGTTGATATTTTGTTTTACTAAATTCAATAATTTAAACTAATTTTATCTCGTAGTTTTTTAGAAAATCGAGTATGAGATATATTTCATGTACGACTATACAAAAAAATACGGTATAAAAAATTAATTCAATTAGCAAAACAAAATCATTACATATCTCGATTTTATTTATTTATTTATTTTACACTTTATATACATTTTACCAGGGCGGACTTAATGCCAAAGGCATTCTCTCCCAGTCAACCTTTATCTAATAATGGTAATGCAGAGATGTACAAAGTAGGTGCAAAAAAAAAACCTTGTTATGGGTTGGTTCCTTGTTGTTCAATTGTCAATGTTTATGATGGAATTATTCAAACAGGTTAGTGAGAGACAGTTTGATGAGCGGCGACTTTGCTTCTAATGTTAAATTGCTGCAGAACTTCCCCCCGATGGACGTCTCATTGATACTCAACAAGGCAGCACAGTTGTCGAACAGATAATAATACAAAATGTTACGAATTTATACACTATAAAAAAAGTCTTGTAATTGTGGTTATTTGGAATATTGCATTTATAATATACCATTTAGTTTGGAATGAATATTTTTCTAAACGTGTATTGTCTTAACGTTTGATCGAATATTTATATTGTTTTTAATTCATGTTCCACGTTTACACTTAGGGAACGTGTCCATACTACGTGACCCGTTTAAGGGGGAGAGGGAGATCTATACTACGGTCAGTCACAGGAGCGAGGAGTGGCTAAGATTGTTACGTAGTCGATTTCGCCGAAAGAAATTTTGCGCTTTTTCGACCTATATTTAAATCAAATTATTTTCAGTTGTTTCACTTTGTGTCTGCGAAATGATTAAAAATAATATTTGTTGATACGACGTAAAAAAATTAAGGGGTGGAGGGGGGTGGTCTTGGCATTTACTATGAGTGGTTACCGAGAGGAGGAAGGGGTCGAAAAATCTTTAAAACTAGGTCACGTAGTATGTGTACGTTCCCTTACCTACCCTAAGGCTTATCAATAATCTTTATATACCATTCTCCCGAATTACTAAAATCAATTATACCTATACGTACTAATATTACATTATTGATATAAGATTGTAATAATTCATGTTTAGGTATATAACGCGTGCTTTTTTCAAAACTATCCATCTAGTATCTAAACGCCGCACATGTTACAGCAATGTTACAGAAATAAAATACACACTTTAAATGGATGCAAATACGCAATAACAATCCTCATCAAATTAAAATTGAGGTATTGATTTCGTTTTGCTAGATTCATTAAATTTAAGTGGGTTATTCTGTGATTAAAACAAAACATAAATGTAACATTCCCCATAAACGATTATGCAAGAAAGAACTTTGAATTATTGATTTAAGTTAACGAATTTTATTAATGAATTTTTTGATCCAATGCAGCTATCAGAAACGCCTAAAGCGTAAAGACATTTAAGGCGTGGAAGCCTAAATTTGTAAAAAGTTGATTCCCCCATCATCTGGCACTCTGAAACATGACGCACATCTGACAACAAATCTGCTCATAGCTTATGACTGATCGCAGATGACCAAAAAAAAAGAGCGTACGAATTTAGCAAACTAAAATAAATATCTAAATTTTCACTTGACCTAAATTGAAATGTTATTACAGACTTGCATCCAATTACACGGAATACAATAGTAATAATTAAGACGTGGGTGTTTGGTTTTAATTTCTGAAACAAATATGGCGATTGGCCGCTATTTTTGTTGATTAATTTACAATGCTACGATTAAAATTTTGCGCTTCGGAATGTTCGTTTGATGAACGTGTGATGATGATGGCATAATACAGCCATATTACATTACATCATGTACTTATTTTTCTCCCGACTGACTGATCAAGTTATTCGTGCTAATTCTAAAAAAAGCCGAAGCGCACTTTAATTGTAATAGAATACGTACAAAATAACTCAGCCGGACTACTTGGTCACTTCCCCCACCCGCATTACAATTATTTCGTTCGAATATATCGTCCATATTTCCGATTATATACATATTATTATTATGTATACCTAAACAATTAATGTCAAGATATGGATTTCTTATGTTTACGCGAATATTACACATTGAAATCAAAATGATTTAAATGGATTTTGTCGCGGTTGTCAGGTTTCTTTTGGTTTTCAATCCACCCTGTGACCACGAAGGCTGAAAAGCTTTCGAAACGTCGGGATCAAAATAAAAAAAAACCGCGATAAAAACAATTTAAATTAGTTTTATTCCAATAAGTAATGTCAACTTATTGTATATTCAATGTATGCGGTGATGAAATCGCCTAGTGTGTTTTCAATTTAATAATCATACATTAATGAATCTCCTTCGGTCCCATCACAAATAGGATGTTTATTTTTATGTATTTTCTATAAAAAATATATTAAGCTGATTGCAAATTAATAATTAAATACTTTGTTGATTTAACTATGCGTAATGATTTCTTACGTTTACGCGAATGTTACTCATTGAAAAAAACTAATTTAAACGGATTTTATCGCGGTTTTTTTTATTAATTTTTATCCCGATGTTTCGAAGACTTTTCAGCCTTCGTGGTCACGGGGGGGACCCCCGAATCCGTTTAAATTAGTTTTATTTCAATTAACTACGCTGTTAAATAAATAATATAATAAAAATACTATGAATGATAACTATATCACATTATAGTGTAAAATGTTGATAATAATCGATGTCCTCCATGTTTCTACTTTTTTAATGAATATGCATTTTAACACATAAGATAAACAAGTTTATTTAGAAAGGCTGGTTTGTGTTGGATAAATGAGTGTTACGTCACATTAATATTAAATCGGCCGCATAGTGTGTAAGCGGGTCCCATTAAACAACCGGTTCATGCCGGTACGTAAAGTCGCGAATATCTCGGTAACGAGGTCGAACTTGCATTACGCTCCCAAATTTGGAATGCAACCCGCGACACGTTTGCTTCGACTTTTACTATACTTAAATATTGAGTAACACACACCGCGAAATTTAGCAGATATTTTGAAAACTATATACGTATATAACATTTTCTATCGCTGTGTTCCGGTTTGAAGCACATTGAAGCCAGTGAGATTACTGGGCATTATGAGACTTAACATCTTATTTCTCAGGGTGACGAGCGCAGTTCAGTGCTTTGTAATTCAAAGTTCTGTGTGGTGTTGCTTCTGTTTATGGGCAGGCGTGGGGCTTACCATCAGCCGAGCGCCTTGCTCGTCTCGTTATTCATTCAAATAAAAATAAAAAAAGTATTGAGCAATAACACACTACGAGACATTTGGCAGATATTTTGAAAAATATATACGTAAATAACATTTAAAATATTAATGTATGTATACAAGATGTTTCGGTGTTAAGGGAAGGAACATTTTGACAATGTTGTTTCGTTTTCTTTTTTATCCAATAAAAAACCGGATTACGTTTGAATATTTATAAATGTAAAGCTATAAACACTATTTGAATACGGTTTATCTGTTTACATTTTATAGTTACAGCATTATACACAACTTAACCTACTTAATATGCGTGTCTCACCCATGTTTACTCAATATGTATATTGATTTATTAATTTCTGTACCTTATTTTCGGATTATATATCGAGCGGTATTTGTATAAGTATAACACCTTACTATTTTGCTGATACTTTTATATTAATAATTGTATGCGTTTTTGTCACCAATTTATGACTTCTTTCAGTCCCATAAACGACAGCAATACATTTAAACAACATTGTCCTATCCACGTATAATAATTTTAATCAGTAATTTTTATATAATTTAATTATAAATATTCTAATGAATCTATGAAAGCAAATTCATATCATTACCAATATAAAAAAATAAAGTTTATTTTAAGTCATAATACTGAAACCTTGAATATGATTATATTGCGATATTATATTAATCTCTGGTGTTTAGAAAATTATTAGGTTTTCCTAAATTACCAGTCTCTGTGGCGTAGTGAGCGAGGAGCTGGCTGTGAAGCAAGAGGTCGCGAGTTCGATTCCCGCACAGGGACAATTTTTTGTGTCATCCACAAATATTTGTTACGAATATGATTGTCTTTTCTCACCAGAGGCATACGTCAGACAGGCGGCCGTAAAAACTACAAGCCACATTTTTCTGTAAATGTGTTAAAAAGCATGTTGCCCCACTGCGAGTGGGATAACGGCAATTGGTAGATTAGTTTTTCCAAAAAATGTTTTTATATTTTATATTATATAATCTTCATTTGGGCTTGTTGATATTATTTCACCCAACGAATAGACTAAGCCATGTGACAGTGTCGAAATTATGTTACCTTTTAAATTAATTTAAGATTATATTGTAAATTTAGTATTTGTATATTGTAAAGAATATTTCGAATTATTTTGTTTATTTAATTTTATAAAATTGTATACAAATTTCGTAATTAAACTTTTTCTCATTTACAAAGTAGTTTAATTACAACCGTCAAAAATAAAAGGTGTAAGATTTTAGGGAAACGCTTCCAAACCAAGACATATGTTAGTGCTGGGCTTGTAAATATGATGCCACCAAATAATATACTATAATATAGGATAAAGAATTGATACGTTCTTTTATACACCTACATTGACTCGTCTCGTATAATCCGTAGGTTGACTGTATGAGTATGCCTTTGCCATTAAGTCCGGCTTTATCCACGTTTTGTGTATAAAATTTAAATATAGAAATCTTTTTTTATTATTCACGCAGCATCATGTTTGGAAGTTATTCATATATCGTTAAAATAATCATTTAAATCTAATTTAAATAGCGGAAGGTAAGTTAGTAAGTAAACCAGCTGACGATCGGGATTATCATATATAGGGTTGCCATGCGTGAGTTGGCGTGCGCGTGTTCATAAAGAGAATAAGTAAATTCATGTCGCCATTTTTTTTGTCACCAGCACTACCATCTGTCTGTTGTATACAGCATTTCGCTTACACCGATTATATTGTATAAACAATTTTCTATAGGTGTTGGTAAGGACTGCCTCGGTGGTGCGGTTGTATTGTGCGGTATGACTGCTGTGCCGATGTCTCGGGTTCGATTCGGTCAGGTGTAAGTGATATTGAGCTTATATCTATGGCCAAATGCTCAGTATCAGGAATTGTTATTGTTGTCTTGGTGCGGGGATCGAACTCGCGGCCTCTCGCCTCACAGCCGGCTACTCGCCCACGGAGTCTGTCTAATGAGGCCTAACAGTTTACCAACACATTTCTCTTATACCTACACTGGCTCCGACTCCAATAAGTCAAATTTGAAAAGCTTCGGCAAACCCCCACCTTCATAACATCCTTAATGCACAGACCCACCAAACACGTCCAGACACAAAGATCAAACTTATAATATCCCTCTTTTTTCGGTGGGTTTGTTAATGTAATGTTTAACGTCAATCACCACTTCAAGACGCCATCCGTGTTTTTTGACAGCTGCACCTGCATAAATCTTCAATAAGTATGTTAGATTAGAATAATAATATATTGCTTCATAATAGTTAAGTGTCGCCTTCCTTACTTTAGCTTAGTTGCAGATTTTCAGTATTTTACAAGTCAAGTTTTTTCAATTCGATCTCCGATAGTCAGTTTTATGAGACATTCATTACAGAAATTTATTTTTGTGTTTTTTTTTATATTCAGTGTTTCTACAGCTTTTACGAGCAAGAATAAAGAGTTGGAAGCACTACTTAGGATATACTTTCTTCTTATGCACGGTATTTTGCTTTAAATCGATTTTTAGATCACATTCCTCTGATGAGATTGTAAGTTCTTGAATCGACAGTCATAAAAATCGAATCGTAACGTACACCCAAGATCGCAATGCGTAAAATATTTCGACTGGTAATAAATTATTGCTTTAAAAAAGCTTTAAATATATGATTAAATAAAATTAAAAGTTATATTGCCTGCCATTGAACTTTGTCATACCCAATCCAGCAATCATGAAGTTAGTATCTTATAGATACTTCAACCTATTTATGCACGTCTTGTGCATGTTTTAGTATAAACAATCAATGTATGTGCCTGTCATTATTAGCATAAATATATAGAATGCGTCTGACGAGTCAAACCAAAACATCAATAACATGTAAAAGCAGAAGTCTTTTGCACACCAAATTTGAATCGATGTATCTATCATATATCCGTAATTTCCTACTGGAAAGCTAGAATTCATTATTTGTATGTATCTACTCGATAACATACCAATTGGATATGATTTTAATTGTGATGATGAACAAGCTCCATTGCAAAATAAACCAAAATACGCCTTTAAAGATTTAATATAAATAATTACAATGTAATTGATTTGTACATATTCATTGATTGACAATAATATAATAGAAAGTAAAGATTTTTATACAAATATGTCATTTTAGTTTTGTATTACACATATACTTAGGTAATACAATAAAATATTGGAAATAAGAAATATTTCACATTTAGATTTTGTGATAGTATTACACAATACACAAACGTTTTAATATGTTTTAAATCAATGAAACACGATGTACATATACTTGAATATTAAATATGAGACCTTAATGTCAGTATTTTACATGAACATAAAAAACTTTATTAAGGAACATATTTTCGTCCATTGAAATGATGATTCAAGTGAATACGTTAAGACATACATATAAATATTTTTTTAATTTACATTATTATATGCATGCAGTATGTATGAGAGCCGCAAACTTAAAGGATTAAACATAATACTTTAGTACAACATATCTGGTACTCTTTAATATGGAAAATACGATTATTCTCGAAGATATAAATTAAACAAGAAATATTTTTTTTTACTCTTAGATATAAAAGCCAATCATTTGGACTCATACAGTATTTATAATAGTAGTTATTAAGAAAAAATATTTGTGCCCAAATAAACGCACTATTTATGTCATAAAAATAAAAAATAACGACATTAACAAGCTAGTATATCGTTAAGACAAGTCGAATGAGATTAGGGGCGGAATGGAACCTAGTATAACTATTGACGTATTATTAGTGAAAGAGTAACATATTTGTCTTATAGGAAATATTTGATGAAATTGTTACACACACTCGATAGCGAATTGGCCGCGGTCGTAACATCAACTACAAGTGCGGCATCTATGCGGATTAGTGTGACCATCGACAGGGTTAAAAGCAAATTCACACGGTTCTATTTTAGTTGACCAACTGCTAAATCGCATGCGATTTGAACCGTCTGAACAGACTTTCAATCGAATTGATCAATAATAAAACCTTACGTTGAAAGCTGTCAAACTATCACTTCAACCACTCATTCCTTTCGCCAAAGTAAACTATACAAATAATGGTACGCGAAGCCATGCTGGGTGAAACGGAGGCGGATATGCGTCGCCATGACGGCGATCGCGAGTGGCACGCTCGTCGAACAACAAGGCTCATTCCCAAACTGTTCATTACTTGGCACTCGAGCGCCACCTAATATGATACCTAAACAAAATAAAAAATAATTTATCTGTTTAATAACAAAGTCAATAACGTAAATACCCTAACTATTTCCTCACTAATTAAACCTAGCTACCTTAAGAACGCTATTCTGTTAGAATGCTATTCCGTAAGCAGGGAGCCATCTCCCGATCGATTTTATACACAATCAAGTCCTTTTCACTCGTCCGCCACTCTCAATGTTTTTAACCTTATTACAAATATAATATCGCCTTTTGGATTTCAAGGAAAATCGCCCAGTTTAATTTTCATATAATTTTATTAAACTATTTTCTCAGCAATATTTAATAAGATTTTTCTCGCGTTCCTAATCACATGCCGTATATCTCGCCGACGAATACAACACTTACGTCCGTACCTATTGGAGAATACAAAACGAGATCTTTGCTATGCGTAGAATTCTGTGTACATCATTGGTTCATTTACGTTTAGCACCAAAACGGACCAATTACATACTGAAATAAGGTAGTTGACTTGTTTTTTTTTATCAAAACCTATCGCAGAAAGTTTAGTTTATAAATCCATCCAAAAATAAAGGAGTAAGAAGTCATTCGAATCTGATGGGAGGGATACAAATTTTTCAAATGACAGACGACATAAACTTTGACGTCAGCGTGTAAAATGTCCATTGCCATGTATGCGTGCGAGCGAGATATATGTCCCCACTACGGACCCACCTTTACTCATACGAATATTTAAAATCATAATTGCGGACTAATAATTCTTGAACCAATTTTGATTGTTTTAACAAAAAGGTAAGTTCTTCTAGGTTATATTTTCTGTTGCGCATAAAATAATGTTTAAAATTCAACATAGAAACTACCCTATTTACGCATAGCAAATATCTCAACTCCCGTATTCATAAACATTACTATGAGACCTCATAGTGAGTGCGAACGTATAGTGACGATTTCTCTAAACGTCATTGGTTACTTTTTAGATAAAAACAGACCAATCATGTTATACAGAATTCGACACTTGGCAAAGAGCTTACATATGTTCGTGAATACGGGCATAGATAGTATTCTCGAATAAGGGAATCTGCCTCTTATAAACCATCTTAAAGTTTTAAGTAAACGAAACTTATCATATAAAATATGAGACTGTAAAACGATTTAACATAGGCGTCTCTGCACATATTGTTGCGCGTGATAACTTTGTATTTTTCCGTCTTATATTTTATCTGAATAGAGTTTACTTGAAGATTGAAAATCGGTCATGGAAGTAATAACCAAACACTAAGCAAACTCCAATTAATGTTCATAAGTGTTAACTATCTCCCTTAGAGACGCCAATTAAATTTAATTGCCATTTAAACATTTAATATAATTCTATTATTTTCACATTCGGATCTAGTTAATGCCATGTCGCGTTACTCGGTACAGAGATGATCCTAATTATTTTCTGAACAATGACCGAATTCCAAGAATTAATTAATGGCAATTAAAGTTAATTGACGACTCTGGTAACTGTAGTGATAGTTGCAGTGTTGCGTCGACGAGCTTCGCACTGTGGTTAACAAACCATTCATATAATACGGCACCATCCTCTCGTAAGTAAATTCATTTCAAGTATGTTACGACTCCTTATCCAGTGTACTGATTAGTAACTCCCATTATAATAATGATTCGTGTCGGCTGTACTGAAGGTTTAGCACGAATAAAGTCCCGTTTAGACGGAGAGTTAATCGCACGACAGACGCCATAATAGCAACTGAAGAAAACTATTAATTAGTTCGACGCATCCTGCAATTCTGTAGCAAGAATCGTATGATGTGGCGTCGTAGTTTTATTTTAAATTCTCGCTTGTGTACGAGAAACTCTCTGTAAATAGGGCTTTAATATTTGAATTGAGAACGAAAATTATAAAATTTCAAATATTTTTCTTTTTTTTTCGATGGGAATACTTTCGCAAGTTGTTCCTGCCAGCTCTAAAGTCTATGTTTAATATTAACAACAGGAATAACATTTGCAGACAAATAAACTTACAAGACGCCACAACACAAAACAAGCGTACAGTATGCACCTAAGGCTCGTTACGCGCCCCCATTGGTTGGTTTACACCGTCACCGCTTGTTTTTGACTTACGACACGTGTTTTATGAATTTACGAAAACACTCCACTCATTTTTACTCCAGACGTTTGTGTTTTGACGTAAACCTTAGTTTTGTGGCGTCTTTAGGTTTATTGGCCTGTGTGCCTATTTACCTAATCGTATTTAGTTGATGTGGCCAGTCTTGAATGCTACGGGGTGTACTATAGACACGGTCTAATTTAATGAAGCTGTTAGCTGACGTAATGATAGCGAGACGTCTGGACTTTATATAATCCTTAATAAACAAATATCGGTTGGTGACTACGCTACTAACACTCGCTTAGATAGCAATAGAATTAAAAATCTAGCCCAGTGCGAAATTCCTAATTTTGAAGCTCTTACTGGTGGAATTACCTATTATTGGCGAATCAACACCGTACAATATCACTTCAGACAACAATTTGATTTTCGATGTATTCTGCTGCAGCAGTACACCACTATTGCGATTCTAACAATGAAAAAATGTACTATCACCAACAACGTTCTTTGAAAAAATAAAATTTTCAATACGTATAAAACTGCAAGATAAATAAGTCAAAATGCACAATAATTTGTCGCATGCGCCTTAGCCGCAACATTATTTCTGTTGCTTGGATGTAATGGCTTGGTTACACAGTACGGGCTATTGAGCCGACAATGGACAGCTCCTGCCATCGTTACGACAAGTTTCTCGGCCGGTCATATATTGACTAGTGCTAAGCTACCTCTAGGTACCATGGCGTGATAGGATAGGAGTGTAAAACAAAAATTGATGAAGTCGAATGAGATTATGACCGACTCGCACGACAGTAACTCATATAATGCAGTAATTCTGTGCGAGTAGCGGTACAGTAACTCGCACGTTATCTCATACTGTCCTAGTCGTAATAACTCACTTCCCAAGCGAGTCCAGTAACTGTATGATAACAGTTTATTTACGATGTACAATACCGCACTTACGGTACCGCAAGCATCACTCGTTCTAACGTATGCAGTATGCTATATTAAAACAAGTCCCGCCTCACTATACATTAATATCTAATCATGCAATAGTCAAGTAGAATTCAAAAGGAAACATTCGCCTAAATCATTTAAATAGCATTCAAAAATAGCCTGAATGAAATTTGACAAAATATATTTTATCTGTTAATCTACCTAATACAGTAAAGGTCATCTCTCGCTATAATTTAGCCACTCTGTAGGGTTTACAATACTTTCTTTTTAATAAATAAAGATATAAAAATATACATTCAGAGCAGAGCATGTGACCATTTTAAAATTAATTGGCTTGTCGACCAATTGTCACATTACATATCGATTAACGGAACGCGGACGCGGAGACAATAATACTGCCAAATTATATCGAAACGTCACTACGGATTCCTCGTTTTACAATATTTTACAATATAGAATTTAATTTTATATAGATATACATTTATATTTTATTAAATTTATTTGTTTAAATTAAACGTGAACGGGGTAAACCGGCCACACACAACTGCTCTTAAATTATGTATTTTATTATTATTCAACACAGATTCAACTTTAAAATAACACTTTTAAATAAATTACAATTTCTTTAAAGACAAGAATATACTGTCTGAATATGAATATCTGTCAATCTGTCAAATGATATTATATAATATGAGCACAGGTGTGGTTTCGTGTTACGTGACATTGATACGCGAATGTTATACATTTAAATTGAGCTCTTCTCTTTTAGCAAGCTCTGGTCATTTCCCTGAGATTCTCACGGCGAACCGATCATATACTGTTCCTATATATTCTCACAGATATTGAAAGTACTTTAAACAGCCTATAATAAAACATAACATCCAAAACATATTTTTTTTCTCAGACTAGCTAAACGTAATAAATACTTTCGTGTTTGTACCCTAATAAAGAACAAAACTTAGCACATAATATTACTATCAAAAACTGCCTTATGGTTATAACAGATAAACGAAAACTGTCATTGTAGTACCTATGCAATACTGCGAAACGGGCTTCGAATATCATTTGTAAAGGTTACACGAAAATACACGCCTAAACACACTCGTGATGCTTTGTAAACACTACAATGAACACATAGGCATTCCTGATTAGAAATATATTTTTTTTCATCTCAATATAGGTCGATTTACGAAATGTAAAACAAGTTGAAAAAAAAAATTGAAAAAAATATTTAGCACCGAGTAAACACCGTGGGGCGAGCGCGGTCGCGGGTCGCGGGTAAGCAGAGCGTGTTACCGGTGTGAAGCACAGAAGAGACGGAGGTACACCTGTGACGGTGCACGGTTACTGTATGGCGCAGCACTTGCACTTGGGCTTCTTGCGCAGCGTGACGTGCTCGGGCTGCTGCGGCTGCGGCGGGGGCGAGCGCTGCACCTCCACCTGTCCAGCACGCGCCTCGCCCACCGCGCCACCGCCGCCCACGCCGCCCACACCCACGGCGCCGTTCTTCGTGCCGTTCATGGCCTTCGGACTAGTCTGCTGCACGGGACTCGCCACTTTTGTCTCTGGCGAAGACGGAGCACTGGCCTGTAAACGGTCAAAATAATCTCTTAGATATGTGGATTTAACATTGAAACTACTTCATCATCAGCCACAGGACGTCCACTGCTGAACATAGGCCTCCCCCAAAGATTTCCAAACCAAGCTGTTGGAAGCGGCCTGCATCCAGCGACTTCCTGCGACCTTTATACCTTAAACTACTTACTCAAGGACAAATACCAATATTACCATAATACCAATATAAGAAAACCATATTTGACACCAAGACTAATTTAAATCATAAGAATATTTTGTTCACCCATCATATAAATATTGATAGTGAAACATAACAATAAATAAATTTCTTTACATTTATCAACATATCCTTGCTCCATTGCTGGTTTATATTTCTAGTGAATTACGACGAATTCTTTATAAACAATACATAAATGTCATATGGAAGGTAAACGATAACATATGCTATGCATATCCGTAATTCGTCCTTAAAAAGTCAGATAAAAATCGGTTGTCTGTAAAGTCGGTTTACTGACGATAGTTGAACGTGATAACGTCTTAAGAAAATACTGATGGAATGGTAGCATTTTTCAAAAGAAAATTTTAATTTCAGTTGTTTAATATTTGATAGTATTTATTGGCCTAATTATAACCTCAAAATCTGAAAGTATTTTATTTATTTTTCGGAATTCTCAAGTGTCCGTAGTTTTAATATAGTTTCAATCAAATATATATGCATTATCTAAAACCCAAAAAGTAAATTCACCTACCTTTTGGTTCTTAGGCCAACTATGTATGGACGACGAACAATGTCCTTTTCGTAAATCTAGTTTTTAAAAAGCCCGCCTCAATGTGTTTGATATAGGAGAAAATGTTCCCTTTGACGGATGGCTGGTCTAACCTGTCATTTCAGACACGTTGTGATATGTGGAAGATTTAATATTTATGTTTTAATTTTTTTTAAATCTCGAACGCTGCCGAACGTAAAGGCCGATTGTGCTTCTTTGTCGCTCGTTCCGCGCTCTCGCTTGCACTTCAAGCCTTAAATGGAACGTGACAGAGCGAGGTAACGACGCATGAGTCATGTTTTTTCGTGCGTGCAGCCGGCTCTATCGAATTATAAGACGTTATCACGTCAAAAAATCATCATATCAACGCTCAGCTGTAAACCACATCTAAAATTATCTCATTTCAGTTTTAAATGTCGTTTTAGATGTAGCATTTGTAGATAAGACAATTTACCGAGACGATAACTAAAGCTTAATATGACAATATCAGAAAGAAAACAAAAAAGAAGGAAGAAATTGCTAAGTAACTTGTGTTCCACAGAATATATTTTTTTAAAGGGAATTGCAGTGACTGCACTACACCTGACGGTAAGCGCAGTGCAGTCCAAAAAACAGGGACCACCGACAGCAAACAATAAGTTTATCGGTGGTCACCAGAACCATGCCGGCCTGTATAAATGCTTCTTCACACTCCGAAGAGGGAAGAAGCAAATCGCCTTTAGCTATTTCCTATTCAAATTTTCATTAGAACCAAGAGGGTATTGAAATCGATTAAAGGTATGGCTCAATGTATCTCTAGATTCACGCCCATAATACATTCGACTTTATAATGATGAAAGTTTCTTTCAAACTATTCTCGGTCAGCTAATTACATAATAAATATTCTCGATCAAACATTATGTACCTAAACTATATTTTTATTAATTATGCCAGCCTGCCTAATTGCTGCTTCACACTCCGGAAGGTCCCCGTATTTTAGGATAGAGGGAGCACATGTGCCGGCAAACTATTCCACAGTTTAATGGTCCGGCAGAAGTAAAATTTACCGAAATGCTTAGATAGAGCCGAGATGGAAGAGATCATGAAGCTGCAGTTTTGCAAGCCAGCACGTGTGGTTATGTAAAGAAAACGTGATGATGCGATCCAACAATGATCAGACCATTCATCATTCAACTAAGCGACCAGTCAAAGAACATTTTTTATTCACTTAATGATATCCACGCCTGGATTAAAGCCGATTTAGTAAACACAGTGGCCACTGCGGACACCGTCCGTTCCAATCCGTCCGTTCAAATCCGTTTAAATTAGTTTAATTTCAACATGAAATGTATCATTTTACCGAGTGTACCATAAAAAGTGTTACTTACGGTGTTATCGTTCGCTTGCACCTTGTCGTCGTTTTCATGGCAGGCGGGCAGCTGCGGCGCGGCCGTGGGCGTCGGTGTGATCGGCTTCCCGCCCTTGATCAGCGACACGATCTCATCGGCCTCGCGACTCAGGTCGCCGTCGGGACGGAACGGGTTGTCCCAACCGCTCTCCGTGCTGCGACAATGACATTGACAAATCAACATTTCATAGCCTATGTTTATGACATTGTAAGGTATGAGTCTAATGCAGTGTTTCCCAACGTGGGGCCCACGCCCCACAGGGGGGCAATTTGATAGTTAAGGGGGGCAATTTAAAAATGGACTCGACACGACTTTAACCCTTTCGCTATGGGTTATTTAAATGCAGTGCTAGATAACGGTGACAAATTTAACAAAAAAATGTAACACCTTATTGTGTATGAAAAATATATTTTTAACAAAATGCTAAGGCCTCGTTCATACGGCGATATACCGAACATTTTTACAATATAACACCCATATTCTGCAAAAAACCTGTTGTGTTTATTTGCATGAGTCTTTTCCTACATGCCCTTGTCCCACTCGCAGTGGGGTCAGTGTTACAGATAGGATTGGCTTGTAGATTTTACGACCGGCCGCCTGCATGACGTCAATCCCTCTGGGGCTTTTATTTATATGAGTAATAGTTAAAATTAAAAACCATTCGTTTCAAATCACGACTGTGATAATAAGACGGAATGCAGAATATACGAGCCGGTACAAATACATTGTTTACTACTCATCCGCTTTTGGCGCTAAAAACTCGGCTATGTCTCACTTGGACAGATATAAACTAAGCGATTTTCCTTTTTTTCCTTACGCCAATGAATGACGAGTAACTTGGCATATTTCCAGCATAATTAATTATATAGACGCCTCAAATATATCAATTTATATAACTGTATACTTTTATCAAAATTAAATTTTAATATCAAATAATTATATAAAAAAAAACAATAAAGCTTAAAAGTGCACTGTTAATTTTGTAGTGAATACGAGTATAAATATATATTGAGATAATTTGACTATAAAGTCATCAAATAACAATTTCGACATTGTAAATAATACTTCATTTGTCATTCGATTGAAATGCAGCAGGAAAATAATACAAATAGATTATACTTGATGCGATTCAAATGCAAAGTTCGCATGAACGCACCACGGTCGATTCACCATTCCGACTCACAGAATCTGATCAAATTAAATTACACCACTTAATAAAGCCCCAATTGTGAATTAAGGTTGCCGGCTCGTTTAGGCAAGGCCTACCAACCTAATAATGCACGTTCACGAATTTGCCATCACAATTACTAAATCATTATTCGACAAATAGCGGAAATTATTGGCTATTCGGATAATTTCCGCTATTTGTCGAATAGGGTTTCTCCTTTCAAAGTGGTCGTCGGTTCTGGGCTGATGCACTTTTAACAATTCGCCATTTCTCTCATAATGCTGCTCTTGTGATACATTCATAGAAGAGGCCCATTACTAAGATTTATTTATACGTATAGTGCCATCAGACTGTCGAGACGGATGGCACAGGTTCGAAGTAAACCCCCAGGACACAAACATCAATCCTTTCTCGCAGTTATGTATATTCGTTGTTAATAATCGCTCGCTTTAACGGTTAAGGAAAATGCATCAGGAAACTTGCATAGGTACTTAAGAGTTCTTCACTAGAACTTCGAAAATATGAATATTATGAGTTATTATTTTATATGTCGAAACTATGAAGTCTACTAACCCGCCTTCGACCAGTTTAGTGGAATAAAACCTAATCAAATCTTCAAAGAGTGATTTTGATATTACAATAAGTCTAAAATAAGAAACAAAACTTAAAAATCAACCCTTAGGATGTACACTTTTTAATTGCCGATCAGCATGAAATTAAATTGTTAGTATGTAGATTTAAAAAAAAACACTACAGTTTACCAGGCTAAGTTTAAATACAATATAGCTATTGTAGGTATTCAGAGTGATACAATATTATTGACAATTATTTAGACCATTTATTTCACATTTATATCATTAAGGAATTCGTTTATTGAATCATTTTTAATAATAAACGGTTTTCTATGTACTATTATTGAAGGTCTTAGTTTTAGTGTTTTAACATCTCTTGCTTGTAGTTGTTAAAATGTATCTTCACATTTAAAACCTAATTATAGATGTATCAGGAAGGAAAAGTAAGGACTCCTTACATTTCTTACCTGCTATTTGACACACGCCGTTTCTTGTGACACGGATCAAGCCGGTTGCTGTAGACATAACTGTCTACACCGTGACTTTCATTTGTACCATTATGTATATAAAAATATTTCATAATTCTATAATGTTACTCATTATTCCAATTGAATCATCTCTATCACCACCTCGGAAAGCAGTTTCTACAGGACCTACAGTTAGCATTCTCGAAACTAGTGAATCAGTACCGGCTGAGCGACAGCCAATAATGTGCGGACGTAGAAAAATTTACGTACGCCATTACGTAAGTACACAAGCATGTGTGATGTGGTTCTAAATAAAATAGCCGCGTTGATACAACATGTGTGGGGTGACATCATTGTTTTGTGTACACAACAGTTAGATATACATACACACGTATGTTTTCGTGTTCGCGCTAAAACACCTGATTGAATTGTGCGCCCGTCGCGTCGCCGCGCTGTTACATCCGATAATAACTGATATTACATTGCGTGCATATGAGGAATACTAGGAACATACTAGCTGTAACCTGGCATAGTGTGTTGCCCGGGTACTACAATCAGATATTTAAAATGGTTGATCTAATTTTCATTGTCACTTTGAATATAAACTCACGATTGTATCTTAGAGTAGACGAAGGTGCAATGAGTCCACACAAGGTTCACAAAGCTTATACTCGTTGTAAGGGGACCGCTTCCGAACACAAAATGGCAATTAATGCTACTTTAACATAAACGTAAAGAGCTATTTCCTATTAATTTCGGAAATTTGATATTTCGTAAACTCGGGGTCAATGAGCACGCACATCGCGCACCTCTTGCGTTCAGCCGCTGAGCCCGAACGTCAGCTGATTTTTTATTATCTTTACATAACGTTATTTAGAAAAATATTATTTAAATAATAAACAAGACGTGTGTGCGTAAAAAATAAAAATAGCATTTTAGGCTTTAAGTCGTGATTTCTTTTCGATTCGAATCGTATCACTAGCACTACCGGGAGCGTTTCTCTTACACCCAGTATATAATTACTAATTATATAATATGTTGGCAGCATAGTCTAGTCTCTACACCAACGAGACGCTTTGATGATTAGTAGATTCAAAACTACCGTTTCAAAATATTTAATGGACCGAAGACAACAAAAGCAATATACATATAAAAATAAATCACCACACACCGTAATCTGAAGACGAAAATAAATTTCTTGAATAATGTTTATGCAAATTTTATGTACAAGACACGAGTAGGCACATTGCAATTCTCGAGGACATACTCGATATACGAGTAGCTATAGGTATTCTTGAGAAAAACAATGTCTATTCTTAAGCATTACTTATCCGTCACTGCGACGCATATACCTTATCTATAAATAGACAGTACTCAATAAAAACATCCAAGTACCGTTACTATTAAACCTCTGGACCATTGTTATCATAGATTGGCAGTTATAATTGTTTCGTTGGCGTCCAAAAGTGGTGGCTTTGTAGGTACGTGAGGTAACTTCTGATTATAATAGGGTACCACCATATTTACAGTGACTTTACGTGTTCATCATGTACCGGAAACGGAAGTTGCGCAGTTTACTGCACGCACAAAATATTTCACAATGTAAAAACGTCGGCGGCAAGTCGAATAATGTATCTGTAAACTATTATGATATCGACCTTAGTAGGTAGTAGGTAATGTTGTTACAGACCAGAAACATTTTTCATTATAAACACAAAAAAGTAAAGCAATATAACTTCACTTTGTAGATAAAACTGCAACGCAAATTCCAGAGGGACCGAAAAAGATGAATCATAAAGTAATTTATTTTTTTAATGTTAACGCGACGTTCCAGCGAAGACACTCGGTAGAGTATTTTTCAATATGACTTGCACAATTGATATAAACAGATCTGATATCAATGACCATGGTTTGTGTAAAATAAATGTGCAATCCAGACTAAAAGGAAATGAATATCCACGCGAATTAACACCTCTGAAGATGTAGAGTGCCTTCTCCTTCAACATGCTTTTTAAAACACGTTACAGATAGATTTGGCTTGTAATTTTTACGACCGGCCGCAGGCCTAATGTCAACCTCTCTGGGGAGACATTGAAGATGTACCACTGAATAAAAATGTTTGGTTTTCATAATCTGCAGGTTCTATCGAACTCTTAAGTGCGTACGCCGATTCGCACTGCACGCACCGCATCGTTCGCAGTTATTGCAGGAACTTAGAAGACGAGGCGAGTTGGACTGTTCATAGGACACGTACCTACGTACACCTTTAACTACCTACCAAAAAAAAACTATATCTGAATACAGTCCATTGTTAAAGAAAACTCAACTCTACGAAGTACTCAATATGATGAATACCTACACTAATAGATACATACACATTATACATCTAAGATCCTCTTACGTTTCTATCAAAATGGACTTTCTCAAAATGTAAAGTAAAGCCAGTAGCGCTCACCTGATCTGTCTGTTGTACACAGCGTGGTCGGCCATGTCACCGTTAGCAGCGGCCGAGAGAAGTGCCGCGTATATTACGTGAGAGTCTGCGGTCGCCGGCGGCGGGGACAGACACTGCGGCCGCGCCCCTTGGTAGAACGACACGCGAACTTTAGAACGCTCCGATCTGGAAACACAGAACACAATTACAATCATGTGGAACTAGCTTTTAATTATTATTTTTTTTTTTTTTATTGCCTTGATAGGCAGACGAGCAAGCGGCCCGCCTGATGGTAAGCGGTCACCGCCGCTCATGGACATCGGCAATGCCAGGGGCACAGCCAAGCCGCTGCCTGCCACTGGAATACCACACACACTATCGCTTCAATACCACATAAAGCAGGCTGCATTGTCGCACTTTTGTATGCACCTTACGGAACAGTACACGCCGCGTTCCAGAATTCCGCACGTCAGTAAGATGCCGGTAGTCGATACGTACATAACGCGCTCAACAGAGTGTTGCAAATTTTGACCGGCTCGACTTTCGCTCAAACTAGAGTTTCCATCAAAGAAAACAAAATAGTTAGAATTCGGTCACGTTCCATTATCCCAGATTGGCTATGCTCGACTTCGTTTATCGATATGTCCAGATTTGCAATGTGCGGGTAAAACATCGTAAAAATTGCACACCACCGACGCAGAATGCAATTTGCCTCGATGATGACACCGGTACGTGCAAGGAAAATTCTAGTTAATGCGCAAATGATGGTCACACAGTGGCGGATTGTGTCAACGTACAAGGAGAATAAATAGACGTCGCGTGTTTAATTTAAACGCACAGCTATGTGAGCTTTTTCCACATGCACCAGTTTGTTTATAAAACAACCGATTAAAAGTAAGAAAGTATAAAAAATCTAGGGTTTTAATACATACACCACCCTGGCCCAAAGCTTATTTGTAGACTTCACATACCTTCAAAATTCATATAGAGAGCACACTGAGAATATTTATAAATAGAATGTTATAATTTGGCAGTTCAAATTAGTTGCCAAAATTTACTGGATCGAGAAAGATAACAATGTCGACGGTCATGCCGAGTACGAAAACAAATTTTGGAAGCATGACGTGCCGTGAAAGATGGAGAATTGGCAAAAAATGCTGACGCCAAAAACATTATCTGGAGCATTTGTGAGCCACTTGTACAGACGTTGTAAAGAACTAATCTGCTACAACTATTATAGTAATCATTCAGCACATCTGCGATACATGTTGTGTTGGTATATGTACAGTTATACATCTTGTTATATATGTATAACGCTAGTTATTATGGTGCTGCCACACCGGTGTTATAAAATGTTATATAACATTTTATAACACCGGTGTGGCAGCATAATTTAGTAAACATTTCTTAACAATTTGTAACATTTTGTAACATTTATTAACATTTTTTAACCGCGGGCGGCGGTACTTTTGAGAGCGGCGCCGTCAAAGAAGCCGTCAGAGAAGGGCCGATGTCATGTTTTCAAATGTTATAAAATGTTAGATAATGTTAGAAAATGTTAAAAAATGTTAGAAAATGTTTTTGTTAACATTTTATAACATCGGTGTGGCAGCACCATTAGTGGTTACATAAGCGCACAGTCCTATATTACGGCAATGGCTGTTATTAAAAAGCAATTAAAGACATTATATGATAGTTAAATATCAATATACTAACATTTAAACTCCTCAATTTGAAATAAGTACTTTGTAATGACTAACCTGTCTTAATTCACGTATTAACAACCTATACGAGTGTTGTTTCACACATCTTCGATGGAAAATCACAAATCACAAATTTTCGATGGAAAGCACGAGTTTTATAGAGTTATGAAATAAAATAAATACAATAATTAATATGGAATAGCAATGCATTTTATGAAGTTAGAATCGATTGTACGGATTCAATTATAATTGAGAATTACCATTTAAACTTGAATGACTTGAAAAGGGCATGTACAGACGTACCCCAGGCTAACAGAACGTTCTAACTTCCAATTGAAGCGGTGCGGAGATAAACAGAAATATTTCCGCTTCAGTGCAAATCGTAATCTAAAAAGTAGTAGCGGGGAAGAGAATAATGTATTGCAAATTCAATACTAAGTGAGATGGTAAATGGGCTGGGACCGAATAACGCTTAGTTACAAGACTTTATGAATAACGCATCTCATCTCCACTCCGCTGCATCTTTCTCATTTCCGCTTGTCTTCGGTTCAGTAGATATGCACATTAGGTAACCGAGTTCTTAGTAACAATGGAATTCAAAATAATTGTTGCCAAAATAATAAACGCACAACTTATTTTTGAAATAGGTTACTTATCCATTACGTTTAGTAAATATTTTTTATATGATTACCGCGAATAATAAATATTTCAAATAAATTGGCACAACCAAACTTTTAACTATGCAACTGATAAACAAAAGTTGGCAGGACAACAAGTCTTAATACAGATGAATCGTCATCACTTTATCACCAAGTAATAACAGAAAAATTAGGTAACTTACGCGAACTGACGCATTCATTACGAAAATATTAACAATAAATATTAGCTTCAATATAGAACATACATAACATGAACTAAGAATTATGTAAGTGATAAAAATGGAACACAGTTTATCGGCGACTTATCGAACGAATGCGAAACGAGGTGCGCAAGCGCAACGGAAAATCATTTACGTTTTGTGATAAAAGAAATATTCAACTTTATTTATTAAAGTAGGTTAAACACTATTTAATAACAATATTATTGTTTATTTTAATCATTATTTAATATTATCCATTTTTTTGTTTCCCCAGAGGGGTTGACGTAAGGCAGGCGACCTGTTGTAAAAACCACAGGTCAAATATTTCTGTTTAGCATGTTCACCGACCCACTGCGAGTGAGATAAGAACAGATGGAAGAAAATTTTAATTTTAGTATGTATAGTAAAATCAATATGTGTTGTCTATTATGTCGGTTTAATAAATTATTAACTACTTATACTTACAAATTTTGTCCAATGTTATTTATTGTGATAAAATTGGATAGGTATCTAAATACATATTTTATGGTCCATTAAACTGTAATATTAAACGAGTAATTTTGTAACCTCGCAAACTGCTGTAACGATTTTAATAAAATTTATATAGTGGAAAGTTTTTGGGTGGAAAAAATCTAACTGACTAGGACTCTGAGTACCCTACATAATTTTCAAAGGGTTTCACGAGCGAAGACCCAATAAAAATCAGATATAACAATAACAACCCAACAATATTGAATAGGTACTTACCTATACGACATTTACTTACGCCAAATAGGCCCAATTTTGACGAATATTTTTGTGTTCTCTAAGGTACTTGTACCTCGAGAATAGTCTCGTACTGAAATAAAACTAATTTAAACAGATCTTATAGTGTTTTTTATCTAATTTTAGTCGTGACGTTTCGAAAGCTTTTCAGCCTTCGTGGTCGGGACCAAAACTTAATTAAAAAACCGCGATAAAATCAGTATAATATATTAGCAATATTCGTGTAAATAATAAGAAGTTGTAGATTCATATTTTGATAAACGTAGTAAACGTAATAGGAGTATTGATAATGTTCCAAGATAATTAAAGTTTCATTTTCCTCTCCATATATCGAGTAATAGTCACTAGTGTGAACTATGATGAATTAAAATTGAAGTTTCATATCATTAGTGGAATACGAAATTAGCGTTCAAGCGATTCTTTTCTTTTTTACATTATAAATTACTGGTTTGACACTTCGACAAAAGTAATTTTATTCAAATTCGAAAACTTTGAACGTATTTTAACTCCTACTAGACCTACTCATGAGACTTTACTGTGGCAATATCTATGACTATAGCATAGTCAAAAAATTAGATCAAAGGCATCGCAATCCCAGATTAAAAATTGTAGTTAGACGTATTTTTAATATCCAGTTATTTAAAAATACTTATTTAACTTATTACCTATACATACGTTTTTCATTTGTCGAATTTATTTACCCAGATACTTAAATGTTATACCACATTTACTATAAAAACGAAACAAAGATATGAACGAATAAATAATCTCCAGACAATATAATGTAAATAGTAAAGGTCATAATATTTTGTCATATTTGTAACGGAGTCATCTAATGACGTAATAATTGTGTCATCTCGTTTAAGGTCACGATCAATTACTTTAGCTTCGTTTAGTTAGTCAATTCACTTGAATATCTTGTTACATTTTGTGCAGTTTGTGCGAAGAACTGACGATGGAGACAGCCCTGATACCTATTATCTAGCGTATCGAAATTTAAGATTAACTAACTAGGTACAATCAGTGTCGAATTATTCATGTATTTGAGTTATTGATTTTTATTATAGTTTTATAAATGGAATGGTTGATATTTTAACGGCAATTTTCGGTCGGTCCGACTAAGTATTATTCATTTTATCTATTTAAAACCTTCATCAAAGAGACATTCAATGCAAAACAATGTTTAAAAATTACCAACAATTTACTCGAGAAGAATATATTTTAAACATACACAATAATAAAACCAGTCGACATTATGTAAAATTGTGCAACATTCGCCTTGCAATATAAGCACTCGCAAAAGCTCGCCAGCTTCGATAATACGCAATAAAAATAGATAACCAACTTTCGACCTTAATATATTGACATAAATCACAAAAAAGACAACACGTTTTGCCAATGACTGTACCACATGTCATCATAATTTACATTAACAGTGAAGGTGATCCAACGAGTTCTTCTTTTATTAGTTGATGACTATATTCGACGCCCACGCCTTATTTACAATCTTGCATGTCTAGGGTTTTTCAAATACAGTAGGCTTAAGTATGTGACACACATCACATTTTACAATAACATTATTTGTAAAAAAAAAGTGACAATGCACACTTAAAACAATCATTCACTTACAAACTGTTTGTAAAAATTGATGCCAATAAACAAATCTGTAATAACAACAAGTACCGACTGACACACTTTTAAGATCAGCGATGATGGCAAATTTAAGAAATTAGGGCAACACCCACATAATACTTAAAGTATCATAAGAACTGGAAATCTGACATCACTCGTAATCCTTCATGTATGATTCAACATCTTGGTAAAAATAGAGAAATATCATGAGCGTAATGTATGAGGTGACAAGGTCGGCACAGTGAATTCCTACTCATGTCTCACTCCACAATCAATTGAGTGTGATCACTCACAGAATCAAGGCATATTAAAGTTTTTATTAACAGTAGTTAAGTTGTTAGTAATGTTGTTGTTAGTAACGTTGGTTACAAATAAATTCTGAATAATTGTATAGTATGTAGTTTGTATGTTACAGAAAATAACACTATTTATTTATAAAGATTGTATTTGAATCAATTGTTTAGCAATTGTCTCATAAAAAAAACCAAAGAACATGGGTGATTCATATTAACTAGATAGATAGTTGTCAAAAATATGGGCCATAGCTTATATGCCGCATTCAGCATACAATGGTATTATAATATTGGTAAATGATTCTGTATCCTGTACGATTCCATTTCACCTAGACAAATGTGAGGCAATCATTTTTGGCATATTATTACAATTGTTCACAAATGTAACACTTATAAGTTTGTTTTAAACAATTTTAATGATATAGACGGACATTAAACTTGGATAATGTTATCTTTTAAATTAATTTACTGAGTATATAATATAATATACATATTTAATTACATATCAATTGGTTACACAGTAGGTGATTAGTGATTATAGTTAAGCATTAATCACTTTACCTAATTGCATCAAGGAACTAACAATGAATGTCAATTTAGAGCGGCATATGGCTTGCTGTCACATAATTAACTTACATCAAATAGATTTCATGCATGCCTATGTAGGTCAGACACTGCACACTGCTACATAAGTACATAGCTGCTATATTAAAATTCTGAAATGCCTTAATAAAGTTAAGAGAGCTAGTTGCCTTTCCATATCTACTTTTTTCACAGATAGTTGCATAAGTCATGTGTTGCACTCGATTATTGTAAAATGTAATTTTGTGGAATGTCAGTTGCAACAAATTTTCAGCTCTGTATAAGATACGCAGCGCCGCGTCTGGACCGAGGACAAGGTTTACTCTAGGGGTGTAGGTAATGGATGTTCAATCACAAAGCTGGAGTAGGAGTGGCCGCGGCCGACCGCCTGCGGACACAGGGCGGCTCCGCACTCACGGGATATCGGACCCCATCGCTGATAAAGCCATTATAAATAGAGCTTTTAAAACTAATGCCAATATATGTTTAATGCGTGTATGTGATGAGTAATGACCTTGTGCTCCCGACTTCGGGATGGAATCGAAAGTCGTTTCATGTTTATAAATCAGTACTCGTGACGTCATTGTGACCGAATTATCCGCACAAAACCACAAATCCGAAAGGACAATTCGATACGCCTGTGCAGGCGATCACTCGCCACGCTGATATTGATCGTAATCAAGATAAAAATTTCATTTATGACGAAACTTTCACTAAATATACGAAGGGAATCTACGTACATTCGACAAGTGAACACCCAGTTCGCAACACAGTGTGACGTGATTATTGTAATTTGTAAATAACATACCTCGATAAAGCACATTCACTAAAGAAAGCACTTGTCACTGTGTCTCTTTTAACGGAATACCACTTTTATTTATGTACTTACTTTAAAGCGAATGAATAAAAACATCGGCGCAGTCAGCGCTGTGTAGGGTTTGGTTTATTCGACGCTTCACAGTTCACAAACAGTGCTTCCCACTACATCGATCTCGCGGAAGTCGCTCACAGTCCGTGGCGAATGGAATGGAACGAAACGAGTGGAGCTCGCAGCAGTAGCTTATTCGTTCTCGCGCAGTGACGTCATCACAAATAGTGTTGTGAGCGCTTTATTTAAAACGTAATAACGTTGTAGCAGCACTGATAACGTTATTTTATTTTAGATTAACGATCGCATGAATGAGAATATTAACCAGAATCATATGGCGCGTTTTCGAGAAATAACTCAAATATTCTTATATAATTTTTCGTTTAGAAGAAAATATAGTGAAGTCTTTTTTTTATAATAAATGCCTGTTCTAAATGCACAGTAACTAGACATGATAGTGTACTCAATGATTTATTATGTTACTGTACTGTTATAACATTTAAATAAAGTAAATTACTTAGGTACGCTATTTGATACAAGATGGCGCTACATTACTTAATATTAACTATAAATGTTATCAGTAATATTTTATCATCATGATAAATCACCGTAATCAGAAACAAAATACTATCCCAATTTTATGATTTCTTTATCAATAGTAAAAACAATTTGATGGATTTATTATTAGGTAGGTATAGCTGCATTTATGTAAGAACAGACGAATGGCAAAATATAGGTATTATTAAAATACAAAATTTACACGTTATATACATTACTACAAATTTATAATGAATTAATAATGATGCAAAGTATGAAGATGTCATAATTAATTGATATTCTTCGGCAGTCCTTGGTTTTAATAATTTTCTACAACTAAGCAAACGATATCCGGAATTAACGCGTCTCGAGAGGAAATTAAGAAAATTAAAAGATTACATATAATACGGCCATAGAATTTTAACATTCGAATATCATAACTTGATCACCTTCGTGTGTTACAAGAAAGCCGAGGATTGCCGAAGCGCATAATTTAAATCTTAGCGCTGTACGTTCATGTCTAACAGCATTCCATGATCGTAGATAAACAGCTGACCTGTCACTGGCGCGGCCATTCTTCGATTTCTCACGTCCCAACTCTAAACAAGGGCCAATAAGCCCTTTGTTCTATGATCCATAGGCGGGTGATCGGCTAGTAACAGTTCATCGCAGTACAGTGCACGTAAGCCGTGAAATTGAATTACTTAGCAACGTCGCACGTCGGAGTGCAATCAAGTCACTTGTGTGTCACATTTAATCGATTTTATAACCGAACCGCTATTGTGCACCCAATATGTATCACACCCGTGACAGTACACAAGAATGTTCTGTGATCACTATTGATCACACTTTCATTTTATGCATGCCGGCATTATTGTCGATTCGTAGGCCATTCTCTGCGTCTTTCGGCCGTGGCGCTTACCATCAGGCGAGCGCCTTGCTCGTCTCGTCATTCAAGAAATAAAAAAAGAAGGTATAACCCCCACAGTCACCCTAAGGTGAGTCCTCAGGAGAAACCTGTTCCTATTGTTCTGCTTGATGAGATGGGTAAACTGTCCGTCTGTCGTACACGCTCGCCTCTTCGAGCATCTTCCGAGCAAGCATCAAGGAAACACTGTGTATTTTCTTATGTCAATTTTGTGAATAATATTACGATTTAGCAAGAAAACAAGCCATATTCAATTTATATTAAGAAAATATATAGCCTATAACCATCGCACAATAAAGACTCGTTAGACAAATCATTTCCCTTCTTGCTTCGCTGTAGTCAGGTAAAAACTACCACGAACCATCTTCAAAATACAGTTTCGTGACTTATGTTTTAAAGAACCATCAACCAAATGTCTCTCTCGTACCAATAATTTTCGAACAACCAAGACTCTTACTAAAAACGGGCCGAGATAAACAAACAAAGCGGTAAAGCTAACCAAAAAACACATTCACCGCAACGTCAGATCCCTCGATGATGACAATGTCTCCATAAAGAGATCGTTCACACGTATATAGTCTGTTACGTAAAGAAAATAAAAGGGGGGAGATAGTCGGGATGCTATTTATTGATTGCGGAACACCAACAGCATCCGACACTTCACGCGCGCAATTTTATGCAACCGTTTTACTCACTAGTCACTGGGTTAAGGAAGAATAAACACCCAGTATGAACATTACTTTATTCAGGCTTCAACAAGTTTAAAAATAGAACAACGCCAAATGGTCTACTGTATTATATAATGCAGTACAGAACTGGTGTACCCTAAAAGGCATGATAAATATTCTCATTGTGTCACACAAAGATTTTATCAAAATGAAATCATTTGGGAATGAAGTCCCCGTCCCCGGTGAGCCCGGCGCGCCGGTGCTGTGGCATTGCCAATAAAACAGGGGCATTCGTTCTGTATTAACTGAGGGGGGCGTCGTGCCATTAAATAGGTACTACAAACTCGACCGCCGCTCTCCATTCCCGATGTTAATTAGCGCATTTAAAGTAAGAATTAACTTTTCGCAATCGGTTTACTTAAACAAATGTACCTACCTCGAAATACAAGGAAAAACGTGTTCCACAAACTAAATTATGTTTTTGTGGCTTTTCTGATTTGCGGAGTTTTTAAAATACACACAGTAAACAGTCCTGACGTGAACTCAATGTAGCCGCTATAGAGACAGCTCTGTTCAGGGCCGACTCTGTAGAATAAGACAACAAAGTATGCCAAGTGAGGGTGGATTGTTCCCCTCTGTGTACATAGTGTCACTGAGTATAAATTAACAATTGCTCACAGATTTGTTAGCGTTTGCATTCAGAAGGTGCGGTTTCAGGGAACGAACGCTTTCCAGCAAATTGCAATTACGTAAGAAGCTGTAATTATATTGTTTAATTGCTCATATCCTGCAGATGCTTAAATAAACCAATATGTACTCACAATAGTTGTGATGACTAATGCAGACGAAATATTTTTCCATTATACCTCACCAAAATAAGTCCTTGGTACGGAATTCTGCGACTTACGCGAGTTCGACATTTATATAATTATAATTCAAAACTCTTTTTAGGTCATAAAATTTTACTGACCAATGCTTTCATTAGCTTGTGTCTAAACGTAAATACATATGAGCCATTAGAGACGTGTGAACTAACCAAAAGGCATTTATTTATACATTGATAGAAGATAAATTGTGCTGCTCTGTGCTGTGCTGTTATACTTGTAACAAAAGGCTTTAGAGTAAGTTTTGAAAAGAGCAACATTAGCGTTTCTTGCCCCTTCTTCCTAATAAAACTGCCTGTTACACTGGCGGAAATATAAAAAATTACGAAAGTCGAATAATGTTTATTATTATAGGACTTCATAAATAATTTATTTTTTATCGAATGTGTGTAATACTCGTACGTAGCCGACCACTTTCAGCGTTTTACTTACATTGCGTAGGTAGTCGTAACGCAAAGCGACTTGCAGAATCAGTTCTTATTTGCACATGTAAATCAAATCGCTCAAGTGGGCTTAATGAAAATAAATAATAACATACTCAAATGAATATAACGTACTCGTCTTCGACGGGCGTGTATGGGAACGCGGTTTCCTGCACCCGCGGCGGGGGGCTGCTCTCCGGCTCCTCTTGTAGGGGGCTCTCGTAGATCAGGGTCTCGACCATAGACCCCTTTGAACTCCCAAATGACACCCTGTGTAAACAAAATGTGCGTAAGTTTTTGATCAAACATATAAAACATTTCAGAAATCAATTCATATTTCATTCCAGTTTCTACATGGTAGAGCCACGCTGTAGACAGTTTTGTCTAAAGTACACAGGGACCGGCCTAACCGGGTTGTTACCACTGTCTCACAGAAAATCGATGTAAAGTGGCAGCTTGCTGTTGCGTTTCGTTTGTGATTGATGATTTCGATGGTGAATGATTTCTTACGTTTACGCGAATGTTCACATTAAAATAAAACTAATTGAAACGGATTTGATCGCGGTTTTTTATTTTAATTTTGGTCCCGACGCGACGTTTCGAAAGATTTTCAGCCTTCGTGGTCACGGGATGGACTCAATACTATTTTATATTATATAGCAAATGATCAAGTGGATCATCTAATGGAACACAGCAGCAAGCCGCTACTTTACATCGGTTTTCTGTGACAGCCCGCTCGCAGTACAGCGTTGCTTTACCACTTGGAAATAATTTAAAATCTAAGGTTGTAAGCTACTCTAATCTTACCGATTTTGAATCGGTGCTATTGTATTTTCATTATTATATAATAGTCAATAATGAATATATTGATAGCACCGACTCAAAATTGGTTACATTAGATATAAAATAGGTTAGATTTTTATAGAATTTTATTTGGTGCACTTAATTTTTTAAGTCGTTTCTGTTTTTGTTAAATGATGATGCTGATGTTAATTAAACTATTTCACGAGTTTCTCCCGAAAATTCCCCATCGGAATATATTAGTGGTGGTGGTAGTGACATGTTATTAGGTCCTCGTTTTCCGAGATGGATGGTAACGCGGATGGTTGGCCTCGATACTGCCATTGACGCCAAGGGCGTCCTTCGGTGCGCGGGAAGTTCTGACCCCTCCCCCTCCCCTACTAATCGAGATTAGTAGACGGGCCGCAAGCGCACTGCGCAGATTACCATTTTTTTTTCGACTAGCCCTGTATTATATACGTCCCACTGCCGGGCATGGGCCTCCTCTACTGAATAAGAGGGATTAGGCCTTTAAAAAGCAGCGATAGCTCAGCGGGGAGTGGTATGGGCTGTCGATACGAAAGTCGCATGTTCGAAACCAGCCCCAAGAGTATACACCACTGACTTTTCTAAGTTAGGTACGTGTATATTTTCGAAACCAGCCCCAAGAGCATACACCACTGACTTTTCTAAGTTAGGTACGTGTATATTGATTGTAAATTATCGCTTGCTTTAACGGTGAAGAAACATCGTGAGGTAACCTGCAAACCTGAGAACTCGATAAGATTTTTCAAGGTATGTCAAGTCTGCCAACCCGCATTAGGCCAGCGTGGTGGACTAAGGCCTAATCCCTCTTATTCAGATTACCAATAGAAGCCATTTTTCTTTGCGAAAACCTTGGGCCGGGAGTTGTCCTTTATGCGAAGAAGGGGCTTGCCACCCCTCCTTACACAGTGCAAAAATCATTTATTTGTTCCCTTCTGTGGACTTTATATTTATCACAACATAATTAAGATACGCTTTTAAGATAACCAATCTGTATTCTCAAAGGTGTAGGTAAAAGTTAAATATTAGGTACCTAATTACACCCACAATATCGATCACGTACTCTCACCGTTCGTCGAACTTATTTACGCCCCATGATGTGATAATACCATCAAAAATTACGAATACTTTGAGGTTATGACACAATTGATAAACTGATTTTATTGTGTAAAATTTTGTAGTAATCTTAATGTGAGAGGTTACGATATTGGCTTTACTAATTGGCAAATTAAGAGATACATAATATTACTAATAAGTGTTGGAACGCAGCACGCAGATAAATCTGTAATCCGATTATACTTTTGTTTTATCCGTTTATTTAGATTACAAATGGAAATTCAATTACCTTTATTTTATTTGTAGTTATTCACGTAAATAATAAGAGCTATTTAAAGTCCGAAAAGACTTTCCATCATTAGCGTGGGATAAAAAAACCTGTGTTATCGAAACGCTTTTATGTATTTTATTTTATTTTCAGTCCGTCAAACATGTCAAATTTTTGACAGTATTCATTAATTTATTAAATTTTGGAAACCTTATAAAACACTTAGAAGCATTCATATAAATAACCGATAATATACTCGCTGTATCAGAACAAAATTTATTTACCATTTAATTTATATAATATTACATTCATACTTACTTCCCTTAAAAGGTAAGATCATATTATTGTATTTCTGGAATAGCCTGCATTTGAGAAGCTTCAAAGTCTTTACTTCAAAGATATAAAAATTAAAAATATGCTTTCATTAGAAAGTAATTGAACATTTTGATCGTCCTACGTATTTTTTAATATAGCTATATTGAATGACGAATATAAGTCTGAGTTGAAAAGATGTCTACGTTTTGATCTTTATTTTTAGTTATCGCTATTTTAATATTCGACATTGGTGAAATTATCGAAAATGATGGGGCCCTAAAATGAAAATAGTATAGAAGAGAAATAGCCTCATGGTAAGCGCCACCGCCTACTCATAAACAGATCCTTAAATAACAAAGTACTTGAGCGGTAAAAGTAACGAGAGATTGTGTACCCGTATACCACATAAATATTCGTTAGTAAAATAATCAGACTCCTTAGTATCGCATCTTTAAATTACTCGTTACTTGTGATACAATCGAGCACTATAATGAAGCATCGCATCAAGTCGCGTCGCGTACATAATTACGGTACGACTTAAAAAAAATGTACATATTCCGAACTTTTCTTAAGAAAATTGGTCGTTTGGATAAAACTTTAAGTAATTAGCATAAGAATCTTAAGGAAACTTATGCATCTCTTGAATATAAATGAATTTATGCACAAATTAACATTTATTATCTATGCGACAAATGCGAATAACAAAATAAATCTGTAACATTTCGGTACTTCGAGTCAGGCGATATACAGCATTTAAGGTAACGTATACATACTGTTCGCTACCTACAGCTAAACGAAGTATTGCATTGCATTGGATTGTGCTCGTAACTCAGTCTTGAGATGCTCAAAAATTTCACTACCTCCTTTAATACCCTCTAAACCAAAACAAAACAGTGCTTACATACTGCTGATTAGAGACAGAAATAGACAGTAGTGATACCAACCCAGACGGCGTCTCTCATATTTAATTAAAAGTTCTTCTATATTTTATAAAAAGAATATTTCCTCCTTCCGTTTAATAGTCTTTGGAATATATGAGGCTTATGATTCGGTAATTATGATTATTCAAATGTAAATAACATTTTACGTTTCCAGAAATTAATTTCGTTTACCATTTTATAGAGATATTCTAAGAATTAATATTTTTTACCAAATTAATCGACGATATTATTTTTTATTTTACTTCAGCAATTCTACGTAACAAGTATTGATGTACATTGTTATATAAATTACGCGAATATAGTATCAATGTTCTCACTTACGATATAAAACCAATCTAAAACTAATTATCGCCATTGTATTCTACGAATGAGAGGAGTCCTTTAGTCCATCACGCTGGCTCATGTGGCTTTCACCGTTAGAGCAAAACTAATCAAAATCAGAGGTGCATTCTCTCGGGGTTGGTTTCAAACCTGCGACTTTTGTCTGGACAGTCATCCCCACGGAACTAAGTACATTATAAACTAAGGCCGAAATCTATACACCCGACTTAAGTCGGCAAGAAAGTGACTGCGTAGTAAACTGCAATATGAACTCACCAAAATCAACTTTCTAAAGTCAATGTAAGAATCTCAGCGAAGAAACGAGAGTAATTTTTTCCATTAATTTAAAAAATACAAATACTTATTTTTGAATCTGATGTCATTGTGAGTTCAATTCACGAGCTGATCGAATCACCGTATTGTTAGTTCAAACTTAGCGAATCCATTATCGTGCAAAACGACTCGACTTAGGTCAGTTTGTTTTATAGATCTCAGCCTAAGTCCAGTTTTAGTTCATAGTCAATTTGCAATGTCGTGTGTATGTGTCAATCTACAGTGATTTCATGTCAAAATAAAACTTATAGCTTCTTGCACAACAATGCTTAAACATATTTTAAAAAAATTAAAGAACGTTAATTCGTTTGAAATTAATAAACATGGTTATTGGTTAAATACAATAAAGGGTCGTCGTATAAGTCGGCTTAAGTTAAGTCCTGTCATTTTAGTTTGCTAAAATATTATCCATTTGACAGCAGTTGTTAGTAGTTAGTTATGTTAAGTTAATTTCATTGCAACGGAATGTATACTTTTGTTTATTTTTACATTTACTTCGTCGTCCATATTACAACAAAACAACAGTTTAATATTACAAATTAGATAAATACTTTCTAATATAAATACTAGTGATATATATTATAATACGGCGACTTGCTCACGTAAACTTTTACACTTAATACAGTTCCGGAACCGTATCTGGTAAGAAACTACTTAGCATTCTTGGTTATGTCCGCCCTACTTTACTATAACTGACAAGTTCCTAGCATTCCTATAGCGCTGTATCTTACGTAACGTTATATAACATGGCTAATTCGTTTTGCTGGACAGTACAGTCCGAATGTCATGCCTCAGCTTAAAAGTTGGCTGCTTTTCAACCGGCCTCTATCGCATCCTATAAGTCGTGTCAATCAGAACTGGATATTCTGTTCATATTTTGCTTTTGACTTTTAGTATTTCATTCGGATTTAATTTTAATTGCTTTTAAATGACGTTGATTCTTAATAATTACATTATATACATTGAATTTATCGTATGTGTAAGTATAGGCAGTAATCATACTTATGCATTAAAACTTACAGGTACTCAAAGTATGAAATAAATAGTATCTAAAAATAATTCTTTTATACAAGACGTATAAAGGGAATCAGAAGCTGCGAAGATAAAAAAGAATTCTACCGTTTCAACCTTTGCCCGAAAATAAATAACCAATTTACTTGTGTTAAAGTTAATTGAATCAATTTTACATACAGATTAATTGGCTGGACTGGTTCTAAATTATAATTTGAATTCAATTGTTTTATCTAAGGAATAACAATGGCGAAAGAGGTGGCGGTGGCCAAGTTCGATCCCAACACGGAAGCGTTTCAAATGCGAGCGCAGTGGAAGAAAGTGGATATCTGCAGGAAACTGTGGTTCGACAGATGGAGTTGGCTTCTAGACGAGAGAAAGTAATTTTAAATAGTATTTATACATAGCTTTAATTTAATTCCAAGGGCCCGCGTTAGTTGTAAATACAAAAATTCTGATTTCATTTATTTTGCTTGGGTACTTGCCTACCGTTCCAGTTATCGTTTTATTAGTAGCCTTATCTAAAAAACTCGAGACATTGTAGAAGCATGAACACGAAAATGTCACTGAATTAATTTCCTTCTATCTAGTTGCAGTCACGCAACTCATAATGTCTTTTACCTTAAACTTACTTTTAATATCTGCATACTGACCTTACGCGCGAAAGAAAACCAAGGTATTAAGAGTGGGCTGGCGCATTTATCTCAATTGACTCAATTGGAAAAAACTAGATTTTCGTCTTGCTTTACGTAACGTACTTTTCAAGGAGGTGGGGGTTATTGAATTAGGTCAATTGTGTGCTCCTGCTTTAATGTCAACAATCTATGCTATTTTCTTTTTTAACCGAGTGACGTTACGACTTGTAGGTCTAGTACAAGTTACAAATACGTTCACAGTTTCGAATTGGTATAAAATTACAATTGACGAAGTGTCAAACTAGTAATGGACAGGGAGCCCTCGGGTAGCTGATCCACTTGACTACTATCAAGCTCATTTTCCGTGAGTAGCTTCGTTTCGATGAGACGACCAACTATTCCCTATTCGAAAATTCTCTATTGTGGTAGCTAACAGAGGTAGCAAGGATAGAATATTTCGATTTGATGATACTCAAAAAATTATTATTTTATTTGTAGGACAATATGACAGTTAAATTATATAAATATTAACTACGCAAAAACAAAAAAATCAGCTGGTTAGTAATCATACCTATTGGAAGGAGAGGCTTCTAATAGGTATCGATAACGAGGTCATAAGAATGTCATGTCATTGTCCTACAAATAAAATAATAATTTTTTGATTATCATCAAATCGAAATATTCTATCCTTGCTACCTCTGTTAGCTACCACAGAAGCTAAGTTAGCGAACGCTAGTTGGTCGTCTCATCGAAACGAAGCTACTCACGGAAAATGAGCTTGATAGTAGTCAAGTGGATCAGCTACCCGAGGGCTCCCTGTCCATAATTCTAACCGTAAAAAAGGAAAGAATTGCTCGACAACTAATTTCGTATTCGAATAACTTGATATAAAATTAATCATACTAGCAATTTTGATTAATCATAGTTCTCACTAGTGGCTACTGCATACTCGATGTATAGAGAGCAAACGCAAACTGTCATCGTTTTCGAAAACTATTAAACTTGTACTGGGCCGACAGGTGGCGTACCATAAACAGCAACACCACTCAGTAATTTTGATAACAACATTGATTACATGGATACAGCGGTATCTCAGTATGGGACATAACAAGATGTCAAGTCTCATAATAATACTGTCATATTATTGAGTGTATTACTCGAATAAAACATCACATTTATAACATTCATTCTAACCTTCAAGTTTTCATGAGAAAATTTCTAGAATTCTATCGATGTTAGAAAGTGTTCGCATGATAGGATCTGTCACTCGATATTAATTCCTATCCGCTTGAATAACTTGCCACACCTACTCGAGTTGTAGGGAATATGTTGCTGATAGATACCGTATAAATATTATGTTGCTGATTCTGACTTGAAACACTTCGTTTATAGGTTCCCACACTTCTTCTACGGTTCAATGAGTGGCTGTCACAACTGCTTAGACTACATGATATTAATCGATAGAAATGCACCTGAATACAGGACCTTGTGTCTGCACTGATCAATAAATTATATATGTATTAATATCTACTGTTACTTATACTATTGTGGTACACGTTACTTTGAATTCCAGAAGGTTGCATGTCAATTGTTGGTACTAGATTAGCGAGTGACTATAGTTTCGCTGCCTAACCACGCGCCGCATCAAAGCGAGAACATTCGCTACGGAAATTAAATTAATCGTGAGCTCTAAAGTTTCATGCGAGACCAATGTCAAACACGATCGTTCCTAGTTCACGAACGATTTAACCGCGAAAATCGCCATACAAAATTTGTGTAGACATTACGTAATCTTACGCCCTGTGAGAAGAATATTGAGCTATCTGGAAATTGTTTGTTACTGGGGGGACAGTTTGTGATTTTGTTTCTATCAACATCGACCTCAACATTGTCAATAATATTAATTTTAAGATTAAGCGTTTCAACTCAATACGGATAACCTTGTATTAATGTACTTATGAGTTCAAAGCGGACAATTTTCTCCTGTTGAACAGAGTAATCGGTGATATATGGAGCATAACGGCTCGTATCATTGTCTCGGTACAAGACTGGTGGCCGGTGCTACCCACATCCCGTGTATTTACCTCTGACATTGGCAGTAATGCTCGGTTGTCTGGATGTTATCAAGCGCATATTATTGTTTAGCCTTGGGCCAGTAAATTATGCGACTATTTCAGGCAGACATTAGCCGAGGTGGATGCCATTCGTGCGGAAGCCGCCGCTGATCTCCCCCAAGTTGAAAGTAAGTTGGAAACCGCTAAGTCAATGAAACCAGTGCCTGTCACGTCGACAGGAGACATAGGATGGCTATCAACCAAGTGAGTGTCGATATGCAATATGAATCGAAGTAAACCATAATTCATATTTTATATTTTCCCCGTAATCCAGCATCTAAAAGACTGTCAGATAAAATGGTTATGCCAGGAAAATAAATTACCATTTCCACGTCTCGTCATGTCATCACGTTGACCCTAACTGCCAATGACAAGTCACGTTTACACAAACGTGTTGCGTATAATTTTTTTGTATATTATTTTTAATAAATAATGTTTTATGATGTTCAATAATATTCCACGATTTATTAAAGAAAAGGCAAAGGCTGTGAGAATTGCAACGCTATTCAAAACTGTCTTAGAATCGCGTGAGAGTGTCGTTGCAATTTCACTGAAAAGGATCCTTGGAGAAATAAGCGTCGCAGTGGCGTTCCAATGTGTCTTATAAAAGGAAATATGGAGCATGTTTTAAGAGGCACAACATTGCATGGCTACCTTTATAAGCACGTCCTGGTTTGACGCTCCATTTCTCCTGAGACGGGAGAACTCGCGAGGGCTACTACAAGTCCTATATATAGGGATAAAAAATTACCATACAGTATTAGGGTTTCTAGTTTCCAAACACGATATATAGTATTACATAAAGATCTTCATCAAAACGTGATAAAAATAGCTAAACATACAAAATATCACGTTTTCTAGGCCCGACTGTCAGCTGGAAATTTACACATCCTGGCTGTCAAAGATCCCGGTCAGGCTTCCTGACGCTTGGGATGACAAGAACTACATGGGACCGGCGACTAATTGTATAGAATAAACAAATTAAACGTATTATTTAATTTTTTGAAAATATACATAGACACATCATCAATATTGCGTAATTGTTTTATTTATAGGTATGTATATGTAATGATATTGATTGTAAGAATCATTTATAATTATTTTTCAATCAATTTCATATTAGTTTAGTAACTATTACATGGCTCCCCAGTCGTACATTAACCCAAATAAACCCATGCAACTTAATTGGAAAAACAATGCATTATCCATACATTTACGGCACCGCATAAAACCTCGTCAACAATGATTACTTATTTACCAATTGGCACCAACACATAATTGATTGAACTATTACTAAAGACTATAACAGCTATATATCAATTGTTTTGTTACATTCCCGTGAGGTCAACTTCTGAGGTTTATTGATTACATTTTACCGCTTTTATGCTGTGTGTGAAGAATTTAAATCGCTTAACATTATGATAAACCATTTACGACTATAAACATTTATCGGAATTAATATAAGTTTTATGAACCACACTTGTTGATGTATTCTGTTTTACTTTAAAGCTGAAAACTCCAACACTACATTTGTTTTAGCAAAATTTTTGATTACCGTTTAATAAAATATCGAAACAGTGTAGTTACATAATTAAATAAACGTCAAGATAAATCTATTAATCGAATGCATGTTGCGAGTTAAAGACGTAAGGATTTATGTGTGGGCTCTAATAAATCAGTAGTACAGTAGGCGATACCATAAAAATATATTTAGACGTCAGACGAGTCTTGAGTGGTAGAGCCACACTGTAGATAGTCTTGTCTACAGCATGAATGGGCTGGCTCGACCGGGTCGTTACCACTGTCTCATAGAAAACCGACGTAAAGTAGCGGCTTGCTGCTGCGTTTCGTACGGTGAGTGCAATATCCGGAAGCCCAAATCCCCTCCCCTTCCCAATCCCTAATCATCCCTTTCCTTTAAGGTCGGCAACGCGCCCATGATTCTTCTGGTGGTGGGCGTACATGGGCGGTGGAGATCACTTACCATCAGGTGACCCACTTGCTGATTGCTGGCCTATGCTACAAAAAAAAGACGAGCAAGATCACTTACCTTTTGAGCGTAGTGTGCTTGGTGCCATTGCTTAGCAGCTTATGCTTGGGCTTGTCGTGGGCGCCAGTAGGCGTCGACGAAGATATCGTTAGATCACTGGCGAACGAGCTCGTCGACGACTCTTTGGAAATGTTCGTCCTGTTCCGCCTGGCGGCTGACTCGGGACTGCCGGGACTTCCGCTCAGCTCCAATGCGAGCCGGCCTTTCCCGGGACCTGGCGGTGGCTTCTCTTCCACCGGCACCATGTACGATAGCATGGCTACCTACACTCTTCTCTCCGCTGACATTACAGACCACCAAACTAAGTGACGATGTCCATTTTAAAACACAAATTTCTAATCCTTTTTTTCATAAACTTCTCTCTTGGCAGCTGAGACCTGTAATATAAACATAATTAGTTTCTAAGATGATAGATCGCGCACTTTCACACAACAATAATAAATTGTTTGATTCAGCAAGGCGAACGCATTAAACTAATGACATGTATAACACTCAAACAAATTTGTTTTTTCTATCGTAAGAAAGCATATCCGCAATTTTGTATCGCCGTCATAGCCTTGGCAGAACATACTTTCACGTAAATAAATACTTACAAACGATTTGCGATAACCCAAGTGTCGGACGTACACGGGGACTGGGAGAGGAAACTGAGCGATCAAATATTTTCTCGTGATCTCCGAGATTCAAAACATATTTTGTCTTTGATAGAAAAGTAATTTTCAGACTAATATAAAATTTGTCACCTTGAGATGAGTAATTGATTAAAATGATGAACTAAATCATATTTTTAAATACAAAGGCTATTTTTTATATAAATTCTTGACTAAATGACTAATCTCGTTCTGTCACAATTACGATAAGTACTTATCAACCACATATTTTTATCGCACGCAAGGTGATTAAAATAAATGTGCTTCTTGGACACGCCCTTGATCTTGAATGAGCAAGGAATGCGTGATTGTTGAAAACTACGCGACCTTCGTTACATTTCACCTATTTATAAAATTGGTATCAAAAAATAAAGCTATTCACATTTCCTAAGATATTTCGAATCCTCGTTATTTTAAACGCGTATGAGATGATGATTAAAGAATAAATGGTCTAAAATTAGCCTCACTTACTTTTCCTCCAGAATTAGCATTTGTTTATTTGGCAACACAAAATTTCTCATTCTGAATCACAAAAAATAATATAATTGCCGCCAACTAAAGAATAAATATTATCTTTTTTCAAAGCAAAGCTATATATAGTATCATTTTGTATAGAAAAAATATTCTAGGTTCGAATTCTTAAAGATCATATTTTTGAATGAATTTAGTCTTTAAAACTTTTTACAGCATTTAATGAATATATATGAAACACATTGTCGATAGAACACGAGCTTATAGCTCGAACTCTCTTTTAACTTTCTTTCTTTATTCCTACTCGTATTTAATGTTACACGTCGCGTCGGCTCCCACACAGCGGAGAACGGACAATACCGTAAGGACAGGCTTTGCTCAATAACTATATCGGCTTATGGGGCCACTTTGGTCCAAACCAACAAAAGCGTTATAATCCGCTGTCAACAAGTTAAGTATTTTTATCATCATTTTGGCGTATAGCTGTATCAAACACTCTTTAAATTCGTACTGACGCGGGCGGATAGTTTGTGCGTGGCCACAGTTACTCTCTAAGACAAGGTAGCCTAAAATGACGGTGCGTTAAAAGCAAGTCATTGTTCGTGATGTTTTAATTTAATCACTACAATATGCAGTCGTCGTGCACCACTGAACTCACATCGCTTGTTCCACATCTTGCCTTTGCCAAGGTCAAAAGTAATTACGTGCATGATTTTATACAATTATCTAAATATAGGCAGACGATTCGTACGGAGGCGCCTAGTTTTTGTGAACATTACATCTAATAGGTACCGCCCGGTGTGTCTTTCGGCTTTACCAATAAAGCATGACAATCACTGAAATTAATTCAACTAACACGTAATGTGAACATTGATTTGAAGAAAAACCTAATTACTTTGAAAAGCATGCTGCCTTATTAGTTGAGATCTATCAGGGTCTTCAATAAATTTCTATTGAAGTTCAAAACCTATATAGTTTTAATGGAACATTCATTGCAAAACACAACATACTCAATTAACAACTAAAACGCGTATATATAAAACCGCATAGATATAATTACGGCAATATTTTTGTTATGGATAATGTTGCCAACAGCAGTGCCCACTATCGCGCTTTAAAGAGTATAAAAACACCAAGGTAGAATTCCTAGGTGCCCTGCCAGATATATTTGTGAATCAAACGGTCGTAGTGAGTAGTGATTGTGTCAATTTTCTCCGCCGTGTCTCCGGCTCGCCCTGGCCCCGTGCCGGCCCCGGCTCGGCGCATTAATGGCTCGTTAACGAGGACCCTGGCCTTCGCAACACTTTAGTAAAACAATGACGTCAGTCACCAACCCCCTTGTATTTGGTGTTCATTTTTATTTTCACCAGTTCATACTGTTTTCCCGTGCTGGTGTGTGAGTATTCGTTTTAAATTAAGTTGATACATTAGTCTAATTTTAATTTGTCAATTGTCATCATTGATATAATTTAATAGTTCCTGAGTGTTAAACTGATTGGTAAAGGTAATAAAGGATAGAAGTTTTGCATATTAATTGCATTTATATGGAGGTAAATCAAAATATCAATAATAATTTAAATCCTTTTACCTTTTAGTGATAATAGACTGAATTGTTAAAGTAGGTTTGTCAAATGACAATATCATTATCTAACATACCTTTATAGTAATCATTTACTAAAACATTATTAGCATATATCCCAACGTATTCATTTGTCTTTGAGGATTTCAATTCGCAAAAATCACATTATGGACCGCAAAATAAGCATGGCAAACCATAGGTTGTAGTTAGTAGTTGTACGAGTATCTCTGCCTATTCCTTCGGAAATACAAATGTCAGCTTATAATTAATGATATGCTCATATATTATTGCAATCTCTGTAGCGCATTGGGCGAGTAGTGGGGTAGGCTGCGAAGCGAGACAAATGTCTGTGTGATCCACATATATTAATTTTAGGTCACGGTGTTGTGGGACTGCATTTTTTTCTTAGATCTTGATACCCACGACACAAGTTAACCTAGTGTATGGTTAGGACTATATGGTACCGTTTGCTGTATTTATTGTTTATTTATTTATTTCTAATAAAAATCCAAATATTTGAGTGGTTTATAGATAATTAACGTTAAATTAACGCGCTATGAATCAAGCCCTTATTCAATAAAAAACCGTAGCAGTGTGTTTAAAATAAGACTGACCGATTTTCACTGATGGACAGCTTCATCTAAAATAAATAGCCGACATGATTTATTTATATTTCTATCTCGTATTCAGATGGATTATTTGGAACAAATTATAATAACGAGGTAAATGTTCGGAATTTCGAGAGTGGGTAATTTATGAAATAATGGGATAAGCTTTTATCAAACAAAACTCTATGAACGCGCTGCCGCTTTACTAAAAAATACGTAAACAAAATTGATTTATATTCTTTCGGTTGGACATGAAAACAAATAAAAGTGCAACGTGATTGTCATGATAATAAAATATCAATTATTATTCATTTTATTCTTTCTTCCTATGTAAGATTGGGCGTTTTAATATTAAATAATAATAAAAAATAATTTACAAATTGGCACCATACATTCCCAAAAACAATCGCACTAATTCTCGTCAAACTATGTTGCAAAAAGTAGAGTTGCGTTATGTATTATTTGGCACTACAAACCTATTTCCTTCGCCTAGTTTATGACTAGGTGACGTCTATAAAACACACTTTATGACCTTGCCGTTGGTGCGTCCGCAGACAAATTGGCTAAAAATATCAATTGCTTTTAACGACGTTTCTGACGTTTTATCCATGATGTACAATCGTGAAATGTAGAGGCACGTGCTTCTAAAGGTTACGCCGCGCCGTTGCCGGCATGTTTCAATAACGGCATATAATTTATTATGCAATACATAAGTATAAAAATTCAACACTAATCTATTGCAATCACACGCGGCCACATTACGTATGGATGTAACTATATATGCTCGCTTTTTAAACAGCAAAATAATGGTTCGTATTTTTTGAATACCTACCATTTCGAGTTGCAACAGCGGTAAATTTATACAGAGCGCGTAAGTAAAGGCATTTGAACTCGGCATTCTACGAATCAACGACCATGTAGATGCAAAATGTGATTTTATTATCCGGATTTAGCGAAATAAGCCTGACGTTCGTCGTGTTGTTGATGACATCATGACATCAAGATCGGTGTGGGAATGACAGTATAATAACATTCCTCGGTGAGGGAAAGGTCAGTCACCCCGGGTGAACTCAACTTGACTATCGTTCATCTCCGCCTCAACGGATTGTAATCAGTGCAGACTAATTGGAAACATTCGCGATAATGTTCGCCTGCTTCGAAATTAGGTCAAGCACCAGCTATAGGTAGGTATTAACAATAAAAAAATACCACAAAAAGTGTACAATTAATATTTTTACGATTTTTTACATCGACCAGTCCATTATATAATAATATGTTAATGGATGATATTAAATTGGATCCTAATTAATCTCATTTGACACAATGGAGTTATTTATCTCAATTATTAAATATATAACGGTATTTAATTAAATAAGTTACGTACTCTGTTAACTTGTACACTTTTTGCGAATTTGTAAATAGAAAACGTAAAGTTAGCACACCTAAAAACGATAGAGTAGCGGTTCTGCCCGCCTCACCCGCTGTCGACGAGTTGACTGCGGGCTCAAAGTAACATAAGTGCCACTAGGGCATCCAAGAAGTGAATGCAAAAACTACACTTTTAAAAATGCAACCTGATTAAGTATTCTGCTCTCTCTGTGGAGACGAAAATATCCAATATTCATAACATTTTATAGGAAATGAAATGTTATCTTTAGTAGGTCGTGGACTATATAGTTTTATTCGTTGCAGGTGAGTGCGGGTTTCTTATAATCAATGTTTTATCCTAACACATCCGAGCTCCGGCCGAGCCGTGGCGGTACCATGTATTGTTATAACGGGTTAACTTGATTCGATTTTTGTTGATCGACTGAGGCGAAATAACAAAAGCTGTATGGGTTTTTTTAAACAATTCGATTGAATGTTTCTGCGGGCGGTGCGATATACGATTTAGCATTTGGTCAACTAGTCACGCTGTTTGAGCTACTAGGGACAAAATCTAAATATATAAAACTCAAAGGTGACTGACTGACATAGTGTTCTATCACCGCACAGCCCAAACCACTGGAGGGATCGGGCTGAAATTTGGCATGCAGGTAGATGTTATGACGTAGGCATCCGCTAAGGAAGGATTTTGATAAATTTTACCCCCAAGGGGATAAAATAGGGGATGAAAGTTTGTATGAAACTTTGTCAATTTTAAACGTTCACGCGGGCGGAGCCGCGAGCAATAGCTAGTATATACATAATTATGTTATATGCCTAGTGAGCGTGGCACCGGCTGACAGTTGGTGCCAGGCATAAGTCCCTGACAGTCCTCATTTCCCCCACGGCCCGGGTGAGGCACGGATGTATATGAATAGAGCAAAACACGACTGTGAACACGACTTATTTTTGCACGACCTCTCTATTCAAGATCAACGCGATGACCTATGAAGTTGGCGACAAGTTTTTATTAATATTTTTTATTGCTTAAACAGTTATAATGCCGGCTTTTTAGTAGTTTGTTATTGTTATAAACGTATAATGTGAAATATAGTATGTTTCCATGCTAACAGGAATGTGATGACTTAATGTAAATAAACTAAATTTGCCCGTTGCATCGTTTGCTCTCCTTTTGTCTTTCTATTCTAGCTATTATATACATACGCACCGACCCTAACTAACCAGCAGATTTTTTTTGTTTTTACTTAGTTCATATTTATATAATTTAACAGTCATATTGTCCTACAAATAAAATAATACATTTTTGGGACTCATCAAATCGAAATATTCTATCCTTGCTACGTCTGTTAGCTACCACAATAGAGAATTTTCGCATAGGGAATTGTTGGGCGTCTCATCGAAACGAAGCTACTCACGGAAAATTAGCTTGATAGTAATCAAGTGGAAAAATCGCTCAGGGATCCCTGACCATATAGATTATATTTACAAAAAATTGCACAAAATATTAGCACGTAATGTAATTTTATATGCGACGTTTATTTTATTATCTCTAATCTGTAGGTGTAATCCTAAGATCATATCCAAGCTCAAATCCTTAAAAAAGCAAAATATAAAATATCACAGCAATTATTATTCATACCTATATATCAATACCATTACCGAATTTCGCAGCGGATATACGCTGGCCAGACCAAATGAGGCAGTAAATGAACTCGGTTTTTATATATTTGCACATTAAATACATATGTACTTTAAATAAAAAAATAATAAATACACCCAACAGTCACATACATAGTCCTGACCCCACAGTAAGATACGAGTCTTGTATCGTGGGTATCAGGAACTACGAGAGACTTTCGGTCTAACAACACCCAGACCCTGAAACAAATATTTGTGGATCACACAAACATTTGTCTCGGTGCAGGGATCGAACCCGCGGCCTCACGTTCCACTGCCGGCTACTCGCCCGCTGCGCCACGGAGGCTGTCGTAAACTAAAATGGCAGTATCCAAAAAGTCAATTTTAAACAATGTTGACTTTTAAATTTATTTTCCCTTCAAGAAATGTTAGGCTCTAAAATTCGAATCCTAAAGCTTTTGAGCCTGAAATAATATTAAAATAAACCTAATTTAAATGAATTTTATAGCGGCTTTTTATTTTAATTTTGGTCCCGACATTTGGATAACTTTTCAGCCTTTGTGGTCACGAGGTGGACTGCCCATGAAGGCTGAAAAGCTTTCCAAATGTCGGGACCAAAATTCAAATAAAAAACCGCTATAAAATCCGTTTAAACTAATTTTATTTCAGTGTGTAACATTGTAAGAAACCTGAAATATAATAATAGTTAAAAATTCAAAATAATATTATATTTAGTTAGTGAACAAGGCTCAGAAATGAGTGAAGCTCAGAATTATTGCTAACGGCGGACAGTGGCGTGTTTGTTTTCAATACGGTTGTACAAAATATTCAACTTTGTTGCCTTAAGACAATGCTGCTTCAGTGACTGACCTATGGAAGGCAACGGGTGGATTTGCTCTATTTAAAATATATTTTTTTAATGGTAGAGCCACGTTGGACGTCCACCTACAAGGTGGTCAGACGACCTGATAAAGATCGCAGGAAGTCGCTGGATGCAGGCCGCTTCCAACAGGTCGGTCTGGAAATCTTTGGGAGAGGCCTATGTTCAGCAGTGGACGTCTTGTGGCTGATGATGATGAATGGTAGAGCCACGCTGCTAACACTTTTGGCCTTATTACCAAACGTAGTCTAATTCAAATTTCAAATAATTTAATCTGAAAATTGGATGATAAATATTACTTTTACATGTCAATATTTTTTTAAACTAGAATATATTTACGTCAGCCTTCTTGGCAAGCTATGAGAAGAAACGCCGAAACAAACTCATGGGTTATTATTGCCTCTTTTAATGGCCAGACATTGATTATACAGAAATTCCTGGATTGGCCGTTTAACGAAATAGCCATGAGTATTACCTGACATACATGGCACGGTGGCGATAACGTACCATCAGGTGACCCATTTGCTCGCTGCTTGCTTATAAAAAAAGCTCTCTTTGGGAATCGGCCACTGTAGCTTCCCCTTCTTTCATAAATCGAAATAACATTTGCTACTACTCCATGCTGATTCAAACAACATTTCCTCTGATTTTCGTCTCCAATAAAAGTTTTTCCACTCGCTCCTTAGAAATTAAAACTTAATATAAATATGAAGGTTTGAAAGTTTGTGAGATTTTTTATTTGCTTTAAAAATTATTCGATCAGGGTGATGGCCTGATGGTAAACCTGCTCATAAGTAGAAGCATCACCACCCAGAACTTTGTATTACAAAGCACTGCCCGGCACTGGACTGCGCTAGTCATCTCGAGACATAAGATGTTAAGTTCCATAATGCCCACTTCTCTTTTCACTGGATTTAAATCCTTTAAACGGAAATATAACAATGCTTACACACTGCTGCTTGGCGGCAGAATAGTCAAAGAGACAGTGCCAACCCAGGCGGCCTATCGCATACGAGGACAGGGTACCTGGCACCTTGAGTTTGTATGATTCATAATCAATCACTCCTCAGTGGTTGAACGATTTTGGGTGAAATTTGGCACACGGGTAGACCATAATTTGTATTAGGACATGGGTTACCTTGACATTACCACGCGCGCAGCCGCGAACAATTGTTAAATAATTTTACAAACCTCATCACTATTTTGTCAACGATTACACATTTGTTTTTTATGGACCGTCTTTTATTAGAGCCAGCCTTGGCAATAGTTTCACACCGTTGGTATTTTAATAATACCTAAAACCGAACAATAGTTATAAATAATGTGACATTACAAAGAAGTTCAACATAATATTTTGTTTGCTTTTAAACTTCAAGGCATTATGGAACCTATTCTAACCGCAATACCTACCGCGCCTTTTAAATAGGTATTTTTAACATTTATTTAGTAAATATACGTTAATTTATAGAAGATCTATGTAATATTTATTTGCAATGCTGCTTTAGCTTCAGGCGTAGATCCAGGAGGAGCAACGAGTGTATCTGACCCCCCGACGCGCTGCTTGATCTCTACATCACGTAAAAAAGAACATACTTTCTTTGGAACATATGTATTATATGCCTCGTAAAGGAAACTGCTCGCTCGATTATCATATTTAATAAATAAGCGAAATTTTGAAAACCGACGTAAAGTGACAGCATGTTGCATTCCGTACGAGTGCGAAGTCCAAAAATTCCTCCTAAAAATTTTTCATTTTGCCATCATATAGTTCTGTATAAAAGTTATATCAAGACTAAGCGTCAATAATATTTGCCTCATCACTGAATATTGGAAACATGGAAGACTTCTTGACTGCCTTTCTTGTCACGAGTGCGCCGCCTCACGGAAATTGGCACTTCTGGGCATTTAGGTAAATTCGATGTCGATTCAAGAGTCGGTCTTGAGTTAATAATATTAGATCAATACTACATAAGTATTTATGTAGCTTAGGGTGGGTCAAAAAAATCGACTATTTTTTTTTTTACAAGTGCAACGGAAAAATGGGTTCCTAGACACCTTAAAAAAATTCCCACCAAATATGAGCTCTTAATTTTGAAAGGAACATCCTCCGCATCGCAGTTTTTTATTTTTTTTTCAGTCCTATAGAAAAAAATTCATATCTCTCTATTAATTGACTGTACAAAAAAATGTTTCGAATAAATTTTGTAGGAAATTTGATGCTCTACAAAAAAGGTGTCTTATATTTTTTTCGTAAACCTCGCCATTTGAAAGATATAAAGGATTTAATTTTGATTACTTTATGATAAATTTCATTTTAGTTTATGAATTTTATAACTCGACAATAAATGACTTTTACGAAATGCGAAATACTAATTTTCGTTGGAAATTAACTGCTCTATAAAAATGGTTTCCTATGTTTTGGCGATAAAATTAACCGTTCAAAAGATATTCATCATCAAACTTTCATGTGTACGGATTTTAAAAGTTTTTGATTAGATATTCGAAAAATTTCAATTTAATTTATAAATTTCATTGCTTGTCATTAATATAAGTATTATTTGAGTTTTATTTTCAAAATTATCAAAATTTTTCTTCACTTATTCTAAACATTTTAGTTTTAATCATTAGAAATCACGATCCTAGGGAAAATTTCATCTCTAGAGAATTTTTGTTTCGTATTTTATTTCATCTGTTTGAATTGTGAACTAGCACCACCTACTTTTTATTTCATCGTTATGTTGTCGTTGGTTTGTATACATTTATTTCTACAGCATTTTTAGTGTTTCCAAAATTTATGGTCTTGTATATGTGATCGAACGATTAATTATTTACAAATATTGTGGTTACTACGTGAATTAACTTGATATTTATCGAAAATATGGATAAAGAAATTCATTTGATCGGAAAACTTGTGCAAAAACTTTCAGAACGTAAGTTACCAACAGTGAAAGAGGTTATGAGTGTTTGGTGGTGCTAGTTCACAATTCAAACAGATGAAATAAAATACGAAACAAAAATTCTCTAGAGATGATATTTCCCTAGGATCGTGATTTCTAATGATTAAAACTAAAATGTTTAGAATAATTGAAGAAAAATTTTGATAATTTTGAAAATAAAACTCAAATAATACTTATATTAATGACAAGCAATGAAATTTATAAATTAAATTGAAATTTTTCGAATATCTAATCAAAAACTTTTAAGATCCGTACACATGAAAGTTTGATGATGAATATCTTTTAAACGGTTAATTTTATCGCCAAAACATAAGAAACCATTTTTATAGAGCAGTTAATTTCCAACAAAAATTGGTATTTCGCATTTCGTAAAAGTCATTTATTGTCGAGTTATAAAATTCATAAACAAAAATGAAATTTATCATAAAATAATCAAAATTAAATACTTTATATCTTTCAAATGGCGAGGTTTACGAAAAAAATATAAGACACCTTTTTTGTAGAGCATCAAATTTCCTACAAAATTTATTCGAAACATTTTTTTGTACAGTCAATTAATAGAGAGGTATGAATTTTTTTCTATTGGACTGAAAAAAAAATAAAAAACTGCGATGCGGAGGATGTTCCTTTCAAAATTAAGAGCTCATATTTGGTGGGAATTTTTTTAAGGTGTCTAGGAACCTATTTTTCCGTTGCATTTGTAAAAAAAAAAATAGTCGATTTTTTTGACCCACCCTAATGTAGCTAGATATATTAGTATTAAGTAGTTATGTTCTACTGACGTAACTGTCTAATTTATTAAATAACAAATAAAGCAGACATGTTTTGAGATAGGTATTTCCTTATAGAGATACGATTCAGTCATCAATCCAAAAATAATCTAGCACCTGTCTGTACTTATAAGTGAATAATTAACATGTGATTTAAATAAAAATATAGATCTACCTATAATTTTTAAAGGTTATTACTACACGAAGAAACATCCGCGGAGGGACACGAAGACATTAAAAAGCCATTAAATATTCATATTACAAGAAAGTAATGTCAGTTTAAAACGCAAAGATGAGTCATGGGTTGTGATCTATTTGCTTCAATGACACGTCACAGCTGACCTTTAGTTGATTTGTTGATGATGGCCGGTTAATATGGCAACACAGGAGATGCAAGATATTGCAACTATGTTGCTTTTTTATCACTCCTCTCTGCTTGATATTGATTTGGGAGCGTTTCGCGTCATCTGAACACGTTCAATTGGATCGACATCAATTGTGATTTCCTTACATACGAACTCGACGGTAATTTTTCCAATGTTATTTATTTATTGTCGCGTTCATTGCTTATTGAGCAGTGATTTGTCCACATCAAACATTAGGCACAGCGGTCATTTAGAAATTATTTCCTCCCTTTCTCAATCCCTTAATTATACCTTCCCTTTAAGATCGACAACACGCCGGCGATGGGGATCACTTACCATCAGGTGACCTACTTACTTGTTTGCCGGACTATGGTATAAAAAAAAGACCACTGGTATTTATTTATACTTAGGACAACAAAACAGATTACAATTAGAAGTAAATTATTTCAATATATTACATACATACAATTGTGTGATAAAAATCATTGCACATACATACAATGATTTTTATCACACCAAACCATTGAATTAAAACTGTACCGTAAGTATAAAATTAGGCCCATTAGGATATTGGATGATCAACGGGAAACTATCGTTAATGATACTTTGTTTAACAATTACTAAAAACAGATGTAATGTGTGTGCTTCTGAAAGCGGCGCGTGTAATGAGAAACACGTTGTCAGTACCGCCCGCGAGCGCCACCGATCCAACCTTTATTTCCGGCGAGATCTAATTTCTTTGTTTCCACTTAACTTCCTCGATTCCTCATAATAACATACCGATGTACAATCGAGTATCAAGTAAAATCTATACATTCGCAGTAATGTTTTTGTAAACTTACACCGCCATGACTCCGGCATAGAGTCCTTGACATTTTGCAATAAGGTTTATGCTTACTTATTAAAAAAAGGATTGCAAGTGCGTATTTTATGATGCATACATATGCACCACGCCTGTAATCCCCGAAAGGGTAAGCAGAGGTGTAACCCATTCACCCACATTTCGCAGGGCATATTTCCGTCCCATGATGACGTCTCTTCTGACTCTCCCATTCACATTAGCATCATACCTTTCATAAGTCGTCTTTCATCCATCCTCTCCATACGATCAAACTATTTCACTAAATATTTCGTTAGCATAAATTGGCAAATGTCGAATGCATGAGTGCAACCGAGGCCGATACTTACACGCTGGACCCGTTTCCCATATGCTTAAATTATGTGACTAGACGCATAATACACTAAATCAATTTTGGAAACAGGAAGCCGAAATTCATTTTATTGAACGTATCAGAATGGTACAAACCGTTCACAATTTACGCCGTGTACTCGTACATCCCACAGACGAACAACCGATATATGTTGAGTGTACGGAATTTAACAATGGTGGCTGTTTCATAGTCAATTGATATTTAGAAACGTGTGCAATACTTAAATGCCTATTGGCTTTATACAATAATATTACACAATGTAACTAAATGAATATTTTGTTCATATTTAGCTACTTCAGCGGTAAGAGTTCTGCCATGTCTAGGTTATAATAATTATTATTTCGTTTCATTGGTCTTGTAACAGCAAATAAGCTAACACACTGATGAGATCTTGGGTCCAATTTCCAGGTAGGGCAACTACAGTTTGTTTTTTACTACGAATACTACATACTAAATTCAGCTTTCAGGACCGAGGGGGTCCTACTCCTAAATAATATAAATGTGAAAGATTAGGACAAAGGCCATATTTTACTAGGAGAAATGTCCTTCACGCAGACAGCGCGAGCAAATGCTAAGAAGTACAGACTAGTATTACAACTGTTGGAAAGTCATCGTCACCCTTCGTATTTCCAAAAATAAACAAATTTGTCGAAGTGTAACTTAAATCATAGTAGTTGAAGTGAATTGATCGACAGCTTCCGTGAGCAGTTGGCGTACAGCCTGCTTTGAGGCAATAGGCGGCAGGTTCGATTTCAACTCCGAGGTGTTTGTGTGACGTCAGGCAAGCGGCCGGTCGTATTACCAGCTAAATATTTCTGTAACATATGTTAAAAAGCATGTTGCGCTGCCCCACTACGAGTGGGAGAAGGGCTAGTAGAAGACTTTAAGTGAATTGATACTAATTGGTTTAATTTTTATCGAAATTTTTACTGTATTTTTTACCTTACTGAATTCATTTAGTTTTATATGAACGTTTTATTAAGCTTACACTCTCTAGTAGAGAGTCTCTACCAGTAAATGTGATATTGCATTAAACACTTTTTGCAAATTACATTTACGTATACTTTGGTCATAGTATAGACTGCAAAACCTGATTATTGCCAAAGAATGCGACACATTGGTGCCTACGTATGGCGCAAGCACAAAATGTGGCCGAAGTAAGTATCGTTTACAACTTATCGGTGTCATGGTGATATAGATAACGTGATATTTCTCAGCTAATTCTATATGAAACGAAGGTAGTGTGCTCAGCGTGGTTGCACCTCTGCCTACTGTGGTCGTACCTCTGCCTACTGTAGTTGCAACTCTGCCCACTGTGGTTGCAACTCTGTTCAAATGCAAGGTAGAGCAGTCACAATTTGTGTTCAACAATTCAAAAATCACATGCGAATTATCTAGGATTAAAATGTTTGCCCAATATGGTGATAGCGTCAGCCCTTATCACATCAGGGGCGGGCAAATAAACGGCAAACTGTGGTGCACTTCTGTCTACACCCTGCATACAGTATTAACCAATAATATGTTCTGCCATTTAGATGTTTATAAAATATCGCATTATTATGAAATAAGGCCTCATAAATGTCGTATTTTTTTGCAATATTCTTAAGACAGCATAAAAATAATTATTTGAAGCTATCAATTGCAATTTGAAATACATTATGAACCAAATCTATAATATAAAACGAATATTGGCTCTACCGTATCAGAATTAGGAAGTAACGGGCAAAGTAATAATGAAACTGTAATTACTTATATTTCTACGCGACCCAAAATATAATTATATTTTCTTTGAAAACTAATTTATTTATTTACTAGCGACCCGCGCCGGCTTCGCGCGGGTAAAAATATGTTTATTACGACATCACATTACAAATCTTTGAATTTTTCGGCTTTTCTGTATTATAATATGTATGTATTATACATATAAACCTTCCTCGTGAAGCACTCTATCTTTTGCTGAAAACTGCACTAAAATCCGTTGAATAGTTTAAAAGATCTAAGCGAGCAGACAGCGGACGCGACTTTATACTATGTAAAGATTTAAATACGAGGGAGACATGAGTGTGGATTATTAGTTAGAGAACATAATACTTAAGGAAAATGTATTATTCCTACCGCTATCTTAATTGGTTTGTCACTTTCTGAGCAAGGGAAGGCAATTTATTAAATATTTATGTATTATCTTACATATTATTGAGATTTGTTACTTTACAAGCAATGATATAAAAAACATATTGATTTTTAAAACGTTGGTTGGGGGAAGATTTACAAGGTAGGTCTCTCGTATGCGAGAGCCCGTCTGGGTTGGTACTACCGCTTTGTCTAATTCTGCCGCCAAGCAACAGTGTGTAAGCTCTGTTGTGTTTCGGGTTGAAGGACATTGAAGCCAGTAAAATTACTGGGCATTATGAGACTTTACTGTCTTGCGGTGACGAGCGCAGTTCAGTGCCATGCAGTACTTTGTAATTCAAAGTTCTGTGCGGTGTTGCTTCTGTATATGGGCAGGCGTTGCGCTTACCATCAGGCGAGCGCCTTGCTCGTCTTGTCATTAAAATAAAAAATATTGAAAAACTTTAGAAGCGTTTAGTACTTTAAATTCCAGTAAATAGAGTGAGCGTGTTAATTAATTGTTACGAACTACGTTCTACGCTGGTTTAAAGGTGTAACCCTGGAAGATTGAACTCCAAATTGCATTACTGGTTAGGGGTGTTACGCAACAGACTGCGGTAGTTTCTGCGAATGCTTTCGAGGCTTACATTGCAGTTATTTTTGTGAAGATATCGTGGTCATGTAATTAGAATGCATTATGCACTCTTATTTTCTCTCTCTTTCTTTATTCTCTTTTTGCTGTTGGGAGGGTAACTGATATTTTTGTACCGGACTAGATAGTGACCACCGTAAATGTTGGAAAACTCGCCATAGTGGTTCGATCAGGCGAGTCGCGTTCCGGGATCAGCCAGTGTGTATCCAGGAACTTCAAGCCGGCATAATTCTGCTGACCGTTAGTGATTCTGCTGACTCAGTCTCTTGACGGTCGAAAGTATGTTTGGACTGCACTGTACTTAACATCAAGTCCAGTGTAGTGCCCGTGTCAGGATAAAAAAAATATGAATCGAACATTGACATTATCATGCATCGTAAAAAATGCTTTTTGAAAGTACCTGATATACACACGTCTTTCTTTCGTATATGTCATATTTGGTAAGTAGGATGTACTAGTACCTAGGTTGTGGAAGGCGCTTATAGTTAATTATTTATTCAAGGTACTAAATATAACTCTCGGGCTCATAAAACACCTTGACATAAAGAAAATTTACACATGATTTCCATCATTTCCGTTTACAGCGCATTTTCAACTATCGCGTAATATACAAGAATGAATAAAATGCCTACTCTAAAATCAATCGTGTAACTCTTTTACGTATGGCCTGCACCATTGATAGAGATAGCGATCGGTCCTTTGGCCATCGAGTGAACAATATAGAGTTGTGGGTGGACTCAGATTTGGCGCACCCAGGTGACGTGGGCCGGCCGCATTATTGTTGGACATCCAATGTTTGTTGTGGTTGGAATGACATCATCACGTGGATACGATACGGTGCAATGCGTTTGTGTAGCATTTCAGTAACAATCACACGGTAAAGCGCTGCATCAGTTGTATAAACATACACGTGCACCGGTGGTCCACCGCCACGATACATAGAATATAATAGAGCAAATGAAATCTCAGCAATTGTACACTTAAATATAGCACAGCGGATTTTAAATAACAAGCTACAAAGATAATCCGAAACTAGGATCGATCGGACGCATCTTGCAAGTACCGTGTTATGAGTAACGGAACAATGTTAGTGTGCAATACCGAAGCTATTATGCACACTACAGTACTTTCAATACAATTCAAGTAAAAAACGTGACTCTTCCATTTCCTATCCATCTGATGACAATGAGGTCGGTCTATTATTTAGGCGTCGCTCTATTATGTTGACCATTTACAAAGAGAACATCGGCTGTTAGTTGTTACCATACCTTCTCTACGTTCACCAAACTAGGTGAACTTCATTTATCAACATTGTGCGATCGTCTATTGGCGTTTCGGTATATTCGTAACTAACACCGATTTGTTAACGTCCGACTTGTCTTTTGAATATACCTACTTTCCAAATATAAATCCTTGCTATGCTGTCATTAATATAATACGTTGCAGAAATCAAAATATTATACTCAACACAATAGAGCAACGTAGCTAAAATTACGAAGCGTTATGAAATAATTTGATGAATCGCTGCGTAATTAACGTTATTGATTCGTAAGCGAAAAATATTTTAAATTGAAAAATAAATGACGACAATGCCCTAAATTTTATCATGGCTCCACGAAACGAGTAAACTGCAGGATGTCGTATGTAAAGCGACTGCTCGCGCATTTATGAAAATATAAACTTCCTATCAGCCGTGGCTAGAAATTGTATGAAACAAGACTCCGTCTAGTCAACTGGATCGTGTAATACGATTTGCTACAGTAACTCCGACAATCATGTTTATTGGTAATCTAAATATTTAAGCTTTCTTTACCTACGAAAGGACTTAACGTATCTTGTTGTGGATCTAACACTATCGCACCGAGCTCAAACACAGCGTCTGACCTTTATACTGCAACTAATGTTTCATGTCTCATAAATTATTCATATTGGATGACCTTAAGGAGGGGTGAAGTAGAATAACCAAAGGGGAATAACATGAGAGCAGTGATGCATTCACTACACTTGCATATAACGCAATAGATTTGATTAAATTTTGATGCAAAACTGTTTTGTCGTCACTGTATGAAGACAATTTATAATTTCATATGGAAATTATATACTTACCAAGTTTATAGATTAACTTTAATGCACTGTAAATTATATTGAAAATAAAATATCCGACATACTAGTCCGAAGCAAAATATAGTTTATCAATATTGCGTCTTTATAGCCGCAGATAACTGAACCTAACGTCAATAAAAAAGTTGACTACAGTAAGAAATATTTATACCGCGCGGTACGGACGCATGGTAAACAAAGTATTGTTTGAAAAAATATTTTTATCAAGGTTTGATACGAAAGCCGGTTTCGTGATGCTTAATGTAATTTGGTTTTAATGTGAATGGTAATCAAATATTTCACAAGTTATAGAAACGTCTCAAGAGTACGGACACTTGCCACCATTAGTTACGCAATTTAACACAGGTAAGTACTGCACTATTACCGACTGCAGCTATGCAATCGATCAATTCATGACATGTAGTGCTGATTAAACGAGACACGAGCAGGGAAAAAATTGTACATAGGTACCTACTTCACCCATCTCACGTAATTAATATCTTGGGTACTTCGCTAACCTCACTTACATTAAATGAATTTATTTGGCAATATTTTAGAGGAGAATCAATAGAAGCATCTCTACGAGAGCGACGTGTTTACAACTTGTAAAAACACTGACATTATTTATAGTCAGCCACACTATTCCTACGTAAATGATGTCGTCAGCAAGCTATGCCGGCAGATGAATTAAATTGGAAATAAACAAGTGCAAGCGTACGTACGTGCACTGAATCCGGTCGGTGCGCAGTCGGAGCCAGCACTCAGCGTCGCCTTCAGCAGCGGCCGGCTCGTCCGCCCTCAGACAAACTTATCAGAAACAAGAGGGAATGAATGGATGCGGCCGGCTGTTTATAAACATTCAAACAGTCAGATGAGACAGGATGCGATCAATACAGAGTCAGCGACGCGCCGCACGGCCGGGGCCGCGTCGGCCCCAACCTCACCTGGCTCGCGGACCTGCGGCGCGACACGGTGCACCGAGCACAGAGCGCCGAGCACCGGAGCGCGGAGAGAGCGAGTGCAAGTACCGCGATACCGCGAGGACGTACTGAACGGGCGGCTAGCGGTGGCCGTGTGCGCGCCGCCCTAGCGGTTACGTCACGCGCTTTTGACAGTTGGCAGTTGGCGCACGAGGCGGCGAGTACCGCTGCCGCGCGCCGCATCGTGGCGCCACCGCTGCACCGGCGCGCACCTCCGCGATCGATACACGAGCCACCGCCGAGACGCGCCGAGACGCGCCGCGACGCCACGGACTACTCCGCGTCAAACCTTGCGCTTTACGAACTGCGCCACATGCAACACCGATACCCGAAAGCTCTTTCGACTGTTACGCTGCGCAACCTTGAATTTACCGCCAAATTTCATAGCTCTGCTACTAGAACTATATGAGCTACCACGCGTTTGTAGCTTTAAACCATCGTCTTGTAACTATCGATCTAACAGGTCCTCAATATTTAATCTTGTTAGCTGAACTGCTAACTTCTTGAATATTTTATTTGTGAATGTCTACCTCTCTACGATGACTGCTTACAGAAAGTGTACAGGCATAATAAAGGTCAGGTTTGTATCACTAACACCCCGGATCTATAAATCTTCTGAGCCGGGTGGTGAAAAATTGACATTTGAACTCCACGTCTCCAAATCATCATACATTCAAAAACTAACTTGGAAATACATTCCATAATAAATGTATAAATATGTATAAATAAAATTATAAATGAAAAATGGGGAGTAGAACGCGCTCTAGATGCAGATTTTTTCCACTAGCCCTGTATTATGTATTGTATTAGCATGTCCCACTGCTGGGCACGGGCCTCTACTGAATGAGTGCGGTTAGGCCTTAGTCCACCACGCTGGCCTAATGCGGGTTGGCTAGGAATTTGTTTTTTCTAATTAAATTTTAATTCATGTAATTTCTAATTACATGAATTTGGCGCTTCGTTAAATTACCACCCCTCGATATTTACCCCGGTTTGCACCCTGTTTTTACCCCGGACTATCCACCAATTATGTGACATTCACTGTTAGGTATGTTTCGTGGGGTCAGTTATACTTACCAAATTCTCATTCCTTTCAGCAGCGCCCATGATTCTTCTCGGAAAGTTCGTCATCGTCTTGTGTTGACATGCGTGTAGAATAATATCATAATAGCACACGTTACGCGTTACTGTGCACATCATTTTAAAGCTTATATTGCGACTAGTGATAAAAAATAGATGGTTTTATATTATAGGTTTTACACAATACTTGGTATTTTACTAAAATATGATAATACTCCACTAATTGTTTAAATATTAACATTATCCCAGTCGCAGTACGGTCGACGCAATATGGTTTTTCGACGTCATATAACAAAGATTTGGCTGTAGTTTTTACGATCGACCGCCTGCCTGACGTAACCGCTATGGGAAGAAATAATCCAGACCCGAAACATTTGTGGATCATACAAACATTTGTCTTGGTGCGAGAATCGAACACGCAGTCTCTCACTTCACAGCCGGCTACTCGCCCATCAGGCCACTGGGGCTGTCAAGGGGGGCTTATCATATGCAACACGAGATAATTTTATAAGCTCGCTTTGTTTCGAAAAGCCAGCCATTTCTATAAATGTTTATCGAAGCTACCAAACATACAACTCTGCCGGTTTTTGGGAAAAAAATTATGTCATGGCATTCGTAGCAATGTTTAGAACTATTTTAAAGTGAATATCAAAATGGCGAGAGTACCATAACGAATCCAATCATATTATATGTATAGGTACCAAAAAAGGTATCTACTATTTAATACCTACACTAAAAAAGTACCTCCATTATAACGAAGTCAAAACAAAATTAAAGTACACCTGCACTATTGTGGTTATAATGGCGGGTGTATCTTGATTGCTCAGTATCATTGGTGATTAAATTTTATCATATCAAAAAACATACCTACAATGTGTACCTCAAATAAAGAAAACATAGACCCGATCATGCTAATTAGTTTCTGAGAATAAACTAATAATGTTTCGATCAAATAACAAGCTTGTTATTACATTTTTTGGGAATAAGCCTAGTAAACGCACGCACTGCCGTGCATGCCGGTCAGGCCGCGGCACGCTCACTTCGCTCGCTCAGCCCGCACGTTTGTTGTCACCGTTCTAACCTAACCTACGAGTATGTATGAAATTGTCAAGTCTTGATACTAGGAATTTACACAGGAAAAGTATTCTAAATTCACAGGAAAAGTCACAGGTAAAATCACAGGAAAATTCTCAGGAAAAAGTATTTTACCCGCGGTATTACCGGTAGTTTCACATGCGATTTTTTTTTCTATATAATTTTTTTTTTGACTGGTTGTACCGCAAATGTGTCACGGAAAATAAAGTATCTGAACGCGGTTTAATTAAAAGATTGTCTTAGGTGCGGTTCATTGTTTTGTTGACACATGCGACCGCTGTACGACACGCAAGGTTACTAATCACGCACACGGCAATAATATTAATTTGACGTGATTCAATGACGCTCGGCTTTATCTGCATCAGAAGCAGGGTTATTATGTTCTTTATATAAATCGAATAACTTCAGTCGACTCCTAACGCCAAACACACAACACAGCGATGTAACAACGCGACGAGAATTAATACCTATATTAGCCGTCATACCATTATAGGCGTTAGGGGTCAACTAAACTTCAGAGACCAATAAAAAAAGAGATGAGAATCTTTTCAAACTGAATAACGCAGTAGTGGTTGATGAGAAAACACTTAATAAAATACACATATTCTTGAAGCACATATTATTATATTTTCATAACGACATACTTGAAGTTTTATACACAAAGAAACATAAGTGGACAAGTCGTTATTGCCGAACATTTATATAAACAGATAATACGCTGCCGAGCTGAAGTACCCACTGATCTGTAGTATCATCCGATTGAACGATCTGCGTTGCAAGATTATAGTTGAACAAACCAATTCGTTCATCGCGTATATTTAATGAATTGGATTATTTATGTTTTGCCATACAACGCGACAACAAATAAAAATGCATTATAAAAACCATTGGAGTAAACAGTAATAAAAACAGACTGCACACACGGCGATGGACATCATCTACATACAAAAATGTATTACAAAATCAACTCGTACAAGTGGAGCATCAGATTGTCAGAAGTTTTGATCAAACACTTAGTCATGCAACTGTAAACTTATTTATAATCACTACGACTGCTCCCACCCAACCCAGTCTACAAACGACCAACTCGACAGTCGCAAATAATGGCATCGGTTGCGGGTAGAATTAAAAACATCAAAAAACGATAAGCTTTACACACTGGGTACAAATAAAAAAACCTCCATTCACTGTTAACTTTGACCGCGACTTGTCCACGTGTTTCTATACTAATCAAACAAACTAAAGACAATTATGAAGTAAGAATTATTAATACGAGTGATGTTGAAATGGCACGGACCGGTACAGATTGATCTGTCCTGCGTTCTGTACAACATACGAGGGTGGCGAAGTATTCGCTGGTGGCTGATCAGTACACTTTGAGCTGGTTCTTGTCGTCGAAGCCGGCCGAGTGACCAGCGTTGCGCACGATGAACGAGTTCCCGTCGAAGTGCATTCGTCTCTCGCCGCGTCTGAACAACCACGACACATATTTAGCTTCCACTATACAAAGGTTACAAGGTGGACAGACGACCTGATAAAGGTCGCAGGAAGTCGCTGGATGCAGGCTGCTTCCAACAGGTCGGTCTGGAATTCTTTGGGAGAGGCCTATGTTCAGCAGTGGACGTCCTGTGGCTGATGATGATGATGATACAAAGATTAAAATAAATAAGTAAAAGAAAGTGTAGCGAACAAACAAATAGTATGTCCCGGTGGCGCATCAAGCCTTACTAAGACATACTATATCAGACAAATCTAGAGTTGTCTTGAATTGTCTCTGAACCTGCCTTGCAATTTAATAGCATATTAGTCGTCTCGTAATACTATTGGTCAAGTAGTAGGCTGGAATCGCGACTCATTAAATATCTTTGCCTCGCTATACGTATTTGGTCAAATTTATTAGCAAATGCTTTTAAATTAGCCACAAATTGTCAACTCGCGCGGTGCTTATTAAACTGATATCATATGCTACAGCAGTCAGCAGTATAGTCTAAATGAGCACGTTTTTAAGCGTAAATAACAAAGTATGTCAAAACTCGGACACAGCTTGAGGCGTTTCAATCTCCAATTTCAATCCAATCTCATTAAATAGTTGTCATCTCAGTCTGTCAATGGACATTTTTTGTACGAGTTAGTAACATTTAAATTTCAAGAAAACTTTTGTAACTTCAATTAAGTAGAAACTAATTTGATAGACTATCGACCAACTTATGACTGCTTATTAATTTAAATTGAGCTGCTCTAATTCGAATTGAATGTTGTAAAAACCTATGATATGTTCCTAAACCTTATGATCTCATTATTAATTATAAACTACTTTTAAAAAGAGCAACGTTAGAGTTTCTTGCCCGTACTTCTCTAGCGAAACAGTCTTCTGAACTGGCGGTAGAAATTTCACGGAATCTATGTAATGTATTGTAACATTTAATAGATTTAATAAAAATTATAATTTGAATACTTGTCATCCCCATTTGTAAGTTTCGTATTCCTCTATTGGCCTAAGTAATGACAAATTGCATTCGTTAGAAATATGGAACCGCTCACACCTGCTGCTGTATCTGCAGAAAATGCGCGCTCCGTCCGAGAATTAAAGAGTCAAATAAAAACGTAAATAAGACGACAGCGTAAGAGTGTGGACAACGTCAATTCAACATGTGATAGCACAAGCCAAGAGTTCTACTCGATGAAAATGGCGTTAACGACTATACGAGAAATTAAATGGTAAGTAATATAGATTTTATTAAAGTAGTCTATTTCTTCTTCTATTCTATTTTATTCTTTCTATTCTATTAATATGGTCCACGAAGGATACTCATGAATGGGCGTAGTGGAAAGGCACCAAACCGAAATAACGCCCGGCAGAAAGAAAGTTATTTTCAGAATAGGACAAAATAAAATAACAATCCACATTGTTATCCAAGTAAGGTATCCAGGTAAGTGGGTTTTACCTAATATATATTCCGATATTATTCTCGGTTATGACCATGTATTTACGTACTTAGACACATAACGGTGTGTCCGCCAAGTTCAATGGAAAAAAAAACGCTGCATCGGCAATGTGTAATATTATATTACATGAACTATTGGTATAGGCGCACAATATCCCACGCTTTACCAAAACGTCCCATTCGCAAAATCGTCCCACGTATGCCAACTAATGGGTATGTAGTATATTTATATTATAAACGACTATATAAAATACTTTAAATATATTAGTCTAGATCGATTTCTATGTATTTTTTGTGTGGAACCCTGGATCGTTCAGATTCGCAATTGGAGCCGTTAGGTGACGCTGCAATCGGTTCTTATTTATTTGTTAATATTTTTTGCGTATCACCCATATCTCATAAATAGGATGAAACCGCACGGGACAGCTAGTTAACGCCATATACAACTTCTATACAATAAAAAAAACAAATTATAATCGACTTATCGAATTGCAGGAAAATAAGTATCTTGTCAATATCAAAAAAAAAAAAACAGTTTGTTATATTTGTTGTACATTGTATTGTATGATTAAAAAATTTAGAATTTCTGATAGAAAAATCAATCAATCAATAGAAAATCAATCAATCTCAATCCTAAGATTGATTGATTTTCTATTGATTGATTGATTTTTCTAGCCCAGCGGATTAGCAAGCTCAAGTGGCAGTGGGCAGGCCACGTAGCTCGCAGAACCGATAACCGATGGGACAGAAAGGTTCTTGAATGGAGGCCACGTACTGTCAAGCGCAGCGTTGGACGTCCACCCACAAGGTGGACAGACGACCTGATAAAGATCGCAGGAAGTCGCTGGATGCAGGCCGCTTCCAACAGTTTGGAAATCTTTAGGAGAGGCCTATGTTCAGCAGTGGACGTCTTGTGGCTGATGATGATGATGATGATGATATAGGATTTGGTACCCGTTTAGACCGCAACTCTTTTTTCGATAACGTCGCAAAAACCCGAACGTCCCATCGCGTAGTTTGTAGCGAACTTGACTCCCCTTTTCACATTCATGTTTTGGGATTCATTGTAGTGGGATTATTTTACCATAAGACCTGGCAGCTATGGCAAAGTTTGTAAACACATTGTTATGATATGATCCAAGGCCGTCAGGTTATTCTTTATAAATAAATATACGATTTAAGTTACAAATATTATATGCTCCGAAAATCTTGTACCATCAAAACACAAAGACGCGATGATAAACATGGATTAGTTATATTTATATTATGATGATACTTAAATACCTCGATCGATATACAAGGCCATTGTTTTGACTTTAAATACTTAGGTAATTACTAATGATCAAATTAAATACAATTTTTCATCGAGCTTATAATAGAGGGTGGCAATTGATAAACGAGCCAGTGGATCACCTGATGGTAAGTAATCTTCACCGCACAGAAATAGCCCTAATAACAAATGAATCATGGATTCGGGGACCTTAAAGGAAATGCATAATTGGACCTACTTACGCAAACAGGAACAAACCCACAGCAAGTTCAAATGGCGATACTGATTTTGTATTACTAAATTAAAAAATATAAACTAATATAATCTCGTAGTGTTTTGGAAAATCGGGCATGAAATATTTTCCATGTAGGTACGTTTTTGCAAAAAATACAGTATATAAATAAATTTAAATTAAATTTAGCAAAAAAAATCAGTACATATTTCCAGTTGTACTGTTGGTTGGTTCCTGTTTGCGTAAGTAGGTCCAATTATGCATTTCCTTTAAGGTTACCACTAACGACCCGGTCGAGCCGGCTCATTCATGGTTTAGACAAAACTGTTTACAGCGTGGCTCTACCACTCGAGAGAGACTCCACCATTGGGCACCACCATTCCTAGCTCGTTTCCTATATCCCAAAATAAAGTTTTAGTATACTGTCTAGATATAACTCAGCGGATTAGCAAGCTGAAGTGGCAGTGGACAGGTCACATAGCTCGCAGAACCGATAACCGATGGGGCAGAAAGGTTCTGGAATGGAGGCCACGTACTGGCAAGCGCAGCGTTGGACGTCCGCCTACAAGGTGGACAGACGACCTTATAAAGGTCGCAGGAAGTCGCGGGATGCAGGCCGCTTCCAACAGGTCTGGAAATCTTTGGGGGCGGCCTATGTTCAGCAGTGGACGTCCTGTGGCTGATGATGATGATGATACTGTCTACAATGGGTTTATACACTCACCTGACAAAGAGATGTTGCGTCTGTCCCAACGAGGCGGTGCAGTGCAGGAAGGGGCTGGTGATGGACGCAGAGCCATTGCTGGGGCTGGTGCGTAGCTGATACTTGTGGCTGCAGCGGTGGATCCTGACGCAAACCATTACGTCAACATTAATGTGGGATCGAATGTGTAACAGAATTATAGATAGCTAGCATGATTGAATGGATAGGAATGAACGATGGACTGAGTGGAAGTATGAGAGTGAACGGCAGAAGATAAAGTATGGGCGTTGAACTGTGTAGTGCGTCCGTGTCTCACGAAACAATTTGTAAAAATATCTTGTAATCAGTGTTGAAATACAGTTTAGAGTACCGATGTTACCTGCATTTTTATCTACGAACTCTACATTAACCCGTGAGGACCAAACCCGAAGCCAGTCCGTAATTTCCACAGCAAAATATCAGCCCTGTAATTCTGCATTCGGATTATCTTATTATTATCATTAATTAATGTGAACGCTTGGATGTTTGTGAATTTGGGTGTTTGTTAGTCAATCACGCCTTAACGGCTGAACGGTTTCGGATGAAATTTGGCACACCATGTAGACCATGACCTGAATTGCGCTATTTATTATCCAGCAAAAGGCCGCTTACGCGGGCGGTAGCCAACAGCATAAGCTAGTCTCCATCTACACTAATATTATAAAGCGGAAAGATTTGTATTTTTGTATGTAACGAATAAACTTAAAAACTACTGGACCGATTTCAAAAATTCTTTTGCCGTTAGAAAGCTACATTATCACCGAGTAACATAGGCTACTTTTTATCCCGGAAAAAGCAGATCACGCGGCCGGAACCGCGAGGAAAAACTAGTGCTTAATAATTTTCTAGATAAGCTCAGTCGAATTCCGCGCATGTACCGGCACAAATAGATAATAACATATGAAACCGAATGCAGAGTAAATTACACGACGTATTTGCGCGTAAATTACACTGTGACCTCAACCTACAAGAAGTCGTCCCGCCCACGCACCAGTCAAATCAACTCCCGTAAGCGAGAATCAAGTCAATGGCAGGCATTTAGACGGCGCAGAGTATCAAATCTCGGATGTCTTAACAGAGATGGAATTAACATATTGTAAAAATAAATAGATTACGGCTGACACGGTAGAGTCATGCTGTAGACAGTTTAGTCTACAGCGTGAATTGGCCAGCTCGCTCTGATTGTTGCCACTATCTTACAGAAACCCAACGTGAAATAACAACTCGCTATTGCATTTCGTAGTTACGTAGGCCCAAAATCGCCCCTCCTTTTTTTATGGCATAGGCCGGAAAACGAGCAAATGGGTCGATGGTCGAATTCGGTAAAAAAAATGTCTGAAATGAAAATCATATTAAGCGTCTATGTGAAAAACAAATCATATGTAGTCATCTATATGTAAAGAAATGCATTTTCTAGCGATTGGCGGAAAGAAGCCCTCGACCTGTGAGCTAGGCATTGAAACACAATTATAATGTACGCCTGATTTGTCGCCAGCCTGTTACTGCTTCAGATAACAGAGAAAATTGGATTATAAATTATATCAGCTACACGGTGCGTTCAAACTTTGTATGAGAAAACAAATGGCTCTATATTGAATGCGTAATGTCAACCACTCAATCCAAGAATGTACTACTTAAACCCCAAATAGTTATTCTAAAACTAGCTTTTGCTCGCGGCTCCGCCCGCGTGATTTGCTTTTCCCGGGATAAAAAGTAGCCTATGTCTTATTCTGATGTATAAGCTATATTATTGTAAAGTTTCATTAAAATCCATTCAGTAGTTTTTACGTGAAAGAGTAACAAACATACATCCATCCATCCATCCATACTAACAAACTTTCACGTTTATAATATTAGTAGGATAAGCATTAATGCAAAATATTTACAACTAGATTCTCTATCAGCGTAAGTCTTTTCCAGGATTATTGTAAAACGTGTGTTTCGTTATTTTGAATTAACAAATCTGTACCACATTTATTACACAGTCGTATTCCATTCAATAAACAAATGTCATATAAAGTTTAACAGACACAGCCCCTTGCAAAATTCAGAAGCTGTGGTCTCTCTAAAACTTCAGACGCTACACCTGTCATGTGATAGATGGATAGATGTGTAGATCCATCAACAAGACAGTATGGATCTGAATTTTCGGACCTAAACAAGTGAGAAAAGTCCAATACAGTATCTCAAATCAATCATCGATTTTGTTTTACCCCAACTCAAAATGTCGAACGGGAGTATAACCCTGTCACCCTGCTTTGTCACATTGGCCCATGACAAACATTTTGTGGATCGCTGTTCTGGAGGGTTTCTTTTTTTACGTGTGGGGGTGTTTTCTCTGTGCCCCACTCTCATTCCCCCTAACTTAGTTAAGGCCCTTATTGGTCATTTTTTTGTTTTTCTGTGTTGTTTGTTGTTGTTGTTCTGTTTTGTTGATGTTCTGGGGTTACCTGACGAGCCCGTCAGCCGTCTGACTGACGCGCACGTTGTTGATGATCCAGTTGTCGATGCCGTCGTCGGTGAGCCAGTACTGCGCGGCCTGCAGCAGGGACAGCGCCTCGTTCACGTACGTCGGACCGTGCCGAGACTCACTGCACACCAACCACGGTACAAATTATCAACAGCTGAATAAGGTTTTTGTATAGTACTAAATGATGAGACGAGACCTGATGCACGTAAACAGTAGTTTAACCACTACACTAACACACTTAGCTCATAATTTTGTGACATAATGCCCAATAATCTCACCAACTTCAATCGGGAACACAACAGTATTTACACACTTTATGACAGTCACATGAATAGCCGATCGAGCTGGCACGTTCATATTGTATACAAAATACTACCACTGTCTCATAGAAAAGTGATATCAAATAGCAGCTTGCTGTTGCGTTTTGTACGGTAAGTGAGATATGCGGAGGCCCAAATTCTCTTCCCCTTCCCAATCCCTATTTCAAATTCTGTAATGTGTCCACTTGTTCGATTAAATAAAAACCTACTTGTAAAAGGTCTACAATACTAGATCAAGAAGTTAATATTTTTAAAATAGACGAATATTGCTTATGTGCATTGTTTTATAACATTGTACGTACCTATCGACCATCAGTTAGTAACAACAGAAATACACAAACAGAAGAAAGTCGCATCAGAAACACACAAACAGAAGAAGAAAGGAGCAAAATAAACCTTATAGCATAAGCGTCCAGTTATCGACGCAGATTACAAGACGTACCCCTCAGCAAATGCCAACGAGGGGTAGTTGTTGCAGATTAAACATTAAATTATCAATGTGTGCCGCTTTTCTCCCCTCAGCAGGCAACGAAGCAATTACAATCTCACGTTTTACGCATCAGCTACGTGGGTATAACCACCATTTTCTTACAAACGAACGTTTCAAAAGCTACTTAGATTTTTCCATTTCCGAACACGTCACAACCGTGCCTTGGAAGACTCTTCAAACGGATAAATACTTTGATGCGAATCTCTTAGCTAATGGAAAATATTTTATTGGCAATTTTTAGACTTAATTCGAGTTTATTTACTGATATTAACTATATTCTATTGTACTATATCAAACGTAAACAAAGACGTCATAATAGACTATTGTATTTACTTTGGCTGACAAAGTTAGTCTAATTGCTTCTTCAGTTATTCTATCAGGTTTATTAGGCTCGATTTAGTTTAGTTTAGTTATTTATGTGAACCCGCTATTGGCCCAACAGTTGGCTCTATCATAATACTTTCTTATGGATTCTAATACACAAGACCTGAACAATCGTTTAACAAAACAAGAGGCAAACCTCTGTTTTGTTAGGCAACTGGACTGGTACAAAAATATATAAAAAAAAATATATATATAAATATATTGGTACTTATAATACAAATTGAGACGGTACAAACAAACTGATCTGTTGTTTTAGCAAATTGTCTTCGATTTCAAGATAAGTATGCAATTGAAAGCAAGGAAGAAATTTAAGTCTACAGTGTAAAAAATAACGTTTGCACTGTTTCAAAAATGTTTTTTAAATATTCATATAAAATCCGAATCAGAGAATCAGAGCAGTAGGTAGGACTCAGGTCGGTCTGGAAATCTTTGGGGGAGGCCTATGTTCATTAGTGGACATCCTATGGCTGATGATGATGATTATACTGCACAGCACAGAATATTGTGTGATGGAAGGCAAAGGTATGAAGGTATCAAATAATACTCTGTCATTATAGATTAATTAAGCATGTAAAGTACTTGTAGAAGACGTTGAGCGTGAAGTCCTGGCTCATGTCGAGGAAGGTGTCGGTGGTGGTGCGAGTGCCGGCCGCGTCCACCAGATACACCAGCGCGCACTGCTCCGCCGTGAACGACACGCCTTTGTACCACATCTTCGCGTACCTGACCACGTTCGACAATGACGTTGCCTAAAGCGTATCGCATACCGTACGCGTATATGAGGCTGCCAGAACCAGAGAAGCCTAACTGCATTTCGATGACTTTTGACCTATTTGTATTTTCGTCAATTTAAACCACGGCCGAAATGGACTTGTACTGCCCATCTATGTCAAGATGATGTTACAAATTTTAGGCCGGTCTGGTCTTGTAGATTAAGATTTTCTAAATTACGAATCAAAAGAATGGATCAAAAGTCATCAAAATGCAGTTAGGCTACTCTGGTTCTAGCAGCCTCATATCTTCTTCTTCTTTTATGCAACTGGTGCTATGACGCGGACGCTAGGCGCCGCGCCGCTAGCAAATGTTGACAGATCGTAAACGCGCATATCGAGTAGGCGTTTGCCACGCATCTGGGACACTGACCGTATTATTATGATATTGATGATTGCTGGACTCATCAGGTGCAGTGCAGTTACTCTCCAATGCTTGCATTATAATAAAAAGTAGTGTAGAATGGTTTCGAATGGTAGAGCCACGCTGTAAACAGCTTTGTCTATGGAGTTTGATCCGGCTCATAAGCCGGCTCAACCTGACTGTTACGCCTGTCTCATAGAAAATAGACATAAATGAGCACCTTGCTACTGCGTTTCGTACACTAAGTGAGAGGTCCGGTTGCCCAAATCCTTTCCCCTTCCCAATCCCTTTCCTGTAAGGTCGGCGACGCGTCCATAATTATTGTTCTCGTATTGCAGGCGTTCATGTGCGGTGTAGATCACTTACCATCAGGTGACCCACTTGCACGTTTGCCGGCCTACACTATAAAATAAGTGCATGAAATCGAAATTGTACACAAAAAACGAGTAAAAACGACCTACTCTCGAACCATGGTATTAACGAAATAGAAAGGCAGTGCAGAAACGCTCCAAAGCTTAATTGGCTCGTTTGGACTCGTGCACTTTGACATTTAACATCATAAAGTAATGGTCGTCAAACGTACCAACCTTTTGCGTAAAGTGTTGCTGTGTCTTTCTATTTGAGGAGGTGATTGAGAAAAAGACAAATAAATCAACACAAACTACAACAAATAGAACAAATAAGCTCGACCTTAGCATAAAGAGCTCGACGTACTCAGCTTCATGTTGAACAACATTTTACCCCTCAATAACTATCTGCCATAACCTACGTGCATAATAAAAGTAGCAAACAAAATGGCTTATCAGTATGGTACTTACTTGTTATTCCCCTGCTGGTGCCGAGCCTGTATCTCAACCCTGGAACCGTAATGGTAGACACGTCCGTTGGGGTGTATCAGAGCAGCCGCAGCACCCGACCGCGACAAAGCGAGGATTATGTTGTTCTTCGCATTGGTGACGCGCACGGCCCCATCGATCGTCATGTCAACCCTGCCGGTAACATTTTATCGGTATTAAAAGTAAAATTTTGACTAATGCTGCCAATAAACTGGTAGACCTCTGATCGCTACTGCCCATGTGCCCATGCCCAATCTAATTGTGAATGCTCTGCCGGACTTTAATGAAAACGATGGGGATTTTTTTTAAGCCTCACGCAATCTTTAAACAAAGCAAAACGTATGGACGCTGCCAGCCACTAAACTCCCTTTATATTGTGTTATAATTCACACTTTTCCCATACGAGTAACTTAGCTCATGCAACATGGTAAGACGAGGATCTTTCCATATTGGCTTGAATGACGTCACGAACACGTCACTCACCTGTCCTGTTACATGTCAAACAAAGGTAATAATAATAATTACATACACTCACCAGTGCTGTGATATAAGTCTTGTCGTGGGTATCAAGAACTACGAGAGACTTACGGTCTCACAAAACCCAGACCCGAAAAGAATATTTGTGGATCACACAAACATTTGTCTCAGTGCGGGGATCGAACCTGCGGTCTCTCGTACACACACATAGCTTACACACTGCTGCTTGTTGGCTAATATAATGTACAAATCGGTGGTACCTACCCAGACGGACTCTAGCATACGAGAGACTAAGGCTGCGGACTCGAAGTCAGCGGGTGCGGGGCAGCAGCGGCGGAGACACGGTCTCGAAGCCAGCGGGCAGATCGCGCGGCGCTAGAGCGACGTAGTGTTGTGCTATGAGAAATTAGTGTCTGTTCGCGAACGAAATTGGTGTGAAAATAATTTACTCCACCACGTCGCATCGGCGGGAATTTTGAAAAGACACAACACTACGTCAATGCAGACGCGCGGGTACCGCTCGACTGACGAGTGCCGCTCGTACGCCGCTGCCTTCGAGGCCCAGGTCCATTTAAATCTATGCATTTTAACTCGCCGCTCCCGCGCCGCCACCGCTGCCGCTGACTTCTAGTCCGCAGCCTAACACCTATTGCTGATATGCTCTCTATCGACATGTGAACTCATCTGTCAATATTGACTGTCGCCATAATTATCTGCAGGCGAGGGATTTTATACCCCATCTGCACGATCGTTTCAAATCGCGCATACAGATAAGTCTACGTTTTCAATTCCTACGGATTTCAGTGTCAATATGAATACTCGTAGGTTGCAAACGTTTTGTAGCTACTTATTGCAATTCTACACGCGTATATGTTTACTGAGAATTATGTAAGGTGGAAGGGCATGGGCGCCGCCAGGATTACTTTCAAAGAGGTGCATCTGCATCTACACATTATACTTTTAACTAATATAAATATAGAATTATACATGCATATAATTTAAATATATAATCAAATTCAAATCGCGCGGGTATTTAACTGAATATGTTTCGCTAACCGAAAGCATACTTAATCTCTGTAGTCGATGGTTGGCGTAATTGCTCGAGGAATCCCCGCTGCCCGCTGACAGGGGGGTGCAAGTGCACCCTCTTGCACCCTGCTGTCGGCGCTCATGGAAGGTTCGATGGGATGATACTTTATAAACCGCTTCTTTGCGGGAACATTGAGTTATCTCCAGTGTTCGAGACATTTGAGATATCACATTGTTCTCGCAAAGAAGCGGTACATATTTGTACCCGAATGAACAAAGACCATATTATGGTGAAATACAAAAGGCAGCGGGACATTGCGACGGGGAGTCACGTGGTCAGCTTGTATATATCAAGTCACTTCAGGTCGGCATAAGTCTGGCGACCTTCGGGAGATGTAACGTTGACGGTCAATATTACACTTTTGAACTGCATCGTACTTTTCAGATGTAGTTTGTCACTTTGCGTGTCAGGATTAAAAACTTTCACTTACTTGACTCGGTCCCTCAGTCTCAAGCAGACTGTACCGTGCGGTGTTACAGAGGCATTATAACCGGCACCTCCCATCACATCTGTTACCTGCAATGTAAACACAAGCCTTACATTCCGTTCACACAGCGGCTCAGTATTTACGGGATTGTTTCGGACGGATCAATCACTACTGAATGTGATGTTCACACAAGACATTCTGTCGTTTTCGTTTCAGGCTCTCTTATCACTTTTGAAAATCATGATCCTTATCATATGTAAAGGAATAATTCCTCATACGTTCTCAGATGCGGATCTGATTTTTTCTGTAGACGCATGCAGTTTTTATTGACTAAAACGGAATATCACATTTTATCGGACAGGAATATTGTTACGGGGTTCAAAATACTGTCGTGTACGTGAATTCTCTCATACTAGTACTACGCCTCCACGGAAATAAAAACGGTCCTGTAAACAATTTATTTTTAATGTAAACGATCTGTTAGACGTTTTTGTGCACATTCATGCGCATTCACATGAAAGACGCTGTCGTCTCGACGTGTGCCTCGTTGCGTTTACTGCGTGCGTTGTGACCTGTTACTTCATTTCCATAATGTTACATGTTCACTATTCGATGCGTCATGACTCACGACCACAGGCACGACAACAGACGAAGATGCAACTTGAAATTTGAAAGCGCAAGAGTGCATAAAATACAGCAGTTCCAAATTGGATGTCAAGAGTAGTAAAAACAAGTGTATGAAAAAATGTGTTTTTCAACAAAAATCCCAACGGATTAGATTTTAAATTAAAAAGGGGAGCGGTGTTTATGGGGTGGGCTAGCACCATTCTAATATAGGGGACCACGACCACGCTGCGCATATGCTTGTTGTGAGTAAATTTGGGTGAAGTGAAGTGTTTAAATTGAGACTAGATTGGTCGTGACAATACGAATATTTATTATAATTAATTTTAAACAATATAACCTACACTTCGATTAAAATTACCCAGAGCTCTACAATGTACCTACCTACTGCTAAAAAGATTGAATAGACAATTTAAAATCTATGCCTTTCATTATATTAGTCTCGTGTCACCAAAAAGTATCCACGAATTCTTGTACATTGAAGTGGATGCAAAAAGCCAATGCGAGAAGGCTTTTAATGCTAACGGACTCAGATCTTCTTACTGGCTTTAGTAAAAGGTACACAGCAATTTTCACAGGCTCCGTGGCGCAGTGGGCGAGAAGCCGGCTGCGAAGCGAGAGGCCGTGGATTCGATTCCCGCACCGAGACAAATGGTTGTATGATCTACAAATATTTGCTTCGGGTCTGGGTGTTGTGGGACCGCAAGTCCCTCGTAGTCTCTGATACCCAGAATACAGTTTAACCTGGTGTGGTGTCAGGACTATATGTGTGACTGTTGGGTGTATTTTTTTCTACTTTCTATTTTTTTGTCTACGAGTGTTGAAAATAAACAATTTCTAATTAAATGTGGCTTATTTACCTATTTAGAATCTATTTTAACATGCCATTAAAAGCACAATAAGCACGTCACATTCGAAATGACTTTTAATTTATTTGAACTTTTTTATTGGTTTAGTTTGTACGTATAATACTTAATATGTGCCTACATAACAGGCACTAAAACAAACATTGTTTGAGCAAGCATCAGCGCACGTTCGATCTTAATTACGATGGATAGGAAGTTGGTTCTGGCGAGTTAATGTGGATCATGAGTGCTCAGTAGCTTCAGTTCTACATTTATTCATGAACAAAGAGACTATAGACTTCTTTATAAGTGAATTATAGTCTTCAGTAAATTTCGAACGTAGCCAACCAATTACATAGAAGTTTATTTGTATATAGTTTGTGTACAATTGATGCGCCACGGATGCTATCAAACCCAACCAAATGTTGATAGGGTAAAAGATTCCGCTTTGCGCCACTAGGTGGCAGAACCAACGTCGTGCACTCTCACTCGTAGGCTTGTAAAAAAATATACGTCACGGCGCAAAATCGGTGTAGATACCTACTACTTGAAGTCAATTATCCTTTTTTTTGTTACATACCTCCAGCTCGCGCCAGGTGTCTGCGTGGTAGATGTCATCACCTGGGTAGAAGGAGGCCTTACGCGACAAGGGCGCACGCCACGGCGGCTGCCAGCCGGCGGCGCCCATCAACTCCGCCTGTCCCAGACCGCCCTCCAAGAACTTGCTGTAGTCTTGGAACGCGGACAGATTAGACTCCTCCTGATACATTCAAATACATCATCATCATCAGCCACAGGACGTCCACTGCTGAACATAGGCCTCGCCCAAATGTTTCCAGACCGACCTGTTGGAAGCGTCCTGCATCCAGCGACCTTTTATCAGGTCGTCATATTCAAATACATAGTTAAAATGATTCTAATAAGACGACAAAGACCACTTAATTTCGCACCTTACTGCACAGATTATTGGTGTGGTGTTTAATGGGAGAGTTATTTTATACCAGTACTAGCATTTTCTCGCTGCCACCATTTGGAAGTCCCGTGGAATTTGATAAAACCTTTCAACCCCCATTCTGGTAATAAAACGTGATCTTTTAGAGCTTGTGGTAATAAGGGACCCTCACCCTCCTAAACTTTACTCGAACATTGTAAACAGTCTGTATGATGATTGTTGTATAATGATTAATGAGTGTAAATGGCGTATCGATTAATATCGATTTTACAGAGATGATGATTATAAGAAGAAACAACTGTACTTAAATGACAATCCTTTATTAAAGTTAATCATTATCACAATACAAAATACGTTATATCCTAGCTACATTGTTAAATTTATTGAACCCTAGACATCTCCTAGTTAAATTAGAAAAGCTTTATAATAACGGAAAGTAAAGTAGGACAAAGGATATAAATACAAAATGATTTTGAATAAGTACATTATAATGTTATCTATCTATCTATTACATAACTTGTCTCTGTTATTACTATCGTCTATTTGTCTCTTTACTTAGCGGACATAATTTAATAGATATAATTTTTACGTTTATCTATTAACATACAGTACAAAAGATTGAACATATGAATGGAAATTTATTAACCTGGTTAAAGGAGTGTGCTGTATAGACACTTCTTGGACGAACAGGCATAGTCACGTCTTTCCTAAAATCTGCGTTAGCCATTTTTAAACTTCTTCAACTTAAAACTGTTAAGATTATACACTATTGTGATAAAAAATACATGAACAACAGTGACTATTGACACTGGAAAATGCTACATAATATAAACTATACGCTTCGGCTGAAAATATATGGAAAAAGTCATTTGTTATTTATTTCTTCTCTATTCGAAATTTAAATTAATTTATCTCTGGCGAAATATTTATAGCTGGCCATTAATTTATTATAAGATTATCAAATATTTTTAATGTCGGCATTCAATTTAAAATTCTTAGAGATAAAAATAATGACAAAAAATATATATTTGTAGTTTTGTAAAATCATCAAATTTGGCGCTTTAGCTCCATCGACTTATAAAAAAAGGAGGACGGAGCGCTACTAATATCGACAGTGATGCAGGTTCTTGATATATGTGTGCGAAAGTTGAGGGATACCAGATAAATGAAAATATTCCCCATTTTTAACCAACTCCTAAGAGGTTTTATATTCGACCCGTGTCTATTGATAAAGTATGTACATGGTAATTAAGTACTTAGTTCAAACAATTAATTGTTTCATGTAATTGTGGGGTAGGTATATGAAAAAATGAAAATTTAATTAAAATCCTTTAAAATGATTTATTTTTTATAAATATGCCTTTTATTTTGCACGGACCGTTCAGTAGCTTCTAATTTGGAAATATGGTGATCTCGAATGCTCAAATATTTTTCTAAAATACATTTAATTAGATTAATCTTATGTTCGGCGCCAGCCAGAGTGTGTTCTAATTCCAAATTGAAAAAAATATATATTATTCGCTATAAAATGTCGTCACCGTTCCGCATGACGAGAACCTCGTAAAAGCCAAAAAGATAAAATTACCAAATATTTAGATCTGGCACACGAGGTTACCGAGATAAGGGATGTTGACTCAACAATAATTGTACCGATAGTCGTCTCTGGGTTGATACCGAAGAGCCTCGACCAACATCTTCAGAGGCTCTCAATTGGTCGTTGGGTCAAAGGCCAGATACAGAAAGCGATGTTATTGGACCCGGCACGCATTGTGAGGAGGTTTCTCTCTCTTGGGTCCTAACCGCCGGTGGCTTGGGTCCTAGGCTTCGCCATTGGAGAGTAATGTTTTTTATATTTTTAAATGTTTTGTTTTTTGTTTGTAACTAATATTTAAAAATGTAAAACATCGTTTTAAAATAAAGAGTACTGTACAAAACAAAGTTCAAAACGCACTGATAAATAAAAAAGTCGGGGCTTGTGCCGCTGCCGCGCAACACAAATTTTACCGTATCCAAAAATACCTTTAGACATTAATATTATTATTTACTTCTCATAGAGTTTCTGAAGATAAATTTTATGTTTTGGTAATCTTGATAATATGAAACCGGTTAGGCTTCAAAAAAGAAGGTTTTTTTTTTTTTTTTTTTTATCCTGGCTCGGCAAAGTGACTACGCTACACCTGATGGTAAGTGTAGCGCAATCCAGAAATAGTGTCGACCAACGATAAACAATGTGTCCATCGTAGGTCGGCAAGATCATACCGGCCTGCCAAAGGGCCAAAGGGGAGGAGAAGGAAAAAGGGATGGGAAAAGGGTTAGGATCAGTGGGCAAGCCCCCTGGGGAGAACCGGATATACACTGGCTGACCCTGGAACGCGACCCACACAAGGTGGGCCACTATGGCAGGTTTTAGCACCAGTGTAGCAGCAGTTTTAGCAGCAGGTTCTCAATTCGGCGAATATTTTTTTTTATTTATTTGTTTGTTTGAGGAGTTTAATATCTTTACTCCATATTCCGTTATCAGATTTTAACAAAACATATATGCAGTACCGTAGCTAGGAAGGGAGAGGGGGGCACTCTACCCCGGTTGTCACCGGTTTTGGGAACTCGACCTAATATAACCCGAAATAATATTCAAAAAAAGGGAAATCCTCTCCTCTATCCTCCTTTTTTGAAATCGGTTAAAATACATTAAAAATATCATTTTATAGCTTTCATTTTTAGGGTGACAGCCAAATCAAATCCACCCCGGGTGCCACCCATGCTAGCTACGCCACTGTATATAGGAGACCGCTTAGTACCTAAACTTTATCGAACATCAACATATTTCAACAAAGCGATCCATATTTGATGGGAAAATATAATATGTTCGTACATTAAAAATAAAATATACGCTTAATTGACAACCTCCTCCTGGTTTAAAGTCGGTTAGTAATGTTTGAACTAATGTTCTTAATCACAACGGAATACTCACACTTTGGGGAAAATACCTCATTTATTTTCTGGCAACACATGCACGTGAAGTTGACGTTTTATGTTCCGAATATTACGTAAATTATTTTACCAAAAACATTATAAAAGTGATTATAAATTCATATGTTACCTGTGCTAAGTAATTCCTTGATATTTCTTTTTTGATGTCGAATTGTTTTTACAATGTTTTATGACACATGTCGGCATTATTATATTTTGTTAAATCTAAGTTGGAGTCAACGTTACACAAGGTGGTCGTGTCGCGTAATGGCGGAAACTGGCATACTATGGTGAGAGTGTGTGCGTGAGACCCGTATACGTACAGCATTCTGGCACACTATGGGTCACTTCACTTTCGATGTATGGGACGTGGTGTCCCCCTTTTTTTATAAGTCTATGTTTAGCTCTAGCTGCATTCGAGTGTAAAGTCAGCACCACGTCACGCCACGTAAAGTGTGGTCACATTCAAATGTGTTAATCGATTTTAAAATATAAGACTGACATTCTCATCAAAAGCACCGATAATATAGATGTTGTTATGTCTTTATCTATTAAGAAAAATATGTAAATCAATTAAAAAATAACAAATAGGTGTATGGCAATAAACGTTAGGCATAGAATCATACATAAATAATTAAATGATAAAATATTAATACTTATAAACGCTTATACATAACCTACCTACCAAAAATTGTTACAACGTATTTAAGAAAACAAAGTTTGTTTTACGTTAAAAAAGAAGTATCTACTTTGTTTATTATTTTAGATTAATCTCTAATGAGTAATGTAATAATTCAACTAATGTATTGAGAAAAGTACAATTAAAAACACGCTCATTGAACGGCTCCGCGTCAAATGAGGATTTGTTTATCTGTCAACAACATATTAAAATTTAAGCCTGGTAACACTAAAGGCCCGCCACGTTTCGCCAGGTCGTGATAGTTGTGCACTTTTCAGTATTTTTTTGACTCCGTCGCGTTTGATCAAGACATCAGGATTAAAATATTGTAAAAATGAGTGCTCAATCAGCACCTTCATATAAAATTGGAATAGTGAAACAGGTAACTTATTATCAACAAATATTCCCATAATTTTGAAGATCTACCGATCGAAATGCCTCGTGCCAACCCGCCGTAGCTTGCCTCGTTGGCACCGCATCGTGTATACAAGTCATGCATAACAGTCACAACGTAAATATTTTTCTGTATAATTGTATGTATGTTTTTCATGAAATGATACCCGCCTTTCGTTCCGCTCAACGGTGTGTTTGTGCTTTATCCATTTTAATTTGTAAGGGCAGGCGATCGCAACAATCTGCGTGCGCTAAATCGAATCATTTGTACGTTCATAATAAGGTTCTTACTGGAGAGTTGTAACTGTTGCATGTATGTGCGCAGGTACTTTCAGGAGACACTGTGGTCATAAGAAGGCAGCCGCAGGGAGGCCCTCCGCCGGAGAAAGTCATCACGCTCTCTGGCATCACCGCGCCCAAACTAGCTCGGCAAAAGACTGCCAACAGGTATGCGTCGCGCTCATTGACTTATTAAATCATATGAGAATGTGAACCATTATCTAATAACTAATAAGATTAGTGAGAATATACTTAAAGCTATATGTAACACAAGTACCTACTGATAAAAAATGTTATAAAACTAGCTTTGAACTTCCCATCTGGTTATTCTAGTATATGCTCTAATATTCATCCAACCTGCTATTGCTGGAGCACCTGTAGAGTCAATATCATCATCCAATGTAAATAGTTAATGCTGTAAAAAATATTTTTGCTGCATATTAAAGGTCACTAGTACCTACCCACATTGTTTTTTATTATTAGGTAGTATTATTCTGTAATTTACCTATGGTATTTTCTGTGTACATTGTCACTCAAGGGGTTCAAACAAGAGAATTCATTTGTAAGTATGCCAATAACCATTTCTGTGCCTCTTACATGTATGTACCATTAATGACATGTACATATAAATACTTCCAAATTATAACATGTCTTGTGGACCTTAATAAGAGTAATCTAATTTGATTCATCTATGAAATTAAATAAAATGTACCTATTAGTCAATAGTTAATAAGCTGAATGTGAAAAATGAATTACAAGAAGTATGAAGATAGTAGGTTTACATTTTTTATAAAATATAAAATTAACAAAACAAAGAAAAGTATATTAAATACTTATTCTAATATTCTCAGCTGTTAGAAGGTATTGAAAAAAGGGTGAAAAAGGAGTGTTGAGAAAGGTGAAGGTAAATAAAGTAATCACATAAATAACACAATAAAAAAAACAGAACTACACTCTAAAAACTTTATACGGAAAAGTGAAAGCAATCTTATTACAATTAAAGCATTTATGTAATTCAAAACATGTCTGCAATCTCACTGTTCAGTTCACTTTCACAAGAACCTACTTGCATTTTGAGGATTTTTTTACACCAAATTGGCTTTGCGAAATGATGTTAACAATATTTTCATGTCATTAATGGACTTTTCTGTGTCAATTTGCTCTGAATTATGATACCATATGGTAGTGCACAAGTTGCTGTGCATGCTCAACTTGTTTATTAAACAATTTTTACAACAATGTGTACGCATTGTCCAAATAAAGAAACCCAATGCAATATGTACAAAAATACTACTTCTATTTTTAATGTATTGAATTATGTAAAAATTGTTTAAACATTTGTGTTAAATGGTTGCAGTGTTTAACTGATATGTATGTAAGTATTGAGATGGTAATATATGTCACCCTTTAGTTTCAAGGGACGTAAAGCATTTATATATTTGAAACTGTGCAAGTATTGAGTCAAAGTTGATGAGAACTTGCATGTTTTGCTCAAGTATATGTTGTAACACTCTGTATAGGATATGTTGATGTTATGTTTATTTTTGAACTAAATGTTTAATTTACAGTAGTTCAGTATCTCAATAATAATTAAGTATATATCATTATGTATATATCACAAATCATCGAACACCCAATATTAATTAATTTATATAGGGGTAAATGTGATTAAAATCTTGATTAAAATACGAATATGGATTTTTATGTATAAAATATGTAAAATTTTATATTGATCAAAATTCTGGTATGTAACACCTATTGGCAGAAACTTATGTATTATTATTATGTTTTATAATCATAAAAATATATCCATAAAATCAGGCATAGCTCTATTTATGTATATATGTATCCTTAAAAAACCTATATAAAACATATTGAATATCTTCATTTGTAATGAGGCCCATTCATTTTGATATTTAAAGTTTACCTGCATTATGCCAGTGTGGTAGATGAAAATCTTAACACCACTCATTTGCAGAGATTTTTTTTATCTAAGTATGGCAAAGGGACTGCACTACACCTGATGGTAAACATAATGCAGTCCAAAAAATCAGTGACCACCAACACACAATGAGTTTATCGGTGGTCACCAGAGTCATGCCGGCCCGTTTAAATGCTTCTTCCCTCTTCTCTTGATTTTGATTATTTGAGTGGGAAAATATATGATGATCTGATACAAAGTTATATTTTAATACTCAGTCCTTTGTTTCCTGAACAATAAAAAAATAATACATACTTTAAAAAAATTGTAGCTGAGCGAGCATTTTTTATAGTACAATATTTCATGCATTTCTACTAACTGTCGCCTCTGTCTTATTAAATTAGTCTTATAAAGAATTTGTAGAGAATTAATGTAATATATTATGCGAACTGATTAAATATATAGACAGCGAATTATGTGTTTGTTAATAAATTCTGCATCCATTAATCTTGGCTGATAATAAGTAATTATCCATACAGTGATGTGGAGACAAGGGATGAGCCGTATGCATGGGAGGCTCGTGAATATCTAAGAAAAAGGTTGGTTGGGAAGGAAGTCATCTTCACTGCGGATAAACCTCCCAACTCTGCCACAAGAGAGTATGGATCTGTTTGGTGTGGCAAAGATCCTGTGAAAGATGAAAACGTCACCGAGTGTCTGTTAGCCGAGGGGCTGGCCAAGGTTAGAGACGGAGTGAGGAACATACCACAACTGAAGAAGCTTGTTGAGATTGAAGAGACGGCAAAGTCTCAGGGCAAAGGTGTCTGGGGTCCAGATGCTCAGGTGAGATTTATATTTAGATAAAAACATTGGCAATGATTTCAGTCTTTATGTATCTAAAGTTTTCATAAGAAATCATTTGTGGTAGGGTTTAGCTGATCACGTGCACATCGCTTACAACATCGACTGCTCACTTCTTTTCTGTTAACTGATGCAAAAAGATGAATTGTGTATGTTTTTTTCTATTTTATTCTGTTTTATGTTATGAAAGACGACACACTATCTTTTTATAATGTAATTTCATTTAAAAGTTCACACTAAATCCCAAAATAAAATTTCTTGGATTTCAACTCTGCTTGGTCAGGTCATCCACTGATTGTGGACCACTACGCAAATATTCGAATCGTGAAATAGTGCTCCGAGAGCAAGACCGGTATACACTCTAATTTTGAAATTTTATGACTGCATCAGTGGTGCAGTTGTAATGCGTATGCGGTACGAATGATGTGCTGAAGTCTCGGGTTCGATACCCGGGTTGGGTAAAAATTATATTAGGCGTTTCGATCACGAAAGGTTCAGTATCAGCCCGGAGTCTGGAATTTGTGCCAGGCATGGCGATAGGATCGCCCTCCATCGCATCATGGGACGGAAATAAGCTTGGCGAAATATGGGTGTATGGATTACACCTCTGCCTATACCTTCGGAGATTATAGGCGTGAACTGCGTGTATGAAATCTTATAAGAAAGTTGTTTGCAAAATTTTTAATTTATTCCATTTCACCTTAGATATAATCTTAGGGCCTTTATATTAACTTTTAAAACCAGCGTTTTAGCTGTAAAATGTTCTGTATTTTTCAAAGTATTTGTTGAATAATATGTCAGACAGTGTAGGGTCAAAATAAACAATAGTATTAGGAAGTATGTATAATGAGGGATAGAATTTGCTTTTATTTATTCCTCTAATGCTAATTTATGGCATTTTACAATATATAAATATCATTAAATATAAATATTTCCGATTGAGACAGGCATATTATGTCAAGACGTGATCAAATATGGCTTAGAACGTATCCATGCTTGCATTCTCAAATTATGAACAATCTTTTCATATACATTAGAATAATATATAATAAGCTGATCGCATAACATTTGTATTGCATTTTAGTCTCAGTGACATACATATTATATTATGCACAAATCACAAATAATGATGGGTCAAGCATTACAATTTATACTTACATAGTTGAAATGGTGACAATTACTGTTAATATGCAATTACTATTGAAATAAAACTAAATGAAACGGATTTTATCGCGGTTTTAATTTTGTTCCCGACGTATTGAAAACTTCTGCCTTCGTGGTCACGGGATGGTTTGAGGTGTAGGTTGTCCCAAAATGAAAATATGTGTTCAAAATTAAAATAAAAAACGTGACGGGTGCAGTTCAGTGCCATGCAGTGCTTTGTAATTCAAAGTTCTGTGTGGTGTTGCTTCTGATTATGGGCAGGCGTGGCGCTTACCATCAGGCGAGCGCCTTGCTCGTTCGTCAGGCTGTTAAAAAAGAGGCTATTTCTGTATATAATTAGTTCGTTTTGGCGCGACACAAAATTGTACTATTCGCGTATAGAGAAGTCTATGCACTACAATAAGCTCACGTAGGTGTTGTTTTTTAATACAAGCTTCAGCCTAATTAAAGTTAATTTCAATTCCCACACATAGGCCTAAATATTTGTTTCGGTTCCGAATCATCCGAATGTAGTGGAGCTGTAGGTCCTATGTAGTTTCTAATATCCACAGATTTCACAGTTAGGCAATTACGGAAGGTGACAAAAACCATGGGCCTAATGAGTCCGCGACCGCCCTACGTTAAATGGGTGAAAACAGGGTCCGTATCGTATAAACTGCGTTACACCTGCTTTAGCGAAATTAGCACGGAATGGTATTCTATAAGCCAATGTCAAGCGCGTTACATACCTTATCGCGTTTATTATTGAATATAATTATAAAGTCGTCGTAGATGCCAAAGTAAACATAATAATAATAATACAGTAGAACCTCTATAAGTCACATATCAAGGGAGACGCCAAAAAATTCGTGTTATAGATTTTTCGACTTATGGAGTAATTCCACTTAGCCGGATTTTAATTCGACTTGTAGAGGTTAAGATTCATTCTTACTAATTTTGAGTTAGAGAAAAGAAACTCAAAAGAAACTGAAAGTTTTCAGGTTACGTTTCACAGCACTCATGTTGTAACAATTTTATTTTTAAACTGTTGTAAAAAAATATGTGTATTGTGGTAGAACCAAACTACTTCTGACAATTTTTCAATCGACAAAAAATTACTTGCGTCGTTAAAGTTCAAATTAAATCAAAAATAATAAAAATAAACACCTGACACCAAGCATGCAAGCACGTGTATACTCCTTAATTGTTTTCTAAGAAACAATGGTGTACTTACATTGACGGCAAATTCTTAAAGTCGGTAACTTATTTTTCTTCGAACTAATCGTGTTGTAAAATAATACACTGCTATGTTCGAGATTCAGAGGTCCAATTTAATTTTTCTACTTATAAAGGGAAAATATGTACCAAAATAGCTTGCAGGGACTCACTGTTTATTTCGACTAATAGAGGGTTGTAATTGCGAGTAATGTAGGTTTTGGGGCTTGAGGGGAAGGGAATAAAACATTCTTTCGAGTTTTGGCGGTTTTCGACTTATCGAGGTTCGACTTAAAGAGGTTCTACTGTATATGAATGATAGCCAAGTTTCCTACAGGACTGGTACAGTTTAGACAAAAGAGTCCAGTGTGGCTTCACTATTTGTTTTATAAATGACACTGGAGCTAATTTGATTTAGTGCCCTGGTGTATCTTGCACCTACTAACAGTTGTGGATAGTTCAAGTATTTATTTCTTTAAATACGAAAATGTAGTAGCCTATCGGTCTTTTTTCATTTATTAACCACTAGCTGGCCCTCGCAGTTTCACCTTCATGTTACTGCCCTGCTCCCATGGCTCATAGAGTGATATAAATATAAACCTTCCTCATGAATCACTCTATCGATTGCTGAAAACTGCATTAAAATCCATTAAATAGTTTTAAAAATTCAAGCGAACAGACAGCAGAAGTGACTTAATTTTAAACTATGTAAAGTAAGATGTGGTCATAAATAGTTTCAGATCACAAACATTTGTGTTGGTGTGGGGATTGGCATCGTGGCCTCTTATTACACTGCACACTTACTACATTTATATTAAAATACATTTATTTTGTTTCATGCCATATAGAAACATGTTCGTGAAATCAAATGGAGTGTAGAAAACTCTAAAGCGTTTGTGAACAAGTTCAACGGACAGCCTGTGAAAGCTATCATCGAGTATGTACGTGACGGATCCACTGTAAGACTCTGTCTGCTGCCGGACTTCATCCCTATCACTCTTATGCTCTCTGGAATAAGGGTATGTTATTTTTGAAGTTATACTTCTTTAGGCGCGTTATGAAAAAATGATGAGAGTGAAATTTTAAGATGCGCGCGCACCTGTGACACAAAAAATTAACAGTATGAAGTTAGGCGCGTTATGAAAAAATGATGAGAGTGAAATAAAAAAATAAATAAATAAATATAAATAAATAAATATAAATATATATATATATATATATATATATATATATAATTATATATAGATGCGGTTTTTATTTTATAATTTGGAACATGGTGCCGTAAAAAAAGTACCAGGTTCGCATAAACGCGAAGAGAGTAGAATGTACTTATATCATGTCGAGTGGATATGTTGATATAAATTAAAATACTTTTATTTAATATAATTAACACTAAATATTATTAAATTATTAATGTTAAATACTTATTATTGGTTATTTAATGATGCCAAAGAAGTATAACTTCTCACGCGCGTACATAAGTACACGCACCCATATTTTTTTAATTACTAGTTTGGATGGTCTTAGTACTGACTATGCTGGTATGGAGATTTCTATGAGAAACTAACTTTGTAAAGTAATGTCTTTTCCCAGGATACAACCCATCTCCTTACCAAATTTCATTAAAATCCGTTTATCCATTTAGCAATGAAAATGTAACAGACAGACAGACAGTTACTTTTGCAATTATAAAATTGGTATGGATTGTTTTAAGTTTTATTTTAACAACACAATCTTAGACCATTCAACTGAAGGACCTGCCTCACATGATCTTTCCCCTCAGCCAAGATACTAAAATCTGAGCATGGAAAATAAGCTTAAAAATCTGAGCATGGGGCTTAATAACTGTAGTAACAGACATGAGGATTTTTTTTTAATTGTGTTATGTGAAGTGGCTGTTAAATTCTAGTGCCCAGCGGTAAAACAAGATGGTGACTCAGAACCTTATGCTGAAGAGGCTCGTTTTTTCCTCGAGTCCAGACTGCTGCAGAAGGAAGTTGAGGTTATCTTGGAATCGGTGAACAACATCAGCTTTGTTGGAACCATATTACATCCTCAAGGCAACATTGCAGAGGCACTATTGAGACAAGGGTTCGCCAAATGCGTTGACTGGTCTCTTGCCGTCATGAAAAGTGGTAAGTAATAATGTCCATAAATATTTTACCCTTTTTTTATAGCACAGGTTGGCACACTACCAAGTAGGTCGCCAGATGGTAAGTGCTCTCCACCGCCAGTAAACATCCACTATATCTAAAATAATCTTTAAGCAATTTAAAAATTTGACCGCCTCCGTGGCGTAGCGGGCGAGTAGGCGGCTGTGAAGCGAGAGGTCGCGGGTTTGACCCCAGTACCGTGACAAATATTGGTGTGAACCACAAATATTTGTTTCGGGGTCTAGGTGTTGTGAGACCGAAAGAGAATCAGAAATCAGAATACTTTTTTTGAAGGAAAAAGCTTTGCAAACACTTACTGAACCCAAATTTTAAAATTATATTTCTTAGGAATTAAACACCATGACCGCACCAATAAAAGCACAGGGTATTCCTAAGCTATAAATCTGTATCATATGCAATATAACATGTTACTATAACAGGATTTATATACTAGTATATTTAAGTCTCTTGTATGTAAGAGTTCATCTTGATAGGTGCCACCACTTTGTTCTGCTGCCAAGCAGCAGTGTTTATGCACTATTATGTCGTGATCTGAAGGGTTTAGAGCCAGATACATTTCTGGGTATTATGAAATATAGTATTATTCTACTAATTATCTATTTTACCTATTATTCATTAAAAATATAGCTATTATTCTGTTTGGTCGTGGCAGGTGATTTGTTCTGTTTATGGGTGGGGGTAGTGCTTCCCATCAGGCGAACGGCATGCTCGTCTCGTCATTCAGACAAATAAATACAAAAACTCGGAACTAAGGATACTAAGAGTATTGCGTGTTTGCAGGTGCTTCTTCGCTAAGACAGGCTGAACGTGCTGCGAAGGATGCTAGGATTCGTATTTGGGCGAACTACGTGAGCAATGCGCCACTTATCTCCGCTAAGGACAAAGAGTTCACAGCCACAGTGCTCGAGGTCATCAACGGCGACGCACTCGTCATCAAAATGCCCAACAACACATACAAGAAAATATTCTTGGCTAGCATCAGGCCGCCGCGTGAAAAGTAAGTGTCCTCTTTAGTAAAAATGTAATATTGTAGCAATTAGTGTATCGATCATTTCTTTTTATCACAAATATAACGTCATCAGTCTCGGCTGTCGCGTATGCCTTAGATTAATCTCTGCTTATTTTAATTCATTAACGAATTTAAAAGATTTCTATTATATAACATATTTACTTTTATTCCAGGGCTAATGGTGATGAAGAAACGAAGAATTCTCCAAGGCCGAAAGGATTCAAACCACTGTATGACATACCATGGATGTTTGAGGCTCGCGAATACCTAAGGAAAAAGCTGATCGGCAAAAAAGTAAACGTCATTGTTGATTACATCCAACCTGCTAAGGACACTTTCCCAGAAAAGACATGCTGCACAGTGATCAGTGGCGGAACGTGGGTATACTGGTTTAAAAATAACTTTATGCTGTATATATAAGAATAAATCTGATTAGAACCTTGCTCTTTCAGGAATGTAGCAGAGGCATTAGCCAGCAAAGGTTATGCCTCTGTTGTCAGATATAGAAATGATGATGATCAAAGAAGCTCCCACTACGACAAATTACTTGAAGCGGAAATGAAGGCCCAAAAAGCTGGACTCGGTATTCACGCCAAAAAAGACATCCCCACTCACCGCATACAAGACACAAGTGGAGATTCCACCAAGGCCCGAAAGTTCTTCCCATTCCTCAAACGTGCTCACAAAACAGAAGCAATAGTCGAATTCGTAGCTAGCGGATCAAGGATGCGTCTGTATATCCCCAAGGAATCTGTTCTTGTAACATTCTTGCTTGCTGGAATCAATTGTCCGAGAGGAGCTCGCCCAGCCATTGGTGGAGGTGGCATGCAAGATGCAGAGCCATTTGGAGAAGAGGCTTTACTGTTCACAAAGGAGAAATGTTTACAACACGATGTCGCTGTCACTATTGAGGAAATGGACAAAGCTGGAAACTTCATTGGTTGGTTATGGGTTGACAATGAAAATCTGTCAGTCTCCCTGGTCGAACATGGACTCGCAAGCATGCACCACACGGCTGAGACTTCAGAATATGCGCGTGCTATTAAAAGCGCTGAAGAAAGTGCTAACAAGAAACGCTTGGGAATATGGAAAGAATATGTCGAAGAGGACAAAGAAAATGAGAGAGACAGGAACGCAACTATTCAAGATCGCACAGTGAATTACGAAAAAGTACTTGTCACAGAAATCACACCAGAAGGACACTTTTATGCGCAAAAAGTTGACTTGGGTCCAAAGTTGGAAGGTTTAATGGAAAGGATTCACCAGGAATTCAAGAATAATGCCCCATTACCAGGATCCTATGTGCCAAGGAGAGGAAACATTTGTGCAGCACGCTTCTCTGTCGACGACCAATGGTACAGAGCGAGGATTGAAAAGATTACTGATGATAAAATGGTCCATGTGTTTTACATCGATTATGGAAATAGAGAGGTAATAATATAATTAACCGTTAATATTCATTCAAAAGTCCATTCGCGATATCTTGTTTGATAATATTTTCAGGTGGTCGACGTTACGAGATTGGCGCCGCTGCCACCCGGTACTGAAACGGACAGTCCATTCGCGACCGAATACGAGCTGTGCTGCGTCAAGTTCCCCACAGACCCTGATGACAGAGCTGAGGCCGTGTCTGCTTTCTACACCGACACCCTTCTTAAAAAGCTGCTCTTGAACATCGAACAGCGTGCCTCACCGCCTGCAGTCACCCTGGTCGATCCCGTGGCTAACATAGATCTCGCCAAGGTACAAATAATTTTCTATTGTCCAACACATTCTCCATATTGTCTCCCACAAATATATATATATATTTTGTTGTATGAATAAATTATCAGCGTATATTAAAATATGTCAAATGTGTTTTCGTAGAATCTTATCAAGGAAGGGCTGGTGCTGATGGAGTCGACGCGCGACTACAAGCTGCTGACGTTGATGGCGGAGTACCGTGCCGCCCAGGACATGGCCAAGAGCTCCCGGCTGAACCTGTGGCGGCACGGTGACATCACCGATGACGACGCGGTCGAGTTCGGTGTGCGCCGCTAGCGGGACCTTCCTGGCTATGATGCCACCGCGTCGCCCTCGCACGCGTTAAACTGTGCCACGTGCACCTCACCACATGTTGAAACAGTTATATACACAGTTATTTACCAGTTTTTGTGAAGAGACATAATTCAACGTTCACTGAAGTTGCCTTCGCAATCGGTCACAAGCACTTGTTAAAATTTGTCATAATCATCGTCATTTAAATGTTGTGAATATTTATTTGTATTGGACACAATCGGTGAGTAACATTCGTAAAGTGTTCGTCCGTTCGTCGTCCGTGTGTCGGGCGTGGTGTATCGCCGCGCCGCAGTGGAGAGGGCGCCACTGTCGGCCGGGGAACTACCAACGTCCGCTACCGAGATCACCATGTACTGTCTAGTGGAAACCTATCATAAACAAATTATATTACTGTGTGTAATAGAGTACATAAGTTTTTGTGACTACAAACTTAATATACCTAGTAAATAAATTATCAATGCGGATTGTTAAAACATATTACATAATATATTTAAATTTTTACAGTTTGTATATCAGATAAGATGTGTAGTTTTTATATTTCTTTGTTACTTTCAATATTCAATTAAGTAATGATAATATGCATAATTTGTATGTTAGTAAATGTGAAATACTGAATAATATATACTTATATTTACTCTCGTAGATGTATATTTCGTATCTCTTCACATGATATGTTTACTCTTCATTGAATATAAATTTTGAACTAGCAAAGACATGAAAATAATTTCATAAGTATGAAGTCTGAATTTTCTATGAATTATGTATATGGGTATTTGTATGTGTGTTATTATCAATTTCGGTACATTTAGCTAGGTACTTACGATTTCTATTATACATATTATATTTAGCTACCTCTCGTTTCGAGACATTTATAAGATGAATTGTGTTTACATAAATTTGGTACCATACGGTGCGTGGATTGTTGACAACATGGATTGACGAAATAAATATTTTAGGACAGAGATTGTTTTTATTTTTACTTTTTGGTAAACACAAGGTGATAAATTAAATGCAATATATAAGAAAATATTCCCATTTATTGAAATTCACAGTAATGTTTTGCAAGTCGACTTTGTTAATTTGTATAATCAGATTTGTCTTTTGGCACAGTGTACAAACGTAAAAGATAAGCTATATGTTTACAATGTGTATGTATGAGATTTTAATGCAAGGCAACATTCATAAGTTCACATTGTAATTGCGGAACATAATAAACGTGTTTAAAGATAGTGTTCACTTACCTAAGATTGTCTTACAATTATCTGTACAATCAATTTAAAACTGTTAATTTAATGCAAACAGCACATTTTGTTTGTAGAATTTAATCATTATTTTCAGACCTGCTCTTGTAATATATGCGGCTATGTTAGAGTCATTATTTAGTATTGGATGTGCTTTATAGTAAATAAATTGCATATTGATATACAAAAAAATGTTTGTTTGTGCTTATATAAAAATATATTAATTCTATAACGAATCGATCTCACCTGTACGTCATTTTAGGGCATTTCATAGGTAAAAAATCATATGTGATTATTTCATTAAGCTTGCAAAAACTGTCTGGTACAGTCTTTCTTGTGACGTACCACTGTGCAGTGTGTTGTGCAATGTGTAAACAATACCTAAATTCTATTTCTTTTTTAATCTATGATTCTAACTATTTAAAATTATCATATGTATATTGTGGAACAAATCAAATCAATACTAAATTCATATGAAAAAATAAAATCGTTTATTTCTAAACATATTATATATTCTATTTAGCTAAACATATTATTCAAATCATTTCATAATAAAAAATTATCCACTTACAATTTGATTTATTACATTTTTTAATATTTTGTTTTGTTCATGAAACACGTGGGCTGTCACTGCCTCATAACACCCCTCTTTCTTGGCGGGGGTTAATAAATAAAATATAATTTGTGCGTTATGTTAGTAATTCAGAAGAAAAAATATTTTTCACGTAAGCAGCTTCCAAAGCTTTAATCACTATCTATAAATAAGCAGATAATGAACAAAGAACTGCACATAAGAAATGTAAATACAAACCATTGATTACCTTTAATCAATATGCTTTAATGCTGACTGAATTATATCTTTCAGAGAATTTATTAATAGTGAAAGATTTTGGCTGAAAAGAATTGCAAGATGCACAGTGTACATGACTACAGACACGCTGATCAGCCGACCCGCACTCACATACTGTCCAATACTAGCAATATCATAGAAACAGTAATAAATAATTGAACCACATTATTTAAATTTAACAAACGTTACACCAATTCCATACAATTTAAAAGTGACAGCTAAATTAACATAACATTCTGTCTACACATCCATTATTGCAGTCTCACAACATATTAATACTTAAACATATTGAAATGTTATTGTTTTAAAAGAATTCGAAAATATATTAAAATATTTTTACATCTATATAAAAAATTCAAATTAACATTAGAATCGTTTATTTGTATACAGTCAACTCTAAACTGTATGTACTATGCTACGCCTAATTGTTTTATCTTTGCTATCGTCGAAGTAAGGGCCTATTTCGTCAGGCATGGGTGGGACGTTTACTAAGAACTGTTGTATGGATGCATAGTACTCTCTACAGGTCCATGTGTCATCATGGCCCCCTCCGGATATGACTACAAGTTTCTTGCACACAGCTCCACTTCTCACATAGAGTTCTTGTCCCATGGAAGGTGGTACTAAAGCATCATTTGAACCACACACCACCAGAGTTGGTGTTAACACATGTACAATTTTCTTTACTGATATATACTAGAAGAGAAAAAAAATTGTTAAGTATAAAGAGTGTTAGGGGTCATATCAACGTTTGGATCATAAGTCAACTCCTTTTTTTATACTATGCCGGCGAGCGAGCAATTCTAACGCCCACCAGAAGCATTTTGGGCGCGTTGGCGACCTTTAAGTAAAAGTATATTAAGGGATTGGGAAGAGGAGGGGCTTTGGGCCTCCGGATATCTCACTCACTGTACGAAACACAGCAGAAAGCCGGTTTACGTTCATTCTCTGTGAGACGGTGGTAACAACCTGGTTGAGTCTGCCCATTTATGCTGTAGACAAAACGGTTACCAGCTTAGCTCTACTACTCAAAATTTTCATTCTGCCAACCACCAACCTGTCTTGTGTGTTTCAGTTCATAAAACCCATAAAAGTATGGTAAGCCTAGTAATGCAACAATGAAGAGAAGTGAGTATGAAGTGAATTTATTTATTTAATTATTAAGGAGACATCGATTTAATTATACCCATGTAGCATCAAAAATATTTTAGAGAAATATGACAAGTACAAACCTTGTTTTTATGACAACATTCTGGTAGCCATTGTAAACACTTCCATTTGAGAATAATTTGTGCCATCTCTGGTATACTTGTAAACGTATTTTCCACAACCAGCGCCCAGATTTTATTCCTGTATTCTATTCTGGATGCCAAATCGATTGCAATAGCTCCTCCTGAAAACATGCAAGCAATCATTCATCTAATTCACCATCTTTATGATGTTCTACTATATGTCAAGTTCTTTAAAACCATCACTACGTTTAAAAATGTTGGTACAAATGTAAATTATCTTTTTTTATTTCTGCCTGGTGTTCTACTGGCTTAATGACAGGGTCCGCCTTCCCATCGTGATAGGATGGGAAGGCGAATACTCCGCAATACGCAATGGGAACCAAATATCGCATTGCTTCGTCCGTTAACCAGCAGAGTGGACCACATACACTCCCATACAAATGTAAATTATATTACTAAAAAATGCTGAATAGCCAGGATCACTAATAAACTTTGTGATCAATGATTTTATAATAAATTAAGTATTCATTTTCAACCTTTTCTATACCAACCTAAAGATCTTCCAAACACTATAATTTTCGTGGGATCAATATCATTCCTCTGGAGTATGTAGTCGATCGCTGTCTGTGCATCATTGTAAAGACCTCGTTCAGAGGGTGTGCCATCAGACAGACCATATCCACGGTATTCCACCATGAGTATGTTGATATTTAATTTGTGATAAAAGCCAGAAACATTAGTCAATCTGAAAAATTGCATGAATAGATATTTCGTGTACATTTGCCGACATCTACAGCAGTATGGGTGAGCGTGGGTGACTACAATATGCGCAAATACTTCGTTAGCTTGAAGTTAATCATTTCCCCTACCCTCTACACCTTATTTAGGGTGAAATAGTTCCATTAACATCTGATCACTTGTCTGTGCAAGTCACAGACATCCCCACTATAGATACAATACCTTCTACACCTCCCATGACCAGGCTAAAGGTATAAGCTTATAACAGTATATTATGTGATCCTTTTCATGACTAATGTCAAGCCGATCAAGTAATTTAAGAGCCCATTTCACACCCCCTTAAAATGTCACATACTGCTCACATAACACAGGTCTAGGATTCTATAAGAAGAATATGGAAAGTTTCACTCCTGTTTGTAAACATAGTTAATTACACTGTACATTAATTACTAATGCAGGAAATTTATCATCATTAAAATGTAAATATTATTCTATTTATTAGCAATAAGCATAATGTGTTGTTATTGTAAACAAAACTGAGATTTTATTTATCATTGAGATTAAACAATATTTTGGTATGCATGATGATTTGTATTGAATTTATGGTAGGGCTGTAGGGATGTCCTAAGTTGCACAGATCAGATCACTATCATGTTATAAGTAGCTCTGATTATTGGCCAGTAACATTTCAGTATTTGGGAATTCAATGCTCAACCAAATGCTCTTATACAGAAATTACTTTTCATAATTATTTATGCATATAGTGTAATTGCCCTAAAAATATTTATTATTACTTCATATTATAGAACATCACACTTTCTCTATTGGGAAACAGGTGTGAGTCTATTGATGTATATATTTATCTACTATCTTTAGGTACACAGTATTCATGTGAACAATATGAACATTAAGTATGGCTCATACATTACCTAAGAAATTTAAACAACATGTGGTGAAGTAGAATTTCACTCATTTTATGTAAAAATATACACTCAGGTAGGTTTGTTTTATAGTATTTAAGAAGTAGACTCAGTAATCACAACTTATGAAATAAAATATGACACTTTCAAAGAACACAGTTACACCCTAAGTTACCTGAACAAAGACCTATATTAGGTAATTTCCAAAATAACATATTATGTTAATTGGTGATTAAACCTTACTCAGATATTGTGAAACAAGCACTAGAAGTTACATTCAATGAAGCTTCATATAAACTCTCAGATATTGAGACCAACCCATAATCAAACAAAAAATAACAATTCCAATGATTTGTAAAGATGCACCTTACTTCCTCAAGAGTATTATATGCCACAGATCTGTAAATTATAGATCTAAGGAGGTAACTAAAGATCTTGTCATGAAGATGGTACACAGTTTTTAATCAATTGGAGGCACTGCTGCAGTTAAGACATCATTTAACGTTGTCTGCAAAATTTGTTAGAAATTTTCACACCCAGGGCCAGATAATGGTGTATGCTATGAGTACAGAAATAATCTTAACTGATGTTTCCGGGGTTACTGAAGTTAATCAAATGAATATAATGTTACATATGCACAGAATTGCAGTACAACATACCTTATCCAACTATTACTTTTAATATAAAGTAAATAAGTCAAACTTGTCTAACCTCTGCCCCATATTGCCAGCATTACCATGGAAAAATATCATTGTAGGTATGTGGGTACTGTTTGATGGCTGTTTGATGAAAAACATGTGAATTTTGACTCCATCGGTGTTGTTTATTTTGATGCTCTCGTACGGAAGATTGTATGTGCTCGGCTGAAGGACGAATACTCGGGAGTCGGGCGGATCGTTCGGGTAATACAGCAATAAATCTTGGGCATTGTACAATATACCTGTTAACAATAATATATCAAATACCATCTATAAATATGAAAAATACCTTTGGACGAAACTTAAATCTGTTATGGATATGTAGAAGGCCAAGAAGCCATCATAAAATAATTACTGCAACCACTTACCCGACATTCCCACTATAAAAATCGCAAACGCAGTGAAAAATCCATAATACAAAAACACTAAAATACTAGAAAACAATGTCAAAGCAGACACAATCCAAAGTCTATACAATATTAACCTGAGTATCTGAAACATTGTTTACACATTTGTTTTAATAAATTTTGCAAGTATTGGACGCGTCATAGTTAATTAAAAATTATTTATCCGACAACTTCATTAACTTTTCTTTCAGAAATATTTATATTAAAATTTATGTCAAAAATTTAATTTATTTTCGTATTGTAATTTTTGTAAAATTCGTCACATTGGTTGACGGACGGCTCTTTTTTTATTTTTCTAGTAAATTGTTTTACGGCTCTGAATACTTGTCCATTGAGCTTAGGTATTTTACGCTAATTCTTTAAATAACAAGAATGATGTAACATGGCTGCGGCCGATATCAAGGTATTGCCGGAGTTTTGGTTTTAATTCCTTTCAGTACGAACTACAAAGCTTACGACTCTTCAAGCGAAGCGAACGCGCAAGTTTGATCAATACTCTTGGTCAAAAATCACCAACGCAATATTTCCATAAACTGTTCATCATCGTCAATTTTTACTGCACAAATCCGCACCACTTTTAAAACAATAAACACAACTTAAATTGTAAGAAATAAATTAAAATAATGCATGAACAGCACTATCAGGATTCCCGCCAAAACTCATCCAACAGCTCACAACAGCAGTGTTACCAGAACCCATTTTCAAATATCCGTAGTTGTTTGGAATTGAAGTGATAACTTCTTATGGGTGGGTGAACCGAAACGTTCCGTAACGCGAGCGGTCCATCGACCAGCTAGCGTTAGCCGACCTCCCTGGAACATCGATAATTTCGAAGTCCCAGGTTGCGTCACACAGTGACCAGTCGGCTTGGACCGGACTTTGACCGGACTTTCACAAGACTTTGACAGGACTTTAACCGGACTTCGACCGGACTTGGACCGGACTGTGACTGGACTTTGACTGGACTTTGACTGGACTTGGACCGGACTTTGACACGACTTTGACACGACTTTGACACGACTCTGACACGACTCTGACACGACTCTGACACAACTTTGACACAACTGTGGCAGGCTTCTCTGCTTTAAACTACATTTGTTTAAGTTATCACTTCTGTCGAGCGTCCCGGGACGCACACTTTTTTTTAATATCTATTTTGAACTGGATTGGTCTTAAACTTAGTTCATAGTTGATAAAAGAATTGAAATCTTAATAAATCCATATGATAAAACGGTGTTTCGACCTTATAAAGATAATGATGATAAAATTTAAAAAAGTGACATTTACACCATCGAAAAAAAGTCAATTGACATTAAAACTTGATTACTAGAAATACGGAGTAGTGTATAAGGGCGACTTCTAGTTGCACCAAATTAATTGGTAGTATTTCTCACTCTTCCTAACTTGCTGCTTCAGGTTGTCCCACAGATATTCTATTGGGTTAAGAAGTAATGATCTGGACGCCAGTTGGATTTGAAACCACTCCACTGATAGACACCACTCGCCCCCACCCTCCTCTTTACCTACTCCACCACTTGTTACAGTTATATTATACGATTGCATTATTTTGTGTAGAGACTATCCCGCCCACACACCCGTCACTGTAATTCCTGTAAGCCAGGATCGATATGGGCATGCATATTTTGAAACCGAGCAATGAAGCTCGACGAGTCTCTGGGAATGCAAATCGGTCTTTATCCTGCAACGAACTTAATTAAATAGAAACATAGGGAGGAGTTGATAATATACATTTTTCCACTTCCCTCTGTAGCAAAACGGGAGACAAAATAACGAATTAAGGAGGTATTAACCTCAAGTGTAATCAAATTTACAACTGAAGACGCCAGATGTATAGCACTGATTTTACTTAATGGGACCTGTCATGCGAGACTTTGACCGGTTTTTGATAGGACTTCGATAGGACTTTGACCGGACTTTAACAGGACATGACACATTTTTTATAATATGTTTTGTGGATGGTGTGAAAATCCGTGAATTTGCCAATTTATTTCGTATTTCGTAGTTAAGCCCAAAAATCCGTAGATTTAGCAACGCTGCATGCAACGTGCCTATTAGTGTTTCAAAAACAAAAATCCATAATTCATAGAATTTCAATTTGAAAATCGGGGGAATCCAGTAAATTTTGGTTATTTTTGGGGAAAAATAATCGGTTTACCATAGTAACACTGTACTTTAAGTAACATTAAATAATCTATACTAATATTATAAAGCTGTAGAGTTTGATTGTTTGTTTGTTTGAACGCGCTAATCTCAGGAACTACTGGTTCGAATTGAAAAATTCTTTTTCTGTTGGATAGTCCATTTATCGAGGAAGGCTTTAGGCTATATAACATTACGCTGCGACCATTAGAAGCGAAGCATCAGTGAAAAATGTTGCAAAAACGGAGAAAATTATTCATATTTGAAGGCTTCCGTTGCTAAGCTACCCAAATAATATTATTTGAAGGCTTCCGTTGCTAAGCTACCCAAATCTATACTAATATTATAAAGCTGTAGAGTTTGATTGTTTGTTTGTTTGTTTGATCACGTGGGCGGAGCCGCGAGCAAAAGCTAGTCAATTTATATTTCAATATGTACCCTGTATTTAATTATGTGTCATAAATAGAATAGAATGTATGTATTATTAATATTATTTATTTATGAATTATTTAGGTCCTACATATTAATTTTAAAGTACCCATCGTGACTATATCTTTTTCCACCAGCTCTTTATCTCAATCGCAGTGGGGTCGGGGCAATGTGCTTTTTAAAACAATATATTAAAGAAAGATTTGGCTGGTAATTCTTACGACCGGCCGCCTCTTACGTCAACCCCTCTGGGGGAAAACACATTCAGACACGAAACAAATATTTCAGGATCCCACAAACATTCGTCTCGGTGCGGGAATCGAACCCGCGACCTCTCACTACACGGGCTAGACCAGTGTTTCCCAACCTTTTTTAGGCCATGCCCCACCTTAACATTGTTTTGTTAAATTTGTCACCGATATCTAGCATTGCATTGAAATAACCCAAAGCGAAAGCGTAATCGTGTCGAGTCCATTTTTAAATTGCCCCCTTTAACTATGAAATTGCGTGGGGCGTGTGCCCCACGTTGGGAAACACTGGGCTAGACGCTGCAGCACTGCTGTCACTCATAATGACTTTATAATTTGCAAATATTATTACGATAGATAATATTAATGTCGCGTGTTCGCGATCTTTGACACCGGATAATAATCACCAACGAGTACCAAGGTCCCTTATTAGGTTGGGAGATAATACGCAATCATAGCACGTGATTTCGTGGTCACCTGCCACCTAACCCGAAAGGTCCTAGTATCCCTTACCGGTACCTGAAATGATAGAGCCCGGTAGATCTAGAAAGCAGTCTCATGTGCGGAAGCCACAGCGAGTAGTGGCGCAGGGAGCGATTAGGCGCTACCGCAATAACGTTCGTGGCGCCTGGCGGTCCGCGTTTTGGCTTGCTTTTTGTATTGGTATCTTGACCTTAAAATAAATAAAATTAACTGACAATTAGTATTTAAATATTTTTGATCTTGGACATCGGGACGGTCTCTCGCAGACCTGTTTGTTACCTGATAATGTTACCATTGTCTATTCTGTTATTAAGTTCGGTATTTTTACTTATCGAAATCTAGACAGTTGTGGGAAAATGAGTTTTCGAAATAATAGTAATCAGCAATAACGAATTTGTTGGTAAAGAAAGTTTTCACGTCTGTATTGTGCTTACTTACTACTACCTTATTTTATTAGCTTGGCTCTTCCCACTGTTAGACAAAGCCAATAAAATATTATAATAGGTTCATAACCATCATGTGTGTATAATTATAGATACACTAGGCAGTTCAATACAATACACACCGCTAACAAAACCTTGCGAAGCAGCCACACAACCCGATGCGCTGCACTTTCAGGCAGAACAGCTTTACCAATGTCTCTTAACTAAAAAATAGATCGACGAAAGAATATTTTTATACGTGGTTTAATGTTATGTCTTCATCTGTTGATTATTCAACCCAAACGTGTGGACAGACGACCTGATAAAGATCGCAGGAAGTCGCTGAATGGAGGCCGCTTCCAACAGGTCGGTCTGGAAATCTTTGGGAGAGGCCTATGTTCAGCAGTGGACGTCTTGTGGCTGATGATGATGATGATGATGTGTAGGTACCTATACCTAATGTCTTTTAACTATTTGTAAATAAGTACAAATTCTTATTCGTAAAGTTAAAACTAACTGTATCCTTTATTAACGTTGTAAATGTTTGGAATATTAAAATAGTGCGCTTCATGTTAGAATAAATGATTTTTATGTAACTACTTATCTAATTTTGTTTAGGAACTCCTTGATTAATGTGATGTGGTATAAGATATTGATTATGTTGCATTAATCAGTACCTACCTAAAAATACCGAGTTAACAGAGACCTTACATAAGTACAATGCACTTGTCAGTATAACGACCACAGATTTTAAAACACGACATTGTTAACCCCTTCGACAATGGAGTCTGCATAACTTCACATGTTTTTATAATATGCTGCAACTTGAAATTAAACAATTTGCTAAAATGGTCACTGTAGTCAGTATTGTGCAAGTGGTTGGCCGGTTCTGGTATCATGTGCCCTAAAAATATCCAAGTGCTTTTACTTTTCTGTTTGTTTACTTTTATATTGGCTAAGAAAGAAAGATTCCGACCACAGGAAAATAATGCTGCAAGTAAATACGTATCGCGTAAAAGAAATGAGATGACTCCCACAACAACTGGCCGGGGGGTGGTGGGCGATGCGGTTGTTGAAAAATTCGTGGAAACTCTCATGGCAAGTGAAAGATATTTGAAAATGATCGAGACTGTGGAGAAGAAATTAAATCACTTGGATGCCACGTTTCATGAAAAAGTTAACGTTATCAATAAGCACCTTGTTGAAATATTAAGGATGATAAACACACCATCCCCCGAATTGTTGGAAAACAATCTGAAGGGGTTAAAAGATGATTTGGACAAATTAAAGTATTCGTTAATTTCTAAGGAGGATAGACCCGAGATGCGTGGTGAGATTTTTTAACGCTTTGTGTTCTATTTCAGCTTTGTGTTCATGTATTGAGTTATGTCCGAAGTCGTAGAATAAAAGTTGTTCCTTATCGGGTTAGCTATCTAGTCCTGCGAAATTGTTGGTGTTTTAAAAGTAACCCTGTATACATCTCAGCATATAGTCTAGCTAACGGAGGCATTACGGTTAATAATTTTGTAGCACTTATCTCTTCTCTATCTTATCTGCAACCACAAACTGCACGCCAAAATACTCGTTAGGACAGGCATATATAACAAGTAAAGTCCCAGGATATGTTAGAGGGCATTCTATCATATTTAAACCTGGCTGGGTGTATTAAAAAATCAAAAAACAAACATAAAATAGTTTCCTGAACTCTGGATTAAGTCTAGGAAACTTCAGTCACGGGGGTCAACAACATCTGTTCAAAAATTAATTTCAAAAATTATCATTTTACTTAAGTATGTACTAACAACAAAATAATCTAGGGTCACAGTCACACCTCTGTCCTCGAAGGGGTAGGTAGACAATATTGCAACTAGCTAACCGCAAAATTGCACAACCCGATTTTTTTGTTCTCAAGATATCACCAGGCTAAATACTTTAAATACCATCACCACTTGAGTATAATGGGCACAGAATTGCCAATTCTTAATTTAAAAGCCAGATTAAATAAATATACAAAAATCAAACAGCAGCATTGACTTAAAAATTGGATAAATTAAGTCGAAGTTTGGAGTAAGTGGCTATATGAAGGCTAAAAAATAACGATAATGCCATCTCATGTCTTAGCAGTGTGAAACGGAAATGAAAAGATTATAATAATAGCATTGTCCAAAGACAGATGTGGCGTTATTTTGAATAGCAATTGTTAAGGACTTTCATAAATTCCCACACTTAGTTTATTAAACTTCATTAAAGGTATGACTTCAAAACAGTAGTATCTGCTAGGCCTTCGCTCGATACGGATATTGGTTTAAAGAATGCAACTATACACTACAATGTAGTAACGCGTACACACAGTTTTAAATCTACAAATTGGTATTTAACAGAAATTAAACAATATTTAAATTCGCGTTTGTAAACATTCATTATTCAAAGGCAACAATAACACGATGCGTTGTTTAAACAAGCGCGAGAAAAATCTGTGCGAATCACTCACGATCGGAGACTTATAATGTTGCTATTATTTCAACTGTGTTTTTATTTAGTTCGCGCAGATTTTATAAACTTTTCTGATCATTAATAATCTGACCGAGCGGCCGAGCTGTTGCCTTACACGAATCTTATCACCAACTATTAGAAATGATCAGAAATTTTACCATTCTCCAGATCATTGTAGTTACTCTCTCCATGACATCCTGTGAAGTGAATAGAGATAAAAGAGGAAGACGAAAGAACGACTACCCCGATAAGTCCCTGTGGAAGAAAGAGTACGAAGATGAATTGACTGACGCCATGCTCACATCGAGAAAGCGAGATAATATTACACGAGTGGCGCAGTCCATATCAATGAATGAAAACGAAGCTGTTCTTGAGAAATTGCTAGAAACCATTACTTCAAGTGAAAAATCTCTTAAAAAAGTAGATGGCATTGATTTTAGACTGAACCGACTAGATATTGAAGTTCATGAAAAAACTAACAGTATTTTGAAACAACTGGGAGATATTATGAAGGCGCTACGTACTGAAGTATACACTGATAAGCTAGAAACAACTTTAGAGAATTTGAAGACGGACATAAATCATATTAAACTCTCTGTAGACAAGAGCCCTCATACAAATAATGCTGGTAACCTATCACTACGCCAATTTTAATTAAACACAATTGATTTATTGTATTCGACTGATAGAGAGAGATCCTATTATTGTCTTTTTATCGGCTCCAAAAAAAGTCGAAGGTCCAAAGGGGTTAAAAGTTTACTTAGCTAACTTTGATCCAGCCATTCTAGTTTTTCTTTTAGGTTCCAAACTTATTCCAATTTACTACAATGTACATATGTATAATGTATATTGCTAAAATTTTCAGCTGAAGGTGCTGAGTACCACGTCGATTCATACCTAGAAAATCGTATGTCAGCTTTGGATACCAATATTAAAAACATAATGGCCGGTGTCGATACTATCGTGACGACAATAAACGAAGTTAAGAACCGGCAGTACGCCAGGACATATGCAAAGTAAGTTAAATATTATTTGATTGCTCTACTTCATTAACACAAATTAGAGCATAATAAAAAGTCTATTACAATAGCGAAGGTGAAGAAATACATTTCAAAAGGGAAGCACGCACGCAAAGCCAGATAATTTTATTAAACGATTGCACAAAATACTTACTGTTTGTAACTGTGATATTATTTTTATTAATTTATTAAAATGTACTATTATTTTGTTAACGATTATAAATAAATTTATAGGGTGTAGTGATTCATAGTTAAAGAATTAAATTTTTATGAATTAGTTCCTTCGCCACTGGTCTATTATGTTTTAACCATTGTCTGTTTTATTGTACAAGAGTTAACAATAAAAGGAAAAATAAATAATGTAGATACAGAAAACGACGATGTTGTATTTAAATTTAAAATTGTAGCTAATGATACTTTCAGACAAGATGTTGGTAGTGTTGGTGGCATTATGGATGCGGCTACGCTCATCGGGGAATTCAGAAAAACTCTTCGAGAACAAAAAAACAAGAAATGCGAATGCAAGTTAGTAAGAGGTTTCTTGTAGAACATATGGAAATGAACTATTCTTTTTTAACAAAGGTCGATAAATGAGCAGATGGGTCACCTGATGGTAATCTTTACTGCCCACGAACGTCCACAATACCTGAGGATTCATGGATGTGGTACCAAACTTAAAAAAAAAGATAACTAAGGGGTTAGCAAGGCATTTGGACCTCTGGATATCCCACTGATCGTACGAAACGCAACAGCAAGCCGCTACGTCCAGTCGAATTTTGGTGAGACAGTGATAACAATACGATCGAGCCGGCCCATTTATGTTGGAAACAAAACTGTACACCAGTACACCCACATTTCACCGAGCGTATTTCCGTCCCATGATATGATAGGAGTAGATCGCCATACCGGGCACAATTGTAGGCTCCGGGCTGATACTGAGCATTTAGTGATAAAAAAACCCAACATAACTTTTACCCGACCCAAATATCGAACTCGGGACCTCGGTACAGTAGTCGTAACGTGTTCGCAACACAACTGCGCCACCGAGGCAGTCTATAAATATGTAAATGATTTTATTCAATCAGGATGGGCCGTATAGATCGTTCTGAGCGATATCCGACGGATTGCCACGAGATTCACATGCAAGGATTCAATGTGTCCGGAATTTACAAGATCAAGCCCGACGAGATGGAACCGTTTTATGTGTTATGTGACTTGACAACAGCTGGCGGCGGGTGGACTGTATGTATTGTTGAAGATATGTTTTTGAAGTGATAACTTCTTATGGGAGGGTGAACCGAAACGTTCCGTAACGCGAGCGGTCCATCGACTCTGACGCGACTCTGACTCGACTCTGACGCGACTCTGACGCGACTTTGACGCGACTCTGACGCGACTTCGACACGACTTTGACACGACTTCGACATGACTTCGATACGTAATGCGTTTTCTCTCACGCATACGGTAGCAGTAGGCAGGCTCCTCCGCTCTCACTTTAACCCACATTAGTTTAAGTTATCACTTCTGTCGAGCGTCCCGAGACGCACACTTTTTTTTGAAGTGATAACTTCTTATGGGAGGGTGAACCGAAACGTTCCGTAACGCGAGCGGTCCATCGACCAGCCAGCGTTAGCTGACCTCCCTGGAACATCGATAATTTCGAAGTCCCAGGTGGCGTCACACAGTGACCAGTCAGCTTGGACCGGACTTTGACCGGACTTCAACCGGACTTTGACCGGACTTTAACCGGGCTATGACCGGGATTTTGACACAACTGACATTACTTTGACTGGAATTTAACCGGACTTTGACTGGTATTTGACCGGACTTTGACCGGATTTTGACAGGACTTTGACTGGTATTTGACCGGACTTTGACTGGACTTTGACCGGATTTTGACAGGACTTTGACTGGTATTTGACCGGACTTTGACTGGACTTTGTCCGGATTATGACAGGACTTTGACTGGTATTTGACCGGACTTTGACTGGACTTTGACCGGATTTTGACAGGACTTTGACTGGTATTTGACCGGACTTTGACTGGACTGTGATCGGATTTTGACAGGACTTTGACTGGTATTTGCCCGGACTTTGACCGGATTTTGACAGGACTATGACTGGTATTTGACCGGAATTTGACTGGACTTTGACCGGATTTTGACAGGTTTTTGACCGGTATTTGACCGGATTTCGACTGGACTTTAACCGAACTTCGACCGGAATTCGATAGGACTTTGACCGGGCTTTGACCGGATTTTGACAGGATTTTGACTGGTATTTGACCGGACTTTGACTGGACTTTGACCGGATTTTGACAGGACTTTGACTGGTATTTGACCGGAATTTGACTGGACTTTGACCGGATTTTGACAGGTTTTTGACCGGTATTTGACCGGATTTCGACTGGACTTTAACCGGACTTCGACCGGAATTCGATAGGACTTTGACTGTACTTTGACCGGATTTTGACAGGACTTTGACTGGTATTTGACCGGACTTTGACTGGACTTTGACCGGATTTTGACAGGACTTTGACTGGTATTTGACCGGACTTTGACCGGATTTTGACAGGACTATGACTGGTATTTGACCGGAATTTGACTGGACTTTGACCGGATTTTGACAGGTTTTTGACCGGTATTTGACCGGATTTCGACTGGACTTTAACCGAACTTCGACCGGAATTCGATAGGACTTTGACCGGGCTTTGACCGGATTTTGACAGGATTTTGACTGGTATTTGACCGGACTTTGACTGGACTTTGACCGGATTTTGACAGGACTTTGACTGGTATTTGACCGGAATTTGACTGGACTTTGACCGGATTTTGACAGGTTTTTGACCGGTATTTGACCGGATTTCGACTGGACTTTAACCGGACTTCGACCGGAATTCGATAGGACTTTGACTGTACTTTGACCGGATTTTGACAGGACTTTGACTGGTATTTGACCGGACTTTGACTGGACTTTGACCGGATTTTGACAGGACTTTGACTGGTATTTGACCGGACTTTGACTGGACTTTGACCAGATTTTGACAGGTTTTTGACCAGTATTTGACCGGATTTCGACTGGACTTTAACCGGACTTCGACCGGAATTCGATAGGACTTTGACCGGATTTTGACAAGACTGACATTACTTTGACTGGACTTTAACCGGACTTTGACTGGTATTTGACCGGACTTTGACCGGATTTTGACAGTACATTGACTGGTATTTGACCGGACTTTGACTGGACTTTGACCGGATTTTGACAGGACTTTGACTGGTATTTGACCGGACTTTGACTGGACTTTGACCGGATTTTGACAGGACTTTGACTGGTATTTGACCGGACTTTGACTGGACTTTGACCGGATTTTGACAGGACTTTGACTGGTATTTGACCGGACTTTGACCGGATTTTGACAGGACTGACATTACTTTGACTGGACTTTAACCGGATTTTGGCAGGACTTTGAACGGTATTTGACCGGACTTTGACCGGATTTCGACTTGACTTTAACCGGACTTCGACCGGACTTTGACCGGATTTTGACAGGACTTTGACTGGTATTTGACCGGACTTTGACTGGACTTTGTCCGGATTATGACAGGACTTTGACTGGTATTTGACCGGACTTTGACTGGACTTTGACCGGATTTTGACAGGACTTTGACTGGTATTTGACCGGACTTTGACTGGACTGTGATCGGATTTTGACAGGACTTTGACTGGTATTTGCCCGGACTTTGACCGGATTTTGACAGGACTATGACTGGTATTTGACCGGAATTTGACTGGACTTTGACCGGATTTTGACAGGTTTTTGACCGGTATTTGACCGGATTTCGACTGGACTTTAACCGAACTTCGACCGGAATTCGATAGGACTTTGACCGGGCTTTGACCGGATTTTGACAGGATTTTGACTGGTATTTGACCGGACTTTGACTGGACTTTGACCGGATTTTGACAGGACTTTGACTGGTATTTGACCGGAATTTGACTGGACTTTGACCGGATTTTGACAGGTTTTTGACCGGTATTTGACCGGATTTCGACTGGACTTTAACCGGACTTCGACCGGAATTCGATAGGACTTTGACTGTACTTTGACCGGATTTTGACAGGACTTTGACTGGTATTTGACCGGACTTTGACTGGACTTTGACCGGATTTTGACAGGACTTTGACTGGTATTTGACCGGACTTTGACTGGACTTTGACCGGATTTTGACAGGTTTTTGACCAGTATTTGACCGGATTTCGACTGGACTTTAACCGGACTTCGACCGGAATTCGATAGGACTTTGACCGGATTTTGACAAGACTGACATTACTTTGACTGGACTTTAACCGGACTTTGACTGGTATTTGACCGGACTTTGACCGGATTTTGACAGTACATTGACTGGTATTTGACCGGACTTTGACTGGACTTTGACCGGATTTTGACAGGACTTTGACTGGTATTTGACCGGACTTTGACTGGACTTTGACCGGATTTTGACAGGACTTTGACTGGTATTTGACCGGACTTTGACTGGACTTTGACCGGATTTTGACAGGACTTTGACTGGTATTTGACCGGACTTTGACCGGATTTTGACAGGACTTTGACTGGTATTTGACCGGACTTTGACTGGACTTTGACCGGATTTTGACAGAACTTTGACTGGTATTTGACCGGACTTTGACTGGACTTTGACCGGATTTTGACAGGTTTTTGACCGGTATTTGACCGGATTTCGACTGGACTTTAACCGGACTTCGACCGGAATTCGATAGGACTTTGACCGGGCTTTGACCGGATTTTGACAAGACTGACATTACTTTGACTGGACTTTAACCGGACTTTGACTGGTATTTGACCGGACTTTGACCGGATTTTGACAGGACTTTGACTGGTATTTGACCGGACTTTGACCGGATTTTGACAGGTTTTTGACCGGTAGTTGATCGGATTTCGACTGGACTTTAACCGGACTTTGATAGGACTTTGACCGGGCTTTGACCGGATTTTGACAAGACTGACATTACTTTGACTGGACTTTAACCGGATTTTGGCAGGACTTTGAACGGTATTTGACCGGACTTTGACCGGATTTCGACTTGACTTTAACCGGACTTCGACCGGACTTTGACCGGATTTTGACAGGACTTTGACTGGTATTTGACCGGACTTTGACTGAACTTTGACCGGATTTTGACAGGACTTTGACTGGACTTTAACCGTATTTTAACAAGACTTTGACCGGACTTTAAACGGACTTCGACCGGACTTTGATAGGGCTTTGACCGTATTTTGACAAACTTTGACAGGACCTTGACTAGACTTTGACAGGACTTTGACTGCACTTTGACCGGACTTTGACAGGACTTCGACCGGACTTCGTAAGGTAACGCGTTACGGCGTCACTCTGGCTTCCCTTTCTCTCACGCATACGGCAGTAGTAGGCAGGCTCCTCCGCTCTCACTTTAACCCACATTAGTTTAAGTTATCACTTCTATCGAGCGTCCCGAGACGCACACTTTTTTTTTTTTTTAAAGAATATCGCTAAACAGCTTGACAGCCTCCGTGGCGCAGTGGGCGAGTAGCCGGCTGTAAAGCGACATGTTGAAGCTTCGATTCCCGAGGTAAATGTTTGTGTAATCCACAAACATTTGTTTTGGGTCTGGCTGTTTTTGTGGGGAAAAATCCCCAGAGGGCTTGACATCAGGCAGGCGGTCGTAAAAATTACAAGGCAAATCTTTTTGTAACATAAGTAAAAAGTATGCTGCGCCGACTCCACTGCGAGTAGGTTAAAGGCAGTTGGAAGAAGAAAAGCATATCGCTATTAGTAACAAGTTTATCAGTTGCTGGTGGTCATTTGCGGCATTTAAAATACCGTCAAGGAAAATGACTAACACGCCTTTCGTTTTACAAAAAATTAAGTGGTTATTACTATTAAGCGTGCTTATTTTTTTTATATTTTTAGGTGTTACAAAACCGCTTCGATGGTTCACAAGACTTTTACAAGGGGTGGTCGGACTACGAGAATGGCTTTGGTAACCTCGCTGGGGAGTTTTGGCTGGGCCTGGAGAAGATCAGCTACCTCACCAACCAGAAACTGTATGAGTTGAGGATAGAGCTAGAGGCCCAGCATGGTCAGGCAGGGTATGCTGGATACTCCGTGTTCACTGTAGGACCGAACCAGGAAGGATACAGGATCAGCACACTTGGAACTTATTACGGAACAGCGGGTAAGTTTTATTGTGATGTCTTACTAGACAGGAACATGTAGTTAACGTGAGGCTTATGTTGATATTTAAAAGTGGTAGGTTCGAAGGTTTGAGGGTATCCGACACACATTTGTGCACGACTAAATAGAACTACTACTACTACCACCGTTGTCCATATAATGGACAAAACCACCATAGTGGCTCGTTCCGGGGTCATACGGAAACATCAGATCGGTATAGTTCTGCCGACAGCCAAAGGACGCCATGTTTCTCACCGGTCGAAATTAGGTCTATTTGGATTGGTTATTGGGTTTTAAGGTTTGATAAGTTCCTGTATAAACACTCACTGTCAGGTATATGTAACGACCTATCCACCACACCTTCCTATAACACGCTGTTACATACATAAGTTCACGTCTATGCTCATAAAGGGGTAGAGAATATTCGACCCATAAGCACGCCACTGTAACTCCTATAAACCAGAATCGACAGTGGCACGCCCCTTATCGATATTGACCAGAAAAATGATCACATCCCTATAAAATGGGTGAAATGCGTGAGCGAGAATGCTGGAGTGAGACAAAACCTCAATGTTTGTAATTTAGTGTTGTCCCCAGCTGTTGCAAGTGAAAGACTTACCTACATCATGACGTTGCTTAAATTTGACCACACCTTTCTGTGATAAGTTGTATAGTATTATTATTTTATAGTGAACCTGAGACGGTACATGTTCTCCACAGGTGATTCTCTATCATATCATGCGGGACAGAAGTTTTCCACGTATGACATGGACAACGATGAGTGGAAGGACGGCTCCTGCGCAGCGGAACATGGTGGCGCCTGGTGGTACAAAGAGTGTGATAAGAGGTAAGTACCAAGTAACAAGGCAATAGAAACTAACCGCGGCTACAGATGGGGCGTATTGTTAGCGCGTATACGATAGTACGCCAATCCATCATTATGGTCCAGTCATTTTAGTAAGTTCACCTCGGAATCCGAGATACCCAGTTGTTAAGTCTGTAAATACTTGTATATTGACACCCTAAAAGTTGTCTCAAAACCTACATATGGTAGGGTGTGCGCAACTACCTAAATTTTAAGGTCAATGGTCACAAAAATCGCTTTTTTGTAAATATCTCATTTCCTATCGGTTTTTTGCTATTTGTATCCATTATCAATATTGTAGAATACAAAATTCTCTACAAATTTTGTTTAAAACTTTTTTTCATACGGTGAACCGTTTTCGAGATAGAGGGCTGAGAGCGCGCGGTCACAAGTCCGTCATTTTGAAAGTTACACGAACGAAATTTTGTATTTCGGTTATTGACGTAAAATAAATAAATACGTGTTTCAGGAATTTTGGAAATTTTATTTAATAAGGGATGAAAAGGGGGTGAAAGTAAATGCGAAACTGAGTTTGTTTGTTACGCTTTCACGCCTAAATCACTGAACCGATTTTGATGAATTTATCTACAGAGACAGATGGAGCCCTGCAGACAGTTACAGGCTACTTTTATCCCGGAAAATGCTGTTCACGCGGGCGGAGCCGCGAGCAAAAGCTAGTATAACATAATAGTTAATAAAAATTTACAAATATTTATAATCATTGATTTATCGATAGTTCATCAACTATATATGGCGCGTTTTCGACCGGAGGCACCGTTTGACCTGAAGTGATCTTGTGACCGCGCGCTCTCCGCCCTCTATCTCGAAAACGGTTCACCGTATGAAAAAAAGTTTTAAACAAAATTTGTAGAGAATTTTGTATTCTACAATATTGATAATAGATACAAATAGCAAAAAACCCATAGGAAATGAGATGTTTACAAAAAAAGCGCAAAAAACCGATTTTTGTGACCTTTGACCTTGAAATTTAATAGTTGCGCACACCCTACCATATGTAGGTTTTGAGACAACTTTTAGGGTGTCAATATACAAGTTTTTACAGATTTACAGCTGGGTATCTCCAATTCCGAGATTCTTACCTAATTGACTGGACCATTATGAGACTTAAGATCTATGTCTCGGAGTGACGAGTGCAGTTCAGTGCCATGCAGTGCTTTGTAATTCAATGTTCTGTGTGGTGTTGCTTCTTTTTATGGGTAGGCGTGGCGCTTACCATCACGCGATCGCCTTGCTCGTTTCGTCATTTGATCAAATAAAAAATAAATAAAAAAACAAATATATACGCACATATAAGCCCAGTGTGTACGATCACTCGCACATTTCTGAATGGGGAAAACTGTTTTTAACTCTTTCCTCTTAACACAATATTGCTGTAAGTTTTTTTTTTTGAATGACGAGATGGTCGCTCGCCTGATGGTAAGTGTTACGCCTACCCGTATAATTTGTGCAGGCGGTTAAAATCGCATGCGATTTAGCAGTTGGTCAACTAAAATCGAACCATGCAAAGCCGCTATTCGATGGCGATGATGTTCCATTTTCAAAATGTATGGTAAAATAAAAAAATGTAAACCTCAAGCGGCCCGTCCAAATAGTACAAGATCCCGGGGAACATTCACCTTCACCCATCTGTTTATACATTGGTTAGGTAGTATACATTGTAGGTTTTCATTGAAGGTTCATTTATTTGTTGAGCAAGTCAGTAAAATAATATCTTTTTTTTTTTAATTACTAAAACATATCCTTGACCATATTTTTTTAGGCAACCCTATTGATATGTGTTCAGCAACACATTTTATACCCTAAAATATTATTTTCATCCGGTAAACAGATGGGTGAAGGTCAATGTTCCCCGGGACCTTAGACCAAAATTTTAATCTATCGTATTTTTAGTAACCTCAACGGCAAGTTCTCAATGTCCGCGCAGGAGAATCGAGGCCAGACAATATACTGGATATCGTTCAAGGGTCCAAACTACTCGCTCACCAAGACGAAGATGATGATCAGACCCCTGCCCGCGAGTAAGCCAATCGACTTCAATGATACAAACAGGGTAATGTATACACAACAGTTCAAGTTCCCCTTAGGAAATAACGACGTTTGTTATTAAAGCCAGTAGCAATGCGTGGAGTAGGTAATATTTTAAGAATGTGCATAATAATATACTATACTGTACATGTGAACTTATGCATTGCATCCACGCCCCATTCCGAGGCCTGTGCTAGATACATACTCTGGTGGTGGTATCATCATCATCAGCCACAGTACGTCCACTGTTGAACATAGGCCCCCCCAAATATTTCCAGACCGACCTGTTGGAAGCGGTCTGCATCCAGCGACTACCTGTGACCTTTATCAGGTCGTCTGTCCACCTTGTAGGCATTGGTTGTGGGTGGTGGTATACACAACATTAATTTATTACAAACAATATTTGTCCACAATAATTGTGAATATACCGATGTGTGATGGAGATAGGCTACTGCGATCGATTGGGTTGCGATAAGGCCGACTTCGATAAACGATCTTAGATTGATTAACCGGAGAGATCACTAAAATCAACCAATTAAATAAATAAATTTGTACGGTTGACCTTCAAGCTGTATTTAAGGCGCATTTGTACTATCTATCCACAGAGTCAATCTAAGATCATTTAATACAGTCCATAGAAAGTACCAAGAGTGAATTGAAATTTAAAGTCCTTTTGGTCATTGGGCCTATGTCTAGCGTGCCTACAGGGTAAAGACGTAACTATACCTACTTCACAAAGCGTAAATAAGCATTTAGAAATGTATCAAATAAGGAACTAATGGAAATATTTATGTTGGCAGAAAGTCCATACAAAAGAAGCGAAGGGGACGTATGATATGGGCCATAAACACTCCCCGTATCGGTACGACGAGCACACACGTGAGGCGTTCTTCCCAAACTACGCGTGAACACCACATTCCGACAAATTAAATCAACAATGCACTATCCAGAGCCGGCTGTAGGCTCTATAGACAGATTTACATTTAGTTGCTGAGTCAGTAGTCGATATTTAACTCGATACATCATTTTAAAATAACATATTATCAGTATCTGTTCCTCAGCGGTTTTATAACGAAATCTTTCTTTCAGAAAACTACCTTTAAGAGCTTATTATTAAACTTTATGTTATTTATTTTGAAGTCAGTTCACTCGTGTGACAATGGCAATTGTGTTAAGAAGCTTAGCTAATCTTATAACGCACATAACTTAGCCTTACGTATCCCCGACGGGGTAAGCACAGGTACAAATAATGTACCAACAATTTGCCGAGCTCTACCGTACCATGATTTGATTGACGGCGTCCATATGCGATTTTATTAGTCACTATTCTTTACAATTCTAATATCAGCAGATGTGTGCGACGCACTCAAAGTGTGAAAAGGTGCCTTTTCTTTATGGCTTTACTCGCTTTACCTCAAGACTGGCTTTGATTCTAATATATAAGGTTTCAATAAATTTATGAATGAGTATTGACATCTATGTATAAACCGCTATAACAATAGGAAATATATGATATTTGTACCTTTTGATTTTATTGTATTTTCATTTTAACAAGCGATAGCTGCCAACCGCGGACGCTCAAGTCTCAGCCAGGTAGCTGATGTTGCTATAATAAAAAAAGGAAAAAAGATAGTTGAACCTAGCAAACTCCAATAAATGGAAATTATCAAAATATCATATATTATTATATCAATCTTTATATATAAATCTTATCATAACTATTTAAGTGCTAATGCCACGCTGTAGAGACTTTTTTCTATAGGATGCATAGGCAACGGCCGGCTCCACCGGTTTATTACCATTATCTCTAGAAAAAACTGACTTGAAGTGGCAACTTGCTGTTGCGTTTCGTATGGTGAGTGAAATTTCCGGAGGCCCAAATTACCGTTCCCCTTTTCCCGATCCCTAACATCCTTTGAGGTCGGCAGCGCATTCATGAGTCTCCTGGCATTGTGGGTGTCATGGGCGGCGGAGATCATCTACTGTCAGGTGACACATTTACTATATAACAATGATACTCACATATTGTGTTAATAAAGGGGCAAATGGGTCAAACCCAGAACATTTCTTTTTGCTCGTGGTTAAAAATACCTATGGTTACATACACAATTGAATTTTAATTAATTTTACAACAACGCTCATCAGTAGATAGCATGGCAGAGATAATGTCAAATTAATCTTTATTTAATGACAATTAAATATGTATATGAGGTGTTCATTATTTTATAGATTCTTAAATCATTGTATTTTGATTATCTTAATTAAAACCTCTTAAATATGGGTTTGCATATGCGCATTACCCTATGCAAAACATCTTAAAAAAAATCAGAAGCTCAGTGCATTAAAATTTTCAGATTTCTCAAGGAATACCTGTTTTGTCTTGTAATCTGTCATCAGACCTTCGCCAAATTAATATGGAACCACATTCGGCGAAAGAATCGCGTAAAAAACAAATTGAGAACTTTGCCTTTTTTAGTCGATGAAAACGTACCTTCGGAAATGAATATGGAGCATTACGGTCAGTGTGTTCGAGTACGATTTAACAACTAATTATTAACATATATGTAAGATAGCCTTTTTAACCGCCTAAAAAGCAAAGATTCTCAATTTGTCTGTATATGTACTTTTTATATGTGTTCACGCATGTCTCTCGCCAAATTGAAACCCATTTGGATAAATCTTTTTGTATTCGATAGGGTTGACAGAGGTAAGGGTCACATTTAAATTTTAAGGAATAATTCCATCCTTAAAAGGATGAAAAACTAAAGCACTTTAGATTGATTTTTATCACTAAAATAATCAAATAAAAACTTTTTAATCTTGCATTTTTTGACTCTATGTAAATTAGGATGAATAAAACGCTGTAAAACTAGATACTGAGGGGATGAATAAAACTAGCAAATCAGTCTCAATTTTTATTTTTACTAATTTTATTTACGAACAAATTAGCTTCTTTATCCATTTGAGCAAAGTGGATTGGACATCAATTATATAATCTATTGTAAGCGGTCACACATACTACTAAGGACAACGACAATGCCCGAGGGCGTTATTCTAGACATAAAGTTATTCGAACTTGTGACCGCCTGCCCTCTATTACATCTCATGGCAGTGCTCAAGCAGTTGTGTAAATTCAAAATGTACAAACATTTACCTTAAGTGTAATAAAAATAAAACGACTACACAAAAATAAAACGTAGTATTATCGAAATAAGTAGCTACATAAACATTGCGAGAGTCTTGTCTCGTCGTCAGCTATTACCACGACGAGTGAAGGGCTCGTGACTCGTGACTCGTATACGTTAATCCCAAGTAATGACAGGTTCAGACGAGTCGAATCATTCTCAACAAGAGAGTTGAATCAACAAAAGCTGTTGCAAAAAATGTTGATAAATTCGACTGAAAGTCTGTTCATACGGATCAAATCGCACGCGATGTAACAATTGATCAATTAAAATCGAACCGTGTGAACCCGCTTCAGGGGTAATCCAAATACATTTGAAACCGTTCATTTCCATGTTTAAAGTAGCATTTCAATAACAATATACAATTATATAACTTATAAATTTAGAAAATATCTCCAAAACATTAATGTACGTCGTACCTTAAAATAGTTTCAAATTCCCAAATCTAAATATATGATATTGTACTGACCTGTTTTTGGTATCTAACTCAACAGTAAATAGTTTATTTACACACGATAAAGACTCGTGTAAAGGTTACCTTCGTCGTACTGTTTTCGATCAGTTATCGCTAATATTTACATATTGAAATACATTTAGTGTCGCGGTGAACATTAATTTAACGTGTTGAACATTCTATTATAACCATAAAGCACTCAGACATTTAATACTAAAATATCTGCACTGTTCATTCATTGTTGAACATCAAGACGTAACCTACCAGTATTGGCTTATTATATATTTTTACACATTTATCTAATAAAAATCTAATTGTCAGTTAGAAAAATTAGATTCATTCAATTTTAATGATTAAAATATAGTTAATACCTATGTATGCCCTACGTGGCACGTTTTATCTAAACAATACTCGTCTAGAGAGTGCAATCTTATTTGTTAAGAACATATTTATATACATAAAGTCAACGCAAACACCACTTAATCACAAAATAATGCATACACATTTAACTAATTAGCACCATACATTTAGAAAATAGAACTCTTCAGTGGAACTATTACATGTACCTAATACATAAAACATTATTAATTAATACTCATTAATGAAAAATACTAAATCATTAATTTTTCACTATTCAATAAATATGATAAAAACTGGTAAAAGCAATTCCAACATTACGTCATAAACAACCAACATTTATCTTAAATGATTATATATTTAATTTCATTAAATTTACATTCTCTCATTCAACTTTACAACATTGCACACAATGCAACACAATGTCCCACTGAAGTCTTCCTAAATAAAACTATATTATAAACTAAGGGTGTTAATAAAACTATAATCCAAAGAAGGAAAAAATAAATATAGCGTAACATTTCTAAAAAATGATGCACACAATTCAGTGCTGAGAAAATAACAATTATTAATAATATATTTATTTCGTGCTATAAATTATTTTAAGTGTGTTTACACATCGGGCGTATTCGTATCGCGTATACACGCTTCTTAGTACGCGTCATGAAGAAAAGCAACGCGTGTAGTGCTACAAATAAACCCGATGTGACAATCGCAGTAATACGTCGTGTCGTTCGAGAATATATTGCGTATTGCGAGAATCTTTTAAAATGACGGGTAGTTTCAAAGATAATAAGTTTATTACATTTAATACATTGACGAAACAATGCGATAGCAGGCGTATTTTAATTCCAGCATAAGACGCACACAAACTCTTATTATTTATTTGACGATTTCTGATTAGTCGTTATCGCTTCGCATACAGTTTAATAAACCTTTCCTCAATTAACCACAGCTTATGTACATAAGCTTATGAGTAAGCAAATACCATAATTTCAAAAGTAATTATTGTAGGCATAAACGTTTCACCAATGAACACATGTTTTTATAATTTGGCAACACTTTATCACAGATGTTCATTTATTTGTTAAATTAGGACGAATTCGTTCTACAATGACAAGTAGATAGAAAAAAAAAGTGTAATCACTGAAGCACTGAAATGTGCGCCTAACATTTTTAATCCATCAAATAACAATAATGGTCTTAATAATAATAATAATAATAATAATGGTCTTGTGTAATCTATGCCCCTATTTAATCCATTGGATCATTCATATTCGAGAAATATGTATGAAAATTTTTACAACGCTATCTGATTTTAATGAAAATTTTCAACTGCAAACCCCTAATGTATTTTATTTACCTCTTTGTTCAGATCAGCACACTTGGAACTTATTACGGGACAGCGGGTAAGTTATATTTTAAGGCCCTACTAGATGGGATCTTGTAGTGTTATTAACGTGAAGCTTATGTTCATATTTAAAAAGTGGGAGGTTTGAAGGTGGGAGAGTACGCGACTAAATAGCTGCCACTGATGTACATATAGTGGAAAAAACCGCCATAGTGGCTCGTTCCGGGGTCAAACAGAAACATCAGGTCGGTATAGTTCTGCCGACAGCCGAGGGACGCCATGTTTCTTGCCGGTCGACATTAGGTCTTTTTGGATTGGTTGTTGGGTTACAAGGTTTGATAAATTCCAATACACAAACACTCACTGTCAGGTATATGTAACGACCTATCCACCACACCTTCCTAAAACACGCTGTTACATACATAAGCACACGTCTCATGAAGGGGTAGAGACTATTCGACTCACAAACACGCCACTGTTACTCCTGTAAACCATAATCAACAATATTTATCGATATTGAGCGGACAATAGATCACATCCCTATAAATTGAGTGAAATGCGTGAGCGAGAATGACAATGCTGTAGTGAGACAAAATTTTAGCTGTTTGTAATTTAGTTGTGTCTCAAGTTGCAAGGAAGTGCATGATCTCCACAGGTGATTCGCTGTCATATCATGCGGGACAGAAGTTTTCCACGTATGACATGGACAACGATGAGTGGAAAGACGGCTCCTGCGCAGCGGAACATGGTGGCGCCTGGTGGTACAAAGAGTGTGATAAGAGGTAGGTACCAAGTAACAAGGCAATAGAAAATAACCGCGGCTACAGATGGGGCGTATTGGTAGCGCGAGTACGATAGTGCGCCCACCCATCATTATGAGAATTAACATCTTATGTCTCAGGGTGACAAGCGCAGTTCAGTGCCATGCAGTGCTTTGTAATTCAAAGTTATGTGTGGTGGTGCTTCTGTAAATGGGCAGGCGTGGAGCATTCGAGCATCGAGCGCCTTGCTTGTCTCGTCATTTGATCAAATAAAAAAAAATCCACGCCACATATATACGCACAGATAAGCCCAATATATACGGTCACTCGCATATTTCTGAATGGGGAAAACTGTGTTTAACTCTTTCCTCTTAACACAATATTGCTGTAAATATTTTTATTTCAATGATGAGATGGTCGCTCGCCTGATGGTAAGTGTTACGCCTGCCCATTTAATTTGTTCAGGTGGTTCAAATCGCAATGCGATTTAGCAGTTGGTCAACTAAAATCACAGAGTACATTATTATATAACTGAAAACTAAAATCGAACCATGCAAATCCGCTATTCGATGCCGATGATGTACCATTTTCAAAATGTATGGTTTGAATTTATAAATATATCATCCTACAAGCGGCCAGTACAAATTGAAATATATCTTATTTTCAGTAACCTCAACGGCAAGTTCTCAATGTCCGCGGAGGAGAATCGAGGCCAGACAATATACTGGATATCGTTCAAGGGTCCAAACTACTCGCTCACCAAGACGAAGATGATGATCAGACCCCTGCCCGCGAGTAAGCCAATCGACTTCAATGATTCAAACAGGGTAATGTATACACAACAGTTCAAGTTCCCCTTAGGAAATAACGACGTTTGTTATTAAAGCCAGTAGCAATGTGTGGAGTAGGTAATATTTCAAGAATATGCATATACTACTGCATGCCAACTTGTGCATTGAATCCACGTCCCATTCTGACGCCTGTGCTAGACTCACACTCGGGTGGTGGCATACACAATATTAATTTATTACAAACAATATTCGTCCACAAGTGTGAACATACCGATGTGTGATGGAGATAGGCCACTGCGATCGATTGGGTTGCGATAAGGCCGACTTCAATAAACGATCTTCGTTTGATTAACCAGAAAGATCACTAAAGTCAACCATTCAAATAAAATAATTTTACGCTTGACCTTCAAGCTGTATTTTAGACGCATTTATACTGTCTATCCACAGAGTAAATCTAAGATCATTTAATACCCATAAAAAGCACCAAGAGTGAATTGAAATTTGTGGTCATTTTGGTCATTGGTGTTTCGCACGCCCACAGGATAAAGACGAATTTTTACTACCTACTTCACAAAACGTAAATATGCCTTTAGAAATATATCAAATAAGGGAGTAATGGAAATATTTATGTTGGCAGAAAGTCCATACAAAAGAAGCGAAGGGGACGTATGATATGGGCCATAAACACTCTCCGTATCGGTACGACGAGCACACACGCGAGGCGTTCTTCCCAAACTACGCGTGAACACCACATTCCGACAAATTATATCAACAATGCACTATCCAGAACGGACTGTAGGCTCTATAGACAGATTCACATTTAGTTGCTGAGTCAGTAGTCTATGTCTGTTGATATTTATTAATCGATACATCATTTTAAAATAACATATTATCAGTATCTGTTCCTCAGCGGCTTTATAAAGAAACCTTTCTTTCAGAAAACTACTGGATTTAGACTTTATTATAAAATTTTATGTTATTTCCTTTGAAGTCTGTTCACTCGTGTGACAATAGCGTTCACTGGCATTTGTACTAAGAAGCTTAGCTAATCTTATAACGCACATACATAACTTAGGCTTAAGTATCCCAGACGGGGTAACCAGAGGTACAAATAATGTACCAACGATTTGCCGAGCTCTACCGTACCATGATTTGATATACGGCGTCCATATTGCATTATTAGACACAAATTCAAATTCCGGACAATTCATGAGTGATTCATCGCCATTTAGTTTAATTGGTCCAGTGGCCGTGCACTTAGGCTGAGAAACGAAAAATTGGATTCAAACCCCGGGATACGTAAATACAATTTGTATTTGATTTTTTCCATTAAAAAAATTGAATTAAATTAATAATAATTGAATTATATTAATAATTTTTTTTTGACTTGCCCGGGATGTAATCTATATCCCACTGACTTAGATAACACAGGTACAGTGACACAGGTGTGTGTAAACCATACAATTACTGACTTTTTATATCATGAAGGTAAATAGAGTTAGTAGTCAGTACTGAAAATGGTAACTAAGTCAATGTAAATCTGTCTTGTTTTTTTAGGGGTAGAGCGAGATTTGGTGCTTTATGCGATTTTTTTTTAGTCACTATTCTTTACTACGCCCTTTCGGTGATTATTGACGCGATATTAGCAGGTGTGTGCGACGCACTCATGGTGTTAAAAGGTGCCTTTTCTTTGTGGCTTTACTCGCTTTACCCCAAGACTGACTCCGATTCTAATATATAAAGTTTCAATAAATGTATGAATTAGTATTGATTACTATTTATAAACCGCTATAAAAATAGGAAATATATTATTTTATTTTTTGATTTTATTGTATTTTTATTTTGACAAGGGATAGCTACCAATCGCGGACCCTCAAGTCTAAGCATTAAAATTCGCAGATTTCTCTCAAGGAAAACCTGTTTCCTCTTGTAATCTGTCATCAGACCTTAGTCAAAATAATATGGAACCACATTCGGCGAAAGTATCGCGTAAAAAACAAATTGAGAACCTTGCCTTTTTTAATCGATGAAAATGTACCTTCGGATTATGAATACGGAGCATTACGGTCAGTGTGTTCGAGTACCGTTTAACAACTAATTATTAACATATAATATGTTAGACAGCTATTTTAACCGCTTTAAAAAAAACAAAGATTCTCAATTTCTCAATGTAAATAAATTCTCAATGTACTTTTATGTATGTTCACTTATGTCTCCGCCAAATTTAAGCCGATTTGGATAAATATTTTTGTATTCGATAGGGTTGACAAAGGTAAGGGTCACATTTAAATTTTAAGGAATAATTCCATCCTTAAAAGGATGAAAAACTAAAGCACTTTACATTGATTTTTATCTCTAAAATAACCTTGTAGTTTTTGACTATATATAAATTTGGATGAATAAACCGCTGTAAAACTAGAGGTATTAATAAAACCAGCATATCAGTCTCAATTTTTATTTTTACTAATTTTATTTACGAACAAATTAGCTTCTTTATCCATTTGAGCAAAGTGGATTGGACATCAATTATATTATCTATTGTAAGCGGTCACACATACTACTAAGGACAACGACAATGCCCGAGGGCGTTATTCTAGACATAAAGTTATTCGAACTTGTGACCGCCTGCCCTCTATTACATCTCATGGCAGTGCTCAAGCAGTTGTGTAAATTCAAAATGTACAAACATTTACCTTAAGTGTAATAAAAATAAAACGACTACACAAAATGAAACGTAGTATTATCAAGATAAGTAGCTACATAAACATTGCGAGTCTTGTCTCGTCGTCAGCTATCACCTCGACGAGTGACGGGCTCGTGACTCGTATACGTTAATCCCAAGTAATGACAGGTTCAGACGAGTCGAATCACTCTCAACAAGAAACGAAACAACAAAAGCTGTAAGGTTTTTGTTGATAAATTCGACTGAAAGTCTGTTCATACGGATCAAATCGCACGCGATGTAACAATTGATCAATTAAAAACGAACCGTGTGAACCCGCTTCAAGGGGAACCCAAATACATTTGAAACCGTTCATTTCCATGTTTAAAGTAGCATTTCAATAACAATATACAATTATATAACTTATAAATTTAGAAAATATCTCCAAAACATTAATGTACGTCGTACCTTAAAATAGTTTCAAATTCCCAAATCTAAATATATGATATTGTACTGACCTGTTTTTGGTATCTAACTCAACAGTAAATAGTTTATTTACACACGATAAAGACTCGTGTAAAGGTTACCTTCGTCGTACTGTTTTCGATCAGTTATCGCTAATATTTACATATTGAAATACATTTAGTGTCGCGGTGAACATTAGTTTAACGTGTTGAACATTCTATAACCATAAAGCACTCAGACATTTAATACTAAAATATCTGCACTGTTCATTCATTGTTGAACATCTAGACGTAACCTACCAGTATCGGCTTATTATATATTTTTACACATTTATCTAATAAAAATCTAATTGTCAGTTAGAAAAATTAGATTCATTTAACGTTAATGATTAAAATATAGTTAATACCTATGTATGCCCTACGTGGCACGTTTTATCTAAACAATACTCGTCTAGAGAGTGCAATCTTATTTGTTAAGAACATATTTATATACATAAAGTCAACGCAAACACCACTTAATCACAAAATAATGCATACACATTTAACTAATTAGCACCATACATTTAGAAAATAGAACTCTTCAGTGGAACTATTACATGTACCTAATACATAAAACATGATTTATAATTAATACTCATTAATGAAAAATACTAAATCATTAATTTTTCACTATTCAATAAATATGATAAAAACTGGTAAAAGCAATTCCATTACGTCATAAACAACCAACATTTATCTTAAATAATTATATATTTAATTTCATTAAATTTACATTCTCCCATTCAACTTTATACATTGCACATAATGATGCAACACAATGTCCCACTGAAGTCTTCCTAAATAAAACTATATTATAAACTAAGGTTGTTAATAAAACTATAATCCAAAGAAGGAAAAAATAAATATAGCGTAACATTTCTAAAAAATGATGCACACAATTCAGTGCTGAGGAAATAACAATTATTAATAATATATTTATTTCGTGCTATAAATTATTTTAAGTGTGTTTACACATCGGGCGTATTCGTATCGCGTATACACGCTTCTTAGTACGCGTCATGAAGAAAAGCAACGCGTGTAGAGCTACAAATAAACCCGATGTGACAATCGCAGTAATACGTCGTGTCGTTCAAGAATCGATGGCCTATTGCAGTTTATGTTATATGTCGGGTAGTTTCAAAGATAATTAGGTTTATTACATTTAATACAGTGACGAAACAATGCGATAGCAGGCGTACTTTAATTCCAGCATAAGACGCACCCAAACTCTTATTATTTATTTGACGATTTCTGATTAGTCGTTATCGCTTCGCATACAGTTTAATAAACCTTTCCTCAATTAACCACAGCTTATGTACATAAGCTTATGAGTAAGCAAATACTATAATTTCAAAAGTAATTATTGTAGGCTCAAACGTTTCACCAATGAACACATGTTTTTATAATTTGGCAACACTTTATCACAGATGTTCATTTATTTGTTAAATTAGGACGAATTCGTTCTACAATGACAAGTAAATAGAAAAAAAAGTGCAATCACAGAAGCACTGAAATGTGCGCCTAACATTTTTAATCCATCAAATAATGATAACTAAGCGAGTTGGTCTTGTGTAATCTATGCCCCTATTTTATATCCATTGGATCATTCATATTCGAGAAATATGTATGAAGATTTTTACAACGCTATCTGATTTTAATGAAAATTTTCAACTTCAATTCCCCAAATTTATTTTTTATTTACCTCTTTGTTCCATTTAAATAATTTATTAAGTATATTATAAAGACGAACAAAAAAGCATTTCGGGATTCCTATAATTGAACACGCTGTATTTACTCATTGACGTAGGACAAATTCACACAACGGACAATCTTAAGTACCGTCTTTAGGCTATGGAAGCCTCTGGCTGGCTCAGGACTAAATGGGGGCCCCGAATACCAAAATCCAGTGACTATCTACTATTAAAACTACAACAACACTATGTTACAGTAATTTCGGCGTAGACATAACATAAAAAAGTACTTTTTATTTTCTAATAGGGTCCAAACTGTATGCCCAAGGTCTCCCGAATGGATAAAGACGGCCCTGTCCATGTTATTATTATGTATACCAATTTTAAATGTATTCACGTAATCTTAGCACGAAATATAGCGGCATTTAAACACTAAACAATTCCCCTTTTACAAATAGCATTTACATTGCAACGCTGTTGAATAAGTGCTTTGCACTGGCATTACGCGTTACATAAAACTACGATTATCTATTTAACCTATTACTATATAACATCAAGAGACTAAAAGTTACCAACTAACATATAATACGCATCGTATAAATAGTTTCGTATGGGTTAAATGTTAATCATTGCAAATCTCCGAACTAATTATTGAATTCTTGAGAAGTACTTGAACACTAAGTGGTAGAGCCACGCTGCAGGCAGTTTTGTCTACAGCATGAAAAGGCCGGCTCGACCGGGTCGTTACCACTGCCTCACAACAAACGACGTAAAGTAGTGTCTTGCTGCTGCGTTTCGTACGGTGAGTGAGATATCCTAAAGCCCAAATCCCCCTTCTCTTCCTAATCCCTTCCCTTTGAGGTCGACAACGCGCCTATGATTCTTCCAGTGTTGTGGGCGTGCATGGGCGGTGGAGATCACTTACCATCAGGTGACCCACTTGCTCGTTTGCTGATCAATGCTATTATAAAAGTCCTAAATAATATAATTATGTACAGAATTACACAAGTTTTAGGATATGAATAGTAAAATGTAAATAAAAACATAAATAAAATAAAATACTTAATGACCATAGTATAAGGAAGTCAAATTTTAAATTATTTTCCAACAAATATACTATCAGCTAAAATATCTGGAGATTTTTAGTGAGTTACATTTAAGCCTGAACAAGTATTCCAGTGAGACAACGCACATTTAAATAAAACATTACGAATCAATTACAGAGAGACGACACATTTAGAAATAAGTTCGCGAATTAAGTATACAAATTTAAATCTAAATAGGCGGAACTTTCGACATTTGTCCCAGAGTACGGGGTACTTGCGAACGTGTTTACAATGCAACAGTAAACCACACGTTAGCAAATAACATACAACTAAATAAGATGTTACGCGTATAATAATACAGTTATTCCAGATTATTAAAATCAACATTTTACAAATAAATATATGGTTTATGACCATTCGCAAATGACACGAATTATATACACATTAAATATCATCATCATCAGCCACAGGACGTCCACTGCTGAACATAGGCCTCCCCCAAAGATTTCCAGACCGACCTGTTGGAAGCGGCCTGCGTCCAGCGACTTCCTGCGACTTTTATCAGAATATATTATATATATACAGTGTTTATTTGTCATACGCTCCGGCTTTTTACGAGTGAGAGAATGGAATCAATCTGCCCATTTGAGCCTGATCAGTCACTACGTAAATAAGTACATAATCTGATACTGTAACAGTTCTCCATTATAACCACGTGTCCGTATTTTCGAAATAGACGAACATTGCCGAAGTGCATAACTTTAATTGGAACAGGTTAAGCGAAAATATACCAACGTACATATTATCAAAAATGAGTTAAGGACATCAAAGTATAAATATAAAGTATTATTATAAACGGAAAGATTTGATTGTTTGCATTGAATAGGCTCTGAAACTACTGGACCATTTTGGAAAATTCTTTCACCATTAGAATCCTACATTATCCCTGATGAACATAGGCGACATCAATAATATAACGGTGTAGAATTTAACCCGGGCAGAGTCGCGAGCGAATGCTAGTGTTTTATATTACCGCTCAGCGAAAACGGCCCAACATAATAAATGTATGAACTATCTCACACATGTAGAATTAAATGAATAAATTAACAATATAAGAATATGTTAAGCTACAAAGAAAAGAGCACAAACCGTCAATCTGTAAATGTTATTTTCTCCAAAAAAATCTATGTACATTGATATATTTTGGCATGACCGGGTACGATTTTAGTACTGTCCCCACACATCTGTAATTCCAAGGGGGTAGACAGAAGTGTAAAGGACACACTTTTCACAATTGCTGACTCCGGCTTGCTGAGCATATCGTGATTGAAAAACCCAATGTTACCTTTTCCCGATCCGGGGATCGAACCCGAGACCTCAGCACGGAAGTCACACCGCGTATGCAACCACCGAGTCAGTTTGTAGGTGAGTTAATCCTGCAAGTGGTGTTTATTCGTACGACATTCGTGTACTGAAGATTATTAACACCGAATATATTTCATTGTTGCTACAAAGTGACGATGTATTAATTTCACATTAATTAAACTTCGTTCGAACAATTACACTTGTATGATGGTGTGTTCATTATAATCCTTTCTGCTTCCACTGATCGAGGAGGCAAGTCATCACTGAAAACATAACATTGTCTTAGAAACAACATTCAAAACGCGATATCCAGAGGCCTAAATTCCACTCCACTTAATTGTACCTACTTAAAAAGGTACCAAGCCACAGCAAGTTCAAATGGAGATACTGATATTGTTTTATTAAATTCAATAATTCAAACTAATTTTATCTCATAGTTTTTTGTAATATCGGGCATGTAATATATTCTATGTACGATTTTGCAAAAAATACGGTATTTAAATTAATAAATATATCAAAACAAAATCAGTATCTCCATTTGAACTTGCCGTGGGTTAGTTCCTTTTTGCATAAGTAGGTCCAATTGTTCCTTTACTTTAAGATTGAAAATTCTTCTATTACTTTTCAAATATTATGGATGTTCATGGGCGGTGGAGATCACTTATCATCAACTAACCTACTTGGTAGTTTGCGGGCCTTTACTATAAAAAAAAAAGAACAAATCTTTAAATAAAACAACACACAACACATATATAGTCCTGCCCCCACTAGGTAACAACTAAGCCAGAGGTAAATAAAATATCAAATGAATACGATGATTTTGTCCATCAGTCAAAATCGTCAAGTCGGATGGACAATTACCTCAGTCATGTTCGTGTGTTGTTTGCTCGCTCTCGGGCCGCAATGAGTCGATGCAAGCCACGATCTTGAGCGCCGGCCCCAACTTCATGGACAGTGCCATGACGAGGTGCTCCGGCCTGATGAGCAGCAGGGCCTCGCCGTCCACCTCCTGCATGAGGAACTCGTCCGCGTAGCCCGCACACCCGGGGATGTTGCGGATGAAGTCGCATACCTCGGCCACCTGCCAAGATAATGGTGCTTGTAGATGAGGGATCATATCATCATCATCATCATCATCAGCCACAAGACGTCCACTGCTGAACATAGGCCTCCATAGGGATCATATATATTACCTATTTTTTTTAATCTATCGCCTAATCAGTCTAGTGCAGTGTTTCCCAACCTTTTTAGGGCATGCCCCACCTTAACATTTTTTCGTTAAATTCTAAACCGATATCTAGCATTGCATTTAAATAACCCAAATCGAAAGGGTTAAAGTCCATTTTTAAATTGCCCCCTTTAACTATCACATTGCCCCCCTGTGGGGCGTGGGCCCCGCGTTGGGAAACACTGGTCTAGTGCGACATTAGGTGAATGGTTTGGACACATTTCTCGCAAAAACGTAAAAGAGACTCTTAAAAGAGACATTTTGATGGGAAAAGTAGAGGTTCTCGAGGTAGAACACCGGGTAAATGGAGTGAACAAGTCACTAAACCCCTGCAACTGGAACTGCACGATGCAATACACATCGCCGGTGATAGAACCAATGGGACGGCCCTTATATCCTTGGCCTGTTCCAGTCACGATTCTCAGCATTGAGGGTGACAGGATGATGATTGTGAAATAAGCCCTTAATGTCAGTTTGCTATGAAAGTATATAGGATACGTACCGTCCATTTATTAGCGTTGGGTATCTTGGGAGCGGAGTCAGCGGTGGCAGGAGCACTGTCTGAGGTGTCCATAGGCGTGCTGGTGGTCTCCTTGGCGGTGGGGTTGGAACTGTTGTCATTGCCATTGTCATTGCTCGAGCTGATGCGGCCCAGGTTGGCCCCACCTTCAAGCATCTGTTTCTTACCTGTATACATACATTTTGTCAAGCTCTTGAATGTATCGAATAAATACACACAACAGTCACACATAGTCCTGACCTCACACTAGGTTAAACCTATATCGCTGGTATAAGGAACTACGAGGATTGCGATCCCACAATAACCAGACCCGAAACACATATTTTTGGCTCATACCACCATTTGCTACGCTATGAGAATCAAACCCATGGCCTCTCGCTTACTTGAATATTTCACACAATTGACCTGTTGTGGCGATGGCCTCAGCACATCATGCGACAGAAATAAGATCGGCGAAACATGTCTGGTTGAACCTCTGCATACCCTTTCAGGTATTCAGACGTGGGTTGGTGTGGAGTTATAAGTCACAAAACAATTGAGAAAAGCAAAATAAGAATTACAGTTAAGTATTTCGTCTCCATAAACATCATTCATTCATTCATTCCTGAGTCATTCAAACCCAATATTGTAAGGGTAGTTCCCAATATTCTGCTTACGGACATATTTATTTATTTTATTTACTGACAATACTGTCAGTCAATTCTCGACCGCAACCAAAGTAAACAACTTTAGTACTCACGCGGCGGTTCGTCTGTTGACGGCAGCTTGTTTTCTTTATCTTGTTCTTTGTCGGCCCATTCACGCAGCGGCCTGTTCACCTACGAACATAAACGAATCATGTAAAAACTGGCACTGTTTAACTTATTCCCTACTTACAATGTTACTTACAGTGACCGGTTTACTTACAGCGAATGGTTCGCCGGCTTCTTGTATTACATATCCTTCTATTACATGCGTAAGAATATTTGGTTTTACCATTGCTTTCGGCAATCCTTTGTCTGCGGAAACAAACAATTTATATTACATTGGTGTATTGTTTAAATTATGTATAAAAAATATCTGCCATTTATTGATAATACTTACAAAAATGTAAGTATCTATTACTTAACACATTATTGTCTTACAAATATATGTACCGTCGATAATGATTAATTAATTTCATTTATTGAATCACTGAGCATTATGAGACATAACATTTATGACTCAGGGTGGCAAGCGCAGAGTACAACCATGCATTACCTCGTAATCTAAATTCTGAGTGATGCATTGATTATGGGCAGGCGTGGCGCTACCCTCCCATAAGAAGTATTCACTTAAAAAAAAAACCGGTTGCATTACTATGACATAAATTAAGTACTTCCTTTTTTATCGCATGAGTAACATGTCAATATATTACTTGCGACGTTGGTTAACACTAAATGATACCTACAAAATGAAGTCTTTACTAAGCGCGCAGAGCTAATGCAAATAACTTATAGTAATGTAATCGATCTTATCGTTTTTAATAACAGAGTGATTAAAATTAGCGTGAATTTTAATGAATGTCGAGTATTTTTATAAGGTCCGGTACATAACCATATTCTGTTAAGTGATTCGGTTGTAGGAAAAGGCCCATAACTAAGACCACAACTTTCTGTAACACGTTGTATATAGGATTACCACGGATAAAAACTGTCATTCTAAGAGGAAATCATCCAAATCGCTGCAATTTATCGAAGTTATTCGTGGACATACATAAAATAATTTGCTGACGAATTGACAACCTCCTATACTCTTCGGCAAAATATTTAATCGATATTTTTTAAGTATTAAACTATCTTCACATAAATTATCGTATACTTACTAACAAAGTAAATTAAAAAAATTGGTGTGTGTCGTGGGACACCAGGTAGGAACGAAGTTCCTTCGGCTAATGTAGAATTGCAAAAAATTCAAATTATCAACTAAAATAACAAAATATGTCTCTTTATTTTTGTTTGACAACATAAAATTACATAGAAATAGAATAGAAAAATAGAAATATAAAAAGACGTGTGGCACTCGGAGACTGCCGCGGTAAAGCTATTGTATAGCATTTTTTATCAACTTATGTAATTATAAATAATAACGCGCTAGCGTAATTATAAAAATCGAAGGAGATATAAAAATACTATAACTGGCTGAATTAATTTCATTTTAAAAAAGGAACTAACGCTGGCTGGTTATGCGACTGTCGCGCATGCGCACTTCTCATTTAACGCTTTTATTCCACGCATTTTTCCACGCATTTTTCTTACGGTTTTACTATCACATTTTTTTCAGTTCGGTCACGCAGCGAAATCCCTATCCCCTCCAAGCCTGCCGTAAGGAACTTCGTTCCAAAAACTTCTAGTGGAGTGGGAGGGGTAGTCTTAAGTCCATCTCGTTGGACTAACACGTAGATTGTAGGTTTAACATAACTTAGCATTTCTCAGGTAAGTATGCACATTGCCTCACGAGATTTTCCTTCACCGTTTAAGTTAGCGATGGACACACACGTAATTTAGAAAAGTCACAGGTGCATGTTTTCAGTTCTGGTTTCATCGCGGCTTATTTGAATTAATAACAATTCCTTGAATAACTCACGTAACTCCTGTGTGTACTAGTTATCATTGAAATTGTTAATAATCAGTGATCGCATACCATGCACCGTTGGTTGAGTAATACTCGTATGTCTCGGAGTACATTGCGTACTTTTGAATAGAGCTGAACTGGTGCCTGAGGAGACGGGCGCAGTGATGGCTGCGGTCATCGTGGACGATGAAGATGTCGACGACGCCACTGTGGTCACCACCTGGGAAAAGAATATTCAATAAGAATACACTTTACTGAAGGTTGTTAATACTATCACACCTGACTGTAGAACATTCTAGATGCATGAAATGAACTTTGATAAAGTAATGGACTCTAAAGTCGTCAATAATACCATCGTTTAGAAAAATATTGTGTAAATTCTGAGTTTTGACAGCCTCCGTGGCTTGTCGTGTGAGTAGCCGGCTGTGAAGCGAGAGGACGCGGGTTCGATTCCCGCACCGAGACAAATGTTTGTGTGATCCACTAATATTCTTTTTGGGGCCTGGGTGTTGTGAGAGCGAAAGTCTCTCGTAGTTCCTGATACCCGCGACACAAGACTCGAATCTTAATGTGTGGTCAGGACTTTGTATGTGACTGTTGGGTGTATTTATTTAGTTATGAGAAAATTTAAAACTATTTGTAATCGTAACTGAATATTGCATTGAAAAAAATCCTTCATAATGTGGGGTCCACACGGTTTTTTTTTATAACATAGGTCGACAAACGAGCAGGTGGGGCACCTGAAGGTAAATGATCTCCACCATCCATGTACACCCACAATACCAGAAGAATCATAGGCATGTTGCCGACCTTACAAAAAAGAGATATTTAGGGCTTGGGAAGGGGAAATCATGGGAAAATGATGGAAATGGAAAATTTAATTTAAATTCTATGTCTGGAAATCTTTGGGGGAGGCCTATCTTCAGCAGGATGTTTTGTGGCTAATGATGATGATGATGAAGGGGAAGGGTATTGGGCCTCCGGATATAACACTCACCGTTAGCATGTCGCTCACCTAACAGTTTATCCCCTACCAAAAAATATTCAACGCGGCTAAAGCCGTTTTCACTTCAATAAAGTGGTGGTAGTTACCTGTGGCGCGACGGGTGTTGTGTGTTGTGCACTGCTCGGCACCGGGGTGGCGGACGCTGTGGACACAGCGGACGGGTGCGACTCAGTGGTAGTCGCCACCTCATCCTTCGATGTGGACTTGGCCGACTCCGACGGCGTCACTGGCACTTTAAACAACATATAAGATACTATAATCATATGGTGTTAGATCCTTCGCATCCGACAGGGTAGAACCAACTGCTTTATTTTTTTTTAGTTTTTACTTTTCTTTTACTTTTCTGCTGACAAAAATGTTAGCAAGCAGTCTGAAGAGTATTGAAGCTAGTGAAATTACTATGTATTAGGAATGTTGCGGCTTAATGCTTATTCATCGCTTTTTGTTGGACTTGTGAAATAAAATCTTCAAAAATCTCGTGGAAAAAAATACTGTGCTGTTTAACCTTAAAGATGCATTCGAATCATAAAAATGTGCGAATTTTGTGGATGAAAGGAAGGTTACAACAGCGACCACCGATAAGCTCATTGTTTGTCGGTGGTTGCTGGTTTTATGGACTCACTGCACTACGCTTACCATCAGACGTAGTGCAGTCACTTTGCCGTGCTCGGATAAAAAAGACAGGGCGATGAGCAAAGGCTAGTGCCTTGATTAACTCACCAACAGTAGAGGTGCTGGTGGATATAGAAGCATCGGCTGTGGAGACGGTAGTGACTGTTGAGACGACAGGAGCTGAGCTGAACACAGGCGCTGTTGACGCCTCGGTGGTCGACTCCGCACTCACTATCTGTTGAGGCGCTATCTGCTGTACTAGCGGTGCCTGCTAGAACCAATTAGTATTATATTATATGAGCAGGAAATGGCGAAACAGGTCTACTGAAGATAATCTTCACCAAAATACTAAAAATTGTTGTGGATGCCTACTCACCTTATAGGAAAGTGATAATTAAGTTATGGGGAAGGTGAGCGATATTTGGGCCTCCGGATATCTCACTGTACGAAACGCAATATCAAGCAGTGGTCAGCACACGTAGCTTTTCTTGTGGGATAGCGGTAATAACCCAATCAAACTTGTCTACAGCTCTACCACTCTCCACAATCACTTAACAACATAAGGTTTATTACATATGATGATGATTCTAACTGCTATGCTCAGAGACGTTAATTATGTTTAGGTATTCATTGACCATTTCTTGCAATAGGGTAGTTTCCTATGTTTTATACGCAAGAGAAAATGCTACGAAAAAGAAACCTTTTTGTTAAATCACAGTCAAAATCGCTTCAAAAACGAGCCTGTAATAATGATTTTAAATATTGATCTAATCTGAAATAAATCTTATAAATTTTAAATGATGAAGTGTTGTTTTTACTTCTTCGCTTAGACCGAGCCCACAAGATATTCCGACGGACTAATTTCTTATTTGTACCATAACTTGTAATGTAATGTACTTTAAATTTTCTAGAAGGCCTTCTTGATTTTTTACAAATCTGAACATACACAAACGATAATATTTACCTGTGTATTGATTTGCCCCTTGTCATCCTCGGTCTTGACATGCGCTACAAGGGCTGCAGGGGGCTGTAGGGGTAGGACGGAGCCCTGCACGGGCGCCGCGATCAACCCCACCGTGCCTTGGGTCGCCTGCAGGGTCAACTGCGGGGAACCCAAGTTGTTTGCGGTTACCTGCACCATAGATGACTCGTGGTTATATTATACAACGCCAATATTTATATATATTTCTGTGTTTATAATATTGTTTTTTAGTACTTCTTTATAAATTGTTTTTTAGTACTTCTTTATAAATTGTTTTTTAGTACTTCTTTATAAATTATGTTTTCTAAAATCGTTAAATTGAAAGCTAATTATAAAATTAAGTAAATTATATAAATATTCTCTAAAATATCATTTAGAATGTCATGCAATGCTTTACAGATGTTGAAAATTGAAATTATATGATATGGTCATAAATATCATGCAGTAGCTACCGATTATGAATATTAAGATATAATTGCTTCTTTGCGAGAACAGTGTTATTTCAGATATATCGACCACTCGAGATAACACACTGATCTTGCAAAGAAGCGAATGATTTTAACTACCTACTAGTATTTACGTGTAGAAATTAATAATGTTCTATAATATATGAAACGCATCTAGGACGTTTTAAATACGATTCATGCAGTCATGTAAATGTAAATAGACAGTATGAAAAAGAGAAATATAGACAAACAATGTTTATATTAATTAGAATCGATAATATCCAACCGTAAATCGATTATTAAATCAATCGTAACATTTATTAAAACTAGTGAATTACGCAATAATATGCAAATATAAATATATTTCATTGTTGGAAATGTCGATTATCGCGTGAATGACACGTGACCACCTTTATAGACTCTTTAACTATGTTAAACTGACCAAATTTTAGTTTTATTGAAATTTTGAAAATCTTTAAGGCATGATTTCTATTCCTATCAAATCTTAGTCAAACAGACAACGAACTGTACGAGCAACGGGGCGTTTTGAACTTTTAATGTATGGAGTCGCTTGAATCTAAGCACGTGATAATACGAAAGCGACGCGAGATATGTGCTCGCCTCGGTTTGTTTTTGCTACACAATGGTTCGTGGTCTGTTTGGCAAAGGCTTTAACGTTAACCGAGGTAGCATAAGACCATTTAGAGATCGAGCTATATAAACTTATTTTGTTATGAGACGCAATGCTTACCTACACTATAGTCCCACTATCGTCCTTAAAGAATATTTAACCCGTCGACGTAAATATTTCCAAGTTATTTTGAAGTTTATATCCCCCGACGATAATTAAAAATATATCTGTAACTTTTAAATTGCTCAACAGATTTTCTTCAAATATAACTATGAACCATCTCGATTAAACTGGCTTTATAAAAAAAACACCTCCAAATCGGTCCATTCGTTTAGTTGCTACAATGCCATAGACAAATACACAGACAGACAGATCAAGGTGTCAAACTTAAAACTCCCTTCATTTTTCAGAGATTAAAATGCGGTTCGCCACTCAATTCTGAATCTTATTGCTTACAAAATTGAGTAGTCTTGATTTTGCACCTCATTTCATATTACCAAGTAATCTTTGTTACTAATACTACACATGTGACTACGCTGGGAGAAGCGGACGAAGCATGCTTTATATGACGTCATTTGACAACTGTCACGAAGTTTCAACGAAATGAACCAGAAAAGAAACAAATCGACTAATGAACGTAATTACAGCGGCGACCCTGTTTAATGGAGTAGAGCGAGATCTCGATAATTTTGTCTGGAATGTTCCCAACCACATATTACACCGCATTTCGAACGATTCAGTTACAAAGGATGTAGCCGTCGCTAGTTTTCCTAATTTACAAAAATAACATTTAAATTTTAAATGATTTATTAATATGTTGGAACATCATAAAACGTACGTTTTACGAACACTGAAAAGCTATACAAGTTGCCGACTAACTGATTGTGGCTACTTATTTTGCCAGATAATTTTAAGAGGCAAGGAGTCACAATCTTATATGTTTGAACAGCGTTTCAGTGTATGGGAGTGGTGATATTATATTTCTTCTTTTTAATTTATGGCTTCGCATTATTATGCATTTCGCCAATGACAAGTATAAATTATTCTTATATCTTCACAAGAACCATGAAATATCGGTGTGGATGAATTCCTTCCAGTACGATACTTAATTCACTTATTTCAATGTTTGCATACACTGTTTATCACCGTCAATGTTTATTACAAAAATCCACACCACTTTTATACAACAAATACAACTTTAAACTAGTTTTAGAAATAAATTAAAATAAACGATGAACCGCACTGTCAGAATTCCCGCCAAAACTCCCGATATTATATTTAAAAGAAAAATTAGCGTCGGCTTCCCCCAAACTTGTAATATGAGGTAAAAACACCAATTTAGGGCATCATGTCTCGCGCTACTCCAGGGCTGGCGCTTTGTACTTGTGCTACCTCGTGGTGCAGGATCGCCGGTGAGACCTGCACGAGAGGCGCCGACAGCAGCGAACCGTCCAGAGTCAGCCCCGACTGCCAACCGACCACCCGTTCAATGTAATACTATCCGTACTTGGGAATTTTGTTGTGAAATTATAAGGCATTTGCAATAATAATAATTTTAGTAGTAGAAGAGGCGCGTGCCTAGCAGCGGGAAAGTATAAATATTATACAGACAATATCGATCCAGAAACACATTGTGAAGTGAATTGTATTATTTTTATTGAAATTTATCGGGAAAATGGATTTGAAAATTGTGCCTGTGAATCTCCCTGTATGTGACCGTGCTACATCATGGAGCGGATATGATCGATCGATCGGTCGAAGATCTTTTTGCACCTTCGACTACTCCTTCAGATATACCGACCAAAATTTTTGTTATATGTAAATCAGCAATTGTAAATTAACTGTGAGGGAATTCATTAACATCAACACCATTACATAATACAAGTGTAATAAGAATGTAGCGCATGTCAGTAACCACTAATTAGAGAGTGAATAACAAGGAAATATAGGCATAGTCCGCGCACACATATTAGTCACCTTCTACATAATTCGGGAGACTACGCCAATGACAGGGTGTTATATCACCCTTTCCCTTGCAGACATGCTGCAAACGGTGACTGGTACTTTTGAAGGACGTATGTATTATAGTACGGTATATAGTAGAAATAAAACTATTATTAGGGTTACAATGGAAGGTCAGGAATATTACAGGTATCATACGCTCGAGCCGCATACACACTCCACAATCTATTAAAGTTTAATACAATTTAACACAGATATTTAGGTACAAGAAGCAGTCGTTATTAGGTACTATACAAGCTAGGTTCGAATTCAACTATTCCAAACATTCCTATGTGTTTGTACTATTCTCAATTAACACACAAAATCTTTACTTTAAAAGCGGCAGTTGAAAGCTTATTATATATACACATATCTATGATCCCCAAATATTCAAATATACTTATTTATTTAAACTTTATTGCACACAAGGAGTACAGGACAGAACACAAAAATATAACTAAGTTGAGAAGTACAATTGGCAGCCTTATCGCTCAGGGCAATGTCTTACAGGCAACCATGAGATGGAGATGAAAGAAGGAGAAACAAATATAACTTTGTATTTACGAACATTTTCTGGGTTTACATGAGTACTTGTTTACATACTTGTGTTTTATATAGCCGACTTTGGGGACCTTTACCTAATTAGTTTTTAATTTTGTTGTGTAATATAATCTTGGAAAATCTTGTATCGCTAATAATTTCGGAAATATATTTGTCTTCAAAATATTATGTTATTTCATCAATACATACAATTTTTGTTAAGTAATAGCGGTTTGATTTAAGTTAATCAATTGGCTTGAATCAAAAAAACCTGTACGGTTTACGTTAAATCGATTGAAAGACTGTTCCAACGGTTCAAATCACGGGTGGTTTAGCATTTGATAAATAAAAATTGAGCCGTGTGAACCGGCTATAATCGAAGTCTAATTGTACAACCTAGTTTAATTTCAAGTACTGGAATATTGTAGTACTTGTTTGACATTATTTTAACTCCCTCCCACTTTAAAATAACCGTTTTAGTAATACTCCGATCGAACAGCATGTTGAATTAATGGAGACATTGAAGTTCCAGCATAAGTTATAAAAATGTTTTTATCCCATATTTTTTTTTTTTTCCTTTTTAATAATAATGCAGGCCTTGTAGTGTATAAATATATGAATTAAGTCATTGATGGTAATTGTGAAGTTACTAACCGTCTGCATAGACGTGTTATGGTTCAAGTTGGCTTGTTGCTGCACTGCCATGCCCACCGACGTCTGCACCAAGCCACTACCAACGAGCGTCTGTAAAATAATACATAGTGAAATCCACAGATCAGAGATAAACCATAGTGTAATGGAACTATAGAGTACTACTAGCACTTTTTAAGTTTTTTTTATTTTTATTTGATTGAATGACTAGGCGAGCAAGGCGCTCGCCTGATGGTAAGCGCCACGCCTACCCATAAACAGAAGCAACATAACATAGAATTTTGAATGCATGGCACTGAATTGCGCTCGTCCCCCCGAGACATAAGATGTTAAATCTTATAATACCCAGTCATTTTACTGGCTTCAATGTCCTTCAAACCGAAACACAACAGTGCCTACACACCGTTGCTTGGCGGCAAAAATAGACGGCGCGGTGGTACCAACCCAGACGGCCTCTCGCATACGAGGGACCTAACCACCTTGTAAAAAAATGTGTAGTGTAATAGAACTATAGAGTACTAGTAACTTAATGAAATAAAACTAATTTAAACGGATTTTATCGCGGTTTTTAATTAATTATGATCCCGACGTTTCGAAGGCTTTTCAGTGGTCACGGGTGGTCATTAATAAAAAACCGCGATAAAATCCGTTTAAATTAGTATTATTTCAATGAGTAATATTCGCGTAAACATAAATCATTACTAGTAACTTTTTATATATGTACTAATTTTTGCTCGCGGCTCCGCCCGCGTGATATGCTTTTTCCGGGATAAAAAGTAGCCTATGTCCTTTTCTGATGTATAAGCTATATTATTGTAAAGTTTCATTAAAATCCATTCAGTAGTTTTTACGTGAAAGAGTAACAAACATCCATCCATCCATACTTACAAACTTTCGCCTTTATAATATTAGTAGGATGACTAAAACCTGCGTATTATTTACCTGTGGTTGTTGTTGTAGAGTCTGCACTTGGGTGAGCGGCGCGTTTTGCTGGGTCTGGTTTGTGTTGATCTGACCAACCAGTGTACCAGTTTGACCCATCGCACTTATCTGTACAATCATAAATAAATGCGGTCACACACATAGTCCTGACCAAAATCGATGAAACCTGTATGAGTTAAGGAACTACGAGGGTCTTACGGTCCCACAATACCCAGACCCGAAACAAATATTCGTGGATCTTAAACATTTTTTTTGGTGCGGTAATCAAAACCAGGGCCTTTCGGCTTGCAACCGATTACTCGGCCACTGCAACCCATCATTCTCGGTAATTCATTTCTGCCTGGGGTTATCCCGTAGGTGATGTTGGCGTTGCGTCTAAGATATTGGTTGCCCATTTAACTTCCAGTCCACGCTGTCACACTATCTACTCCATCATTCGTGGTAATCGAATGTCAGTATTCCCAACGTACAAGATTTCTAGCAGTTTAATTATCAAGCCATTTGAATTTGACAATGTATCATGTAAACAACATAACATTTCGCTTCATCTTAGAATTTGCTTCTACACAAAATGTAATTTGTAAAAAAAATAACCTTTTAAATAAGTAATCATATCAAATTCTCAGCATTAGCAAAATATTTGTATGGAAACAAACATGTTGAAATTGGGACGAAAACGTTTGTGGCTACCACGATATACGGAGACTTCTCTTTCCTCAAAGAGAAAAAAAAAGCTGGCCGATACTCACCGGATGTATTTGCTGGACCATAGAGATGGTTTGCGGCAGCCCCGTCATGGGCAGGGTTTGCGCCACAGAGCCCACTGGTAGAGTGCCTTGTTGCATGCCCAGAGACATTCCTGCCAAATCGAAATACACATTTACTATACACACTTTTTACACTCTTTTATACACTATATACACTTTTTTTTATTATTCGATTAAATGACGAGACGAGCCAAGCGCTCGCTTGATGGTAAGCGCCACGTCTGCCCATAAACAGAAGCAACACCACACAGTACTTTGATCACAAAGCATTGTATGGCACTGAACTGCACTAGTCACCCCGAGACATAAGATGTTAAGTCTCTTGCCCAGTAATTTCACTGCCTTCAGACCGAAACATAACAGTGCTTACACACTGTTGATTGGCGACAGAAATAGACAAAGCGGTGGTACCAACACAGACGGCCTCTCGCAAAAAGCCTCTACCACCTTCTAAAACCTACTTAGACCATCCCCTCGCATTAGAAGATTTACCACCTATTATAGGGCCTGTAATTTGAATCACTGTGCAGTATATGGCGATGGGATAGTCGGCTATCACATCATCATCATCAGCCACAGGACGTCCACTGCTGAACATAGGCCTCCCCCGAAGATTTCCAGACCGACCTGTTGGAAGCGACCTGCATCCAGCGACTTCCTGCGACCTTTATCAGGTCGTCTGTCCACCTTGTAAGCGGACGTCCAACGCGCTTGCCAGTACGTATCACATCATAGGACGGAAATAAGCACCAGTCGAGAGGCGTGAAATGTGAGTGAAAATAAATACCTTGTTGATAATGTTGCACCATCTGCTGTGTTTGTTGTTGATGTATCAACTGTTGTTGTTGTGCGTGCTGTTGTTGCTGCTGTTGTTGCTGCTGTTGCTGTTGTTGCTGCTGCTGTTGCTGAGCTTGCTGCTGTTGTTGCTACAAGATAGAAGATATTATATTTATACTACAATAAATAATCGAAACATGCCAACAATAAACACATGGAAATACTTCAACTTTTTACATTATCATAATATGTCGGGTACCGTTAACTGTTACACACTTTTCTATTTAAAAAAATAAATATAAATGTAATATAAATGAAAAAGACAAGGCGGTGGTACCAACCCAGACGGTTTCCCGCATACGAGGGACTTTTACCCATTACCACTTGTGTTGTGTTGGATATTACACATGCATTAAATCAAACTCATAACTGTCATTAATAGTAAATACTAAACTCAGCCAACATTTAAAATAAATAACATCAACATATCAAATACTCTAAACAAATGACGTAAAATAAAAGCGCAAATAAAACAAAAACTGGTACATTACAATAGTAACCTGCATGGCCTGCTGCTGCAGCATGGCTTGTTGCTGCATGCTCTTGTTGATGGGCTGCTTGTCTTGCACGCTCGTGATCTGCGTCATTTGGCCGCTTGAGTTCATCACCAACAGTCTGCAATGACGCGTCATTGTTGACATCTTAATATCGATGAGATGAAAATATTCATATAAAAACGTACAAGTCACCAAAGTTTGATAATGTATTTTTTGTTTTTATAAAGTTATGTAATTATTACTAAGGCTGGATTTAACCATAATAACAGTTGTAGTTAAGGATTATGTCAATATTGCTTAATCCAGCAAATTTTGGGCGGTAAAGTTATGACGTTATCTAACAATTGTCAAATGGTGCAACTCATTTTTTGCTTTATCGGTCATAACATGTTTGTCATTGCTAAAGTATGTTGGTGCAACCCAGCCACAGTATCCGATGTCATCGGAATTCCGGGAAATTTTAAACATTTTTGGGGATAACATAATATTCGGTCACAACACAAATTAATAATAATTTCATATCAGCTTATTTGCGAAAACAGCAACATGTATCTGTTCTGATAGACCGAACGATCTTATTGGCTCTTTATCGAACCCCATCTAAAATACTGGATTGTGATTGGGTACATTATCATGATGGTACGTTGATAAAACTAAGAGTGTTTACTGTTGCTTAGGTTGTTGCATCTGATGCTGCATCTTGTTGGTCTGGTTGGCTGCATCCTGCTTGGCCGCCGGCGCCGGGGACCGTACGCCTGGCTTACCTCGGTGTTTCGCCTGGACGTTCACAAAAATATTTACATAAATACAAATAAATACATTATCTTTTGGGGAGGCCTATATTCAGCAGTGGACGTCACGAGGCTGATGATGATGATTATTATGGTGATACATAATAAACATTCACTCCAGCATCCCTTGAGGGTAGGCTGAGAGTATTAAGTGTCATAGATTACAACCCTGATGGCTGATACATGTCTTTTACCTTTTCTACATTCACATATTTTCTCATACATTTTCGCAGGGTAATTAAAAAATTTGGAAAATTAACGCTCTAATACTAAAACGTTTCTCATAAATGAGAAATCGTGACGTTATAGAATTGTATGATTAATTAAATTAAATAAAAGTATTCTTAAAGTATTTTATTTCAATCACTTTATCTACACACGTTACTATCCAAAATATGTAATGGTACATTGTTGTTGTTTCGCCGTCGGATGACATTACCTGATTTTGAGCTTGATTAGCATTGGTCTGCGTGGAGACACTGGAAGCAGGTCTGATGCCGCCAGACGGCAGGATGTTCGACAACGGACGCTGAGCCTTCGTCATGCCGTCAGAGGAAGCTCGAGGCTTCGCCGTGGTGGCAGTGGCACACGCCACGCTCGCATCTATAAAAAAAATAACATGACAGTCAAAAAGACAAGCACACAAAACTGTATTTAAAATTGGATGTAGTTATGCAAAATGGAACCAACCCACAGCAAGTTCAATATACTAAGTTTGTTTTGCTAAATTCAATAATTTAAACTAATTTAATCTCGGAGTTTTTAGGAAAATCGGGCATGAAATATTTTCCATGTACGATTTATCAAAAAAATACGGTATTCAAAATCAATTGAAATTATTGGATTTAGCAAAACAATCTCAGTATCTCCATTTGAACTTGCTGTGGATTGGTTCCATTTAGCATAACAACGTCCAGTTATAGCTCGCGCACAACTGCTATTGATTTATCGACTCATTTTTCTGTGTTCCATGTAACAGTGAAGCATCAGTCATATACATTTAAGTTAATAACTTAATTGTCTTTATACATATTAAGCACACATGACAAGATTTGCAAGAATGAGTTGACTATATACCAAAAACTGTGAGAGACAAACAGAGTGTATGTCGTCTCACTCGCACTCATAAGGTTGTCCACAGGAGAAATAGTGAGTCATTGGCATTACAATAATCACCTCTTACGTTGAACGGCAGAGAGCAAATCAACCGGTGTGTTTATGTGTGGTACATAAACAACAACAATGACGTACTCTCCCGTCCCAGTGAATACCGCAGGAGGTGACTAGCACTTGCGCGCGGTCTATAATCCATGGCGAGATGATTCATGTATGTTAATTTATAATAAACAGAATATGCGCTAATTTCGCTTTGCACCACAAACGCATATAAATCGCATAGCAGTAAATCGCTCAATAAATAAGATAGACATAACTATATATGCATTTATTAATATAGTATATCAGTGAAGTGAGAAGGGTATTAGCGAAACATATAGTCACAAAAACATTCAGTTAGAAAAATAACCAATTACCGCATTATTTATTAGCACATTGAGTATTTTGTCTCCAAACTTATAGCAACATAAGAAAGAGACAAAATAAAAGCTAAACGCTTGTTATGAAGAAGTGCATAATTAAAATAACAAGGTGATAACCACAGACATAAGACCTTACCTTACATAACCATGGGCATAACATCTAAATAGACGCCGTATTTTCTACTTCGCGTGTTTTCTCAGACATGTATACTATTGTACAACTACCGAGCACCGTAGTGACGTCATTGTTCACAGTAAAAACGTTTCGCTTTCATACACATTATAGTAGCAAGTCTATTTAGATGTTTAATCCATGAGATAGAGGTCTTGGCATTCTTTACGGCCGGACTGAAGGTCTTCCAACAGCCTTCAGAGCCTTGAATATAGCTATTATGGCGTTCGTAACTACCTTCAGAGCGGCCATACAGCTTGGCGAGACATGTTTTTTTATTTTTTTTTTATTTGTTTTTTTTTTATTCTGGACAACAGACAGTCATGTACATCAACAAATTATTTTTTTAAAACTAAAAATGTACAACTTACAGACTTGAGTGCCAACGCTTAATTCAAACTTACATTACAAACAAAAAGGATTTCACGCATACCCTTCAATAATAAAACAATACTAACTGTTGTGTTGTATGTTGTTTTGCGGCGAGTGTTGTATGAACATGGAGGGCGGCGCGTCAGGTTGCGTGCCGCGGATGAAGATCGGGTTGGGGGTGATCAGTCCCCCCGCGGGGAGGGTGCCAGCCTGCAACCCCCCCGCCCACACCTGCGGCAGTGCGCCCGAGATCTGCCAAGGCGCGAACTGCATCGGCTGACCACCCGTCTGCGGAAGTGTGTACTTGTTACTCTTCGCACGCTATTGAACAGACTGCACTAATTATGTCATGTGGGCGCCTGCCACTCAAATATATTCGTCTCGTATTCGATCAAGGGAATTGATTGGTCGATCTCTGCTAACCATAGACGAGCAGTATAACAAATTCAAAATTCAAATTACTTTATTACATAAAACCAATTGTGACAGTAGTAGAAATTCAATAGACAACTGCGCAGCTGGTATAGACAGGTCAGTCGTCACCGTCATTGTACGATGCAACACGCCCCTGCACTACCCTGTACTAGAGATAAACCTGTGCCAGAGATGATAGGGCAGTTTTGCATCACAACGTCGACGCGTAACAGCGAATGTCACGCAGCTGAACGGTAGAACTCCATTAATTAACATCATGCTTGTATTCCCTAAACTTGTTCAATATGTTGTATATTTTGGGAGATTAAATGTGAGGAAGTACATTTCAATATTTTGTTTATCAACATATTCTGATAATACAGATCTGTTACAATTTTTTATTATGCTTGTTTTTTGGTGGCATACTGGTCGGAAACAAATGCATTCATTGTCCGCGCGTAAGTGATTTACGTCTTTGTATTGTATTTGCAAACATTTAAGCGCAACACGTGACGCTAAACTAGTCAACGCTGTAGTGTTTTGCACACGCCAGTATGTATCGAAAATGTTGCCAAATTGAATCCTTATAGTTGTGCCACAAGTCCGAGTTTATGTTGAACTTCGGGGCTGCATGCATGGCATAAACTTTAAACGGACAGTTACACGTATTAATATTTTAGCACCATTTACAGATTATATCTCCATATATAGCTATAAACATTCAAGGTCACCATAGTCGTTCTATTAAAATATTGATCGGATTTAAAATGCTATATTTTATTTAAAACAAGCTGGCCTCCGCATGTCACGAGATAAAAGATAAGAACTGGTATATTTTTCATAAAATAGGATACATAAGGCCAGATCATTTTAATGGTATTTGACTAATAGGCACAACATTACAAGGTGGTAGGTTCCTCGTATGCGAGAGGCCGTCTGGGTTGGTACCACCGCATCGTCTATTTCAGCCGCCAAGCAACAGTGTGTAAGCACTGTTGTGTTTCGGTTTGAAGGACATTGAAGCCGGTGAAATTAATGAATTCTAATTGCAAGTACGACTATATTTTATTCTTATTAACAAAATTCAAATATCATATATTAAATATTAGGCATTATGAGACTTTACATCTTATGTCTTGAGGTGACGGGCGTAGTTCAATGCCATGTAGTGCCTTGTAATTCAAAGTTCTGTGTGGTGTTCTTCTGTTTATGGGCAGGCGTGGCGCTTACCATCAAGCGAGCGCCTTGCTCGTCTAGACATTCAATAAAAATCTATTTTAAAATCCTATTCAAGTCACATTTTGCTTCACATCTTCTATAAGTTTATTCTTTTCGTCACGACTTCAAAAGTCATTTATTGGATTTGAGGTGCGACCGTCTCAACCTTAACTACAATGTGGGTACACCTTTATAATTTAAATGAAACCACATTGTTCTTCTTTTAAATACAATTTCTGTATAGTAATTATGTTAAACGTTATTATTATACGTTCCTAATCGATATTGTCTATTAAAAAACATAAAAAACCCATAAACCCGCTGTAATTGATGCAATTTACTCCAACGTTCGATAAAAATGAAAACTATTATACTAGTCTGTTGCATAATCGCTTGTAGTTTCTAAATGTACCATGATCTTGGTTTACTTTAGCCTTTAGTTTGTAAAGTTATTCATGTTTTATCCGCCATTACGAAATTAATTGTATTAAATCAATGACTCTAATGTATACTATTACGACTGAGCGGTACATAGAAATTGCGCACCAAGTTACGGTTAATCGATTGTAACTCATTTTTTTTTATTTGATTGAATGACGAGACGAGCAAGTCGCTCGCCGGATGGTTAGCGCCACGCCTACCCATAAACAGAAGCAACACCACACAGAACTTTGAATTACAAAGCACTGCATGGCGCTGAACTGCGCTCGTTATCCCGAGACATAAGATGTTAAGTCTCATAATGTCCAGTAATTTCACTGGCTTCAATGTCCTTCAAACAGAAACACAACAGTGCTTGCACACTGTTGCTTGGTGGCAGAAATAGACGGTGCGGTGGTACCAACCCACACGGCCTCTCGTATACGAGGGTCAGAATACGAAATTAGTTTTCGTGCGATTCTTTTTTTTATAAGTATTAGTACTAGTGTGACACTCCATCTAAACTAATCTAAGCTGATATTATAAAGAGGAAAGATTTGATTGATTGCATTGAATAGACTCTGAAACTACTGGACCGATTTGAAAAGTTCTTTCACCATTAGAATCCCACATTATCCCTCATGAACATAGGCTACTTTTAACCGAAAAAAAAACATTCACACGGGCGGAGCCGCGGGCAACAGCTAGTCATCAATATTTTTACACAAATTCGAAAACAACGTATTTGTTACTCGTACTAGACTTAATGCCGCTACTACCTAAGGCCAAGGTAATCTGAAACGATGGTTTCGGAAATATGTGATTATTTTCGGTTCCAAAATCCGTATCTTCACGCGGGAATGTAATTTCTTCGCGGTTACTGGAACGGATCGATAATAAAGGTACAACACACATACAAACTCGTAAAAACCACAAATAAATAATTCGCTTTGCGTCACATCCCGTAAATTCGTATTCGCTAAGAGCACACAGAATTGCTAAATATAGAATATGGTTTACAATTCTTTATTATAAATTGTGACCGTTAAATTATTAATTATAATAAAGTTTAATAGTCCTCCGACACTCAAATATAATGATATGAATACAATAAAAAATACGAAAACAATAACATAAACGATACAGTCAAATTAAACCAAATCAAATTTGATATTTTAAAACTATAGAATAGTAATTTAAATTTTAGTACGCCATCCAAAAGGCTGTATTCATAGAAATCAAGTCGATAAATACTAGAGATGTGCCGATTATGACTTTGGCCGACTAGCCGACTAGCCGATTAGTCGGTTGTAAAGAGGCCGATTAGTCGGCCGACTAGTCGGTCGAGCCGATCACCGTTTCGGGGATATCCGTGACGCTTCGTTTACAGCTGATCCGCGCGCAAGTTGCAACCGCCGCCTGCGAGCGTGTCGGAACCTATTTTGTTTACGTCGCATTGTTTCTTGATGTTTGCTTCTGTATGGTTAGAGCGGTGTTATTTTGTAAAAAAAATATTTTTGTGTAAAGATAATACCGTTATTGTTTATTAAAGTGAAAGAGCTCAATTAAAATTTTATCATGTCAAACAGAAAGTCTCGTGTATGGATTTTTTAAGAAGTGTAAGAAGTGGGATAGTCGGCGCTCTTTGCCGAATAGTCGCCTACTAGTCGCCGACTACAATATTGACCGGATAGTCGGCTTTACCGACTAGTCGCCGACTAATCGGCACATCTCTAATAAATACAACACACGCAAAATAACTTGGCCGGGCAGAATTTAGTCACTGTACCCGGCTTACGGCTTACCTCAATCTTCTGAAAATAACATCCGCGACGTCGCTCGGACATTGAATCCAGTGAAATTACTAGGCATTATGAGACAACATCCCATAACTCGGGATGCCAACCCACCACAACCCATAGTCATGGCGGCCTTACTATAAAATTAAAAATTCTGTGTGGTATCGCTTTTTTTTATGAGCATTCAGACAAAGGCATCATTTAGGCGAATATAAATAAAAATTCTGAGTGGTCAAGTTATTTTGTGCATATTGTACATTCGAGTATTATAGTAAGGTCATATGCTGCAATGGTGAAGAGAAGCCGTTGCTAGATTCTTTTTACCAAAATATAAATATTTTCATGAAATTATTATATTTTACATGCATACATTACTAACCAGCTGATTTTTTTGTTTTTACTTAGTTAATATTTATGTAATTTAACTGTCATATTGTCCTACAAATAAAATAATATTTTTTTGAGTATCATCAAATCGAAATATTCTATCCTTGCTACCTCTGTTAGCTACCACAATAGAGAATTTTCGCATAGGGTATTGTTGGTCGTCTCATCGAAACGAAGCTACTCACGGAAAATGAGCTTGATAGTAATCAAGTGGATCAGCTACCCGAGGGCCCCCTGACCATATACACAGCACTGAGTATGAACATTGATGGAACGCCTTATTTTAAAATACGATTTTTTTTTAAATGGCATCTGTTACGACATTATGCCAGTATCAAGTTAGGAATACGAATAATTGGATTTGTTCGAATATTAAATATAAAATCATAAAAACCAGTGGCGTCGCTGTGATTGGTGATTGTAGCCTGCAGCTGCAATGTGTCAGCGGGCGACTTCGGATTTATACCTTAAGGGGTAATGAGGTAGTGTATTGAATAATATGGGATATGATCGAACTGGCATAGCTTGGATAAATCTGGGCTTCATTTATTCAGTGTTACCTCAATGACAAAGTAGAGCGCATGACATGGGGTAAACGGTAACAAAAGTAGTTCAATATGGGGTAAAGAGCACAGTCTAAAATCAAACAGTCTGTCAACATGTTTGACGCTAACCAAAACACCGCCATCGTAAGCTCACGGTAATCACTACTCACATAGCAATGTTGACAACATAATGACCTAGATACTACCCGCGTCTCACCCAGTACTACGAAAGTTACCACAATGAGAAGGAAGAGCGCATGACATGGGGTAAACGGTAACAAAAGTAGTTCAATATGGGGTAAAGAGCACAGTCTAAAATCAAACAGTCTGTCAACACGTTTGATGCTGATGAAAAAACCGGCATCGTAAGCTCACGGTACTAGTGAGTACTACATTCACATAGCATTGTATTCACATAGCAATGTTACAATATAATGACCTAGATGCTACCCGCGTCTCACCCCGTGTTGGCCTTAATTATACACTAACGTTGACAGACTGTGTGATTTTTAGTAATTAAAGTATGAAATTGAGTGTGGTACCTGCAGTGGACTGATAATCTGCGCCTGTGCGGGCTGCTGAGCGCCGAGCACGGGCTGCGACACCTGCACGCACTGCGCCGCCACCGGCACGGACTGCGCCCCGCCGCCGCCCACCTTACCACCGCTGACCTTGCCACCACACTGCAACGGCAACGGGGTAGTTACGGGTAAGTGGTAAAATGGACATGTTTGCGACTATACAGGGTTATTTTTAAAACACTGACAACCTCGCAGCGCCATATAGCTGACCCCATAAGGAACAACTTTTGTTCTACGAGTTTGGACATAACTCAATACATAAGAAAAAAAAATGATTTTACAAGTTTTTGTTGTGTAGTGTTTGTGTTCGTACGTCTACACTCTACGTTTCAGTCATAAACGAACGACCCGACGCGCGCTCGCGTGCGTGCAATAGTGAAATCAGCTGACGGCTGGGTGTAGGTATTATCGATCGATACGGCGCGGCCGGTCATTGAACTGACGCGCGCGCCCGCGTGTATTACGTAATCTGCGATGCGCGCAGAGCGTAGGTAACTTTCAAGACGGAAATTAAATTCATAATTATTTTTGTATGAGAATAAAATCTACAGATTATGAAAAGTCGTAGAACAAAAGTAGCAGCAAATGACCTTAGGAATCTACTCCTGCGAGGTTGTCAGTGTTTTAAAAATAACCCTGTATAGTGAGGGAGGTCTCTTATACGCGAGAGGCTTTTGTACATGAAGTTAACTAAATAGAAGAACGCGAGACGGAGACACGTGTTAAACTCATAAAAAATATGTAAATTGATTTGTGGTGTCAAATATCCAACCCACGAATGTGCCGCCCGCAGTGATTGTGTACTATGTGACCCTTGACTAGAAAACTGTGACGACCAGCTCTAGAGCATTTCTGTAAATAAGATTGTCCAATATGTGTTATGAGATGTTAATTTTTGCTCGTAAAATAAGAGTAACACTACACTAACTACTGCTACTAACTAAAATACCTAGCGATAGTAAATTCTGTATTCGTAAATAGTTATTTGGACATATTTTTAACTATCGCAGGTAAAAAAATTAAATCGCGAATTATTAAAAATGCACAACTACATGAAAAATTCCCGTATTAAAGGTTTATTTGACGAATCTGCAAACGATTTTTTTTATTTTTTTTATTTAATTGAATGACAAGACGAGCAAGGGGCTCGCCTGAACGCCACGCCAGCCCATGGACAGAAGCAACACCACACAGAACTTTGAATTACAAAACACTGACTGCACTGAACTGCGCTCGTCACCCTGAGACATAAGATGTTAAGTCTCATAATGCCCAGCAATTTCACTAGATTCAATGTCTTTCAAACACTGTTGCTTGGCGGCAACAATAGATAAAGCGGTGGTACCAACCCAGACGGCCTCTCGCATACGAGGGACCTACCAAGATGGTAGGTATTACTTTTATGAAATTTATTTATTTATTTCCATTTTATACATAAAGTATGTATAGGCGGACTTAATGCTTGAGCCATTCTCTACCAGTCAGCCTTTGGGTGGTGAGAGAATGAACAAGGAGAAAAACCAAAGATAGATAGATATTTAACATTGAAATCAGTTTACAATAAGTATAAATCCCGTAAATATTTTTCAACCAATGTTATTCGTTTTTCCATGGAGCTTTCAAAAAAGATGTGGTGTTCCATTCATGTCAGAGAAAAAGGCTATGTCTAAAGAAATCATAAAAAGTACATTGAAATAAAACAAATTTAAACGGATTTATCGCGGTGTTTTATTAATTTTGATCCCGACGTTTCGAAGACTTCAGCCTTCGTGGTCACGCGGTGGAACACCACGAAGGCTAAAAAGTCTTCGAAACGTAAAAAGTCGTAGTTTTATTTCAATGAGTAATATTCGCGTAAACGTAAGAAATCATTATAAAAAGTACAGTCAGCCAAACAAACCTTATGCATATCATTCTGCTTCTGCTGCTGGTTTATCCCGGATACAGTTGGTTGCGAATGTGCGGGCAGTATGCTGGGCTGCGAGTTGATTACTCCCAGCGGACTGAACACGAAGGTTTGGTTCTGCGTCGTCGGGATAGCCGGAATCGTCGTGTACCCCGGGAACGGCGCTGTATCACGCCACAATTATTAATATTTTCCATTATATTTATATATTTTTCTACAAGACTGTACACAAAAGCATTAAAAAAGTAACACCGCGGCATTTTATAAAATAAAAAAAAATATATGCCACAATGGCACAAGCTTTGTAACAATCAACATTTTGTGAACAGCCTCGTACAGTTATTATTCTAACACATGTAATGTCCAAAATAAACGTTCGCAACTCGTAACAATTTAGTTCCGACGGTGTTCATGTACAATAATTCGTCACGAGTAACGAGTCAAGAAACTCACTAAATGCGTGTAAAGCCAATAAAAAGCCGTAATTGCAATGGATCATCGTGAAAATAAAACAAAGCCGACGAGTTTCAATTAGCACTCACTAAAATGTTAATTCACTATTGAAATTGAATAATAAGCTTGAAATGAATTTCAGACGGCCAATTAAAAATATCGCTTCAAAATAACGAGAAAAACAAATAAAATATAATAATTATATTCCCTTTAAAAATCATAATACATTCACATTGTCAACCAATCACGAGACTCGAAACAAATATAAATTCAGTTTTAAAATGTTATAAACCTTGTTCCTGGTACGTAGTGAGACCTGCAAAATTTACTGTTCAACTAAATAGCGTTGTAGTTCTTTAGCGCTTACAGAGGATTATACTCGTAATGATATAGGATCGTGTTAATGTGAACGTGATATAAGGCTCTGTGCTGCCGGCTACAGGGTGTTTGACTACGAACACGTGACGAAAATAATGCGCTTAACAATCGCAACATAAACCACATCGTGCGTAGGTATTTTAATATCTGTCAACGTCATTCCTATACCAGAAATATATATGAGGCTGCTAGAACCAGAGTGGCCTAACTGCATTTTGATGAATTTTGACCAATTTGTATTTTCGTCATTTAAAAATGTTAATCTACAAGAACAAACCGGCCTAAAATTGGTAACATCATCTTGACATAGATGGCAGTACAAGTCCATTTCGGCCGTGGTTTAAATTGACGAAAATACAAATTGGTCAAAAATCATCAAAATGCAGGTAGGCCACTCTGGTTCTAGCTGCCTCATATATAAAGCGTATACGTTTACAACACAATCTGCTAGATGCGCTGTAGGTATGGATCTGCTGTCTGCATACATTTTAATTTCATGACACGGATGAGTGACAGGTATCGAAAAAAAACGCACTAGACTCACGGTCGGTCACGGGTCGTCATTAGTAAAGGGGAATTAAAAATACGTTGGTACGAGTAGTTAACAATGGCGATTAAATCAGTGATATAATAGTACAAAGGATCCTACGCTTTCATTCTTTTGAAATTCCACAAACCTTACTATTGAACCGTGAAAATATTTTGGCGTTCATTTTGTTATTACGCCCCTTTATCAAAATATCTGGTATAGATGAAATTTTCATAGTACATGCAACACCTATTGTGAAATATGATGGAATGGTTTCGGGTTCTCTATTTTAAATACGGCACTGTAAAAGTTCTCTCATAAACAGTTAAATTCTAAATTATACAAAAAAATATATTCATGTTCTGCCTAGCGTTATCCAACCATTTTACCGAGGACTGCCATCCTATTTAAAGGCTTCTACTTTGCCCGATCTTTAGCATCCCCCCTAGTGACACTATTGGCGGTCATATGTTCCTCATAATACGTCAAACCATTGCTTTTTGGATCATCTGTAGGATTGTTCTTATCCCTACGCTGGTAATATTTGGCACTGACAGGCAGGAGACGTACTTGTATTTTCCTCAAAACGCAACCAAATCATCTTTAGCGACACTTTCACTGACTTGATTACTTGACAGTACCAGACACTGTTACCAATGTCAATCTCGAATGCCATTTACTTTCTCTGTCTAATCAATATCCTTACTTGCGTGATTTTTTTTTACTTCTCAGATTTAAGTTAAAAATATTAAACAATATTTAATTTATTTGTCCATTAAAACTAATTGTGTTCGTATTTATTTATTTAGTTAATAAAAATAATTACTAAGTAGTCAAATACCCTGTTCGCAAGTGTAATATGGTGAATTGGTCGCTATAGCCATGTATAAACTAAAGGTGAGTTACGAGAGTTATGTCCGTTTTGACCAACAAGTACAAGAAACAAAACAATGATAAATATAGCTTATGATGTCAACAGTATATTTATTTTCCCCAACATATTGTAACTAGGTCAATAACCATGGTTGTTCGTTTTATACTTAAATCCATGGGCCCTTATTCTATAAATCCAAAACGAAGCAACGAAGTTCGGAACATAGAGTGAAGTAAATATAGAATAGCCATTACAATGATATTTTTGATATATATTACTACCACAAAGATTAATTTATAAGTAAACATTTATTGATTTTTCCTATTTATTGTTGTTTCATAAAATACAATGTATATGATAGAAATTTTTAAAAATACATTAACATACCAACATAACGTTGGAATAATAAAACATATTCCCCTTTATGAACATGTTTGACCGACTACTTTATTTTAGTCACATTATTTTCATTAGAAATATTATTATTGTGATGGATATTCTATGTTACATTAGGTCTAAATTTACAAACATCGTCGCTTCGTATCATTTTATAAAATAGAAGTGCAGATTCTATAGGTAAAATTAAATGCGACCATAGAGTTGTCCCGCGAAATCGTAGCCGTAATTTTGGTTACGGCTTAATGAAACGTATTTTTGTGCTTAGAAATGCTTGAACGGTTAGAGTTTACAATTAAATGTCACTTGCAAGTTGGTGAAAGCGGTCATAATCATAAGCTGTCATATATTAGAGGGGCTAAGCTGGAAACGATGTAGTGAAGTACCTACATATTTGAGATCCTATGCGAAAAATGTTATGAAGTAATCGATTCGTCGGCCATCAACCTTTACGTGTTAAATACGTTCAATGCTACTTTTATGGCAAAAATAATATACCAGGGGTTATTCATTATAACTAAAATAGCTCTATTCTAGGAAATGTTAAACGACGACTCAAGGTGTCGTGGGCCAATTAACCCCTATCGATTCTTTATACATCAAGGGCCTATTTCACAATGTTCGATAAATTTTAAGCCCTAGGTTTTTTTATATCATAGGCCCGCAAGAATCAGGGGCGCATTGCCGGCTTAAAGGAAAGAGATATTACCCTTACCTATTAGTAAGGGGAGGGGGATTTTGGCTTCCGGATATCTCATTCGCCGTACGAAACGCAGCAGCAAGAAGCTAGTTTACGTCGGTTGCCTGTGAGACAGTGGTAACGACCCGGTCGAGCCGGCCCGTTCATTCTGTAGACAAAACTGTCTATAGCGTGGCTCTACCACTCAAAAAACGCATTAGGTCATAAATTAAGTAAATCAAATTGTGACACGCGCGTTTCATTTGATATTGGCAATAAGACAGTTCTGTATTTCCTTGTCTCATATTTTATCTCATAATAAATTTTGATGAGTGTGAAACAGGCCATAAATTTGTAATACAAGGGGGTGTCTAGAGTAACGAATGCAATGAACCCAACTGGAACAAATCCAAAAAAATACTGTAGAGACAACTTTTAGTCGCCATCATTATGCCGGCCTGAAGGTGTATCTATCGTGTATAGTGTAAGTAGAGTACAAAAGGTTCGAACTCACCGGCTTGTCCCTGCAGCACTTGTTTGCCCTGCGTGGTGAGCATGTGAGGTGCCAGTTGATTACCTTGGAACGGCTTGCCCGCCGCGATTACCTGTTGAATATTATTTATCATAGACTTTTATATGAAAAAAAAAAACAATTTGGGTATGGTTGGGTTCAATGAAGTAAGGGTTAAAAAGGATATTGTCTCATATATTTTTAAAGTTTTAGGGGGAATATTTACAATAGCCATATTGAGGCATATAATATTGTGTGTACTAATTTACTGAAAAAAGCGCCCGTAACCCGTGCTCTTCGCACATCCAACCTCGTTTTTACTGAGATAGATAATATATTCCACTATGCTCTAAGTGAATTCACAAGCATAGCTGGCATGATCATATGTTACAAATAAATGAATGAAGGTGATTATGGTGGTAATATTTTATACTTATAGAATATTATCATCACCATGCCACTGACGACCTTCAGCAGGTCGTCTGTCTACCTTGTAGGCGGACGTTCAACACTGAATATTATATAATATAGTAATTTGTATAGTTGTCGACGCTACTGTATTGGGGTAATAACCCCATAAAACTAATTGTCACTGTGGAAAATAAATAAATATTAATACATAGGACATTAAAACAATTTTGAATGAAATTCGCAAAGAAAATAATTCGCGTTAAACGTAAACACGGTTTCAAGTCTTTATATATTTGTTATTTTCTTAACAACACGTAAACAACTATTCTATTAAGGTAATTTTACTTTTTTCCTTTCACCGACAATGTCCATCTATACAGTCCCCCTTTGTAGTGCGAAATTCAAATATGCTTATTTTTGTTACGCTTTTTTCTTTGAACACGTGCAAAAAGCGGTTTAACCGTTTGAAGATCTCTAAATAGCCGGTCGCCATGGCTCCGGATAATATTCCGGCAACTATTGTCATGGTGCTAAGCCCCTTACGTTGTTCATATGGTATATACTGGTGATAACTTAAACTAATGTGGGTTAAAGTGAGAGAGGAGGAGCCTGCCTACTGCTGCCGTATGCGTGAAAGAAAGGGAAGCCAGAGTGGCGCCGTAACGCGTTACGTTATACAGCAATTTACCCTCCTATAAGAAGTTATCACTTCAACAATAACTGCTTTGTGCTGCTGTGTGATTAACTGTAGAAATATATACATAATCCAAACTGATTTCGGAACGTAAACCCAATGGTTTACGTCAATACATTTCTAGACGAAATTATCTAATGTCACTGTCATAATTTTTGCCGCCAATTTGGTTAAGTGTGCATTCTCGAAGTTACCGTTGTTATACCTAGTATTATAAAATAAAGTTTTCTTTCTCAAATCAAGTTTATTTAAAGATTAACTCCACTCCGGCGTAGTAATTACCTGTATCTGCTGCGAGTTGATGCCGGGATGTAGCGCGATGTTGCCCGGCATGATGAGCGGGCCCTGCGCGTTGTACAGCTGCTGGAGGTACGCGTTGTTGGGCAACGGCTGCTGGATCACCTGCACGCGGCTGTGGCCCCATTCCGCACTAACAAACATACATATCATCAATAAATAAATACACCCAACATCCTACATCAAAACTGTATCGTGTATTAGGAACTACGGGACTTGCGGTCCCACAACACCCAGAACTGAAAACATTTGTGGATCACACAAACGTTTGTCTCAGTGCGGGCATCGGAGGAAAAAATAAAAACATGTAGCTGTTTCTAAAAGCGGGAACGACGTTTCTGATTATGTAAATCCGGTTATCCGGTGACTACATGTTCGCAAGGCCAGGGACTTAGGAATTATGCCCCGAACTATTCCGGAAATATATCCGTAGATATTTTTGTATAGTATTGGTAAGCTAATGGAAATGTATTGACATCCTCAGTGGAATAGTAGCCGGCTTTGAAGCGGTATGTCATTGGTTCCATTCCAGCACCGAGACAAACGTCTGTGTGATACACAAATATTTCTTTCGGGTCTGGGTGTTGTGGGATACAGGATACAGCACGATAAAGGGCGCCAAGCGTATTTCTGTTCCATGATGTGATAGGTGATGTCGGGCATAAAGTCCAATCCCGGGCAATTTTTGTGTGATTTTACAAAACGAAAACAAATTATTGTGATTGCCTGACATGGGATTTAAAAAAATCTGCAATAGCGCCGTTATCGAACTGGTTTTATACTTCAATCGATTAAATTAAAATTTTCACTGTTATGTCCTATTCCAAAGTTTTAATGAAGAATTGAAGTGAACTCTTTACAATACAACTAGTAGTCATTGCCAACAATTCCAAGATTATATATAAGAATGAATGGCGATCGGAATCTGCGATGCACGAACAACTATTTGATTCGAAATACACTTTTCACCAACGTTATTATATAATGCACAAAGTCACACCATTTTCAATTATAAGCACCACTGCAAAAATGAAAACGATTTAATCAATCAACCGTTATGTAATACATCTATCGATACTTATAAAATTGCTAGCTTGCTGGCAAGTGTCTCTAGACATCTATACTTCCGACTAAAAGGGGTTGTAGAGACAATAACAGGACTCGCATCCTCAAAAAAGGGGTCTTAAATGGACAACTCGCAGTTTCACACAAAAAAAAGAACATCTAAAACAGGCAATGTAAATGTATTATTTAAACTCCTCCCCCACATTCTATATTATCTCTAGTAATAACCCAATGAGGTATAAATAATCTTAAAGTCGTCATCTATGCGCTAAAGGTCTCAGCGCCTAAAACGCTCACCCGAAAGTGAAGCTGAAAACAGCCGACTCGCGTCAGGCTATGAGCATAAAGTCCAAACAAAAAAAAAATTATGCGCTAAAAGTGCAACAAGTTCATAGTCGATATCAGATTAGTTAAGGTAGGTTAGGGATTAGATTTGTCATTTACTTTTACGAGAATAAAGAGATAATAAGTTATCACAAGGGTTGGCTGAGGAACGAAATGTCGCAGATTCAATTCCCGAAACAAATGAGTATTGTTTAAGATATTTTTCAATTAAATTCGCGGAACATTCACTTAGACACCCTAATCATGTAACTAAACATCTGAAATTCCAATAACATATTCCATAATTACAAAATTTTAACGAAACTATTTTCAAAAATAGAAAACGCCATTTTAATGTCAAAGTTCAATTAATTTTTATTGATGTAGTTTTAACAATACATTGTATTATGAGAGGATAAGTGAGTATTATCAACGAACTTACTGGACTGTTTTACTATTACATTTTATGTTCCGCGAATATATTTTCCCGTTTTTCAATACCATATACGGCATCGCTTTTCGTTAGCGTGTTTCCGGCTACCAGTCTTCCTGGATACTGACGAGTAATATACGGTTTTTGGGAAATATTGTTAATTTTAATGCACGGATACGAAAGTCGTCTGCGTGGACGGGAACATTTAACTATATCGATATGTCATATTAATAAAGCTTAATTAATTAGAAATTTTGATAATAGATAAATTTTGTTTCACGAGAGTCAGATAAAGCAGTAAAATGCAATATGGTGACGGCATATAATGAGAATTGGAAGCGTGTTTAAATCGATGTTAGAGTTATGTGATTAATTATGCACTTACTAATTATTGTTTTACTATATATTTTATTTTGTTTTAGGGTTCGATCTGCGTATCGTGGCAAATGTTTGTGTGAAATCTGCATTTCAGAGAATTCTCCATACGATTCTCGGAGGTTGAGACTGTCCCACAACTGTCTTTATTTTTGTGTTTAAATTTCAATCTATTAATGAAGTCCCTTACCTGATTTGTTGGGGGTGCTGAGTATTAGAGGGCAGACTCTGTAGCGGCGGCATCGTCGAAATTCCGGCGTTGGTTTGCTGTTGAATACCTCCACCCGTCTGTTGTTGTTGCTGTACCTGTAATAGAGCACTTTTTAGCACGAGCAATTTTTGATTTTTGAAGTTATACTTCTTTAGGCGCGTTATGAAAAAATGATGAGAGTGAAATTTTAAGATGCGCGCGCACCTGTGACACAAAATTAACAGTATAAAGTTAGGCGCGTTATGAAAAAATGATGAGAGTGAAATTTTAAGATGCGCGCGCACCTGTGACACAAAATTAACAGTATGAAGCCGTCTGCTTAACCGCTCATTAAGTCTCGAAAAAAAAGCTACCAACAAAATAGGAATTGAACCTCGATATTAGTCGCGCATGTTGGTACGCTCGTCACCTCTGATCACTGTTTTCATATTTATAATATTTATCAACATGTCTCTAGTTTATACATTCACAACACGTGTTTGAGTTTCATACAAGTGCGAATTATATATGTGCTAATAAATTATATTCAGTAGTGATTTAAATTCAATATTTTGATTGATATTACTTACTATTTGTGAATATTAGTGAAAAAAATTGTGCTTATATACTTTTTCAAGTGCTCCAATATAATTGAGGTTAACTATCCGTATGTATTATTTATTGATATAAATTAAAATACTTTTATTTAATATAATTAACACTAAATATTATTAAATTATTAATGTTAAATACTTATTATTATTGTAATCAATTATTTGCATGCAATTAAAAACTATTTTTTAATGATGCCAAAGAAGTATAACTTCTCACGCGCGTACATAAGTACACGCACCCATTTTTTTTTATAGCATAGGCCGGCAAACGAGCAAGTGGGTCACTTGATGGTAAGTGATCTCCACCGCCCATGTACAATACCAGAAGAATCATGGACGTGTTGACGATCTTAAAGGAAATTGATAATTAGGGATTTGGGCCTCTGGATATCTCACTAACCCTACGAAACGCAGCAGCAAGCCGCTACTTTACGTCGATTTTCTGTGAGGCAGTGGTAAAGACCCGGTCGAGCCCGCCCATTCATGGTGTGTACAAAACTGTCTACAGCGTGGCTCTTCCACTCGAGAAAAATTATTTAGATACCTACAATGTGATATATTTAATTTTGTAATACAACTCACAAAAACTGTTTTAAACAAGAGCATAATATCGTAGAAATTCAAACTTAGTTTTGTCTTATTTTATAATTCATCTAGGATAGTCGTATCCGTTGTAGAAATATCTTTTAATTATTGGCATCGGGTTTTTAAATGCAATGTTTTATAAAAAGGTAAAAGTGAATTCATTGCTTGTTTCTGTGTGAGATATGCTTTGACCTCGATCTGAGAGACTTTACGGCCTCGGGTAACATACGTCATTCGCTTGTTAATTTACAATCCTCGAATAAGTCCAGTTTATGGAATTCAGAAATCGCACACATGAACATTAAGGTCCTATTTGACAAGAATAAACGTTATCTATCAGAAAATATATACACCCAAATACAATTTGTTACACAGGCAATACACACGTAGAAAAGAAGGGTATGTCAAATTGGTGCTTTCTAGATTGTCTGTTTAAAACCTTATTTAAAAGATAAAATTCGGACATTGTCGAACAGGCCATCTACACAATGGTTTTAAGCTCATGGCTTAATTAACTATAGTTTCGGTAATATAGGTTTAGTCGATTTACAAACAACAAAGCATGGGACGCTCCCACTATCAGTTAAAGTTCAAGTTATTGTAATAAGCAAAGGTTGATGACATCTACAGATTTGGATATTTTGATAGTACTAATAATAAAATGATACATCCTTTAAATAACATGAAACCATTGCTTGTTTATTTATTCAATAGACGGATGATGCAACCCAAATTTAGCCTTGCTCTTGTTGAATGGTGGAGCCACGCTGTAGACAGTTTTGTCTACAGCATGAAATGGGCTGGCTCAACCAGGTCGTTACCACTGTCTCACAGAAAACCGACGTAAAGTAGCGGCTTGCTGCTGCGTTTTGTACGGTGAGTACGATATCCGGAAGCCCAAATCCCCTCCCCTTCCCAATCCCTAATTATCCCTTTCCTTTAAGGTCGGCAATGCGCCCATGATTCTTCTGGTGGTGGGCGTACATGGGCGGTGGAGATCACTTACCATCAAGTGACCGGCCTATGCTATAAAAAACTACAGAGTGGCTCTACCACTCTGTTCTGTTACCTGAAAAGTGATATTTTAATGAACTTTGTTACACATTAATGGGTGGTTAAAAATCACCTTTTTACGGATCCTTAACCAAAGAGTTCCAACGAAACCTTAATACTAAGGCTAGATTGTCGTCGTCTAGCTGTATGTCTGTTTGTCCGTCCTGTCTTTAAAGAGCTCTTTATCTTTTGAATTGTAATAGGTAGCTGACGGAAATGTTTACAGGTGTAAGCAGAATATATATTTGGCGGATATGCTAACAATTAATAAAAATGAAGAAGGCGGTGTTATTGGACACGGCACGCATGGTCAGGAGGTTCCTCACACTGGGGTCCTAACCACCGGTGGCTTGGGTCCTAGGCCCCGCCACTGGAGGGTGATATTTTTTATATTTTTAAATATAATTTTTTTACAATTGTCATATTTAAAAATGTAAAAAAACCTTTTGATATAAAGAGTACTGTACATAAAAATGAAAACCAAAGGTGTATCCTATTTCAATGTTTATGTTTAATGTACATACATTGTTTCTGTGATTTTGTATGTAGTATGTAAATTAGTAATACATGATTTTGCATTGTCCGCAAAAATATAATAAAACTTTATGTCCATTGGAATGAGTCTACTTGGATATTTTCTATTACTTCATTTACGTGGAAGTTCGGGTCATCCTATTTGGAACTAAACTTCCATTTTTTTGATATCCAAGAATATTTTTTTCTGGTGCAGCATTTTAGCTTACAAGATTTAAGCCGTAAGTGGTGCGGGAGTTTTGAAGCTCTTTAGACTCTTTGAAAGTAATAGATAAAATAAACCCTCACAGAGTCATTTACCTGTACCGTGCTGTACAAAGCGGGAGCACTCTATTAGGCTTGACAGCCAAGTAACACTATTAGCTACATTTTTTACTATACATATACGGTTTTAACATGAAATCATAGTACTTGTCGAGGTGGCCCGTGCCCAGCCGTGGGCCGCGTATAATGCAGGGTTAGTATTATTATATATACACTCCTTTGCAAAAAAAACGGGCGGGTTTGATTTTTTAACATTATTGGTAATAATTTAGTTCTTCAGAGGTTTTAATAGCCAAACTATGTTACTGGCACTTAATAAAGAGTCTGGGTATGAAAAAAAGTTCATTCCAAATTCAAAACTTTTGTTTTTTAAATTATTAATCCCTTTTTCATTTTGTGACACTTTTCGCGGGTTTGCGGTTAAAAGGTTATCAAGCAACTAAAAGTAACTTTTCGTTATTTTTAGTACAACAATTTATGTTTATCGCATAATTCTGCCTTATTGTGACTTAAAACAGATATCTTTGTGTCTATCGTAATGGCAGAAAAAGCAATGAGAGCTAGTAAAATTATAGCGCTGCTGGAAGAGGGGTGTAGCCAATGTTACGTCTCACAGCGGTTAAAAGTGAGTCGTTCAACCGTACAAAGAACCTGGACTCGATACCAAGAGACAGGTTCCGTTCAGAGAAGGCAAGGTTCTGGGAGAAAACGTTGCACACAGCCGCGAGACGATCGCTTTTTAGTGACTCAGGCGCTGAGGAACCGCAAATGCAGTTACATAGACCTCAAAAGAAACCTTGAAGAGGTACGAGGAGCACAAGTTAGCCTATGGACTGTGAGGAGAAGACTTTTAGCTGCTGATATACGTAGTCGACGACCAGCGCGGGCCCCCAAGTTACTCCGTGAGCACCGGATTGCGCGGTTGAGGTTCGCTAGAAATTGCCTATCTTGGACACCAGGTAACTGGAGTAGCGTACTCTTCTCCGATGAGGCTCGAATTTGTCTGCATGGTGAGGACCGACGTCGGCGAGTGTTACGAAGACCAGGGGAACGCTATGCCGATGTGTGTTTTGAAGAAATCACCCCTTATGGTGGAGGGTCCGTTATGTTTTGGGCGGGCGTAACTTCCAACTATCGTACCGAGATAGTATTCATAGAAAATGGCTCACTAAATGCGCATAGGTACATAACAGAAATCCTTTCTCAAAATGCACAACCCGCACTGACTGTAATTGGTGAAGATGCCATTTACATGGACGATAATGCTCGGGCCCACCGTTCTGGCGACGTAGATGCTTATATGCAAGAGGTCGGTATTCGTCGTTTGGATTGGCCAGCGCGGAGCCCCGACCTTAACCCCATTGAGCACGTTTGGGACCTCCTAAAAAGGCGAGTACGATCTGTCCAACCACCTCCACAAAACATCAGAGAGCTTAAACGTGTAATCTCGACTGAGTGGGAACACATTCCACAGGACACCATCAAAAGCCTGGTGGGAAGCATGCCAAGACGATTACATGCCGTAATCGCTGCAAGAGGAGGTCATACTCGTTATTAATTTTTATTTTTTAATGTCTCTTTTATTAAAATACCATAAAAATACTCGTAGTCTTAATTTCATTATACCCATAAAAATGTCCATTTTAACACGGCTCTCTGTTTACATTGACTAAAACACCGATACCAGGATAAAAGTGTTAAAAAACTAGATTCTCATTGATAATAAGAAATTTCTAGTCATCCAAGCTAATGACATACTAAAAATATAATAATATTTACCCATAGAAAAGCTAAGGTAAAGTGTGTGTGTAAGGTGCCCGTTTTTTTTTGCAAAGGAGTTTATAATGTTGTAATAGGTATGCATTAGAGCAATATCATCACAAATTTGAAAAGTTTGCCGAAGTGCGTAATTTAGTATTTTTGCCGAGTAGGTACTGTTTGTAATTTTAAACGTATATTTTGTTGGAACACATAATAACTGCCATATCAACAATAACATGAGGTGAAGTGTCACATACCTGATGCTGTGCCATGTTGCTGGGCATGGAGGAGACCACGGTGACAGTCTGATGATGCTGCTGCGACGCCTCGTGCTGGGCCATGCTCATCTGTTGCACTACTTGGGCTTGACCGTCTACTATCTGTACACCACATGATGGATGTCACACAATCGTCATATAAGCCAAGTCTCCCGCCAAGCAACAGTGTGTAAGCACTGTTGTGTTTCGCAAGGAAGGACATTGAAATCGGTGAAATTACCGATTTCAAATCCCGGTTGACGAGCGCAGTTCAGTGCCATGCAGTGTTTTGTAATTCAAAGTTCTGTGTGCTGTTGTTTCTGTTTATGGGCAGGCGTGGCGCTTACCATCAGGCGAGCGCGTTGCTCGTCTCGTCATTCAATCAAACAAAGCGGTGGTACCAACCCAAACGACCTCTCGCATACGAGGGACCTACGACTCTATATAATAAACATTAAAATTATTCATTTATTTTTTAATATAAAAACATTAAAATAATTACATATTTAACACAAATATCCATTATAATAAAAGCGTGTTAAAAACTAGGGGACATTCAGTTAAAAAGGCGAATGTTCAGATGCTAATTTGATCTATGATAGGAGAGGTTTCCATTTTTCTAATCGGTTGTAGTACGAGTTCTTTGACACTTGCAGTTGTCATGTCAACCCTACATATCCTACTAATATTATAAATGTGAAAGTTTGTTTGTTTGTATATTTTTCCGTCAATCACGCTGAAAGTATAGAACGGATTTTAATAAAATTTGGTATACAGACAGGGTATGGGCTGACTTGAGTGATAGGCTACTTTTTATCCCGGAAAAAGCAGATCACGCGGGCGGAGCAGCGAGCAAAAGCTAGTTTCAGATTATATTGGAAATGTATTAACTTCATTCGTAATTACAATACATGAATTTCATGACAACTATTGAAAATCGTCAATCTAGTCACACCGAATGAAACTTGAAAGAGAAAAGTTTTAATTTAAAAAATCGGACGTATAAAATGACTGTTTTTAAAAACGAATAAATCACGTGTGAGCTCCGTATTGAAAATGTTAAGTACATCATCATGATCAGCCACAGGACGTCCACTGCTGAACATAGGCCTCCCCCAAAGATTTCCAGACCGACCTGTTGGAAGCGGCCTGCATCCAGCGACTTCCTGCGACCTTTATCAGGTCGTCTATCCACCTTGTAGGCGGACGTGCAACGCTGCGCTTAAGTACGATTTAATATATGTTATTTTATTTTTTTTATAGCATAGGCCGGCAAACGAGCAAGTGGGTCACTTGATGGTAAGTGATCTCCACCACCCATGTACGCCCACCACCAGAAGAATAATGGACGCGTTGCCGACCTTGAAGGAAAGGTATAACTAGGGATTGGGAACGGGAGGATATTTGGGCTTCCGGATATCTCACTCACCGTACGAAACGCAGCAGCAAGCCGCTACTTTACGTCGGTTTTCTGTGAGACAGTGGTAACGACCCGGTCAAGCCAGCCCATTCATGCTGTAGACAAAACTGTCTACAGCGTGGCTCTACCACTCAATTTATATATTCTATCACATGTTACTTTAGTACTTTAATAATCGCTTTTAAATGTTGCAAGCATTCAAACGGTTGCGATGTACGGATATTCAAACCGGATTAGTTTCGACATAGAGTATACGTGGGATTAATTTTTTTCGAACGCACCGTAGTCTGCGTTAACTTTATTGGCTAACAACAAGGTTTGTGCTATTTTTGATAGAGCTCAGCGAAACAGGTTTAACAATTACGTATACCGTTATAGTTTTATGACTAATACTTCAAAACCATTTTCTGGGAACGTAAAAAATCTTTACACTCCGAATGTACTTAAAACCGACTACTCTTTTAGAACTGTGTATCAAAATAGTTGTAAAACGCAAACGTGTGAGATCGAACCATAGATATTAAATTTCATTTAATTTTACAATAACGCATGAACTCGCAGAAATGTCTTGTTATTTGATATTCAAACGAAAATAACTAACACATCGACAACCATCCAATATCGATGAAGTCTGCACTTTTAACTACACTAATATTATAAAGACGAAATTTTTGTATTTTTGTACGTAACGAATAAACTTAAAAATTACTAGACCGATTTCAAAAAATCTTTTGCCGTTAGAAAGCTACATTATCACTGAGTAACATAGGCTACTTTTTAACCCGGAAAAGGCAAATGATGTGGGCGGAGCCGCGAGGGAAAGCTAGTTTTTATGTAAAAAAATCAACGCGAATGTATTATGTACTAACGAGCAAACTGATCAGGACAACCGTGTTCCATAAACCTGTAAGTAGAGCACCGATGAAGACTTTCAAATAGCTGATGAATAACTGTTGCTCCGTGGCCGATGTCGCAACTGATAAATATACCGGAAAAATATTCAATATGCTACGGTAATGCTATTTTTGTCATTTTTGTTTTAATGGTTATTTTTTTTTGACTGAACGACGAGATGAGCACAGCGCTCGCCTGATGGTAAGCGCCACGCCTTCCCATAAACAGAAGTAACACCACACAGAACATTGAATTACAAAGCACTGCATGGCACTGAACTGTGCTCCTCACACTGAGATATACGATGTTAAGTCTCATAATACCCAGTAATTTCACTGGCGTCAATATCCTTCAGACCGAAACACAACAGTGCTTACACACTGATGCTTGGCGGCAGAAATGGACAAAGCGGTGGTGCAGCCCAGCCGACCTCTCGCAAACGAGGGGCTTAGCTTGTAATAAATTGTACCTTTCCCCAACCAACGTTTTAAAAATCATTATGTTTTTTATATCCTTGCTCGGTAAAATGACTACGCCACACCCGATGGTAGGTGTAGCGCAATCCAGGAATAGAGGTCGACAGACCAACGACAAAAAATGTGTACAAGAATGTGTACAAAATGTGTGTAAGATCATGCCGGCCTGCCTAACTGCTTCTTCACACTCCGTTTAAAGGACCCTATATTATAGGAAAAGAACACGTGTGCCGGCAAACTATTCCACAGCTTAATGGAATAAAGCTTAATCCTACTAATATTATAAATGTGAAAGTTTGTTTGTTTGGATGTTTGTCCGTCAATAACACTGAAACTACTGAACGGATTTTGATGAAATTTGGTACACAGACAGGGTATGGCAGCTGACTTGGGTGATAGGCTACTTTTTATCCCGAAAAAAACAGATCACGCGGGCAGAGCCGCGAGCAAAAGCTAGTGGAATAATAATAATACTCACTTGTTGCTGTTTAATCTCTCCGCTCATGCCGGACTTTTGGTTCTTGTCGAAAAGCAAGTTCACGTTGCTTTGAGGAGACGCCAGAAAACTTAAGTTGATCTCTCCAATGCCAGGTACGTTGAACTGCTGCGTGTGCACGGGCTAGTGACAAAAAAAAACTTTCAGAACATAATGCCAATGGTAAAGTACCTAAGTGTAAACCTACCACCGTATACATGGGGAAAAAACCCACGTAGTGGCTCGTTACAGGGTCAACCACTATACATGGAATTAGACAGAAATGTTATCGTATATTTGCATCCATGTTTTATTTTTTATAGCACAGGCCGGCAAACGAGCAAGTGGGTCACCTGATGGTAAGTGATCTCCGCCGAACGCCCACCACCAGAAGAATCATGGGCGCGTTGCCGATCTTAAAGGAAAGGGATAATTAGGGTTTGGGAAGGATAGGGGATTTGGGCTTCCGGATATCTCACTCACCGTACGAAACGCAGCAGCAAGCCGCTACTTTACGTCGGTTTTCTGTGAGACAGTGGTAACGACCCGGTCGAGCCAGCCCATTCATGCTGTAGAAAAAACTGTCTACAGCGTGGCTCTACCACTCAAAAAACTAACTCATGTGATCGAAAAATATTGTTTGAAGGTTGTTACAAGTCTGTTATACGGCATATTCGACGACAAAGTTTGAATTCCAGTCTAAACATTGGCTAAAAGCTTTAAAAATACCACACCGCATGATCGAAAACCGCCAAAACAAGTGTCGAGTTACTTTTTACTTTACATTGTTGCTTTTTGTTTATGTTACCTTATAAAGCCCCTATTGTTTCTATAATTAATCACCTTATGGAAACAGGTAAATTTAATTGACTTATTTTCAATAGAACTTGAAGGGAGTGTAAACAAAACGATCTGCTATTTTTTACGTAGTTCAAGGTTTGTTTTGATTTTAAGCAGCTAAATAAATAAATATGTAATAAAAATGCCTAAAAATAAATAATGCCTAAATATGCAGCTAAATAATCAGCTCATTGATCTAGTTAGTGACTATGAGAGATAGAATTAAAAAAGTGAGATAAGAATTAGGTGTGGTGTGAAAGTAGATGTAGTGACGAAGATTGAGAAAGGAATACTGATACCGTTAAAGAGAATTAAAATTGACTGAAAGTGAATTGAAATTGACTTGATTAATACACTATAGACGTAGAGTAGGTAGTAAACCTCTTTGTGAAATCATGGAGAAAAGTTTGAAATAAAACTAATTTAAACGGATTCTATCGCGGTTTTTTTATTTTAATTTTGGTCCCGACGCGACTTTTCGAAATATTATCAGCCTTCGTGGTCGCGGGGTGGACTGTGCGTGGGCATACGATAAAATCCGTTTAAATTAGTTTTATTTCCATGTGTAACATTCGCGTAAACGTAGGAAAAAAGTTTGTTTACACTTTCTGTAAGTTCTATTGAGAAACAATAGACAGATGTTAATATGGAATGTTCCCGAAAATTTATGATCGATTTTTTATGACGACTTAACCTGTTTTAGTTTGTGTAACATCGTATATATAGCTAACACTCAGAAGAAACTAACGATAAAAAGAAATATTTAAATTCAGTTTTTCTATCCCAATGCTCCGCTCAATCTATCCCATGATATGATAGGTGTCGATCCTATCGGCACATCGGGATATCGCGCACGGGTGCGTGCTGGTCCGGTCTAGTCCGCCATATCACGAACAGAAGGGACCATTATGTCGACCAATGATAGACGATGCATTTATCAGGTCGCCAGTATTATGCCAAAATATATAGAAAACCTTTTTAACAAAAAAATAAATCCGATTAAAAAACTAAAAATAAAACTAAGCTATTTTGAGTCGGTGGTGTAGTTTAATAGACAAAAATTAATCCGACCGACTAGAAATTGTATAGATTTATTTTTAAATTTTATTTTTTTGAATCGTTGTTTTGTGTTGTCATTTTTTTTTGGTAAAAGATAACCTTAACGTGTATACAGATTTTTGAGTGGTAGAGCTACGCTGTAGATGGTTTTGTCTAGAGCATGAATGGGGCGGCTCAACCGGGTCGTTACCACTGTCTCACAGAAAACCGACGTAAAGTAGTGGTATGCTGCTGCGTTTCGTACGGTGAGTGAGATATCCGGAAGCCCAAATCCCCCTCCCCTTCCCAATCCCTAATTATCATTTTCCTTTAAGGTCGGCAACACGCCCATAATTCTTCTGGTATTGTGGGCGTACATGTGGTAGAGATCACTTACGATCAGGTGACCCACTTGCCTACCGATAGTTTGCCGACCTATCCTATAAAAAAACGATTAATTGGGGCATTTCACGTCAAGCGGACAACGAAAAAAAAGTGAGGTCGTGAATTTTGTTTATACTCTGGTCAGTTATAGTTCTAGTAGACATGGATGTGTACACACAATTTTTTTTTCGTATGAAGCTTTATTGCTGAGTTATGAGCTTTTAAAAATTTACTAAGTATGAAGTCATGAATTTTTGGATGCTTATTATCTGTACCAATTAATTAGTAAAAAAAACTACAAAGTATTGTTTCTTATAGTTCAAAAGTTGAAGTTTTTAATTTTTTTGTCGAATTCTAAATTTAAATTATTTTACGTATAGTAAACCGGAAGTGAAAATTTCAAATCGATATTTGAGTAACTTCGACCGGTTCTTTTTTAATATTCTAACCTTGAATTAAAGCCTTAAATGTACTAATTCTTCACCAAAAAAATTGTAATGGGACAGCCAATAGTTTAAGACTTAGAGCATATAGAGTACATACACATAGCTATGAGCTCTTTCTAAGCAATCGCGTTTATGCTCAAATACTGCGCTATTAATATTTTATTCCTTTATTCTAACATGCAAAAATATAAAAATAAACGATTTCTTTAATTCTTCATAAAAAAAATAAAAACGTGATCACAAAAAAAAAATTAAGACTAAGAACGATTTCATTTATTGAGATTGAAACAGTATTAATTAAAATAGAGAGATTTGTATTGTAATTTTTACAATTTTACTATTTGCTCTAGCATTAATTCTCTTTACACATAAGCCCTCGTTGGTTGGAAGAAAAGCATGCAGTTTTTTAGTTCCTGGAACTGTGATAGCGTAAGCAAAACAGACTCGTAGAAAATCTCACTCTTGTTCAATACCTTCCTTCGATTCCTTGGCCCATTCATATAATTATATCCAACCAACGAGGGCTTATGTGTAAAGAGAATTAATGCTAGAGCAAATAGTAAAATTGTAAAAATTACAATACAAATCTCTCTATTTTAATTAATACTGTTTCAATCTCAATAAATGAAATCGTTCTTAGTCTTAATTTTTTTTTTGTGGTCACGTTTTTATTTTTTTTATGAAGAATTAAATAAATCGTTTATTTTTATATTTTTGCATGTTAGAATAAAGGAATAAAATATTAATAGCGCAGTATTTGAGCATAAACGCGATTGCTTAGAAAGAGCTCATAGCTATGTGTATGTACTCTATATGCTCTAAGTCTTAAACTATTGGCTGTCCCATTACAATTTTTTTGGTGAAGAATTAGTACATTTAAGGCTTTAATTCAAGGTTAGAATATTAAAAAAGAACCGGTCGAAGTTACTCAAATATCGATTTGAAATTTTCACTTCCGGTTTACTATACGTAAAATAATTTAAATTTAGAATTCGACAAAAAAATTAAAAACTTCAACTTTTGAACTATAAGAAACAATACTTTGTAGTTTTTTTTACTAATTAATTGGTACAGATAATAAGCATCCAAAAATTCATGACTTCATACTTAGTAAATTTTTAAAAGCTCATAACTCAGCAAAAAAGCTTCATACGAAAAATAAATTGTGTGTACACATCCATGTCTACTAGAACTATAACTGACCAGAGTATAAACAAAATTCACGACCTCACTTTTTTTTCGTTGTCCGCTTGACGTGAAATGCCCCAATTATCAATTTTAGACGGTTAAATAATAAATACCTGCAAGAACTTTTGCTGTTGCTCCGGTTGCTGCGTAACTTGCAACAATTCAGATTTCTGCTGCTGCTGCTGCTGTTGTTGTTGTTGGAACTGTTTTTGTAGCTACAACACACAAACGGAACAGTTTTGAATGACAATTCCTTTGTAAAAGCAGCGTATCAGTGGCGCCGGGTACATACAACTCGATTCGTTCTGGCTTCCCTTAATATACTTGTCAAAAATTTAACATTATAATATGAATTCCTACATTACGTACTTCTTTAATAAAATTGACAGCAATCCGTAACAAAAAATTATAAATGTGATTCAATCGTTTGTAATTAATTAACTAATGTCGACTTTCCTAAAGTGTCAAGGAGGCGACATTGCCAGGAAATTTAAGTTTAATATAAAATAAATACGAATCTAGGAAATAAAATATTTCGAATTCATGTTAGTACCCATGACCTTATACTTCATAAATGACTTATTTCATGTAATCCGCATATCGTAATAAATATGGATATACATCAATCGTTTAAAGATAAAGTAATATAAGTAAACAACACTAAATCTCACCAATTCTTCTTGCTGATTTTTAATATGTTGCTGCAGATGTTGGTGCTGACGTTGCAGCGCCTGTTGCTGAAACTGTTGCAACTGCTGCTGCTGTTGCAAGTGTTGCAACTGCTGTTGCTGCAACTGTTGCAGCTGCTGTTGCTGTTGCTGCTGAATTATCTGCTGCTGAATCTAGACATTAAAATGTTTACAATGAATGTGTATTTTATTTCTTCACGCACAGTTACTTTTACGAGGGTGGTGGAAGGATACTTGTATCCGACCGGATAGCGACCACCGTACACTGGTGCTAAAACCTGCCATAGTGGCCCACCTTGCGTGGGTCGCGTTCCAGGATCAGCCAGTGTATATCCGGTTCTCCCCAGGGGCTTGCCCCCTGATCCTCACCCTTTTCCCATCCCTTTTTCCTTGCCCCCTCCTTGGCCCTTTGACAGGCCGGCATGATCTTGCCGACCAACGATGGACACATTGTTTATCGTTGGTCGACAATATTCTTGGATTGCGCTACACTTACCATCAGGTGTAGCGTAGTCACTTTGCCGAGCCAGGATAAAAAAAAAAAAAAAAAAAAAAACGATCCATACAAACATTTTCATTGAATTATTTAATATAAATCTGTGTTCATTGACTATGTCATATTGCTATCGTGTGTTTGTGAATTAACATTGAATGATTGAACTAACGCAATATGAAGAAGTAATGACGATATTGATTAATTAATTAATGATTAATTAATAATTGTTTTATCACAACGAATGAGCGACATGCATTAACTCACCTGTAATTTATCATCCTCTTCTTTTTGATTCCTATATCTAAACTCCTCGGATTGATTATGATTTTCGGGCTCAGATTTCGGTTGCTTGAGCTCCGGTGGTCGTCGGTTCGCGTTGTTTTGTTTGTCCAAAGCCAGTAACGTATTGGCAGCTTCGTATTTATCTTCAAAAGTGATCCCCGCCTTCTCGGCTAGAGTCTCTAAGTACTGAAGCGGCCTCTTTGCAGGTTTTATCTGAGTTTTAGACTTATCAGCCTGATTGTTGCCAGGTGACTGTTTTGGTACAGTTTTAGTTATAGTGATACTGTTTTTATTGCCCTCATCTTTCTTATCGATTTTTGGCTCTAGAGAAAAATAATTTTTATGATAGTTATTATCTTTGTCTTTTTCACTGTTGAGGTTTCCGTTCTCTATAAGTGTTATAGTAGTGGAATTGGCAACTTTTATTGTCTTGTCTTTGGAGTCGTCTTTAGGCTGTACGGGCTGGGCCGAACTGTGCGAGGGAGACAGCAGCTGCTGTGCAGGCACATGCTGCGTCACAGGTACATTGACACTTTGCAGGTCAGAGGAGTGCAACTGTTTGTCTGCTGGCTTAGATATCTGTTGTTGGTAACTAGAGCCTTGTGTCTGTTTATCTTGTTCCTTTTTCTTTTGTGCGTTGTCTAAGATTTCAGACCTGGAATAAAGAAAATAATTTTATTATGCTGCCAACGTTTATATACACGTTAAGCCTGTGCGGTTAAATATTGATTACTTAGTCACAAGGCATATTAGTCATTAATGTTTGAATATCAACACAAAACAGAAGAATACACAACATTAAACACAAATGAATCTTATCGCGGACAGTCGATTGGCTAGGGTGTTAAACTAAATCGCATTTGTTGTTCATTTTGAATAAAGAATGCGTTTCACGGAATATTTCCTTGCCTTTTTTATATATTCTTTTGTTTTAGCATTAAACGTTGTAAACTAAGTACAAATGGATCGGCTATTTTTATAATAATGTCTCAACAAAAGAAAGCTCTAGTTGCCATACAAAACAACGTAAAGGCAACAAAGACACGTTAATCCCCAATAGACGGTATATTAAAAAAATACACAAGGACTGGACGTTAGCCGACAGTAAAACCAGTTTAGAACTTATTACCTGACCCGTTTCTATTCTCATAAAGACTTGGATCACAAGTGAGTTTAAACTAAGAGCCTAAGTCAAAATATGAATGAGTGACGAATATCATATTTAACTATGTACAATTCTTATATATTATTATATAAGAATATAATTAATTCTGACGGTTTTAGTCGTGCTCGGAACAGCCCATTTAATGAATGCTAATTGCAAGTACGGGGATATTTTGTTATTTTTAGCAAAATTCTAATTTCATATATTACTGGCCATTATGAGACCTAACAACTTATTTCTCGCGGTGACGAGCGCAGTTGAGTGCCATGCAGTGGTACCTATGTAATTCGTTCTGTGTGGTGTTGCATCTGTTTATGTGCAGGCGTGGCGGTTACCATCAAGCGAGCGATTGGCTCATCTCGTCATTCAATTAAATTAATAAACAATATATATTAATAATATTTTTATATATTTTAAAGAAACGAAATATGTAAACGATCGAAAATATTAACGCGCCTAGATCATGTATAGGTTATTCTACTCCCTGCTAGTTATAGATACATGTAAAGGTAGTAATAAATAAAAGAATGTTCCAACGAAGTGTCAAAGTTTCATGAAGGCCTTCAAGTTGGCTTAACGGCTGTGTGTCAGTAGATAACAGCCGGGACCGACTTTTTACTTGACCCCCGACGTACGGAGACGCTCAGTTGAAATACCACTTCCCATGCACACATTGGTCACGGCAAGGATTGCTAATCGTTGACCAATTACATCGTCAACAAACGAATAGGTCTGATTTGGCAGCTGTCAACACATAATATTGTTAACGTTTGTGAATATTTTTGAAGTGAAAACTTCTTTAGTTGCGTTGAGCACTTTTTGGTAGAGGGTAAACTTTTGGTTTCGCGTCAGCGGCATGCTAATGTTAATTCAGACTATACACGTATATACCTGACCGTGTGCTGTGCGCGTTAGACTCTTTTTGGATGGGTGAAATCTTGTAAGCTCTGAGTATCTGTAGCTATACAGTCAATCCGTCAGTCCGTAAGTTCGTCAGTCCGAGTCGAAAGTGAGTACTAAATAAATATACTTAAGTTATAAGATTTCACTTCTATCGGCAGTCCCTATGACTGCTAATTTATTTTTATTTTAAAGAGAAAATCCGTGCATAGAAATCATAGACTTCAAATCGAACTTATTAGATTGTCCAAAATTAAGTAAGTGCAAATTTTCTTTCTGCCTTGCGTTATCCCGGCTTAGTGCCAGGGTCCGCCTCGTTAAAAAAATATTATATAGAGCCTATAACAGGAGCTTAACCGTAAAAATTATGTTGAGTTATAAGACAGTTCTGAGAAACTCGCTAAATTAATTGCTGTACAAAAAATAAATGTGCAATAAATGCCTCATATCAAAACTTAGTAAGTACTTTATACAACATATTTTATAAAAAAAAAACTTTATACTTAATTTTAGTGGAGAGCGCAAAAAAATAATTGAAGCAGCCCTTGAAATGTATTTGTAGTAACATACATAAACACCTACACCTGTAGGCGTAGGTGCTACCCCTACCTTAATAGTGGTAAATAACGTAAATTACATAAAGCTACCGATTGGCTAGGTTTTGAAATGATTAATGCGACTTACTAGGTTTTATAATTATTATTATATACTCGTAGAATATGGTATATTTACTACGTTTTAAAGTTTCATAATCTGTCGACTTTTTTTATGCGCTTTATTGGGTTTTGATACGAGGCAGCCGTATAGTATTTTTACGGAAATTTCTGTCAAAGCAGAATTTTTGGTATACATGATCCCGATAGATTGTTGTATGACGCAATTCGTCATGGTAATCAGCGTGGGTACAGTCTTAAAATTAAGTATTTCCACTTCTTTTTTATTATTTTCACCATTAATTGAAAAATCTTAATTTCATGAGCAATATGAAAAACATTGACAACCTCGTTGGTGCATTGGCAGTGAAGCCGGCTGCGAGGCGAAAGGCCGTGGATTCGATTCCCGCACCGAGACAAATGTTTATGTGATCCACAAATATTTGTTTATGGTCGTTATGTCGTAGTTTTTGATACCCACGATAACCTAGTGTCACGACTATGTATGTGACTGTTGTGTGTATTTATTATTATTATTAAAAGTTGAATTACTTACGAGTTAGGTACCACGATATCATGGCTTAGCTTAACTTCATTAATAGTTACTAGGGACCGATTCCTGTCAAGTAACCACAGCGAACATTTATATTACCTATATTCATATTATAACAATAAGCCAACATTCATAAATAGTTTTTTTTTAAATTGTGGTTCATTTTTATTATATGTGGTCGATAACTACATGTGAATACATAAACAGTGTATGATATAACATTTTTATGTTTTGTTGGTACGTGTCTGTTATAATTGTCTGTAGATAGGAATAAAGCATGTTTTGTAGAGCGCCGCACTGGGACGTAGAATACTTAATAGTAAAAGATTAGCACCAACAATGCCTCAAGCCTCTACATATTGCTATCCTTTTCCCTCCCGTGCTGTATAAACTTCTTATCTATCTGTCCCGCTCGATCTCTCCGAAAACCGCCCGAGGTAACATGAAGCATAAATCTCTAAATACAAGGACAGCGATAGCAGTGAACTATAATATAAGGGTGATATACATATTACCCTGGTTTCTAAATCTTTATTTATTAATTTTACATATATTCCATACTAATTAGGGTGAAATTAAATCATATCAATAAGTTAATTAAGTTGTATTAATATGTATACACATATTTTCCTAATTTTTAACAATTACAGTAAAGATGTAATTTTGTTGTTTACCACCCGTAGCTTTTAATTAAAGTGAATGTTATATAATATGTCGGAGTGATTAAAATTGTCATATGTATCACAAATGTATTATTGTGACAAAGAATAAGGAAAATGATAATACATAATATGATGTTGCTGTACTTATTAATAAATAAAAAAAATAATCGATATCCATGTACAGTAAGTACTCTTCATTCTAAAATGGCTTTTTTTACATTTAAATATTAGTTACAAAAAAAAACAAAACATTTAAACATCCTCCAATGACGAGGCCAAGGACCCAAGCCACCGGCGCGGCGGTTAGGACCCAAGAGAGAGAAACCTCCTCGCAATGCGTGCCGTGTCCAATAACACCGCTTTCTGTATGTGGCTCTTGACCCAACGACCAATTGAGAGCCTCTGAAGATGATGGTCGAGGCTCTTCGGTATCAACCCATGGGCAGAGACGACTATCGGGACAATAATTGTTGAGTCTACATCCCAGATTTAAATATTTGATAATTTTATCGATATCCATATTATTAAGTACAACGATTGTCATGTAAACCTCACCAAGAATTTGTGTTTTATGAAGTCCCATTAACACGGAGTGTCTTGTACGACATAAACTAGAATATAAAATAGACTGTCGTTTACGAGCTCGCGTCACAGGATTCTCGTTTAGAAACTGTATGACGCGGCCATAAAAGCGACAGTTTTCTGATGTATTCTATACATGATACTATTTTTACAAGGTGGTAGGTGGGTCCCTCGTATGCGAGAGGCCGTCTGGGTTGGTACCACCGCTTTGTCTATTTCTGCCGCCAAACAGCAGTGTGTAAGCACTGTTGTGTTTCGGTTTGAAGCCAGTGAAATTACGGGGCATTGTGAGACTTAACATCGTATGTCTCGGGGTGACGAGCGCAGTTCAGCGTCATGCAGTACTTTGTAATCCAGAGATTTGTGTAGTGTTGCGTCCGTTTATGGGCAGGCGTGGCGCTTACCATCAGGCGAGCACTTGGCTCGTCTCGTCATTCAATCAGATAAAAAAAAGCTTCTGTCGTGCTTCAATTAGCTCCATGTAAATGAGGCTTTAGTTGCAACATTGTTTTTATTTAACATTTTAGTAATGAATATCAAGCAGTCGTAGCGGGGATTGGTAGGGACTGCCAAAACGGAAGTCTGGGTTCGAAATAGGGGTGCTCAATATGTATCGATATGTGATAAAATATCGATACATTTATTCGATATATCGAATCAATGCGATATTATCGAATCATTGAAGTCGATATATAATATCGATATATTTTATCCGATATATCGAAATAAGGATATCGTAGAATATTTAGGTAAAATCATCATTACAGCCTTGTGGCATCTGAAAGACTTTTTTCTATCGGATGTAGCTAAAAAAAAAAACAACATCAAATACCAGAATAAGTATTGGATGTCGTTTTTTTTTTTAGCTATGCAATATTATTTTTGTTAATCAAGTCTTCTCCTTCCTACAATTCGATATATCGAAAATATCGATATTTTTGACCGATATATCGCTATATATCGATACAATATTTCGATATATTATATCGGAAAAAATATCGATATTTTTTGTACATGAACATCACTAGTTCGAAAGCTCTGACTACTAATATCATACGCTTTTCTCCCTTTTCCCTTTCCTTTTCCTTTTTTTTTTGATTTCCGAGACGCAACCAAAAGGAATTTTATAACATTATTTGTAAATGTTCCTCTTATAAAATAACACATGTAACTACTCATGCCTGAAATGAAAGTAGAGATTTAATTAGTGCACCCGTTATTTACATACCTTGTTTCCGTTTACGGTATTAATTTCCAATAACTGACAACTCATTTGTATTTGACAAAAAAGCAGCCACAAATGATCACACCGGAATGCAAATACAGGGCATCATCGTTTATACGGCCAAAGGCCCTCCTTCCTACAATATGGGATCCTTTAAACGGAGTGTGAAGAAGCAGTTAGGCAGGCCGGCATGAGCTTGCTGACCAACGATAGACACTGTTTGTCGTTGGTCGATACTATTCCTGGATTGCGCTACACTTGCCACCCTTTGCCGAGCCAAGATAAAGAAAAATATCTTTCGTTTTTTCGCGGGAAAACCCCGCTTTCCCAAACTCTGGGCGGAGGAATGGTTATGTCGGACTCACCAGTCTTCCGAATCTGATGTCTTTACCCAAAAGACCACTCGATGGGATCCCTAAGCAAAATCCCGACACTGCTATACCACCTAAAACGCAGGGGTGGCCTGCTACGATATAGCGCTATACTGGTTAGACGAATGCCAAATGTTGGCACTCATAGTCTTTATCACAAGAATTAGTCTGGAACATAATATCCTATTCAAATCTCTGCAGGTTGACATTTTAAACTGCTCTCTGCTCAGCTGTCTGATGTTTAAGTATAAAAAATAAAAATTGGTGTGTGTCGTGGGACACCAGGTAGGAACGAAGTTCCTTCGGCTAATGTAGAATCGACACAAATTGTAAAAAATACAAATTATCAACTAAAATAACAAAATATGTCTCTTTATTTTTGTTTGACAACATAAAATTACATAGAAATAGAATAGAAAAATAGAAATAAAAAAAAGACGTGTAGCACTCGGAGACTGCCGCGGTAAAGCTATTGTATAGCATTTTTTATCAACTTATGTAATCTATATATATATAAAAATGAATCGCTGTGCGTGTGTCTCGCCAAAACTCGAGACTGGCTGTACCGATTTGGTTAACTCTGATCTTGAAATATTTGTGGAAGTTCAGGGAAGGTTTACCCGGTGAGAAAAAATGAGTAACATAAATAATAAGTAAAGGAAAACACTAAAAACTACAACTTAATTTTCCAGTACAAACTGTTCCTGGGTATGATAATAAGTAAAGGAAAACAATAAAAACGACAACTTAATTTTCCAGTACAAACTGTTCCTGGGTATGAAACACTTGATGTCTTTTTGATGACAGGACAGGACAGGACAGGAACAGGACAGGACAGGACAGGACAGGACAAGACAGGACAGCACAGGACAGCACAGGACAGGGACAGGGACAGGACAGGACAGCACAGGGCAGGCACAGGGACAGGACAGGCACAGGGACAGCGACAGTGACAGTACAGGGACAGGGACAAGGCAGGGACAGGACAAGACAGGGACAGGGTAGGGCAGGGTAGGGCAGGGTAGGGCAGGACAGGACAGGACAGGACAGGACAGGGCAAGGACAGGACTGTCCCACCGGAGGGAGGTGGAAGACGACCTGACTTAGGTCGTCGAAGTCAATTAAATGTGAGACGGGCTACCTCACGCAGTACCTCACTTAATTAATTGCATTTAATGTAAATGAAACATTAATTGTATTAGGTTTTGACCACATTTTACACAAATATATGTAGGTGATACGAAGTTCACCGGGTCATCTAGTTATAAATAAAAACTTATTAATTTAGACTTAGACTGGCTACTAAACGGTGGACGGCCGTGTTCTATAATCAAAAATTCAAATTCAAATTTCAAACCGCGTCTACATTTCCAAATTTCATAAGTTTCACACCTATCTGTTTTATTAACGGAATTTCGACTTTAACTTTGTGTGCTAGATATCAAATTAAGTTAAAAAAAAGTCTCATTTAACGGTTTTATTCCACGCATTTTTTCTACGCATTTTTCTTACGGTTTTACTATCACATTTTTTTCAGTTCGGTCACGCAGCGAAATCCCTATCCCCTCCAAGCCTGCCGTAAGGAACTTCGTTCCAATAATAAAATATTTTTTTGTGTACGCTCTTATTGCATGTTCTTGGATATGTTTTGTATACTGTTCCCCAACTTTTGCTCGTGGGCTTTATTCATTTACTTTTTCTGTATTGATCTGCACTTACTTCGAGAGGTTTAATTTACGTAAGAGCCGTTGGCTTGAACACTTCCACTGTGTATATAGGTACTATATATACATATATAATATTTAGAAGCATAAAACGTTCCGCTCGAAATTTTATATCATTATACTAAATACATGATGAGTTTTCATAAATTGGACTTGCATTACAACTTAAGATAATTAATATTAATATAAATAAAAAAATAATTTAAGTACTATTGTAATATTAAAAAATAAAAAAAAACTGTCTGCTGGAAAACCTAAATAAATAAATGCGATTTCAAAAATAACGTATTAGTTGTGTTTTTATTACATACACCCATGCCTATACCCCATATACAGCTCCTTCACCTCTTCTACATTCATACATCGTTTCATACATTTTCGCTTGTGAAGTGCATTAATCAGGGCTTTTATTGTTTCATAACACAGCAGTATCAATTTCTTTTAATAAACTACAGTATATCGAAGTATAATAGTTAAAGGCGAGTATAATCGTCTGATCGCCAGCAAATGGTCGCTTGTAAGATACGACCGAGCTTCGATTGGAACAGTTTTTAGTAATCCACAGATGATAACCAACAAGTTTCCAAGATATTAATATTTCGACTGTGCAATTAAAAGTTAAAGAAGTATAAATGAAGATCAAGAATCTTGATCGTTGTACTTAAAAGCTTGAACTATAACCAGATGCACGTAATATTTCAACCCACATCCAGTTAAAATTGAGATAATGATTTTATTTTGCTACATTCATTATATTGAAGTAGATTAAATTCCGTTCTTTTTTAATATTTCCCATGTATGATTAAGTAAAATAGAACTTTTAATTATTGATTTAACTTAATGAATTCAGCAAATCAAAATTGATGTCTGATTTTTTACGATATTGCTTTAACGGTGAAGGAAATATCGTGAGGAAACCTGCATACCTGAGAATTGCTCCACATGTATTTCGATGGTATGTGAATTCTACCAACTCGCATTTGGCCAGTGTAGTGAACTAAGGCCTAACCCCTTTCATTCAGTAGAGTAAGCCCGTACCCAGCAGTGGGGCGTGTATAATACGGGGCTAGCATTATTATTGGAACGAAGTTCCTTACGGCAGGCTTGGAGGGGATAGGGATTTCGCTGCGTGACCGAACTGAAAAAAATGTGATAGTAAAACCGTAAGAAATATGCGTGGAAAAAATGCGTGGAATAAAACCGTTAAATGAGACTTTTTTTAAACTTAATTTGATATCTAGCACACAAAGTTAAAGTCGAAATTCCGTTAATAAAACAGATAGATAACTTATGACATTTGGAAATGTAGACGCGGTTTGAAATTTGAATTTGAATTTTTGATTATAGAACACGGCCGTCCACCGTTTAGTAGCCAGTCTAAGTCTAAATTAATAAGTTTTTATTTATAACTAGATGACCCGGTGAACTTCGTATCACCTACATATATTTGTGTAAAATGTGGTCAAAACTTAATACAAATGTTTCATTTACATTAAATGCAATTAAGTGAGGTACTGCACCATTGCACGTGAGGTAGCCCGTCGCACATTTAATTGACTTCGGCGACCTAAGTCAGGTCGTCTTCCACCTCCCCCCCGGTGGGACAGTCCCGTCCCGTCCCGTCCCTGTCCCTGTCCCTGTCCTGTCCCTGTCCTGTCCCTGTCCTGTCCCTGTCCTGTCCCTGTCCTGTCCCTGTCCTGTCCCTGTCCTGTCCCTGTCCTGTCCCTGTCCTGTCCCTGTCCTGTCCTGTCCCTGTCCTGTCCCTGTCCCTGTCCTGTCCCTGTCCTGTCCCTGTCCTGTCCCTGTCCTGTCCTGTCCCTGTCCTGTCCCTGTCCTGTCCCTGTCCTGTCCCTGTCCTGTCCTGTCCTGTCCTGTCCTGTCCTGTCCCTGTCCTGTCCTGTCCTGTCCTGTCCCTGTCCTGTCCTATCCTGTCCCTGACCTGTCCCTGACCTGTCCCTGACCTGCCCCTGTCCTGCCCCTGTCCTGCCCTGTCCTGTCCAGTCCCTGTCCAGTCCCTGTCCTGCCCCTGTCCCTGTCCCTTTCCTGTCCTGTCCTGTCTATCCTGCCCTGTCCTGTCCCTGTCCTGTCCTGTCCCTGCCCCTGTCCTGTCCTGTCCCTGTCCTGTCCCTGTCCTGCCCCTGTCCTGCCCTGTCCTGTCCAGTCCCTGTCCTGCCCCTGTCCCTGTCCCTTTCCTGTCCTGTCCTGTCTATCCTGCCCTGTCCTGTCCTGTCCCCGACCTGTCCATGTCCCGGTCCTGTCCTGTCCTATCCCTGTCCTGTCCTGTCTATCCTGCCCTGTCCTGTCCCTGTCCTGTCCTGTCCTGTCCCTTTCTCTGTCCCTGTCCCTGTCCAGTCCTGTCCTGTCCTGTCCTATCCTGTCCTGTCCTGTCATGTCCTATCCTATCCTGTCCGTCATCACGGCAAGCTTCGCAACGCCAACAATCTGGTTTATACCTGCGCTTATAGATGTTTCACATCAAAAAGACATCAAGTGTTTCATACCCAGGAACAGTTTGTATTGGAAAATTAAGTTGTCTTTTTTAGTGTTTTCCTTTACTTATTATTTATGTTACTCATTTTTTCTCACCGGGTAAACCTTCCCTGAACTTCCACAAATATTTCAAGATCAGAATTAGCCAAATCGGTACAGCCAGTCTCGAGTTTTTGCGAGACACACGCACAGCGATTCATTTTTATGTATATAGATTACATAAGTTGATAAAAAATGCTATACAATAGCTTTACCGCGGCAGTCTCCGAGTGCTACACGTCTTTTTTTTATTTCTATTTTTCTATTCTATTTCTATGTCATTTTATGTTGTCAAACAAAAATAAAGAGACATATTTTGTTATTTTAGTTGATAATTTGTATTTTTTACAATTTGTGTCGATTCTACATTAGCCGAAGGAACTTCGTTCCTACCTGGTGTCCCACGACACACACCAATTTTTTTAAATAATTAATAGTAGTAGTAGTCAAGCGGAAAAAGGAAGTTAGTAAACTTTTTTAACCACATCATCATTAAATAAATCAACGGTAGTTAATGCAGTTAAAAGTAGGTATTCGCAGAACTGATATTAGGAACTACACGGTAAAACCATAAAAACCTATTAATTTTAATGAAGCCTCCATTATCGAACCTATTTTAAATTGCTTTGACTTGTAAAGCTAAAATAATTATATTTATTTTATCCGAGCACGGCAAAGTGACAGCACTACACCTGATGGTAAGCGTAGTGCAATCCAAAAAACCAGCGACCACCAACAAACAATGAGTTTATCGGTGGTCACCAGAGTCAAGCTGGCCTGTATAAATGCTTCTTCCCTCTTGGGAGAGGAAAGAAGCGAATCGAGGGGCCTGCGACAGAACAGGCGGATGACCGATGCAGGCACAATAATACAAGGATGTACTCCTATACCCGCCCCAATCAACCATCAAGTTATGTCGCAAGCCCCTTGGGAGAACCGGATATACACTGGCTGTTCCTGGAAAGCGATCCACACATGGTGTGTGGATAACTATGGCGGGTTTTAACACTATGTGTACGCTACTAAATGTTTTGAGCGTGAATGAAGCCAAAGGTTTAGTGGTAGGTACTTAGATAGTAAGCAAGTGATAATGCGTTACCTCTGTCTATCCATATGGGAAATAAGCGTGAGTATATACGTATAAGACATATAAGGCAGTATTTTAGTCTTACATTTTTTTCCATTTTTTATTGGCTTGAATGACGAAACAAGCACGTCGCTCGCCTAATGGTAAGCGCCACGCCTGCCCATAAACAGATACTGCACCCCATAGAGCTTTGAATTACAAAGCACTGTATGGCACGGGACTACGTTCGTCACCCTGAGACATAAGATTTTAAGTCTCATAATGCCCAGTAATTTCAGTGGCTTCAATGTCTCTCAAACTGAAGCACAACAATGCTTACACACTGCTGTTTGGCGGCAGAAATATTTAAAGCGGTGATACTAGTCCAGACAGCATCTCGCATTAGAGAAACTACCACCTACGTATAATAATTTTAATGACGTATTTTTTTCAAAATCGAAGATTCCGCGTATGATTTTGCAAAAAATATGCCTTAAAATTGCCAATTTAAATTATTGAATTTGAACTTGATATGGGTTGAAACCTTTTTGCACTGAACTACGTCCAATAAGATGGAATATTATGGGTTGCTTACAAAAGCTAAATATAGATTTAAAAATAAATTAAGAAAATTTATAAATTAAGCTATTTCCTTTACATATACACTACACAGAATAAGTATGTATTTTTATTTACAGTATGACGAATATTATAACAACTAATAAAGAAAACATGTAATAAACCGGCCAAGTGCGAGTCGAAATCGCGCTCCGAGGGTTCCGAATTTCACGCGCTTATTTTTTACTTTTTGTTGTTACGCTTCAAAAGATAGAGGCTCGGTTCAAAGATAGAGGTTTTTATAGGATAGCACAACGCGGCGTAGCATCTGTAATACCCTTTCCCTTTGATACCCTTTGCGTACTGGGCCCCAATTCTATAGAATTATAAATCCGAAACGAAGCACGATGTTCGTAACATACATAGAGTAAAGTAAGTATAGAAGATCCAATACAATAATATTTTTGATATAAATTACTACCACCAAGATATATTTATGAGTAAAAACTTATATATAAAAATTATGGATTTTTCGTATTTATTGTTGTTTCCTAGTATATTTTTGTATAAGTGATAAAAAAAGCATTCCACCATAACAAACACTTTGCAATAATAAAAACTCTTTTTATCGACTGCTATATTTCAATGATAGTATTTTATATTAGTAATGTTATTATTGTGATGGATATTCTATGATACATTAGGTCTATGTTTTCGAACTTCGTCGCTTCGTACCGTTTTATAGGATAAAAAACCCTGAACCCCAAAACGAAAGGTGATGGTTAAGTGACAAGGTGGTAGGTCCCTCGTAAGCGAGAGGCCGTCTGGGTTGGTACCGCCGCTTCTTCTATATCTGCCTCCAAGCAACAGTGTGTAAAGATTGTTTTGTTTCGGTTTGAAGGACATTAAAGACAGTGAAATTACTGGGGATTATGAGAATTAACATCTTATGTCTCGGGGTGACGAGCGCAATTCAGCCCCATGCAGTGCTTTGTAATTCAAAGTTATGGACAGGTGTGGCACTTACCATCAGGCGAGCGTCTTGCTCGTCTCGTCATTAAATCAAATAAAAAGAAGTTCCCTTTGTGCACAAATCCAACTCGCACTTGGCCGATTTTGATATATAAATATTTTAATAAGTACCTAATTCGGTGACCGTCAGGGAGATGGATAGAACCATGTACCATAGCAGGGAATAAACCGCCTAAACCATTGGGGAATAGCTAATCCGGGCTGCAATGTAGCCTAATAAATCCATGTCAGGTAACCTGAGACCTCATGGGGCCATCCTTGGCTTGTCGGCATAAACTATTCTTACCAGAACCATTGATGAGGGATCGCTAAATAATAATAAAAACATTATTTTTTTACAAATAAATAAATAACGTAAATACTGAAACATTATTAACTTAAATTAAATTAAATTACCCTCCGTGGCGCAGCGGGCGAGTAGCCTGCTGTGAAACGAGAGGCGGCGGGTTCGATCCCCGCACCGGCACAAACATTGTGTGACCCCACAGATATTTGTCTCGGAGTCTGGGTGTTGTAAGACCGAAAATCTCTCGTAGTTCCTGATACCCACCACACAAGACTCGTATCTTACTGTGGGGTCAGGACTATGTATGTGACTGTTGGGTGTATTTATTTATTATATTATTTATTTATTTATAACTATACAATCAATTTCTATTTTGGAACTGGACTTCCACGCGACCCATCGCGGGGAAAGACTAGTTTTATACAAAAAAAAACTAAGCGTGGTTTGTTAGTCCCGTTTATATCGTACAGGAACACCTTTTATGTTAATGAAATAAGACTGGCGGCCATTTTTTATTTTATACAATGTAGGGACAAGGGAATTACTGTATAAGTCTTTGCTGAATTAAATGATATTAGAGGTCATAAAATGCAATATAATAATATACTATATCTAAAGTTATAATTAAATTTTTTCAACATACCTCTATTGGTGGATTAAATTAAATTCGATCAAAATTAAACAGACCCATTTCTTTCCTTTTTTCGGAGGCCGACTGTTTTCATTCGTGATTTCTCCTATGAATTATATTTCATTCTAAACAGACGTAAACGCCAAATGACGTCATATGTACGGCATAACGGTGTTTATGCCTTTGCTTTGCCTTAATTCTTTATTTCCTCTTGATTGTTTATTTCTCCAAATAGAGTTCAATCTCGATGGTGATTAACAAGAGTTGTAGTCTCGGTATGTTTTAGGAATAATAATTATATTTTAGCACAACAAACTGTTTACATATAGTGTATTTTAACGGCAATAAAACAGCGTTTTGAGAATAAAATAATGTAGGGATTTACGGACTAGGACAATTTTAAAGGTAAGGAGATGTGTGGTGGACCTTACTGGAATATCAGAATCCCTAGCGTAGCTAAGCTGCCTACTGATGACGTTTAAATAAATAATCTGTGAAATTCAGCGTGGATTGCACAATCCGTTATTTAAACGCTGCATGTATATATCATTGTTTTCAGTACTATCAAATAATAATTATATATACACCCAACCAACAGTCACGCATAGTCCTGAACTCATTAGGTTAAACCTGTATAGTAGATATCAGGAAGTGCGAGGAGCTTACAGTCGTACAACACCCAGAAATAAAAATATTTGTGAGTCACAAAGATAATAATCGTCTCGGTACGGGAACCGTACCGGCGGTCGCTCGCTTCACAGCCAGCTACTCACCCACTGCGCCACGGAGGCTGTCAAAATCAATATCTTAAGATGCTTTTTTTATAGCATAGGCTGGCAAACGAGCAAGTAGGCCACCTGATGGTAAGTGATTTCATTTTTCCACCACCAGAATCATGGGCACGGAGTCGACCTTAAAGGAAAGGGATAATTAGGGATTTGGAAGGGGAGGGGATTTGGGCTTCCGGATATCTCACTCACCGTACGAAATGCAGCAGCAATCCGCTACTTTACGTCGGTTTTCTGTGAGACAGTGGTAACCCGGTCGAGCCAGCCCATTCATGCCGTAGACAAAACTGTCTACAGTGTGGCTCTACCACTCATATAGGCAACCATTGCTTGTCACAAAGTCTAACTGACGCTACGCAACAATTGGTGTAACCCACGATTAATGTATTCAGTATTTTTATTAATAATTTAAGTTTCTAATCCTATAAAATATTAATATTAATGACATTAAAATTATAAAATAACATTAAAAATAATAGCCTAATATAAGTGAACTCGAAATAAAAATAAATATCATTCAAACGCAGCTTGTCGTTTAATTCTGACGCTGTACATATATTTTAAGTAAGAAGTCTGAATTATGTGAAAATAAATGTAATTAATAGCTAATAAAGAATTATTTTAATCTATAAATGTAAATAGCTTTGAATATTTATGTAAATTTATATAATACGAACGTATAACGATTTGAATAAAATTCACGGTTAGTAATTTTTTATTCCGATGTTTAGGACTCTTATATGCTACTTTTTTATAGCAGAGATTATCAGATGATCATATCTCCAACACCCATAAACATTCGCAATACCAGAAGAATCATGGTATTGCTAAATATACATAGTATATTTGGTACCACCGTTTTGTCTATTTCTGCCGCAAATCAACGGGGCTTATACAGGGTTGTGTTTACAGGGCGTTATGTGACTTAATATTATATGTCTCGAGATGATGAACGCAGTCTAATGCCATGTAGAGTTTTATAATTGGGCGATCGAACCCAAGACCTTAGGACAGCAGTAGTACCGCGTAAGTTATATAACTACACTACCGAGGCAGTTGCATAATTATAATCGTTATATTATTGAATGATGATATGTTTTTATATTTTCTAAATGTTGTAATTTTCCGCTTAAAAAAGAATCAACGTCATCGGTCTGGCGCGGGCGCGGCACGACACTTCCGGTCACCGGAGCCGGTAATTTTTTTTTTTTTATATAAATAATCTTTGGTATAAAAATCCCAGTTAATTTAAAAAGACAGCTTGAACACACCCATACCACTGTAGATGAATCATCAATTCTTTAGGTGTGTGAGTGACCGTGCTTGCAGATGTCTATGTGTTAAATACAAGCTGTAATATACCCATAAATATGAGGTAAATATGCGGTACAAATTATGGCATTTAATCCTATCAATATTCATAGAACTCACTATTCTAAATAACGTATTAAAATTTTACATATTTAATAAAGCGAAAGTTTAATCGTACATTTATATTTTAAAACATTATATAAAATAAACACGTTATACATTTACACAGCAATCAGCAAGACTCAGTAAGTAAATGTCAATGAAGTCCAAACGTTATGGTTATTAATATAAGGTTTAAAATAAGCTGTAATTGCAGTCCCGTGGTATGACTGTTTGCCGGGCCTTACTGAACGCAGTGGAATCGAGAACAAATCTGTTTAAGTTACATAATTTAATTGTTTGTTTTGAGTAACTTAAGTGTATGCGCTAACTATAAAGTTTACAATAAGTAGAAGTATTTTGTGTCATATGTTAAGAAAGTTCGAACCTTAAATTATGTGTGTTACATTTTTATGTTTTTTTTATAATAGTGTACTCTAGGGTGGGTAAAAAAAACTTTTTTTTTTACTCTTGACACTGAAAAATAAGTTGCTAGACACGTCTAGACAATTCTCAGCAGAAATAAGCTCTTAATTTCAATACAAAGTACCTTCGCATTACAATTTTTGATTTTTCCTCAGACCACTAGAAAAAAATGATATCTAACTCATTAATTTATCGTACAGCAACACTATTGTAGTGTACTATTTTCTAAGAAATAGAGCGCTCTACAAAAAAGGTTTCTTAAATTTTTATAGTAAACTAGCTTTTGCTCGCGGCTCCACCCGCGTGATCTGCTTTTTCCGGTATAAAAAGTAGCCTGTCTTATTCTGATGTATAACCTATATTATTGGAAAGTTTCATTAAAATCCGATCTTTAGTTTTTCGTGAAAGAGTAACAAACATACATCCATCCATCCATCCATACTTACAAACTTTCGCGTTTATAATATTAGTAGGATCTCACCTTTTAAAAAATATTGAAGATTTAAGTTTGTTTATTTTCAGAGAAATTTGTTTTTTACTTAAGAATTTTATAACTCGTGAATAAAGAAAGATTATGAAATGGGCAATGTATATTTTCGTGGGAAATTAAATGCTCTACAATAATGGTCTCTTATGCTTAGTCGATTACATTAAGCGTTCAAAAGATATTGATCATCAAACTAACGCATACTTATTTAACCAGAATACCCTGGTATTCAACTGCTGGAGTTCGATTCTCGGGTCGGTTAAGTGATATTGGGTTTTTCTATCACCAAATGTTCAGTATCAGCTCGGAGTCTGGAATTGTGCCCCATATGGCCATAAGCTCGCCTTCTATCACATCATAGGACAGAAATAAGCTCGACAAAAGTATGTATGTAGGTTCCAATACACAGAGATACGAGTAACTTGTTACGGTTTTAAATGGCGTCGAGGTGCAAAGCATAAATAAGGTTGTCACTTTGACACTCGGAGATATAATTACTATAAATACACAGCTGATGCCCGCGGCTCCGCCCGCGTGAATGTTTTTTTTATGGGATAAAGATAGCCTATGTTCATCAGGGATAATGTAGGATTCTATATGTGAAAGATTTTTTCAAATCGGTCCAGTAGTTTCAGAGCCTATTCAATGCCAACAATCAAATTTATAATATTAGTTTAAAAAACTATTTTTTCATAAAAGAACGCTTTTTTTTAATCAATAAAGACCCGAATATAATATACGGAGAGAATGTATATCACGCGAGATGCTAAGATATAACAAAAACACTATCATTTATGAGGACGTATCATAGAGTTTCAAAAAAGAATCACTCGATGCAACCTCATAAAGACAGTTTTCTAATATATTCTCAACTGTGTCGTACGAAAAAATCTTTCAATCTACACGGGCCTTTACCATCCTTATACGCATGGGTATCTGAACTATGTAATGTTTTGTCACTTCCTGTACACTAACTCGTGGCTGCTTTTAAAGTACAAAATATACTTTTATATAAATATAATAGTAATTTAACTATTTATTTAGTGGTGGGTAAAAATGTTTAAAGGAGAATTCGTGACTGATTATTTCTATTATAGACGATTGCGTTTAAATTTCACATTTCTGTAACGGATTGTTGTTAGTTATTTATTTATAGTTTTAATTTACAAGCTTGAATGGCAAGACGTGCAGGTCACTCGCCCGATGATGAGCGTCACGCCTACCCCTAAACAGACAAACACCACACAGAACTTTGAATTACAAGTCACTGCATGGCACTGGACTACGTTCGTCACCTGGTGGCAGAAATAGACTAATTAAAGGGATGTACCAAGACGGGCTCTTGCATACGAAATTTTGTGTAAGTGGTAGAGTCACACTGTAGACAGTTTAGTCTACAGCATTAATAGACCGGCCCTACCGGATTGCTACCACGCAAGCGTGACGTCAACCACACTAGCGAAAAACATGCCCACAAATATGTGATCCACAAATGTTTATTTCGGGTCATTTGTCTTGGTGCGGGAATTCTCCGCGGCCTCCCGCTCCGCAGGTTCTACTCGCCCACTGCGCTACGGAGGCTGTAGAGAGAACAAGGTGGTAGGTCCCTCGTATGCGAGGCCGTCTGGATTGGTACCACCGCTTTATCTATTTCTGCTTCCAAGCAACAACGTGTAAGCATTGCTGTGTTTCGGTTTGAAGGACATTGACTCCAGTGAAATTTCTGGGCATTATGAGAATTAACATCTTATGTCTGGGGGTGACGAGCGCAGTTCAGTGACATGCAGTGCTTTGTAATTCAAAGTTCTGTGTGGTGTTGTTTCTGTTTATGGGTAGACGTTACTAGCAGGCGAGCGTCTTGCTCGTCTCGTCATTCAATTAAAAAAAAACATAAACGGCTAACGAATACTTAAACTTAATCAACGTATCTGAGAACGGTTATCTAATTTCCTTTTAGCTACATGAGTTGTGTTAATAATAACAACAGTTTTGTATGAAAGATAAATTCAAGTGTTATCAGATAAGAGATAACAGTGTCTATATTTCGCGATATCTAAGCGCCAGCCGACAATACAAATGTTATTGTTTACATCAATAACTGGAAATTATTATTTCAGCCTGATTATATTGCTCGATGTCAACGGACTTGTGAACGGTAGAAACAGTAAAGGAAACAAAAAAACACGATAAAAAACCTACTGGTAGGAATATATTTTTAGTAACCTACTGGACAGCAACCATTTTATACTGTATGGTGAAAAACCTACCGGTATGAGTGTACGTGATCATTTATGTACGTACCCTAGTGGAGAGCGACCGTCGTATACATGGTAAAACCTATTAGTAGGAGGGTACCTAATCCTTTTTGTACCTTACTGGGCAGCAACCATTGTATACATGGTGTACCTTATAATAATAGTATCCTTCTGGTCAGTAACCATTGTATAAATGGTGTAACTGATAATTTTTGTACCCTACTGGGCAGCAACCATTACACATAATCATGGTGTACTTGATCATTTTTGTATCATACTGGGCAGCAACCATAATACATATGGTGTAAAACCTACTAGTAGGAAGGGTATCATATTTGAACCCTAGTGGATAGCGACTGCCGTACACATAGTGAAAACCCCGCCATAGTGATTCGTTCAGGCGAGTCATGTTCCGGGATCAGCCATATCTCCAGTAAATTTAGACCGGTATCATCCTGCCAAGGCCCGAAGGACGCAATATCTCTTGACTGCCGACGTTATATTTGGACTTCCGATATCATAACGTCCAGTATAATCACTTTGGCTTAGTAAGGTAAAAATAGCTTAATAGATGGAGATATTGTATGAAACATACGTCATACTATTCGAAAAAAGGAGGACTGTTGTCTCTCATTTTTTTTTATGGCATAGGCCGGCCAACGAGTAAGTGGTATGATGGTAAGTGATCTCCATCGTGCGTGTACGCCCACAATACCAGAAGGATAATGGGCGTGTTGCCGATTTTAAAAGAAAGAGATTATTAGGGATTGGCAAGGGGAGGGGATTTGGGCCTCCGGATATCTCACTCCCCGTACGAAACGCAGCAGCAAGCCGCTACTTTACGTCGGTTTTCTGTGAGACAGTTTTAATGACCCGGTCAAGCCGGCCCATTCATGCTGTAGACAAAACAATCTATAGCATGGCTCTACCACTCAATAATATTATCACCTATGTCTTGTAAGAAATTCTCTTCATGTAAATGGACCTTTAAATAGAAACTGATTTCGAAGCCGTGTCATTCGATTCTTTTTTCAAACTGTATGACACGTCTTCGTAAACAAAAATTTTCTGTTGTTTTCACGTCTGTGATATGCGATGAACTCTATTCATTTAAATCGGGCTTAATCATGATCACAATACAAATTTTGAAGTGCAATCTTTAAGTTTATTATCGCTTATTTAATTAATTCTTGATTGTATTGCACATTGTGTCTATAATAAAAATAATAAATATTATTTATCTATCAGTTTCATAGTAAAAGTGATTAGTATACAGTTTTTGTGATAATATTAATCTTACTGTTATAAATGTGCAAGCTTGGATGTTAGTGTGTTTTTGAATATGGGTGTTTGTTAGTCAATCACGCGTTAACGGCTGAACGGTTTTGGATAAAATATTGTACACAGGTAGAACCTGGATTAGAACGTAATTTTTTTTTTTATAAGATTTTTTTTATAGCGCTAGATGCCGCTCACGCGAGCGGAGCCAAGTGCAGTCACTAGTAAATAATAATTAAAATACGCTACAATGGTCTAATGACAGTTTGCCAAGAAACTGAGGATCCTATGTTCAAATGTTAGGTAGGGCAATCATAATTTTATTTTGTATTTTCATATCATAATCATAATTTTATTCAAAAATTACACGATTTTTTTATTCAGGCACGGCAAAGCGACTGCACTACACCCGATGGTAAGCGCAGTGCAGTCCAAAGAAACTAGTAACCACCTACAAACAATGAGTATCGGTGGTCACCAAAATCATGCGGGCCTATATAAATGTTTCCTCACACTCCGAAGAGGTAAGAAGCAAATCGAGGGGCCTGCGACAGGACTGGCGGATGATCGATGCAGGCACAGGGATACAAATATGTACCCCTATATGCGCCCCAAAAACCATCAAGTCATCTCGCAAGCCCCTCGGTGATCCACACACGGTGTGTGGGTCACTATGGCAGGTTTTATTGCCCAGAATCGGAATCAGTGCCTGATACGGTGATAGTCGCCAATTATAATATCATGTCACAAATATGCTTAGTGAGCCGCCTGTGTACTGGCGTACATGGGCATCTCTGCCCACCCCTTTGAGGATACAGGTGATGGCTTATGCATTTAATAAAAATTGAACTTTATTATCGTCAGGTAATCATTTCCATGTCATCGTAGAACAAATTTGCAAAATCTCTACATATCAGCAGTAGGATTTAAGGTATATAAAATCCGTTATACTGTAGTACAAAATTGACATAATAAACGTTATTTTTTGTACCAATTATTCGCCTTATTTTTATCTGTTATTTGAGATAAATAAACAACAAATGATTCTGAATTTTACACCTAACTACGAAAATGTAGAGACAATGTATATTTTTTTAGACTACTAACAGTGGATATTTTAAAATTACTATTTTATACGATAACTAACTTTTCCTCGCGACTCCGCCCGCGTCATCTGCTTTTTCCGGGATAAAAAGTAGCCTATGTTACTCAGTGATAATGCAGCTTACTAACAGCAAGAGTTTTTGAAATCGGTCCAGTAGTTTTCAAGTTTATACGTTACATACAAAAATACAAATCTTTCCCCTTTATAATATTAGTGCTGATGTAGATGTCGATATATGCCATCGGCAGGTAGGATTAGACGTGGTCATTATGTGGTGAACGGATCAAGTTTCCGCCCACGACCACGGGGTCATTATTCATAGACTCATGACGTAATATGGTCTTCGCTAATGCCATTTTGAATATACATTTTACTATTATAACTAATACTAGATGGAGCGCGCGGCTCCGCCCGCTTGAATGTTTTTTGTGGGATGAAAAGTTTCTAAAACAATTTGTATTTTCTAAAAAAAAAAAGTTTCGTCAAAATCGGAAAATTTAAAAAAATATATGTTTTGGTATATGTTCTGTGTATACATCCAAACGCACTTAGTAAAAAGCGGGTATTTTAATATTACAAATAGACACTCCAATTTTATTTATTTGTATAGATTATAAATGCGAAAGTGTGTATGTTTATTACGTTTTAACACCTAAATCACTGAATCGATTTTCATTACATATATAGTTGAGAACCTAGAGACGGTTATAGGCTATTAATTATCCCGGAAAAATCAGTTCATGTGGGCGGAACCGCGAGCAAAAGCTAGTCTACTATAAGTCGGCTCATGTAACACAACACCACACAGAGTAATAAAATGATAAAATAAAATAACATGGTAAGAGTAGCTCTGTGGTACATTTCGCCTGAATCAGGCCTCAGCTCAGCAATGTACTATGCTTCGATTAAGCAAAGCGCCAGTAATGTACTTTGCTTCGACTAAGCGCTGGTAATTCTACTGGCACTGGTTATATGGCATACGGCCTGATTCTTTTTAATCTGTGTCACAGTTGGAGACGATAGAGCTGCGAGTTAGCGCGCATTGGATTATGACTTGATTGCCGAAGCAATAAAATAGTGTCCCCGCACTTCTAGTTGCAATAAAAGGCAAAGATAACAGCTGTAATTTGGCAGCGATTTCATAACTTCTTAAGGCTGAATTTAACACTATGGGCACATGAAATTTGTCTATTTCTGTCGCCAAGCAACAGTGTGTAAGCACTGGTGAGTTTCAGTCTGAAGGACATTGAAGCCAGTGAAATTACTGGGCATTATGAAACCTAACATGTTATGTCTGAGGGTGACGAGCGCAGTTCAGTGTCATCAAGTGCTTTGTAATTCAAAGTTCTGTGTGGTGTTGCTTCTGTTTATGGGAAGGCGTGGCGCTTACCATCAGGCGAGTGGCTTGCTCGTCTCGTCATTCAATCAAATAAATAAAAAGACAATACCAGACTCCAGGTATCTAACCCTCAGCACATTAGTAGTACCGATCAGCTATTTTTAAGTTACAGATTTTTTACGGTTGAATGTTTAACCGTAGCGATATAAAGATAATAGAAGACTAAAACAAATAATGCAACCAAAAATAGTCAGAAGCTTTTTGCATTACTAACTAGGTATATGATAACCAGTTTATGTAGATCTCACAAATGCATAATGATACGTATTGTGAAGAGGCCAATAGGCATCACCGTCTGTGTTTTTATACATTCAACGGCATTTGTAGACGCCAGTAAAGATTCATTCCCATTGGGTGTAACGCATGAGACAGTAGAGTATAACAGAAATGTCTCATTTACGAAGTCGCATCATACAGTTTTGAAAATAGAATCGTAAGTCGCGATCTCGTAAATGTCAGTTTTCTTTTATATACTAGTTTTAGTCGTACACCAAACTGTCTCCATTTAAATGGGTCTTAATAGTCCAAATTATAATTAACGAGGACTTTACCACACTCAGAAACTTCGGTTAACTTTAATTGTGGGTAAGTCATTTCCTAAAATTCTATTTATTCCACACTCAGAGCCAGTTAAAGTATTTTTATTAGTTTGAATGACGAGACGATCAAGGCGCTCGCCTGATGGTAAGCACCACCATTAATTTCACTGGTTTCAATGTCTTTCAAACCGAAACACAACAGTGCTTACACCCTATTGCTAGGCGGCAGAAACTGACAAAGCGGTGGACCGTGTGCTGTGCGCGTTAGACGCTTTTTGGATGGGTGAAATCTTGTGAGCTCTGAGTATCTGTAGCTATACAGTCAGTACGTCAGTCCGAGTCAAGTTGAGAGTGTATTAAATAAATATACTTAAGTTACTAGCGGACCCGGCCACGCGTTGCTGTGCCTAAGGTATATGTTAAATTATATTGTAGTAAACCATTCAATGCAGTATGCGCCATCTATTGGATACTTACTCAATTCAGCCGATAAGTTATAGTTCAGTCCGGTCCCCAGTCCAGTCCGGTCCCCAGTCCAGTCAAGTCCCCAGTCCAGTCAGGTCTCCAGTCCAGTCAGGTCTCCAGTCCAGTCCGATCCCCAGTCCTGTCCGGTCCCCAGTCCGACCCCCAGTCCAGTCCGGTCCCAGGTCCGGTCCGGTCCCCAGTCCTGTCCGGTCCCCAGTCTTGTCCGGTCCCCAGTCTAGTTCGGTCCCCAGTCCAGTCCGATCCCCATTTCAATCCGGGTCCCCAGTCCAAACCGGTCCCCAGTTCAGTCCGGGTCCCCAGTCTAATCCGGTCCCCAGTCCTCTCCGGTCTTCAGTCCAGTCCTATCCAGTCTCCAGTCGTGTCCGGCTCCAGTCCCAGGCCCCAGTCCGGTCCGGTCCCCAGTCCTGTCAGGTCCCCAGTCCGGTACCCAGTCATGTCCGGTCCCCAGTCCAGTCCGGCTCCAGTCTGGTCCCCAGGCAAGTCCGGTCCCCAGTCCAGTCCGGTCTCCAGTCCAGTCTCCAGTCCAGTCCGGTCCCCAATCCAGTCAAGCCCCCAGTCCAGTCTGGTCCCCAGTCCGGCCCCAGTCCGGACCCCAGTCCAGCCCAGTCCAGTCCAGTCCACTCCACTCCAGTCCAGTCCAGTCAGACGCGAAACCACAAGTTTAGCCTCTACCAAAAAGTGCTCAACACGGCTAAAAAAACATTCCAAAATCAACAACTACTAATAAATTAAAAATTAATTAAAAAAACATTGTCCAGCGGACAAAATTGTGAATCTAAACCATTCTCAGATCCCCTTGAACACACACAAAAAATTTCATCAAAATCGGTCCAGTCGTTTAAGAGAAGTCCAGTGACATACACACTCACAGAAGAATTATATATATAAAGATAAGCTTTCAGTTTTCTTCTAGCGACAGTCCCTATGACTGCCAATTTTTTTTTTATCACGGCAATGCTCGGTATAAGCCCTGAGTCTGGCATCGTGCATGGTATGGCGATAGGCTCGCTCCCTATCACATCATGGGACGGAGTTATGCTCGGCGAAATGTGAGTGTACTGGTTACACTGGTTACACTTCTGCCTATCCCTTCGGGGATTACAGGGAGTGCGTATGTAAAATACAACTTTAAAATATGCTAGCATAAAGTTCACGTATTTGAGCTTTAATATGCCTTTCCACAGGCGATGTAAATAGTGTATGAATCGATACAAATATTTGATATTTGCCATGGTGTCGACTTGCGAAAGGTACCTTTATAAGGTAGTTTAATCTATTTTATTTATTAATTTTATCAACAAGTGACGTTACACAAAATCTGTTATCGTAAGAATTTAATAAATCCCTCCAAAAAAATAAATCACAAATTTCTTACGGGCCGTATAATATAAAGAAGTTTATTTGAGAAATGGCCTCTCCTAGTAAGTTAACTGTGCCTACTGACTATGTTTAATTTTTGGATAGATTTTTTATATTCATACGAAGTAATATTGATGTTACAAATACTAAAGAGTTAAATGTAAATAAATTGTTAAGTAAATACATACCACAGGTAGGTATACATTAACGTTAATATGAGGAGCCTATTATACGAGGAGACTATTATAGTCGTGATAGTATAATGCCGATTTCTGTAATATACGTGATTCGTTCTTTTTTGGCGCCAAACAAAAACGAGCCAATCGCATATAGAGAAATTAATTTAAACAATAATTCAATTTAAACGTTGTTCTTGAATACGCGTGTAAATAAAGATCTGCCTCTTTACAATGAATGCAATGTACCTAAGTTTGAAAATGGAATGTAATTCATATTGGGTTTTAAAATGCCCTGTGGTATAAATTAAAACTAAATAGCCTTGCAGTTTAAAAAACTTCATCATCGTATGTAATGTGTTGGTCAGACTATACGGAAAAGTAAGGAAATATTTCGTGCACGCACACACCTGCGCTCGGCCAGTGTAAACAACGTAGTAGTGAACGTTACGTTACGAGTTATGAACTAGCAACTTATTATTTACAACAGACCCATGCTATTTAGTTCTTTCATTTTACTTACCGTCTCCACTCGGGTTATAAAGCTATACACCTATTTAGGGACAGATACCTAAATAAAAACGGCCCGTCATTATTTCACAAGGGGAAGCAAAAAATAATGAAAACGTGCGGGAAAGAGAGAGCGCTATGCGAACGCGTGTGGCACGACAAAGACAAGGTGAGCAAAGACCACTAGGGGAGTTAAAGCGCGAACCGGTTCTGCATGTGTGCAGACAGACGGCGCTCTCCCTCCCCACCCCGGTCGACCCTCGACAACTCCAGTGTGGAGCGACTCACACTGTCGACTTTTCCCCGAAGCGTTGCAATAATAATACCGGCCGCGGCCCTACTTTACTTTGTTCCGCACAAACTTTTGGGGTGCGTTCAGCGCTCTTTTTAAAACTAATATAGGCAACATAAATATCCACCGGTAAGCGCAACGAGCGCGTTATATGATACAAATACAATATAAACCCTTTCTCCTTCGCTTGTTGGCGTGCTGAAAGTCGAGTCGGCACTTGTCAGTGTTAGCAGCGCGATATAATTATGCATATGATACACGTATTGTGATCCACTGTATCGTGATGACGAATGAACACTCCGGCTCACCATGTTTAGCCACACGCGACGCACTCACCCACACCAGATCGCAACCGTAAAGTAAAAAAATAACATAAAATACCTTTTGGTGTAAAAACCATAAGAACAACGTTCCATCGTTTCAAAATAAAAGGTTAACTGAAACGTAAGAGCCGTCCCATGCGGCAATGATTAAAAGAAAAAACAAACAAAAAGGTGAGGATCGAGACATTCGCACGGGTGAAAGTAAACACAACACTTATTATCGACGAAAACGACATACAAACACACTTTATCGACAGTCCGGTGCCCGTGTCATTGTAACAATAACCTTCTTTTCGAATGGCGAAACACGACTGTGTAGTATGCTCACGGTACCGGCACGCCGCACCCATGCCCCCCGCCTCCCCGCGCTGCGACGCTCACTATCGCCCTCGCCAATGGTACGCCTGCTGAGCGCCGAGCCTCGTCATTGGTCCGTTCGTTTTACGGCTATTCCACAAACAAAACCGGTTGCCAAGAACGGCACGAAAGGGCGCGAGGGACGAAATTATTTAGCCTTGTGCGATTATTATTATTGTTAGTCTTTCTCTTTCCTTCTCACTCTCGCCCGCAGCACGGGCTGAAATAGCGCTAGATTTTTTGTTGCAATCGCTCACTTCTTTCCGCCGACCATTTTTAGTTTATAGTTTACAAGAATTAGGTATTAGGGAAATTAGCTTTTTATAACTCTTAAAATAAATACTATACTAATTAAAAACAACATGAAACTTAACATTTTCTAAGAATTAGTTACGAAAGTACTCTTAATTTTAGATTAGTTACATAAAATGACCATGGCTTTTACGTTATAAAATTAACCAAATGTATTAATAAATACATATTATTACTCTAACATATTCTGTCGGCCGACATGTAAAGTCACACATTATTTTTATACATAATAGTCACGCCTGCAATGCTCAGAGGGTTGCAAATTTCAACCCCAAAAGCTTCACTAACCCACCCTTGTAAACTTGTTTAGGTGATATTGAGGGTCTTAAGAGGTACTTGCCCCTCCTCCTATACAAACCAATTTTTATAGTTAAATATATAATGATATGGGAAAATAAATTAAAAAAATATCGTAATAACGTCTCTACTTAACGCTACAAACTTATAACGAGTTTGAATAAATTTTATTGAGTTTTAATTTTAAATTTCTCCATAACCTTAATATTCAGGGGCATTTCAGTCAATAGTGACGAAACAGAATTATTTATCGAAATACGTAATGTCGACACTATCAACATAATTAATTTGGAACATTTTACATGTACAAACACAATTCGTTCTATGATAGTTTCAATATATCAAATAAAATTTTGCTAAACTTTGGAAGTATAAATATTCACATACCTATACTAAACCTCATTCTAATAAATGAAATAGGATAATCTACATCGCTATTATTGTACTACGCCATCTTACAATAAATAAAGGAGTTAAAAATATGTATAATAGCGCCATCTGTTGAACATTCGATGTTATTCGTGGTGCGATACATTCTGAATGCAGTATTTCAGAGTCAATGAGTAGTAATTTATAAAGTCGACAAATCAAGTAAGTAAAGGTAAATTTACATGTACATTTTATAAACAGAAAAGTGATATATGGCCGCCAATATGTTTTTAACATTTTAGTAAAGCTGCGGTCTATCGATTTTTGAATAATTGATTCATTATGACTATATATTTGTGGGTTTGAGACCTTAGGTACACATTTGAATAATTATCATTTTGAATTAATTTAGAACCAGAAAAAAAATTTAGTAAAAAATTAGATATCTCTATGTAGATAGCTCTACTAAACGTAGTTTTGTTTATTTTTTATTTTTACAGGTACGCCCATGGCTAATCTGACTGAAAAATAGACACGGGAAGACTCGATAAAGAACTAACAAAATGAAATACACTGAGCCCTCATTTTATTAGAAAACGTGAAATTTAATTATCTGCCCACAAAAAACGTGCACTAGATGCTGCAGGCTGCTGCGTACACTTTTGTCTGAATTCCCTAATTTTTCTAAACATCATATTGTGACCTGTAATTAGTATTTTAAATATAAGTACATAAGGTTTGGAATGCAACGGGGTTTTGTTGCACATAGTACATTTATTTACGAACAACAACAGCCCCAATTTGTGGACGTAACTCACCCCAGGGGTAGGGAAGGCGTCACCGGGACCCTTTATAAATTACAAGACCCTCTTCAAACGACATGGCCGCCATAATCTACGTATATTTTTAATACGTTATTGCCATGGCAGACATAAGACAAGCCTTTAGTTTTCGTGAAGATATACATAGTTACATTAACATAAGAGCATCATACGACTTATGTATCAAAAACCCTTGTGGCATTAGTCTTGTGAAAGGAATCTAATATTTATGATATCGAAAATGTTAAAAGTGATTTTATGAAGGTACGTCTACTAAATTCGTACGTGTTTTTATTTTGTGAACATTTCTGTGAAGTGGCGTGTGTGTTCAAAGAGATTTTTTTACCTGGCGGCGGAAGGGTAATGCTTTTAAAAATAACGAATGCAGAGAGGGCGTAGTACATACCTATAATTTATTTACGAAATAAAATAAACTTACATTTTCGTTGCAATATAGGTACTTTATGTAGAGACATAAAAGTTGACAATATCTAATCGCAAAACTCGCACACAGTACTACTAAAATGTGTCACCAATAGTGATAATATGTGCATTCGATTTTAATAACAATTGTGCCTAGATATAGAGCATGCAGTAAACTGCTTACAAGCCATTGCAATTCCAACGATTGTCCGTAGAATAACTGTGAATCGACATAAATGTTTATATTTTGTATTCTTTGACGTAATCCGCCTGTGTTAGCCAGAAAGAGACGGAAGCATTGGTTCGTGTTATTTTTACATTTTACATATTTATCACGCCAAACCCAGGTAGGGCAGAAGGGGCAGAGCAAAAAAGCGACCAAAAAATGAACAGCGTGCGTTTAGTTAGTCCACCATTTTGACGGAAAAAAGTAATTACTCTAAAATCCCAACATTTTCGTTTAGATGAACAAATTAAATTATAAACAACAAAACTTTGATATCTTGGAATGAAGTATTAATGTTGGGATTATTTATTATTACAGTTCAAAAATTGTTGGTAGAGATATTAATTAGGTCTTGTTCATAATCTTTTATTAATAACATTTTAACTATTTTATGTTTTGTCTCTGTCGTTCTTATAGCACACGAATGAAGATGACGAGTAACAAAATACACAATAGTAAAAATGCTTTTAATAAGCGTTTATGAATAAGACCCAGATAGAGTTAAATAATGCACACTGTCACTCAATTTTGAACCTTATTGCACAGAAAATAGAATATTGCGAGTATTCTTGGCATCATTGGAAGGGATTTTTGTAGTCTTGTGTACAACAAAAAAAAGATAGGCCCACTAAAGGCGATCAGATATTTGGTTTCATTAGGCTGATCAATGCATGACCCTTGCCTTCCCTTTCAGTATGTTGTTTATTATCATAAATCTTTCACTACATTGCAAGGGCACAGTTAAAAAAACTAAAGTGGAAGTGCAAAAAACACGTATTGTATGCGAGATCACACACGATTACGGGTCCCGCTTCCTTGTTGCCGTTATTACTCTACGACTTTATGCGGCGCTTATTGTTATTCCACACGTAGTTTTTGTTTTATCCTCCTTGGCCTACCGATATTATTCTTCCCTCTCGCGTCCACTCGACTCTGCGCGTATCTGCCGTCTCTTTCTGCCATACGCGTGGGTGTGAGTCCAGCGGCCAGTGAACCCGGCACAGCTGTAAACGTCAAAAAATAATTACACACAGGGTGTCTCGTAAGAAGTTTGTCACCATTGTATCGTTAAGATCGATTAATTAATATAATAATTAGAAACGGCGAGATTTGAATAGAATCGAATAGAAACCTCTTGTATGTGAAATCTTACCTGTCAATCTGGTGTCTGTGGAATTTTATTAGTAATGCCGAAGGAATCAGATTTTTACTCGTGTAGTTATTTTGTATTTTTATTTTAACCAGACTTCATTTGTTTTTTATGTTATAAAAGTATGCGTCAATGCGGACACAAGATTTACATTACAATGTTTATATTTGGAAATTAGTTCTAAAACCATTCAACTAGTTACCCATACCGCGTTTACTATTAGTTTGGAGTATAGTGAAACAAAAAACAAAATTAACTGAAATCAGAACAATGTTCAATTCATACGCTTATTGAATGTTTATTATAAAACATAATATCTGAGGATAATAAACTAATAAAATTGATCATATGAACCGCGAAAAATGGTCACACATTACAAGTTTTCGTTAAAACCGTAATAAAATAGTAAATGGTTCTTTTAAATCTAACAAATCATTCGAGTACATTTCAATAAAACATCGATAGTATCTTAAAAAGTCATATTTAGTTAGTTGTAAGTTAATTAGTAATAATAATAAAGTGTTATTTTTAGTAGAGCTTTCAGATGCTGATTATTTATTCATTCGATTTTTAAAAAGTTTTAAACACACCTAATTACAATTAGACAAAGGAACAACTAGTAGTATACATAAAAAAAATAGTGAACAGATGTTAAAAATATCAGTTACAGGACGCTCTCCCAAAAAGTAGAGATTTAGCAAATGCGACTTTATTTAATGCTACATAAGGTCGACCCTCAACTTAATACGATTTCATTCATAATATTTTTGATAAATGTTGCGCAGAGCGTTGTTTCCTATTAATGAAACGATATAAATTGTTATAAATACTGTCCCTATCTAACCTCGAAAACTTTCGTCACGAAAACATTCATGAAGTTTATTTTATTTTACTTTCCGCTATCTCCATTGTTGTCCTTGAGTTTGATTTAAGGTCTTACGTCATAAATGCCGTGACATCATAAAACAGAGCCACACGGTTATAAACTTCAGTTATTTGGCCACGTTCCGAAACACGCACTTTGAATCACACTAATCTGAACCGGGAATGCATCCCGAGGAATATTGATCGGCTGGTATGCTGCTCGAAGGGGAACTTGACTAGAGGATCTCATATTAATGGTATCGGAACTATCGTGAATGTTATGTTGTAACGCATAGGGTACAATGTCGCCTGACAGGAGACTTTAACATGGTCTAAAGATGGCAACTCATCGGGAGCATTCGCTCGTAATGCGTACAGCATTCGATGACGATGTTTCAATGGGTCATTTGGCTTAAAGTTATTGATCGAGAATCATTCGATTTTGCATCGTTATTGATCACTTATGAGCAATTTTGAACAAACCAAAGCCGATGTCAATGCAACTGAGACTGAAAGCAAAGGAACTGTTTTAAAGTTTACAAATTACTTATAGTGCAAATTGACCTAATGGTCTATCTTCACAGATTAGTGCTCCGTCCAATCTTGGCAGGATCTTTATCCAGGAAATTAAAAGTGAACGCTTTTATATAAAATACTAGCAGACCCGTAGTAGTGACCTATTCAATACAGTATGCGCCATCCATTGGATACTTAATCCAGCCGATAAATTACCTTACACCGCCATCTGTTAGAATCCTATGGAAATCATTTGTAATAAAAAAAATATATATTACATTGATCAGCTTTTCAGAAACCAGGCGATAGTCTTATAAGTATTTTACGTAAGAATAATATTTCTTATTAGCATTGGTAGTGTAGTTTTAGTGATGTAGATATTTTATAAGAATTATTGAAAAAATAAAACAAATAAATACACCCAACAGAAAACAGTAAGACAAGAGTCTTGTGTAGTGGGTATCAGGTACTACGAGAGACTTTCGGTTCGGACAAATATTTGTGAATCACAAAAACATTTGTCTCGGTGCGGGGATCGAAGCCGCGGTCTCTCGCTTCACAGCCGGCTACTCGCCCGCTGCGCCACGGAAGCTGTCTTATTGAAAAAAATATCTATATCGCTCTTATTATGCGCTCAGGCCAGAGTGGAATTGCTGTCAAGTGGAAGTGCGAATCCTTGCCTGCGTCTGTCTTTCCGAGTAAGTACCACCCGAATCTCTTCAAGAATGCTGTGAATCGGCACCTACTGGATGCTCAATCGTCGACCTCATCTTTGTCCATGCGGCTAGATTGAGGTCAAGAGCAAACCGAATTGTAATAAAAAGAAAATAAAATAACATTAATAAATTATTGTACAAACAAATATTAAGAGAGAAAATAAGAAACAAATTAAAACGTAGAGGTGTAAAAGCATTTGCCAATTAGCTTAGATTATAGCTCAACGCCCGCATGGCAATTAGCGACGCCAACAAGGATTAATTTGTAAATGGGTGTGAAAATCAAGCGTATTGGATGATATTACGATGGGGAAATGTAATCGGGTTCCGAAATTAGCGATGTTCCATAAATTTTTAAGGCACGTTTCGAGACAGCGCGACTGTGACACGTGACGCGTTACAAGAGTCAGGCATGCCGACATGTCTTCTTTGTATGAAATTCTATAAAAAAGGACGCGTTTTATTATTTATTTTATTGAATGACGAGATGAGCAAGCCGCTCGCCTGAAGGTAAGCGCTACGCCTGCTCATAAACAGAAGCAACACCGCATAGAACTTTCAATTACAAAGCACTGCATGGCACTGACCTGCACTCGTCACCCCGAGTCATAAGATGTAAAATCATAATGCCCAGTAATTACAATGTCCTTCGAACCGAATCGAGTGCTTACACACTGTTGCTCGGCGGCAGAAATAGACAATGCGGTGGTACCAACCCAGACGGCCTCTCGCATACGAGGGACCTACCTTGTTATGTCGTCTACCACCGTGTGTCGCGGTGTTTTCAAAAAACATACCTATACCTACACTTGCATATAAAGTAAACATGACACTATTGTCTCGTGTCACGGTCTCCAAGAATGTGTGAATGGGAATTTGATAGATAATCCTACAACCCGTACACTCATATTTCGCCGAGCTTATTTCCTAAGGGTTGAGAGCGCCTAAAGCGTTCGCCCGAAAGTTCGGTGAAGCTGTAGAAAGCCGACTCGCGTCAGGCTAACAGCACAACGTCAAACCGAAAAAAAAAGAGTTTATTTCCGTCCCATGATGTGATAGAGGGCGAGCCTATCTTTATACCCGGATAATTACAGACTCCGAGTAAATACTGAGCATTTCGTGATAGAAAAACACTATATAATATTTACTCGACCCGGGGATCAATATTACTCGCATACTCGCGGCGCAATACAAATGCGTCACGGTGGCAGTAAGGCATACATTTCGCTCTATTTTCTTGGAACTGAGTATAGTGTTTTACTTTCAGAGTTTACGCAATCAAATATTTAGTCCTTCAATAAGGAGTATTGTACACGTATACCATCTATAAGTACGACAAAGTATTATGTTTTTTTTTTATTAGCCCTATATATCATATTCGTCCCACTGCTGGGCACGGGCCTCCTCTACTGAATGAGAGGGATCAGGCCTTAGTCCACCACGCTGGCCTAATGCGGGTTGGCAGACTTCACATACTTTCGAAAAATTTTATCGTATTCTCAGGTATGCAGGTTTCCTCACAATGTTTCCTTCACCGTTAAAGCAAGCGATAATTAACAATTAATATACACGTAGCTTAGTAAAGTCAGTGGTGTATGCTCTTGGGGCTGGTTTCAAACCTGCGACTTTCGTCTCGACAGTCCATACCACTCCCCGCTGAGCTATCGCTGCTTCTGATTATTTATAAGTATGCAAGTTTTTATCTATATCCAATGGTTAGTGGCCAACCTAGTTTCAAAGTCTTCAAGCCGCCCGAAGGCCTCTGACTTGGCTTGACTGCTATTAGTTGATAACAGCCGGGATCGACTGCTTTTCGTGCCTTCTGAAGCACGAAGGCGCTCAGTTGAAATACCACTAGCGGTCACCCATCCATAAAACTGACCGCGATAAAGGTTGCTTAATTCGATAATCGTTTTTCGATCAGTGAGTGCAACCGACTATGAGTGCCTAAGATGCCTATGCTGCATAAAAACTTCATTAATAAATAAATACACCCAACAGTCACATACATAGTCCTGTCCCCACAGTAAGATACGAGTCTTGTGTCGTGGGTATCAGAAACTACGAGAGACTTTTGGTCTGAAGACACCCAGGCCCCGAAACAAATAGAGGATCACACAAACATTTGTTTCGGTGCGGGGATCGTATCCGCGGCCTCTCGCTTCACAGCTGGCTACTCGCCCACTGCGCCACGGAGGCAGTCGTTATTGCCATAAAATCTAATACGATCAGATTGATTATGAGTATTTTTTTTTTATTTATTTCGTAAATAACCACAGATCCATTTTATAACAAAATCGCCAAACTTTCTACACAGTTTGTTGGCGAAAGAGGCGAGAGAGGAGTAAGCTTGTATCTATAAATGTTTCTTTTACTACTGACCTTGTCCAGTTTTCGTGGTATTTTGAAATTTTTATACGCCTTTTTGTAATTGCCATTATGTTTACAATGTGATTGGGCCATCGATTAGATTCGATAGCACCCCTCCTCAATATTACTTGAGGGTAACTATAACATGAGTCTGTACTTTTTGATAGTCAACATTGAAATTGAACCTTTGCCTACACAACCAAACATACAAAACAATCGACGGAACAAATAAACATTAGTTTTTATATTTTTAATGTTGCATAGTTCAGGTAATAATACACTCCTTTATACTGGACACGCGGCTTTAGCAAGGCGCGCGAAAAAAACGTTTTCTCAGCAATTACCTATGTAAACATGCCCTGTCTAGATATTCGATACGTGAATACGGTAACTTCCTGTGCCTTTCAGAGTTCCGTGGTCCCCAACAGAACTTTAATAAATCACTTCAGTATGTGTCTCTCGCAATGATTATTTCACGCAAATAATAAAAACATGACAAAATATAGCTTTCCATAATCTAATAATCCAAATACAAAGAACACATTCGTAAAGTAACAAAACTGGATTTGTTTGTTTACACATATAAATGAGATAAATTATAATTAACTCAAAAAAATAATATATACATTTTGGACAACAAATAAGCTTATGGTCACATTTTGATCGATCTATCTAGGTAATAATATCGTTATAAATTTCTTCTCGATCCACCCCTCCATTCCTATTCATCCTGTTACATGGATAAAAATTTCATCATACTGAATTATTCAAATTGATTGGTTCGTATATTTTTAAATTTAGTCATGAAGTTGCATACAAATATCCAATTGGCTGATCAAAACCACAGACAATAAAGCGGCGTTCCACTACCGATTGTCAATAAATTGGTCATTCGAGCGAACACAATGCACGGACGCGTGCCATGGCGTCGCGGCTGTTTTGTGGGCTCAATTATTGGATTAACAATCACGCTCTCTATCATTTTTACCTTATGCAATTCCATTACTTTATTATGTAGATGCGTCGTTTACATTTTTAAAATGTAAAAAACTTAGCTTGTTTTGCACCATAATAGCGTTTATGGTTAAGAGTTATGTCAAATTTGACGATAACAGTAACGCTCACTTTAACATTGACTGCTGCATGTGTTGCACCATCGTATTCCGATACTACTAGATTCCTCGATTATTTCTAAAAGCAGGGACATGATATTATTTTGGCGTACAGTCCCTTTAGGAGATATATCGGTTTGGAGGTTATAATTGAACCATCTGACATGTATTTAACTTAGACAATAGTTTTGACTAGCGAATCTTGGGCGGTTACGGTTAACAGCTAAAGTTATGAGACCTCATCTAACATTTGTCAAATGGTGCAACTCATGTTTTGCTTAACCGTACTTTAACATCTTTGTTACTGCTAAAGTCAGTTGGTGCAACCCAGCATAAAGGTTCGCGTTCGTCACTTAACCAGGATGGTATGCACAGACCATGGGTGATTTAATTCGCACATGTGTTGTAATTAAGCGCAACATTCAGCGCAACTCTACCTGCATTATAAAATATACGCACCACGATAAAAATGTTAGTCTACATAGTAAAAATTATGCCAATTTTTGTATAATAAAGTATGTGTACAGATCGACGTATGCATAATATTATGTAAAATCTACTTTTAAACAAGTCTGCATACATAATTTCGTGGATACGGATGACATGGCAAGTAGGTATCGAAAAACTCGCATCAGAGGCAATCGACGAAACAACGGAATGACATTAAAGTAATATAGTTTTAAATCTTATTATTACCATTGGCTCGCTCGCGCCAACCAGACACCATATGTTGATTTCGTCGCAACCTCCTCTATAAAAAAGCCACAATACTCGTACATTCATAAATTAAACACCTACATAATACTTTCGATTTATACAATGGTGGAAACCGGAATAAATGATGTTAAGTAAATTGTTTATAAGATTATCTCAATGTCTATAGCTCGACGGACTGTTTTAATATGTTAAAATCTATTATTTTTATCCGAGCACGGCAAAGTGGCTGCACCACTGAACTTTGAGTGCATTTAGAGAATCTATTCCGAAAGGTTTATATGTATACCACACTATGAACAGGACAGTTACATGCCAGCTGTGATACCGCCAGGAACAGCTAGCTATGATGTAGAAAATGAATATACGTGTAGAATTGAGAACATTCTCCGTTATTTCTTTATCGGGTATATAAATGTGTGTTTATTTGTCCCATAAGCGTTCTTATACGGGTAAACCATTCAGCCGATTGCGATGAAAATTTGGAGAATTGTTTTTTGTTTTGTTTAAAACGCACAGTTTTCGAGGTTTCGGACAAAAATATTATATTTACTAAATGTATCAAATTCTTTGACGTAATATATTCTGCTCTTTAAATATGCGTATCTACGTACTTAAGAAAGAACAGCCTTTTTCAAATCGGTAAAATAGAAACATTGCAAAGTATACCTGATTATTATAATATTTAAATACACCTTACAGTTATACACGTAGTTCTGATGCCACCCATACCAGGGTAACTTGTATGGTGGGATAAGAACTAAGAAAGAAGCGAATAGCTTCTATTGTCACCACGTCAGAGATGGGATTCTCATGGCGTTGCTCTAATTCTGCTAGGATATTTTTTTTTATTGTGGTGCTCTATGCCCCACTCTCGTCCTCTGATATTATTTTTCAGAGATGTTACCCAGCTAAAAAATTCTCAATATCTTTTACTATTAAAACCCCGTAATAATGCATACTGCTAGGATTTGGTGGAGCCGGGATTTCCAGTGGAGCCGGGATCAAGCACTCCCTTAGCGCCTCCTGACGTTACAGATACAGTGACGCAAGGGTTTTCACCTCCAAATCTCAGGGCGGGAATCCAGCTATACAAGAAACTGCCTCATAAGAAATCGTACGATATTCCTATTGCCCTGGCAGCAATCATTATCTAATCTTTTGCGATGTTGCAGGTAATAGGTACCTTCCCCATACGATGTGATGTGCATTTTCAAAAGTGTACTTATTTTGAAAAGCGAGTTAAGTAAAATGTAGAATACTCTTTATTGCAAACGGTTTTTTTTTATATTTCTAATTATAACATTTTATAAAAAATAAAACATTGCAAACTATCACTCTCCAATGGCAAGGCCTACGACCCAAACCACCAGTAGTTAGGACTCCAAAGGGAGTAACCTCAACTAGCGCCTTGCTCGTCTCGACATTTTTTTTTTATTCGAGCACGGCAAAGTAACTGCACTACACGTTATGGTAAGCGCAGTCCAATCCAAAAAACCAGCGACCACCGACAAACAATGAGTTTATCGGTGGTTACCCAGAGTCATGCCGGCCTGTATAAATGCTTCTTCCCTCTTTGGAGAGGAAAGAAGCAAATCGACGGGCCTGCGATAGGACAGGCGGATGACCGATGCAGGCACAGTAATACAAGGATGTACCCCTATACCCGCCCCAGTCAACCATCAAGTCATATCGCAAGCCCCTCGGGGGTACCAGATATACACAAGCTGATCATGGAACGCGATCCACACAAGGCATGTGGATCACTATGGCAGGTTTTAACATCATGTGTACGGTGGTCGCTATCCGTGCGGATATGAATATCCTACCGCCAGCACATTAAATAATAAAAAAAATGTATATTTCATACCATGTATTGATATGATAATCAAGGTTAAACTATAATATTGATAACAGTATGATCGTCACGAATAGTTACGAATAGGGTACATATTTATGACACAGCGAACCACTTGTAACACGATAGCACATGTATACGGTAACGGACTACGATACCGTCGCTTTCGCCTGACGATCGCTTTATTTTATTATGTTTTTAACAGGGCCGTCATAGATGAATCGGAGGAACAGAGTATGCGACTTTTAAAGGTAAAAAAAATATAATAGCTTTTTATTTCTTTTAATCTCGACTTTGCATGCTTTGCCTGCATCGGTCATCCGCCTGTCCTGTCGCATGCTCCTCGATTTTCTTCTTCCCTCTCCGAAGAAGGAAGGAGCATTTATACACGCCGGCATGATTCTGGTGACCACCGATATACTCATTGTTTGTCGGTGGTCGCTGGTTTTTTGGATTGGACTGCGCTTACCATAAGGAGTAGTGCAGTTACTTTGCCGTGACCGAATAAAAAAAATATCGAGACGAGCAAGGCGCTCGCTGAGGTTACTCCCTTTGGAGTCCTAACTACTGGTGGAACTCATTTTTTGTTGGTGGTCGCTAGTTGTTTGGACTGCACTACGCTTACCATCAGGCGTACTTTGCCGTGTTAGGATAAAAAAAAGATGACTCTCAAAGGTGGCGCGATTTTGGAAAGGGGTGTATTCAACAGTGGACGAGTGCATGCGGATGGATGGTACGAGCTGATAGAAGACAGGTCATTCTATTGTTAACCTTGACTTGCCTTAGCTGATCTTATAGTGACGAGTAGCTTTTAACTTCTGTTAATTGTCTGATAAGGACAGGTGAAGGACGAGTAAAGACAAAAAATTTAGAGATTATCTAATCAAAATAATACTGTCACTCAAATTTGAATCTTACTGCACATAACATTGATAGGTGCGAGAACTTACTATGTCCAACCGTTCAGATAAGACGATCCATACTTTACAAAAGGTTATTTAGTTTTCAGACTCACACAGGATAGAAAACGGCATGGTCATCCGATCCAACTTGCTTCACTACAGTTACTGATCAGCCCGCCTACTATGTAAGTTGTGAGAACTTTTTCTCGTGCAATAAACGGTTATCTCTGGTTTTTCTAGTATTTTATTGAAACTAATATGCTTGCACATAAAACTCGATTAATTATGACAAAAGTAAACGTAAAGAAAATTGAAATTTTGACTTCTCTGTGCATTTGGAAAACCAAGAAGAAGCAATTTCGTCGAGTTTTGAAATGTTTATTAGACACTAGCTTTTGCTCGCGGCTCCGTCCGCGTGAACAGCATTTTCCGGGATAAAAGTAGCCTGTAACTGTCTCCAGGGTCCCATCTGTCTCTGTAGATAAATTCATCAAAATCGGTTCAGTGATTTAGGCGTGAAAGCGTAACAAACAAACTCACTTTAGTTTAGCGCATTAACTTTCACCCCCCTTTTCATCTCTTATTATCTAAAATTTCCACAATTCCTGAAACACGCATTTATTTGTTTTACGTCAATAACCGAAATACAAAATTTTGTTTATGTAACTTTCAAAATGACGAACTTTCATACATATTATCATCCCCTATTTGGACCCCTTTGGGGTGGAATTTTCTAAAATCTTAGTGGGTGCCTACATAACAAAATGAATATACAGTCCGAATTTCATGCTTGTAGCCTTGATAGTTTGCGCTCGGCGATGATGAATCAGTCAGTCAGTCAGGACTTGTTATTTTATGAGTATAGATATTTGTCGTCAATAATTTTCTCACTCGCGCGCAAAACATCTCTTGAGGTGCATACTAGGGCGGCCGCAGCAGGACACACACACTGGCTCGGTATGTAACCAAGCCATTACACTTTGTAGGTCTATTTCACACACCTATCAAATAGACACCATACACGTATGCATGTCTCCTTTGGAACATAACTAATTTGATATCCAGTATCGTATAGGCTATCAGATCCGCTGCCATTGTAGAAATTGAAGACAGAACTTCTATTTACTTTTATATTGATTAGTATATGGGTATTAAATATATACCGCCTTTCTGTTAGCCTTTAGACACTTTATATAACATTATGATTCAGTTTATATTATTTCACAAAAAAAATTAAAGTGTGTCATCAACCTACCTCCATTACTTGTTGCTGGCATAAAACGAAGAAAAAGAAAAAAGGGATTACAGATAGGTAAGGAAGGTAAGGAAAGGGATTAAGGGATAAGGATTCGATATTAATTCAGTACTGAACTATAAATACCGTACTAAAGCTTTATAAGTATAAATATCGAAATATATACGCACTAAGCGCCTCGTTACATTTACAAGGTGGTAGGTCTCTCGTACGCAAGAGGTCGTCTGGGTTGGTACCATCACTTTGTCTATTTCTGCCGCCAAACATCAATGTGTAAACACTGTTGTGTTTCGGTTTGAAAGACATTGAAGCCAGTGAAATTGCTGAGCATGAGACTTATACTTAACATATTTCTCGGGATGATGAGCGCAGTTCAGTGCCATGCAATGCTTTATGATTCATAGTTCTGTGTGGTGTTGCTTCTGTTTATGGGCAGGCGTGGCGCTTACCATCAAGCGAGCTCCTTGCTCGTCTCGTCAGTCAAACAAACACACATATACAGTGAACTTCAGAATTCGTTGTGCGCGCGTTTCCGTGTAACATAAGATAATCCAAACACATAACTTACGGTTCATTCACGACATGAACTCGATGATGGGTCGTCAAAAAGTAACTCTTACTTAAAAATATATGATAAACAGGCATTGCGAACTCAATGTGACAGACGAGCTATCTTAACAAGCGATTTCAGCGGAACTGGGGCATGCTGTCACAGTCTTCTACCCGAAGCTCCGTTTCATATGAAATATTAATCAGGGCTGCAACGAAGCTACTGTAATACATATGCATGGCTCTATTGTACATAGATCGATAGTAACTAGATTGAAACGTAGCGTCTTCGTCTGGCAGTTTCGATTCATATAGCCAAATACCGTACGAGCCATGCACCACACCCAGACCCAAAACATAGATTTTGAAATGAAAATATATAAGTGTTTTGTCTTCACTGCGGTGTCAACTCCATAGAGGCAGTTCTAAATAATTCCGTCCAGATGAAGACGGTGTATGTATTCGAAAATATAGAAGTCAACGTTTACCTACGGTGTAAGCAAGCTCTTTTTTTTATTTGATTGAATGACGAGAAGAGCAAGGCAATCGCCTGATAGTCAGCGCCATAAACTGTCCATAAACAGAAGCAACACCACACAGAACGTTAAATTAGCACTGCATGGTAGTCAACTGCGCTCGTCACCCTGAGACATAGGATGTTAAGTCTCATAATGCCCAGTAATTTAATTGTGCTTTCTTTGGTAGAGCAGCTAGTAAAACCGAGGTTTTAAATACTAATGAGCCTTGCGTCAATCGTGACTTCAGCTTCACCCTAAGCCTGTTGAGTTCGCCAGTTGATATTAGATAGGTACCTGTCCCCGCGATTTTAAACGTCAAACCCTGGTGTCATGGCTCGTCGCAACGATTTCCCACTTTTTATAGAGCATTATAAAGCAATAAAAGAAATATAGCTTAGGCAGACTAGCAAGCATTTGAGTCACCTGATGGTAAGTGATCTTTAACGCCCATGTACAAACACAATGTCAGAGGTATCACGGATGCTGATCTTAAATTGAAATGATAATAAAGGGATTCGAAGAGAAAAAGGGATATTTGGGCCTCCGGATAGCTTGCCCGCCCGCCAATTCTCCTCCTACGCCCGTGTTACCCTTTAACTTCCAAAATAATAACTGCGATAGCACTTCTTGGCTTATTTCAGGCCTGTCAACTTAAAATATTGAGATAATTATTGAAAGGCCTAACCCCTCTCATTCAGTAGAGGAAGCCCGTGCCTAGCAGTGGGACATGTATAATACAGGGTTTGTAAAAAGAAAAAAAAAATTGTAACCTATCATGTGTAGCAGATCTTATACGAAAGCGTCGTGTAATGCGTAATGTGTGTGGCGGTGGACCGCAAGCCGCCGATCGATCGTGGGGTAGTCCTGACCCCCCGAACGATCTCACCCGACCGCTCCCGAACGGTCCCCGTCACGACGCCGACGATGACGTAGAGGACATTGACCGAGGTTATCGGACGACTTTGAAAGTTTCGCCTGTTTGAGCCAAAACAAAGTACACATGTACGAATGAAAGTGTTTGACTCGACATGCGGTTAACGGCCGAGTTCTGCGCTTTCGTACTACTCCAATTGTTTACATTTTGATTTCAGCTGTTGTAGAAGTTTTTACACACCAAATGTGTTATCGTGTGCTGGATGTACATATTAATAAAGTAGTATACGATGACTGGGAGTCAATGCCTTTTAATGTCATACGGTCTGTCTGTACGTATGTATGAAGCAACACCACACAGAACTTTAAATTACAAAGCACTGCATGGCACTGAACTGCGCTCGTCACCCAGAGACATAAGATGTTAAGTCTCATAGTGCCCAGTAATTTCACTGGCTGCAATGTTCTTCAAATCGAAACACTTCAGTGCTTACACACTGTAGCTTGGTGGCAAAAATAGACAAAGCGCTGGTATCAGCCCAGACGGCGACATACGAGGAACCTACCACTTAAAGCAGTAGTTATTACTATTCAGCATTTATACATATTATTACCTCCACGCCGTTCACTTTGACGCCAAATCTCGTCTAGACTCCGTAAAGTGGCAATTAGAGTCTAGTTAGTACCTAATGAAACCATTGATGCGGTACACTGAATATGCAATTAGAAATTTGTATCGAGATGGTCGATAGATGGATATGCATTCTCATATCATAATAAACAGGCTGCGTCCTTCACCAATTGCGACGGCTGTAGTGGTCAAAATTATATATAGTAGAGTACTTAATTATTACTTAATAAAAGCTTAGTTGTTATTTATGTTCATAATATTTCATAAAATATATACATATGTAATATTTAGGCACATATTGTTTTAATAATAGAATATTGTAAATTATTTGCTCCTTCAAAACCAATTAAGTGGTAGAGCTTCCCTGTAGACAGTTTTACACCCATAATTCTTCTGGTATCGTATCGTATCCTACATGGGCGGTGGATATCACTTACCATAATTAGATGACCCACTTGCTCGTTTGCTGGTCTGGCCTATGCTATAAAATAGGCACGACACGAATTTAGAACTTTCACTAGATTATAATATCTGTTCACTAATAAAGAAGACAACAGTGATATTATCAAAAAAATATGAAGCACGACACTTCACGGTGTTTTTGGAATTATGATGATTCCTATTTTTTTTTACTAGCCCTATATTATATACGTCTCACTGCTGGGCACGGGCCTCCTCTACTGAATGAGAGGGATTAGGCCTTAGTCCACCACGCTGGCCTAATGCGGGTTGGCAAATGTATGTGGAATACCTTCGAAAAATCTTATCGAGTTCTCAGGTATGCAGCGTTAAAGCAAGCGATAATTAACAATAATAATTAATATACACGTAACTTAGAAAAGTCAGTAGTGTATGCTCTTGGAGCTGGTTTCGAACCTGCGACTTTCGTCTCGACAGTCCATACCACTCCCCGCTGAGCTATCGCTGCTAATTCCTAATTTAAACTTTGCTAAAAAATACGTGAAGTGGTAACGCAACCCGGAGTCCACGATACTGATGCTTGATCAAATGTAGCTGTAAAATATAACTAACCTTGAAATATAGGTCGTCTCTTTCCTTCATCCCCCGGATGCAAGGGGAGGGAACTAACACATGTTATTAATGTAGGGGACGTGCCGCGCACACAGATGATAACCAGGGAGCATCAAGCGATCGATTCAGGAGCTTTTAGTCCAACTTTTTAGCCGATTTCTAAAAAGTAGGAGGTTGATAATTCGTTGTGATATTTTACTTTTACATCTACAATGTAATATGTACATCGATTTATCAGCCAATTGTGCAACGTATTTGTTGAAAATATTGTTCGATAGAATTTATATTTTGACGTGTGGCAGTGTAAAGAAGAGACGGTGCTTTTACTTCCATAGCTTGCTTAACACCCAGCATTTGGACGGTCTCCCTGAAATGCCCACGAATCAGGGACTAGCCCTGGTTATCGCCTGACGACCTCGAGACGAGGACCTCCTCGTCTCTGTTGCATGAAGATTCGGAAAGCGCTAAAGCCTGATAACATCCCTGTGGAAGGCTATAGGCTCCTATGATATGGAGCTTCTTTCCGACTTATTCAACCATATTCTGAGCACCAAATAAATGTTCGACGCTTGGCGGTTAAGTTTTATAACTTCCATATTCAAGGGTAAAAATAGTGATCAGAATTTTGAGAACTACCGTAGCATTAAGCTGTTGTGCCATATGTTAATCTAGGCTCCGCCAAGAAAGTACTGTCTCCGAGTAATATTGTTTCACACACGAAAGTCGCAAGGTGGACCCGGAGATAGCGATTTGATCACTTGCCGAGGCATACAGGACGAAGAAGAAGCCCCTGCATATTGCCTATTCGGATTTGTAGTAGGCCTCCGACTGTTTGCCCTGGCAGGGGATCTATTAATCCTTGAGCAGCCACCTTATGTGCTCATATATGCTGATGACATACCTACCACTGGTTAACGAGAACGAATAGCGTCTAGAGTATGTCTTTGCGTCCGCAACGCGAACTTCGCAATGTCAATTGACGTGTCTTGTCACATTTTCAGCATACCGTAGAATTATGTCGTCGGTCGCAAATGCCTGTATCTTTATACTAAAATCTTCAAATGTTTTTGTAAATAGGTAGTTAACTACTTGGGGCTTTGCCAATTCCGAATGTAAATCATCAATAAGTGAATTGAAACCAGTGAAGACCAACACTTTCCAATATTCAGGCGTGCATTTGCTTATCAATGAACAATTTGAAAACATTGGCAGTTTCGTTCTGAAATAAAGGTTGCACCATCGCACCATGCCTCGATGCATGTGCATGCACCAATGTTCTACGTATTAGATGAAAGTTTTTATCACTGGATCTGGATACCAATGAAAACAGTCTATTCGTATACTTTGTTTTTTAGTGGTATCAAGTCTGTAATCAACAGTTCTAGCAACTGTCTCAGATTATTTTCCCTTACACCTAGTATATAGTTTTTTACTTGAAATAGTATTAGTTAATTTTCAATGTGATCGACCATGTGAAACTCCAATAAAAACTTAAGCTGCGAGCATCGATTGAAAGCAGTTCTTGAAAATGAATATTATTAATTCAATAAAAACGAATAAAATAGCGGCATGAGGAAATTTAGAGAAAACATAATTTTATTAATGCAGTGAAGACGACGAGCAATAGTTAAAGAAGTAACCATTAAATAGAATAAGAACAGTTGATAGTGTTCTAATGAATTTCGCAAACAGAAGGCATAAGTGATAGTGCCACGCTGCAGACATTTTTGTCTACAGCAGAAATGGTCCGGTTCAACCGGGTTAGTAACACTGTCTCACAGAAACCCAATGTTAAGTGACATTAGTCGCTTAACTAACTACAAAACTAATTTTTTGTCATACATGAGTGGTATCAAAGAGGCTAATAAGGTAAATAGGATTTTTGGCCCAGTTTAGAGAGTTTTGTTACAACAGGATCGGCACCATCACTAGGTAAGTAAATATAGATTTATATAGCAGCGCATAAAAAAGCTTTATCGAAGGCTATATTTGCATTTATGGCTTTATACTTCTTCATGGCTATTACTAGGGTATTATAAAAAGTTTAGCTTAGCTTGAATTTGAAATACAAAATAAATAGTATAACAAATAAAATAAATAAATAAAAACCACATATCTACAGCAGAATCTACATTTAGTCCAAAATGCATATTTTGATATGATTTTTGATATTTCCACAATCGCAGTAAATTTACAAAGTTTACTGTGATAGTGAAAATATTACAAAAATAAATGACTATAATTAGAATTTTATTAATTTTATCTACGTGCGTTCCTATAGCGAGGATGAAGGTCTCAAACCGGTACCATAAAGCTTCCACGTGGATAACAATAGTTGTGGCAGGTAAAAAAGGGGACGCTCCGACACAAATCCCGTGTCCTAGCTACTCGATGAAATATTTTGTTGTGCGATTTGGCAACGTCGCTGTCACTTGTTAGGGCCTAGGGGTGTGAAGTGCGGCAACGTCGCTTCCGTCCTTCGGTAGGCGAGGAGCTACATTTCAATTTCATGTTAGTATCGATGTAACAGTCTCCGATTTATAATATAGAAGGTAATAAATAGATCGAGATTTGAGAAGACGTAGTAAGTTGTTAGCCTACTAGGTAGTTCTAATAAACCTCTGGTAAAGGACAATAATGTAGATCCCGTGCGTCGACGACTGCAAACAAGTAATTTGTACGAAACAACAATCATTATAATCAGCAGTTATTGTGTGCCAGCAATAACCGCTATGGTGTGCCAGTAATAACCGCTCTATGGTATTAACTGTCGTGCTAATGGATTAATTATTGGGTTCATTCATCAAAATGTTGTGTTTGTGGTACTAAAATGATTTGTGATCGAAATAAATGAGTGAAATTATTTTTTACTTAAATATTATCGTAAAACAACATCTTAAAATGCTCTACCGTAAAGTTCGCGTATTGCCGCTTTAGTTTTTTGCGTTTCCAGTGACGATATACTCTTTAGGTTTTGTTCATTATACGGCTTGGGATCAGATTGTTTTAATTCTATTCTACTATCATTATTACTCATAACATTTACATAGGATACAGCAATACTTATTTTTTACAAGTTTCTAAACGAAAGCCGTAAGGAATCGTTTTTATTCCAGACAAGAGCCCGTCGCTTGCGTTATAAGGTTACGATTACAAATGAACTTATTTAAAGCAGTAACTACAGAGTATTCTACCTGCTTTGCTTACCATTTAATGATGGCACAAGTAGCTAAAACATTTAAAGCGTTATAAAACGATGGTTTTATCATTGGTAATGTCTCCGAATGGGAGCGTATAGCTATTAAATTAAAAATCATATTGACAGGAAGCCTAGCTATCACGTTATCAGTGAGTTGTGGCGACTGGGGGCACATACTAACAGCGTGTTCACACTGTTCGATTCTAGTTGATCAACTGACTTGAATAAACGACGGCTGTACGGTTATTGGTCATCAATTCGATTGAAAGTCTGTTCAGATGGTTCAATCGCGCTTGATCAACTAAAATTGATTCGTGTGAACCCGTTAACACACACGCATTTTATCAACAGTTATTCATACGTCGAGATGCTCTTATTATACCGTGTTGAACTCGTTATTTTAGGGACGGGTATTTTTCAATGGAAATCACCTCCATCCTGATTTTTAAGGTTATTGGCAGTGTATATAACTGTACATCTGTTATCTAAAACTAAACTAAGGCGATATTTAGTAATATTTAGTGTAATCCGGTTTTAAAGTCAATCGATTTTTTTAGCGATAATAACGGGACGAGCAGTATGTTCGCCTAATGGTAAGTGTTACCTCTACCCCTAAACTTATCCAACAACAGTCAGAACTTCGAACTAAGAAGTACTTTCCTGGCACAACAGTGTATTTACACTCTTTCTTTGTGGCGTAAATAGACAGTTAAAATATGCTGTTTTGTTTGTGTGGGAGTGACACGTCAGGAATCGTACCATACATCCAATTAGTTAATAGGACATTTTCACACACACACCCATCGTAATCCCACTCTCTCTATTTTTTTTTTTTTTTTTTACAGCATAAATCGGCAAACAAGCAAGTGGGTCACCTGATGGTAAGTGATCTCCACCGCCCATGTATGCCCACAATATCAGAAGAATTATGGGCGCGTTGCCGACCTTAACAGAAAGGGATAATTAGGGATTGGGGAGGGGAGGGGTATTTAGGCCTCCGGATATCTCACTCACCGTACGAAACGCAGCAGCAAGCCGCTACTTTACGTCGGTTTTCTGTGAGACAGTGGTAATGACCCGGTTGAGCCGGCCCAATCATGCTGTAGACAAAACTGTCTACAGCGTGGCTCTACCACTCATAAAACATATCACGCACTTAATACAGCATCGCGTATAAAATTGTACTAAATTATGTTTAATCATTTAAAATTATTTAGTACTTATAAAGTTATCATCATCATCATCATCATCAACCACAGGACGTCACTGTTCAACTAATCCTTACCCAAAGGTAAAGTTTTATTTTATTTTTATTTTTATTTATGGCTCTTGCAGTACTATGCATTTAGCCAGTGTCAAGTACAATTCATTCTCAAGTTATTTTTACAAGAACGATGAAACACGGGTGCGGTCGATTTCAAGGTCTTGTCGGAGTTTTGGTGTTAACTCCTTTCAATACGATTCTCAATTCACTTATTTCAATGTTTCCATACACTGTTCATCACCGTCAATGTTTATTGAACAAATCCACACCACATTTATACAACAAACACAACTCTAAACTAGTTTATGAAATAAATTAAAATAAGCGATGATTTGCACTGTCAGAATTCCCGCCAAAAAAAAAGTAAAGTTCTTATATAAAAAAATAATTCTTATGAGTCAATAATGTTTCTTATAGGTAATGCACCCATGATTCTAATATTGCATGTTAAAAGGCAGCTGAAATGTATTCGGAATGATAATAAGCTAAATTGAGTGGTAGAGCCACGTTAGCAGCTTTGTCTACAGTATGAATAGGCCGGCTCGACCGGGTCGAAAACTGAGAAGAAAAGGGCTGAAAATAGACAAATAAATCAAAAATTATTTAAAAGATTAATAGATTAATGTTTAATTAAAATATTTATTTCTTTTTTTTCTTTTAGACATATAGACCCGCAGAGACGAGACGGCTAATTTCATAAACATGTTTACGACGCGACGCCGATGTGTCGATTAAACAGCCGCATAAGCCGAATAAAAAAAATCGCTACATATTAACGTAAGCTCTCATCTTTAGCCGTACGCGGCAAAGATGCAACTAGTGGTGCACCCACATTTCGTCGAGTTTATTGCCGTTCTTCAGCACCGAACCGAATTAGATGAAAAGAATTTGATTCGTGCATTTTTTGGAACGTAGTTCCTTATCGCGCGTTGCGAAAGGGGGCTAGACGGAAAAAATTGGTACGAAAAGTTGGCACGAAAAATTTGTCACGACATAATTTTTTTTAACTTAATTTGATATCTAGCACACAAAGTTAAAGTCGAAATTCCGTTAATAAAACAGATGGTTGTGAAACTTATGACATTTGGAAATGTAGACGAGGTTTGAAATTTGAATTTTTGATTATAGAACACGGCCGTCCGTTATTTTTAAGTTGATAAAAAATGCTATACAATAGCTTTACCGCGGCAGTCTCCGAGTGCCACACGTCTTTTTTTATTTCTATTTTTCTATTCTATTTCTATGTAATTTTATGTTGTCAAACAAAAATAAAGAGACCTATTTTGTTATTGGAACGTAGTTTTGGAACGTAGTTCCTTATCGCGCGTTGCGAAAGGGGGCTAGACGGAAAAAATTGGTACGAAAAGTTGGCACGAAAAATTTGTCACGACATAATTCTCCGACCAGCCAGCGTTAGCTGACCTCCCTGGAACATCGATAATTTCGAAGTCCCTGGTGGCGTCACACAGTGACCAGTCAGCTTGGACCGGACTTTCACAAGACTTTGACCTTGAACCCCAACCTTGACCTTGACTTTGACTTTGACCCTCAAAATTAAAATTAAAAATGATCGAAAGGAACTTCGTTCCATCCGGGTGTCCCTTGACACCTCTCAAGTTTTTTTTTATTTCATTGAGTGACGAGACGAGCAAGGCGCTCGCCTGATGGTAAGCGCCATGTCTACCCATAAACAGAAGCATCACCAAGTACCTCTGAGTACAGTAAAGAAAAAACTTCGAGTGGTAGAGCCACGCTGTAGATAGTTTTGTCTACAGCATGAATGGGCCGGCTCGTCCGGGTCGTTACCACTGTGTCACAGAAAACCGACGTAAAGTAGCGGCTTTAAGGTCGGCAACGCACCCATGATTCTTCCAGTATTGTGGGTGTACTTGGGTGGTGGTGATCACCTACCATCAGGTGACCCACTTGTTAGTTTATCGGCCTATGCCATAAAAAAAAAAACTCGTGTCGCGAACTCGTTTGCGTTTTTACCCATTTGTTCTGGCGCCTTAGTTCCAATGAGACCTTACAGGTTTCCGAGAGTATTGGGTTCCTCGGTGTCAATATTTCAAGCATGGTCCAATTTAGAAATCTTTGAAAAACAAAGCAAAATTGGCTAGCAAAAATTTAGGAATCCTGAACGGAGCGAGGTGCGACGCCGCATGAAATGAACGTAAAGGTAATCTAATTTAAGGGATGCGATACAATTAGAATTTTCGGAAAAAAAAATATTTTCTTTTGCATTTGGTGTTTTTTTTTTTCATTATCTTTCGAGAATAGTCTCTGCAAATTTCAAGTTAATTCGATTATTAGTTTTCGAGATATCCCACAATTAGGGGTTTATAGGCAATTGTTTAAACAATTAGAAAATTTGTTTAAACAAACGACGTGTAATATCCTATTTACAGAATAAATTATTGGATTTGATTCTAATCGCAAATCCCGGGTCCATGGTGCCATTTCCGGGTCTGAAGCCATATTGAAACTTGGAGACACTTATTCCTCTTGGCGGAATTTAGATTCGAAAACTCGTACTAATTCATGGTGTGGCACATCTGCCTAATGCTGTGATAGTTATGACAATCCTGAACACTATATTTAAATCTAAATTAAACGGATTTTATCGCGGTTTTTTATTAATTTTGATCCGTTTAATTTAGTTTTATTTCAATGAGTAACATTCGCGTAAACGTAAGAAATCATCACTATATTTAACTTTTGTTTGTTGCTTTTTGGCACACCTTTATGTAGCACGCTGTATCAAAATAATTAAGGGTGATTCTACAAAAATTGGGTAACTCAATGTCACCAGCCAATATATACAAAGTCTTATTATATTGTATTGAAATAACAATTTATTTTAAAACAATGAAAAGTCCTTTATTTGGTCACCCAATTTCACTTCTTCATTTTAAATACAAGTTAATAAAAAAACAAAATTAATACTCAAAACGTCAGTCCGTTGGCATGTCACAATCCCGAAAACCAACAATCAAGTAACTATCCATTAAACATTATCATTGATTTAGGAAAACTTACTAATTTACTACAATCTGTGATATATATAGTATTATATACTACAACTTTCATAATGCAATGTTCTCCATTTTATTTAATAAAAAATAAGAAACTTTGTGTTTAGTTTCTTTCGTCAGTCCGTTGTGTGTTCTTTAAATTAAAAATTCGCCGAGAATATCACCGAGTCAAGGTCAAATCCCTGTTTAAGTTTTAATGTTGCTAATGAAGTTAGTTGTGGACCGCACAATTTGACGGCCGCCATAATAATACCAGTGTTTGGGTTGTGTTTGTTGTCTATACACGTGCGAAGCCAGTCAAAATGTCAGTCCTGTGGTGAGTCGTTATTTTCTTGTTAATCTGAGGTTTATTTTCATTTATACATAGTTAACTATGATTTGTTAAAATGAAGTTTGTTGATATTCGAAATTATCAAAAAAAACATTAGGTCTGATTATAACCTCAAATTATGTCTATTTCGTCAATCCGTTGGCGTCAGTCCTTTGTCAGGTATCGCGCCATAGGACTGACGTGTCTCCATAGCACTGATGTTTTTTGAAGTGATAACTTCTTATGGGAGGGTGAACCGAAACGTTCCGTAACGCGAGCGGTCCATCGACCAGCCAGCGTTAGCTGACCTCCCTGGAACATCGATAATTTCGAAGTCCCAGATGGCGCCACACAGTGACCAGTCGGCTTGGAGCGGACTTTCACAAGACTTTGACCGGACTATTAAGGCAATAAAAAAAAACTTTGAAACGACTTTTACCAGACTTTGACAGGACTTTGACCGGACTTTTAATGGACTTTGACAGGACATTGACACGACTTTGACACGGCTTTGATAGGACTTTGACACGGCTTTGACACGACTTTTACCGGACTTTGACAGGACTTTGGCAGTCAAATTCAGAAAATTTTAAATATCTCACAATCTACTTAAAAAAGTGACTGGCCCGATTTGGAACAATATAATCATTAGATTAGCCATCATATAGACCCGAATTTGTAATGATTTGATTGAATAACTATAGTAAACAAAATATCCTCAAAAGTTACCCAACTTTTGTATAATCACCCTTAACTTCTTAATGCAAACAATGAAAAGTTTCACATAAAGATATTAGACCGGTGATTATCCGGTTGAAAATGGTAAAAATAGAAACAAATTTATAGTAGAATCAAACCTGTTGTATTCTCTTCCTTTTACAATGGGTTTCATTCTACTATAATTTATTTATGTTTCAAATTGGAAAATCATCGGTCTATATTTGTTAGTAAACAAGTAAAACAAAACATTCAAAACAACAATGTTCCTATAATGTATAAACAAAAGAGTTCGAGGAAAAAACGAACTCGTATAAACATACTTTCAAATTACAGTAAGTACCTGAATTCGTTAGCTTTTTATAGGAGTTCTAAATTTTGCAATGTTTTCTGTTTGTTACGGGATACTGTCGCCAAAGGTTAAATTTAAAAGCTACCTTCAACGTACAAATGAAGTCTTGGATTTAAAATAATTTTCAAACAACATTCTCCGTTCGCACCCATTAGGCGTTAGGTACGCCTAACTATACGCAATTTTGTCATTTTATTACTCCATGAAGAGAGCATAAAGGGAGAAAATTAGGATATTACAGTAGATTTTTTAAATTCATTTATTTGAAACATGTTATCAAATGAATTTTATAAATCAGGTTAAAATTAAATTACTTACAAGCCATTAAAATCCAAATGAAGGGGTAACTGTCAAATGATGGAAATCAAAAGATGTCAAAAGATGCACGAGGTATCTTGTGACGTCACAAAATATGTTCCCCGTTAAAAACGTGCGAGGGAGATAGTAAGATTCTACTACGCGCCCCCTTTGCTCGTAACAGTATTTATTTTAAATTAAGATATCAAATCAAATCATTTATTGAATCAGTAAAATGTCAAATATCATTTAGATTCAGTCAAATTTTAACTCTACCGCCAGTTCGGAATGCTGATTCGTTAAAGAAGAACGGGCAAGAAACTCTAACGTTGCTCTTTTCTAAACTTATCTTTATATATATAATTCTTCTGTGAGTGTGTATGTTCCTGAACTTCTCTTAAACGACTGGACCGATTTTGATGAAATTTTTTGTGTGTGTTCAAGGGGATCTGAGAATGGTTTAGATTCACAATTTTGTCCGCTGGACAATGTTTTTTTAATTAATTTTTAATTTATTAGTAGTTGTTGATTTTGGAATGTTTTAGTATAAACCGGATGGTTGTCGTTGCGAAGCTTGCCGTGATGACGGGTCGTATAGCGTCTAGACTGGACAGGGACAGGACAGTGAGACAGGACAGTGAGACAGGAAAGTGAGACAGGACAGTGAGACAGGACAGTGAGACAGGACAGTGAGATAGGACAGTGAGACAGGACAGTGAGACAGGACAGTGAGACAGGACAGTGAGACAGGACAGTGAGACAGGACAGTGAGACAGGACAGTGAGACAGGACAGAGAGACATGACAGAGAGACAGGACAGTGAGACAGGACAGTGAGACAGGACAGTGAGACAGGACAGTGAGACAGGACAGTGAGACAGGACAGTGAGACAGGACAGTGAGACAGGACAGTGAGACAGGACAGTGAGACAGGACAGTGAGACAGGACATTGAGACAGGACAGTGAGACAGGACAGTGAGACAGGCCAGTGAGACAGGATAGTGAGACAGGACAGTGAGACAGGACAGTGAGACAGGACAGTGAGACAGGACAGTGAGACAGGACAGAGAGACATGACAGAGAGACAGGACAGTGAGACAGGACAGTGAGACAGGACAGTGAGACAGGACAGTGAGACAGGACAGTGAGACAGGACAGTGAGACAGGACAGTGAGACAGGACAGTGAGACAGGACAGTGAGACAGGACAGTGAGACAGGACAGTGTGACAGGACAGTGAGACAGGACAGTGAGACAGGACAGTGAGACAGGACAGTGAGACAGGACAGTGAGACAGGACAGTGAGACAGGACATTGAGACAGGACAGTGAGACAGGCCAGTGAGACAGGCCAGTGAGACAGGATAGTGAGACAGGACAGTGAGACAGGACAGTGAGACAGGACAGTGAGACAGGACAGTGAGACAGGACAGTGAGACAGGACAGAGAGACATGACAGAGAGACAGGACAGTGAGACAGGACAGTGAGACAGGACAGAGAGACATGACAGAGAGACAGGACAGTGAGACAGGACAGTGAGACAGGACAGGACAGGGACAGGAGGCGGGACGGGGACAGGACGGGGACGGGACGCGGACAGGACGGGGACAGGACGGGGACGGGACGGGGACGGGACGGGGACAGGACTGTCCAACCGGAGGGAGGTGGGAGACGACCTGACTTAGGTCGTCGAAGTCAATTAAATGTGCGACGGGCTACCTCACGTGCAATGGCGCAGTACCTCACATAATTGCATTTAATGTAAATAAAACATTTGTATTAAGTTTTGACCACATTTTACACAAATATATTATGTAGGTGATACGAAGTTCACCGGGTCATCTAGTAACAATATATATTAGCACTACATACATTGAAGTATTATTTATTTGAGTTAGAGAGAAAATGAAGCCTCAGCCTAATTGTATGCCCAATTTTATTTCTGTTTTCGCAAAACAGTTTTTAGTTTGTACTTTTTTTGTGCCTTATATTAAAACATCGTGCAATAAATACATTCCATATACATATATGTGAGGCACAATATACACAAATACCATTGACCGATCAGATATTTCTCTAAAAATTTGTTTTTGCTTCACCAGTAAAGTTTATTTTGCGGTACACGGGATGTCTATGGAATAAGAATGACTACTATCCGTTACTAACAATATGGCATAGAGCATACGTAGTTCCCTTATCGACATACCTATCGCTACAGTCTTGTAATACAGATAAAGCGGTCCACGCCACTTCCAAGAAACGTGCGGAATATGAGCAATTTGACTCCAGCGATAATGCCGCGCGCGCTGTGGCGCTGTTACCAACATAACACGCAAATACTTCATCATCAGAATATAGAATGGTACCTCTGAGCTGACGTACGGACTTCAGGTCTAGTAAACTTTGATCTTTTTGAAAATTATTACAATTTCTGTTTGTTCTGCAGTAACCATAATAATAAACTATAACGAACTATAATAGGGTATTTGACTATGTTTTTTTTTATTTGATTGAATGACCAGACGAGCAAGGCGCTCGCCTTATGGTAAGCGCCGCACCTGCCCATAAACAGAAGCAACACCACTCACAACTTTGAATTACAAAGCACTGCATGGCACTGAACTGCGCTGGTCACCCCGAGACATAAGTTGCTGTCTCATAATGCCCAGTAATTTCACTGGCTTCAATGTCCTTCAAACCGAAACACAACAGTGCTTACACACTTGTGTGATTTTTTTTTTTTTTTTTTTTTTTTATTTAATTAAGGATAACAAACAGCAGTACATTATACATTACACAAATTATACAAACATTGAAAGTAATAATTAAATGTACCACCAACGACGCTATCCACAGATTACTAATTTAATAATTTTTACAGTCATATATGCGGACGTGACTAATAATTATACAATATATAACACTAAAAATGCTAACTGTTACATATAAAAAAAAATGTATATGGACTTAAAGCCGTACATTATAATGTTATGTCCTGGTGGATAATACAAGTTCGTTAGGAGTTTGCTGCCTTAGAAGTAGTTTAATAGCTTGTTCTTTAAAGCTGATTCGTGTTGTGTGAAAAATGTCAATAGACGAAAACACTCTGTTGTAGGATTCAACCATTTTACGTAAGGGAGAGCGCAGCCCAGCATTGGTCCGGCACGAACTAGTGGCAAAAAGATGGCGATCACGTACCACTCTCCCTATAACTGTACGAGGGACGGCGTAACTTAAACTTTTTACTAAGTCGTTGCAGTCAAATTTGTTGTGACATATACCGTGTAGTACCAATACTTCCAAAAGTAAACGTCTAGATTTAAGTGTCAGAAGGTTATATTTAGTAAGTAGAACGTTATAATGTGTTTTAGAATAGAAGCATTTAAAGTGCATCGATCGCAGAAACTTTCGTTGAATTCGCTCTAGTTCATCATTGTATTTATTATAAAAAGGATTCCATACGGGAACTGCATATTCTACTTGAGCACGTATAATTGATTTATAGAGATGTAAGTAAGTGGAAGAACGACAGAACTCACGCGAGGAGCGCATCACGAAACCATACATCTTAAAAGCCTTATTGACAATAGAATTGATGTGAGAATCAAGGTGGAGTTGAGAGTGAAGTTGTACACCAAGGTCGCGAATGGAATTTACTTTTTTAAGCAGAGAATTGTCAAGAGAGTAATTAAAGTTTATGACGTTTTTTTTCTTTGTAAATGTTATTTGACGGCATTTATTTAAGCTCAGATATAGTTTATTAATTTGACAATATCGAGAGAATCTATCGAGGTCTGTTTGAAGAAGAAGACAGTCGCTATAATTTGTAATTGTTTTGTAAATTTTTAGATCGTCTGCGTAAAGAAGAAGTTTAGAATGGCTAAAACAAGTTGTAACGTCATTAATAAAAATATTGAATAACAGGGGACCAAGAATGGAACCCTGACGTACACCGGAGGTAACTTCTATAGAATTCGATTGGAGACCATTGATAACAACTCTTTGAGTCCTGTTAGTAACATAAGATGCGAACCAGCGTAGAAGATTACCTCTTATTCCGTTGAAAGCTATTTTCTTGAGCAGTATTTCATGGTCAACTCGATCGAAGGCCTTCTCAAAATCAGTATACACAGCATCAATCTGTTGACGCCGATCGATGCTGTCAAACAGATAAGATGTATATAGAATGAGATTACTTACAGTTGACCGATGTCTGGTAAATCCATGCTGTACCTGCGAAATAATGCGATGCAAAAAGGGATATATTTCGTTATGTATGAGTTTTTCAAAGACCTTCGATGGAGCAGAAAGAATGGAGATTGGACGATAATTCTCCACGTCGTGTCTTGACCCGTTTTTGTGGACTGGAACGATATTTGCAGACTTCCATGCTATGGGACAAACGCCGCAGGACAGACATTTGTTGTAGATTATAAATAGAGGAAGAGATATAGTTTCATATGTATTTTTCAAGAAATAGGGTGGTATCCCATCTGGGCCAGCCCCTTTAGAGGAATCTAGGGACTTTAATGCTTTTTTTATTTTATTTAAAGACAGTCGCAGGTCACAAATATTTAAATCAGCGTCAATACTAGAGGAGGGAAGTTGCCAACTATTCAGATTGAGAGTTGAAGGTTTGTATACCGATTGAAAGAAGGCAGAGAATAAATTGCAAGCACCAGCTGGATCGTCAGTCGAAGCATCTTTATATACTATGGTGGGAGGTATGGCTGAGGAGCTTTTGCGATTAGCGACATAAGACCAAAACAGTTTCATGTTTGTGTCAATACTATCCTCTATTGAGCTTATATATAGTTTGTAGCTTTTGTAACATGTATGCTTAAATCTACTTCTGTATAAGGAATATATCTCGTAGTCACTGACATTACCGTATTTTTTCCATTTAGTCCAAGCTACTGCTTTATTACTAGCTATACGAATTAGTGATGGTGGAAACCAGATGGGATAATTCGTATTCCTAGGACGTGACAAAGGTGTGTGTGTCTTAATTATAGCGTATATCTTTTCGTAGAAGTATGCTAGTGCTTCTTCGGGCGTTAAAGTCTTTAGACATTGAGACCAATCGATACTGCCTATATAACTGTTCACCAGAGGGTAGTTCGTTCTGCGGAAATTAAGTCTGCTGGGATGTTTGCGAGCATGTATTTTTGTCTTTAAATTAATTGTAATATCAACAAAGAATGGAGGATGATAATTGTCAATAGGTAAAAGAGGGTCGATTACTTTTGCAACTGTACAGTGAGTGTTAGAGAAAAATAAGTCCAGTATACGTCCCTTGCAGTTTCTAAAGCTATGATATTGCGTTAAGTTGTGCAGAGAGCAAGTATTTAATAGCGAACAAACAGCATGCGAAGCATTGCTATGAGACAAACACTCCTCATAAAGATGCTTATTTGCCCAATCGACGGAGGGTAGATTAAAATCGCCAACTACCATCATCGCCTCTACATTCGGTTTTTCTAACATGGTACTTAGGGCATCCATGTATTGCATATAAATTTCGTCATTTGTGTTCGGCGGTATATAACAAGCGGCAATAATATGGAATGCGTCTCGGTTTTTGCACGGTAATTTGACCAATACATGCTCGGGGAGAAGTAATGGTGGTGTAAATGTGAGTTTATTAGGACATAAGTCTCGTAAAATTGCAATAAGAACACCACCGCCGTCCTTCCGCATGGTAACACTGCGAGAACGATCGCACCGAAACACAGAGTATCGTTCATCAATGAATTCTTTGTCAGAGATATCCGGTATAAGCCATGTTTCTGTTAATATGATTGCGTGGTAGGAGTGTGATAAAATATTTAAATATAATGTATTAAGTTTGCTACGCATACCTCTACAATTTTGGTAGTAAATTGTAATTTTGTCAGCCATTTTCAAAATTAATTAGTATTATAATAAAAATTGACATATTTCGATATACATTGAAAACACACAACAACGCAATACAATAATTCAGCACTAATCCCGGCAGCAACTCCACAGAACATGAAATTATATGGTGTAAAAGCAGGCAATAAACACAAACATAATAAATAAATAAGTAAAAATAACTAAAAAAGGTAATGTGAACAAATTCTTGCTTAGGTTGACCTTTCCCTCCTAAACTTGGTGTCAATGTCATGTTCATTACGTATGACAAACGCCGGTGATGTATCCTTTTCTCGAACCAGGATCGTCGCGTTTTTAATCCAGACGTATTTGAAGTTATGAGTTTTTGCAGCTTCCCTGCACTTCCGAAATAACTGCTTATTTTGTAATGTCAAATGCTCGTTCATATAAACGTTATGAGATGTTCCTGCAATGCCCAGGTGGTCAGAAGTTAGGCCCTTTTTGAGGCGAAAAGCACTCAATATATTATCACGCAAGAGACGAGAACTGAACTTAACTATTACGTTCTTAGGACGCTTGCTATCTGGATGACCATGAGAAACTCGGTGCCATCAACTGAGAAAAAAGGAGGACGCGTTCGCCTCTTCAACCGAAAGTATAGCACCCATAGTGTGCCAGGATGTACGTATACAGACCACACTATTATCACAGTGCAAGGGAGGAGGAGAACAGTAAGCATACCAAGGCCGGACAGGAGTACAGGTGTGTGGCGATGAGGATTCGAGAGGCCGGGCTCGCAAATCCGAATCAGTCTTTGTGGTAACCAGACAGGTTGGCTCAAAGGTCAAAGGCAAAAAGGTCACCACTTCGTCTATTTCGGAAATAATAACGTGGAAAGATAATAATCTAATACAGTTCTGTTACAGTGTAATCTATTATGTGCCTTCCATGGCGCAGCGAGTGAGTAGCCGGTTGTGAAGCGAGAGACCGCGGGTTCGATCCCGAGACAAACATTTGTGTGATCCACAAATATTTGTTTCCGGGTCTGGGTGTTGTGAGACTGACTGTTGGGTGTATTTATTAATGTACTTATTTACTTAAGTAATTTGTTCTATGCTAAAAAAGAAACGAAGTTCGGATACATCCACAGACAGTTAAGTAAGTATAGAATAACTATTACGAAAACATCTTAGTATACAACTAGAAATTATTATGATTAAGATGAATTTGTAAGTAAAAAAGTAAACATGAGACGGATTAACTGTTTATTAATCTCCAATTCAGTTACATTTCTTTTGACCTTTTAGTTCTAAACGTTATTATATATAATATCTCAATATTGGCATATGAATCGAGTTGTTTGTTAATACCCTTTGTAGTAAGCAGCACTCGCGATAGAATAACTTTAAATTGAGATAAGTAACACTACGACTCTTTACTCTAAACTAGAACATAAGTCAAGATTTTTCACAAATAAAAAATCCTTTGCAATCACTTGTAGACAAATTGATCAATAATTAGATTAATCGACTTCGTTTATTTGTCGACATTTATTTTGCTATCTTCTGCGAAAGAAACATTTACAGCTGCCAACCATAAGTTAATCAGAGCTCAATCAATTCCATCGTCTCTTGAATGAACGAAATTACTTTTTTATAGCAGAAATTGACAAAGCGGTAGTGTCTTGTGTCCCACAAGACCACGAATAAACTACGTAGTAAATACGTTCCGATTTACAGAACAAGTCGATATGTGTAAGCTATTTGCTCTCAAGGTATAGGGTAGACGGAAGCCCAAATCCTCCTTCCTTCTCTCAGTTCCTTCAACAAAGCAGTCATGATTCTGATATTGGACTTTCAGGGACGGTAGAGATTACTTATTATCACATGACAAACTAGCTCTTTTGCTAGAAAAAAATGGCTCGTGTCATTTGTGTGTTCACAAGACTTTATCTGATTTTAACATACTTTTGTGTCGTATATTGGTTTGAGTATAGTTATTGTGGGACCATTGGTAGTTCCTGGCTCCCACGATACACCTACTATCTATTTAAGTATGCTGTCTACAGTCAAGTATGTACAAGTCTACAGTATGTTGGTTATAATTTTTTTTTGCATAAGTTAAAGGTATCGGCTGCATACTCACTAATGCAACTGCCATAAATTAAGATTGGCAGGAGCACGAATTGAAAAAGACAATGAGGACTAAAGATAGTCTCTAGGCAAATTTATCACCAAGGTTTTTATTATACTATCCCATTGCAGAACATTCAAGCACTCTTACTCGCTCTGCATATTCCTCTGTCCGTTTAGGTGATGATCATGACTGTCCTGCTCTAGATCTAGCGCGTTTATTTATTGGAAACCATTCAAATGTGAATTTGGCCTATAGCTTGGGCTTGCAGCTGACGTATCCTGTTCAGTACCATTTGAGCAGTGAGTATCTGAATAGCGGGTGTGTCATGATTCATGGCAGCTTCCCGAGTTATATCGATGATTCTTGTTAAAGAGCAGTACAGTATGGAGTTTTGCAGACTATGTCCGAACTTTACGTTCAGAATGCTGCGCAACATTAAGCTGGCAATCCTGTTGACTTGTACCAAGCGATTAAAGACCATATTAGTGATCCAAGTCTCTAACGATCCTGATGTGTGAGTCCGAAGAATGGAATCTACGGCAAATTTTTAACTAACGGTGACTAAAAGGTTTAAAACATTTCGAAACTCGAACAGGAATATTGCATCCAATGATTGGCTAACACGAGTATTCACACTTCGACACCTGAGGTTCACAGGAACGTTCTAAAATGGCTCGCTCTCACTATTTCGCTAATTGGACCAAACGCAGGACGAAAACACGTGACACATCACTCGTCCCACGTCCAGCAGATGTGTTCACAGATTAATACTTACTGACATAGACATGGAAGTTTGAATATTTCAGAGTTTGTGAATTTGCATGTTTGTTGACATACAATTACGCCTTAAGGGCTGGACGGATTTTGATGAAATATGTCATACAAGTAGGCCATGACCTGAATTAGAGGTGATAAAAAAGATATTCACGATGGCGGAGCTGCGACCGAAGCTCATTTGACTTTAAATGTGCAAAACATTTATTAGTAACTAGCTGTCCCTCACAGCTCCGCCCGCGTGATCTGCTTTTTCCGGGATAAAAGTAGCCTAACAGTGGCGCCATCTGTCGAAAATTGGGCGTACCAATTCAGAAACCTTCCTGGCCTCATGCACAACAACTTTACTAAAGATCATCACATGATCAAATGTATAATTTACGATTCTATAAAGGGCATACAGACAAACAGTCATTTTATATACAGGGTTAATTTTAAAACACCAGCAACCTCGCAGGACCAGATAGCTGACCCCATACGGAACAACTTTTGTTCTACGAGTTTGTATATAACTCAATATATTTAAAAAAAAAATGATTTTACAAGTTTTTGTTGTGTCGTATTTTTCTTCGTAGCGTTCGGCGTGCGCGCGCGACTCAAAGAAGCCGCTCAGCTGGCTCGGGCGATGACCTTCAACGCTAGCCCCGTTCCCCACGCTTCGCGTGTTTGCTTACGTAATCTGCGATGCGTGTAGGTAACATTTAAGACGGAAATTAAATGAATACTTATTTTTGTATGAAAATAAAATCTAACAAATTATCAAAAGTCGTAGAACAAAAGTAGTAGCTTATAACCTTAGGTATCTACCCCTGCGAGGTTGCTGGTGTTTTAAAAATAACCCTGTATAGAAGATACGCTATGACGCGACATGTCCACCAATTTTGTCTTCAGATTTGGCAAATTAGACCAATTAAAGTTATGCAACACTACGATTAAAATTATACGCCTCGGGAATATTCGTCTATTTTGGAAATATAGACGCCTAGTAATGTTAACCCAAAAACAATATTATAAAATGACGTGTGTATTATTTATTTTCTTCTTGAGCGACAGCTTGAGCCTCTTGCTCGTAAAAAAACGAAAATTGTGACGCATATCAAATTTGCTGGTGGGGGGATACTTGTATCCGACCGGATAGCGACCACCGTACACTGGTGCTAAAACCTGTCATAGTGGCCCACCTTGTGTGGGTCGCGTTCCAGGGTCAGCCAGTGTATATCTGGTTCTCCCCAGGGGGCTTGCCCCCTGATCCTAACCCTTTTCCCATCCCTTTTTCCTTCCCTTCCCCCTTAGCCCTTTGGCAGGCCGGCATGATCTTGCCGACCTACGATGGACACATAGTTTATCGTAGGTCGACACTATTCTTGGATTGTGCTACACTTACCATCAGGTATAGCGTAGTCACTATGCCGAGCCAGGATAAAAAAAAAAAAAAAGCATGTTAAACTTGTTTATTTCTTAATAATAATTGTAAGTACACCCACTGGCGATCCAAATAAATAAGTAAAAATACTTTAGTCGTCATTATTTTTCTCTTAGTGTTTCACGTAGCCATGATTCCGCTGGCATTGTGAGTTTCACGACTGGTGTCGATCGCTTCCATCAGACGACTAATTACATATTTTATAAAGAAGATGATAACCTTTTCCTTTTTTGGATGAATTTCAGATATCAAGATCAGATCTACTATCACACCTAAATTTGATGTATATTTAATAACTAAACCGCTTGGTAAAGTATAAAAAAGATATTCCATATGGTCACACTCATGCCATCACGCGTCGTTCCCTTTCCTTATTTCAGGTCGCTGCCCTGATGGTAAATGCCATGCTTACGTGTAAACAGAAGCAACAATACACAGAACTTTGATTTATAAAGAACTGAATTGAGCTTGTTACCCGAGCCTTAATATGTTAAATCTCATTATGCTCAGTAATATCGCTGGCTTCAAAGTCTTTAAAGGTGAAGCACAATAGTGCTTACAAACTGCTGCTTGGGAGCAGAAATAGACAAATCTGTGGCACCGTCCTAGACGACCACACGCATACGAGGTCTTACGAGGTACCTACGACCTAGTAAAAGTTTGACTGTAATATTTTGCATGCTCATCAGTAACTGCTCGAAATTAATCTAGTTGTAAATAAAACAATAAAAATTATTAATGAACTGTACTATTCTAGAACTCAAATACCATATACATATTATGTTAATAAACTACAACTACAAGCTGCGAACACTCAAGATGTTAGACCGTTGCGTGTACCTATGACAAAAAAAACATGGAATATAGTTTCACGTAATGAAGTTTAAACGTTTCAAAAATAATAATTAACACAACTGAGTAATGGTAATTAGAGTACTCTTTATTTTAGAAGCTTCTTTCTTACATTTCTATATATTAAATCCTTAAAAATAAAACATTCCGACACCCTCCGGGGCGCAGCGGGCAAGTAGCCGGCTGTGAAGCATGAGGCCGCGGATTCGATCCCTGCACTGAGACAAATGTTTGTGTGATCCACAAATATTTGTTTCGGGGTCTGGGTATTGTGAGACCGAAAGTCTCGCGTAGTTCCTGATATCCACGACACAAGACTCGTATCTTACTGTGGGGTCAGGACTATGTGTGTGACTGTTGGGTGTATTTTTTTTTGGAACGAAGTTCCTTACGGCAGGCTTGGAGGGGATAGGGATTTCGCTGCGTGACCGAACTGAAAAAAATGTGATAGTAAAACCGTAAGAAAAATGCGTTAAATGAGACGTGCGCATGCGCGACAGTCGCATAACCAGCCAGCGTTAGTTCCTTTTTAAAATGAAATTCATTCAGCCAGTTATAGTTGAAGTATTTTTATATCTCCTTCGATTTTTAAAAGATTACGCTAGCTCGTTATTCGTCTTGCGATATATTATCTCTTGCCCTTTTTTATGCTTCCATTTTTGTCCAATGATATTGGTATTTATACATAGGGTCATGTATTTTTATATTTTATTGCGTATGTTATATTTAGACTATACTCGGGTGTGTGATTAGATAATTTGTTTTATTTCTATTTTTCTATTTCTATGTAATTTTATGTTGTCAAACAAAAATAAAGAGACATATTTTGTTATTTTAGTTGATAATTTGAATTACGATGTTTTTTTATTTTAAGTAATTTATTATTTCCTAAAATACTGAATTTCCTAAATACTTTCTTGTACTTAAATAAAAACTAATCAAAGCAAAATTTAAGAGAAGAATCAAGAAAACCTACATAAAATTGAGCACGACTTTTTTTGCAATTTGTGTCGATTCTTCATTAGCCGAAGGAACTTCGTTCCTACCTGGTGTCCCACGACACCACTAATTTTTTTTTTTATTTAAAAACCTCTCCCCGATGGAGACGCCTAGGACCCAAACCACTGGTGGATAGGACCACAGAGTGATAAACCTCCTTGCAATGCGTGTCATATCCAATAACACAATATATGATAGTAACTACGTAGTGACGTTAATTATTAATGATGATTAATGATAATTTACCATTAACATATTTAATATTATAGGAGAAATATTTTAACCACAATATAAAATTAGCTAAAACCTACTATTATCATGAATAATATTCATTAAAAATCGACAAAGCAAAATGTACGACGGTGTATTTTGAAGTATTTCAAAATTTAAAAAAATACATATAGTATTTTATTAAATCATATCATTGCAACATTTTTTTTTCTTTATTTATATTTTTAACTTTTTTTATCACCTATTATATTGTTTATGTTTATTTTTGTTGTTTGTTGGAGTCGTCGTGACTGTTGTCAATATACCACCGAGGGGTCATAGTAAATCAGCGCTAGGCCCCCAACTTAGCCAATATGCTGAACTCCCATTTGGTGCAAAGCAATATTACTTACGAGTATCCCATTATTATGTTTCCAAACTGTGTTACACCAAACAAATGTTTTACTTTCTTTCATCTTAGTATGTTATTATCAAACTACCCATGTCGCCCTTCTTCGCCACTACTATTTAATTGCATAATGACCCTGTGCACATCCGACAGTCCAAATACAGCGGCGCGGCGAAGGGTGCCCTTCGCAGACAAGGGGAATTTTAAACATGACAATCAAGGCATCTGAATATGCGAATCACTGCATGTCGAGTTCCTATCACGATCCACTGTTAACAACGAAAAATTTGCCGTTCTATTCATAAACATTTCTTATTTTTTAAGCTGTAGGCCGGCAATGAGCACGCGGATTTCCATCTACACTAATACATATTATAAAGAGGAAAGATTTGTATGTAACGAATAAACTTAAAAACTGCTGGACTGTTTTCAAAAATTCTTTCACCATTAGAATCCTACATTATCCCTGATGAACATAGGGTACCTTTTATCCCGGAAAAAGCAGATCACACTGACGGAACCATGTCAGAAGATTCTGACATGCGAGGCGAGGCGAGGCATGCGTTGCCATCCTTGGAAAAGTGGGTTTTGGGGGTTTGGAATATAAGAGGATTTTTTGGCTTCTGTCTAGCTCACTGACTAGTCAGTACAGTTAATTGACACGAAACACTAGGCCGCGCCCACTTTGCACATTTTGGTATGAAATCCATTTGTAACGTACACGTACGAAATCGCACATCGATCCCAAAATTCCGATCCTTCATTCGTTGGAATTAGTACGTAATTACTAATTAGTCGTAAAATGTGTCAACGTCCAGTGTGAGTGCTTGCATAGTTTAAACCAGTGTTCCCAAACCTTTTTTAGGCCATGCACATTTTTTTGTTAAATTTGTCACCGATACCTAGCATTGCATTTAAATAACCCAAAGCGAAATTGCCCCCTTAACTATTAAATTGTCCCCCTGTGGGGCGTGGGACGTTGGGGAACACACAGATTAACACAGATAAACAGTACAGATTAGTGCGACAACAGGCAAGATGATTTGACAGCCTCTATGGTGCAGTGGGCAAATAGCCGACTGCGAAGCGAGAGGCTGTGAGTTCGATTCCCGCACCGAAACAAATGTTTGTGTGATTTATGTGCATCCGATTTGACTGTTCATTATCTGGCCGATATTTTTCATAAAAAAAACTATAACAATGCTTGAACATTTTCATTCCGACACATTTACAGAAAATCGCCGATATCGCAAGTGTGCGTGATTTGTCACGGGCCCATAGTCAACAGGCCCAAAATTTGCTATAACAGAATTTACTTAATCTTCTATAGTTCTACTGGGATAGCTATTCAATACGGGATGCATCGAATACTGTGCTCAACACAGGATGCGCGCCAATTTATCCTTATTAATCATAACAAACAAAACATTGTATGCAGGGTACTCCTGTCTCGCAGGAGTCGCATACATCGCATCGCATCGCTCCTGAGTCGCATACGGTAATTCAAATATTTCCACAAAAAATGTAAAATTGGTTTTTCGATATAAAACTTTTACTATGTCAAATCTTACACTCCTCCGTGAGCGCAATATGGATCAAAAGAGGTACAAAAGTTTTATCATAGATTTATTCTTCTATTATTCTCCTTTGAAAATAACCCTTAACATCTTGTCTCGGGGTGATAAGCGCACCCTAGTGCCACCCAATGCTTTGTAATTCAAAATTCTGCGTGGCGTTGCATCTGTTTATGGGCAGGTGTTTCGCTTGTCATCAGGCAATCGACCTGCTGGTTTCTTCATTCTATTAAGAAAGAAAGAAAAACTGTTTTGTCAAATAATACCTATACTGGTCAGGGGTCCCTCGGCCAGCTGATCCACTTGATTACTATCAAGCTCATATTCTGTGAGTAGCTTCGTTTCGATGGGACGACCAACAATTCCCTATGCGAAAATTCTCTATTCTATTCTCTATTGTCTAGCTAACAGAGGTAGCCAGGATAGAATATTTCGATTTGATGATACTCAAAAAAATATTATTTTATTTGTAGGACAATATGACAGTTAAATTATATAAATATTAACTAAGTAAAACAAAAAAATCAGCTGGTTAGTAATCATACCTATTGGAAGGAGGGGCTTCCAATAGGTATCGATAACGAGGTCATAAGAATGATTACTGACCAGCTGATTTTTTTGTTTTTACCTAGTTAATATTTATATAATTTAACTGTCATATTGTCCTACAAATAAAAGAATAATTTTTTGAGTATCATCAAATCGAAATATTCTATCCTTGCTACCTCTGTTAGCTACCACAATAGAGAATTTTCACATAGGGAATTGTTGGTCGTCTCATCGAAACGAATCTACTCACAGAATATGAGCTTGATAGTAATCAAGTGGATCAGCTAGCCGAGGGACCCCTGACCATACTGTTAATATCAATGACAAACAACATATTATTGTCCTGGCTACGAAATATTAAAACGAAGCGTTAGAAACAGAAGAGGTAAGTGTTACGTAGTGATTTCGTGTTTTTTTTTTCATAGATCGGCAAACGAGCAAGTACACACCTGATGGTAAGTGATCTCCACCGCCCACGTACACCCACAATACTAGAATCACAGGCGCGTTTCCGACCTTAAAGGAAAGGGATAATTAAGGGATTGGGAAGGAGAGGGGACTAGGGCTTTCGGGTATCGCTCTCACCGTACGAAACGCAGCAGCAAGCCGCTACTTTACGTCGATTTTCTCTGAGACAGTGGTAACGATCTGTTCGAACCGACCCATTCATGCTGTAGCCAAAACTGTCTACAGCGTGGCTCTACTACTCATAAATAACGTGTTTACCTTATTATAATCACGAGGGGCATAGGGCCTAATAGATCAGATAGATAATAGCATAGATAGCATAGATCTCCGGGCCTAATACAGGTCAAAATATTTTTTGTTTTTTTTTTTGCTGTTTGACTTTATGCTTTTAGCCTGACGCGAGTCGGCTTTTTACGGCTTCGGGTGAGCGCTTTAGGCGCTCTCAACCCTTATATCTAAGCGACCTCGCTGAGGGCCCCCCTAATACAGGTCAAAATAGGAAAATCTGGTGCCTATATCGACTTCCGAGTTTACAATAAGGGCACGCAGGATACTTGCCGAAAGCGCCCGAACTAAAATACAAAGAAGAAGATACAAGCATCATTTTTCAAACGAATTAAATTCCAAATTGATTTGCGCGTCAAACATACAGTAATCACATTGTCTCGTGTCTTGCAATGGGAGCGTGGAGCCCGCAATAACTCCGTATTCATTATTACCAATTTAATTTTGCAGTCGCGTGGTTTTCTCCGTGTATGGGTGATGTGTTTTCGGACCGCAAATAATGTTGGTATTTTTTTTATTTGATTGCATGATGAGACAAGCAAGGCGCTTACCTGATTCTAAGCGCTACGCCTGCCCACAAACAGAAGCACAGAGCTTTGAATTACAAAGCACTGCATGGCACTGAACTGCGCTCTCGTCACCCCGAGACATAAGATGTCTTATAATGCCCAGTAATTCCACTGGCTTCAATGTCCATCAAACCGAAACACAACAATGCTTATACACTGTTGCTTGGCGAAAGAAATAGATAAATCGGTGGTACCAATCCAGACGGCCTCTCGCATACGAGGGACCTACCACATTGTAATTCGCCATCAAATTCAGTTAACGAGTTTACATTCAATTCTTTGCGGTTTCTAAAAGGGTCCCAAACTATTTGTGCTCGAGAAGCATTACATATCTTAAAGCGGCCCTGTTGCTTAGTCTGACGCAGTGACGCACGTGTGGATCACATATCCGGCGGTCGAATTATCTGTAATTATAGTGTCATAGTCGTATTGAATAACACCGTCTGTAAACAGACGACCTATGGCAAATATATAAGTTCACGCCTCTATCCCCGAGTAGTAGGCAGAGGTACAACTAATACACCCCCATGGTTTGCTTATTCTAAATTTGATCGTATTTCCTTTATGATGTAACAGGGGGCAATTCTATCGCCATATCGGGCACACATTGCAATACCGGGTAAATCACGTGTGATTTCAATACAAAGCACATCAACAAGTTAAAAAAATCGGTATTGAAACATTTTTTAAAGCAAAAACCGGCAAACGAGCAAGTGGGTCACCTGATGGTAAGTTATCTCCACCACCCATTTACGCCCAAAATACCAGAAGAATCATAGGTCTGTTGCCGATATTAAACGAAAGGTATAATTAAAGGGCTAGGAAGGGGAGGGGGATTTGGGCCGCCGGATATCTCACTCATCATACGAAACGTAGCAGCAAGCTACTTTACGTCGGTCTTCTGTGAGACAGTGGTACACCCGATCGTATCAGCCCATTCATGCTGTAGACAAAACTGTCTACAGCATGGCTCTACCACTACAAACCTTTTATGTCTAGTCTTGTACACAAGGCCTTATTTATAAACGTTACTTAAGGGCCTTCCGTGAGCAAACAACCTTGACTGACTCGCGCCATACTAAATCGTGTACTTGGTGTGTGAGTTTTCGTGCAGAATATGCACGTATTTAGCGAATAATTGATTTAAAAAATCAGGTTTTGGTCTTTTCGAAAATTTAAAACGGGCAAAATATTCGTTATTAAATAGCCTATCTAGTGATGTTAATCTCATTTGAAAACATTCTGTACTTTAAAAGGAGACGCACGGAATCTTTGCATTTTTCTCATTTTTATGGTTCATTTATAACGACAATTTAAAAATATATATTAGCATTAACATGAATTTGAATCAAACAAAGTAAAGCTGACAGATTGTAAAAATATATTGTATATTTTTTTAATCAATATTTATTTTAAGTAATGACTAGATAGCCTCTAAAAACCTCGATCGCGCGGTGTTTTGCTCACGGACGGCCCTTAAGAATTGACTAGTTAAACACTCGTTTGTCTTTCTCTGTCAACGTGATTTATAAAAAGGCTAGAAAGAGACGAAAACAGTGTTTTTTGTTGCATAAGAAAGTTTATAAGTAAAGACCTTAATGCTCAGGTGTTTAGTGAGTGAGTTTAATAGGTTGAGTAAGCGGTTTGATTTTGATCTGTTCTTTATCAGTGTTATTTCGGCTAGAGGACACCTAAGCCTTGACTTCTTTCAACAGTGTTGTTGTGTAGTGTTGTTCATTAATGGTGAATAACTAAGTTTTAATTTTGTGATTCTCCTATGTTTGTTTACGTGTAATGCCTTATAAACAATTATCTATTCGTATGGATCTGTAAATGGCTTAATCTTTTGTACTACTCTGATATCTATTTATAGATCTGTGTAATGTTAAAAATAAATTAAATAAATACATAATGTTGCATTACATAAAAGTAAATTAAAGCCATAGCCAAAAAGCCAAAAGTCATAGCATTAAAGTCTTATCACCAGCATTTTAACTATTTTGTGTTTTGTCTCTGTCGTTCTTATAGCATACCAATAAGATGACATGCGACAAAACACACAATAATTAAAATGCTGTTAATAAGAGGTTATGAACAAGACTGTTATTTGTATTCAATGTATTAAATTCAACAAATTCTAATAAGAATTTCATGTTCCATATGATGATTGATGATGATCTACTTACAATTGTTTTTATGTTATATCATTAGTTTGGTCTTAAGTTTTACATTTCCCCATTAACGTTTTGTAAATTACAAGCACGGCATAAAAAAAATATTTATACATTAATATAAACATAATATAGAATAATAATAAAAATATTATTTATTATTATTATATCTTACATCGGCCAATAAATGCTTTCTTTCTTTCTTTCAAAATGTTGTTCCTTAATAGGCGATAGGATGTCATAATAACACATACTCTGTGAAAGTTTAAGCCGGCCACCTTTTACGGTTTAAAAGATATGAGCCCTTTAAAATTCGGACTGATATTCGACATGTTAAACATAAAACAAATCCGTCCTCAAAACCCGAATCTCACTGCGTTTGATGCTATCCGTTGAGAAATACCTCATTTTCTCACGTAAACTGACTTTAGATCCTAACCAAAACTATATGCGACCACCATAACGCATTCATCCATGCCTGGTTCCCGTCACTGTTACTTGCTTATTGCACTTATGGTGCTGCCACACCGATGTTATAAAATGTTTACAAACATTTTCTAACATTAAATCTAACATTTTATAACATTTCTTAACATTTTATAACATTTCTTAACATTTTATAACATTTCTTAACATTTTCTAACATTTCTGAACATTCTTCTTTGACGGCTTCTTTGACGGCGCCGCTCTCAAAAATACCGCCGCCTGCGGTTATGAAATGTTAAGAAATGTTACAAAATGTTACAAATTGTTAAGAAATGTTTACTAAATGATGCTGCCACACCGGTGTTATAAAATGTTATATAACATTTTCTAACACCGGTGTGGCAGCACCATTACAGACAAACATTAGACTCCTACTTTGTCATTACTTCGACCTTCTTCGAAAAAACTCATTAAATCAGATATTGAAATCAATAGCTTTACGCGTTGTACATTGCCTTCCATTACGTCTCCGTATCTATTCCTTTCCTATTGGACCATCGGTGTATACTGCAGTGCGCTATTAAACCGTGAATAACAGTGTCTTGGTGAGTATAACGAAATTCCGTTTCGCCGGGTGGCGTCCCCTCGTGTTCACGGGACTCAAATTTGTGACGCTTTTTTAACCCTGAAATGCACGCTGGGCAGTCTTATTTTATACGCCCGCGTTAGTGTTTTTTTTTTAACCCTGAAATGCATGCCGGCTTATTTTATACGCCAGTGTTTTTTGACGCGAACGCAGCAAGAACGTTTCCTACGCAGCTAACGAGCTAAATTTATATTCAAGAGACCACACGTAGAAACTGCCTACTAATGGAGTCGGTCCATACTAATGCAAATGTAAATTGTAAACCTACCTACTTATAGTATCAATATTTAATAAGACTTCGTTTATTCGAATTTGAATCTTATTTCTCTACAAATAGGACTCAACTTTTAGTTGCAAGTGCGTGTTCAAATGATTAATTCATAATAACTTTTACTAATGAACGTAGTAGTGGACGCGATTTCCAAGTAACTAACGTATTTTCGTAAATAAATCAAATCAATGATGGTCTGTATCTGTACACGCCTGGCTATGGAGTATTTATAAAGATGATAACAGTAACATTTCATACTGGCTCTTCTTTATATCAGCGATTCCTACATTATGCATACGTTGTGTACCTACCTAAGTACAATGCTAATTAACAACTTGCTCAAATTAGCATACCATAGCAGTCACCATTACGAGTCCATGGGCCACTTTGCATCTCAAGCAGGTCCAGTGTTCACGTGAAACACAACAACAACTGAACGGCTCTTTTGAACCCAAAACTAATAAACAAAGTGCATGCACCGCTCACGTTGCACTCTGATAAAGTCAACATACACAATACATCAGTTCAATGACACGGCCATCTAACTCGACACGTAGCGCCATCTCTTAATGCGCGATAAAACAAGTTTCATTAGCGTTAAACTACTCACGTGAAAAGTCCGCTTTCGGTTTACGTGACACGTCCGCAATATCCGCACAAATGGCACTCACGAACGATTAAACACATTTGTTGACAAACAAAGTTCGAGACATGCAAATCGCGTGGAGCACAGGATCTTTAACAAGGGCCCGGGACGGACTGTCGTCTGTCCACACGGCACACTCGACAGTCGGCGGCGACGGCACGGCTCAGCGGCGCCGCCGGTCCCTTCCGTGCTAGGGCCAGGCGCGGGCCGCGGAGACGGCAGACGCGCACATTGGTCGCGGCGCGGACCAATCGCACCGCGCGCTCTGCTCCGCCGCCACTGGCCGACCGCGTCACACGGAAAAAGCGGTGGGGAAAACGAATGACGAATTCGCCTACGCTGGATAACTCTTCTCCCGCCATTCGTTTCACACACAAATTGGCGTGCGAGGCCACACCACTCTATGTAAACACACCAATCGGCTGGGGCCGATTAGCGGGCAGACGTTGGCACCTCACATATAAAATCAATGCTTGTTAGCCTACGGCACTGGCCAAATGACCATAACGACAGCTGGATCCGGACCATTACACTTACAGCCTCACGCCGAGCCCACCATTAATGCTATCTCTGTCTATTTCTAGAATACTAAGCACTCGCAGAAACAGTGTGAGTGGTCAAGGCAAGGCTGAGGCGCGCCGCACGACGTGGATACTCGACGTACAATGTAAGGCGCGCTCTCATATCGTAACCACAAGGTGTCATTTCATTAGTCCATTAAGCATAACAATGACTTCACACCGGTATGTTGAAATCACACGACCACACACGATTTGTTTATGCACGACAAACAGACGACGCTCTTTTCTTTCGATATCGTACGATTAAAATGTTTAAAGTGCGTTTAAAATGTACGAACAAAAGGCAAAACAAACACCAACACAAATCTACTGTCGACTTGTTGCCCCACGCTAACTGTCAGCACGTGATCAGAAGATCTTATAATACAGCCACAGTATTCTAGCATCCATGTCTTATTACATTTCAACTCAAATAAAACGGTCCACACGATGTATTCCGTGTTAAAATCATCAAATCACAGAAAGTCGTTGCTTTAAAATAATAGTCTCTGCTCTTTTTTCGCAGAAATCATTTATTAATTTGCAAATTTATAGAAATACTTTACGCGTATATAGAGAATATGATCCATCGTCTACTTAGTCTTGATATTAAAATTCTTACATACCTTAGTATATAGGTGACCATTATCAACTACTTACCAATCATATCATGCAAAACCAATCATCAATTGTTCAAGTAGGCATTGGCGGTGGAGCACCAAGTACTGGGCTGCAAACACGCCACTCTTCGCCTTCTTCCATAATCAACTCCATAATCAGTCTCTTTTCAGAAGGTGACACTACCACCCACTTTTACAATATAAATTAGTTTCGTTATGCCCCTTATGCTATAAACAATAGCAACATCTCTCAAAACTAGAAATGAACTACTGCATGGCACTGTTCTATTAGCTATTCACCCTGAGACGTCAGATGTTAAGTCTCGTCAAGCTCGGTAATTTCGCTTCATGTCCTGCAAACCAGAACAAAACACACTGCTGCTGCAAAGTGCTGGCGATCCGACCTAGACTAAATACATATTCTACGTCAATATGGCCTTTTAAATAACAATGGTATCAATTCAATTCAATTTTTTATAGGTATATGGCAAGCAGTACCGATGTCGACAATTCTGCCAATGTCGAATGTGCAATGAGTACTCGTGTGTTTTGTAATCGACTGTAGATGTTGAATTGTTAATAAACTAAATGTATTAAATAACGGCGACGGAGTTAGTACATACACTGAAACAAAAGGACAAACAATTATAAAGTATTGAATAAAATACATAAATATTTTTTAAAATTTAAAAAGTATACTTAAAATAATAATTGTATTCCACACTAGAGCATTTCTGATGTTTCAGGTTTACAATCTAATGGTATTAGAACGTATGAAAGTTAACATTACTTCGAAAAGTTCAGGAGAAGAGTGGGTTAAAAGAGAGTATCAAAGTGAAACCGAATCTCTCGTAGTTCCAGGTACCCACGACACTACTTGTGTTTTACTGTGAGGTACGGACTATGTGTGTATTTATTTATAAAATAGTAGTTTTATTGACAAGATTTAAAAAAATATATATCTTCGACAAAGAAGACTCGAAGATTGTAGAACCGAAACCGTAATGGTGTATTCGTATTACAGTTTTGCTAAACACTTGTACCAGTTGGTACCAGTTGTCACTGTCGGGCGATGAAATCGTATATTTAAAGATACATAATATAGTAGAATGTTTGCAGCAAATGCCACTCAGCTTATTCGCGTATCTATGCGTGTTACGCCGATAATGCGTGCTCAGTGCTATGGAAGTCCCGAACATGCCAATTCCGAGAATGTAGTAATTAGTTCGGGTTGGCTTGTTGTCAGCAAATACTGCTAATCGAATATGCCAACCCGCTAAATGTTTAGCACGCTTTGTTCTTACTCTGTTGCAGAGTTGTGTAATGTGTTGTTCTGCATCAAAATATTGGCGAAACCAAATAGATGTATTTAAGTATTTGTGGCTCCGCCCGCGTGATTTGCTTTTTCCGGGATAAAAAGTAGCCTATAGTAGGATATATAACATTACGCTGCGACCATTAGAAGCGAAGCATCAGTGAAAAATGTTGCAAAAACGGGGAAAATTATTCATATTTGAAGGCTTCCGTTGCTAAGCTACCCAAATCTATACTAATATTATAAAGCTGTAGAGTTTGATTGTTTGTTTGTTTGTTTGATCACGTGGGCGGAGCCGCGAGCAAAAGCTAGTAATATAATAATTGTTCTACATTATGTCACATTGCAAATAAACAGTGGTATGTTCCTACTAGATGTCAAATATAGTATGTTATAACAATTCTATTTTCCCTTAAATTCATAGCCTTTATAATTATTAAATTTGTAGAAGAATAAATACGGCTATCATGATGCGGACAATAAGGTAGAAGAATGCAGTACGCCTTCAAACAAAATATAAGACTACAACATGCCTTCGCTGACAATCAGTGCACGTAGTTGACTTCGATTGATTTACTTTCTATACAGAAGATACCTTCATTCATATCACTATTGACACATTAATTTTATACCAACACAAACAAATTGTAAATTTATCAAAAGAATATATTTGTTTATTCTGCAGAACGAATTGATGAGTGATACAACGCCTCATACAAAACTGACTTGTAACGGTTTTGCTGTTACCTTTCAAGAAATCTTCTTTCTTTTATTTAAATTTCTTTCTTCTTGAAGTTATGCTCAAATCATTCCTCATTTTTGGCGTTCTCATCGACATAATGACTAACCATCAGCTACACATCAGTTTAATAGCCTTCTGTGAAAAAATACGATGCACTGCTAACATTTTTTTCTTTGTATCCTCAACTCAATGCTGTGTGCATCATCAAATCGACGAAGAGAGCTATACTACGTCTACCTGTCTACATGAAGGGTGGTGTAGTCATGTTCGTAGTCCGTGAGGTACATTCTTCATCACAGCAAACACACTTCATCTTGCTCCGCTCAGCCTTGGTAACAGCTTCGCCAGCTGCATTGTTCATCTCCCACCAGACAGCACCGCCCAGCACGTTACGGAAGTACGGAGGCACGCTGCCTTCGCGAAGGAGGTACCTTTAAAAGAAATACCTTTAAAATTGCTGGTGGTAGGGTATTCATATCCGCCCAGATAGCGACCACCGTACACATTATGTTAAACCTGCCATATTGATCCACACGTCTTGTGTGGGTCGCGTTCCAGAATCAGCCAGTGTATATCCGGTTCTCCCGAGGAACTTGCGACATGACTTGATGGTTGATGGTTGATTGGGGCGGGTATAGGGTTATCCTTGTATTACTGTGCCTGCATCGGTGATCCGCCCCACCTGTCGCAGGCCCCTCGATTTGCTTTAGCATTTATACAGGCCGGACTGACTCTGGTGACCACCGATAAACTCATTGTTTGTTGGTGGTCGCTGATTTTTTGGACTGCACTACGCTTACCATCAGGTGTAGTGCAGTCACTTTGCCGTGCTCGGATAAAAAAGTAATAATAAAATTGGTGTGTGTCGTGGGACACCAGGTAGGAACAAAGTTCCTTCGGCTAATGTAGAATCGACACAAATTGCAAAAAATTCAAATTATCAACTAAAATAACAAAATATGTCTCTTTATTTTTGTTTGACAACATAAAATTACATAGAAATAGAATAGAAAAATAGAAATAAAAAAAAGACGGGTGGCACTCGGAGACTGCCGCGGTAAAGCTATTGTATAGCATTTTTTATCAACTTATGTAATTATAAATAATAACGAGCTAGCGTAATCTTTTAAAAATCGAAGGAGTATTTTTATATACTTCAATTATAACTGGCTGAATGAATTTCATTTTAAAAAAGGAACTAACGCTGGCTGTTTATGCGACTGTCGTGCCCGCGCACTTCTCATTTAACGCTTTTATTCCACGCATTTTTTCCACGCATTTTTCTTACGGTTTTACTATCACATTTTTTTCAGTTCGGTCACGCAGCGAAATCCCTATCCCCTCCAAGCCTGCCGTAAGGAACTTCGTTCCAAAACTTCGTTCCAATAATATTTTACTGACATATATTAGGGTTTAGAAGACTCCTAGCTTGGAAAAGGGACATGATCATTGAGAGTCGAGAAGCACTCGGCCTTAAAAATTTATTATTTATCCCGGAGACTAATTTGACTGATCCAAAGGTTGTGACAAAAAATAAGCTTTTGCTGATTTTGCTGACTTTATAAATATTTACCTTTACTGAATCTTTATATGCATGTGGTGGCACAAGGATGTGATTTTCAGTGATGTCAATTGTCAGATTGAACCATTTCACGTGGTTTGTAGTGACATAAATTTATAAGCTTGGGCTAGTTTCGTGTTACATATTTCATTTAAATCGGGAGACAAATAAAACATAATGTTAATTTTATCGCACGTCTCGGCCCTCGCTATATAGGTGCTAGACCTTAAGGGCCTTCCGTGAGCAAACGACCTTGACTGATTCGCGCCATACTAAATCGTGTACTTGGTGCGTGAGTTTTCGTGCAGAATATACACGTATTTAGCGAATAATTGATTTAAAAAATCAGGTTTTGGTCTTTTCGAAAATTTAAAACGGGCAAAATATTCGTTATTAAATAGCCTATCTAGTGATGTTAATCTCATTTTAAAACATTCTGTACTTTAAAAGGAGACGCACGGAATCTTTGCATTTTTCTCATTTTTATGGTTCATTTATAACGACAATTTAAAAATATATATCAGCATTAACATGAATTTGAATCGAACAAAGTAAAGCTGATAGATTGTACAAATATATTGTATATTTTTTTAATCAATATTTATTTTAAGTAATGACTAGATAGCCTCTAAAAACCTCGATCGCGCGGTGTTTTGCTCACGGAAGGCCCTTAAGAGCAAGCCCTAGTGAACCGACATTTTAATAACAACTTTTAACAAAATAATTCAACCGACGAAAAAACTGAAAAGCAAAAAATATAAAACCACATTGCAACTGCAATTACAGGTCTCTTTAGAGTCGGTGGCTGTATCAATTGAAATTGCACCAACTTCGGTGTACACCCTATCCATTAAAAGAATCATCAAAATTGGCCTACTCTGTAAAAAGTTATGCGTGGTCTAACATAAAAAATATACGTGTCAAATTGAGAACCTCCGCTTTTTTCGTTTTTTCGTCGAATAAAAAGGGATGAGCTGAGGGCAAAATTTATGATTATGACAAATTTCTCACTGGTAAAACTGTTCCTCCTTGTACTCTTCGGCTCGTCGGCGCCAGTACTTCTTGAGGTTGGGGCTCATTTTCTCCGCATCCTCGATCTCATTCACTAAGGCGCTCCTTTCTACTTCGAGGGTCTTTAACTCGTCAGGATGTTCTGTTAAAATATAAAAAACATATGGGAAATTGTGGACTCGCGCTGTAGTCAGATTTATCTGTTATGAATAAACCAGCTCGACTGGCCTAAGAAGTGCCAATGTCTATGTTCTGTCTAAGTTTTTTTTTAGAAAAAAAAAAGGGCCAACCGGGCAGGAGGCTCACCTGATGGAAAGTGATCACTGCCGCCCATGAACACCAAGTTCTATGTGGTGTTCGTTTGAATTTGCATTTGTTTATAGGCAGGCGTGGCACTTATTGCCAGTCATTCAGACTATAAAAAAATATTCAAAAATTAAGAATTTCCTAAACAGCCCTATAAAATGTTTGTCGTGTAATGTATTGTGTGGAATATGTCTTCATTACGGGACTTTCAATCTTGATGGAATTTCTATAGAACCGGTAGATACGTGTTCTCTAATAAAGATATCATAAAAGATAAGGTATAAGTACCGATTTTTATTCGACTTATCTTTTTCGTCTCTCTTTATCAGTCATATCTATCATCGTCAGTATATATCAACGTCTATCTCTAGTGGCAGCGTACTAAAACTGAGAACCATAGGGTTCCAGGTTCAATTTCCAAGACGGAAAGTCACAAAAAAATTGCCCGATTGGAATTTGTGCCAGATATGGGGATAGGCTCGTTTGTTATCACATCATAGGATCTCGGCGAAATTAATGCTACACCCACCTGCAGCACTAATTTCATCTCTGCCTAGCCCTTTGGGAAATGGCTTACGCATATGCTATGTTATATAGCAATTAATTAAATAATCAATACGGAGTTTAAATTGAAATACAGTGCACTTCTATAATTCAGCGTAGGTGCATAAATGGAGTTTGGCAGCAATGCGGCGTCATATAGCCATACTAGGGACGTAATTCTATATTCAGAAGCCATTTAACTCGATTAAAGTGAACCCGTGATAGGTTGTTAACGTGTTAGCGTAGGTTGCATGGTCCCATCATAAGTTGATTGTTAACTTGATTACTCCACGCAAGGACTTCTCTTAGAATGTACAGGACGCAAGTCAGGAGCACTTAGTTTAATTTGATTAGTCTGCTGACGTCCTTAGCTGTTTTATACATAAAAGTAGCTACAGGCTGCACGAAATAGACTTTTATAGCATATGATAATAATAATACACCCAACAGTCACACACATAGTCCTGATCCTACAGTAAGATACGAGTTGGACCTCTGCCTACCCTCTCGGATACAGGCGTGGGCTTATATAGAATGTAGAATGACGCACGTATGCACTGTAAGTGGTACGACTCGGAGTGTGTATACAATCTTCGTGGAATGCACACGTTTCATGTTAGCCATACAACTCGTTATGTAGATACGCTATAAGGATTTAGGTACCTTCATCAAACTCGCCCTCAAGAGAAGTCTTGTCTTCGAGAGCTGACGCAGGCTTTGTAGTAATGGTGACCTTCGCACGGTTCTGAACGTCCGCTTCCAATTTAAATTTAAGATCTTCATAGATTCTGTACAACAGATACATTATATTAAAGTATTGCTACGACGTAAGTTTGCGCTTCGGTATCTTTTTAATTTTTGAGGAATTAGTGAAAATAGGCAATATCTAGCCATATCTCGATATCTCGCGCGAGAGACTATTCTCGTTTGTACGATAACTTACACTTAATAATGTAGATAGAGATACAAAGATAATGCAAAAAAACGACATTTTCTCGAAGCATAAATATCGGACCGGGATGTTAGCTTCAATAGTCATGTAAAGATAGTGCGAGAAAACAAGTAGACAAAAATTTCTCGTGGCGCACAAAATAAGTAGAATCTTTATCTTAAAAGAGATTATGTTACACCAGATCTATAGGTATTAAATTCATAATTCACAATATGTTCATATTTTTAAATAGACGATTTTCCAAGTCTAAGACACTATATTAAGGAATTTAATGTGAGATGAATAATAAAAATAATAGAACACAAATAACATGATCACTTTAAACCAATTTATTCTATTCACAGAGAACAAACCCGTGTCAGGAGTAACCAATTGTAGGCTTTACTTTAACTGCACTTGTATATGTTGGTTTATTATATTTGAATTGCAAAAATTAATGAACCTCTTTATTATAATACTGTATGGTTCGCTTATGATTTTAAAATAAGTATTTGTCACCACTGCATTTTGTTTTCCTCTCTGTTCTTGTTTCGAACTAGGTGTCAGACGCATTGCTTCCTTGTAATATGAAAGTCTAATATATAATTTTAAATACTTATAATCTGCTTTTCATTGCCCACACATTCATATAATTCAATAGGTTATGGGCCCAGTGTTCGCTATTTAAAGATATTTGCATTTTTCATAATGGAAAAGTCTAGAGTAAAACGTAACATAAAGCCTTTCGATGGTGAAAAATATAGCGTGTGGAAGTTTAGAATACGTGCTTTGCTAAACGAAATGGACGTGATAAATGTAATTGACGAAGATCCGTTGGTTGATGGTTGCGAAGTTTGGAAGAAAAATAACCGGATTGCAAAAGGCATTATCGTCGAGTACTTAACTGATTCCTATCTTTATTTAGCAAAAGAAGATATTTCAGCGAAAGAAATTTTAAAAAGTTTAGATGCGCTGTATGAACGTAAGAGTATTGCAACGCAATTAGCATTACGAAAAAAATTGTTGGGACTAAAATTACAAAGTGATGTTGCACTTATAAAACATTTTTCTATATTTGATGACCTCATATCGGAGTTATTTGCTGCTGGAGCAAAGTTAGAAGAGATGGACAAAGTGGCCCATCTATTGCTCACTTTACCCACAACGTACGACGGAGTGATAACTGCCATCGAGACTTTATCGGAGGATAATTTGACGTTAGCTTTCGTAAAAACGCGACTTTTAGATCATGAAGTGAAATTGAAAAATGAATCAAGTGATACCAGCTTAAAAGTGTTGCAAGCAGAAATGTCCTATGATATTCCAAAGAAAAGAAAATTTAATAAATATCAACATTACAATAAAAATATTCAGAAAAATAAACAAAGGATGAAAAATTTACAGTTTTTAAGATGTCATTATTGTGGACGCAAGGGACATAAAAAGAATGACTGTTACTATTATAAGACAGCTAATCGGTATAATACAAAAAGGACAAGAACAGTTCAAGCAATTGAGATTAATTCGGAAAAACCATTGACATCAAATCTTGCATCTGGATTTGCCTTTTTGACCGGAGATTACCAACAAAATAAAAAAATAAATAAAAAACATTTCTGTTGGACTCTGGTGCCTCAGAACATATTACAAACAGAGAAGATTTATTTATAAAATTTATTACTTTACCTACACCACTAAAAATTTCAGTTGCTAAAAATGTTGAATTTATTTCAGCTACGAAAAAGGGTTCTTTAGAGGTGATCAGCAATTTGGGCGTTCGAGGCGTTTTAGAGGATGTGCTGTTTTGCCCTGATGTTCCCTACAATTTATTGTCGGTTTCCAAGATGCAGCGTGCCGGATATATAATTATTTTCAATGAATATGGCGCTCACGTATATAAAAACGGTAAAAACATCATTCGAGGTAAGCTCACCAATAATCATTTATTTGCTATAGATTTTATAACTGCAGTAAACTACACACACCCTGTTTCCCAGTCATGCAGTAGTGAGAATAAATACAAACTATGGCATCAACGTTTGGGACATATTAGCAAAAGTAAATTTTTAGAAGTAAAACAGAATAAATTGTTTAATGACATGATTGAGATCGATTCAGTAGTACCAGATGATGATTTATGTGAAGCTTGCATTAATGGGAAACAGAGTCGATTGCCATTTAATAAAGTCAAAAGTAAAACTCATATTAACCGACCATTGTTGGTTGTCCATTCCGATGTCTGTGGACCTATCACTCCAACTACTATTGATAATAAGAACTATTTTGTGATTTTTATTGATCAATACACTCATTACTGTGTTACATACCCATTATCTTACAAGTCAGATGTATTCGCTGCATTCAAAGACTTTGTTGCTAAAAGCGAGGTACACTTTAATACAAAAGTGGTTAACTTATATTGTGATAATGGTGGAGAGTATCTATCTACAGAGATAAAAAACTTCTGTACTGAAAAGGGAATCACTTATCATTTAACAGTTCCGAGGACTCCACAGCAAAATGGCGTTTCTGAACGAATGTTAAGAACTATTACTGAAAAAGCTCGTGCTATGATAAACGGTGCTCAATTAGATAAAGTTTTCTGGGGTCAAGCAGTTTTGACTGCTGTATATTTGATAAATTTGACACCGACTAGGTCCCTGAAACTTTCACAAACACCATTCGAGCTGTGGCATAAAACAAAACCACAAATAAAATATTTAAAGGTTTTTGGCTCAACAGTGTACGTGCATAACAAAACTGCTAAAGCGAAATTTGATGATAAATCATGGAAAGGTATTCTTATGGGTTATGAACCAAACGGTTATAAAGTTTGGAATCCTAATTGCGAGAAATTTTTAGTAGTCAGAGATGTTATTGTGGACGAGACTAATTTTCTTCAGTCCAGGCCGTCTTTAAAGCCTGAAGAGATTAGTAAAAAATCTCAGGACAAAACTGATAATGCCTATACTTTGAAATCAGTGTCCAAGTCTCGGAACTCTGACGGTACTAAATCAGATATTGATAAATCTGATGGACAAGGTGAATGTCCGGTTAAAGCTCGCAAAGTAAACCATGATATCGCTGTTGAGTCAGACCATATGCATTTAAAGGATTCTTTGCAAAGTAAAAACACAGATAAAAGTACTGAACTTAGAAGGAGTGATAGGATCAAACATCGTGCCCCAGTATCTTATAGTGAAATTGATGATTGTGATGATTATTTAATGTGTGCTCAGTCTATTGTATGCGAAGTACCAAAGTCATTTGTTGAAATTAAAACTCGAGACGATAGAGCTCAGTGGGAAAGCGCAATAAGGGATGAACTCCATTCATTACATAAAAATAAAACATGGGTATTAGTACCGCGACCAGCGAATAAAAATATTGTAGACTGTAAGTGGATTTTTAAGGTTAAAAATGACGAATTTGGAAATCCTCAAAGATTCAAGGTGCGTCTGGTTGCCAGAGGTTTTAGCCAAGAATATTTGACTGACTATAATGAAACATTTGCACCTGTCGCCAGGATAGCTAGTTTCAGGTTCATAATTTGTTTCGCGAATCAATTTAATTTGTTGGTTCATCATTTAGACGTTAAAACAGCCTTTTTAAATGGCAAATTAAAAGAAGAGATCTATATGAAGGTTCCTGATGGCGTTATAAGCAAAGAGGGTTATGTTTGTAAATTACAAAGATCATTATATGGGCTAAAACAAGCGGCCAGATGCTGGTTTGAAGTATTTGAAAAATCACTTAAAGCTAAAGGATTTCAAAATTCACCAGTTGATAGATGTATTTACATGCTAGATAATGGAGATATACGTAAAAATATATACGTGGTACTATATGTTGACGATTTAGTAATAGCATGTGCTGAGCTCGAAATGATGAATAATTTCAAAAGATATTTAATGACTAAATTTGAAATGACTGATTTAAATGAAATAAAAATGTTTCTCGGTATAAAAGTCACTAGAGATGGTGATCAAATGACTTTAGATCAAAGTGCATACATAAAAGCAGTTCTGACTAAGTTTAATATGCACGACTGTAAACCGGTCACTACCCCTTTAGAAAAGAAAGTAGATTATGACGCTTTGAACTCTGAGGTGTTGTATAATGCTCCGTGCCGAAACGTTATAGGCTGTTTGATGTATATCATGCTATGTACTCGACCTGACTTAAGCGTCAGTGTGAACATACTGAGTAGGTACACAAACAAAAATAATAAAGAACTATGGCAATGTCTTAAACGTGTACTTAGGTACTTAAAAGGCACAGTTGATTTGAAACTATGTTATGTAAGGAGCAAGTACGATGATATCTTGTGTGGGTACGTAGACTCAGATTGGGGCGGTAGTGATACAAGAGACAGAAAGAGTACAACCGGGTATTTATTTAAACTTTTTGAGCAATGTACAATCACCTGGAGTACTAGAAAACAAATGTCAGTAGCAGCTTCGTCCACAGAGGCTGAATACATGGCGTTGTATGAATCAGTCAGGGAAGCATTGTGGTTAAAGTCTTTAGCAAACAGTATAAAATTAAACATAGATAAACCTATAATAATTTATGAAGATAACAATGGCTGCATTAGTATTGCTAATAATCCGACGAGTCATAAGCGGTCAAAACATATGGATATTAAATATCATTTCTCTAGGGAACAAATAGAGAAAAATGTAATAAAATTGAATTACATTCCCACAGGTGAACAGCTGGCCGATGTTCTGACGAAACCGCTGCCTGGAATAACCTTTATAACTATGAGACAGAAAATGGGTCTAAAATAACAGTACATACTACCTAATGATTTAATGCAATGTATATAAATTAATTGATTATTGAATTGAAATGGTCTGATTAGGTTTTTCTGGGTTTTCCCTAATCCATGCAACGAATGTTGGACCATTATTGTATTCTCCCAGCAAATACTTGGAAGTCAATGTGTTCTGTTTAGTTATTTGAAATGTGTATTACATTTGTATAATTATTGATTAATTTTTGAGGGGGCGTGTTGGTTTATTATATTTGAATTGCAAAAATTAATGAACCTCTTTATTATAATACTGTATGGTTCGCTTATGATTTTAAAATAAGTATTTGTCACCACTGCATTTTGTTTTCCTCTCTGTTCTTGTTTCGAACTAGGTGTCAGACGCATTGCTTCCTTGTAATATGAAAGTCTAATATATAATTTTAAATACTTATAATCTGCTTTTCATTGCCCACACATTCATATAATTCAATAGTATACACGCTTAGTATGATTAACTACGACAGAATTACTACTACTGTAACGGTCAGCCAATCAGAAGGCTTGACTACGATAATAACGACCACGACGGTCCTCACTACGCGACGACTGAATGCGAACTGTCCCTGTCGAGTCGTGCGCCACTCTTTTATACATTTTTAGGCGTATCTACCCGACGACAATTTTATAAACACCGTTCGCAAAGATTAATAAAAATTAAAATAAAAATTAACACCTAACTCGGCCTCTCCTGACGCGTGCGCGTCCCGAGCACAGTAGGTATTTACAGAACAGACAATGAGTTTAGAAGAATACAATGCAAATGATTCGTTTCTAGACGGAGCCGGCTCTTACTACCACTCCGTACCACCGACGCTGTGGTGTATTCTTCGAAAACTCCTGGGTCGCTGCTCAGTCGTTGCACTTCACAACTTCCATCTGCCTGCATGACGTACCTGACGAGCATCTCGCACCTCCTAGGTAACAAAAATACACGGCAGAATCACATAGCTCATAGTCACATAACAAAACAGTTGTCTTGGGTGCGGGAATCGAACCCGCAGCCTGTCCGCTACGTTGCGGAGGTCGGCTGTCATCTGGTACCATGGGTATAATCACATTTTATCTTTGGTGCGGTAATCGAACCCGCAGTCTGATGCCTATCCGCTGCGTCGCAAAGGCCGACTGTTATCCGAAACGATGTCTATACCCATGTGACACTGTCTTATATTACAACATTTCAGGAACATATTAGCTGTGTTATGCACCGCTTCGACCAATCCTGACTAATTTGAACAATCACTGCTGGGATAGCCTTTGTGAAAGTTTCAAGTTGAAAAACTATGAATCCTAGCTTGGGATTCGACATTAATTTTACTCTTACTAATAAAACAAACGAGATTTGGTTCACCATGGATACACATCAGTCCTTAGATGTCTTCAGCATTGTGTGCAGCGGGCTGCTGCCCGACGCTGGCAGACAGCGGCTGCCCGACACTGTATCCGGCGCCCAGCACCAGTTGTACAAAGCGAGCTCGTTACAACACAAGTACAAGCCGGCTCACCTCGTATTTCTGCACACCGAAAGGTGAACAACACCTGTGAACAAACCAGGCAGAAGGCGTCCCTACTGCCCGGGGTAGACGGAGGCATCGCTGAATCGCACGTCTACTTATAATCTCGGGACGGAGGCATCACTGAATCGCACGTCCCTGGACGGAGGCATCACTGAATCGCACGTCCACTAATAAACCCTGGACGGAGGCATCACTGAATCGCACGTCCATTAATAAACCCTGGACGGAGGCATCACTGAATCGCACGTCCATTAATAAACCCTGGACGGAGGCATCACTGAATCGCACGTCCATTGATAAACCCTGGACGGAGGCATCACTGAATCGCACGTCCACTAATAAAAAGAGGCAGGTAAAGACAGCGTCTACCATTAACTCCTTTTATGAAATCGCAACCCTGTTTAATGAAAAGGCCCGCCGCGTTACGTCACTAAAAGGGGGAACAAAACTACCAACGTTTATAGGAATAACATGTCAGTCAGTAAGTAAATGAGTCAGGGGTATTTAACTATAAGGATATGAATTTAGGTGGCAAGCGAGGCACGTAACGGAACAAATCACCAAACAGGTGCAAAACAAAAATTCATCCTCCAGTATGGGGCCCCATACTGAAGGGCTTCCTATCTACACCGGAGGCAAAGGGCCATTTACTCCTCCAGTGACTTTTCACCAGTTGAAAAGCATTCCACGTTGGGGAAGGGAAAAGAAGTGTGTACTCCCTTCCCAACGGCTCGCCGATAAAGGAAAGACTTCACAAGGTAGCTTTCTCTTTGAAAGCAACCACACACAGAGTAGCCGTCTCGCGCACTCAGCCACCGAGCACGCCAACTGCATGCAACTACATGCAACTAAAAGACGCTTCCGTTCCAAGGAATCGTCCCACTGCTAAATGCAAGCTTATATCACACCTGCACAGAGAAAAAAACACAAGAAGAACATTGAAAATGGTTACTGGTCGCTGTGTCTGAAGCAAATGAAGTAGCAAATTATACTATGGGCGCAAGCGTGCACTCAAGCGCCCACAGACAAGGGTCTTGTGAGTAATTGATTGAACATCTAATAGCTTCAGACATAATACAAACAAGAATAAATCTACCCGGGACAGAGCCCGTCATCACGTGAGAACGTGAACCAGCACAGCGGCTGCCAGGACTGCGCCTGATACGGAACTGTGTCCGTTACCCGGGACATTGCCCGTCACCACATGAGAACGTGAACCAGCACAACGGCTGCCAGGACTGGGCCTGATACGGAACTGTGTCCGTTAACCGGGACAGTGCCCATCACCACGCGAGAACGTGAACCAGCACGGCGGCTGCCAGGACTGCGCCTGATGTACAAAGTGAGCTCCTTTAACCGGCCCACCTCGTACCTGCAACATAAGGAAAAACACACGGAGAAAAATGGTTATACAGGTTCGTGTGTGTCTGAAGCATAACTTCTTAATATCTTATGAAGTAACAAACCATTACTATGGGCGCAAGCGTGCACTCAAGCGCCCACAGACAATGGTCTTGCGAGTAATAAAAATAATTGATTAAACATCTAATAGCTTCAGACATAACACGAATTTAAAAAAAAATCTCAGCGCATTGTGAATGACTCCCCATACACTGCCACATGACACACTATAGTAGCTGCAAAATTGCAAGCGCGCGTTTACCGGCCGATGCCATTAGTTAGCTGCCCGGAGGCAAGCGCACATCGCCTTAAAATACTACTCACGCCATTAGTTAACTGCCCGGAGGCAAGCGCACATCACCTTAAAATACTACTCATGGACACTCCTAGCCTGCGCCGCCAGTACGGAAGGTATCTTTAAGGGGAAGACATACGTCTGTCGCCCACATACCTTAAGACCAGCTCACAACACCCAAGAACTAAGAGTGTACTCCTTAAACAAACCAATTCAAACCGTGTAACCGGGCTATAGCGCCCATTCAATGTCTCATTTCCAGCTGTCAGAGAGCTAGGTCCGATTGATCGCCACGAGTACTAAAAACATCGTTAAGGGGAAAACGTAAGTTTACCATCCACTTATCTTAAAACTCTGTAATGTGGTCGAGCAACCAAACTCAACATCCCCGGCTCGGGTACTTGATACTTCACCTTGCGCACATTTATTCATGCACGCACAAACATCCTGTTTCAGCAACCACGTGAGCCAGTGATGGTCGACCAACGCCCGTGAAGCGGAAAACCGCCACGCGCCTTTCAATAAGCGCCGGTCAGCGTTACTTGTCATCACTGCTTCTGAAATCAATCACCAAAACGAGAAGGCAGGCGATTATCACGAAAATAAGTTTTATAAGATTCTCCCCACATCAAAGTGTGCCAGACAGAAGCCTGATACGTATTGGGAAATAAGTCTGCCACGCCAGGGGCCCGAAAGGCATTTCGTTAAAAGGTTAAACTGTTTCGCGTTCAGCAGTTCCGCATAATATTATGATCATCTCTGACATATCCTATAACAGAATATGACCACAGGGTATACGCCCTCAGTGAGTTCACAAAACAATCATCAGCCACAAGACGTCCACTGCTTGAACATAGGCCTCCCCCAAAGATTTCCAGACCGATCTGTTGGAAGCGGCCTGCATCCAGCGACCTTTATCAGGTCGTCTGTCCACCTTGTAGAGAGACGTCCAATACTCCGCTTGCCAGTATGTGGCCTCCATTCCAAAACCTTTCTGCCCCACCGGTTGTCGGTTCTGCGAGCTATGTGGCCCACTGCCACTTCAACTTGCTAATCCGCTGGGCTAAGTAGGTGACTCGTTCTTCTACGGATCTCCTCATTTCTGATTTGATCACCGAGAAACACCGAGCATAGCCCTCTCCATAGCTCGCTGAGTGACTGTGAGCCGTCTTATACGGCCCATATTCAGAGGCCACGTCTCAGTGCCGTAGGTCATCACTAGTAATACACGCTGATCGAAGACTTTGGTCTTCAGGCACTGAGGCATTTTGGACGAGAAGGCCTTGCCAAGTTTCCCGAACGTTGCCCAGCCAAGCTGGATTCAACGATCGACCTCTCTCTCAAAATTGAACCTGCCTAGTTGACTACTTGTCCTAGATAGACATATTCGTCGGCAACTTCGAGAGATGAGCCTCCAACAGTAATCGGGGTGGGCACAACATGGACCTTCGTCTTGTCCATGTTAATTCTGAGACCCACCCGTTGAAAAACTCTGTTGAAGTCTTCGAGCATTGTACTTAGATCTTCCAGCGATTGTGCTAGGACTACGATATTGTCGGCAAATTGAAGGTGAGACATGTACTCGCTATTTATGTTGATGCCGAATCCTTTCCAGTTCAAGAGCTTAAAGGCATCTTCCAGCGCGGCAGTGAACAGTTTCGGAGAAATAACATCTCCCTGTCTCACGCCTCTCTGTAATGGAATAGCCTTCGTACTCTGATCTTGTACTCGGGCCGACATGGTGGCGTTGTTGTACAAGCACCTCAACACTTCGATATACCGATAGTCAACAACACATAAAACAAACATGGTCAGAATCCAAGAGCATCATAAGCCCTTCTCCAGGACGTAAGGCAGCATTGCAGCCAATGTCCGACCTCTTACGGTTACAGTAATTTGCAGCAACTCATTTGAATGATGTTCAAATGGCTCATATCTACAACAAATAGCAAATACCTTTCATTAGGCATTTAGTGCACGGTGGGTACACAGCATTGCTCTATAGAGAAATCCGTGTCGCCCTGTCATCAAAATAATTCTATAAAACCTGTAGGTACTGCAAATTACTTTTATATCAGATTTATATAAACAGGAACGGACTCACCAAATTCTTGTTATACTCAACACTCGTAAATGTATCCGATCACAGTCGTCCCACAAAGCCGCTCTGTGCGCCGTACGGGTGAACCATCACACCGTGGGTGCGGCGTTATGGTCCAACGATCGGGAACTCTTGTGCACCAATATCTTGCACTCCATGCCAGCGCGGGTGCCTCATCACTCTCGTCCATTATGGGCCTAGATAAGTTCTGAGAACATTTGGTACACAATTAATAACTTCGCAGGTATAGACACCACCATACCCTCTACGACGTCGTCGTACGTCTTTCGACTTGAACACAATATGTCAGATTTTCGTATCCATAGGCAGCAAACTAACATATTCACAATAAATTTATTACTGCAAACATATAACACCATTAAATTTAGCAGTACAATGATTTTACACCGAATGAATTATTTTAAGACACCAGACTGCTGCACCATGGATCATCGTGATGATCTTTAACCAACTCACCACATGACAATCTTATTGGCGATTTTGTCTTAACAAAAAGCCAATAAAATTGGAACAGACTTACCAAACCACTCGTAGACAGTCGCATTTCATCGCGTAGTTAGACATATCGCGTAATTACCAACACAAGTGCATTTAAAGTGCTAGCATTAACTTTTAAGTAATGCCTTGAAAATTCAACTGTCAAGAAGATGATAGGCTGCGGAGCCTATCCCACTTCTGAATTAAGGAATTTAATGTGAGATGAATAATAAAAATAATAGAACACAAATAACATGATCACTTTAAACCAATTTATTCTATTCACAGAGAACAAACCCGTGTCAGGAGTAACCAATTGTAGGCTTTACTTTAACTGCACTTGTATACACGCTTAGTATGATTAACTACGACAGAATTACTACTACTGTAACGGTCAGCCAATCAGAAGGCTTGACTACGATAATAACGACCACGACGGTCCTCACTACGCGACGACTGAATGCGAACTGTCCCTGTCGAGTCGTGCGCCACTCTTTTATACATTTTTAGGCGTATCTACCCGACGACAATTTTATAAACACCGTTCGCAAAGATTAATAAAAATTAAAATAAAAATTAACACCTAACTCTATAATTTCATGTTATTTTGGCCCTAAACGTGTAACTTTGGTCATATTACAATCGTCAATATGAAATTAATCAAACGATTGATATAGGTTCACTAAAAGTAAAATTCGTATTAAAAGTCTGTTAAAAGCAACTCTAGTTTGTGCAAAAACTGCCTGAGACTAAGATCAAAATAACTAATGATTAATCAATACCTATGTCAATCATCTATTAATAATCGATTAATCGTATAACCAAATATTCTCAGTACAAAAAGGTTGGTTTCTTTTAGTCCACATATCAACAAAAGAATCACCTTCATCGTTTGTCAATACCGATTGTTAACCGCCGTTAGCCAAAAAATCGTCACGATATCGTAGAAAAAAATGCTTGTTTAAAATTAAATGCTCTACCAAAAAGTAGCGATTTTTCAATAAGTATTTGGTAAACGCCATGAGGCTATGACAGGAAACGCTTTTACAGCTTCACCGGACAAGGTTGTAATGTTGTGATGATGTCAACATGTTATTTTGCACCTAGATATTTTAGGTAAGTCTCGATACTAAATAGACTGTTGCACCGAGAGACTGAGATGGAAATTCGCGGGATTCGTTAACAAGTTCGATGCCGTAGCCGTGTGAACGCACTTGAATTATTAATGAGATAGGAATTAGACAAGAATATTGCTAATTCGATGGCGATGGATATGGGATCGTTTATATCTTTAAAACGTGTTTAGAGCGACGCGACGGCGCGACGGAATGTAGTCATCGTAAAATAAATAACCTAGTCGGTACAACTAGCCTTAGTAAGTTTATTAAGTACCTACCCGTTGGCACAAAATACGTGTCTATTACTCAAAAATATGAGTAAGCAGCGATTTTAAATATAGTTTGTTAAGAGGAACTTTCGCCGAGTACTTTAAATCCAATAGCGAGCACCACCCCACTAAACTATCCAAAATGCAAGGTTGATTTTACCGTAATTAAGTCACTTTTCGTAACTAAATAATTTGTTAATAGATGATAAGTCCCTTGGTATGTGAGGGGCCGTTTAGATTGGTACCACCGCTGTTTTTATTTATGCCGCCAACAATCAGCAGGTTTACACTGTTGTGTTTCGGTTTAAAGAACATTGCAGCTAGTGAAATTACTGGGCGCTGTGATACTTAACAACTTATTTCTCGGAATTATGAACGCAGTAGAACAGTAGAACGCCATGTAAGTAATGCTTTGTAATTCAAAGTTATGTGTGGTGTTGTTTGTTTATGGACACACGTCGCTTACCAACAGGCGACCGACCAACCGGCTCGATTTGTCATTGAGGCGAATTAAAAGTTATAGTAATATGAAATGATCCTCTCAGAATTGCTTAGTCTACACTCTACAGGTACAATGGCTATAAGTAGCTGCCAAGTAGTCGCGACTCTCGCATAAACAAAACATGCAATTACTCGGATTACATTGACGTCAATAGCAGGTACGTTACTTAAGCAGTGGCAGCAATATTTTATCAACAACCTTTACTCGCTGCTCCACTCGCGTGGGAATCAATTCGGCCATGTTTCTGAGATAAGTAGCTAACGTCACTCTTCAGCTCATACACTATCTCTGTCTATGCAAAAAATTATGCATTGTTCTGTTTTTGTATTATATTTTTTCAGCGGACTTGTGCTGTCAGTTATCCCATATTGCTTTAACAGCTTCACGTAAAGCCGGGGCGTAAGGCGTCATAGCCAGAAATATATATTATTATTTACTAGATATATAGCCTAGATGTGTTTTTTTTTATAGGGCTCAGACCTAACTTGAACAATCGCTGGGGTAAATAATTAAAGGCAGTCTCTGCACCTCAGTGTGCCGAGGGCCAGTTGAGTAACATGTCGAGGTCGCATGTTTGAAGAGGTATTATTATATGTATTTATTTATTTAAAGGTATGGAATACCAATTTTTTTTTTTTCAACGTTTCGACCGATTTGCAACGGCCGTGGTTACGGTTTGACTGTATTTACCTTAAAATACGACGCGATTAAGACCCGTTTAAATAAATATATGTATACAAATCGCGAAAGCCTAAAATCAGAAGTATTAATATTATTACTATTCGAATTGGGTAAGTGCTGTTTCGATAGACTGTGATGAGGTCTTTACCTACACAGTTAGCTACAGCACACGATACTTTTAGCATCAGTGATTTTTGCGCACCACGCACCGTTATTTCGAATTAGACGTGATAATCTTTAAAGAATAGCAGGTAATGTTTGCTCAAAACGGTATACAGAGTGGGGCAAGCGCCCCTTGCCCCACCGTGGGTGCGCCCATAAAAAGTACCTACTAACTACGTACTACTAAGGACTATTGTCATAAATCTAGTGAATGAATGATCCACCTATGCGCCAGTGCCTGGATGACGTCATCAATGCGGCGCTCGTCCTCAGGTCTCGGGTCCATTATTGGAACTGTAAGTATCGTATCACAATCAGACTCCATCACGCGCCGGTATCGAAGTATCGCGTGCAGCAGTTCCTTAGCGCCTTTCAACCTCTCGCGGTCTTTCTCCTGCCACTGTTGTTCTAGAGTTCTGTCAATAATAAAGCCATTACCTAAATTGCTGCCGCAGAAGGAAGGCACATTTGCGTGATTAATAATGTTTACACAGGCACGTATTTGATTATTTTTGAAATTATGAAACATAGATATTATTGGTGGTATACTTATACAAGGTGATAGATCACTGGTATGCGAGAGCCCGTCTGGGTTGGTACCTAGCCTTTGTCTATTTCTGCCGCCAAGCAACAGCATGTAAGCACTGTTGTGTTTCGGTTTGAAGGATATTGAAGCCAGTGAAATTACTGGGTATTATGAGACTTGACATCTTATGTCTCGAGGTGACGAGCGCAGTTCAGTGCCATGCAGAGCTTTGTAATTCAAAGTTCTGTGTGGTGTTGCTTGTTTATGGGCAGGCTTGGCGCTTACCATCAGGCGAGAACAAAGCGCTCGTCTCGTCATTCAATCCAATAAATAAACAACACAATTTCATTTCCGTGGAGATTATTAGAAAATTGAGTTTTCAATATAAGAAAAAATGATAAGTCAGGGTTTACCTAGTCATTCATTTTTAAATGTCTCAGACAACTGGTGAATTTCAGGGAAATAAGGGTAACAGCCCAACTAATATTCTGCATATTATGTCGAAAAAATTTCCCCGAAAAACTGTCGAATGCTGAATAAGAAAATATATGCGACCTCAAAACAAAAGCCCTTGGCAGTCTCGGCGGCAGGACGTTGTCCGGTTTCATAGGCTTGGGTTCAAATCTCTCGTAAGGACGCATCCAATGATAGAACCCTTTCCCAGAATCTTGCTTCAAATCTTTATACGTCAAGTATTTAGGTTTGTCAGCTAATTTGGAATCCATTAACCACTTCTAAAATAGTAAGAAACATTCATGAGACTTCAAATTAACCAATACGAAATATAAAGGTAAGCAAATGATTATTGAACCTCAGTCTCAGTGAGATGAACTGGTGTGAGTATGGAAACCAAGCTTCGGTGATCCCCGAATGTATCGTACTGGTTGATGGAACACCACGGTTGCCATCTGCAGGTTTGCTTGTACTGGTCCAACAATGCTCGATGCACTAACTCGGAACAAGTCAGCTCACTAACACACAAATATATAGGAATTACATTTTTATGACATTATGAAGGTTAATTACACTTTAGAAACTAAGCTGAAATAAATTGAAAACTTACCGCTTCAAAACAAAGAACCTTATGGTTTTCGCCCGATAGATCTCTCTGCATTTGCTGTGAGACATTACAGAGCTTTCTGATTTTGTATCGATAGGTTTTTCTTCAATATTTTCGAGATTTTCATCGTTGATGACGACTTCTTCCGGATGTACTACATCCGACGAACAAGTTTCGTCGACTAAAGTTATGTCACCTTCTTCATTTACTATTATTTTCTTACAGAATGAGTCTTTCATCTTCAACCAATTCTGCTGGACTTTGGTCACGCTGCTCAAATCATTGGGCTTAATTTTTATATCACAAGTGGTGTTCGAGCGACATTCTGAGCATGCTTCGTAATCTATATGCAAACTTTCTCCGTTAAATTTTGCAGTCGTGATACCATCCAATTTTATATGATAATGATTATTAACATCAACCGTAACCGTTGTATTGTTGGGCGAGTCGACCGATATCTTGCCATTAATTTTATTTATACTGATTGTCGTAAAATTAGGATGCTCTATGGTGTAAATAATTTGTATGGAAACATAACCATCTGTGCGTTCCTTCTTAGTTACTTCTTCGTCATTTTTTTTCGACATGGAACCAACGTCAGTGGCGCTGAGTGTATATTCGCCTAAGTTGCTTTTTTGGGACATCGAACCTTTTGATTTTATAATATCTGTTTCTATTGTGTCCGTACTGAACATATCAAAATATTCCTTCTCTTCATTAGTCCACTCCGGGTAAATCTCTTCTTCTTCTACAACGAAATTTGTTATAATTCTCGTACCATCCGCATACGTTACTATTTGTACTCCATCTTTATTAAGTAGAATGTTGACCCCATCTATGCGACGAGAGAATACTTCTCCAAGACAATAGTCCGTCGCAGTACGAGTAAGTAACTTTTCTATGGTACATGGATTATTGTTGACCCATTTCTGACGAAGTCCATTGGTATCTGTTGTTTCAAACTCATCAATAACTAATTGAGCCATGGGTAACTTGTCTTCGACGAGCTTGTCGCCTCCAAGAATAGTCTTAGATGATTTTGAGGATGTTTTACTTAGTTTACCTTTCGCGCTTTTTTCTTTTCCTTTCCCTTTTTTACTTTTGTCTGAACTCGTTTCACTATGGATGTCATCTGTACCATTGGGTATCACTACTTTTTTCTCACATTTAGTTATTTTAATGTAACATCCGCCGGGTCTTAGTACTTCAATTTCACCAGTTCTTCGGAATATCAATACTTCTCCATTGAGACTAATACATCGCATTTCTTCCTTGAGATTTGGCATGTTAGTAATATAATACTGTTTAATGTGAGATATGATAGGCGAGTTGTCTTCGTGAACACTTTCAGTGATAAGGCCATTGGGCCAAGTAACAAAAAGAGAGTGGTACGATCTGGTTTCAAATAGCTGGGTCATCACTGTACTTAGCTTAGTTGATGCAGATTTTAATATACTATCTTTTCGTTTTGAATTGTTGGTCATAGAAATAATTCTTGAAGGCAACATAACTTGGTAAGACTGTTTTTTAATATTAATCATGATATGATCTTTACAAGTAATTCGAAATGATTCACACATGTCGATTATATTCGAATTCCCTACTTCTCCCAAAGCTCTGTGAACCCAAAACTCGTTGCAACTATTTCCTGGTATAACATTTAGTACTATGTACTCGACGTTCATTGGTATAATCAACGTATACATACTTACGACTCTAGTACCATCTTTAGAAAAATATGTCCCATCTTTCCCGAAAACTTCGACGCGACGGTCGCCTAAATCGTACCCAGAAAATGGTTTCCGAGGTGTTTCAACTGTTGATGTAGAAGCCCCATCCGGTGCCATAAATGATTGCCTTATATTCCTAGGTGTAGAGTTAGCAGGCGATTTAGTTTTCCGACTACTTTTTGAATCAATTTCTGTAATAGACATGGATGTCATTTTCTTAGTATCGGTGGTTGCTTCAGGTGTAGTTTCTTCCATTTGTGCGATTTCTTGGAACTTCAGAGAACCTTCCATAAGCAAATCTATTTCAACCTCAGTGTCACCCACACATGACTGAGCCGCAAAAGGATCTATTAAGTTTTTACATTCAGATTGTGTCTTTAAAACCATTCTCTGGTCATAAATTCTTTCTTCATTCTGTATCCAATCGTAATGCTCTTCCAAAACAAAATCAAAAAAATCTTGTAAACATAGGGGAGTGGGCAAATGACAACGCCACTCCTCACGTGCTATGCCATCTTGGTTGTGGCTATTAAAAAACATTAACAATATGGAATCAGTCACTTCACAATATTTGTAATCGACGCAGTTAAATTTATTAAAAGCATCCAACATTATTTGAAATGCACTTATGCCGTTAAAATCCTCGAAGTATTCAAAATCATCAATTAAATGATTGATCGGCTTTTCATTTGCTATTTCAGCAGCTGATACTAGCTCGCTAATATCCGGGCAAGCAAACAAAAATTTTATTCGTTGAGTTTCTGCATCATCGCTATAAACTACATCGGAATTATTTTCACTTTTAGTCATAGAAGGAAAGGACGGGGAAGTAGAGCTGCCGTTTTTGAACAGTGACGAACATTTTGGTAGAGGCTCGGCAAGAACGCTTCGCTTTAAATAAACTTTTTTGAAATCTGAAATAGTTGTGGATAGCAGATGGCATTTTTTTAGAGAACTCCTGTTGTTGTACAATTTCCTACAAGCCAAAATATGAATTAATCTTGTAAGCTCTGCTGTTTCTACATCGCCTCTTTCGAAACAAGACAACAGAACATTGACGTGAAAATTTATTTTTGCCTCTATTTCATCTTGAGGACGTTCCTGATTTTGCCATAAACGGTTAAGCGGCATACCAAGTAAAGTTAACCAAACTATATTATCTAGATTAATATTGCCTAAATGAAACGTGTTGTATTTGACAAAATCGCCATAATTTATAATGATAGGATCTTTATGGCTTTCGTATTCATGGCCGAGAGTTACTCGATACGATTTTTTATTCGTGTCAGCCTTACAAAGCGTGTTAAATACTTCTTTTACAAAAGATTCTGCCTTTCTTGTTTTTTCATCAATGTCTATGCTTTTTCGTGGTTGGTTTATAGTGACCGTTGTCGATAACGTTGACTGACTGCTTATCTCGTCCAGCTTTTTACCTTTGGAGACAGTTTGGAGAATGCTATCCAGTACCGAGAAGATTGTCACACATTCTAGGGGTAATTCGTTTATCTGCTTATGATAGTTTAAATTATAACAATCATCTGCCATTTCTTTGGGAATATTGATAACATCCAAATTATCAAGATAATGCATATGTTGCCTCGTTAAATCTTGTATGTCATACATGAGGTAACACAGTTCATCGTATATTTTATCAGCATTGCCTGATAAATTGCCAGAATTCCAATAAGGCGGAGAAAATATTAAAAAGGCTGTATCTTTAAAGATATCTGCAGAATCTTTTTGAATTCTCAATTGCTGTAAATCTTCCCAAAATTGTAACGACTTATCTGCTAATAATTCTGTTTGACTCTGTCCTCGTTTTGTAGGCCTAAATAAAGTCGAAGGTACTTTAGTTGTGGTCGGGTCAATTCTAACTTGCACTACTGCTGTTAATGGTACGCCAATTTGAACAAGGCATCCCGGTAGTAAAGATTCCACAAACCCGGTTATAGCGACATAAAGATTAGGCCCATCACTGGGGTAATCGTCAACATAAACTTTGTCTCGCCATTCTTCCCCTCTAACTCTTAGTTGTGTATTATATTTTTTACCTTCAGTCGGTTCGGGAAGAGAGTTTATCAGCTCCGCTTCATCTTTTTTCCCTTTTTTAGGAGGTGGTGGAAGTTCCGCTGGTTCAGGTGGTTTTACACTTACGGTGCCTTTTATTTCTGTTCTGTCTACCATGGTCCCAGATTCCCTTCTGATTCCTTCTCTTACCTCCAGTCTCTGTCTTTTAATAAACAAATATTCATCTTTCATTTTCAAAATAAGATGTTTAATAATCAGGGCTTGGATGTCTGGCGGAATATCCTTTTTGTCTTTGAGATAAGCTTGACCTTCTTCAAAGACACGCAGATTGTCGTCTTTGAATTTCTTTTCACCACCTAGCTGATTCACCATAAATATCGTTTCTGTCTTACAAATGTTTTTTACGACAAATCTTTTCTCCTCTGCAGCGAAAGTCTCAAACTTGTTTAAGTAAATTCGATCTTGGTCGCTACCGGCTCCTTCCACCAGGATGACTTTTACTTTCCAATTTTCTTCGTCTAACGGGGCTTCTTCTATGTATACCCGCCAATAATTTTCATCATAAATATTCTTTTCCTTTTTAGGTGCCATTATGGATGATACTTAATTATATTCCTTGGTTACGGCTTTAAGCAAAAAATTACGAAAGCAAAATGCGACTGACAAAAAAACCCCAAGTTGTCATAATAATTGGCATTAATATAATCATTTTAAACCTTTTTTTTAGTATCAAAGAGTACTAAACTAATAAGGAAAAATAGTATGACTTTTTTTTATTAAATTATTATAATAGTATATACCACACAGTACTTTAGGTTGGCGAGATAAGTTGCGCCAAAGTAAGTGGTGCAGTCGTCAAACGCTTCTTGGTTGGTTTTTTTTTATAGCATAGACCAACAAAGGGAGATCGGAAAGGGAAGGGGGATTTGGGCCTCCGGATATCACACTCACCGTACAAACCGCAGCAGCAAGCCCTACTTGACGTGGGTGTTCTGTGAGACAGTGGTAACGATCCGGTCGAGCCAGCTCTTTCATGCTGTAGACAAAACTGCTGTAGAAAAAACGACGCGACTACTATTTCCAATTTTGATAGATTCTTCTTCTTCCTCCGCGCCTTATCGCAGTGAGGTCGGTGCGAAATGTTTTAAACACATATAGTTTTTACGACCGGCCGCCTGCCTGATGTCAACCCAGAAAACACTCCCAGTGTGTGTGTGTTATCACACAAATATTTGTCTTGGTGCGGGGATTGAACCCGGAGATTCTCGCTTCATAGTTCGCTACTCGGCCACTGCGCCACCGAGGGCCAATTTTCACAGAGTATTCTATATGTTTTGTGCCACCAACTACAGGTATATAGGTACTCTTTGATCTAGATAATGGGGATAAATTAAATGCAATAAAATAAATAAAGAGAGCGTCTCATAAAACAAATAAATAGGGAAGATCAGAGGCGTTCAGCACTGAATAAGTGATATACATATAAATGAAAATATTCACTAGAAGCTTTTGCTCGCGGTTCTATCCGTGTGACGACATTTTCTGAAATATAACCTTAATAAGCCAGGTAATGATCTACCTTTATGCCAAATTTCATGCAAAACAATTCAGCCGTCAAGGCGGGAGTGATGACTAACAAATTCCAAATTCACAAACCTAGAAACATCAAAACTATCACATTTATAATAATAATAAAATAATTCGTATTTAGGATATTTATATTTTATTGAATAGGAAACGGAATAATAAAATGATAAACTCTCACAGCAATTATTTATTATTAAACGTAAACTTATTTAAGTATAATGTAGGAACCATAAAAACCTTATAGGTATATCTATCTTACTTGAGTAAATTTAGCCATTAGCGGGTAACTTCATCCATCAGTTTCAAAATCAAAATCTCATGGTCAAGTACAGAACATTTGTCATTAATAAGACTAATTTAAATTTAAGGGAACTTTGGAATAACCGCCGCGACATAGGTTGGCAGGAAAAGGCACACCAACAAGCACGGAAAGAGGGAGGGGACCCTTAAATGTAGGGATTCACGGACTAGGAGGATATGGAAATCAGGACATGGGCAGGAAGGAGTAGGGTAAATTAACAATAAATCTGTAAGGGTTTTAAAGGTAAGGCGTAAGGTATGAGTCGTGGACCTTACTGGCAGGAACATCCCTAGCCTAGCTAACCTACCAACCTAGTTTAACTAGGATGCTGATACTATTGCACGCTGCCATTTCCCTGGAGGAATTCTTGCGATTTGACAAACAAGTCTATGATGCGTACATAAGGACATAACGTGTTCACGACTATCCTTGAAAGGGATAGGGTTTTATTCTCATAAAATACCTGTTCTTCACAACCACGTTCTCCAGTTGTTCTCGGTTGCTCGTAAGTTTTTCATATATCGTCTGGCAGGAATTAACTGCAGACAAGTATTATGCGATCTAAATAAGAATAGGAACCTTAGGGATCTGGTAAGTTATCTGTCATATTATGACCTTTTACCCTCCAGCCTCCAGCGCCCATAAGGCGGTGTCATCGCCAACTTTGGGAAAGACTGGGCTAAAGTTACTCGCTAAAGTTACCGCGACCAGAAATTAAGTTAGTAATAAATTTAGTCCCAAAATATATATTTTTAAATAACAGTAAATCAGTAAATTCACATTTGGCAAAAGAGGGAATGCATCATTCCCGTTTTTCATTTTATATTTATTACCCAATTTTAATAAAACATTTACGACCTTATTAATAAACGCTGTATATTAATAATTTATTAAATTATTTAGCACGGTTCTGTGCGTGTAAACGATGGAATTAATGATTACCGCTAGTCCACAATGGGAACTGCTTTTATCTATCTGCTTTTATCTAGTCCAGTTGACAACAAAAACGTTTTACATTGTTTAGAATGTAGAAAAATCATTCCAAATAGGTAAGTAAAAAGGTTTGTAGTAAATATAAATCCTACCTATTTGCATAGCAAAATAATAAAGATATTTAATTATATGTGTCGCTAACAGTGTGCGTGATATATTTGTATATACAAAATGCCTGTGTGTCTGTCAATATATAGATAGAGAGAGAGAGTCTAGATAGAGAGTGATGGCTAGCGCGTTAATTAAAAAAAAATAAAAGTATAGACAGTACTACAATTTAAATGAATCGCTTCAGCAATGTTTTTCGAATAAGTTCAAATATGCAATGAATGCCCGGCCATCCGGCAGTAAATACATACTAATATTGTCACATATCTGCATTAGATGATCATTATCATCACGCGTACATATTTTCGAAAACGAAACTTAGTATAAGTGTGCATTACACCTTTCGTCAATTAAAGTTATAACAAGCTATGGTTGACCACATCAAAGAAATCACCAATGATACAGCCTTTAAAAACCATACACCTTTGCTTATTACAATAACATTAACTGACATATGGTAAGTATACACATTAATGGCGTTCCCATTAGTTTGTTTACCGACAGATTTGCTTCGTGATAGTAAATTATTGACACGTTTTGTATGCATGATCTATCAAAACTATTACTATAATAGTCAGTAAATTTAAAAATCCCCCTTTAAATAGGCAGCGTTTATTTATAAGGAATTTGCTTATATCTTAGCTCTTAGAACTAATTATCTATGACTAAAACAAAATATCAAACATAACATAAACAACTTCACGCCGATATCCACGGAAGGATAGGCGGAAATGCAATTTGTGCAATAACAATTCCTTGAGCTATTTATTGTCCAAACATATGATAAGGGACGGAGCCCTTTCTCATATCAAGCACAAATAAATCTGGGAAAAATCACGTTTTTTTCCAATCGAAAATATCAAAGTATTTTTTTTGTGGGGCTTTATGCCCCTCTCTCTTACCACCTATCTAGGACAAGGAAACTGGTTAGGTTTTATTTATTTTATAACAAGTAATTATAAAATATACTTACAATCTATTCATCTAACTATAACATTAACTATACTACCTATCTTAATTCTATTTAACCTGTATCTATGTAACTTATTATCTAATTTACTTAACACTAATTTTATATTAAACTAATTTTACTAATTTTATATTATTATATATAATGAGTCTAAGTTATTATTTTTACCTATTTCTATTGTTTGTATTAGTTACTATAATCTCTATTATATAAAAATAAGTCGGGTTTTCCTTCCTGACGATATAACTCCAGAACGCACGAACCGATTTCCACGGTTTTGCATTCGTTGGAAAGGTCTCGGGCTCCGTGAGGTTTATAGCAACGAAAATCTAGGAAAAATTTCAATAGAAAAGCGGGAAAATAGGGAAAATCATTTTTTAAATACAGCGCCATCTTTGATACATAGCATGTACTACAAACCAATATTTTAAGTAGATGGAGTCGGTGCGTGACACATTGCTGACAGATGGCGCCACTGTTAGGCTACTTTTATCCCGGAAAATACAGATCACGCGGGCGGAGCCGCGCGGGACAGCTAGTTTTACAATATATTAGCAAACTGTTACATTTTAATCTATCTCTGATTATATCAGGTATGTTGTGTGCAGTTATTTTGTTTCAATTTCCGTTTCCAACTGTTATGTCTTTATCGTGGATGGGACATTCGAGCAGGAGGTGTGGGACCGTCTCCTGAACGTCAGGTTCACATTGGCACTCCGGGCTCTCCTTGCTGTGGAACATTGCAAGTATTCAGAGGGAAGAAGAGATGGCGCTGTGCCCCTTGAACCTGCGTTAGTGCAGAGTCCAGGACGATCCGCCGTACGACCCTGTGCGCCTCGACAGCGTCTGGAAAGAACAGTTTCGTCAACCAAGCAGTCTCTCCGTCCGCGTATCTTCGGCTCCACTCGTCAATCGAATCCTGTCAGATCTGTCGTTTGACGAACGAAACCGGACATTTGAATGCAAATATGTAATAACATTTAAACCCACAAAAAGGAAAAATTGAGATATTAATTTTATTTTAACAAAATTCATTAACTTAAATCCAATAATTTATAGTGTTATTTTGTATATTCGTAGATGGTGAATGTTTCATTTATGTTTTTTTATACAGTACGGAATTTAACCTACTTAAATCTAATGGATTTAGCATAATTAAATCAATATCTCAATTTTCAATTGATGTGGGTTGAAATGTTATTGCATATTTGCATCCATTTGTCGTAATACTTACGGGTCTTCAGGTTTCATGCGGCATCCTTAGCGTGTCTGCCCTCTCATTTCCCTCCAACCCCACGTGCGCCTTGACCCAGAAAAGGTCAATTTTCTGGGCGCGTTTCTCGTTTGTTCTAGTAGTTTCTGTATTTGAAACGCAATGGGGTGGAGAGAATCAACTCTGGTGACGACGTCAAGGGCGGACCTTGCGTCGCTGAAGATGCCGCACACAGGAAGCCCGCTACGGAGCGCCTCCTTTACGGCTTTGCGGAGGGCGTGGAGCTCCGCCTGATAGACCTAGCAGTATGGCTCCAGCTTGAGTTTTCTGGTACTTGTCTCGGCGGCGCCATTCCATATGGATAGCGCCGCTTCGACTTTCCCATCAATTTTGCTTTCATCGGTGAAGATGCTAAGACCTTTACCGACATGCTGGGCCAGTTCTGCTTTTTGAAATAAAACAATTTAAACGGATTTTACTGCGGTTTTTTATTTTAATTTTGGTCCCGACGTTTCGAAAGCTTTTCAGCCTTCGTGATCACAGGGTGGACTGTGGACTGTGGTGTGTAATCGTAAGAAATCATTCGGTTCTGCTCCGTCCACCAGGCATTGGAACGTTCTGTTCCCCCGCTCCGCCGAGTGGTCCAAGTTGACGAAGGCCACAGGAGCCTCTCCTCCCGCACTCCTACCACCTCACGAGAGTGCCCCCTCTTGACCTCGTAAAGAAGTGCGCTTTCCCGCACCCATATGTCAAGGGGGAGCACCCCCACTAGGAGTGGGGCCGAGTTGAGAGAGACAGTCCTGTAGTCCTTTGTCATTCTGCGCAAGGCTGCGCTGGATGGCTCCTAACTGCTTCCTGATCCCGAGTTTCCGGCTGACTGGAGCCCACGCACTTGCAGCGTACATGATTACGGGCTCCACCGCTGCCGTGTAAATCGTCCTGATCACCTCGGGTCCCAGCCCCCACCGGACCTTGGCCGACTTCGCGAGCACTTTATAGAGGCGTATGGCCTGCGCGCACGGCTGTGTCACGTGCCCGCTAAAAGTCAGCTTTCGGTCTATTGTCAAGCCGAGAAGCTTTATCTCGTTGGACAGGCCAATGTCTACGCCGCCCATGCGCAGGATCGGGGTGGCATTATCATCATCATCATCATCAGCCACAGGACTGCTGGACATAGGCCTCCCCCAAAGATTTCCAGACCGACCTGTTGTTGTTTCGGGGTGTCATACTTAAGCGTATTTGTGATTATCATGACCTAGGTTTTGTGAAGCACTTATTTTTAAGCGTACTTAAGCTTATTTCTGACACCCCAATCCGGCACATAGACTAGCGCCGCATTGGCCTGCTTCTGTGCTTCTCCTGTGGAATATCAAGGTATTAGGAACTACGAGGGACTGCGGTCCCACAACATGCAGACACGAAACAAATATTTGTTGATCACACAAACATTCATCTCGGTGTGGGAATCGAACCCACGGCCTCTCACTTCGCAGTCGCCTTCTCGCCCACAGCGCCACGGATGTCAATGTATACAGTGTTACAACGGTTTATAGGCAGGCATGGCGCTACCCATCAAGCGAATAACCTGGTTGTATGTCTTGTCCTCGAGGCAAATATAAAGGACACGACTCATACTAGTATGTATTTATGCATAAATATATATACCTATTCTGAATTTATTTAATTATTAATTAAGTCAATGGTATTACACACAGCCTACCTAAACCTATATACACCCCCTTATCCCTAAATTTTTATGAACATTGTTTAACTTATTACCGTTTTGACCTTTTCACCCTATGTCAAATAACAGGTGAATGATCTAGTGGTAACCATGCTATAGAGTTTTGTCTACAGCATTCTTGTTTTGTATTTTTGTTTAGGAAATAATAGTCCTCTAAGTACATTATAGTGTATTTTTCATAATTAGTCATCTTGCCTATTCTATCGGCCCCTTGCTAATAGGTAGTTAAGTGAGTAAACTTTATATTGGGTAATGACAAAAATCATTGGAAATAATTTGTATAAAAAATAATATTTATCATAAATTATTAGGGGTATTATTGTGCACTTTTTGGTTTACTTCCCCTTAATTTTTTTCCATTACTCAAAATTAAGTTCACTCACTTAAGGGCCTTTTACTAAACTAACTATAGTATTGGACTATTACCCGTCATTCGGGTCTTGTACATCTTCGTGCACTTTAAGATTTGTGTTCATAACTGGTGCCGGTAGTTGTACAAAATCTACATAATTAATATAATGTTTTCAAAACAAAAAACTACTGCTCAGGCAGGTGTTTTTCAATAAATTCTTTGATGAGCGCTGTGCCTTGACGGTCAAGGGAGTGACCCAACCTCTTCATAATGTGGAAGTCGCCTGTCACTCCGAGAGTCTTTAAATGATTGAAGGTGTCCAGAGCCCACTTTGATTCCACGAGCTGGTCAGCATCGCCGTGTATCTGAAGGAGCGGCGGCACTGGAAATTCGAAGGCATTTATGCTTCAAAATAAATAGAGTTCCAAAGAGTAGCGGTTCAAGTTATTTTTTTTCTTATAACCTCCTTTTTTCAAACTGGTAATTTAGGAACATCGGAAAACTCAAGAAGCAATATTTATTTCTTTTTATTATTATTATTTTGTTATTGTTACAAAAATATTTTTATCGATATTATGCCCCAGGATTTAACTGCAATATTCAAATAACAAAAACAAAAAAAATTCACGGGCTATAGTGCCTAAGTTTGACCTCAAAATACTCACATTTACCGCTCGGAGTATTCTTCAATTCTTGGTAAACAGGAGAGTTTTGGTTCAAGAATGAACTGAACGCAAAAACCCCAGCCACGTTGCGATCCCACCGGTAAGCAGTGTGAAGTGCTAATGCGCCACCCATTGAAAAACCACCTGGAAAATAATGTAATATAACTAATAGTATAAAAATAATTAACCTAAAATTGTATTGTTTATTTGATAAACATAAGAAATTCACACTCTGCAGTAATAATGTGACGTGTAATTCCGCGGGAAGCAGGCCCGTGTGTTGTATTGTACAATATGCGCAAAATAACTTGGCCAACCTGAAGTTAGTAACTTGGTTAGCCTGAGGGCAGTAGTTAGACTGAAACCACGCCGTTATTGTTTTTAGAGACGAAAGGCATAAAGGCCTTGTACTATACTTAATCAGAAATCTATAGACCAGACATAGGTCGTCCAGAAGGTGATTTTGGGTAGTAAACTTCGATATGAACTAATCAAAATCAACTTTCTATAGTCAAAAAAATGTTCATTAAACATAGTTATTTTTTGATAAAGTGACCTACTCGTCAGGTAAGAAATGAGAGTAAAAATTTTAATTACTCTAAATGAATACATTGAAGCCAGTGAAATTATTGGGCATTATGAGACTTAACATCTTATGTCTCGAGAGCAGTACAGGCCATGCAGTGCTTTGTAATTCAAAGTTCTGTGTGGTGTTGCTTCTGTTTATTGGCAGGTGTGGCGCTTACCATCAGGCAAATGCTTGGTTCGTCTCGTCATTCAATCAAATAAAAAAAAACACACCAACAATGATCCTGTTGCTCGGAATACCAGCGAGACGCTCGTTGTTTATCAACTGCTTAACTTCCTTTTCAATCTCGGCAATGGATTCCAGCTTGTCGTTCACAGAAGGTGAAATATCTTCTCGATCGAACCAGACGTTGCTCTTCATACCGCCAACTGGAGTGTAAGGTTGCAGTGGTGCTGTGGGGTATAATATCTTAATGTGTGGGAACGAGAAACTCTTCACCATCAATCTGACCCATTCCTTCATGTCGGCGCCACATGATCCTGAAATACATGAATGCACCCAACAGTCACACACATAGTCCTGTTCCTCCACTAAGTTTAAACTATATTGTGTTTCTAAAAAACAGATTTACATCCCACCAAAACCAGACCTGAAACACATATTTGTGGATCTCACATACATTTGTCTCGGGTGTAGGGACCACAGCTTCTTCTTTTACAGACGACTAATTAGTCGGTAACCATTGTATTTTTATTTTGGTGATTTGCGAGTGGCAAATACGTGAATTAGCATTAGTTAATTTGCATTTGATCATAGCCTACTGACTGCACTACACCTGATGGTAAGTGTAGTGCAGTCCAAAAAACCAGCCACCACTGACAAACAATGAGTTTATTAACATGTGATGTATGATTCTTACCCCATAAAGCAAACATAGCTGAACCTTTAGGGCGCGTTTATATGACAAGGAATCCCACCGCATTACGGCCGCGCGGCGATCGCGCGGCGGCCGTGCGGGCGCCTCGCTCGAATCACTCGAAAAACTAATGGTGCTGCCACACCGGTGTTATAAATATAATATTTTCTAACATTAAACATTTATTAACATTATCTAACATTGTGATAAAATGTTTGTTAACAAATGTTGTATAACATTTTATAACATCGGTGTGGCAGCACCATTTAGTAAACATTTCTTAACAATTTGTAACATTTTTGAACATTCTTTAACCGCGGGCGGCGGTACTTTTGAGAGCGGCGCCGTCAAAGAAGCCGTCAAAGAAGAAGGGCCGATGTCATGTTTTCAAATGTTATAAAATGTTAGAAAATGTTAGCAAATGTTAGAAAATGTTTGCAGCGGCTGCCGCGCGGTCGCCGAGCAGTTAGTTACTCACAAATAATTTCAATGTTAAGTCCTAGTTAATAAAACATACATTTGCTATGACTGAACAGTTAGTACGCGGTCACCGCGCAGTCGCCGCGCGGCGGCCGCAAGAAATTTGTCGCGTCGTCTAACCGCAGCCTTATACAGGCAATTAGAAAAAAAACTAAGTGGAAATGGGACAAAGAACACCAAAAATTTTAAGATCAATGCTGTCCAGTGATGATACATTGGTTCATTATGATAGTAATGGTGCTGCCACACCACTGTTATAAAATGATTACAAACATTTTCTAACATTTGTTAACTAACATTTGCTAACATTTTATCACAATGTTAGATAATGTTAGTAAATGTTTAATGTTAGAAAATGTTTGTAAACATTTTATAACACCGGTGTGGCAGCACCATAAGAGGAAATTAATAATGTCGTGTGATGCCTCTGAATTTGGACTTGGAGCGGTTCTAGAGCATGAAATGGATGACAATAAGACCAATCATGTTCACATCAAGAATTATGGCAAAGGCCCTCTATGGCTTCTAAGATTAGTCGAAAAGAGAATAGGGACGTGCAGATACTTGGTGCAGTGGAATGGAGAGCTGCTGCTGAGACACATTAACCAGACGCATAGCAGTGGGATGACATTTAAACAGAAACCAGAAGAAAGGTTAGTAGAGATGGACCCAATGTTAAGTGAGAGTAATGATGACCATCACATGGTCATTCCATAGTTGAAGAAATGGGACAACATTATAGGAGTATCAGGGCCACAGGATATTGTACTGCCGGACAACTGCCTGAAAGCCTGAAAATCATTACAACTCAGAATCTAGCATAGAAGATGAAGATTCTGAGTTGGATACAGAATAGACAACACAAGTATTAAGTCATGTAAATAATGCAATCAAATTCTTTAATATAATTCACAATAATAAAAACAAAAACATTAAATAGAAAAGTGGACCTTGCTTAGTGTTAGTGTTAAAATAGTTGAGTGATTTAAATGAAATTTTAAGTGTAGAACTATCTCAAGGGGAAGGCATGTTATGTACTAAATGTGGGTAGATAATAAAAAGCGGTTGAAAATGGCCTGCTGATCAGAGTGCAGCAATTACGTCAGTTCCGTGAGTACATAATAGTTACCAACATTTCTTTTATAATATGACTGTGAGTATTTCTTACCAGAGCCATGGAAAAATATAACAGTGGCTGTATGTTTAGATCCAGTGTGTGCAGTCAGATGCAAAGTACCAAGTTTCGACACACTCATCCTAACTTTTTTAAGAGGTCGAACACGGCTAACCACAACACTAGGCTCAAAGAGAGAAGAGAATATTTCAAATACAGCAAAGAAATAATCTTCACAAATATGTATAAAGTATATTTCACTCTTCGGTCTCACAGAGTAAGATTGTTCACTTCACTTCGCTTTTCGATAGAATAGGGACTTGTGAGAAGTATAAAATTCCGCCAAGTTCACACAGTCAGAATTTATACTCAATATTGTTATGTGATTTAAACGACTTATAATATTATAAAATTGTTCTGTGCCTGTGTTTTTCAAAGTTCAGGGCATAGATTACTAAGAGAAGTTACCGCATGATCTTTACTGTGTTCACTTGTTTTGACAGTTAACACAACAGGTCACAGAGTACATTATTCAACAGGTTAACAGTTAACACTTGACAGACATGACAGCTCTTGATAAGCATGTCCATTTATGATCGATTAAACGAACAATTCATATGAGTAAAACTGCAAGAATCGGAACGATTCACTTAATTGGAATGATTCAATTGTTATTTTGTGTTGTGAACACCTTTATGATAGACCTACCTTGTAGTGCGCCAAATAGAATATAACCACTGCGTTGATTGCGTGGTCGACCGAAACAAAAGCGACGCGACGCGACGCGGGAGCGGCGGCACGCGACACAACACGAGAGTCAAGTCGCGACATTTTTGCACTAAGCAGAGACAAATAAACTAGAGCACTAAGTACTATGCACAGATTAAATAGTAAAACGCAATTTCACTCGAATTTCACACTGCGCAGTTGCGCGTCACTATAAAGATGGACATTAAATAAAAACATATTTTTTTTGATATAATACATCGCATGGTTACATCGATGTATCGAAATATACATTGATGTTTGTAATACAAAAGAGTCCCACGTCACTGTTCCGCAGTACAAAATTTGCACGGAGGTTCCTTCCCCTAATGGCCGGCGCTCATTGACGGCATGGCACGGCAGGTCATGCTGCGGCATCCCGCGGCGTCCCGTGGCATGCCGTGGCATCCTGATAAATGCCCAGCCACTCTCTCTCTCTCGCGCACCGCGGCAATCCGTGGAATGAAACGGCATGACACGTCTGGCCGGAGCATCCCGCGGCGCGTCGCGGCATGCCACAGCATCCCGCGGCACGTCGCGGCACTGTGGTATTGAAATAAAGTAACGTGAATTCTAAACTCGTGGCAATAAGATTCAAAATAACTTGATTAGTAATAAAATCCTTTGCCATGCCATGCCGTGCCATGCCGTCTATGAGCGCCGGCCCTTACAGAACCGTTCTAGTTCGGCTTGCGCCTTTCGTATTTTTCTAGACCGATACGACTTATGGCCGGCGCTCATTGACGGCATGGCACGGCATGGCACGGCAGGTCATGCTGCGGCATCCCGCGGCGTCCCGTGGCATGCCGTGGCATCCTGCTGAATGCCCAGCCACTCTCTCTCTCTCGCGCACCGCGGCAATCCGTGGAATGAAACGGCATGACACGTCTGGCCGGAGCATCCCGCGGCGCGTCGCGGCATGCCACAGCATCCCGCGGCACGTCACGGCACTGTGGTATTGAAATAAAGTAACGTGAATTCTAAACTCGTGGCAATAAGATTCAAAATAACTTGATTAGTAATAAAATCCTTTGCCATGCCATGCCGTGCCATGCCGTCTATGAGCGCCGGCCCTTAGTGACCTTGAAAAGAGTATACAATTCTTATCCCACCAAACACAAATATTTTGATAATCCTATTCGGATTATCAAAATAAGGATAAGTTCCCAAAAAAGAACCAATCAAGAATAATGTGTACGCCTGATCTTTAAACTGTATTCTGATTGGCTCATTTGATCTACCCAGAGAATGAAATCAATCGTTTATTGAAAATGGCTGACATGACGGGTATAATATTAAGGTATCACTGTGGGATCCAGTACAAATTAATTTATAACAAACAAAGTGTTTAGATATAATTATGTATACAAGTATATTAAAGTATAATTTATTATTTTTACAGAATTTTACTCTGAATTTTGATAAGTATTGCAACACGACATCGACGGGTTTAAGCTCGTAATAAAAAGAGGGGATGCTGTCAGTTTGACTTCTTTATCTGTGTGTTTATCGCGTAGATGTATGGTGTACATATTGTTGATAATAAATTATTAATGAAATGATTACGGAGTTACGTTTCGGGGGTTTTTAGCGTTTCAAGTTATTAAAAAATACATATTATGTGAAAATTAAGATAAGAAAGAATCAATAATAATGGATTACTTTTTGGCCATGCACAATACTACGTAACATTTTACTATCTTTGTCCCTTTCTTCCAATATGATACTACCTTTTTTACCAATTCGTTTACTACCGTCTTCTTCTGAGGCATCTCCAACTTCCAATAAAGCTATAGATTTGTTAAGGAGTAATGTTATCCGATCTTCAAGACTAAGTTGCTTAGGTTCAATCGGTGCCTCCCAAATAAATTTATGTTGGTTTTTTATGTTGTTTTTTAATCTTTCGTTATGAGTTGCTAAGATCGTTTCAATACCACATCCAATATTATATTCATTTGGTGCAGGTGTAGCGCGAGCATGGGAAGTAAATCGCGAGGCTCTAGAAAGAGGTCCATGGGGCACGGCAGGATTACATTTTGGTTTTTCTAATTCATAGGTACAAGGGCCAGGAGTTCAATTGCCATGTTGGAACGACACAAGGCTTTTTATGTATTTCATTTTCGATGTCTGCAACAGTTTCTACTTTTTCATAATTTTCGGGGAGTACGTCTTTTTTAAATCTTATTGCGGAGTTTCCGAAAGGCGCAGTGCAGCATTTCATAAAGTGGCAAGGCTTATAATTTGGGAAGTATGAAGCTGGGCTTGGGCCAAATTCTTTTAAAGGTTTTAACCTTATATCTTTTACTCCAAAAAAGGAAGGTTCCGGAAGTCTAGCATGACAAAGATAGTCAGGTATTTCCACTAGATCAAAATCTCTCCGAAGCCAATAGTCCGCAGGGCCGGGAGCCTTATTAAATTTCTTCAAAGCAAAGCGTTTCGCTTTTGGACCTAAATATTGTAATTCTGTATACTTAGGAAATTTTACACTATAATTGGCAGGTCCTGGCAAATTTTCTAATATATTTCTTTGTTGTACCATTTCAATAAAACGCAGTTGTTTAGATGTTTTACGTTTGTAAGATCTATACTTTTCTGAACATATGTGAAATCCAGAGGGTGTATTTTTAATTATGTTATAGTCCGCAGGCCCTGGACAAGCTTCTAATGGTTTTGTAGACCGCCGAGATGTTCGCTTACTCCATTTACATCCATAATAAAAAGTTGTAAACTCATTAACAGTAGCATCGTAAAAGGGCGGGCTTTTATTTGTTAGCTTATTTTTTATTCTTTTAGTCGATCCCTCGGCTAATATTTGAAAACCATGATCTCCTTTTGATGGTGTTGATAAACCGTTGCCTAACAGAGGTGGAGAGGGCGATCCTTTAAAAATTCTTCTGGGTATTTTCGCATGACAAGTAATTAGCTTTTCTCCTTTTTCTTCAGGCGGACATTCGCAAGGATTTGCAAAATCACATCTACATAAAAATTCTTCTAAATCTTTTTCACTGAAAGCTTCATATGGGAAACGAGGGATTTTAGAAAACATAGCCGTACAATTAGGGATTTTTCTAGGGGCAGAAGTGTCGTATAAAGCATGTGTCCATAGTTTTATTCCAGCTTGCGTATCCCTGCATTTTGATGAATTGAAAGGTGCTTTATTTGGTTTATATTTGTAAACGTCATTATATTGATACGCACCAGGGTCATAGAACCTAAAATACTTTTGAGTTTGAGGTAATCGATTTCCTAAATCATAAGCCATTGTAATAAATATTAGTTAGGTGCCTATGTTTATGTATATATGTATAAAATAATGATCTAAAAATAATAATATATAAAGAGCAACAGCAACTCTAGTATAATGACATTGTCAGAAAATACACAAGTATGTACATCAATCAAATTATATTATCTATGATCGTATCTAGTACATACAAAAAAGGAGTAGTTAACACCTTTTTTAACTCTATTTTAGCGAAAAAAAAATGTATTATTGATTTGGCATATAAATACCAATACAATAAAACAATCCCGTCAAATGTGCTGTTATCCGATGACGATATTCATTTTATTCTGCGTACGCTATCAGATTTTAAACAAGTTTATATGGGTATTGGGAAGGACTACATCGCATCTACAAACTCTATCCTACAACTTTTTTTAAAAAAGCGATGATAAAATAAATTTTATCAATATTTAAACATTTTATAAATAGTGAAAATGTCAGCAATAACAATGTCTAGTGGTCTTTTTAGAGTTGGTACAAATTTATTTGACCACCCCGGCCGTGGCGGCGCGGCGGCGGCACTGGCTGCATATTGCTACTAAACTAAACTAGATCGAATGAATATTTTCATAATAAAACTAGGTAACTCGATCCACAATTAATGGAGAAATCGATATTTACTAATAAACCAAAAACGTGCCGAATTGAGAAACTCCTCCTTTTCTTGAAGTCGTTTAAAATAAATACTTGCAAATTGGGAACTACCTGCTTTTTGAAGTGATAACTTCTTATGGGAGGGTGAACCGAAACGTTCCGTAACGCGAGCGGTCCATTGACCAGCCAGCGTTAGCCGACCTCCCTGGAACATTGATCATTTCTAAGTATGTACCAGGTGGAGTCACACAGTAACCAGTCGGCTTGGATCGGACTTTAACACGACTTTGACACGGCTGTGACACGACTTTGACACGACTTTGAGATGACTTTGACACGACTTTAACCGGACTTTGACACGACTTTGACTCGACTTTGAGACAACTTTGACACGACTTTGAAACGACTTTGACACGACTTTGACATGACTTTGACACGACTTTGACACGACTATGACACGGCTTTGTCATGACTTTGACCGGACATTGACCGGACTTCGACGACTTTGACACGACTTTGAGACGACTCTGACACGACTTTGACCGGACTTCGTAACGTAACGCGTTAAGGCGCCACTCTGTCTGACTTCCCCTTCTCTCACGCATACGGCAGCAGTAGGCAGGCTCCTCCGCTCTCACTTTAACCCACATTAGTTTAAGTTATCACTTCTGTCGAGCGTCCCGGGACGCACACTTTTTTTTGAAATCGGCTAAAATACCATTGTAAAGTTTTTATTTTTGCGGTGAAACCTAAATCCAAATCCGCCCGGGTGCCACCCGTTAGCTATGCCACTGCTATGACAGATTCAAAGGCCGTAATTTTGGACGTTTGTGTATTTGGATATTTGTTAGTCAATCACGCCTTAACGGTTGATCGGTTTTGGACGAAACTGGCACACAGGTGGACAATGAACTACATAGTTTAGAAAATAGGCTACTTTTATTCTACAAAAGGCCGCTAACGCGGGCGGAGCCGCGGCCAAAGGCAAGTAAATTATAAAAATAAGACCGTTGTTAACTTTTAGGGATCGTCGACATTTATGGTTAGAGATGGGCAAATGAAAAATATATATCGATTTATATCGTATCGGAAGTTTATAAAAATATCTATCTTTGCAGAGTATAACAATCGATGTTTTCATATATCAATGTTTGTACCCCAAAACTCGATTACCCAAAGTATTGTCAAAATATTCGAAAGTGAATAAAATCACATGTTTGGTAGTTTTATTAGTTCTATTATTAATCAGTTACAATTGACATCACTAAAAATTTCAAATCATTCCAACTAATATTCACCTGGACGTGGACATTATAAGTACTATTTCTTTGATATACTCCCCTATTAATCTGCTATTATACAACACACAACACACAACGCTAAATGTACAGCCGCAAGCCTTTTCGACGATACTGATGAATCAAATATTTGAAGGTAATTTAACAGAGAACCGACGCTAAACAGGTCTTAAAATAATATGGATTTTGATATTCAAATTTAATTTGAGTGGTAGAGCCACGCTGTAGACAGTTTTGTCTACAGCATAAATGGGCTGGCTCGACCGGGCCGTTACCACTGTCTCACAGAAAACCGACGTAAAGTAGCAGCATGCTGCTGCGTTTCGTACGGTGAGTGAGATATCCGGAAACCCAAATCCCTTCCCCTTCCCAATCCCTAATTATCCCTTTCCTCTAAGGTCGGCAATGCGCTCATGACTCTTCTGGTGGTGGGCGTACATGGGCGGTGGAGATCACTTACCATCAGGTGACCCACTTGCTCGTTTGCCGGCCTATACTATAAAAAAAAAGTGTGCGTCCCGGGACGCTCGACAGAAGTGATAACTTAAACTAATGTGGGTTAAAGTGAGAGCGGAGGAGCCTGCCTACTGCTACCGTATGCGTGAGAGAAAGGGAAGCTAGACAGAGTGGCGCCGTAAAGCGTTACGTTACGGCGCCACTCTGTCTGGCTTCCCTTAACGCGTTACGTTACGAAGTCCTGTCAAATTCGTGTCAAAGTCGTGTCAAAGTCGTGTCAAAGTCGCGTCAAAGTCGCGTCAAAGTCGCGTCAAAGTCGTGTCAAACTCGTGTCAAAGTCCGGTCCAAGCCGACTGGTCACTGTGTGGCGCCACCTGGGACTTCGAAATTATCGACGTCCAGGGAGGTCGGCTAACGCTGGCTGGACGATGGACCGCTCGCGTTACGGAACGTTTCGGTTCACCCTCCCATAAGAAGTTATCACTTCAAAAATCAGAAATAAATATCGAACATTGATATTAACAGATTAAATATATTGACGATATATATTGCCTTTTTTTAAATCAATATTTTGATATATCGATATTTTTTTCCCAAGCCTATTTGTGGTTGATGTCTGTATTGGAATTTAGAGTCATAGTCCATAGATAAATTACTAATTTAGAGTTTTACGACCTGCGTTTCAATTTGGTCTTTCATTTTTATTTAATACAAACTTTTGATTTTCGCTGTATAGCCGTATCTATTTGGAAATATTTTATTATAATGGTAGTGAATTGGATATACCCTGAATTTAGTTTATTGAATACAGCAAATGCGTTATGATTTTACACGGCTAATTATGTAAAATTAGCGAAAATTTACGTAAACATGGGGGTAACCCATATTATGTTTTTTCTTCTGCTGCATCTATTTATGGTTTCTACGTTGCCTGATGATGAGGATGCATCGAAATCATCAGTGTTGTGCAACTCTACCGTTACTGAGCGCGTTCATTACGAGTTTACCTCGGATGTAGTTAACAGTGAACATATAATTACATACAAAGGATATTTTCCAAGATCTACTAGGGAGAACTACGTGAGCGCCGCATTAAGAAATGCCGGGGTAAGTTTCATATCAAACAAGGTAAAGCATGTCAGAAGTTAATATTATTGTTAATAAATTGGGTTGGTATAAACGAAAAATCCCCATATTTTTATAACCTATCCATACCTAAGACATAAAAATTGTCCAAATTACCAACTATGAATAATAAACCAACTTTATTAAATTGTGGTGTCCATAATAATATGGCTATATGTTTTTCTTTCACCTGCCCTTATCCCGCTTGTAGTAAGGTAGTACAACATACAATACATAGTACTTAGAGTAGAAATATTGTACTAGTAGTTTTTAGGGCCAGTAGCCTGCCTGACATCAACTCCGCTCAGTGTAGACAGTTATTAACATTACTATACTACACAAAATATACAACTAATATATTATATTAACATACAGTAATCAGTGCTAAATAATGCACATCAAGCTAAAGAGGGAGACAATTGGCTAATTTTGGCTTCATAAAGCATAGTCTCTGTCACTCAGTAAATTTTATATAAATTTTATTTATTATTATGTATGATGGGATTGTCTTCGAGTTCCATAGACATTAATGGAACTATTTCACACTAACACAGTACATTATGTGTTTTTTTGTCACTTGTTTAGCCAAGTTTGTTAAAACCCTCAACATATAGTTGTAGAATGGAATGTTAAATAAAGAGATGGAAACCTATACACTACCAGGTTTAAAAAATTGTTTACAATAACTATAAATATTTCATACATATCGAGCTTTCCTAGATCCCACATATACCCAATGATACTGACCTAGTAAATGACAAAACACCTTTTCATGAATAATATGTTGAAAGATCCAAATTGAAACACCACCCAATGGGTAATAACAAATTGGTTCGGACATGAAATTACATACAATATATTTGCAGAACATGGACACACTATGAGTGACTGCCACCATATCACCCGAATTTTAATCCCATTGAAATCCCATTGATATGTCCCAACTGTACTATGTGACCAATAGAAACCGTTTTTCGTATTTCAGAACAATCTAAAAATAGCCAAAGTGCAAAAGTTTTAATCACAATACATATTATATCATCATAGGTAACTGCAGTCTGTCTCAAAGTGAGCAATAACGCCCTCTTGTGGGCGCTGGAGATTTTGAGGGGGGCAGCAAAGTCTAGACCTAGAGTAGTCTAAACTCATTTATAATATTAGTAATAATGTAAGTTTTAACTCAGAAAAAGGATGACTCATATGACACATGAGGTATATTTAAAATAAAGTAATTTTGGGGGCGCTCAAAAATAATGTGATTCTCAAAGTGGGCAGTAGGAGATATATGTTTGAGAATCTATGGGTCACTGTATCTCAATAAAATAGATAATGACTTATACAAAATGCGAATGAGGTCATAATTACTTCAGCATATTTGACATTATGTTAATTTTTGAACACAATCTTTGCAGTACATATATAAATTATGTATTCATTGTTTGTATTTAACGTAATCAACAATATAAAACAATATTCTGTGATATTAATTATTCACCAACGACAACATATGGGTGATTCTACAAAAATTGGGTAACTCAATGTCACCAGCCAATATATACAAAGTCTTATTATATTGTATTGAAATAACAATTTATTTTAAAACAATGAAAAGTCCTTTATTTGGTCACCCAATTTCACTTCTTCATTTTAAATACAAGTTAACACGTTCATCGCCGACTAATATTTTACAAATGATTACATTCAGGCCGTGCCGGTCAGCGTACTTATGTATATCCCCATTTATGTCGTCAATGTTTTGATAAATGCCACTAAATTTTCAATAATCAAAAAACCAAGTGGTTGCGGGTGTTCATTGGGGCCGCGCCGGTCATATTGTATGGTTGAATATACAGCTTTTGCATTTTGCGGCGCGAACGGGTTTCGCAAAGTAGGGTCTGGCGTGCCGGTCATTTTGACCCCCCATGGCCCCAATGGGTAGATCAAGTGCCGGTCATTTTGACCCACCATGGCGATGAACGTGTTAATGAAAAAACAAAATTAATACTCAAAACGTCAGTCCGTTGGCATGTCACAATCCCGAAAACCAACAATCAAGTGACTATCCATTAAATATTATCATTGATTTAGGAAAACTTACTAATTTACTACAATCTGTGATGTACATAGTATTATATACTACAACTTTCATAATGCAATGTTCTCTATTTTATTTAATAAAAAATAAGAAACTTTGTGTTTAGTTTCTTTCGTCAGTCCGTTGTGTGTTCTTTAAATTTAAAATTCGCGGAGAATATCACCGAGTCAAGGTCAAATCCCTGTTTAAGTTTTAATGTTGGTAATGAAGTTAGTTGCGGACCGCACAATTTGACGGCCGCCATAATAGTACCAGTGTTTGGGTTGTGTTTGTCGTCTATACACGTGCGAAGCCAGTCAAAATGTCAGTCCCATGGTGAGTCGTTATTTTCTTGTTAATCTGAGGTTTATTTTCATTTATACATAGTTAACTATGATTTGTTAAAATGTAGTTTGTTGATATTCGAAATTACCAAAAAAAACATTAGTTTTGATTATAACCTCAAATTATGTCTATTTCGTCAGTCCGTTGGCGTCAGTCCGTTGTCAGGTACTGATGTTTTTTTTTTTGTTTTAGAGCACTTTTATCGTAATTGCTACCGTGTGTAAGAATTTCTATTTTATATTTCAGTTAAAAACATCATGCGGCACGCTAAAAACAATTTGACTAGGGAAGAAATATTAAAAAAAAAAAAAAAAAGAGAGAAGCCGAAAAGTGACTGGCCCGATTTGGAACAATATAATCATTAGATTAGCCATCATATAGACCCGAATTTGTAATAATTTGATTTGATAACTATAGTAAACAAAATATCCTCAAAAGTTACCCAACTTTTGTATAATCACCCATATGTATCTAAGTAAAGCTGTAACTCTAAATACACATCAGAGTTAGTTATGGTTTGCACCATCTGTTGGTTAAAGGTAATTTAAGAAGATGATTAAATATCTATAGATTTGTAGATCCATCCATACGTCAGGGTAAATTCGTCCATTGTTGGACATAGGCCTTTCCAAGTTCGCACCACCATCGATGGTTCTCCTGCCTTTTAAGCTGCTGGCAAAATTACTGTCCATACAAATCAAACAGTAAAGTTGCCACATCTATTTTATATGAGGCCATACAGTGGCAGCACCGCAGTCGTACTGTGAGTGACAAAACTAAGTTTGCTACTTCAATGACAAATTTATTAGAACTTGCCCGTTACCATTAATCAATTGTTACCATTAAGAAATTCAAATATATCATTGTTGTTCTTGGTATCTTTCAATTGCATCTCAACCTCATTTCAAATATGTGGTACATTGCCTTTAATTAGTTATCTATGGTTATTCAAATACTGTTGACTTAAATCTTTGAAGACTGCAGCATTATTAGAATGAATTAGATACAATTGACAAGTGAGTAGGCAAGGACTATGTATGATACACAAACAAAGTTTAAAATTATATTATTCATGGTGTGTTAAACCATCGACAATGTACTATGTTTGTATACACAGTTTGCAAAGTGTATTGAGAAATATTATATTAAACATTATTTAATGTATTGTGTTGTGTACACAGGTGATAAAGTATGCCAATTAGTCGATGGCCCGCACAGTCCACGGTATAATTCTATTAGTTGGAAACAAAATGTTTGTTATCATATAAATATTTCTGCTTCACGACAAAGTGGCGTATGTATAACTTCATAATACAGTGAAACCTGGTTAAGTGGGATCTGAAGGGTCCTACATTTTTTATAACTTTTTTTTTTTTTTTTTTTTTAATTAAGGGCTTTTTCACTGTTGTTACTTTTTTTTAATCACTTATAGAGAGTATTTTCATTTACCCAGTTTCGCAAATAGGCAGGTTAACATGACAGTTGTCTTATTTATAGAGGTCCCACCATGTTAATAAACAGTCGAATTCCTTCTCAAAACAAATGCATCTTACATAACATCTGATGAATTGTCCCACTTATACAGGCTATTGAGCTACAAAGTACCAGTTATAGAAGTAAACAGCATAAAATCTAAGAAATCAAGTCTCTATTACAAAGGTATGAAAATTCCCAGTAACAGAAGTATTTCAATGCAAAAGTGTCGTGACCTCATTATAATAATTATCAATAACAGAGGTTTCTCACATATCTAGGGCCCAATTACCCTGGTTTCACTGTAATAGAAGAATAGCCACGAGTGAGTTTGAGTGAGTACGTAAATTAGCGGCTTGCTGCTCCGTTTCGTACGGTGAGTAAGATATCCGGAAGCCCAAATCCCCTCCCCTTCCCAATCCCTAATTATCCCTTTCCTTTAAGGTCGGCAACGCGCCCATGATTCGTTTGGTGGTGGGCGTGTAGATCTTTTTACTTTTTTACTTACCATCAGGTGACCCACTTGCTCGTTTGCCGGCCTATGCTATAAAAAAAATAGCATTTATATAGACTTTGAATTTTAGTTATTTTGCGAATTGTCCTTACCTACAGTGGTTGATATCTGGGCAAATATATGTTTTTTATATGCGAATGAATGATATCCTATGCGAATGGTGTATTTGCTGAAGCGATATTGCGGCTTGCGTTTTTGTGTGACACATTTCTTATGCGGTGATCCTTGTTAGGTGTCTAACTGGACGATACTTCAACGGAACAATCCGGCCAACGAGTACCCCAGTGACTTCGACGTAGTGATGATAGGCGAGGAGGGCAGGAGGGCGCTGGACGCGCTGCGAGACCATCCAGCGATACGGCGGGTCACCGCGCAACGGCAGGTTATGCGCACCATCAAATACGTGCGCGAGGTATGTACTTTATTAATTAATAATTGCTCCCTGAAAAAAATATTTTGGAGAAATCTACATACCTGAGGACACAAATTTTGGAATATGTGTGAAGTATATTACATTTATGTATTTATATTACATATAGTACAGACGGGCTTACTAGTCTGCCTATTATGGCCACGCCAATAAAAAAAATACATAAATATTAGTATATTTTAGTCGGTGGTAACAAAATTGGGTATTTGCTATAAAGCTAGCTAAGCTATATTCCCCGAAATCTGTTATCGAAAGAATTAAATAAAAAATAATAAAGTTAGAAGCTATTTAAATCTGCGGGAAGGGACAGTTGTCAAAGGACGGGAAATGACTGCACGACGTGCCATGTTACGTCACAAGACAGGTCACGCCTGTTACGGTGTACGCTTGGGAGGGAAATAGTATGACTTTGTTATTACGCACCCACCTTTGCTTATATATTTAAAACATGAACCGTAGCGTCTTTTTTTACCAAATTTAAATTTTGTATCGTCTTATTGTCGGATACATGCAAGATATAAGATAACGCAGAAAATTAAACATAGTCAATTACTCTATTAACAATAATGCGTATGAAGTAACTCGACTCCCACGATGCATTACTGATAATGATGTGTACATAGAGTTACAATTGTCACAACTACAACACAGAGAGAGACATTAAAGAAGGCTGTTATAGTTCTCACACACTTACACAATTTTGTTGTAATTTCCATGTGATTCGATGACATTATTTGAAAAAGAAATACGCGGTTCTGTGGGAAGATTTGGACTGGTTTTTCTGATTGCTTATCGAGTCGTTATAATATCTTTACCTAAGAAGCACACAGGCGTAGGTCATATAAATGATATATATTTACGTATGTATTTTCATGTATACTTCAGAAGTGAGGATATTAGACTTATAAAATCTATGAAGTCCCAGGCGATGCGGCGTTTCTAGGGATATTATTACTTCATAATATATAGAGACTTTTTTTTTATCGAGCACGACAAAGTGACTGCACTACACCGAATACTACACGTAGTGCAGTCCAAAAAGCTAGCGACCACCGACAAACAATAAGTTTATCGATGGTCACCAGAATCATGCCGGCCTGTATAAATTCTTCTTCCCTCTTCGGAGAGGGAGAGGCCTGCGGCAGGACATCCGGATGACCGATGCAGGCACTAGGGATACAGAAATGTACCCCTATACCCGCCCCAACCTCATATTTTAATAATATTTCTCATTTTTACACTAGAAAAAATATTTTGAAATAATAATAAAAATATAATATTTTGGAACAATTTCTGGAACATCATTTAATTCATTACTATTTAGCAACTGGAATAAATGATCTGAATTCTTAGCACGTGGCCCAATGATGCTACCTTCATAAGGTCTATGTATAGTCAATAGGTTGGTGACATCACTAAATTATGTTCCCTTGCAGGACGACTGCGGCCCTAACGGATGCTTGTACTCCGGCTGGCGCAACCATAAAGCTAGAGCCCTCCACTCTCTCAGAAAAACACGAGATGTAAGTATCAAGTAGTCTTCTTCTTCTTTTTATTTATGGCTTTCGCAGTATTATGCATTTAGCCAGTGTCAAGTATAATGTATTCTCAAGTATTTTAACAAGAACGATGAAACACGGGTGCGGACGATTTCAAGGTCTTGTCGGAGTTATGGTGTTAACTCCTTTCAGTACGATTCTTAATTCATTTATTGCAATGTTTCCATATACTGTTCATCACCGTCAATGTTTATTGAACAAATCCACACCACTTTTATACAACAAACACAACTCTAAACTAGTTTATGAAATAAATTAAAATAAGCGATGAACTGCACTGTCAGAATTCCCGCCAAAACTCTCATTAAGTAGTCGAATACCATTTCATAGAGCTGGTGTTGTCAGTTCAATTTTTTTAGATTTTTTAGAATCGATTCTCGATCCTTAATATCGATAATCGTTTTGAGATAATAATCACAATGGACACATAAAATAATAACAACCTATAAATATTTCTTCTAGAGTAATTGAATGTACATTAATTAATTTTTTTCTCAAAGGTCATTTAGGCATTAGAAGCAATATTTATAGTTGTCATTGTTATTATTTTAACGAATTCAGTAACGGCTCGAACATTTACAGTACTTAAAACACTACATAGTATAAAACAAAGTTGCTTCCCGCTGTCTGTCTGTCCCTATGTATGCTTAGATCTTTAAAACTACGCAACGGATTTAGATGCGGTTTTTTTTAATAGACAGAGTGAATCAGGAGGAAGGTTTATATGTATAATACATGCATAGTATAGTAGAGTCTGTGGTAACATTGAGTTCAAGTACGAAAACGAGTGCCTTGACATTTTCGCTCGCGAAGTGGTACACGAGCGGCTTTTATTAGATTGATGTCTTTTTTATATCATAGGCCGCCAAACTAGCAAGTGGGTCATCTGATGGTAAGTGATCTCCACCGCCCATGTACGCCCACCACCAGAAGAATCATGGGCGCGTTACCGACCTTAAAGGAAAGGGATAATTAGGGATTGGGAAGGGGAGGGGATTTGGGCATCCGGATATCTCACTCCCTGTACGAAACGCAGCAGCAAGCCGCTACTTAACGTCGGTCTTCTGTGAGACAGTGGTAATGATCCGGACGAGCCAGCCCATTCATGCTGTAGACAAAACTGTCTCAAATCTATGTTTACTTGTTTTTTTTTATTATTTTGAAATCCATACATATAATTAAGTACATAGTACACGTAATTCAGCGAAACTTGTTGTATAAAACACTAGGTATGTTGATAGAATGACGGCTACACCTCCCGGAAGTTACTGCGGACGGTGCCTCGTCAGATCACGTCGGTGTTGAAGGCGGACGTGCTCTGGTCTCTTGGAGTTACTGGTGAGCTTAGACTAATCAATTTATACTCTAAATGATTTTTTTTTCGTACACATGGAATATGGCAAAGAATGTATTGAAGTATTTTTTTTTAACCCAACAGTAACATACATAGTCCTGACTAAGATACGAGTCATATGTCGTGGGTATTAAGAACTACGAGAGACTTTCGGTCTCACAACACCCAGACCCCGAAACAAATGTTTGTGTAGCAACATTTGACTCGGTGCGGGGATCGAACCCGCGGCCTCTCGCTACACAGCCGGCTACTCGCCCGCTGCGCCACGGAGGCTGTCAAATATTGTTTTGTAAATCACGCGATTTTTTTATGGTAGGGTGTTAGATTTCATAAAACAACTTGCTTATTAACTGACTTTTATGATAATAGTGTCGCAAGCAGCCTGAAAATTTATCACAAGTCACTAGTTTAAAATCATCGCGAGTTTTTTTTACTGTAGTACATTTACATTTCTCAATAAGTAGTCCAAGATGTGTGCTCACGAAATAGTTGGATATGCGACTTCTATTTATAGTTTAGGTCCATGGATCATACGTAGTATTTGCATTACCAAATCTTTTTTTTTTTATTAAAATTGGGTTTGCTCTTGACCTCAATCTAGCTGTATGGACAAAGATGAGGTCGACGATGAGATGAGATTAACCAGAAGGTGCCAATTTACACTAGTCTTAAAGAGCTTCGGGTTGTACGCACTCGGAAAAACAGACACAGGCAGGGAATTCCACTCCTTGGCTATGATAAAAGATGATTTATAGCGCTGGCTGCGAAAATCAACCAAGTAGGGATGATATTCCTGATGCTGGTGGTAGGATATTCATATCCGCCCGGATAGCGACCACCGTACACATGGTGTTAAAACCTGCCATAGTGATCCACGCGCCTTGTGTGGATCGCGTTCCACGATCAGCTAGTGTATATCCGGTTCTCCCGAGGGGCTTGCGACATGACTTGATGGGTTGATTGGGGCGGGTATAGGGGTACATCTTTGTATTACTGTGTCTATATCGGTCATCCGCCTGTCCTGTCGCACGTCCCTCGATTTGTTTCTTTCCTCCGAAGAGGCAAGAAGCATTTATACAGGCCGGCATGACTTTGATGACCACCGATAAATTCATTGTTTGTTGGTGGTCGCAGGTTTGGATTGCACTACGCTTACCATCAGGTGTATTGCTGCTTGCTAGGTGGTACTTTAATGTACCAAACATGTGATATTTTTATATTATGTATCTTCTTCTTTATCTTTTTTTTTGCACCTACTTTGTTCATCTCTGCATTATCCAAAAGTTGACTGGGAGAAAATGCCTTTGGCATTAAGTCCGTCTTTATACAGTGTAAATAAATAAATAAATAAATAAATATTGCAGTCATATTGCCGTGCTGGAGTAAAAAAAAAAATATCCTGCAGTGCTGGTGCACCGATGGTAGAAGGGGGAAGGTGGGATATCCATTGAAAACCAAATCCCAGTGACGTTTCACAGGCGAGGGTGTAAAGGTGGCGGTGTTCGACACCGGTCTCGCGCGCTCTCACCCGCACTTCGGGCGCGTCCGCGAGCGCACCGACTGGACGGGCGAGAACACGCTCGACGACGCGCTCGGGCACGGCACCTTCGTGGCGGGCGTGATCGCCTCGCGGGCGGACTGTCGCGGGTTCGCTCCCGACGCCGACCTGCATATATTCAGGGTGTTTACTGATAATCAGGTGAGTCTGTGATGTGTTTTTAGCATCCTACTAATATTATAAATGTGAAAGTTTGTTTGTTTGGATGTTTGTATGTTTGTCCGTCAATCACGCTGAAACTACTGAACGGATTTTGATGAAATTTGGTGTACAGACAGGGTATGAGGTGACTTGGGTGATAGACTACTTTATATCCCGAAAAAAAGCAGTCTACGCGGGCGGAGCCGCGAGCAAAAGCTAGTTTAAAATATTTTTAAAATATTGTTTTGATTTAAGAGGCAATTTTTAATATAATGAACTTATCCCTAGCAGAGTTACACTAAAGAAAGTAAATAATATAATATTTGTTGTCGCCAATTTTCTCTCATTCGCGAAATCCATTGTCGGCTTATGTTACCCCCCTGGGGTTTACGAAGAGAAAAATACACTATTTAGATTAAATTATTAAATGAAATACCGTATTGATTAGAACTATATTGCATTCACAAAATTATGTCATTTATAAAATGCAGACAGACGGGTCCTGTGATATTAAACATACAGTTATAACAGTTATGCAAGATGTCTATTTTTAGCTCTTCCGCCTGTCTTACATCATCGTTTTTGTGATACAGTGAGCGATATGACTATATTTTATTTATATTATTTATTTATTTGTTACACGAGGGGTTTAAGGTATTTTTATTTTAGGGGATGGATGAATGAAGTTTTGAATGGGGAATGAAGGTTTATATGTATAATACATACATATTACAGTATAGAAAAGCCGATATTTTTCTAAACTGCACTTAGTGGAGCAGTTACAAGTGCGCGGGTGAAACCGCGAGGGAAAGCTAGTTAGTAATAAAACGAATATTGTCTGAAAAAAGGATCGGGCGTGCATTGCTGACCTTGGGGAAAAGAAAGTTGATAATCCTTGGACCTCCGAAAATACTTTGTATAGGACACGTAACAGCGAAGCTCTGAATGTATGTTGTAAGGACTTATATTGAAGGCCACGAAAGCAATGTGACACCCAGTACAAATTCGATCTGCTCTTTAAGCGTTAGTGTGGTCCGACAGAAATATATGTAACAATAACTTATGCTCGCGGCTTCGCCCGTGTACGTCTTTTTTCGGTTTAAAAGGTAACCTATGAACTAAGTCAGGTCATGGTCTAATTATGTGCCAATTTAATTCCAATCCTTTCATTGATTGACAAATATCCAAATTTCCGAACATACAATCTTACAAACGTCCCAATCTTATTATTATTTGATTGAATAACGAGACGAGCAAGGCGCTCGCCTGATGGTAAGCGCCACGCTCGCTCATAAACAGAAGCAATACTACACATAAATTTGAAAATAAATAAATAAATTAAATTTCACTAGCTGAATTGACAACTTATGTTTCGGGGTGACGAGCGCAGTTCAGTGTCATGCAGTGCTTTGTAATTTAAAGTTCTGTGTGGTGTTGCTTCTGTTTATGGGCAGGCGTGGCGCTTACCATCTTGCTCGTCTCATCATTCAATCAATAAACACACAACCAACGATAGACACACTGTTTGTCGTTGGTCGACACTATTCTTGGATTGCGCTACACTTACCATCAGGTGTGGCGTAGTCACTTTGCCGAGCCAGGATTAAAAAAATTACGGGTTGCACTCCGGGAGTGCCGACAGAAGTGAAAACTTACCAAACAACATGCGAGAATACAAAATTACGGCAACATGTCCACTCGACATGATAAAAGTTCATTCTACTCTCTTCGCGTTTATGCGAGCCTGGTACTTTTTACGGCAACATGTTACAAATAAGAAAAAACCTAAAAACGGTTTTTCTTTGTCCAAATCGTCATTTATTTATTAATTACGGCTACTCGCCATGAAAAATGGACATTCTACTCTCTTCGCGTTTATGCGAACCTGGTACTTTTTTTCCATATTATAATAAAATAAGTACATAAAATATCGTCATTTTATTATCAATATCAAAAACAAAATTACGGTAACATGTCTATTCGCCATAAAAAAAAAAGAACACAGTCCGGTCAAAGTCCTGTCAAATTCCTGTGAAAGTCTGATCCAATCCGACTGATCACTGTGTGACGCCACCTGGGACTTCGAAATTATCGAAGTTCCAGGGAAGTCGGCTAGCGCTGGCTGGTCAACTGGCCCGCGTGACTTCTCACGGAAGGTTCTCGAATATTCTGGAACCTTCCGCTCGCCGCCGCTCGCGTTACGGAACGTTTCGGTTCACCCTCCCATAAGAAGTTATCACTTCAAAAAAAATGGATGTTATGTTCTTCCGCAGGTGTCATACACATCATGGTTCCTTGACGCGTTCAACTACGCGATAATGCGCAAGATCGACGTGCTCAACCTGAGCATCGGCGGTCCCGACTTCATGGATCACCCGTTCGTCGATAAAGTTTGGGAACTCAGCGCTAACAAGGTAAGCTCTGGAATGAACCCCCTGCCTCGATGTTTCCCGACCGCTATGACATGTCCTTCTTTAAACGAGGCTTAAAAAGAGTATCCCTTCAGTGGTAGGCAGTGGCTTGGCCGTGCCCCTGGCATTGCCGATGTCCATGAGCGGCGATAACCGCTTACCATCAGGCGGGCCGCTTGCTCGTCTGCCTATCAAGGCAACAAAAAAAACTATAGGGAGGTTGACACCCTCCGTGGCCCAGAGGGCGAGTAGCCAGCCGAGTAGGAGGCCGCGGGTTCGATCCCCGTACCGAGACAAATGTTTGTGTGATCCACTAATATTTGTTATCTGGGTGTGAGTGGGATGAGCCCGAAAGTCTCTCGCAATACCTGATACCCACGACACAAGACTCGTATCTTGCTGTGGGATCAGGACTATGTATGTGACTGTTGGGTGTTTTTTTTCTTTCGACCCGACGTTATAAACAAGAATAAACTGCCTAGGTTATTTAACTGTTATTTATCTAAATCTCTATAAATTCTCAAAGGTGTTTTTTTGTCGGAACGCCATAACTTTCATAATTGTTCATCAAATTTAATTATCCAAACACCATTTAAAGCTTATGTTTGCCGCTATTGACGAAAAGTAAGTTTAAAATTATAGGTTTTGCCAAAAAAGATGAAAATTTTACAGTGCCATCTGTTGACAGTATGATCAACTAATTTTTGTATTGTATTTACTTATTTCTACTTTATTATATTACGTAACCGACCACTATATGTGCAAAGTATTTGCACAAGTCACCCAGTAATCGTTACTTATAAAGCTATAGTAACTGACTGAGATCATGCTTAGCTCATTAGTCGTCGATTACTCACATGTGGTCTGACATAGTGTAATTAATATGTTCGATGTTACTCATGATGCTACGGAGTAATGTATCCACCGCAGACATAGATCTAAATATATCACAATAACTTCAATCTATGAAACCAAACTTCTGACACAAAAGTAATACATGCCAGCCTAATATTGCGATTCCATAAATAAAAAAATCAAAAATTATGATGCAGAAAAGGCAGTTACTCCAATTTAAAATGGTTGATTAACAAGCAAGACTAAAAACGAAGTGTTAGTTATTAGTTTATTATACCCGACCTAAGTATGTTTGGAGTGTCGATTAATGAGTAACGCTCCTTTGCCATTTAAAAATAAAAAGCTAAATGTAATTTCGCTCCAATAAAACCTGTTCTATGAATTTTATGAAAATCATCACTCCTTAGTTATGCTTAAACGTCTTATTAAACAAATGTTTAGTCAGCCTAATAACATGAATGTAAAAAAATAACAGTTATCTAATCAATCAGCCAAAATAAGAGTTCAAAGTTGAAAGGAGATAAAATATTAACCGGAATATTGTAACGGGAATTTGGCGCGTTCATTATCGAGGAAGCCTTATCAATGACACACTCTTCATTAAATCACTTAATTGTTATTATTAAAAAAAAAACTTCACAGCGTGTTGATATTATTAATTGATTTTCGCTGGTGGTAGGATATTCATAGATATATCGCCCGGATAGCGACCACCGTACACATGATGTTAAAACCTGCCATAGTGATCCACACGCCTTGTGTGGATCGTTTTCCAGGATCAGCTAGTGTATATCCGGTTCTCCCGAGGGGCTTGCGACATGACTTGATGGTTGATTGGGGTGGGTATAGGGGTACATACTTTTGGATTATTCTACGCTTACCATCGGGTGTAGTGCAGTCACTTTGCCGTGCTCGAATAAAATAAAAATATTAATTAATTTTATTCGAGCACGGAATATACGGATATATATGAGTGGTAGAGCCACGCTGTAGACAGTTCTGTCTACAGCATAAATGGGCTGGCTCGACCGGGTCATTACCACTATCTCACAGAAAACCGACGTAAAGTAGCGGCTTGCTGCTGCGTTTCGTACGGTGAGTGAGATATCCGGAAGCCCAAATCCCCTCCCCTTCCCCATCCCTAATTATCCCTTTCCTTTAAGCTCGGCAACGCGCCCATGATTCTTATGGTGGTGGGCGTACATGGGCGGTGGAGATCACGTACCATCAGGTGACCCACTTGCTCGTTTGCCGGCCTATGCCATAAAAAAAAAAATATATATATAAAAAAAATCATCTTAACATCATGTACAATGTAGTCTACCGTGCCAGGATACAAAAATACTTTCTTCTTATGTAAATTTTTTATCGGCTATGATACGACAGCAGGCTTGCTTTTAGGTGATAATGGTGTCTGCCATCGGTAACGATGGGCCATTATACGGCACCTTGAACAACCCGGCGGATCAGATGGACGTGATCGGAGTGGGCGGCATCGGGTTCGACGATCGCATCGCTAAGTTCTCTTCCCGGGGCATGACTACGTGGGAATTGCCGCATGTAAGAGTTTTTGGTAAATTACTGAATTAGTAATAGTTGTGTAGGGAAAGTTTTCTAAATGTGCCCTATACAATAAAATATATAAATCAGTCGATTCAAAATAAAGTCGATTCTTACAAGGTAGTCCTCTCGTATACGGGAGGCCGCCTGGGTTGTTACCACCGCTTTGTCTATTTCTGCCGCCAGGCAACAGTGTGTAAATATTGTTGTGTTTCGGTTTGAAGGACATTGAAGCCAGTGAAATTACTGGGCATTATGAGACTTAACATTATGTGTCTCGGAGTGACGAGCGCAGTTCAGTGTCATCAAGTACTTTGTAATTCAAAATTCTATGAGGTGTAGCTTCCGTTTATGGGCAGGCGTGGCGCTTACCATCAGGCGAGCGCCTTGTCTCGTCATTTAATCATATAAATGTCGGAGAAGAATTACGGTTTTCGTCGCCGCTGTCTGCCATGATGTATTTGTTTTATAAGTCAGTGCACGTAGTGGTGCCGTCGGGAACCGAACACGAAGTGTCGCTGTTATTCACACTTGCGCCGTCCGAACTACTGACTTTAGGAAAGGTCATTCATTCGTTTGTGAATGAAGTATTTAAATAGTTCACAACATTCGTTCTAAATGATAAAGCCTGACGACAGAGATGGCGTTGCCTGCACCTCCAAGTAAAACGAGTCCGGCTTAATAGATGGCGTTGATCGCAACAAATCAATAAATCCCTCACATAAATAAATTAAAAAAATACATAATAGTAATTGTAGTATTGTGTATGTATTAAAGGGCTACGGTCGCATGAAACCCGACATAGTAACTTACGGCAGTGGTGTTCGCGGGTCTAGCGTTACTGGCGGATGCAGATCTCTCAGTGGTATGTATGAATTTATAAATTGTACACCCTCCACCTTAAAATTAACGAGCTAAAATCATGTCGATCCGTTGCTGCTAATTTGTTAGTCCATTAGTGATATAAATAAAATACATAAAACAATAACTTATTTTTTTTGGGGGTAATACAGTCAGGGGGGGGGGGGAGGTAGTACAGTCCAAAAAACCAGCGACCGTCGACAAACAATGAGTTTATCGGTGGTTACCAGTCTTATCGGCCTATATAAATGCTTCTTCCTTCTTCGGAGAAGGAAGCAATTGTAATTCAAAGTTCTTGTGGTGTATCCGTTTATGAACAAGCGTGGCCCTTACCATCAGGCCACCGACTTGTGGTTCAAACTAATACAAAAAAAAACAAGCTAGGCTGAGTTATTTTACGCGTATTGTAATTTGTACAACGATGAACACTGCGTACGTTTGAGTGCAGCGATGGCTTTATAAGATTGTCACAGTAGCCATATAGTAGGACGATGTGGTCATAGTTTTGAGTGGTAGAGCCATGCTGTAGACAGTTTTGTCTACAGCACAGATGGGCTGGCTCGACCGGGTCGTTACCACCGTCTCACAGAAAACCGACGTAAAGTAGCGGTTTGCTGCTACGTTTCGTACGGTGAGTGAGATAACCGGAAGCCCAAATCCCGCCCCCTTCCCAATCCTTAAGTATCCCTTTCCTTTAAGGTCGGCAACGCGCCCATGAATCTTCTGGTGGTGGGCGTATATGGGCGGTCAGATCATTTACCATCAGATGACACACTTGCTTGTTTGTGGGCCTATGCTATAAAAAAGTTATTAAAATAAATTAAATTTATCGAGTAAAAAAACAATGACACAGGTACGTCAGTGGCATCGCCAGTGGTGGCGGGCGCGATAGCCCTGCTAGCTAGCGGTGTGCCGCGTCATCACCTGACGCCTGCGTCAGTGAAGCAAGCGCTGTGCATGACCGCCGTGCGACTGGCCGGACCGAACATGTTCGAGCAGGGACACGGCAAGCTGGACCTGATCAGCGCTTACCAGGTAAGGTTTTGAAGTGATAACTTCTTATGGGAGGGTAAATCGCTTCGTTACGTAACGCGTTACGGCGCCACTCTGTCTGGCTTCCCTTTCTCTTACACATACGGCAGCTATAGGCAAGCTCATCTTCCCTCACTTTAACCCACATTAGTTTAAGTTATCACTTCTGTCGAGCGTCCCGAGACGCACAGGATTTTTTTTATTCCATTGAATGACCCGACGAGCAAGGCGCTCGGCTGATGGTAAGCGCTACGCCTGCCCATAAACAGATGCAACACCACACAGAATATTGAATTACAAAGCATTGCATGGCACTGAGACATAAGATGTTAAGTCTCATAATGCCCAGTCATTTCAATATCCAAACCGAAACGCTGTTGCTTGGCGGCAAAAGTAGGCAAAGCGCTGGTACCAACCCAAACGCCCTCTCGCATACGCTCTCTCCGGGGCATTAGCCCTGGCTTCTACCAGAACCGCCCCTATTGTCGGGAAACATGAGATAACGTTCTAAACGCTTTCATTTTGTGTCCTTAAAACAGGAATAAGTTAGACCAGTGTTTCCCAACCTTTTTAGGCCATTCCCCACCTTAAATTTTTTTTGTTAATTTTGTCACCGATATCTAGCATTGTATTTAAATAACTTAAGCGAAAGGGTTAGTGTGTCGAGTTCATTTTTAAATTGCCCCCCTTCATTAACAAATTTGACAGCCTCCGTGGCGCAGCGGGCGAGTAGCCGGCTGTGAAGCGAGAGGCCGCGGGTTCGATCCCCGCACCGAGACAAATGTTTGTGTGATCCACAAATATTTGTACGGGGTCTGGGTGTTGTGAGACCGAAAGTCTCTCGTAGTTCCTGGTACCCACGACACAAGACTCGTTTCTTACTGTGGGGTCAGGACTATGTGTTAAAAAAATAAATAAAAAAATTGCCCCCTTGTGGGGCGTGGGCCCCACGTCGGGAAACACTGAGTTTGACTGTAATTTGTTACAGTTCCTGAGACAGTACGAGCCGCAAGCGAGCCTCAGTCCTTCGTACATCGACCTCACAGAGTGCCAATACATGTGGCCATACTGCACGCAGCCTCTGTACCATAGTGCACAGCCGACCATAGCCAATGTCACCGTCATAAACGGACTCGGCGTGTCTGGACGAGTGGTGAGTTATATTGTGGCATGCTATTATTATGTACAGTACTCTTTAATTTAAAAGGATGTTTTTTTACATTTTTAAATATTAGTTACAATGAAAAAAAAAACATTTAAAAATATAAAAAAAATATTACCCTCCAATGGCGAGGCCTAGGACCCAAGCCACTGCCGTGTCCAATAATACCGCTTTCTGTATCTGGCTTTTGACCCAATGACCAATTGAGACCCTCTGAAGATGTTGGTCGAGGCTCTTCGGTATCAACCCATGGGCAGAGACGACTATCGGGACAATATAATTGTTGAGTCCACATCCCACATCTCGGTAACCTCGTGTGCCAGATCTAAATATTAGGTAATTTTATCCTTTTCGGCTTTTACAAGGTTCTCGTCATGCGGAATGGTAACGTCAACATTGCACATGAATTGCTTGGCATTCGAATTTGTTCCCGGGGTAGCACTAAACTCGCCGAAACGTAGATGCAGTTCTAGTTACACCACTGCGTACCCCCCATCGCGGATTAAGTCGTGATGTGTTGATATGCTTATTGGCGATAAATAACAACTGTTTTTATTTTCTTCCACGAAAGAGGGAGGTGTCATGGCATCCACATTTACCACACGGAGTGTTACTGTCGGTGTCAGCGGAGTATAGCGAGATATTATGGCCATGGTCCGGATGGCTGGCTCTCAGCTTTACTGTTAAAGAAGAGGGGGCCGACTTCGATGGCGTTATTGAAGTAAGTTTAATTTTTACTAACATTTGATTAGACAAGGAGGTCTTATATTGGATCGATATAAGTAATAAATAGATAAAAAATATAATATAATATAACCATCTAATCATGGTGGTAAGACGGACCCTGGCATTATGCCGGGATAACGCTATGTAGAAAGAAAGAAAACTATACATTTATAAACATAAAAAATCTACTGAACCGGGTCAAGAATAATGATAAAAAAACATTGTGTCCTGAACATTGTGTACTGTCTGTGCTATCATTTAATAATTACACTAGAATAGCACCGATTCAAAATTGCGTAGACTTTTCGTCTCAGACGGCAGAGTTTACTTCGTATGCTGACAACAACTGGAGTTAACTAATATAATTTAATTACAGGGCCATGTGAACATGACCGTCGAAAGCTATAGCGATAATGGTGACCGTACACTCAGGAACGCAACACTCACTTTACCTATAAGGTAATGTTACGTTATACTGTTTTTATACATATCAAAAAATGTAGATGGCGCTAAACTAAACTTTATACACAACACAATTATTCATAATTATTAATCACAATTTGCAATACTTTTAATTTTTTTTAATATAATATTGCATTGTCATCGGTCCTTGATAGGTATGCCAAATTTCAATTTAATCCGACGTTTTGAAGGTCAAATCACGTTCAAAGTTTCCGTTACAGATAATGATACCATCATACCAACATACATACGTCTGAAGCTAATAAAAGCGTGTTAAACAGTGTGTCTATCGTTGGTCGGCACCCCATATTATAGGAAGGAGGGACCACGTGCGCCGGCAAACTGTTCCACAGCTTAATGGTCCGGCAGAAGTAAGATTTAGCGAACTTTTGATTGATATAACATTTTTTGTCCATGGCCCAGAGCCCGCGTGATCCCGGTGCCTGTACGATCCCGTCGTCTCCTGTGGGACCAGTTCCACAGCCTGCGGTACCCGGGCGGGTATTTCCCCCGGGACGACCTGCGCGCCAAACACGACCCGTTGGACTGGCACGCTGACCACGTGCACACCAACTTCAGGGACATGTACCGCCGTCTGCGCGAGCACGGATTCTACCTCGAAGTCATGGGTAAGGACGTGTTGATTTTTTGAAGTGATAACTTCTTATGGGAGGGTGAACCGAAACGTTCCGTAACGCGAGCGGCGACGAGCGGAAGGTTCCAGAATATTCGAGACGTGTTGATTTTTTGAAGTGATAACTTCTTATGGGAGGGTGAACCGAAACGTTCCGTAACGCGAGCGGCGACGAGCGGAAGGTTCCAGAATATTCGAGAACCTTCCGTGAGACGTCACGCAGGCCAGTTGACCAGCCAGCGCTAGCCGACTTCCCTGGAACTTCGATAATTTCGAAGTCCCAGGTGGCGTCACACTGACCAGTCGGATTGGACCGGACTTTCACAGGACTTTGATCGGACTGTGTTCGTTTTGTTTTTTATGGCGAATAGACATGTTATCGTAATTTTGTTTTTGATATTGATAATAAAATGACGATATTTTAATTATTTTATAATTTGGAACATGGTGCCGTAAAAAAAGTACCAGGTTCACATAAACGCGAAGAGAGTAGAGTGGCCATTTTTCATAGCGAGTAGCCGTAATTATAAACAAATGACGATTTTGACAAAGAAAAACTTTTTAGGTTTTTTCTTATTTGGAACATGTTGCCGTAAAAAGTACCAGGCTCGCATAAACGCGAAGAGAGTAGAATGTACTTTTATCATGTCGAGTGGACATGTTGCCGTAATTTTGTATTCTCGCATCTTGTTTGGTAAGTTTTCACTTCTGTCGGCACTCCCGGAGTGCAACCCGTATTTTTTTTTTTTTATGAGAAAGGTAGGTCCCTCGTATGCGAGAGGTTGACTGGGTTGGTACCACCGCGCCGTCTTTTCTGCCGTTAACCAACAGTGTAAGCACTGTTGTTATATGAGAAAGGTGCTAGGTACCTCGTATGCGAGAGGTTGACTGGGTTGGTACCACCGCGCCGTTTATTTCTGCCGTTAAGCAACAGTGTGTAAGCACTGTTGTGTTTCGGTTCAAAGGACATTGAAGGACATTGAATCGTGTGTCTCGGGTGACGAGCGCAGTTCAGTGCCATGCAGTGCTTTGTAATTCAAAGTTCATTGTGGTGTTATAGGTAGTAGACAAAGCGGTGGTACCAACCCAGACGGCCTCTCGCATACGAGGGACTTACCTTGTAAAACACCACGTTGTCTACACGAAAATCAATAACAAAATTATTGCTACACGTTAATTGTTTTAACCAACTTCACTAGTGTTGCCGTTTAAAATAATAAATATTTGACGTTTTGCCCCACCAGGTACACCACTAACATGCATAGACAAATCGCTCTACGGCGCTTTACTACTCGTCGATCCAGAAGACGAGTACTTTCCCGAGGAGATGGCAACACTCAAGAAATCCGTCGACGCGGGACTGTCTCTCATAGTCTTCGCCGATTGGTACAACGCTTCGCTGTTGAGATACGTCAAGTTTTACGACGAGAATACTCGGCAATGGTAATTTGAACATACTGTATATAATACTAGTTGATTTATAGTCTATTAAAGGCCGGCAACGCATTTGCAAACCCTCCGGTGTTGCAGATGTTCATGGGCGGCGGTGATCACTTTCCATCAGGTGAGCCTCCTGCCCGTTTGCCCCCTTATTCCATAAAAAAAAATCTTTGCCGTCAGGTCATATCTGACATTTTTTGAACCCGACTGTACATGGTGAAAAACTTGCCTTTTCGAATCGCGTTCCGGGTTAGGCAGTTCCGGGGGTTCCGCGGTTGGGCGCGTAGTGGGGACATCTTACTATCTCGCTCGCACGCGTGCACCGCAATGGCCATTATACACAGTGATGTCAAAGTTTGCGTCACCTGTTATTTGACAAGTCCTTTAAGGTAGACAACGCGCCCATGATTCTTCTGGTATTATGGGCGTATATGAGCACTTACCATCAGGTGACCCACATGCACGTTTGCCTGCCTATGATATAAAAAAGTGCCCCCTCCATCAGATTTGAATGGCTTCTAATTTATATTTCATAGACGGATTAATGAAATTCTTTCTACAAGTTTTGGATAACGTACCTTATTGATTAGAATAATAAAACGAGCCAATTACCCTATTGGCGTTGGGGTTTTTTAACGGTGAACTTTTAATGAGTAAATAATTCTCCGGTAATAAATTAATTATTGTTTTCATTCTCCATATTGGTATACCAAGGAATTGTTTGTTTTCATTCTAGGTGGATACCTGAAACGGGTGGCGCAAATGTGCCCGCATTAAACGATTTACTCAGCATGTATCAGGTAATTATAAAAAGGCAAATGGGTAGTAAAATCAAATAAAACATTATGACATTATGCATACTCCCTTTGTGGCGATTAAGCGTCACATTCTGTGCAAAGCGTCCACGAGTACTATAAAGTCCACGTAGTAGAAATTGGAATGCTGGGCTTCGTACCGGTCGATGTATATTATTATGTAAATTTCAGCATATAGGCGACCGACATTAAATTATTTATTATAAAAAATTCTCAGGTACTCGGGTTTATAATATATTTTTTTCCGCCATTAAAGCGAGCGGTAGCTAACAATTAATGCCCATGTAATTTAGAAAAGTTAGCGATGTGTCATCGATACAAAACTAGAGCCTAACTTACGCCCTTTACCTCGGTGGCGGAATCATCCAAAACATGAAAAATCCAAAGAAGCAATAATCGTAAAAAAAATGCCATATTTGGAGAGATATCACGTAGCATACATTATCATCATCATCATCATCATAATAATCATCAGCCACAGCACCTCCACTGCTGGACATAGGCCTCCCCCAAAGATTTCCATACCGACCTGTTGGAATCGGCCTGCATCCAGCGACTTCCTGGCATACATTATAATAAAAAATAATAGATAATCTCCTTTTTGAAATCGGATAACGAAAGCAATTGTCGTCAGGTGGCGCTAGGTGACCGGGTGTTCGAAGGTGCGTTCAAACTGGGCGGACATCCGATGTACTACGCGAGCGGTACGCACATTCACAGTTTCCCCGAACACGGGGTACTGATCACAGCCTCGCTCAGCGATCAGGGACAACAGGTAAACATTATACAATACTGGCTTTTGCATCTTTTATATTCAAGAGAGCCGCGAGCAAAAGCTAGTGGTAAATAAAGGAATTAATCGCCTTAATTTCTGAATAAATTCACATTTTATTATTTATAATTGTTGAGTGCAGGGTAATATAGCAAGCACTACTATAATATAAATGGAAAAAGCTATTCCTTTGCTGTTGGTCATTTTTGATATTTGATATTTCGTAAACTCTTAATGTGCTAAACTCGTGGTCAATGAGCACGCGCGCATCCTCTGACAATACTCGGTAATCTACTAATAAAGGGCGGCCGCAAGCCCCGAGCGTCAGTTGATTTTTTATTAGCGTAAACATTGTTATGAAAATTCGATTTTAATTATTTAATAAAAAGTATTTTTTTTTTGTCCAAACAAGGCTGCGCGTGAAAATAAATATAGACGTAATTCGTAATATCAGCGATACATTCAAATAATTATTAGTTTTTAGTTTTGTATTCATTTTTTTTTAAGTGAAATATCTTCTCACTTAAACAACGATTTCTGTGATTTGAAACTCGATGAAACGCAAATGCGTCATAACAAAGAGACAAATATATTCATAAATAGGATTTAGCTTGCGAGAGAATGAGATAGGCTACAAGTCCGCTATAACGTGTCTTTGCGCTTGCGTACAACGAATCATTCACGTGTTTTATTGTTTTGCATTTGCGTATTAAAATTCTATAATTCTGAAGTTTCACTTCTGTGTGAATTGCACACAAACACTTTTTTTTTAGTGGTATCGTGTCTGTAATCACCAGCACTGCGACCTGTTCACGTTTTTGGAAGCATTTCTCTTACCCCTATAGTGAAGTATATAGTTAATTTTGTAGATAATGTCATCAGACAAGCCGAACGGCGGTGGAAGTGTATCGGGAGGAGGTCCGACTGTAGACGTGCCGATTCTGGGCCTCCTCCAGACCGATGGCGAAACCAGGGACTACACCAATGACACTGTGGACAAACTGCCTAAGGTACATATAATTTAATTTATAATAATATTAAAGGCACCCAACAGTTATAGTTCGGACCCCACAGTGAGATGTGAGTCTTGTGTCGTGGATGTAAGTACGAGATACTTTCGGTGTCACAACACCCAGACCCCGAAACAAATATTAGTGGATCACACCAACATTAGTCTCAGCGCGGGGATGGAACCCGCGGCCTCTCGCTTCACAGCCGGCTACTCGCCCGCTGCGCCACGGAAGTTAATAATGTTATTTTTATATGTTCTACCTCCAGGCGGGCAGACTGGTGGTGTACGGCGACTCGTCCTGTCTCGAGGGAGGGGCGGCCCGCAACTGCCACTGGCTGCTACTGGCCGCACTGCAGTACGCGTTAGTGGGTCACCTACCACCTGTACTCAAGGAGGCAGCAGCGCCCCTACAGAACCGAGTCAGGGATGTCCATATTATACCATCAGGTAGGATCGAATTTTACAAATTAAATTTTATATTATTTAATTAAATGTTATATGACAGATCGGTCTGGAAATCCTTGGGGGAGGCCTACGTTCAGTAGTGGACGTCCTGTGGCTGATGATGATGATGATGATGAAATGTTATATAACGATGGTTGTGATAATGATTTCTTACGTTTACGCGAATATTACTCATTGAAATAAAACTAATTTAAACGGATTTTATCGCGGTTTTTTATTAATTTTTATCCCGACGTTTCGAAGACTTTTCAGCCTTCGTGGTCACGGGGGTTAGTCCCCCCCGTAGTAAACAATTAATAAAAAATAGTTTTATTTCAACGATGGTTTTGGCTTTGACGTATATGGCGTTCTGTATACATACATTATGTCTTCCGAGATGAGTTGAATTTGGCATTTGTTTTGCCTATTCATCATAAAAGTATATTTTCGAATCGCATTCTATATCTTTACATTAGTGTTGCCCAAATTCAGTCTTGGTCTTGCAGTCTTGGTCTTGTTCTTGCGTTTTTGCAAGACCAAGACCAAGAACAAGACCGCGTATTTTTAGCAAGACCAAGACCAAGACTGACCGTGCAAGACTTGAGCAAGAACAAGACATAGCCTGCAAGACTCTTGCGTCTTGCAGCTAGGACTTAGCGCTATTTCACTGAGTAGTTAGGTGTAACAGTTCGGTGTATAGGTAGGTACGCTTAGAAATTCTATGAGACGCAAAAAACTGTATCAAAGAATAGGTATGAAAAACTGGACCTATCTATTAAAATCAAACTGAGTGCATGCATAGTTATGTTTTAACCATCGGCACTTTGATAATGCGGCTTCAAAGGTTTTGTACTTACTTCTCAAAGAAATTTGCCGCTTTTCGGAAGTACATGGTTACGATACACGCGCCGGCGGCTTCTTTTGAAATCTAAAACATCGTTGCCGCCACGCCGAAATCATAACATTTGACACTATTTGATTGCCGCCATAGGGCGTAGGCGTAGGTATACTCGTGCAAAATAATTTCGAATTTTAAGAGTACCTACAGGTGTTCCAAAGAATAAATAAGTTTCAGAGTGCTTAGAATGAAAATGAATACATTATACTGATCACGCAAGTAGTATTATGATTGGGATAAAATGGTAAGGATAGGTAGTAGATGTCAAATTAATTCATTCTAGTAAGTATATATTATAATATTGATTACTTATATGGTTTTAAACTAATTACTTAGGTACTATTATTGTACATTTAACACCCGTTTAATAAATATTGTAGCCACTTTTAAATATACTTGAAACGTGTAAAAAAATTCTACAAAACTAATAAAATAATATAAAAAGCGGAGGTACTTACCTACTAATAAAATAAAAAGCCTGCGATAAGAGTTTTGTATTACTTACCAGCCCGAATATCTCTGAGAGAGATGATGAGAGTAAGTATTTACTAGCTGTGCCCGCGACTTCGTCCACGAGGAATAGTAACTTTGGAGGTATAGTGACGTTCAGGACTTATTTATTTATTTTAAAACTTCTGTCATCAAACATACAAACGAACTCTTCAGCTTTATAATATTAGTATAGATGTACGCCAAAACATTCACTTATATGTAAAGAATAGTGATTTTCACTAATTCTTTATATATATTTTATTCACGCGTCGCGTCTGTACAAGTAGGTAATATTTAGTGTGTGTTTGTACGCCGCACGCGGCATTATTTGATTTGCGGCGGCATCCTTTTCATAGAGCCGGCACGTGGCGAGGCGGCGCGGTAGAAAGCAAGGAAACGTACTATAAATAAAGGAATTATTTTAATTCCAGTCATTTCCAATTGAGCTGTGCTTCGAGTCTAACTTAATAATTGTTTTTACTAATTCTTGTTGTTTTCTAAAAACGTATCACGTGTACAATTTAATATGAGTGACGAAGATTCAAATTATTCGAGTCCGAGTAACGAGAGTTTGAGTCACAGATCTAAAAGACCCAAAAGCAAATTTGAAGAGTTTTTCGAAATAATTCATGCATCCCAAACTGCCTTCTGTAAATTGTGCCAACATAAAAAGATTGAAATAAAAATGAAAAACAGAAACACTTCAGGCTTAAGGAAACATCTAATATCTTTCCACAAAAAGGAATCAGAAATATTTCTTCCTGTTAAACCAAAATTAAGTGGAGATATCACAAGCTTTTTAGTAACCGCTGGAAGAAGTGGACAGGTAAGAATATTTTTTTAACTCTGCATAGCTATTCATGCGATACTTTCAAAAACGCCATTAACTTACGTAAGTATTTTTGAGTTAGTGGTGTTTTCATCTAGGGGTGCGACATATTAAGTATGTAATTATCGTCTTAAATATTTTTTATAAACACCCATATTTTCATTTAATCGGCCAGTAACAACTAAGTACTTTATTTTGGTAAATTACAGTACAGTGCAACCTTAATATAACAAATATCAATTTAACGATTTTCTCGATTAAACAACAACATACCTCCTCCTCTTATATGCTCAAACCTTGTATGTTTTAAATAATAACACAAGATTTATTGTTTTGTTTCAGTCGGAAAACAGCAGTGACAACATCACGACAGCTACAGTTGATTGGGTGGTGAAAAAATATCTTCCCTTCTCATTTTTCGATGACGAAGCTACACAAGTATATTTTCGACGTATTTGCCCTAATATGGTGTTTCCTAAAAGGTCTACACTTAGAAGGAAAGTCAAAGAGCGATTTGAAGAGCTCCAATTGAATCTCAAGGAACGACTTCAACAATTATCATCTAAAATGTCTTTTACCATTGATGGGTGGACGTCAATTGCTGGTAGGAGTTACTACGGGGTTACTATTCATTATATAGACAACGAATGGAAGTATCAATCTGTAGTTCTTGATTTTATACCATCACGCGGTCGACATACTGGGGAAGATATTGCAACGATTTTCCATGAATGTTTATTGGAATATGGCATAATTGATAAAATACAAGGTATCACGGTCGACAACGCAACTGCAAATACCAAATTTATGTATGAACTGGGCAAACAGCTGCCGCCACACTTTGATTCAGACAATCAACATTTCCGGTGCTTTGCTCACATTTTAAACCTTGGTGTACAAGATTTATTAAAGACCTTAGCATTACACTGTGAGTCTGACACTAACGCGCAAGATCAGCAGTACGAAGACTATGCAGACGAAACTGAGGATGAGGAAGATGAAGAATCTGCACCAAATATTGCTGACTCGCGTACATCTGTAACAAAGTTACGCAGTGTTTCCAGTAAAATAAAAAGAAGTGAGATAGTGAAGAAGAAGTTTCAGTCTGCTTGTGAAGCAGCTGGCGTGCCATCAAATCTAAATGCCATTCTTGACTGTCCAACGAGATGGAATTCCACACATGATATGATTGGATTTGGTTTAAAAGTGAGAGCGGGCATTGACATATTGTGCAGTTCTGTCACCGAATTAAATGATTTTCAAATCACAGCTAATGAATGGCAGGTACTCGAAAAATTACATAAATTTCTAATAAACTTTTAAGTACAAAACTTGGTGGAGACAAATATGTTACATTACCGCTAGTCATTGTATCATTCAATCTTTTGCTAGATAAAATTGAATCTATGGTAAAACAGTTAGATGAGAAACCTAATCGATCTGAAGTGGATGAAAGGCTCATTCTAGCTTTCCAAGCAGCTCGAGACAAAATGCTTAAACATTACAAAAAGAGCAACTGGATTTATTGTACTTCTTTAATTTTAGACCCAAGGCATAAGGCTCAGACTTTTGACCTGACAATGTGGGGGAAGCAACTTAAAACAGAAAGTCTGCGCAAGTTCAATGAACTTTATGAAGAATATAAAAATCTACACTCACTGAACAAATCTCTGGAATTACCAGAAAAAGAAAATAAAGTATGTGATGAAGATGAAGACGTAATAGACTTTGATAAACTCTATGAATGTCCCTCGACGTCATCTGGATCTTGTCTTCAAGGCTTAGTGATAGACGAGTTGGAGGAGTACCTGAGAAAACCAAGAACTGCCAGCTCGGAAGACATTTTAGATTGGTGGAGGACGCATGAGACAGAGTATCCGATTTTATCGAAAATGGCCCGTGATTTTCTCTCAATACCTGCAACTTCAGTACCTGCTGAGAGGTTATTTTCTAAAGCATCATTAGTAATTAGAAAACATAGAAATAGGTTAAATGATGAGTCAGCCAGATGGTTACTTTGTATTAATTATTGGTCAAAAAAATTGATATAAAGTATCATAACCTAATGATAAAGCTGTTGATTAGTGTTGTATTTTATTTTTTGTTCAAATAAATGATAAATCGTAAAACTCTTTTATTAAATTTCTTATAAGTTGAGGGTTCAATCTCTTTTTAGACAGATAAGTATTGTTCTTTAAAATACAGTCAAGTTATTGTAATTAATTTGTTTTTTTACATGTTTTAGCAAATGTAAGCTTATAAATCATAAATGTTTATTAAGAAACAGTTACTTCCATGGAAAACGACATATAGGTCAGTTAATTTTTCGAATTTCTTATTAAATCTTCAGTTATTTGTTAATCTGCTTGATCTTTACTATGGCTATGTTAATTCAAGCTCACAATGTTCCAATTCTAATACGTTTTTTTAAGATTTAAAGTAAACTTTAATAAATAGTAATAGACTAATAGGTAATTGCAAGACTTGCAAGACTCTTGCTGCAAGACCAAGACCAAGACCAAGACTGGGAGCGCAAGACCAAGACCAAGACCAAGACCAGGTGTATTGGCGCAAGACCAAGACCAAGACTGGCTAAGTCTCGTCTTGTTCTTGCATTTGGGCAACACTACTTTACATAGTATTTTGTTGTGTTTCATTCTGAGACATTATTATATAGAAGTAATCAATCACTTTCAGACACATTTTTACTTACTAATTCGTTTGGACGGTAGTCATTTGTACTAAATATACGAAATTTGTAATAGATATTCTATACCTACTATACTATATGTAAATTTCAGAACTCTAATGCTGGGTTACACTAATTTACTTTAGCAATATGGAGGGAGAAAACAAATTCATGACACAAATACACTCCACACAACCGTTGTACCGTCTTCGCCGCCGAGGACCTCGTCGCGTACCCGGCAACCCCGACCCTTGTACCGGCCCGCTAGCCGATGATGACCAGTAGTATATAAAATCCCCCAAACCAATAATTGCAGATGTCTCTGCCCTCCCACCTGTGACCTCCCTGAGTCGAGGTACGTACCCCAAAGGTGGTGCCCTCAGCGAGGTCACTTAAATGTAAGGTTTGAGAGCGCTTAAAGTGCTCGACCGAAAGTCCGGTGAAGCTGTAGAAAGCCGACTCGCGTCAGGCTAACAGCATAACGTCACAACGAAAAAATAAAAAAAATACTTTAGCAATGACAAACATGTTACAGTACGGGTTACCCAAAATATGAGTTGCACCATTTGACAAATGTTAAATGATGTCAAAACTTTAACTGTTAACCGTTACCGCCCATTATTCGCTAGTCAAAGCCCGCGCTACTTTAAGTTAAATAGCTGTCAGATGGTTCAATTATAACCTCCAAAACGATATATCTCCCAAAGCGTTTGTTCTCCTAATATAATATAATGTCCCTGCTTCTAGAATTAATCGAGGAGTCTAGTAGTCGGAATACGATGGTGCACCACATTCCGCAGTTAACGTTAAAGTCAGCGTTACTGTTATCGTCAAATTTGGCATAAACCTTAACTATAACTGTAATAGTGTGCAATCCAGCCTTAGTTAACGATTGATTAAAATTAGCGTGAAATTTTGGGTTATCTTAGTTTTTAATAAGATTCTGTAAATAAACACCACTGTCAGCATGGCCTTTAAATATGATCACACCTTTTACTATACGCATGCTTCACACACAACGATATTCACAGAGTTACCGCAGCGGTCCGAAGGTGGTCGGTTGCACATATACTCGCGTGTGTTGTCGCCCGATGGCAGTGGGCCACGGCCCATACCGGAGTGTGACCAGCCGATACCTCTGACCCCCCATCCGGTACACGCCGCGCCAGCAGCGAGGACCCTGGCGCCCAGGCATCAACCTACAGATCCTAAGAGTATAGGTAAGTAATATCGACGGCATCGTTACATAGGGGCGTATGAATGACGAGTTACAGTACAGCACTCGCCTGATGGTAAGCGCCACGCCTGCGCACAAACAGAAACAACACCACACAGAACTTTGAACTACAAAGCACTGCATGGCACTGACCCTGTTAATTATCGCTTGCTTCAACGGTGAACGAAACATCGTGAGGAAACCTGCATACTTGAGAACTCGATAAGATTTTTCGAAGGTATATGAAGTCCACCAACCCGCATTAGGCGAGCGTGGTAGATTAAGACCTAACCCCTCTCATTCAGTAGAAGTGGACCATGCCCAGCAGTGGAATATGTATAATAAAGAGCTAGTACAAAAAAAAATATATTTGTTTGGAAGTTATTAATTACTATTCCTGGATTGCGCTACACTTACCATCAGGTGTGGCGTAGTCATTTTGCCGAGCCAGGATAAAAAAAGTAAACGAAAAATAACATTTTTACTTAGGTGCACCAGATTTGGAAGGGACAGAGCCGGCGCCGAGAGCATGGCGTGGGGCGGGGGCTGCGCCCTCCAAGACACATCCGGTGCCGGAGCACCCCTCGCCCACCATCACCAACCGCGCCGTCACCCTACTCCTCATCGTCACCGTGGTGTACTGCACCACCGCCTTGTGGAAGAGGTTTGCACGCAAGATCCGCAGGCGGCGGCTCATGGCCCTGGCCACCTAGCACGAGGCCAACCCCTGCAGGACCAAAAATCACGGCTGACGATGTCGTCGGCGACATAGGAAAAAGTATTTACGGGGCCAAAGTAATAGCGATGGTTAGTTACAATATATTTTTTTGTTGGCCTATGGATTCTACACACTAAAGTGTTATGTTTCAATACAAACATTACAGCTCGTTCATACATACATCATTAATTGATGAATCGATATGTGTAACAATTCGTTAATAATTTAATCGACTTTTACAATTCGAATTATGATTCAATATAAGTCGTGGCGATTCTCACAGACGGTATCGTATTTTATTAATACATTCGTGATATTAGTATACTGCCATAAGAGTTAACGTGCCACTTAAAATCGTTAATTGATCAATCGATATGTATAACAATTCGTTAAAAATTTAATTGACTTTTACAATTCGAATTATGATTCAATATAAGTCGTGGCGACTCTCCCAGACGGTATTGTATTTTATTAATACATTCGTGATATTAGTATACTGCCATAAGAGTTAACGTGCCACTTAAAAGAGTTTAATAGAATCATATCAAATCACAATATGCAAAAAATTATGTATGTCGATGTGTGTATGAACCTTGGGTGTCAGCAGACAGACGAAGCATAGATATGCAGATAATAAAAAAAAACTATTTCACAATCTCCATGGCGCAGTGGGCGAGTTTCCGCCTACGAAACGAGAGGCCGTGGGTTCGATTCCCGCGCTGACACAAATGTTTGTGTGATCCACCAATGTTGATTTCGGGTCTGGGTGTTGTGGCACCGTAAGTCCCTCGTAGTTACTTACACCCATGATACAGGTTTAACCTAGTGTAGGGTCAGGATTATGTGTGTGATTGACACTACATACCACTTATTAGACAGTTAATTCAACCATTATGCAAGAATTAGAATTGGGAAATTTAGGATATCTGTACTAATGAATTATTCACCGAAATACAATAATTGAATGAAATAAATATTTTACCATAGCACTATATTTATTTTTACAAAAAAGCTGACAGTCCGAATAGGAAAATTTTATTTTAATGTATTTAATTACCAATTATATTATACTTAAATCAGCCGTATGAATATAGACATAAGGTTGAGATTCAATCGCGGCTCCTTCGTGCGTTTGTGCCTCATATAGTACGTAGCTTATTCTTTGTAAATATCATGTGAATGTTTTAGCGATTATGGTTGTCAAACTTGTTGGTAATTTAATTTTAATTTAATTGTGACCATTTATTATCAATATTTAACTTTATGTCACTTCTAGCACTCAACACTAGACAAAGTAGAGTGGCAATGCAACGTTTTAATACATTGACTACTATGGTGATATGGTAAGGTTTTAGAGGTAATTTAAAGTTAAACACCCGTAAAGAATTTTTACTCGTCGGTAAAAATGAACAGGCTTTACGCAGACTACATGTTTTAAAATGTTGGGTACTTAAATTGGTATATATTTGTACATATTAATTTTGATTAATGATATAATAATTGTATATAATTATTTTGGCGTAATTTAAAGGTGGCATATCAGATTTTAAATATAATAATGTTTGGATGGTATAGAATAGCGTTAGGTATATATTATATCTAACGAGCAGACTATGTAATTTATTATCAACATAAATAATTTAATACACACCATTATGTACTTGTGTAAATGACGTCCTATTGAAACTTAAGATCATAAACTTTACTAAATGTTGTGTTTAGTAATATGTGTATAGATATATTTATTTAATGATTTCTTACGTTTACGCGAATGTTACTCATTGAAATAAAACTAATTTAAACTGATTTTATCGCGATTTTTTATTTTAATTTTGGTCCCGACGTTTTCAGCCTTCGTGGTCACCCCGTGACCGAAAAATCCGTTTAAATTAGTTTTATTTTTAGTTTATTTCAATGATATATGTATTATTATATGGGATAAAGAATAATAGATAGATATGTTGCATACGTGACGGATTAAAAACGGCCGAAAATGACGTTCATTACAATGAAGTATAAATGTAGGACGAGATAAGGATGTGACGTGACATCCTCGCTTCTCACTGATATAACAGGAGTCGTACGTCATAAGACTGATTCTGACACAGGTAGTAGCGCAATCCAGGAATAGTGTCGACCAACGACAAACAATGGGTCTATCGTTGGTCGGTACGATCATGCCGGCCTGCCTAATTGCTTCTTCACACTCCGTTTAAAGGACCTCATATTATAGGAAGGAAAGAACTTATGTTATTCTCAAGTCTTCACAAGAACGATGAAACGTAGGTGTGGCTGTTTTCAAGGTCTTGTTGGTGTTTTGGAGTGAATTCCTACCAGTATGATGCTTGACAAATCCCCCGAATGCAATTAATTTTGCCATACACTGTTCATCACCATTGATGTTCATTGCACAAACACACACCACGTGTATACTTCAATTGAATATAGTTTAGGAAAAAATATAATATTAGGTCGACCACCAAAATGCCGTTTTTAATTCCTCTCGTTACGCATGCAACAGTCCTTAAATCCAGGTTTAAATGAGTTCTGAAAATGTGCTAATTGCATAGTTTTTTCTATTTATCCTTTTACGAATAGATGTACCATTTTTCTGTTCATATATCTTAGACAATTACAGTGCTTGATGGGTAATAATGCTGGGTTGAAAGGCGTTTAGTAAGTCTACTTATGGAAAGCTATATCGCGTAAGATTTTTATTTTTAATATTAAGAAGTCCGGTAGAACGCCAGACGAAAGACTGTTATTATACTTAGGTAGTGAAACGAAGGCATTCTAATAATGTAAATAATGTATGAAATGAATGCATGCGCAAAATAAACAACTTTACAAGAAAAGTAAGACTATTGAATCGAACTCGAAATTTTTAGAAATATTTGTTTATATTTTATGACAAGTTATAATGGAATGCAAATTAATTTTATTTGATTAATGTTATTTGAATTTATGATACTCAAAGCAGACAATAATCACAATGAATAAATAAAATAATAACGATGGAAAGTATCATGTCGAAGGATCAAAAAATAAATTTTATTTCGCGAGCTGGTGCTATTATTTTGCCTTAATCGTATGCTATATCAACATATGAGTCTAACCGAAACTTTTATCAAGTGGTGCATTAAAGAGTTAATAATGCCTTCATATGTACACTGAATAGTAAAAGACTGCGATACCTACCTAGATTGATTCACCTTAATGCTGTGTCTACATAATCGTCCATAGCTCCAACCGTATAGGATACATCAGTGATCATCATACTTTCACACTGAGAAAAAAACTGTAATAAATAAAATATTTATTATCTATGTATTAAAATGGTTTAGGATTAGTTTAGTTCACATCTACGAGACATGAGTCTTGAATGGTACCTTACCAAAGCATTAAGAACATGCGTGAAATGATCAATGAGTTCAAAATTTGAACGATTGTGTAAATGCATCATGACGATAATGATTAAAACCATTGTTATATATTTAAATCTGTTTTATTTATCATCACCATCAGCCACAGGACGTCAACTGCTGAACACAGGCCTCCCACAAAGATTTCCAGACCGACCTGTTGGAAGCGGCCTGCATCCAGCGACTTCCTGCTACCTTTATCAGGTCATCTGTCCACCTTGTAGGCGGACGTCCAATGTTTTATTTATATAACTTGAAAATCCATGTTTCCTGCAATAATACTATACAGTTACTAAGTGTAACTGTAAAATTTCTAAAATATAGTTAACTGTCAAATGGGTGGTAATGAACTAAAATTAATGACTTAACTGTGGACTTAACTAATTATAGGTTTACAGGACGGACATACATGACAACACAACTAAGGTAACTGACATACACAGGTCATAATTCTAGATTAACATTAAATAAAAACGGCTAAAAAAGTAAAAGACAAACAGTTTTCTCCTCGAAAACAAGGTGGTAGGTCCCTCGTATGCGAGAGGCCGTCTGGGTTGGTACCACCGCTTTGTCTACTTCTGCCGCCGAGCAACAGTGTGTAAGCTCTGTTGTGTTTTGGTTTGAAGGACATTTATAAAAATAAATAATTGTTTTCATGCACAAAAATCTTCAATCGCTGTATTTTTACTGAGGCGACAATGTTTGCCAACATGCTATTCATCTGGACAAGTATTATATTTTACTCAGTTTATAGCTATTGTCATGGTAATTCTTTTTTAACAATCGAGGTTACTTTATTATATTCAATGACAGTCGCATAACGCAAATGTATTGGCTTTTGTTCGCGAGCTCGTCCACGTGGAAAGTAGCATCTACGGGAAAAAAGATCTGACCTTGATCAAGACGAATGACAAACATTAATTGTAGATACCTACTGGGACAATTGACAGCCTCCGTGGCGCAGCGGGCGAATAACCGGCTACGAAGCGAGAGGCCGTGGGCTCGATTCCCGCACCGAGACAAATTTGTGTGATCCACTAATATTGGTTTCGGGTCTGGGTGTTGTGGGACCGCAAGTATCTCGTAGTTCATGATACCCACGATACAGGTTAACCTAGTATGGGGTCAGGACTATGTGTGTGACTGTTGGGTGCATTTATTTATTTATATCTGGCTGTTATAAGTACTGAATTATAGAAATGAGTCTACCTTGTTACATTTAGATGGTACAATCACCGTGGTACATATAGTTTCCTCTACAGCGTATATGGTCTGACTCAATCAGGGTGTTATGATATAGAAAGTCGATGAGAACTGGCAGTTTGCTGGTGCAATCCGTACGGTAAGTAAGTAATTATGTTACTTAAGCTTTTCGCGCGCCCAAACTGTCTCCCTTTTCCAATCTCTATTCTTATCCATCCGTGTAAGTCATACTGTAGATATGAGGAATCGTAAAAATCTGAACAATAAAGACTGGACAGCTTTGTCCTAGACCTGAGATGGTAGAGCCACGCTGTAGACAGTTCTGTTTACAGCATTCATGGGCCGGCGTGAAGTAGCAGCTTCCTGTAACGTTTTCGGGATTGAGACATTCGGAAGCCCAAATCACCTATGCTTCCCAATCCATTAATTATTAATATACTTTAAAAGTAGCTACGTGTCCATACTGGTACTGTGATTGTTCGTAAACGGTGGATATCATTCACCATCAGGTGACCGACTTGCTCGTTTGTCGGACTTTAAAATACGATCAGTTCCAATTTCGCTGCGATATGAAGCGATTTGGCCTATCACATATTTTCCGTAGTGTGTGTGGCCTCTTGTAATATTATTATAGTTTCGGATTAATTTAGATAGCATTAATTGTTTTATCGGTGGCATACTTATTGAGTGGCCAGGAATGGTATCATTCACTTGTCATTATAACATCACTGAAGGTCGTCGGGTCGAAGTAGCCCGGAGGCATGTAAGTAGTGTATTTTACACGATGTAGTCTCGTGTCTCAAAAGATAGATACCACAGATAATGTGATCTTACTTGTTATCTTAGAATACGGTAGGCAGCGGCTTGGCTGTGCCCTTGGCATTGCGGATGTCCATGAGCGGCGGTGACCGCTTACCATCAGGCGGGACCGCTTGCTCATCGGCCTATAAAGGCAATAAAAAAATATCAAGAGCTAAATGCGGTGTCTTAATACAACTGTTACACAAAGCATCGTCTCGTTTTTTTTTTTTAATAAAATGACAACAGTCACATACATAGTTCTCACACCACAGTACGAGTGTTGTGTCGTAGGTATCAGGAACTACGAGAGACTTTCGGTATCACAATACCCAGACCCGAAATAAATATTTGTGGTTCAGACAAATATTTGTCTCGGTGCGGGGATCGAACCCGCAGCCTCAGTTTTCACAGTCGGCTACTCGCCCACGGCGCCACGGAGGCTATTAAAGGCTGTTGTTTGTTAGGTAATAGCCCCTATAATGATAGCATAGTCATTAGGGTATGTAAACTTCATATAGGTTTGCCTGTTTCAGATTATGACTATTCGGCTAATTGACGAGACTTGCATGTCGCTTGTATGATGGTAATCGTCACATTAGGTAGAACTAAGAATTAAAAAGTTTAAACCTACAACATATTAGTGCATTGCGCTTATCACCACTACATTAAATGCCCAGCTGTTTCACTAGCCTCAATATTTATGGGGACATAATGTTAAACACTACTGTTTCGCGACAGGAATAGACAGAGAAGTGGTATCTACCCAGAATGCCTCTCACATTTGAGGGACCTATCACCTAGGCTTATCCGATGTCGATTGAGCGTCTGTTTGATATGTGAATAGCACTGCTTATTTTTTTTATAGCATAGGACGGCAAACCAGCAATTGGTTCATCTGGTGGTAAGCGATCTCCACCGCCGATGTACGCCCACAATATAAGTGGTCAATTTATAGTGCGCGCTTTACTTTCTATTATTATGACATACAATATATGCTTAATTATTGAGTGTGGACCATAATATGAAGAACAAGTGCAATGCAATTACACAGTTATTTCATAATCAGCAAGTGAAAATCTTTTATTGAATTCGCTAAGTTGGAGTAGTCACTAGTCAGGAGGCGGACGGCGCGGTGCATCAGGCCGGGCATCGCGCGTTCGAAGCGCACGCGCGTTCTATGCCTGCGTCATCTCGCGCGATCAATAGTCACGCTATACTGTTCAGCGGCGAGTCTGGTTGCCGGCCCTGTTCAGTCGGCGCGCGGAATCGCTAGACGGCACACGGACAGTTCTCTCTTACGACAAGGCAACCCTTCGCCATGTCGGACATCTATCACCCGTCCGACTATGTGGTCGAATGTTCTAAAGTACCGTCGATGGAAAAATACCAAGACTTATATAAGAAGTCCCTCGAAGATCCGGAAAAATTTTGGTCCGAAATAATCCAAGAGTTTTACTGGAATGTTGCGCCTAAGGGCGGGGATTTTTTGTTGTACAATTTTGACGTGCGGAAGGGGAAGATTTTCATCAACTGTTTGAATGGATGTGAGACCAACGTCTGCTTCAATCTCCTGGACCGCAACGTGAGGAACGGCAACGGGGATAAAATCGCGTTCTATTGGTAAGTATTTTTTGGCAATAGCTTCTCAATACATGTAGCTCGGCGAATGCACTACTGAGACGGCGCGCGCTCTTATTGATTTTTCCAATTGGCACACAAATGAACTAAATCGCACTTCTATTATGTAAGCATTGCATCTTATTTACTATATCGTTGTTGCGATGCGAAATCTTGTGTATATTCAGTTTAATTTGGTTTCCTTCGTTTCATTTCATATTCAGACATGCAGCGATGAAAATAATATATTATACGCACATAAAAATTTGTTTTCACTTGTAAATTATCTATATTTTTAAAATCAATAAACTTATAATATAATAAAACATAATGAATTGAATAAATAGGGGACGTCCACCGGCTAGACGGGTTGACAATATTAAAAAGACTCCGGGCTAGATGTGGTTTAGATTGGCGCAAGATAGGGACGAATGGCATCAACAAAGAGAGGCCTATGCCCAGCTGTGGGTCGATAAGGGCTGACAATGATGATGATGAATAAAATTACTCTTCATTCGGGTACCTACTTATCAATCCTTATGTTGTAAAAGTTCTTTAGGTTAGATTTTTATGTTTTATTACAACAATTATCGACGTATTGAGTTTTTGTAGCGGGTAAGTGTTACTGATAAGCCCTGCAAGAACTTTCTCCCCTTATATCACAGGGGCTTACAGGGAAGAGGGGTGTAAGGGGCGCACGGAGAATCTGGGTAGAAACGGTCAGGGGTGAGGGAGGACATACAAAATGGTGTCGGTGTCGATTGGGTGGTTGCTAGGGAAGGGGGTGGGGATTGTGTGGCAGAAGCTGTGGACGATAAGAGGAGTGGGCTCCCCTTGGGGGATTCAGCGGGTGCTTTGTATATTTCATCTGGGATGGGCTAGGCCCGGATAACCTCGATGTTAATATACTTAATAATCAATCAGGGTGGCGATATTTAAAATACTTCATTTTTGTACCCAAGTGGATAGCGACCACCGTACACATGCTGAAAAACCCGTCATAGTGGCTCGTATGGGCGAGGCGTTCCTGGCATAAGACAGTGTATATTTACATTGTTCATCACTGTCAATATTTATTTTACTAATCCAAACCACTTTTATACAACAAACAACTTTAAACTATATTTAGAAATAAATTAAAATAAACAATAAACCGCACTGACAGAATTCCCGCCAAAACTCCTCTAGTGTAGGCACTTATCCAGAAAAGAGATCACCCCAAATTAAATAAAAACACTAACCGCAATCTAAATGTATTTAATTATCCATTGACAAAATGCATCATTATAATCAACAGTTCGTTCATAAGGTTATTCATTTCGCGAGTTTATCTTATCAGATGTATTTGCCAAAGAACTCGTATTGTAGGCCAGAACGGCAGTTCAAGTATGCAAAATGATCTCAGTTCGCGTTACACAAACTGATCTTGATAACGCTGATTCAACGTTTCACGTATATTATATAGACTTCCAATAGGGTAAATGACTTGATTGTTAGTAAAAAATATATATACTAGAAACGTTTGGTCACAATATCAAGGCCAATACGCTAATAACGTCACATGAGTTTTTCTTTATATTTTCTTTCACACATAATATTCGTTAAATATTTATTAAAAATCTTTAATTCTTTTTTACCTAATTGTATTTTCTTTATTCTATAAATAAAAATAAATAAATATTAGGTATTTATACCTTCAAATACTACGCGATTAAGACCCATTTAAATAAATTTTCAAAAATATATGGAAATTAAGTATATGGACTTTAGTCTTATTCACAATTAATTATAATAACCAAAAATGAATATTTTGAATTTCAAGTCAAAATCAGATCAGAATCAGAATCAGAGTCAAAATCAATTTAATTCGTAATGTTTTTGTATTTTTTATTCTGACTAATTAGGCTATATTTTATATCAAGGACAACAAAAACACGAAAGGTAATTTTTTCTGCATTATATCTTAGACTGTTACGACTTAAATAGAGCTTCGTCTAACACTCAACACAAAGCATACGTTTCTCTGCCAAAATATTCAAAACAAAATACAATATTGCGAAAAATATTATAACGTCGTAAATTTATCGGCTTAAATTCGAATAGATACATTGTATAGTCTCCTCTGGATATTATATCGAATTTTATTAAAATCGTTGCATTATTTCACAACGTCTCAAGTATTATAAGTAGTCTGTATGTGTCGCTGGTTTTTAGTACTGCACTACGCTTACCATCAGGTGTAGTCCAGTCACTTTGCCATGCTAGCATAAGAAAGTGATTTTCCGCTAGGTATAATACATTAATATTAGTCCAAAGTTTTATAATGTTTTGTTGCTAGGGTTTATCAAATCAGCCCGTAGGGAGCGTGGAGGGAGACTGCTGCCCAATCCCCCACCTTTTCTATTTATTGATTTACTGCTCGATATCTGAGGGGGCGTGTTTTCCTCGGCTTGTTTCCATCACTACGCCACCCTCTAGCCTGTAGGTACATTGTATACAGACATCGTACTCAACACAATTCAATTGACAATATAGTAGTTTCCCCGGGTTCAGGTTCCCGGGAGATTAACGGTATTGAAAACAGAATCGTAAATTATTTACTTGACCACCCTCAATTGAACAACTCATAAGAACTGTAGGTGTCCACTAAATTGAACGAAATTGCTCTTAGGCTGACCTTATGCTAAGCAGCTTGGTACCCTGCACATCTTATTGACTATTTATTGCTCGTGGCCTAGATTTTGTTCTTAGTATTTGTTAAGAAATCCACCAAATAATATCCATCACATAGGTATTCTGTGAAAAATTCAATCGAGTACCTATTACGGTGCAAAAGGCCCTTTAAATGTATGTATGCATAGGCTCTGTTGTAGGGTTTCGTTAATATAATTTGGGTAAGGAAAAAAGCAAAATAAAATGGATATCCCAACTTTTATTTGATGTGGATTGAAATGTTATTGCGCATTTGCATCCATATAATCTATATTTATAAAAAATAATGTTTGTCTGTATGTCCTTTATAGAATCGTAAACGATTCATTTGATTATGTGATGATCTTTAGCAAAGTTGTTGTGCATGAGCCCACGAAGGTTTCCGAGGTGGTACCACCAATTTTCGACAGATGGCGTCACTGTCATTCCTTTGAATTTCATAACATAGGCTATTTTTATCCCGGAAAAAGCAGATAATATCAGGGACAGCTAGAATAATATAAAAAGTTGTGTGATGGCTGGGTGGGTGAGGGTGCGTTATTAAATTGCACAGGCGCATTTAGATGAAACAAAAATCAATAAAGCAGTTAGGTCGAAGTGCAACCGGGGATAACTGCAGTGTTCGCATTATTTCATTATGATTAACATCCTCTTTATGTGCAGATGCGTTGTTTACGCTTTTGTACAATTCGTATTAAGTTGGTAGGAACCTATTCTTTTCGGTGGTGAATTTATTTATTGATTTATAAGATTGACCGCCCACGTTAAGAAAAGTTCAGTAATATACGAGAAACTGTCTGAATTGGTACTATCGCATTGACTATTTCTGCGGCGTTTTGAAAAACGCCAAAGAAATTAATACACCCAACTGCTAGCCCCAGTGGCGTTGCTAGCACGAGTGGCACCCAAAACGGATTTGATTTAGGTGATACCCCAACAATGAAATCTTTAAAATTGAATTTTAATGTGTTTTTAACCGATTTAAAAAAAGAGAACAATGGTTTTTGTTTTTTTCACCACCAAAGGGGTGACACCTGAGGCGGACCGGGACTTACAGTCCCACAACACCCAAACCCGAAATAAATATTGGTGGATCACGCAATCCTTTCGTTTTTTTGTCAGGGGATCGAATCCGCGGCCTCTTGTTTCACATTATCAACAAGGTCAAGGTTATTTCATTAATTAAGGCCTGAACATATGACCAAGTTTCAATTAAATTTGACCAGAAAAATAATAATACCTATAAAATTCCCAACCCTTATCATCCCTTGGGGGATAGAATATCAAAAAACCTTTTAGTGTTTACCACTACTGAAATATGCTTTCAATGTATCATTCAGTCAATGTAAATGTACATATAGATTGTATTTGGTAAGCCTAAGGTTATAAAAATGTACAGTACAAGTATAACAAAGCCGTGGTTCAATGTAACTGCAAGTGTTGAATTAATAGAGTGGTTAACCTTCCTCACGGTGAGGCCTCGATATAACAAAACTAGGTTGATCTACAATCAATTCTAACCTCTATCTTAGATATTTCCTTCCTTTCATATTGTAATGGTAAAGTTTTTTTCACCAACGGTATTGACCTTGACCTCTGTGCACTACCGCAAAATATCTACGACGCGACATCGCGTTGTCGCACGACTGTGGCGTGGCGACACAGTTGATAATGGTTTTTATTTTATTGTTTTCATAACGATTACATTTCCGCACCGAGACAAATGTTTGTGTGAACCACAATTATTTGTTTCGGGTTTGGGTGTGTTCACTCCAGACGGCTTTTTTTAACCCTTCTGATGAAATGTAGGGGTCCCTGCTAATGGGATACGAGCCACCCCTGCATCTCATCATCGGTGTTGTAGGAGTTAGCGTGGGAGATAAGCGGTGTTGGGATGGGAGGTAAAAGGTAAGGGGAAGTTATAATAAAGATGGGAGCGAGGAGATGGTGATAGGAGGAAATAAGAAGAAGGAGATGGAGAGGTGTAGAGGATGCAAATACCACATACGTTTTTAGTTACAAACTAATATTTGTCATAGTAATATAAATCAAATATATTATTATTGTGATGGCTATTCTATACCTAGTGCACTCTATGTATGTTCCGAACTTCGTTTCGTTTCGGATTATAGAATAGGCGCTTCAGTACTGTTGCCTTGTCATGAACTCTGACATTTCTCGACGTAAATAGTAACGGTGGGTAGATACCCACCATACTGTACTACTGTGTTGCCATGTTCAGATGAACATCGACATTGACTTTGAAATAACATACTCCGAGTTAAAGAGTATTATATAAGTATAGCTATTACGTATGGGATTGAGGGATTGATCCTACTAATAATATTATAAGCGCGAAAGTTTGTAAGTATGGATGGATGTTTGTTACCCTTTCGCGTAAAAACTACTGAATAGATTTTAATGAAATTTTACGATAATATAGCTTATACATCAGAATAAGACATAGGCTACTTTTTATCCCGGACAAAGCAAATAACGCGGGCGGAGCCGCGAGCAAAAGCTAGTATAATATAAACAGCTGTCCCGCGCGGTTCCGCTCACGTGCAAACTACTACTCCATTCCCGTGAGTCGTAGTGTGATGGTATATAACTATGAAGTATCGTCTTCACAAAACAAATATATCAAATCAAATTATTTATTGAATCCATAATATCTTATACATAATTTAGATTCAGACAAATTTTAACTCTACCGACCAATTCAGAAGGCTGTTTTGCTAGAGAAAAACTGGCAAGAATAATATATTATGCAGCTATGAAAAATTTAAAATATACAATAGACACAGACTACAAAGTTCCCCTCTATTTGTGCCAATGAATAGCGCAAAATGAATGAATGGACAAGAATGTCAAACCTGTGTCTCATTATATTATAAACGAGAGCGCGTAGAAACATTGACTTTTGCAGGTTCTCCGAGTTTTTGCAAAAACTTTAAAAAAATATATACAACCTATAGAAAAAGCACCTTTAGGTTACATAAATTTAAATATGTTCAGTGCAACTTTTCCAATCTTTCTTTCCATACCCAAGGATTTATTCGGATTATTGCAAAAAAATATTCAAATATATATTAGCCAAATCGAAATCGAGGCCATAGCATTACATTTCTATTGATGTAGAAATAAAGGAAATAATAAGAATTGTTTACTAGCTACGAATCCACGGTTCGTCTGATATTGCGGGTATCCATGGGTGGTGGAGAAAAATCCCATGATCGTAAATCTAGAAAGTTGTCGAAAAGTATTTTTGATCTTATTGTTTTGAGCATGAACGAAATCAAAACAGAAGTATCACAGAAAAAACATATAATTTGAAGATTTCGATATCTTTGATTTATGCTACTAAATAATTTTAAAACGTTTATTAAATATCGTCGCTGTCTTATTAACCCACTTTTATCTTGGTGAAGTAATAAATATTCAGTCATAATAATATGCTATATACATATTCTCCAAGCTAGTCATTGTTTCAGGGAAGGAAATCACCCAGATGATTACAGTCGCATCACCTACAAGAAACTATTGGATCTGGTGTGCCAATTCTCCAACGGTCTCAGAGACTGTGGTCTCACCAAGGGCGACAGAGTTACCATCTACATGCCTATGATCCTTGAAACAGTAGTCTGCATGCTGGCTTGCGCTAGGATGGGTGTCATACATTCCGTTGTGGTAAATAGACGAGTTCTGACTAAATTCTTAATTTCACATATAAGTACTTCAGTTTTAAATTTTTAATCTTCAGTTCGCAGGTTTTTCATCGGATTCTTTAGCTGAACGCATAGCCGATTGCCAATCCAAGGTGATTGTTACTGTTGATGGCACATGGCGTGGCGAGAAGCTATTGGTGTTGAAGAACACGTGCGATGAAGCTCTCGACAAAGCCAAGTTGAAATACGACCACAGCGTGGATATGTGCCTAGTGGTCGCTCATCTCCAAAGAGTGAATCCTTGCGGCCCGATTCCTCGCGACACTAGACAGCTGGTACGTTCATTTGCTTTGCAAGATTTGGATGTATCTACCGCAATATGGAATCAAAATTTTCATTACTTTTCTTGTTTTTTGCAGTACGAATGGAACGACGAAAGGGATGTCTGGTGGCATGATCTCGTTGATGGCCAATCCACTATTTACGCTCCGGAATGGATGCGTGCAGAGGATCCGCTGTTCATGCTCTACACTAGGTATTAACTTCATTGTATCATTATTAAAACTTGATTTTATTTCTTTTTCGTGTTACCGTGTCCTACTTATTAAAGATTTAGTTTATTCTCAGCAAGTTCTTTGTTTCTTTCAAAATTAAACACTACTTCTACACTTGCAATTCCTTTGTAAAGTTTGTACTTTTATTTTTAATGATCAGTGGTTCGACTGGCAAGCCCAAGGGCGTTCTCCATACCACAGCTGGGTACATGCTGTACGCCGCTGCCACATTCCGCTATGTCTTCGACTATGGCGACAAGGATATTTACTGGTGCACTGCTGACATCGGCTGGATTACTGGTCACACATACGTGGTCTACGCACCTCTCGCCAACGGTGCTACTAGCGTGATGGTAAGATTACAACTTTGCATAATGTTATCTCTTTTGTTTGAGTTTGCTGTTGTAGTGCCGCTCATAATCGTTATTTGCTGTTTAATTTTTGCGATTAGCTGAAACCTCCGTGCAGTAGGGTAATGGACTAAATTTTTGTACTAGGTATTATTCTTGTTAATTTATTTGACGTTCAATTAAGTAATTTGTGTTTCTTCTTTCGCTATAGCCTTTATTCCATGTATAAAATATTGACTCTTTGGTGATAGGAATTAAGGAATGCAATAAAATAGTGATTCGCTTAACATCAGTGACACATAAATTTAGTATGTAATTAAAGATTTCACATATTATAAAGAATAACAATTTCTCGTTTATGTGAACTTGTGTTGTGTTGTTGAGGTTAGTGTGTAATTATAAAAATCAGGCAGGTTTGTGAATTAATTTAGTAAAAACAATCAAAGCACTTGATTTAAATACATAAGTTTGCAACAATAACAAAAATAATGATTTTAAACATGTCTTTAGAGACATCACTAGCTTGTTTGATTGTTAAAATCACAGACCAAAGATTTAAATAGAGACCGTAAGTACATACTTTATTAGTACTACTGTACATTGCGACCATGTCAACAGAGTTTTCCAGTAGTGGCAGTGGATGATGACACACTATACAATAATATTATAACATAGTGTGTTTTCCGCGTATTATACCTCCAGCAGTGCGCGATACTTTTACGGTTCCCACAATAATGAAGTACAGCAATTGTTCTTTTACTCGTAGTTGTAAATAGTTCGAAACTTCATAATCATACATACATATACGTAACAACTCTTAATCGTAGAGTGCCACTACTATAAATGATTTAATTAGTGTGCCCAAAAGTTGCGTAAGTTGTACGCGAACTTGGTACAAAATCGGTGTCTATTTGGATTATTGGTCCATGGCTTCAATGCTTCTATATTGCCTTTGGTGTGTAATAGCTTTTATGCTACGCTAAAGGCGCCTTCATGAGCACACGGTGTCACGTGATGCCGTGTTCATAAAAGAGCGCGAAAGCAAATACTTTGTTAGCGCAGAATGTGATCCATATCACAGTCTGTTCCAGAAGTAACATTTGAATCATATTTGCTAGATTGGCTTCATGTAGACATTCGATAATTGGCCTAGTCATAGATTATCGGGATATTTTGTTAGAAAAATCCTAATAGTGTTAAGTCAAAGTTCTTATCATCACGTCTGCGACGTCCTCGTCTCTCAACGTTTACTTAAACTGCCGGAGACGCAGTAGCGTAATTTGGGAGATGGGTTGCCAGCACCGGTTGTAGGGTGACACCCGTCCTGAAATAAAGTTTTACTTAAAACTCAGTTCAGACGCCGATAATCGCATATCACCATCCATGTTAACCCGCCATTAAGTTAAGGTCGAGGTCTCCCATAATTTTAGTAGCACGCACGTCACGACACGACGGTATTGGCGCCACCGACGCTTTTTAGGTACTTGTGACGCGATGAACGAGTCTTAATGGTATTAAAGGTGCCTACTAGGCGAATGCCTATTAGTATTAAGTCAGTTTTAGTTATACAACTCCGATCTGTGGTAGTAAAACTGTTGTATCTAACAGCAAAAATAATAGCCGAAAATTTTATCAGATTAGTAGAGAGGTAAACAAAAATTTCCATTTCAGTTCGAAGGTACTCCATTCTACCCAGACAAGGATCGTTACTGGTCCATAATCGAGAAGTACACTGTAACTCAGTTCTACACTGCACCGACCGCTCTCCGCTCTCTCATGAGATATGGCGACGAATACGTCCAAAGGTAAGTCGGATATTAATTCTATAAGCTATCCCAAAGGCCCAAAACATCCCAAATCCATTTTTTCTGTAAGATAGAGCCACGAGGTAACCCCTATAGGTATCCATTGGTTAAAAAAGAACATTGCATGGGTTTCAACATGGAAATTCAGACACTTCTAAAGGTATCAAAGATATTTTTGTACGTTGGTACATTAGAATGTACAAGAAAAAAATCGAAAAAGAGGTTGCTGGTTGGTTGGTACGTATGGTTGGTATGCGGTTGGTATGTTACTCACCAAATATCTTTGTTCCATTTCTTTGTTCCAGATTTTGAACAAATTTATTTGACAGCTGCTGTATCAATATGATGGTCAAACACGTAAACAGAGATTAGTAATTATCTCTATATACAGGGTTACTTTTAAGACACCAACAACCTCGCAGGACTAGATAGCTACCCCCATAAGGAACAACTTTTGTTCTACGAGTTCGAACATAACTCAATATGTACATGAAAAAAATATGATTGAATGAAAGACGACTGGCGGCTAGATAAATTGGTGCACCCTTCCGCTTTACAGAGGTTTGTTTACGTAATCTTTGCAATGCGAGTAAACATTCGAGCCGGAAATTAAAATACTTATTTTTATAAGAAAATAAAATCTAACAAATTATCGAAAGTCGTCGAACAAAAGTAGTTCCTTTGGTGTTAGCTCTCTAGTCCTGCGAGGTTGTTGGTGTTAAAGGTAACACTGTATATATTTGATTTTTTACTTTTGCTATAACAATGAGCAATCAATGTCATACAATGAAAAGCCATTTTTCAAAACAGGACGAGGTGTAGGAGCTACTTTTGCTTTGTAAATTCTGACTCCAACTGACCACTACGCTGCCGGCATACTCAAAATAATGATTTGAGAATACATATCACAAAACCACGCTTTTAATTTAATGAACTGACATTCAATGAACGCTATAACTCCTCCCGATGTGTATGCTATCGATAAGAGATAAAGTCAGTGCTAAAATTACTCTATAACAATCCATGATAACTATTGAGGTTAATAAGGCTTACACCTATGAATACAATTTTGCCATTATTTTTTAGTCTCCATTTTCTATGTGCTTTATACCACAGTATTGTTAGTTAGTAACATAATCATCATTAACATATTAATATAGACATAATCATTTTCTAAGATTTGATTTTACCAAAATTCACGGAAGAGGAAACATGGAGTTGTTTAAAAAATAATCGATTTAACATATTTTAAATCATCCCAGCGGACTGAATCATATCCTTAGCAAAAATATAATTAAATATGTTGAGCAAAAAGAAATAAACCACTCATTAGTGAAGTGCGGAGTGCCAGTCACTGCGTAGCAGATTGTTATCAAATTAATAATAATCTTTTACAAGCAAGTGCAAGGGTTGCAAGTGTGTAGTGTTCCGTACAACATATCGCATTCCGTTGCTTTTCTATTAGTGATCAATGTATTCAATATTTTTATAATAACATATAATACACATCACGATATGATATTTTAGATGAATTACACATAGTAGAGACTAGGAATAATTGGCCTCTACTTACCATCAGGTGCAACACTGTGCGTGATGGTACTACTATGGTGCTGTTCACGACATAGTTACTTGCTATTTCAGGTTAGAAAACCGTAGAACGATTATCGGGTCGGAATCGGTCGGAAAATCGGGTGATTTGTATCATAAAAGCGTTATATTATTATGAAGCATTAAATTGTACTATTGTAGACAGGAATATTCCGTTTTTGAGGGTGTCAACTCGTCAACTACTACCAATAGTAGTTGACGAGTGTACAAGTGAAAATGATAAATCACTCGGGACCAGAATTAAAATAAAAAACCGCGATAAAATCCGTTTAAATTAGTTTTATTTCAATGTGTAACATTCGCGAAAACGTAAGAAATCATTACATATGATAAGTCACATTTATGATTAGGTGCAACTACCTAATGAGATTTTCCCGATGTAAATGTCATATTATTATTTTCTGTTACAGAATCATAATAATATAAAGTAATGGATAGGTATAAGGTATAAGGTTCTAGTAGAAATTGATAGACACCTGTGATTTTATTTAGTTCAGGCATAATTTTTGCATAGTTTAATATAAAATTTATTTAACGTTGTACATTTAATTGTACTTGTGCGATTAAAATAAAAACCCATTCACTTTTTATACAAGTGCGTTAGAACCTTCAAGTAAATAAATTTATGGTCAGTGTCATTGACAATGACTTTAACCTTGTGTTAAGCACAATTGTACCTACTCACAACCTGCCCTCTAAATATAATATATCTGATATCTCAGTATAGATATGCAGTTATATAGTTATGGAATTTGTTAAATGCCTTCACGTTCAATTTTTGAGTACAAACTAGGTATATTTTTTGGGTTGAGGGTTTGGTTGAGGGGATGTCATTTTTAACTCAGAAAAACGATAACTAATATAATAAAAAAAATATCAAAGTATCTCTAAAATAAAGTAATTACGAGTGGCTTTCGGGGAGGGCTAGAATATAATATAGGTATTCTCAAAATAGGCAGTAGACGAAATAAGTTTGAGAACCTATGGTTTACAACATGAATAAGACGATTCGCTAATGCACTAGGTATTTTTTTATTTGATTAAATGACGAGACGAGCAAGGTGCTGAACTGGGCACTGAACTGCGCTCGTCACTCAGAGACATAAGATGTTAAATCTCATAATGCCCAGTAATCACTGGCTTCAATGTCTTTCAAAATTACAGTGAAAATGACATCTAAATCCGTTGCTTAGTTTAGAAGAAATAAGGAGACAAACAGACAGGCAGATGTAGATAACAACTTTGTTATTATTATTATATTGTTTGCAGGCACAATCTGAAGACACTACGCGTATTGGGCAGCGTCGGTGAGCCCATAAACCCCGAAGCCTGGTTGTGGTATTACCGTACGGTTGGTAGTGAACGTTGCTCCATCGTGGACACTTTCTGGCAGACTGAGACCGGTGGCCACGTGCTGACCAGCCTGCCTGGTGCTACCCCCATGAAACCGGGTGCTGCTGTGAGTAACATTCAAAAAGCAGTAGTTACCCCGTACTCTTAGTACGAGATGGGCTGATGTTCAACCGCGCCGCTTTGATATGTGTTGGACGAGATAACTAAAGTTAAGCAAAGGTCGGTGAAAATGAACATTAATCAAAATAAAATAAAAAATTAAAAAAAAAATATGTTGTACTAGGTACCTACTTAATCATTGTATGATTATATATCTATAGTTATAGATAGGTGTAGGCATTAAATATAGTTTATATTTATTATGATAAGAGAATGATTTTATACAAGACGAGCAGGGCGTTCGCCTGATGGTAAGCACCACACCTGCCATAAACAGATATAACATCACACGGAATTTTGATTTACAAAGCACTGCATGGCACTGGACTGTAATCATCATCCCGAGAAATAGGTATTTAAGTACCATAATGGCTAGTAAATTCACCGGATTCAATGTCCTTCAAACGAAAACATAGAAGTGCTTACACACTGCGCTTGGCGGCAGAAATATACCTATCCAGTCGGCCTCTCGCATACGAGAGACCTACCACTTAGTAAATACCAATGATGTATGATATATTGTTTAAAATCTATAGGTATAGGTACTACATAAACCTTCGATAGTACCTACTTCAGTAATAATGTAGGTAGGTAGCCAAATGATAAATTTTTCCTTCCATACTTTCTTTCAGCCATATAATAATTACATAAAATGTAAAGCACAATGGCTGTATTGATATACTCCCTAGCCATTTTCATTTGTCCTTCATTTGGAATGAGCGCCGGCATTATTTAATTAATGACAAAAGTTATCAATTCATTAATATTTTTATCTTGAGTGCTTGTTAATTTTTTATATTTTTTTTTTTACATTAATTTGTGTGTCATTGCTGTATACAATTATATCGGCATTATAAAAGTTGATCAAAGCTTAATTAATTGCAACATTATGATATAATTAATGTTTGTACAAATAAAATTTGATAACAAACAATACTTCGCCTCTGGTAGGTAATTTATCAAACTCTTGAGTTATTGACTAGTTTTAGATAGATATTTAGGTTACAATAATATAGTTACTATTAATACTATAGTATATATATAGTATAGTAATAGTACATATAGAACTAGTAATGGTTATACAGATAGGTTAAATACGCTTAAACACTCGCAGCTAAATGATCGCATTGATATAATAAATAAACTGCTTTATACTTTATTTGCAAGCTTTACTGAGTAGTTACAGTTTTACTAATGTTCATTATGGAATCCAGGGCAGTCTTAGGCCCTGCGATTTGTGCTCTCTAGACATATAGTATTGAGCCGTATTAGAAGTATAAGAAAAGTATTTTCGACATTGTCATCTTATAAGCGGATGGGTTTTGTGGTTTGAATTGAAAAATATATGATTAAGTACTAAATTTTGATGTTTGGGGGCGGAAAACACGCCGGGAGCCCTAGTCCAGTGCCCTGGTTGCCCTAAGGTAAAGACGTTTTATTTTATTTAATCATATCCTTGACCATATTTTTTTAGGCAACCCTATTGGTATGTGTTCAGCAACATATTTTATACCCTAAAATATATTTTTCATCCGGGAAACAGATAACCTTAACAGGTCGATGTTACCCGGGATCTTAGACCATTACTTAGGCTATCCCGCGATGTCCACCGCATGCCTACCGCATCGGTGATGTCGTAACCTTAAGTGATTTGTATCCACAGGGATTCCCATTCTTCGGAGTAGAACCTACCATCCTGAGCGAGGAGGGCCGGGTGATCGAAGGTCCTGGAGAGGGCTATCTAGTGTTCTCTCGCCCATGGCCCGGCATAATGAGGACCCTGTATGGAGACCAAGCACGCTTCGAGAAGGTGTATTTCAGCAAGTTCCCTGGATATTACTGCACCGGCGATGGTACGGGAACATATTTACAACTACGTCGGTCCTATAGCAAGCGAACTAGACTCCGATTTTCAAATTCACACATATCATTAATAAAAAAACAAGGCTCCCAAAAATTTCTTCTCTCGAATAATAAACTTAGGGTTCCGGAGTTACTACAAGCAGGTCAATCGGTAACAGGGTTTCAGACATTTAGAAATTATCGTGAATCAATTCATAGACATATTACATGTGAACCCTGAAATCCTAAGATACCTTCTTTCTTCTTTAACTATCGTATAAATAGTTCGATATATTTTATATAACATCCTCCTGTGCAACAAAACTCCTGTGCACCAGGATCAACAGTGGCACGCATTTTTGTCGACACCGAGCAGTGAAGCTCGGCGAGTCTCGGGGAATGCCTAAATGACTTTGTCCCGCAACGAAATTAATCAGATAAAAGGTTAGGGAGAAGTTGGAAATATTCAATGGCAATAAGAAATAGTAAACAAATCCTGGAAGTTTAGTTCGCTCGCTGTGGGATCGACACTTAATAATTATACTATGTATAACGTCATTAAGCACACTACCGGACGCAGTGCAATAACCGGGATGTGAGCTATGAATAGACAAACTAATTGTTTGGCTCTGACCTAAACATTCAATGAGCAGCTCTACTTAAAAGTAATTTAGCGACGAGTGTATATGCTATAATTTTTGTAATGGATTTGTGTATGTAATAATTTGATCTACATAAAATCAAAAAATATATTGAGAATAATTTACAATTTTTTTTTTATCCTGGCTCAGCAAAGTGACTACGCTACACCTGATGGTAAGTGTAGCGCAATCCAAGAATAGTGTCGACCAACGATAAACAATGTGTCCATCGTAGGTCGGCAAGATCATGCCGGCTTGCCAAAGGGCCAAGGGGGAGGGGAAGGAAAAAGGGATGGGAAAAGGGTTAGAATCAGGGGGCAAGCCCCCTGGGGAGAACCGGATTTACACTGGCTGACCCTGGAACGCGACCCACACAAGGTGGGCCTCTATGGCAGGTTTTAGCACCAGTACTAAGCTCAACGGAGTGGTTACATTATCTTTGAGTCTGTAACCTTTTTGTATTTGTAATAGGAGGCTCTTGCTCCTAGTTTTAGTAACATATTGAGATTGTATGTTTCATAACTAGCCAAGAATTTCTGTAGTCCTCATTGGCAACAGCATGAATGGTCTATTCAACTCAATTACTTTCTTACAGAAAACAGATATACAACCGTATTGCCAGTGCAACTTTTCTGTTACGTTTCGTACGGTACACTAAGATTGCTTGATACCTAACAAATCCTCCCCGTCCACCCCTAATTCTTTTCCTGAAAGGAAGAAAGAAAACACCCTTAATTCCTCAGAAATTATATGTATACCCAATCCATGAGCAGTGATGATCCGTTGACCCTAGTAACTAAACTAAATAACAGTTGCAAATTTTCTTACATTCCACAATTAAAATTTACCTGTGTTAATTTACAGGTGCCAAGCGCGACAAGGACGGCTTCCTGTGGGTGACCGGCCGCATCGATGACATGCTTAACGTATCTGGTCATCTGATGTCCACTGCCGAAGTGGAGAGCGTACTCACCGAGGACCCGAAGATCTCCGAAGCCGCCGTGGTCGCCCAGCCGCATGAAGTCAAGGGCGAATCGCTGTATTGCTTCGTGGTGGTGAACGAAGGCACCACCGCCAACGTGGAGCTCACCGACTCCCTGAGGACGAGGGTACGGCAGAGGATCGGAGCGTTCGCCGCCCCCGACGTCATCCACTACACGCCCGGCCTGCCTAAGACCAGATCTGGCAAGGTCATGCGGCGGATACTGAGGAAGATCGCCGTGGGAGAGAGTGACATCGGCGACACCTCCACCCTCGCTGAACCCTCGGTCATTGATGATCTCCTCAGCACCAAACCTTAAATTATTACTTGTTAGCTACGGCGTACCGATTTTTTGTTCCTATTTGCTTGTAAGGCATCACAGTATAGTTAGTTACTCGAGGTTCCCCAGTTATAACGGCATCCGTCCGCTACATTTGACATTTTCCAGTTTCGTGCACGGTACTGCCCGTAATTCTAATTATTTAATAAAAAATGTGGACCTAGTTCCTTTCACTAATAAAGTATACAGAAACAAGATAAAAAATACTATTTACCTAGTTCTTGTTTCCAAAAATCAATATTGATTATAATAAATAATTTATTTACATTTTTTTTGCAATTGTTCAATTTTAAGTTGACGACGAAGACTTTTACTTCGTATTTTCACAGGTATATATTATTATGATGATACTAATATCATCTAAAATGTTGTAGTTGTAACGTATATAATGGATGTTTTACAGGTCGAATCGACTGATACCTGTAATTGCATTGGCGTTTGTCGCTGCGTATCATTTAATGATATTAAATATATAAACAAATATTTCCGAGGATCGATGATCGTCCTCGAGTAATCAGTCATTCCATAGTAATAGGGTTCTTTGTGTGGTGTATTTTGAAAAGGATCTTGTTGTAATTAGGCGCGTTTCAAACCCCACGGAGTGTGGTGTGATCTTCGTTATGGTTAGTTTTACGTTAATTGGAATGATATTATTTATATGATTGATTAATTGATATGTTTCATAGGTGCTTGAATACGTTGTGTTTAAGATTTGTATGTCAGCGAAGTGTGGTCGTGAAGACACGAAGGCGAAGGAACAAGCGATTGCGATAGATTTGGCGATTGATTTATAGATATATTTTTGGGTACATATTTTGGTTGTGATGTATGTTTGTTTATATTTACTTTAAATGCCTGCACAAACTACTTGACAATCGTTGTTACTTAAATGTATGATGTAAACAAATGTACACATTTCTGTACTGCCTTCCTACACTTATTTGTGATGCACAATGTGAACACATACGATACGTAATAACACAATTAAATGTTAAAAATACATTAAACATTGTATTCATTCTGCATACGTTCTATATGACTCTTTGTTCCTGTAGGTACTACGGGAATAATAAATTTCTTTACTGCCAACATTTGGACACCCTTCACGAGAAAATCGAATTTACCCCTAAAATCTCATATCATATACGAATATATTGGATTTCATAGTTATTAGATAATCCTGTTGTTGTGATCCTATGTCAAGGCAGGCATATCAGCGAAAGTGATATGATTAAATGATATTAAATAAATAGCAATGTCGATATTTGATTTTAACCCCATATTCTCAAGACTGAACACAAGCAGAAAAGTCAGTGGCGGGGCAAGACCTTAATTTGATCTGGCAAGGTACATTTCGCGAGGTCCTCTTCTACTTTCCGTTCATGGATTGGCTAACTTTTAACAGCTACTGTTCTATTTATTGAACAAATTTGAGATGACAAATTTATCGTTTTATGACGGGTAATTTTTTTTCATCACGTTTACGGATTTTATGTAATGAATAAACCTGAGGCGCGAGGCCTTAGGCGGTGGCCCACGTCACCTACGCCTTACGCCGCTTCTGAGAAAAATTGCAACTTCTTAAAAATAAATTGTATAAAATCTATGCCAACAACAAAAAATGTCCGGGCTGAAGTTAATTACTTCATTTTCCTTCCTTCATTTTCCTTTGCATCTCCCGTCATCGTTTATTCTCCGAAAACATAAAACGCCCTAAAGACGCCATGAGGGACCAACTTTAATTGCTCAAAGGCCGACTGTCTGTGGGATACTTATTTTCATACATTTTTTAAATTTATCCAGACGCACAGCTCGCTTGCTTGATGGTAAGCGCCACGCCTGCATATAAATAGTAGCAATACACCTTAAAACATCAAATTAAAAAGTTATGTATTGCACTCCGCTAACTGGTATAGGACCTTAAATAAAAAGGTTGTTCAAACACTGATTAATCACTTTTTTATCGTGATTAGTCTTTTGTCTCTTTCAAGCAACTTTATAAAAGGCGTTGGCAGAGAGACAGGTGTTTTTATTTAGAGCTTGAACAACCTTTATATGAGCGTAAAGCCCAAATATTTAACTGGCTTTAATGTTCTTCATACCGTCTTACAATAATAATAAGTGGCAAATTTCCTTCAAGAGCCATTATTTACTCTCCACAGATTCAGCCCAGCTATGAGCCTGAACGGCCCTGACGCGACCGTATTCATTGACCCTGATCACCTCGGTCTCCTCAAAAGTTGGACATTAACTGGCTACAACACATTAGAGAGTATATGTAATCGCTGTAGGGTTGTAGAGGAGGATCCGATATACAAAAAATTCTAAGTACACCAAATCTTATTCTCTTTTGTTTGACATTACTTGCATACGTTGACAGCATACATTTTAATAGTTTTGGTTTTTGTAGGGTGTAAACCGAAATACGAATTAGATCCGGCAAGTTTTTTTCTTTTCTCGCCCGGTGTAATGCCATGTGTTTTAGGAATGCCTATAACACATGGCACCCGGAACGAATATTCATTTATAAAATGATTGTCTGATTACTCAAAGAATGAATTTCAACGATTTTAGTGACAGTGAATTGCAAGAACAAAATATAATATTTATTTATTTTGTAACGATTGATTCACCGTTTGTGACATTCAATAACTGTGAAATTGGACAAATCATAATGAATAACTACTTGTAAGTACATGTAAGTGGGGGGCTCCCCCTAGACCCCAGTGTTTCATATAGAAGGATGGGGTCGCACTTTTCATCCTAGTGTGAGAAATACATTTTTCGTGTTTAGCGGTTTCGGTAAGGGGTAAATAAAACACAATGTAATTTTATATTAGATTCTTTTTATTAACACATTTAACGCTTTATATATTTTTTTATATCATATTATTTTTATTAACAATTTTTACGTTTTATAATTTTTAAGTGGGTGATAGACGTACGAACTTTAAGTACGCGGTTTTTAAATAGTCGAAATCGAAAAGCGTGTAAAGAACTGTTACGAAAAGAGAGCGTTTATCATGTGAATTTAGTAATTTAGTTATATGAAGAGAAGGAAGATTTCCATAATTAAAAATCCATAATCAAAAAAATATTATAAAGTACGCGTACTTGTTCGTACGTCTATCACCCACTTTAGACCCACTTTAAATTTAATTTCTTTATTCGTTTATAATTTATACTATTTTGATTACTTTTTTTTATATTTCTTAGCTGGTTGCACTTCAGAAACTTTCGAGACGGTACTTTTGAAATATATACTATAAAACACGCCTGATGCCAGAATTAAGATCGACGATAACACCACGATGTATTCGGCACGATTTCTGTAAGTATAAAAACCCGGTTATGTACAAGTGTAAAAAAAATACCGCACCAATGGTTCCGTGCCCACGCCCATAATTTTTTACAATTTGATATTTTTATGTAAAATTTATTTTATTACATAAATGCTTTTTAACATCTCGAAATACATATTTAAAAATATAAAAAAGTCACCCTTAGTTGGCGAGGCCCAAGCCACAATGTCTGCCGTCTCCTCCTGCATCTGACTCTTAACCCAACAAACCAAATGAGAGCCTCTGGACATTCTGGTTGACACTCTTAGGTGTCAACCCATGGGCAGAAACGACTATAGGGACAATGATTAACAGTCCACATGTTAACCTTATTCCTAATGTGCCAGATCTAGATATTAGGTAATTTTAGCTGTTTTAGACTTTTACAAGGTTGTCGTCAAGCGGAATGATGTCATCAACAAGTATTGCCCGGCGAGCCAATCGATCTATTACCACAAATTCAGCCTTATTGCAATAGTCCTGTCCGTAATAGTTCGATCCTAATAGTGTTGCGTGATTATTTTCAAGGTCTGATTGGGGAGCATATTGTTTTTATAGCCTCGGAAGTTAAAAGGCGAATAAGTAAATTGCAGGTGTCTGATATTGACTACTGGGTTATGCCTATAGGAACGATATCCAAGAGGGGTTGACGTTTAGCCGTAAGTAAAAACTACAAGTCGAATCTTTTTGTAACATGTATGAAAAAGCATGTTGCGCCGACCCCACTGCGAGTGGGATAGCCGGAGGTGGAAGAAGAATAGATATAATATAAATAAATAAATATACCCCAGAGTCACACACATAGTCCTGACCCCACAGTAAGATACGAGTCTTGTGTCGTGGATATCAGGAACTACGAGAGACTTTCGGTCTCACAACACCCAGACCCCGAAACAAATATTTGTGGATCACACAAACATTTGTCTCGGTGCGGGGATCGAACCCGCGGCTTCGCGCTTCACAGCCGGCTACTCGCCCGCTGCGCCACGGAGGCTGTCAAATAATATAACGACAATATACCAACGACCTCATATACAATACGAGCCTCATTCTTTATAGCTAAGGCCGGCAAGTACAAGTAGTTGAAGATGAAGTCGGTTTTTAAGTTTTGTTAAAATATTTTTTTGAGGATTGATATGAATACAAACAATACAATGGATGGCCGCTATGGTCATCCGAGGCCAGTCAATTACTCATGAGAAAAATTACTATTCTAATATTATAACAGGTCCGTCCTTAGGCTAAGCGTGAGGCGTCCGTATTTCCAAAACAGGAGGATATTGCTGAAATGCAAACTTTAATCGTAATACTATAGAACACAATGGCATACTTACTCAAACGGAGTGCCACAGATGGTGTACCAGGTGGAGCCGTTCGGTGGCTTTTTGTTTCCGACACAGTGGAAGTCGAAATATCCCTCGTCGTATTTCTCGGGGCAGAAGTATTTGCGCTTGTACAACGTCTGGAAATATAATATAGTCAGGAACGGCAAAAATACTAAAGGCCATTACGTGAACTTTACGGTAGAGCATTTAAAGTTATTTAAAAAAAACTATAAAGTAATTTAATCAAACTAAATTTCGTCGTTATATTAAAGTCTAAGCCAGAGGTTCCCAGACTTTTATTCTCATAGACCGCTTTCAAAATTTAGCTGCTTCCGGTCGACCACCTGCAGCTACATTTCTACCAAATTCTCAAAACTCGACAAAAAATGTGAAGATTAGATCTAATTATGGAAATTTGCGGTGATGTCAAGCAAACATTTCACTATCGAAAACAGATAAATTTTCGTGGTCCCTCGCTTACGAATTGTGAATCCACATTTTTTGTCACGCCAACGTAGTCACCCGTCGAGTCACCCGTGGACTCCTGGGGGTCCACCTTGACCACTTTGGGAACTAATGGTCTAAACGATACCACCAGCTAAGAGTCTTGTTTGACTAATTATGTAAAATTACAACAATTATTATATTAATCACGACCATCTAGACTACGACTATCATCATAAAATAACACCTCAATAATTTAATACTACTCTTTTTTTTATATATTTACATCAAATATATAGATTTTTTAAGCACAGTCTCAACTTAGCGTAATAGAAACAATCCTTGATGAAAGCTAAATAGACGACCTATAATGCAGTTTTTGTATTTTCTCACAATGAGAACAGTTTAATATGAATTATAAATGGCAAAATTATTGTTGCCGTAAACATCTTTAAGGACACAGGAAAAGAAAATTACTGAACAAGAGTTACGTGAAAAACAAATATTAAACGACCAATAGAGGAATCTCCTGACAGCAAGCTTTTTCAAGCATTATTTTCTAGAGGTACAAATTAACATTATTAATTTATTTTCCAAGAGTTTTCATGAAAAACATTTTGTTATTATATTACACGCCTTACCGTACATTTAAAAAGATGTATCGAGAGTTGAGCATAGTAAACATGACCAACGTGCAAATTGCGCAAAAAGGATATTATCAATCACTTGTATTTACTATGAAAAAGAAGAAAATTCTGAATCGCGGTTGTGAAGTTTTCCCTGGACGATAGTATATTAGCAAGGAGCGTTGTATTACCGTCGGGGGTCCAAAGCTACGCAGAAAAACGGTGGTGGGAAGAGCCGTATAACTCTCCCCCGAATTGCTGTAATGGTGGTAAAGGTGATGCAAAGCGTTAGAGATCGGTTGATTTCAACTCCACTGTGTAGCCACTTTGACCCCTTTTTGTTGTAGCTTTTCTTACACTTACAGTTTTTCATTAAACTTTCCTTATATTATTTTTTGAAATAACTGTTAAGACCGAAAAAGTATCGTAAAAACCAAGTAGCTTTAAAGCCAGTAGTCAGTAAAGTTAATAATAAGCGTATTAACTAGATTTTCCTCGCAACTCCGCCCTCATGATCTGCTTTTTCGTGGATAAAAAGTAGCCTATGTTACTCAGTGATAATGTAGCTTTCTAACGGCAAAAGAATTTTTGAAATCGGTCCAGTCATTTTTAAGATTATTCTATATATACGAAAATACAAATCTTTCCTCTTTATAATATTAGTGTAGATGTAGATTGTGGTGGACCATGGGTTTCTTTGAAGATTTTTGATTCTATAACTATAATTATTTTTCATTTAAAATAGCTTATAGTAAAATGCAACCAAATTTTATTTTGCATAATAAAAATAGCTGACATATTCGGTTCATACAACCATTGAACCGCTCGAATCTCGTGAATTGTATCCTGGACGGATCAATACAAGGGTTCTGAAACTAACTACTGTGAAAAGGGACAGTTACGCGCCCACTTGCCAACAGACATGCATTTAAAAAAGTTTTTGTTATAATTATGATATATACTTTAAAGATTAAAATTAAGGCACATAAATATAATATAGGATTAAAAGGCAGGGTGTTTGCAACTCCAATCGCTAACAATGTTCGCAACTCCTGGAACGCTGCAATTTAATGATTCACCTTTTGGATAGATGGCTCTACTCCACAATGAGAAATAATTTTATTATACAATCATTAATCATATCTAATAATTTACAGATAGCGTTATCGTATTACTAATTTACAAATTATACTTTTTGATTGTCATTATCATTAAGAGACTGTGCCAAGTAGGCATTATTAGATCAAGATTAATTTATAATAAGATATATTTTTAATTCCTTTGGAATGACTGTTGGATGAATTGGGATACAGGCGCCATTGTGCATGTATGATTTAAAAAGGGCTTGTCACGATTGATGATGGCTCCATCACGAACTAAGCCATTTTCTTATCAAGTCTATTGCTAAACACTTTATGATGGTAATTTCAGTGTAGTTTGACGACTACTGCACGAATTCACAATTGGTGGAAACGATGCGGCCTAGTTACTATAGCAGCCATATTTATTTTTATTTATTTTGTTATCCTGGCTCGGCAAAGTGACTACGCTATACCTGATGGTAAGTGTAGCGCAATCCAAGAATAGTGTCGACCAACGATAAACAATGTGTCCATCGTAGGTCGGCAAGATTATGCCGGCCTGCCAAAGGGCCAAGGGGGAGGGGAACGAAAAAGGGATGAGAAAAGGATTAGGATCAGGGGGCAAGCCCTCTGGGGAGAACCGGATATACACTGGCTGACCCTGGAACGCGACCCACACGAGGTGGGCCACTATGGCAGGTTTTAGCACCAGTGTACGGTGGTCGCTATCCGGTCGGATACAAGTATCCACCCACCAGCCAATATAATGTATCCTAGCTGAATAAAACTGTTCTTGAAATGATAGTCTAAAGCATTAGTTGCCAAAGTAGTCCAGGTGGACCCCCAGGGGTCCACGGGAGACTTGACGGGGTCTACGTTGGCGTCACAAAAATTGGGGGTTAACAATTCGTAAGTAATTTGACCTATTATCGATAGTGAAGAACTAAAATGTTGGGTTGACTTCACCTATCAATGTAGGCAGATAATATTTTAAGAAGCTCCGCGACTGTTACTTGTAAAAACTTGCATATTCCATATTCAATCAGTCAGTGTTTTGGGAATATGGTAGAAATGTAGTTGCAGGCGGTCCACCGCAACCACCTAAATTTTGAAAGTGGCCTATGAGAAAAAAAAGTCTGGGAAGCATTGGTATAAAGATTAGATTCTGATTTTACTACTCCTAAACTTATAAAAAATTTATTGTCCGTTTTAACCGGTTAATCCTTGATTTTAGTTGTAGACACATTTAAAAATAATAAAAAATAATATGCTTACGTGTTCGGTATCAATTGTTCCATATTGTAAACGTAACTTTAATAAATATTACTAGTAACTAAAACTACTACTTGCTAACAACAGTGTGTAAGCACTATCGTGTTTCGGTTTGAAGGACATTGAAGCCAATGAAATTACTGGACATTATGAGACTTATCTCTCGGGGTGACGAGCGCAGTTCAGGTGCCATGCAGTGCTTTGTAATTCAAAGTTCTGTGTGGTGTTGCTTCTGTTTATGAGCAGGCGTGGCGATTACCATCAGGCGAGCGCCTTGCACGTTTCGTCATTCAATCACATAAAGAAAGTGTTTTTGCTTACGTAGCCGCAAGAATTTGGTGTAGTTTTTCAACCGGCCTATCTGACATTTATATACTCTGATACATTCTCAGGATTGGCTGATAAAAGTACACTCAAACTCACGACTGTGCCCATGTTGGAAATCATGTCTAACTTATCAGCTATAATATGCTGCGCTTGTTTCAGAGGAAAATTAATTCCCGGTTCCTTAGCGGAACTGAGCAGCGGTACTACGAGGAATATCAGTAAATAAACCAATGATGTTAATTTAAATATTTACCTGTCCAAAAGGCGTGACAAGAGAGGCGACTTCATTGCATGGGCCGACTGGTTCGTGAAGGCCTACAGACACTTCGCGCGCAGGGTCGAAGAACATCACAAACACCCAGTACGTGAGGTAGTGGATAGCCAACTGCAGGATAAGGAGGTAGTCGATACTTGTGAGACTGGAAAAAAGGTTGATTTTAAAATGATTGTTGAATTGGTCTAAGATCCCGCGGAACATTTTTAATTCGCAAAACCTATCCTTGACCATATTTTTTTAGGCAACCCTATTGGTATGTGTTCAGCAACACATTTTATACCCTAAAATGTTATTTTGATCCGGTAAACAGATGGGTGAAGGTCAATGTTCCCCGGGATCTTGTACTAAATGTAGTCCGAGCAAAGGTAATACATAACAAAATCCGGCAATCCGATTAAATCGCTCTGTAAATCGCTTTAGTATATGCGCCGTGAATTATGAATGCGAAATACAGTGTATGTTATACGTGTACATGCAGTTGTAATGTGATGTATATGTCGGAGATAGCGGAATAATCAACACAATAAAATGTAGATTTAATATATTAGGCATAAATTTAACACCAATGGACTATTTAAAAGAAAGTATAAACAATCAATCGTACAAACTACAATGAATTTAGCAATACAAACGAACATAGTAACAAGGTAATAATATTGACTTTACGTTACCAGACAGCTCAGAGCACCACCGTGCCGTGTCCACAACTGGACAACTTCTGACCCGTCGACAGCTGCGCGCCCCCCTTTATACTATGTTTGTAAAGTGGGGGTAATGCGAGGCAACGACAAGTCAAATACAATACTTATTTTACAAACGGAAAACGGATATCAGACTCATTTAATAATTTAAAAATTTAAAGGAAATATTCTCCCACACGGCCATTCTGACGAGCAGCCAGCCATGGCTCGCGAACAAAAGTCAATTACAAAATCCGAATCCCGTGGCTGTTGCCAAGTCACATGACAACGACTAGCCAAATCACATGGCAGTTGTCAAATCACATGACAACATAATGGTTCGCCAAATCACATGGCAGTTGTCAAATCACATGACAACATAACGGTTCGCCAAATCACATGGCAGTTGTCAAATCACATGACAACATAACGGTTCGCCAAATCACATGGCAGTTGTCAAATCACATGACAACATAACGGTTCGCCAAATCACATGGCAGTTGTCAAATCACATGACAACATAACGGTTCGCCACATCACATGGCAGTTGTCAAATCACATGACAACATAACGGTTCGCCAAATCACATGGCAGTTGCCAAATCGCATGACAACAACGGTGTGCCAAATCACATGGCAGTTGCCAAATCGCATGACAACAACGGTGTGCCAAATCACATGGCAGTTGCCAAATCGCATGACAACAACGGTTTGCCAAATCGCATGGCAGTTGCCAAATCACATGACAACAACAGTTTGCCAAATCGCATGGCAGTTGTCAAATCGCATGACAACATAACGGTTAGCCAAATCACATGGCTGTAGGAAGGAAGGAAAGGAAAGGAAAACCGTGGAAGGAAGATATCAGGCATAACTATAGTCGTTGGCCGGACGACTACGGATATGCAAGACAATCTTAAAACTGAAAATTATAAAAAACCTTATTTTATACCGTAATCGCCTCAACATTAGGCAGAGGTATAATCTAAGGAATCTATTAATTCACGTCCCATGTCGGGATCAACAATTCTGAAATTATCGTGAGAAACATACAATTAATTTCCAGTTTCATGCCAATACTACATCACCTACTTGAAACGGTACAATCATGGTTTTTCTTTTGTCAAAATTAGCCTTTTGTATTTGGGCTAGCTCGTTCATCCTGACGGATGCTATGGAAACCCAGGCGTTCCAAGTCATTTAACAAGATTGATATGACAGGAGCTGACTGGTGGCAGCCCGTAAGAAGTCGGAAAAGAGTATGACCAGTAGTTTGAAAGTGATGTTAATTGCTAACGGCACTTTAACAGCGTCTTTACAAGTTCTTATGGAGTTATTTTCAGCAATTGTGAAGCTCAAAACAAACAGAAAAGCCAAAACTCATTATCGTCAGAATTCTAAAGGCTTGCCACAGGAATCAGCTTCACTTACTCTCAAAAAGTGCTGTAAACGGCACATCTTAATATTTTTATCTTTTCAAAAAAAGATAATGTAATGTAACCAAAAATCAAATGTATCAAATAAAGTAACAAACTGTACTATAGGCGCAAGCGTGCACTCAAGCGCCCACAGACAAGGGTCTCGTAAGTAATAAAAATAATCGAATTAACATTTCATGGCTTCAGACATAACATCAATAAAAATAAATTTCAATGCATGGAGAATGACATAATACATGTCAGTGACTCCGGTATCAAAAATGTAATACGCGTCTTCCGAGTAACATAGTGACTCGGGCACCACACAAACATTACGATTGAAGAACGACGCACAGAATTTGTTTTACCCGCGAAATTGGGTCTTCTAGTGCCACGCACTAGACAATACTCAAGTCACTGACGACGTATAACATTTTAAACTAACATGGTTATTCTTAAAACTAAAGCTACATAAAACGGGGTATCTTTGCTAACGTACATCGGATATTAAGATATCAAAAATTGGTATGACAATGGCCCAAACGTTTGCATATCTCCTCATATGACCGCGCAAACAGAAACCCGTACCTTTGTATGCTCATTCGCATGATACTATACCACTTACGACAAAAGCGTGTTCACGCATCCGGCATTTTCTCGCCTCGCCACAACATTATACGTTCTGCGGCGGCCCTGAGTCGCCTTTTCATAAGAGCCAGCTAAATAGCTCAAGTTCGTAGCGATAACACGGTAACGCATGGTCAATCTCATACGGTCCACGCAGCCGGAGTCCAGTTTACCCGTGATTTTTGCAGCCCATGAATGTGCGGCTCGCAATGACACCTCGCATTGAACTATGTGGCCCTCGACTAGACAGGTGTGGCGACCACTGATCAAATCCATGTTTCTCGGCGTATACTTAATACTCGTAAATGTATCCGATCACAGTCGTCCCGAAAGCCAGAGCGGCCTTTAGCCGTACGGGTGCACCATCACACCGTGGGTACAACGATCGGGAACTCTTGCAGACCAATATCTTGCACTCCAAGCCAGCGCCGGTACCACATCAGTAGAACTCGTTCATTATAGAAACATACAACAAAAGGTACACAATTAATATGTTTATAGGTATGGACACAATATGTGAGAATTTTCGTATCCAAAAGCAGCAAACTAACAACATGTTCACAATAAATTGAATTACTGTAAACAAGTTACTTTCAAAATATCAAGACATGGAATTATTAATATCTATCGGGCAGATAATTATTCATTTACATTTCTGAACACCGTCAAATTCACCAATTCAATGCAATTTTACACTGGATGAATTTTGTATGGCACTGGACTGCTGCACCATAGATGATCGTGATGATTTCTAACCAACTCACCACATGAAAATATTACTTGCGATTTTTAGTTTTAACAAAAGTAAAATACAATTGAAAAAGATTCACCAAATCACTTGTAGATAGTCGCAGTTCCTCGCGTAGTTACTAACACAAGTGAATTTAAAATTCTTATCGAGTAATATCGTTACTTGGAATTTATGTCGCGCTAAACGCCTTGACAAATTACTCATTAAGAAAATAGCAGTAATTGTAAATGATACAAAATTTAAAAAGTATTTTTGGTGACAGCAAAATTTATCATTTTAAAGTTACTGTGGGCTTTATAAGTTCTTTATGCCGCTTCTGATGTCGGAGATAGCGGAATAATCAACACAATAAAATGTAGATTTAATATATTAGGCATAAATTTAACACCAATGGACTATTTAAAAGAAAGTATAAACAATCAATCGTACAAACTACAATGAATTTAGCAATACAAACGAACATAGTAACAAGGTAATAATATTGACTTTACGTTACCAGACAGCTCAGAGCACCACCGTGCCGTGTCCACAACTGGACAACTTCTGACCCGTCGACAGCTGCGCGCCCCCCTTTATACTATGTTTGTAAAGTGGGGGTAATGCGAGGCAACGACAAGTCAAATACAATACTTATTTTACAAACGGAAAACGGATATCAGACTCATTTAATAATTTAAAAATTTAAAGGAAATATTCTCCCACATATATATTAATAAACAATATAGATTAAATGTTATAATGAAGAGAGGATCTTTGTTACATAAAATAAAACTTAAAGTTTCTTAATTTTTTATCATAGTTCGGGCAATCTTTAGATGTGTTGAATACCTTTACTATGTCCACAAAATGGCATTACGCTAGTAATGACAAACTATAATGTTAAAGTAACGTGAATTTTAATTTTTATGCTATGATAGTATCATAGCATAGCATAGCAGCTATTTAATACAGTATGCGCCGTCTATTGGGCACTTACTCAATCCAGACGATAAATTTGCAAAAAATATTGACTGTAAATTGAGATATAAACTATCCTATTTCTCAAGTTGAATCAAACTACACACAGCTTGCAAAATTTGATTAAAATCGGTTCAGTAGTTTAGGAGTTCATCGCGGACAAACAACGTGACACGAAATTTTTATATATAAAGATTATATCAATGTAATGTAACTTACGGGTCTTTAGATTTCTCATTGTCGCTTAACAGTCCTTTGATGACCAACATTCCGAAAATAGAGAACAACACGAAGAACGTAACTTCTGAATGTATTTTAAGAATGTCATGTAGGGGATGGTATATCGGCACGAACAACAGGACGCCTCCCGGCATTCCGAGGAGAGTGGCAATAAGGAGAGACTGCCATTCTGCTTTTATGCTGCAAATTACAATATATTAAATATCATGGCCTTGCCCATTTAGATGGAGAAAGAAGAGCATGACAGACGAGAATATAATAAAACTACTTGCATTGAAGTAACAAATGATGGTTTACTGTGATATTGTAGCGTATGTTACACGAACAACTCTTTCTATTTTAATGGATAACCCCCTAGCGTTGGGCCCCTCGAAATCTCATCCATCGTATGCAATGCAAGACTGTACGTGAAAAAAAAATAGTAAATTTAATTCGGTATCCGTTGCACCCAGTATATCAACAGATAGGATATCCAGGGTGAATTCAGATGTTATCCATCTCTCCGGGGCTGTAGGTCCTAAGACTGGCGAGTTTAGCATAATCGTCCTGTCTCCCCCGGTAGTGTGGTAGTTATGATTAGTTGCCTCGCGTAATCGAAAAAACGTAAATCAGATAAAATACTTACCTCGCAGACGCCCATTGAGATATCTTCGGCGCAAACCAACCCCTACTAACGGTGAAAAAGAAATAGAAACTAGCAGCAAAAGTCGCGTGAAAGTAGTAAGAGTTCCACGGCACCCAGTAGTGGCGGTCGAAGATGTTGGGATCGGTGTCGTGCCACGTCCAGTGCACGAACTTCACCGCCACTATGTCGTACGGGATGTCTATGAGGACAGTGGCGAGGCCCACTGCGAATGGCTCGGCGTATCGCGGCAGATTCAGTCTGGAGACAGCATAGGCCGCGTGGTACATGAAGGCTGGATCTAAAATGTTTGTATCACATATTGTAGTATTTGTACAGATAATATCTCGCTCACACACAAACACCTGTAAGCAGTAAGGTAGCGGCGCTCCGCCCCGTGAAAAATATATAAATTTCCACTCACGTCTTAATAGTTTCTTTTTCGTATAATTGTCTAGTACATATAAAATAATGTATAAAATTAAACATAGTCAAATACCTTATTAGGCCAGACATTGATTGCCTCCGTACTCATAAAAAACTAAGATTGATGAAGTGCATAATCTAAATCTTAGTAAGCCTACTGTAAATCATGGGGATGGCTTCCCCGTATTGCTTTCTAGAATCGCAAATTGTATCTACCTACTATAAGTAAATATTTTTAGTTAGCGCCTTACTTATAGGGCCTTAATAGTTAAATACTCTTGTTTTTCTTCGTCAATGCAATTTATAAAATGGCTAGAAAGAGAAGAAAACAGCGTTTAACTAATAATTGATTAAGAAAGTTTATAAGTAAGATGTTTAGAATGATTTCATTAAAGATGGTAACTTACACAACAATATTATATGCAGAGGCAGCCGAGAGCCTAACAGCATAATCGGTGTTTGTGAATGCCAGAAATTATCATAATCTGGCAGAACGAAATGCCAGAAATTATCGGCGTAGATTCCATGGAGCACAGTTCCAAGCCAGAAGTAGGGCCATCTTCCACCCTTTTTGAACGCTGCAAAGGAATATTCGTAAATATTTATTAATATAGAAGTGCAAACTTGACTGCAAGCCGCACATCGCAACGACAGTATCGTCAAGACCGCTCTGAAAATACTGGTGCCTATGCATTTCAATTATTTTTTTTATCAGTAAATAAAATGACTGCACTACAACTTATAAGAAGCATAGTGCATTCCAAAAAACCAGCGACCACCGACAATTATTTGTTAGTTAATTAATCGGTGGTCACCAGAGTCATGCCGGCCTGTATAAATGCTTCTTCCCTATTTGGAGAAGGAAGAAGCAAATCGAAGGGCAGGCGGATGATCCAAGCAGGCACAATGATACAAGGATGTACACCTATAGCCGCCACAATCAACCGTCATGTCATGTCGCAAGCCTCTCGGGATAACCGGATATATACAAAGCGTGTGGATCACTATGGCAGGTTTTAACACCATGTGTACAGTGGTCGCTATCCGAGCCAACCAATTGCCAGCCAACCTAGTCGCTAATAAAAATAATATAAGTACATATTCGAATAACATACGAGAATTGTGTCAGGATCTAGTGTTTGGGTTGTACCTAATTTGTACATACCTGCACTACATACACATACGCCAGATATTTGTAGCATCAATTATGGCATGCACTAATGCATAAGGCATGTACTAATAATTAATTATTCATCTTTTTTAAACATCTCAATGACCTCTCCGTCATTCATGAATCTTAAACCATCTAACCCGATGTCTCACCATATTTTTTTATACAAAACGAAATCACTGTGTGCGGAAATCGAGAATCAGGTCTATAAGGGGGGTCGTGATAAGTTCCACGTCTGAGGTCTTAAAAACACCGTTGTAATTTTTTTATCTCAGCAGAGTGAGCGGGTACATCATCGTGATGGATAAATACCTACTACTTTCAGTTATATAATAATGTACTCTGTGCCTACTACTTTCCCGTGAGGACGCTTTCAACGAACTTTTTCTAAAACACCTAGGTGTTGCCAGCAGGCAAGCAAAGGTTGACATACCAATCTGCCGTGAATGTTCTTTGGTTTTCAAATAACGACTAATCGTGCCAAAAAATAAGCAATCATATTTGTAGCAGTACTTCGACTGTCTTGATTTTCGTCGGTAACCAAACACACACTGCGCCAATTACTAAAGTTCTAAGTACATATCAATACATCCATCTTTCATCGCCCACGGTTCTTTGGTATTGTGGGCATACACAGACGGTGGAGATCACTTACCATCAGGTGACCCACTTGCTCGTTTGCCGGCCTATGCTATAAAAAATATGAAATGACGTAATTTATTTATCCAATTGAATTAGCTGACAGTGTCTACCACCAATGCTATTATCTGTGGCCGTTCGCCGCGCCGCGCCGTACCCGTCGACCTTCACTTGAATCATCTTAGAGTTGAAAAGTCCATTTTTGACAGTAAACTTAGACTAAATCGAGCATCGTAAAAACATCATACATCGAATTCTCCGTGGCGCAGTGGGGTTGTAGCCAGCTGTGAGAGGCAGTTGGGTTCGATTCCCGCACCGAGACAAATGTTTGTATGATATTATATATTGGTATGTTTGTGGTATATAATATTGGTTTCGAGTCTGGATGTTATGGGAACGTAAGTCCCATGCAGTTCTTGATACCCACGATACAGGTTATCCTAGTGTGGGGTGAGGTATGTATGTGACTGTTGGGTGCACCTATTCTACTCGTTCCACCTGCCCTTATCCCACTTGCAGTGGGATTGGCGCAACATATTTTTAACCACATGTTACAGAACGATTTGTCTTGTGGCTTTTATGACCGGCCACCTACCTCAACCCCTCTGGGGAGAATACTCAGACCCGAAATAAATATTTGTGGATTACGTAAACATTGGTCTTAGCACAGGAATCGAAGCAGTGGCCTTTCGCTTCACAGCCGGCTACTCGTTCACTGCGCCACGAAAACTGTCGAGGGTACCTACTACCATTAGGTATTGTTATGTACATATTTATTATATATATAAATATGTACATAACATTATTATACATACATACTAATCTTTAGAATACGAAATTTTCAAATTGGCTCGGGAAAAGAAAAAAAAATAAACCATTAAAGTATTACACAATCTCCAAGTAAACGTTATTATAGACAGTGTTCAATTTTCAAAAATAGAAGTCATATTATATTATCTATGTCGCAAGAGGCCAGTTCCAGAAATATCCAGATGCGCATATTGCTACGAAATTTGTTCAAACGCAGCATCGACTTATACGATGAATCGCAGCATGTCTATTTGTTTGTGTGTCTGTCTACACGTTTAGAATCTTATCTGTAATGTACCCTCAATTTATAAATATTTTAATTATCGAACGTCTTATGTAGGTAAATTTACTGTTAAATACGTTTCTCGTGTAAATGAATGTTATTCTTTTATGGGAAATAAATACCTTAAACCTAAATATAGAAGTAGAAATCTGAATTTGTTTGCGGTTGATTGGTTGTTGTAAATGTATGTATGTATGTATTGTAAGGTAAAATAGGAAGGATATTTATTAACACAAGGCGGTAGGTCCCTCGTATGTGAGAGGCCGTCTGGGTTGGTACCACCGCTTTGTCTATTTCTACCTCCAAGCAACAGTGTGTAAGCATTGTTGTGTTTCGGATTGAAGGACATTGAAGCCAGTGAAATTACTGCGCATTATGAGAATTAATATCTTATGTCTCGAGGTGACAAGCGCAGTTCAGTGTCATGCAGTGCTTTGTAATTCAAAGTTCTGTGTGGTGTTGCTTCTGTGTATGGGCAGGCGTGGCGCTTACCCTCAGCGCCTTGCTCGTCTCGTCATTAAATGAAATAAAAATAAAATACAAAATAACATCACGTGGTAAAAAAAACTTACCGTGTACGAGAGTTATCAAACCGGCGAATATGTATGTGGCCTGCGAGATGATGTACGTGGGTTGAGCTTCCCACAGCGGCTTGATATCATTCGTCGTGACAAGCCACTGCCACCACTATAAATGGACAACGATAAAAACCAGTGCCATTCCTATAAATCTTTACATAGTATAAAGTCGCTGCCGCCGTTTGTACGCTTAGATCTTTTAAATTATTCAACGGATTTTAATGCAGTTTTCAGCAATAGATAGAATGATTCACGAGGAAGGTTTATATGTATAATACATACATATTATAGTACAGAAAAACCGAAAAATTCAAAGATTTGTATATTGATGTCGTAACAAACATATTTTTTACTCGTGCGCAGCCGGCGCGGGTCGCCAGTATTTTATAAAATAGTTTACTTTATCTAAGTATTAAATGTTTTCATCAATATACAGGGTTATTTTTAAAACACCAGCAACCTCGCAGGGGTAGATTCCTAAGGTTATAAGCTACTACTTTTGTTCTACGACTTTTGATAATTTGTTAGATTTTATTTTCATACAAAAATAAGTATTCATTTAATTTCCGTCTTGATTGTTACAACGCGCATCGCACTTTACGTAAACAAATACGCGAAGCGGTGGGGAACCGGACTAGCTCCTTTGAAGGTCAACGCGCCGCTCAGCTGAGCGGCGCCTTTGAGTCGCGCGCGCACGCCGCATACTACGAAGAAAAATACGACACAACAAAAACTTGTAAAATCATTTTTTTTTAAATATATTGAGTTATATCCAAACTCGTAGAACAAAAGTTGTTCCGTATGGGGACAGCTATCTACCCCTGCGAGGTTGCTGGTGTTTTAAAAATAACCCTGATAACTAAGATATACGAGTAAATACCTACAAAAAGAAAAACCACGAGTTTTTTGTAGAAGCATTCATATTTGTACTTGGTTTGACATTCTATAATAATTAAATTAAATTAAATTCTTGTTGCGAAAAATTTATGTACATTAATATTTTTTTTTTATATTTTTTGTTCAAGACCTCACTGCATGATTTGTACCTTCCATTTGTTTTTCTACCGAAATGTATTTTTATGTACCATAATTAAAATATTATAGACTGCCTCGGTGGCGCAATTGTATTGCGTACGCGGTACGACTGCTGAGCTGAGGTCTCGGGTTCGATCCCCGGGTCGAGTAAAGTGATACTGGCCTTTTGTATCACGAAATGCTCAGTATCAACCCGGAGTCTGGAATTGTGCCCGGTATATTGATAGGCTTACTTACTTCCCCTATCACATCATGGGACGGAAATACGGAAATGTGGGTGTACTGGTGACGCCTCTACCTATCCCTTCGGGATTACAAGCGTGAGTGCGTAGTATGTATAATTATATGGTAACAAAACTGTTGTGCCGGGTTGCTTATCGAAATATAGTCGCAAGAAGTTACTTTTATTTAAAATTATGAATACTTGGCCACTTTTACGTAAGCAAACTTGTTCCATTACGTACAGAAAGAGACTACCCCCAATTTGATTTATTAACACGTCATAAAACGATACGTGTTATAGTTATAAGTTCATAATATTAAATCCAAATTTTAATGTATCCTTAAAGTAATAGTTCACATCTGGCCAATATACTTTGTCTAAACGAGTAAACGGCTATTAAAAAAAGTATATAAAACTTGAATTAACAGTTGCGGCCATACTTTGAAAGGCAACTCAAAGTATCTATTTATAATTAGATATAAAAATGCATTTATTTATAAAACAAACTGATATAGAAATCACGTGGTGGGATCCTATACACTGATCATAAGCATAACTTTTAAAAAGAAAAAAACCGTAACTTTTAAATTAAAATATGCAATAACACTTCAACCCACATTCAATAAAAATTTAGATATGAATTTTATTTTGCGAATTTCTTTAATTTTAATCGATAATTAAAAGTTATATTTTACATAATCGTAGATGGGAAATGTTTCATTTGTGATTTAGTAAAATAAAATCAACATTTTAAATTTTTACTCGATATGGGTTAAAATGTTATTTCATATGTGCATCCAAATGACACATTATATGTACGCCAACAGCAATATAATTCGCACTGTACTGAGTATAATAATAAAATTTGATTTATCTATTATCAAAAATATTAAGAGATAAAGACTACTAACAGTTACATTGGTTGCTGAAGTTTGCTCCATTTTGCGTCCACTACACTGCACCGGTATCGCGCGAATGATTACTGACATATAGTTAGTTCGACTGTTCATTATACTTTAGGCTGTAGAAACATCGATATTTCAATGTAGTATTGTATCGAGAAACGCACGGCATCAAACTATAGGTAATTGTCAGGCCTATACGCAATTGTAGATAATAGTAACATCAATTTTTTTGTGATTGCGCTTTAATAATAGTAAATGTAACTGCTGGGTTAGAAACGATATCTTGCCAAATTATGAAATTACTGGGCATTATGAGACTTAGTGTCTCATGTATCGGAATGAGGAGAGCATTTCAGTGCCGTGCATTGCTTTATAACTCAAAGTTCTGTGTGGTGTTGCTTCTGTTTATAGGCAGGCATGGCACTCACCATCAAGCGAGCGACATGCTCATCTCTTCATTCAATTAAATTAAAAAAAATACCCCATAGGTACCTATAATAAATGTATTTATACGTTCTGATAATAAAATATAGATACGGCTATATTGTTATCGACAATTCAAATAACACAATACTCGGTAATCCCTATTCCGTTATCTGTGATGCACAACATGTATCGCTACGTGTAGGTATATGGTATACGTTTGCGCCAACAACTGCCACATGTTTAAAGCTGCCTATAACACCTGTGTCAAGTAAATGTATTGTTCAAAACAACGTTCACTTTAATCCTTATTAGAAAAATAATAAATAAATTTTGGAATAGATTAAAATAAAAGAATAATTAACCATGATCTTTCCTATTCGGTAGGTAGTTGCAAAAAAAATTAATGGTGGATTTTTGGTCCGAAATAGTCTTAGAAATAGTAATACGTAAAAAATAACCAAATCTATTGAGTAGAGTATCAAAATAAAGGAAGTTAAAAGGGGATTACAAACATATAATAAAGTTATATGTTTAAATTCAAACTTTAAGTTTGGGTATCGGTTTTTGCTTAACCTCAAACAAGTAACGCATTATATTCATCAATATAGTGTAATTTAAAGCGTTGCTTATAAGTCCCGGCTACCGGGTTGTTGTTGATTTAAGAAGTAATCTTTTCGCGAAAAGTCAGGCTTACGTCGGTTTGTACCGAGTTGAGATCACTCTCAGGTCTAGTGATTAATTCGCTAAATTCTAGAAAGTTACTAAATCAACCACACGATCCAAATTCTCTTGAAGAATTGAACCGCATATGTAAATTCTAATTTTTATTTATCTGTTTTTTTGGCATGCAATCAATCATCTCTACATTTTGCCTAACACTTTCTTTCTTTCTTTTTTATTTATGGCTTTCGCAGTATTATGCATTTAGCCAGTGTCAAGTATAATTTATTCTCAAGTATTTTACAAGAACGATGAAACACGGGTGCGGTCGATTTCAAGGTCTTGTCGGAGTTTTGGTGTTAACTCCTTTCAGTACGATTCTTAATTCACTTATTTCAATGTTTCCATACACTGTTCATCACCGTCAATGTTTATTGAACAAATCCACACCACTTTTATACAACAAACACAACTCTAAACTAGTTTATGAAATAAATTAAAATAAACGATGAACTGCACTGTCAGAATTCCCGCCAAAACTCCTGCCTAAAACTGTTTATGTTCATAACATAAAAGTGTGCCGCGACACTAAAAAGTCTGAAATAAAATAAATACCTAATTCAAATAAATTAAAATCCGACTGCAAAAAAAGACAATTTAAAAGCAATGCAATAGGTATCTAATAAATTAAGCTGCTCTAATTCTAACTTAAATAAAAGTCAACTGGCGGTAGATATAAAATTATACTAAATCTAAATGATTACATTTTAGAATTAAATAGGTTAGAATTACATATTCATTAAATATTTTGATGAAGACGTCTTATAACAATGTGTTGAATTTATATATTACTAACGTCGAAGTTTGAATGTTTGTAGATCAATCAACTTAACGGCTGAACGAATTTGAATTAAATTAGCCATAAGTACCAGTTGTACCATGACTTAAATTATATTTATATTTATAGGGGTATTTTTAGAGACTTTTAGATTTTTGTATTTACTTATTGAATATCTATATAGCCACATCAGAATCCTGAGACGTTTAAGTTGTATTTGAGAATAATGCCCAGTAATGTCACTGGCTTCAATGTCTTTTAAACCGAAACACAACAACCGAAATACAGCGCTGCTTGCCGGCAAAAGCAGTGGTACAAATGCAGACGGCCGCGGTCTCTCGCATACGATGATATTGAATGATTTATTAATACCACCTACGAAATTTTGTTTTGTTTGTACTTCTAACCATTAAAAACAAAGCTAAAGTGTTTTTAAAATCAAATAATGAAATGACGGTGGATACGCAGTCAGGTGCAATGCAGTACTTTGTAAAGTGAAAACTTCTTTAGCGGATGGGTATAAAATGTTAAACTCGCGAGAGTAGACCGCGGCGCGGCGTTAAAATAATTGTAACAGCTCTGAAGTGTTAAATTTTTATATAAATTGCCATTTTTGTGTACGATAGCGCAATAAATGAATATTGTATTTAACCATATAAATGATAGTACTTTTATACTGATAAATAAAGCAATTCGTGCGAAATTATTCCCTGACCATTCCAAAATATTCAAAAATGCACAACGTGCATGTTCAAGTTTTCACTTCTGCTCCTGTTTTATATGTACAGGCGTGGCGGATAACATCAAACAAGCGAATCGCTCTTTTCGCCATTCAGACTAGTAAAAAAACTGACTCTGAAACTTATTAGTAACCGAAATATTATATTACATGTATTTCTGATTAAAGTAAATGATTGATTTTAGGGATTCTTTAAGTAGCTTTAGGGGTAACTAGTTTGAGTAGTTGACAACTCTAACGACTCCCAAAAAAAAAAATGCTTTGGGTTATTATTGAAATTTATCGGTATTAGCTAATATTAATTTATTCTTCAAGTAATGTTATAACTAATATGTGGATATCGGTAAAATCATCTTCTGGCTTGTATCACCGCGTATCCGTTGATTAATAATAAGCGACCGGTGATTATGGAACATTAGCGTATCAATATTCGTCGGAATGCCGATACAAAAGTACATGGAATACAACGATATTAATCGGCCAATTAAGGAATTTAGTGAATAAAGAATATTAGGATACAATGAATATTACTAATATCTTAACGAATACTAATATTTTGGTTTCACCTCTACTTGAATTTTTTTGACATTTTATAGTCCGGGAGTCGGGAGGGGAGCCGCATTTGTGTGTGAAAATAAAAATGTCTAATATTCTCAGAAATATTTGTAAAATATCCAGAAATTTTGACTTATTAAAATGCAATAGCGCCAAAAGTATTTTTGTAAACACAGTAAGATGTAGGGTTAACGTTGTTAATGTCACCAAAACCCAAAAAATCAAGGGAAATAATGAGCCTGTAGAAATAATAAAATGGGTTTTGTTGGTAAGGTTATGATTTTATGTTTATGTTTAGATCGAAAAGAGAATAGACATAACTCAAAATAATTCATATAATCTTAGTTACAAAAAATAAGTTTTACCATATATAAATTACAGTCGCTTAAAACCTTATGCCGATTCATAGTACATAAATTAACAAATAAGTAGACATTCAGACTACAGCCTTTATAAACAGTTTAAGTACCCGGGTAAGGTTAAGATTACGTCATACCGTGTAAATATTTTCAGATGATACCAGTAAGCTCCTTCGGGCTGGGTTCCTGGCAAGTGTATAGGCTGCAGTGGAAGTTGGGTTTAATTGACATGATGCAGGCGAAGGCAAACGCTACGCCTGTCGAAATGCCCAAGGAGTAAGTTATCTATGAAGTCAATATACTGGGTAAAAGTATCCCTTTTACCCAGTATATTGACTAATCTGTTTCCAAAGATAGGTGGTAGTGCTGATTACATGATACTTCTAAAAAAATTGATATACATATACCTATTTTTTATTCTTTGCAGCATCATCTTATACTAACATAAATACAACTTTTATACATTAAAATAATCATTCCAATATTGTTTTTAAGTAGGGCAATATAATGCAAGTATACAATCAGCTGATGCCCTGGAGTTAATGGCATAGGACACATACATGTTGCCAGGAAATTATTGTTAATTTATTGTACCATGTTAATAATCACCAGCACTACTGCCTGACCTTAGAAGAGTTACCCTTATTTTAATGAACCCATAGTACCATTGACATTATTGTAAAGGTACATAAGACTAGGAATTATATTAAACGTACCCTTGGCTTATTACTAATGCTGATACTTATGAGTACATAACAAGGGGTTACAGAACATCTACTTTTTCATGTTGATATCAAGCTCTGATAAGACAGTAATATAATATTTAGGCAGAGGTATCAGTACGCAGAGAATGAAAGGTGTCTCTAAAACTACCGAAGTTTTAAAGAATCACTAAGAATAAACAGTGTATGGCTTTGTGTACATGTATACGCTGCACTACATCCAAGTCTTGCCTCACACTTTCATGAACTGTTTAACCGCACCATATAATTAGAATAAAGAAGTTTCACTTCAATAATTATAATATAGTCTTGCATTTTAGTTTTGCAGCACTAGAAAAGATGGAGTACATGCCAGTTAAAGTAAGAGGAGAATTTCTTCATGATAAAGAGATTCTAATTGGTCCCAGAGCTCTGATTGAACACGATTCGCCAATTAACAAAGTCGGTTCACTTGTGTCTGACCCCAAAAAGAATCAAGGATGGCTTGTAGTGACACCTTTCAAATTAGCTGACACTGGGTGAGTGTTTTTGACACAATTCTAAATATATGAAATAAATATTATATCATCATCATCATCAGCCTGTGTTAGTCATCTAGCTGCAGGGCGTCCCACATTTCGTTTACTGAGACGCGGTCTCCACTTAAGAATGAAATATTATATGACGTGTTTTTTTAGAAATACATATGTACCGTCAAGTGCTGGTGTACAAAGCTGTGACCAATTGGTGTTTGCGAAAAGGTGTGAGACACAGGGCAGACAATCAGCCTGATGGTTATGATATAACCAGAAAGTCTGGAATGCATGTGGCCATGACCTTGAAAAAGGTTGACCAGTCGACTTGTGATAGGCTATACCCAACATTGGCCTGACAAATTATAATAATGATATGCTATAAGGCTAAAGTGAATACAGAACAATTTTATTTTATGTCCAAGTGTTTTTAATTAATAACAAAGAGATGCAATTTAGTATTGTATTGTTAGAAGTGCTTGCCATATTGTAGTCTACACAGCACTTACCTTGGCATAATGTATTATAATATTTGTGTTGTGATGCGCTATATCACAAATCCAATCATAAAACATTTTTTTTCCAATAGCCAACAATGATTAGAAATTTTCAATAATTACAAATAGTTTTGTTAAGTTTTACCAATAAAAAAACTTACAGTGAAGTGATCCTCATCAATCGTGGCTGGGTTCATCAAAACATGAGACCGAAGGAGAAACGCCAACCTTCAATGATCACAGGACAGGTGGAACTAGTAGGTGTTGTGAGACTTACCGAGAAAAGAGCACCGTTTATGCCGAAGAACCATCCTGAAAAAGGTTCTTGGTTTTATAGGTAAGTTGTTTTTTGTTGTCTTCTGACTATTTTATTGACTGTATCTGCAATTACTTGGGGACTCTAATGGTGCTGCCACACCGATGTTATAAAATGTTTGCAAACATTATTAAACATTTGTTAACAAACATTTTGATACATTTTATCACAATGTTAAATGTTTAATGTTAGAAAATGTTTGTAAACATTTTATAACACTGGTGTGGCAGCACCATAAATGATTTGCTTGGCGTGTGTGCGTGTGCGTGATCACCTGTAAACTGGAACACAATGCTGTATACTGCTGCTTGAGGGTAGAAATGCACTAAGTGGATGTCACAATCGTTTCACATGCATGTTACTGTTTGAAAGAAGTGAAACTTGTATGGCATTGTATTATTTATAAAAGGGCCACAAACTGTGGAGCTCATTGGTTCGTACATGGCCTATAAAACATGCTTAAATATTAAATATGTGATAAATACTTTTTAAATTTTCAGAAATTTGGAAGAAATGAGTGACCATATTGGATGTGCGCCTGTTTGGTTAGATGCAAAGGGTATACGGGACCCCCCAGAAGGCTGGCCCCTACCCAATCAGACGAGAGTTACTCTAAGGAATGAGCATTTATCATACATTGTCACATGGTACATGCTATCAGCCTTTACGGCAGTTATGTGGCACCGCTACTTTTTGAAAAAGTTACCACTTTTATAGAATTATTACTTCAGGCTGACTTGCACAACAATACTTACACTGTATTTATCCATTAAAAAAAATATTTAAGCAATGTCAAATCATATGAAAAATATAGAACTGTTTACGAGGTTAAATACAATTAAGGATTGTCATGCAAGTCTGCCTTATTGTGATAAGTTAGGTGCGATATATTTATCATTAGAAAGGCATTTGTAATAATTGTATTATAATGATTATTTACAGTATACCATCTTTTGTAAATAATTAATAACACCTCAGCCTAAAATGTATTGTAAATATTTTGCTGTGTTAGGGCATTTATGTACTATAGTTTTTAAGTAGAGCCAGTTCAATGTCAAGTAAAAATAAGAGATTTAAAAATTAAATAAACATTACATATTTAAATATATTATTGTTATTAATTCAATTTGATCCACTGTACCTATTTTATTATGTAACTTACTCTAAGAACTGTTGACAAATGTTTGAATCTGTATTACTGGATGGAACCCTTTCGCTTGATAAGAAAAACGGTTTAGGACCAGACAGCAGATTTCAAAGGACCCGTTGGCCATTCCGTCCTAGGTTTGGAGATACTGTTGAACGCGACATATCAACTTTCCAATTGTCCAATGACCATGCTAAATGAGCGTCAGCCCGAATACCGTACCGCCTTCAGATAGCTTATTTTTGACGGTATGGTCATCTATGATAATAGTAGCGGTAGTCCGCCCCTGTGCTAGACAAACTTGGTAATATGAGTCTTCATTACTGGCGAATAAGATAGGCCTGATTCAATGAATTGTCTCAAATCAAAGACTGAAAAAGCATTTATACAGGCCGGTATGACTGGTGACCACCGATGAACTCATTGTTTGTTGGTGGTCGCTAGTTTTCTGGACTGCACTTCGCTTACCATCAGGTGTAGTGCAGTCACTTTGCCGTGCTCGGATAAATAAAAACAACAGAATAAGATTTTATATTTACCCTATTTAACTTAAAGTTGTGTTAAACGGCGGTGAGCAAAGCTGACATGAGGCTAGAGGGAACACCATATTTTGTCTATTACCCCATGACTTCTTGCAGCCATAGCTAGAATTATATATTTATACATAGTACATTTTCCATAAGTAAAGGGTATTGCAGGTTTAAAAATGTAAATTAAACGAAAAATTGTTTGAGATCCTTTTACTTAACCCAATTAAATTATAATACATTTTAAAATACATAATAAACTAAAAATAAAATACGCGTGCTTTTAATAGGTGTTTGACTATTAGTGCTAAAGTGCATTCATTAATTTAATTATATAAATTTCTACAAAATCCCTAAAGTTCATGATAAATTATATCTATTATAATTATATATAATTAGATCATTTATTTTAATCTCTGAAGACTCATCTACCTTCTACTTAAGAAAGACTAATCCTACCAAAATGGCTAAAACACAAGTTACGAATAGCACTTGGCGTGGCGCGCAGTTGTTATTGGCCGCATTAGGCGATGCATATATAAATCAGGTAATATATGCGATGGTAACAGGATAGACTAACATACTAATAGTAAAGTCAGTTCATATTATATACACACGCGTATTTTTATATAATCATAATCATTAAATTACATTAATGGAAATCAATTTCATTTTAGCATAAAATATTAAAATGATAAGACAAACTATCTGTAACTTAAAATATGTCATAAAATGTATACTTAATTTTTAATTTATTTTCAAAATAGTTAAAATTTTAAAATCATCAGTAAAGGCCAACGCACAATAGGTTGGTACCGCGTTACAATGCCCACCAAAAGTCGATACCCTCAGGTATGACAATCTATGAAGCCTGATGCAGACGGATGATTGTCTATATTTATTTCCGTAGCGGCATGTCTGATCTGCGCTGACCTTCACAGTCCCAAACTGGACGGTAATACAAATCAAATTTGAATAATTACGTTCGTCTCCCGGCAACGAGCGATTTCTTCGTAAATTAATGTATACAATAAAAAGAAATAATGAAACCACAGTCATCGGGAGAGGAGCCGCGGGAGAATGTTAGAGGGCCAGAAGGCCGAAAATTTAGAATTAAAATCCAATTTCGTAGCTCCGCTTGATCGTATTACCAATTGGTGTTATAATTGTTAGATTGAAATCATATATTTTTATTTGTTAGCATTTACATGCCAACCTTACATAAACCCAGGCAATATGAACTCAAAATTCAAGCGGGCAAGTCAAAATTCGAAACGTGTATTTGAGGCACGTGAGTGGGATCTATTTTGGGCGTGGTCTTGTAGTCGCACAGCCCTAGCTCCTTGAGTTTCCACTCCCAGCCCATAGTTTGCACTGCGTGCAGAGTTTGCGCTTCTGTGTGCTGTCGCCGAAGCATTCCCTCCTGTAACGGGCCGTACCACGTTAATTACCTTATTAATTTCTATTGGAAGTTACCTACATCAAGTGTCATTTTGTGATTAACGCACAAAATACTACGCATCAATTAATGTAAATGTAAAAATAATGGAATTAATAAAAGTACTAGCGTAAGAACCAGACATTGCGTTAAATGTTCGTAAACGTTGTAGAAGTGGTAGAGCCACGCTGTAGACAGTTTTGTCTACAGCATGAGTGGGGCGGCTTGACCGGGTCGTTGCCACTGTCTCACTGCTGTGTTTAATACGATGAGTGAAATATCCGGGGGCCAAAATCCGCTTCCCAATACCTAATTATCCCTTGGCTTTAAGGTCGGCAACGCGCTCATGATTCTTTTGGTATTGTGGGCGTACATGGGCGGTGGGGATCACTTACCATCAGGTGACCCATTTGCTCGTTTGCCGGCCTATGCTATAAGAATTTCGTATATTATGTTCCAACGTAATATGATGGGGTTCTCACAGGAATTATTCCCGAATCGAAAGGGTCTTACAACATGTGAACGGGCAGATTGAGCAAGGTCCCGTTATAAAAATGACGCTCGTGTCACTTTGACAGCTCGTCAAATATTACACGCAACACGTGATGTTACACCACGAAGACACTGATGTAAAATTAAATGGCAATTAATAAATAAATACACCCAACAGTCACACACATAGCCCTGACACCACAGTAAGATCTCGTATCTTGTGTCGCGGGTATCAGAAACTAGAGACTTTCTCACAACACCCAGACCCCGAAATAAATATTTGTGGATCACGCAAACATTTGTCTCGGTGCGGCGATCGTACCCGCGGTCTCTTACTTCGCCCGCTACGCCACGGAGGCTGTCAATAGTACCTTAATCTTTTCCCATTTGTCATCGACCTCCTGTAGCCAGGAGTTGATCTGCCGTCCGTTGCAACGGGAGCGCTGCGCGTTGCGCTTCTCCTCCTGGTCCGGCGCCAATACATTGTACACTTCCATGTCGCGTAGTATCGTACACACGGAGAAAGGAAGAGCCTGAAACGCATACGTCATGAACATGCTACCCATATCCCACTCCAATGGTGATAGTCGGCGGAAAAAAAACGACTAAATTCTATTCATCAGTTTTTTTTATTGCAATTTTTTTAATGTATTATTAGCTTATTAGAATTATGCTTATGATACGAGGGTAGCGCATTACTGAGTAACTAGTGATGTGTGCTGTCATCTATTGTATTCAAAATTTGAATTTCATCTCATAATATTAACTGAATCAATTAAATATTATACACCATTTAGATTCAGTCAATTTTTAAGTCTACCGCAGATCGGAAGGCTGTTTCGCTAGAGATCAAACATTAATCACGCGAGTGTTGTTACGTCATATTGTCACCCCCCTCCCGCACCGCTACAATACCGCAGACGGTAGGACCACCTACTCAATTTTGCGTTACTTCTATCGTTAACTTAATTAAGACTCTTTTTGTGCAGTCTTTTTTTAGTATTAATTATTACACTTTACTATGTCCTAAATGTGAAAGCTTGGACTGTGAATTAGGATTTTAAGTTTTATTTTTCAATCACGCCTGGACTGAATAGATTTGCATGATTTTATAGGTTATTTTTATCAGTCATGCAATAAAAATCTATGTGGCGTTTTAAGCAGACTGCTAAGTGATATCACATATTAATGTTACCTGATTTGCTACAGCGCGTTCGGCGCGCCCGTGTACTCTCAATATCTCCTGTTCGACGGCCAGCACAAGTTTCTCTTTCTCAACTAGATGTTGTATACGCAGGCGATGTCTGTAAACATTTTATGATCCAATAAACAGCTTATCAACCTGCATAATAAATGACATGCAAAACGGAAACTAAAAGAAAAACATAAAATGACACAAGGAACTCTCACTTACCTTTCTTTTTCCTGTGTAAGAAATTCATTTACCATCTGCGGTGGCATAGTATGTGGTATGTCCACTTGCGGCTCGGGGTTTACATTACCTTGGAGGGTGTAAGTACATCGATTCATCAAATACTTGTTAAAGTCCTTTGGAGGTTTCGGTTTTACAGGGAATAAACTCCTTTGTCGTCGATCAATCTGTCGGTAATAAAAGATCATGTCACTCACTCACTCAATCACACATCCACATTAATTATACATGGAATACAGTAGGTAATGTTACAATATGTAGCAGTATGCCAGTACTCACTTGTTTCCTGATGTGGATATACATCTGGTAAGGGTTGCAATGGGTCACATTGTGGCTTAAAGAACTGGTCTCCTGGACAGGTTCGTTTTTTGACTGGTCTCTGGAATGGCTGTCCTTGGAAGATTTGATCTTCCGTTTCCTGGGGTGCAACTCTACAGAGGGACCAGATGCATTTCCTATAAATCGAAAGAGCTAACACTTGAAGACACGCCCTATTCGTACCATAAATATTTCAAACATTAAAACAATTTCAGGCATTTACCTTGCCCTCTTTTGTTTTTTTTTATCGACTTTACGAATTTAGATTTCTGAGCTGCATGGTATATCAAAAATATGGGTTAAACACGTAAACAAATATAATAGAAGTCATCGGGTGCTCCAGTTCTCTATATTACCTGGATCGTGCCGGCTTCCAGAGCCGGGCGTTGATACCGCATGCTCATCTTGACCCTAAACATTACAAAATTAAATATTGAGAATGTGACCGAAGGCCGGGCAGATTGCCGTGCGAGTGACCGAGGCAGCAGTCCGACGCGGTCGGCCCTGTATGAACGCGGAGCGACGGTGGCAGTCACGGGGCCGTCACGTGGCCGTCACGTGACCGATGTGCAACACTCCAGGAGCCGTTATATACACAGCCGACGGGATCGGCTGCACCGCCACGATCGACCGTACAGCACCGTGCCCGGCCCAACAATTATTTCATGTTAGTATGATAATAAAAATAAAAAACTACTGAAAAATTGACTCAATATATTAATGATAAGCAGGTTTAGTTAAAAAAAAGAATGTAATATATATACAGTATTACCCGCTCTCGCGTCGCACAGGTTTTGTAAAATTTTGATATGCTACACTGTTATTGAAATATGAAAATGACCCATTGTATTAAATTTTCTTGTAATACCATGGACTCAAATGAGATGCTGTGAATGCCAATTGTAACTCTAGTGATTAGTTATGAATTATTGTGACTATAATGACTTGTGTTTAATAATCGAAAACTTCTACAGTTATTTTGCAAACTACAATTATTGGCTAATGTATTATGGCCGTATCCATGAAAGCGATCAAAAAGCAGTGCTTTGTAACTATCTACTTACATTTGGATAGATATATTATATCATACAACTATCCACAAGTAATTCTCTAAGCTATATTAATTTTCAAAATCTAAAAATGCTATTTCCAAATACATACGTGGCGGGGCAACTTTCATTTTATACTGTTTATATACAAAATGATAATAAAAAAAATTCGCTAATGTATTAAAATTAATAAAATGAACGAACGACACTTACTGAGCTAGACGGTGGGGGGCTCTTGTTTGAGTTTAGTTGATTCTGTGCATTGCGGTTGTCAGAGCCGCTTTGTGGAGACGTTCGCTCTTTGTCTTTATCTTTGTCTCCATCATTCGTTCGATGTGAACGTAATACTCTTTGACCAGCCTGTGGAGGAAAAATTTTCGGGCAATTTGGGTTTGAAAACTGGATTATTCTAATAAAAAATATTGTATAACACATAGCAAATAATAATAAAAATTATGCTCAACCACCTTTCCTCCCTCGGAAGGTCTTTTGTCATCCGAGTTGCCATCGGAACTGTCTGAGGTCTGTCCAGTGTCATTACTTGTACATGGAATCACGTAGGGCAAAGTTGACATATTTCCCCGGCCCTTGCCGCTGCCCCGTGTGCCTGTAGCGAAAGTAATATTATAGCCCGCGCACACCTGAGAGTCATCTTAGATCTCTTTACACGACAATCAGAGGAGAGTGGCGTGAAGGGCCACCCACATTGAAAAGAAGAAAAATGGGGTGAGGTCGCGTTGCCCCTTTAAAACATATTTCCATACCCAAAAACAATGTAATCGTCCTTTCATTTTCTCCCTCAGAAAGTTTTTCCTGTAATTGTATAATATATATCTTTATATATAAAAAATTCGTGTCACGTTGTTTGTCCGCGATGAACTCCTAAACTAATGAACCGACTTTAATAAAAATTTGCAAACTGTGTGACATTTGATTCATCTTGAGAGATAGGATAGTTTATATCTCAATTTATAGTAGCAAATATTTTTTATTGCAAATTATTAGTTATAATTATCTGTGAGTTCCATAAGATTCTTACAGATGGCGGTGTAAGGTAATTTATCGGCTGGATTGAGTAAGTATCCAAAACATGGCGCATGCTGTATTGGATAATTTACTACAATATAATATAACATATACCTTAGCCACAGCAACGCATGGTTGCGTGTGCTAGTAATTTATATAATTTAAATTATAAAGACATACCTTCTTCCTGCTCACTTCTACTGGCCGACCCTCCGCCCGGTATCACGATTTTGAGTGGAGGAACTTTCGGCCCCGAGGATTCCTGAGTTTTTTGCTCCTCAGCATCACCCTCGCTATCTTTGTGCGGCTTTGGACTGGCCACAGGGCTTTTTCTGTCTTGTTTGCCGCCTTGTGACCCCGATCCTTTTGAACCACCTGACGACTTGCTCTGCGTAAAAAATAAGCAAGATATTATTCTCCCGACGCGACGTAAGCAATGTGCACCAATCCTGTATTCCATCCTGTTTCGCTGAGTAAGCTAGTTAAATATAAATAAAACTAAATAATTTCGATATTTAGGGTACCGAATTGTTCACGAAAAATTCCCTGATTACTATGTATTAATAGTTCTTTCACCCACCTGATGCGAGCTCTGTGCATTTGCTTTGCCCCCGGATCCGCCTTTCCCCTGCGACTGCGCGTTGCCTTTAGACCCACCGCCGGAGCCTTTAACATTTTGTCCACCTCCACTCTTGCCGAGTTGTGACGCACCAGTCTTACTCGCCGGCCCAGGGGGCTTACTGCCGGTCAAGACGCTGCTCCGTATGAAATAATAATACACATAGATTTAATTGTTGAAGTCAAGATCGCCAACATGGCCGTCGGTGTCGTTTGTATGGTACGCGTCGTGTAGGATAATTGGGTGAGGTGGGAAAAATTGAGGTAAATTCGATTTAATAGTTTATTTACATCTTTGGAAATCGCGTATGGGAGGGTATTTGAGGTCGAGGGCAGTCGGGAAGAGAAGGTTTCGTGACGGTTAAGCCCTTCCGACCTGTGGAGCGCTACGGCCATGTTGGTGACGTTCGTTCCCTACTTACCGCCCGGTACCCCGTTGCCCCACCAGAAGAGGTCTCCCCATCGGTTCTTTTTCCTCATTTTCCTTTTTTTTCTTCCGCTTGGAACCTTCATCATCAGCCGTCTCGGCTTCGTGATTGTCCTCTGCGTACTGTCTCTTGTTACTCCCAACAGTTTCGTCTTGAGTCGACGATACCACACCGCTACTTAGCTGAGTGCTCTCTGTAAACAAAAATGACGTCACAACAAAGTGAGCTTCAAGTAGTTTCACCTCGAGACCGAGCTTCTCTTGATAGTAGTAAGTCTGCTCTTATATCATGTTTGTTTTGAGAGAATACACCACCTCAGTAGTGAAAATGTAATACAAATTCGGACTGCTCTGTCGAGTATTTCAGTTCACTGTACCTCGTATGAAATATCCTGCGAGCGTTTCAGAAATACAATATGTCCAGATTGCACATGATTAATTCATCCCCTATTATCCTAGATTGTAACTGCCATTTCTAAGACCACATAAAAATAAAGTTATGTCACAAATTGGCACACGAAGGGTACATTATTTGTTATACCAGCCATACTCATGCCACCCCGTGGGGTCGTGTACCCTACTGTGATTACATGACCTGATGACCACACGGTCATAATTTGAAGCCGATAGGTACTTAGAGCAGGAGAGGAGTCGTAAAACTATAACATACTATCAAAAAAATACCTACGTCATCGACGTTACGAGGGCGGTTCAAAAACTTCACGAAGGGTTTAAAAAAAAGGAGGGGTGAATTTTGTTCGCTAAGAAGTACTTGGTGACTATAAATAGTAATAATAGTCTATACAACAATAAACACAAGATTCAGCTCGATGGGTTCAATAACCTTTTGATATATCGCTAGATATATAATTTAATCAGGAAGAGAACGTAAACTATGGAAAAACTGAGTTTAGTAGAGTTTTTAAATACCTCACAAAAAGGAAGAACCACACATATTACAGAAGGGATGTCATATGTTTACGGGGACTTTTGCGCTAGTGAAATAATGTCTTTATAAATGGCCGTAGCTTTTTTAAACAAAGCAGAGAGTCATTTGAAGGCGTTAAACTTTTCTAACTTCTTTTCTTTTAAAGGTGTCAATAACACGAGAAAATCTACGCTGAACAACTGAAGGCGGTTATTTCTGCATATTTTGAGGGCATTAATATTTTTTTGAATGTATAAACAAAGTATTCGAAAGATCTAAGAAGCGTATTAGAAAATACCTAAGTATATCGAAAAAGAAAAATAATTTCCTGTCCATTATTAACCCCCTCCACTTTCCCTTGTGTCCTCGCACTTTCTTACCTCCCCTCGGACCTGTAAACAGGGCCATTCAATAATAACTGCACCCACAAATGATACGTGTGTAGAGGATATTAAAAATGTATATACAGTTTAAAACTGCGTATGTAAAGGTAGCCATTCAAACAATGGTATATGTACTTCACCGGTATTACCTGAATACATTACTAATTCAGGAAAAGCGGAATGTGAATTTTCGGGCAACTGTATTTTTAATCGTTCCAATTTTTCTGTAAGAGGTACAGGTAAACTGTTCCGCCCCCCGACCGCCTATTCAAAGCGATAGCGATGACAATGTATTGTCTTAATTACTTAAAAATTAACGATCTTAATTACTTAAAAATTGACCGAATGATTTATCCATACATTTGACAGTAAACAGACAGTAATTTTAAGTAATTAAGACAATACATTGTCATCGCTATAGCGCATTGCTATCGCTTTGAATAGGCGGTCGGGGGGCAGGTAAAGATGTCAGGTACTATTGTGTGTACATTTGTCTGTATAGTTTTAGCTGTACGTGTGTAACCCACATTATAAACTGAGGGTCCAGTGCAGTTAGACCTGCGAAGTGATGCGCGCTTATGAATAATTTCAGTCGAATCATTCGAATTTGTAAATCACTCCACTCATTCGAATGATTTACGAAAATTACTGACCATTTTATAACTTATCGACTTTGCATGGACTGAATATTAGCTATGGCATTGATTGAACTTCGACAGTCGACTTCAGAGTCGAATCCACATATTAGATATTAGGTAGTTAGTAATACTTTTTATTCAACTCGAGAACGGACGTTCGAAAGATTCACTCGTGTCTTCATTTCCAACTGGCAACTACTTTAATTTAGTCAAATCGCCTTTATCAAACACGTATTATACCTACTAACCCACTGCTGGACATGGGCTTCCTCTAGAAATGACAGGGTTAAGTCTTTAGGGTTGACAGACTTCACATACCTTGGAAAATATTATGGAGAATTGTGAAGTATGTAAATTTCTTCACGGTGTTTCTTTCCTTCACCGTTAAAGCAATGATTAACACTGAATGGACACGTAACTAGAAAAGTTAGAGGTTAATGGGCTGGCTGTGAAACGTGATGCCGCTGGTTCGACCAAGCACCGAAGCAAATGTCCGAGTCACAAATATTTGCGGATCTGGGTGTAGTGGGAGTGTGCGAGTTCCGCGTAGTTTCTGATACCCACGAAACAATTTCTCCTAGCATGGGTTCAGGATCATGTGTGACTGATTAGATTTATTTATATCCACTGACTACTTTTCGCTCAAATAAAATGCAACAATTTAGAGTAAGACATTAGGCACCGTTTTGTATAAACATATAACAATTATTAATACGTAATTTTTCTAGTATATAAACTTTTTTTGTTAAATAAACGGATTTTTGCATTTATAAGTTACTAAACGGTTAAACATCGTAAATATGTAGTTTCCTGAAGTTAAGAGCAAACTATTTATAATTGTAAATAAGCGGAGGCTCCTATATTATTCATACTATAAAAAACATGAACTTGACATAATGCGATATATTTGGCCTTATACCACAAGTATTATCGAAATATTCGAATGCGTCACATAATGAGAACGTCGATTAGACATTTTATCAAAAAGCCCGTTTAACCAATTAATAACAGTTACGAGTAAAAAACGTCGGAAAATGTCGAAATATCAATTGAGTAATACATTTCACTGTCGATTATAAAGCACTGTACACCATCTGTCATAGTTTCGTTGAAAAATCAGAAAAAGAAATCCCAGACTCCTCCCACCCTCACGGTTAGCTACAAAATATTGAGTATGGCTGCCTTACACGTTACACTCAGTATTGTAACACCGTAGATTTTATTAAATCGCACGGTTATCGCACCTATACAATATAACTTCTATTTCCAGACATTACTGACATACGACACGCATGTCAATAGTGTTGACAAGGCATACGGGCCGATTTACATTGAGCAAGTTGCACACGTAATGTGTTCCATCGTGTTGGGTGATAGCTGATCAGTCAGTGCTGACGAATATGGACCAAATAATAAGTAAGCGCGCTATCCCTACATTTTGTAATATCATCGGCATACCCCTACATGTTTCGACCATTGCATAAATATATTATGTCTAGGTCTTTTTCGTGCCAGCACTGGCGACTGGGACTACTAACTCATTGTAAATCCGCTACAGGTTCAAAGAAATAATAACAATCGACATTTCGGTTAACTGCTTGTATTGTATCAACCCTACTAGACGATATATCTCTCCCTCACTACGGCAAGTACGGTGATATTTGGGTGTTTCGATATAACATGATGTTCGTTTCTAAACAGAGAATCACACACGGTTTAACTGTTCTACTCGAATACATTTGCGCATTAATCTACATTAGGTACATCTAAAACATCAATCACAATAGGTTCGATTCGATTGCATTAAAATCGTGTATCGATGGTCTTACTACAGACGATGTTCACGATCGGGCGAAATGGATTCGTCTTAATAGGAAGACGGACCCTGGCAATAGCCACCAAAACGCCAGTTAGAAAGAAAAAAGATCGACTACAATAGTCTTCGCGATATGATGTGCGTGCGACGCAAATGCACAGAATGGTTGACATTTACTGCAATGACTATTCAACGCAATGAAAGAATGACAACTGACAACAGCATTAAGTTCGATGGTCGTGTGTCAGTCATTCATTATCAATGACCCGTTCTTTCAAGTATAGGTGTGTATTCGGATTCTACCAATCATTCGATTGACCATTCGTTTGTATTGTGTGGCTCAGTCGATCGTCAATATGATCTATCAATCGGCGATTCATACAATAACCAATTATAGGGATCCAGATCATTAAAAAGGAATGACTTACGCGATTCGGGTCAAATGACCGAATCGATCATGATTGACACAGAAGCAGGTCAATCAATAATTAGTTGTGTCGCAAACTATCATACTAGGCATCATCGTATCGCGATTGTAAACCAATCAATTAACGATTTAAAAGCAATTTTACAATGAAGCGCGTAAAGTAGAACAGTTAATGCATTTGCTATCTCCGAACGTAAAAATCGAACTTTTTAAAACAGACATTTATAAGATGAATATTATTGGTGTGTCGTCTACAAGGGTATTATCTTAATGATGTTTGATCAAATTTTCACTTGTTTGTTCACAACTATGTCATATGCTGAGTTGGAGTATATTACCGCATTGTAAAGAAGGTTTACAATGGTAATATAACTTGTGTTGTACGGTCTATTGTTTTAAAAATTCTTATACATCGAAATGTGGTCAGTGTTTTAAAACTATTGTAATTGTTTTTATTTAATAAACACTTGAACCTTCGTAATGTGGGGCATCTATGTGAACTTAACTTTTACATATTAAATTATACGATTCTTAATAGAACAATGACTCTGAAAAATACAACGATAAGTACCTATATACATTACTTTATTTCAAGGTGGTGTAACCTCTAGTGTCTCGGCGACTCGTGTTCGCGTATAGATAATGTGACCATACGTCTCGTTTTGAACGGGACTATACCTTTTTTGGTACTTTGCCCCGGTGTTTCCGAGTAAAGTTTCGGAACGCAGAATTGTTAGTTTTCAGTAAAAAAACGGACCTGCATGTCCAAAAGGGTTATTATTTTGATTGAAAAAGTATGTTGATTGTAATAAATCTTTAAAATCCTCCTCGGCTATGTTAAAAGTAAAACATTAAAAAAAACGTTTTTCCTTGATTTTGATTAAGGTATTTTTATTGTAATTATTAATTTTATAAACAAAAAAGGTTATCTATGGTTGTTTTTGATCAAACATTGATCACTGTCGCCATAATTTTAGAAATGGCCGTTTTAACTAAAAATAAAAATGGTCACGTTATGTATAAAGGAACGCCGAACTTTTTTACAATGTATTTTATACAAATACGTTCAATATTTTAATAAGATTACATAGCTATCATTTAAATTAAACATGTAACGAGTTTGTTAGAATATTATTACATATGCACATTGATAGTAACTTGTATAGTTAAGTAATATAACCAGAATAATGAGTCGTATATCTAAATCGATGAGTTCAGAAATGTTACTACGAGTTGGTTTCGACTGCCTTATGGCCTGTTTTAATTTATAATTATGAACACTGTTCAAATACGTGCCTAATCTTATAAACAATAAACCAATAGTTAGATGCAAGTAATGTAACTAATTATAATGTACAAATGCCCCACAGAATACTAGTCAGAGTAGGGATGGTCTCGGCGTAAACTAAAGCGTTCAGCGACAATGATGCATTCTCTAAGCCTATAACACACAGAAATCAACTTGGCACCTCAGTGGAATGCGCGTCCCCTCCCACCACACCCCACCGCCAACCGCTCTCGCCTTCGACGCGTCATTACGGTCAGTAAATTAAATACTACCGTTACGCACGCGCCTCCTTCGTGTTTTTTTCGTTGTTATTATTGTTATTTTTATGGATATAGAACATAAGATATACCTACATTTAACCCCCTTATTGATAAACGCTGAATAGGTATCTATTGATTAATTATTATATATTTAGCGTCAGTCACACATTTGTCATCTGTCAAATTGAGAACGAGACAAAACATATTATAGTAACCAATTTAGTAGTTACGCACGCGAACCCGCGCCCGTGAACTTGTATCGAGGGGTCTTATAAGGGTACTTGAATTTTGTATGCAGTTAGTACATTCCTATGACGTCATTACACCGAGGTGCCTAGTTAACATCTGCGTGTTATATATGTCCTACCGCTCCGAGAGACACGTGTCCCCCACGACTCACGCCTACTAACTCACCATCTCTACTCTCCGTCGAACCCTTCTCTTGCGAAATGGCATCTTTGCCATCAAAATGTTCGCCCTGCGCTAGGGTGTCCATGTTGTGCCGCTTGCTGCATTCGCTGTTCGCACTTGCATTGCAACCCTTCTTGATGCTGTCATCCCTCGCGCGACCGACGTGTGCAGCTCTCACGTTATTATCTGTTGAAAACGTTCCCATACCCAAAATAAAATAAACGCGGAACGAATACCCGTATTTAAGTGCGATCATATTTTATCGCGGCTTTTTATGCAACGAGTCCATATCAGTTTGAAAATTAAAAAAAAAAACTAATTCCGCTCAAGGTAATAAATAAAATAAAGTATAGGTAAGTAACAAATAATAAAAAGATTTCCAGGAGTCTGTTGCACACCTCGGCCCTTATGCTTCACCCATATACCACCACTACATAAATTGGAATGTGAGTACACTGGCTATTTATTCACTTGCTAAATAAGAGATGTTAATCTTATACTCATTAACCATCAAACTGCCTACAAGGATAATAAAATGCATTATAAGCATACGTAATTAATATCTACGTTGTGGAAACTTATGATTAATAATCACAAGAGAATATGCTAAAACATAATGCAAAGACCTCCTACATATTATATTTTCATGTAAATGTATAACATGCCAAGTCTCTATAGCATAGAGAGCACCATGTACTTACTCATCAAAGAAATTTAAAGTTATTTAGGATGCAAATACACAATAACATTTCAATCCACAACTGGTTAATGAAAAAATTGAGATATTGGTTTCATTTTGCTGAATTCATTAGATTTAAGAAGGTTAATTTCTGATTTTTTTTAATCATAAATGAGACACTCCGCAATGTGATTGGATTAATAGATTTTGAAAAATAAAACTAATATCAAGATTTTTACTTGTGGAATAAAATTATTTTGCATATTTACATCCAATTTATTCCATTCTCTACTTATGTACATTCTACGTCAAATCCATAATTATAACACTAGGTGACACAAAACATACAATGTAAACACATCTAGTAGTGCCAATTCCTGTACAAACACAACACTTACAAACAAAATATAGCACAAATTGTACATTAAATGCAAATTCTATCTGCATCATTATAAAACATAGACTAACTTTAAACCTGAGTTTGAAATGATCCTAGATAAACGATTTATTTTATGTTACTACAACAGTACATAATTAAACCAATAACAGTAATTATATTGAAATACTTATCACTGTCACATAAACACAATATATAAAAAATATATGTATTAAATACAATTAAATCATTTGTACATCACCTTTTAACAGAAATGTTGGCAAATAGTTATGACTCATGGTAATTTATCAAGCAAACTAATTTCAACTCATCTTAATTTTATTTGAAGCAACTTGAATAATTATAAATATACAATTCCACAATTAAAAACTTCTAAAAACTAAATTTATAAATATTAAGATAAAATAAACAAAATAAGTATGTATCAATTACTTAAGGAATTTCATGATTATATTCATTACCTTGGCTACATTAACTCAGTGGGAATTATGTAACTGATGATTCTGAATTAAAAATTATATATTTATCATAATAATAATATATTACGATAGCTAGCTTCCAAAGTAGGTTTATATTCACAATCTCTTAATAACATGAGTTACCATAGTATATATTTGATATAAAGTTAGTTTAAAGTTTGTCTATATTATAATAAGGCTGATGATGTCAAGGATAATTTTGTAAAATCATAGCGAACAGCTTCTCTGTACATAACTGATTTGTGTTAGTGGCACCACTGTGATATGAATAGACATGGTTCGTAAGCCTTCATTAATCACCATACAACACTTTGTTACATAAACACAACTGACACATGTATTTGTGAGAATCATTAGTGAATCTTGTTAATAATGAATGGTGCTGTGACACTACTATAAGCTTATTATTAATATAGCTTCATCTAATCAGACATGCCTATTGATTAGCAATTAAATATAATTATGTATCATATTTCTAATGTTATATAAATTATTCATATATTTTACACATTTCTTAGGTTAATATAAGCATAAATGAGATTGTTATATGATTAAATGTATTTTAATTAGGGTTACCATATGTCAGGATTTAGGCTGGACTTTGAAATGTCGAGATTTAAGAACGTTAAACACTTGCATTGGAACAAAAATATGCATATTTGAAAGAACAATTTTTTCTTGAGATAAAATTAATGTTAATTTGATTAAATAATAATCAAACAAATGAATATATTAATAGCTACATGTGATATGAACATACAACCTTGTATAAAGTTTTTTTTTTTTATATAAATCAGGTTTGTTGTCATGTCTTTCAATTTTTTTATCTGGCAGCCCTAGTTATAATGCATTAAATCTGTTATAAACTATGTCTAAATATACTTCAAGTAAGTGTTTGCTACATATTGTTAGGTTATGTAAATAAAACAAGCATCTATTTATATCTAAAGTCAACCATACTTGGGAAATGACCACTGATAACTATTTATTGATTTTAAAATATCATGTGAGTGAAATGAAGTAAAAACTTGATTAGACAACCACTTTAATTAGAATGAAAATGATAATTTATTTTTTTAGCACTGTTACAATTCGTAAAAAGCACATGATACTGATAAGACAGTGAGTATTGGTGGCAACGATGGTGTGGGTGTTGGTTTTTTTTAAATGTTATTTACACAAAGCACTATGAGTTCGCAAACTACACCGCTCCTGTTCAGCTGTACAAAGAACACGCACTTACCGACAACTAGTTTATAGGTACAGTGAGACGTCGCGGTCGCGATCTACACACGACACACGTAAGGGAAACAGTACGCAATTACCTTGTCACATTCGCAATACACCTAACGTGGAATTATTTGATAGCTTTGTTACCGACTAATAAGATATACTGCCTAAAATAATCACGTTGTCACGTCAGTCAGGTCATTATTGAGGGTTTCAACAGGGGTCATAGCACGATTGTGAATATGCGGCGTGCATCTTCACATAGGCCTACAAAGCTATTATCAAACAACTATAGACTCCCCTTTGTTGTGTGAGAGCGTCCTCCTTTGCATTTCACGTCGCCGAGCACTATTGTTACCTTTTACTTGTTTGTACACTATAAATTCGTACTAAAACTTAATCTAAATCGGTCTGTACGACCGCCACGAAGTTGGCGTCAAGGAGCAGCCATCATTCGACAGCCCAAGCAACACGCCCCATCACGTTCCTTTACACTGAGAACGTTTCAAATAGGACGCGTCATATAAATAATTTTATTAAAATAACCACAATGTAAAATAACAAAATATTAATATTTATGTACATATACATACATACAGTACACAGTTTTTAGTACATATGTTATATGGTAAAGTACATACAATATAAATTTAATAAAAAAAATAGATTATAGCTTGGCAAAAAAATGTAGAAATAAATGGAGGCGCCACTGAGCCGTTTATATGGCACCCCTATATAGTTCGGTTTTTAGTTTTGATACTTGTTATTATAAATTATAAAAAACTTGTTATATTTAATATGCAATCACATAACAAATATTATAAAACCAATTAAAAAACCTCTATCTAAATATCCTATACTCGCTTTTTTGTTATATACCTATAATATGTATTAATGTATTTGTTTGTGTATATAAGTATTTGTATGATAGATATTAGTTGTTTTCCGCATTATTCTCTTCTTCTACTACTTTATTGTGTAGCGCCGTCTACCACTATTTCCGTCACTGTCCATCCCACGATTGTCCGGTAGAGATCGCTATAAGCGATAACACGGCCCGTTGCATTAATACCAAACACTTAGTAATTATCCATAGTTAAGTTTATTATTGTACGTTGGTGTGAAATAAAGTGTTATTGTATTGTAATTATGTAATGGCGGATAATGAACTAAAAAGTGAACTCACCTACTTATTATGTGAGTTACTACACAAACGTAAAGACAGAATCGACTATTGATTGTAATTTAAGACTGAAGGTATCTAAAACGATTATTTCATTAAATTATTACTATATGTATGTGAGTCACCATTGTACAAAAAAATAATTATGATGTCAGGTTTTAAGATTGAGAAACATCTTATTTTATAGATGTGACTATTTACTGTTAAAAAAAGGAAAACCCAAAATGTATTCATTTTGTCTGTTTATTTATAACTTTAATTTTAACATTACAATTTTCAGATGAATGATTGTCAGGGTCTATCAGTCTGAGAAACTCTCTCCCAAGTATTCTATATCCGCAAAATCAATTTCCATATTATCATGACTGATGCTGGGTAGACAATCATCCACATCAACTTATCCAGAAGTACTAGTGCTTTCGCCTGCAAGTTTAATAACTAACTTTTCAATATTTTCATACAAAGTATTTTCTCTCTTTCTCTCGTAATATTCATCTTCACTTTTTTTTACGTGCTGGTGTGAGTCTTTCCAATGTTTACTGTGATTTCTTAAAATTCACGCTCAGCTGCATCCTAATGAATGAAAAAATATTTAAATTATTACGAAAGTGAAAAGTCGATTGTAAATTTTAATTTTAAAACTGCTCTTTGAATAAACCAGAATAAATTACCAATACAAGAATTATGTCATAATGATAAAAACATCCACTTTTTAAATCAAAATATTTGTGTTGTAAGATATTACTAATTATTGATGAAAACAAGTATCAAAATTGGGGTAGTCAATCTCTAAACTGATTCTGTCACATGAATGTAAACATAACCTATACGCTTGATAATAATGTTGCAAAATATGAAAGAATACGTTGTACAAGACATAAACACCATTCTATGTCCATAGAAAAATATAACATTGACTTAAATATCACAAAATAAACTTCCACTAACCAGTCATATCAGCGGTTCTTTGGTAAACATTGTCGAGGTCCGACACAATTGTTTTTGCTTCTTTTTCTGTAAGACATCGTCGGTAAGCTTTATAAATCATTTCCCTTCCGGAACTTCGAATCGTCTTATTCAGTTTGTAACACTAATGGCTTGAAATAAACGTGCTCACTGAAAATAATTCAATAAAAACGAAAACTCAACGCGAGTTACAATCAAAATTCACAAATGTCAACGACGTGATAGTGTTGCCAGGTGAAATAAAGAATTAGTTCCGTTTCTACACTTTTTTGCCAAGCTATACGTGCGATGTTCACTCTGAAGGAATACGTTCCGTTATACGCAGCTATAGTTAAAAATGTAAATGTGGCTCTACACGCTTAACAACCTAGCACGCACGATTCTTATTCGGAATTCGAACGTGCGCGCGTGCTGTGTGCGAATTTGTGGACGAACGTTTGCCTCCGAACGGTTTAGGCGCCGTACATATGCGATATGCTTACTGAGTATAGAAAAAACGGTAATTCGCGCGGGTGATGGATCAGTTTTGGCATTAGTACGCTTTACATTGCGGGCTTACGTTTCCAAAATGGCAATAGTAGATTATTTAAAGAGTCTGCCGCTTCAAATTTTAATATAGTTACTATGGATGCTAGTGTAATTCTTTTCTCACATAAAAAAATAAAAAAATAAATAAATAAATAAAAAACGATAAATAAATAAATTAAGTAATTTGAAATTAGTTCAATTTTAGATTAAAGCCAATGTACAGCGTCCTATGTGTTACCACCCATTTGATTGGTCAATGTTTGTGGCAACAAATATTTATTATTAACAATAAAGTAAAGGTACATTGATTAATAATATTTTTTTACGATGTAGGTACTCTTTATATACACATCTGCGAACGAATACGAATTACATATGATTCGCCGAACATGTCAACAGGCGTTACATTGATGTTAGTTCGATAGATTTGTGGAAACTCGTCCCGAATCATCAAAGAAACGTTAAATATGCGGTTATTGTCAGTGACAATGTTACTCGTCACTTGAATTAACGCCACGGAACTTGATATATAAATTGTTATAATATGGTACTTTGTACCTACTTTGAAACTGGTTCGAAATGAACAAGCTAGTAATATTGATTTATTTCAAGGAGTGCGAGCGTTCGTCGAATATCAAGTTCACACGGTTCAATTAAAGATACGATGTAATCAACTTTTAAATCAAGTGATTCGCACAGGACCATCTGAACAAACTATGAGACGAATTTATAAAAAAAAAACAGTTCTATACAGCTTCGGTTAACTCGTCTTTCGTTAAAAGCGACTCGACTCGAAGGTTCTACTACATCACTATGGACGGCTAGTATCAATCTGGTATCCGCGGATCAAGAATTACCTACGCTGATTTCGATTTACGGGTGGGGCCAATGCTTAAACCATATCTAAGGACAAATGTTATCAATTGTCACCATAAGTTGCACAAAGTACCACGGACTAGAGAAAAAAAGATATAGGTAGTATATCGGTAGATAGTACCTACTTCATAAGTCCCTAAATAAAGCAATTTCGGTTTTATTGGATTCAGGGAACCGAGAGATGGACCTGCATGTAATACACTTTAATCTCTCAAGTAAACAAAATAACGCAAAATAAACTTGATAATATTATGGGCTAAAAATAGTCCGTGAATAATTACATTCGAATTGGTCGCATAATAAACTACGTCGAATGCACATTGCAGAACAATATCTTTTACAAACGTTAAAGGCCCAAGCCACGACGCAATATTAAAAAAAAAACTAAAGAGCTAAATAAAATTGCAAATTTGGAGTCGCTGATATTGGAATTTAATCGAAAACATAACTTTGTGCTAGGTACATGATATATAGGTTCTTAACCTGGTTAAATGAGCCCTGGATTTGTGAGAAACTTCTCCTAGGTACCTACTAATAATTAATTACAATGAGGTCCTGACTCTGCTTTGAAATACTTCTGCTACTGGGAATTGTCAAACGTTTTTATTTGAAATTTGGTTTCTTAGATATTTGCGATATTTTGTGTTTACCTCTATAATTGCGACTATGTAGCACAACAGGTTGTACACGTAAGAAAATTTTGCAGGCTTGGCTGGGTTTCGTCACGTTTCTTTACAAACATTCGAATTTATTCCGCACGTGCTTTCTTTTTCAGTATAGGTATATAAGGTTTTTTGTACGATATACAAGTGAAAAAGTGCACAAAACAGTGCAAAATTGTCGAAACGAAAGCGTAATTCAATAACAGCCACTAATAAATTAAATATCCATATATAAATAAAACAACTGAAATTCAAACCTGCGTATTTGGGGAAACTGGGTTTAAAATGAAAATCCTCTGTAAGTGAGAAAAAAATCCTAGGTTCCTCGAGATCCCAGTTATACAGGTTTTACTTTGTACGCGTCAAAGTGACAACGACCACTTTTTTTCGTTGGTAAAAACGGCTTACGTCGCGTTGAAGCTCTTTAATGAGTATATGTTGACTAAAAGTACCTAAAGATCGGGAAAACGGGCATAACGATGTAAATTGCAAACCTTTGATTTGTTTAAAAATAGCCACCCACAATATAGTTCCAATCAATAAATGAAACGTACGTCACACAGAATACACCGGCATATTATCTACAAAGCCGATTACTCCGCCTGTATAGAGCCGATGTTCGACCTAGTTTCCCCGGATGTCCTAGATTGCAGCGCGTCCGGTGACGTCCGTGTAAACCTTTAAAATTGTCCGGAAAGCTGAAAACCCGGAAATTTTACTCACCATATAAACTTATATTTTTTTTCAACAATTCATATAACAGTATAGTTGATAAATTAAACTTGCGTTTTATGAATGCATTCTATTCACCGGAAATCAAACAGTTTTTGGAGTATACTCCAGCGATATAGCAAGTTCAAATGGTAGTAGATATTTAATATTATACATGCACCATTGTCGTGTTACAAAGAACCAACTCCTGGCGTATCATAGTGGGAACATAGCAGAAATTAAGATTCAGTACAGCCGCAGGATTATTTGTTAACTAAATATAGATTATCCCCGAAGGGGTACGCAGAGATGCAACTACGTATTGCCGTCTCATGATGTGATAGATTGTTAAGCCATCGTCATATCTATTAGTTATGTAGTTAGTAATACCTATTCAACGAAACTCACGTGTTTTTCGTATAAGACAACTGAACACAAATTTGACCTGGTCGGCTTCTGAACATAAGTAAGTACGCTGCCATTAGACGTCAATTTTCTGTAGTGTACTTATAAGGATTTATTTCAATTAGCTAAATATGTTCGTCGTTTGTACATAAAAGAGTACCTGCGACTGGCGCGGGCGAGACGTCAAGCGGAGGCGGGCGATCGATGGGGCCTTGGAAATACACTACTCTGAAACTTTCCACGACTCTCGATACTTCCAGATTTTCTTAACTGAATAACGAGACGAGTAAGTCCACTGATGGTAAAAACGTTTAAATGCGACGTTTTTTCATATACAGTATGAACACCACGTAGAATTTAAAAAGTAATGATTGACACTGCACGGCGCTCATCACCGATACATTAGACTTTAGGTTGTTGTTTACATCATCAGAATCGAGGAAATCTTTATTCCGTGATTTAAGGACTGCAGCTATAAACGTAGCAAGCGATAGAGCTTGTCCCACCCTAGAATCCTTCTGACGCACCTCTAGATGTCTTTATTTCTATCTTTGGTAAATCCCACTACTTAGTTAATTTTATGTATTCTTCCTCATCTTTTGCGTCTAGTTTATTCATCTCGGCATCACCCTAAGGTTGACTGTTAAATATAGCCTTCGTGTTTTTTTAAACACGGGAAAGTGACTGCACTACACTTAATAATATTAAGCGAACCAGTCCAAAAAAAAAAAAATACAATCCAATGTTTACAAAAGTTTATAAATTTCATAAGAATTTACATCAGCCTATCCCCATGATCACTTCATTAGAATATTTAGTTTTACTGCATAATTCAATCACAAATGATGCATATATGATCAGGGACTTTTTTGTCGACTCTACTAGAGTCAAGTTACAAAAATCATTGTTAATTGCCGCAATTGTCAATGTATCCAAACGTGCACTGGCTGGCGTGCAAAATCTATATAAACCCGTTTACAATAATCACGCTGGCCTTGAGCGGAACACCAGAACGATACCTCGTTTTGAGTCTAGACTGAAACGTAGTGAAAAAATGATAACCTTACTCAACACTTCATGTTTTGGACTCTTATACCTAATTTTAGAAAGAAAAATAATAAATAAAACATTTCAAAGTATCTACTATTTCATGAGGTTTATATTCACATTTAATTTTGTGAAGTTGCAACTGCAAGTTGTTATTGTGGATGTTCAATAATTAGCACAAAATAAAATCTTTATCACCTATCTACTATATATCTACCTATATCTATCTACTTAACAAAATGTTCAAAAGCTTTTAGTACAGTCAACCTGGGTAATTTTGGCTCACTTTAGAGGTAATTTATAGTAGTACGGATTTACTTTTATTGTTATTTGTCATAAATGAGTGTTTTCAGTGGGATATTGGCCTTTATAATCTAAATTTATGTGTTATTTATCAAAACGATAAATAAAAGACCCTTACATTACCAAAAATATGGTGAGCCAAAGTTACACTGACATTTGGGTAACATTAATAAGTATGAGGAGTTGATGAAGAAAATCTCTAATTTATGTAGTTTTTGTTACTCCTCGGTAAGATTAGCTTGTCATATTGATAAAAAAAATACATTTCGTTTATATCACTATCTCCTTTTTAGTGGCAACGTAGGGTTGCCATATTAATACAATATTAAACTGCCTGGTTTATCGAAATCAACTTCTATTTAATGGACCTCTTAAATCAAGTTATTATTGTATTAATCAGGTTTTGATGTACGTATAATCATTGAGCAATGCCTAAAATAATAAAAGATAATAAAACAAACTCAATCACATATAAAAAAGAAACATAATATCGGCTCTCAATTCCCCCATACCATGTATAGAAATTGGTCATCAATCGCATAAGAATCGCCTCGTTTTGTGATTTTATATCCTCCAAATCGACTAACTATATTTCGGGGGTGACAATTAAATATGTCAAGCTTTGATGGCCACTTCCACCCTTCAAAACTTTTTTGCATAATTTAAATTTTCACGCATTGTCTGTCCTCGCCCCGAGCTAATGTTACCCCAAATGGTCTGAAAATGAAACGGATTGAAGATTAATTAAAGATTTTTTAAAAAATCTATCAATATCGTGGGATATTTCAGTGTTATTACATAAAAAATATATGATTCTTCAACATAAAACTGAACTCGCCTTCTGTAGTTCTTCTGTAGTAACTGCTATACACAACTTTTTAGCAAGTTTATTTTTAACTCTATTTACCCCCAAATTTTGAATGATGAGAAATAAATATATATTTGACAAATGTCAAATGTCACTGCAGGTTTCGTTTAAAAACACTTTTTACCTTCATAGATTAAACAACTTATTATTATACAGTGATTCAGTAAGCAGAGAAAAAATTAAACGTTCAAATACAAGTTAGTGAGTCAATGTTACATTGAAAGCTTAAGTTACCCAGGTTGACTGTAATAATTATATTAAAAAAATTATATTACTTGAACATGTTAGTAGCCGCAGGACAGTGCATACTGTATGGCTAGGTGTATCCAAAACATGCACCCATATTAAAAAATAAAAACCGTAGCATAAATCGTTGCGAACAATTTATCAACATCTACAAATCCATAAAATTGCAAATCAATTTGTTATCCTAGTGTTTCCTTCGTATTTATAAAGATACTACGTGTATTTTTTTTATTTATTTTGCGATGAGCTGATGTGATCGCATGAAATGTATTATTGGAATTTATTAAACAAAAAATGAATAAAATAACACTAATCGAGGTGTCTTTTAGACCTTCATGGCGTCATATTTGTTTTTTTTTTTAAACATAAATTACATTTTACTTTACCGTGTGCTTTAAATATGAATAAACATCAAACTTTAAGCTTTCCATTTATGTATATTAACATTTATTAAAATTAGACAAAAAATTGTCCATTGTAATCTAGGACAGAATGTCAAAATAATAACAACTTATATTATTTAAAAAAAAAACCGTTAAAATGATTTTAAAGTCTACAAAGTACCTTAATATTATTCAGCGTCCTCCAGCTCATAATTCAAAAATTAAATAGGGAAGGCGAACAGGACGTTTACGGCTTTACAAGCAAATATTTTACTAACAATTAACTTTAACAGAAAAGTCATATTGAAACCTCTATATCGTTTATAAAGACCTATCCAACCATACTATACACACTTGTTTGCGCTGGATTTTCAACCCTCAGTTACATACTATGGATTACCACTCTTAGTTTAATTTGTATAATTTTGTAATCACTTCCCTTATCTCGCGAGCATCATGAATATCATCAAAATTTCGACTAGTAAAAAAAATAAAGGAATGAAACAATAGAGATGATTAACAATAATTTATCTATTAACCAATAAATTCAAGGACTCAAAAATCAACAATTATGTTAAAGAAAAATCATTGAATAGAAATAACCAAATCGATTTTGTTTAAGATATTAACTAAGGCGGTAAACATAATTATATTCACAGAAGGGAGTAAGAACGCCGGGTGTAAGGGACCGGTTCCGAAGCTGAAAGGGTAATTAAAACACTACCGTAACATAAACGGAAAACGCCTTTGCCGTTTACTGTTTATTTTGGAAATGTAAGCCCGCAATGTAAAGAGTACTAATGCTTCGGGGTCAATGACGCGCGCCAATACTTCGATTCACAGCTGATTTCGAACGCTAATTGATCTCTTTTATTAGTTTTACATTACATTATTAAGAATATGAATTTAATCCTTAATTGAATACAACCGTGGTCCAAACAATACTGGGCATGATTTTTTTTATAATGTTGACTTATTTCACGATTTTTAGCTGTATCGTATCTGTAATCACAAGCACTATCACTTGTCTATATTTACGAAACTGTTTCCTTTAAACCAGGTACATGCCACAACTGTCGCATTTAAATTTCAATCTTATTAATTTAAGTATAAGGAACATATTTATACGACGCGTAGTTCCGACGCAACACAGATTCTACCGATAAAACAACTAAGAATAAGGTCTGTATCATAAGATGCAATTAAAATGTTAAGCCGCCAGATAACGCATTACACAGACAATAATTTACGATTAACGGTTTTGACTTCTGTATTGACAGCATGATATTTTGTATCTTGCTATCATATATTTTATTCGACAAGTAACGTATACTTAGAGATTGTGAAACAGGAGCTAAAAATAATTACATTCTAATGAATGCCCTATTGTCCTTAAAATAAAGCACATTGTGTATCGTCTAACAAATAGGTTATTTTAAGGTATTTACATACCAATACGATTTAGAAACCTTTAAGAAAATAGCCAACTCTTACCTCAAAGGCCGACAACGCATTGTCATTTCTTCTGGTATGTATATCAATACCATGGTGTGCATGGCGGCGGTGATCACTTACCATTAGTTGAACCGCTTGCTCTGTTGCCCCCAATCTCATAAAAAATGTGTGCCTAATGCGAGATTTTCTTCAGATTTGATCCCGAGAACGTTTACTGTTTATTTGTATAGAATAAACCCAGCCACATCTAGTGTCAATTCCAGTCAATTGAAGAAAAACTCGCACTCGGCACTCAAATATACACCGATAAGCATTTAAATTATTCAATTGAAATATCATGTAACACTAAGAACTTACTTAAAAAGTTTAACCTAACAATTGCGTAAAGTTAAGTGGTAATAATCGTAACCTTTAATAAATAGATATAGCGTTTACAATATTTTTATCTTTTCGAAAAGTAAGTCGAGTAACTGGTTGCTCCCCTCAGGATCCTACTTGACATTGAAATTTGTAGTAGGTACGATACAAAATACTGAAAAATCTTGGTCTAATAATAATATACACGCATTGTGAGGAGGTTCCTCACACTGGGGTCCTAACCACCGGTGGCTTGGGTTCTAGGCCTCACCACTGGAGGGTGATATCTTTTTATATTTTTAACTGTTTTATTATTTAAAAATATTATATTTAAAAATGTAAAAAAACCTTTTCAAATAAAGAGTACTGTATATATATACGCTAACAATACTACTCAAATTCGAAACCTATTGTATGGCTCTTGTGCATAAGTGGCGGAACACATCAATTTTGCATAATGACATCTACCGACATTCAACAGTGGGGTGGTAGTTAACCAATCCCGCTGTTTACACGACCCATCATTATACGGTTCCGTTCATCCCACCTTATGAACCGACTATCAGCCGGTAGGCACTGTTTGGATTGAATAAATTTTAGAAATTTAATTGCCGTACCATCCATAGCATAATGCGTCATAATGTTCAATATGACGCGGTTTTACTCAAGGTTTCACAATAATAATTGACACGTCTTGTGTGGATCGCGTTCCAGGATAAGCCAGTGTATAAGTATCCGGTTCCCCGAAGGCCTTGCGAAATGACTTTATGGTTGGTTGGGGTGGGTACATGTTTTTATAGAATGGTAAAAGAGCAGAAATAAAATACTCATTAATCAAATAATTATTTTAAATACGTACGGCCGTTGGTGTAAAGTAAATTAAAAAAGAAAATAGATTAAAATTTATGACTGTGATATCACCATCATATTAATGTGATTATGCTTGGAACCTGGAACTATAAAAATATTGATTCTTTACCACGTGTGAAACATCCGCATATATGTACTGTTAACTAGTGCCTAGTGCCTAAGGTATGAACATGATTATGACCTATAGACAATAACCATTTAACATTTCTGAACCCATGAATATTGGGGGTCGATATTCAGATTAACATAAATTGTTGGTATAATTAGTCGATAAATTTTAAAGGTGCAACTATTCCATGAAATCATCAGATTGTAATATAATCTGTCAAACATTTCAATGTAAAAATACAAAATGTTTAATGTTTGTGACGTCCTAATCGCAATAACAAAATGGTAAGAAGCTGTTGCATAATGAAAAACACTAAGAATAAAAAAACTAAAATTATTACACAGAAAATTATTAAAAAAAACTGTACATACCTGCTTATCGCTTTAATGAAAATCCATGGCATCTTCTTTTTAACTTGCTGTTTATTTATTTTAAATATCTAATTATGATTTTTTTGGGCTAATGGGTATATTATAAAGTGTTAATTTATTGCTTAATTTTCAAATATGTTATAGATGACCGACGCAAATTTAGGAATTTGCTGCTTAGGAATTTTTATGTTTTTCGAACATAAATAACTATAACTGTTTATTTGTATGTGTTAGTTACATCGCAAATGTGCTGACCTACCATAACAGAAAGCACTGTATGTTATATTTCATACACAGCAGGTTCCTTACCATGATGCGCCACAACTCAATGATTAGTGAGATGTAAACAACATTGAAACAATGCAAACATACCTTTCAGGGACTGCAGATACTCATAGATGTGTGGCGCAGCATAATCAGAAGGCATTTTCCCCTTGGTATTCTTCACAAAAGGATCAGCCCCATGTTCAATGAGGAACTTCACCATCTTGAGGTTACCAGACGTAGTGGCATCGTGGAGGGGAGTATCATCATCCAACCCTTTCGCATTGACATTAGCACCACCATTCACAAGAACTACTACTACTTGATACCATCCATAGCTGCAAGCTTCATGAAGAGGTGTCCATCCTAAAATTTTATAGCCCGTGTATATTTTATTGTCTAACTACAGTTGCATAATTGCCATTTGAGCCCACTACATGCTAAGGTGAATTCCAATTGGAGTTTGTATTACTGCTGGTTTTTGTAAGGGTTTGTGATTATTTATGTTTTACACAATCAATCTAAATACAGAACAGACACAAATTACCTACGACAACAACAAATTAAAGCGTAACAGTTATGAAGCTAGCAAAAAATAAAAACAATTAGCCATAGAGTTGATTTTTACAATGTCCAAATAATTTTTCACTGTGAGATAATGCATCATCATCATCATCAGCCTGTGGTAATCCACTGCTGGATATGGTGTTGATAACATATAAGACTACAAGACTACTAATACAAGACTAACATTTTACTGTTTTTTGTATATTTACTGTGTTAAACTTCATCTGAGAAATTATGTTTACTTGGAGATTGGAAAATCGGCTCTTAGGAAAGTATACTTATCCTATCACCAGATTAACTTTCAGTTATATAGTATGTTTAATATTATTTTAATGTATTTAATTACGTCGTGTTAGCAGCACCTTTGATGACCATATACAATACTATGACTTAAAGTATGCACTTCGACCATGTTTATCTAAGAAAAAATCTAATAAAATGAAATAAAACGTAAATAAGTACTATATCTTAATTAAATCAAAAAAGCACCTGACAAGTCATGAATGGTTAAAAAGAAAAAAAACGAACAGTAAAAATTTTCCGATAAGAACATAACAACAAAATAATCTCTATAACATTATTGTGTTTATCGGCGAACAATGTTCGATCCAAAATCAAAACTTAGATACTCTGGCACTTGCTAATGTTACCTTATATCTATTCTAAATATATTCTAATCTAATATTGCTCACCATCAGGTGAGATAGTAATATGATATATAAAAAAAACATTATTTTACTTATATAGCGGTTCCCATACACCTAAGGACCAAAAAGTATTTATTATAGTTATTACTATATGAATTATTATACCAAGACCAAGATTACTTACGTCAAAATTGCATTATTGATTTAAAATATTTGATTTTGGCTCAGATAAACACATATTATTATTACATTGATTTTTTTTTACTTTTTATAGGCCCGTTATTACTAGGTAAGCATTCGTTTATTCTATTTTTATTCATTCGTTTTTTGTAAGGGATATTTAATTTCAAATTTTAAGTCTTATTTCAAGTTTCATGAAAATCAATCCATTGTTTCTAAAATAGGTAGGCCTGCACCTATAAAAGAGAGTTCCTGTCGTTGCCTTCCTACTGCATCATCAGACCCCGATCACCATCAGGAAGTCAAATACTGAGCAAAACCTATGCAATGAGCCGAAACACAATATTATAATATCTGCTATGAAATATTGAAGAGTTAGAAAATGCTGATGGCTTCATTGCAATAACAAAATAATAAAAAAAACCAGATCCAAATCGATCAATTAGTTTAGGCGTTTAGACGACGTCGACAGAAGAAGGGGCCAAACTTACAACACAAATTAAATAAATAAACACCCACCCCTCTTTTTTATCGGGGGGTAAATAACCAAAATTACGCATTACTTTAATCATAGTATTGTATATGTATAGATTTATCAATAAATTATTTCTAGGTGAATAATGAAACGTAACTATTACAATAATATAGTAGTTACAAGCCTGCCTAAGCCTATGAAGGATGTAATAATAATAATTCTTACTATTATTCATAACGATGATACTTACATTATGATATTAATAGAATAAGCGATAAATTTTATAATAACAATAAATAATTAGATTACACATTAGAATACACACGACCATAAATTCAAAAACACATTTCTTTTATTTTTGTCTACAATAGTGTGGAAATCCGAGGCACATATCAGTTGTACGGGAGCCAGCCTACTACGTCAGCCGCCAGTGTTCGCATTACTGTAACACCCAGTGTCGGCACTGGGTGTGCCCCAACGACCCCAGGAACAATGTCAAATTAAACCTCAATTCCTATTATACTCCATATTTATTGCATTATTTCGCATTACCGTAACACCCAGTGTTGGCAATGGTCGTGCCCTGACGACCCCAGGAACAATGTTAAATTAAACCTCAATTCCTATCTATTATTCTTCATATTTTTGCATGACCATTGCCACATCACCCCCAGTGTTGTCTAAGTAGTATGGTGTCCATCCCCCATGTGATCAGGTGTTCGATAAGTACTTGTGGTTGGGTTTTAGGGGACATAATAATAAATATTAATACTTATTAACATCACTTACAATATAATGTTACCAGAATATGTTTTAAATCAAATTACAAATGAGAATCGTCACAAGATTTAGCCCACATTATTAAAATCATAAGACTATACATTAAAGTCCAGGCTTCTTGTTCACACACATTTCTTTCTTTTTGTATAAAATACCGAAATCTATCTGAGATGTTAATAGTAATTTTGAATATCTTTGGAGTGGGACACACATTTCCGATGTCCTCTTAAAAACAGTTTATGTAGATCCTGAGGCACCCTTTTGAATGGACTTGTAATCACATGACTGCATGTTTTCGTCAGTAAGTTTTATTGTTAGGATGAGTTTAGAGTCTGTATATCCCAATGAAACTATATGTAGTCAATTTATTTCAATTATTTATGGAAAGATCATGATGATCTTTTCATTTGGGGCATGCCATGGTGCATTTACAATCAATGTGAGTGTTTTCGATTGAAACATTTATCAATTTCAAAATTTCAGTATCTATGTACTATGCTTTCCTCTATATTTTTTTTTCTATTTTTAAGGAGCTTTTGTATTTGATTTGTACATGTCAGCCCCATCGTATTTTCTTTACTTATGGTGTAAGCATACAAATTTAAATCAATTGATAGCTGCATTAGATGTGGGATCACTCAAAATGTTATGGTACATGCCTACATCATACCCGTTTACTATGCTTTCATCTAAAGTACTGGTCCAGTATCAGTTTGCCCTTTTAAATATTTTCAGAACAGAATTTCTATCACTTTGGCAATATGCTTTAACATCTTTAGGGCATATGCCTGGTTGTGGAATCATTTAAATTTGAGCCACCTTCCACTGGTCACACAAAGTATGGAACTCTGTATATAGCCAGCATGTGAAACCTATTTCAGGTAGTTCTTTTGAAATAGAAGATGTGATTATGATCATGACATGGTGGCTTTATTTTGAGGTGAGCTTCTTTATTCAGATTTACTAATTCTTTTCAAGTGGAGCTCTGAATTGCTGTTTTCTATTCCTAGTGTCTGTATTTTTAGAAGTTTAGCAGAACTGTTGTGTGAATTTGGTGTAAAAACTTAGTTCAATCAAAATCCTTGGCATTCTCACATGTAACCCATGTAAGGTCTATTTGCATAGAGAATGATGAGTTATAGGGCACTAAAAAAATATGGCCTTCCATAATGAATAATCAGTTGCATATGGCATTTTATTCTTGTAGGAAAAAAGGTAGAATATATTAGTATTTTTTGCCAATTGGATTTATAAAGACATGAACATCTTCATACTGAAGTTTGTTCATGATTAAAATGGTATTTCACCATGTCTATGGATAACTTCCACCACACTCCATACAACACTGGCAGCTATACATACTACTGCCAATAAATCATACATTTTTATCAAAAAGAATTGTTATTGATTAAGAGAAAATAATATATCGTTGAATATGGTCACACTGCATGAATGGAGAATCTAATTCTTCAAGGTACATAGATTAACCACAACCAATCCATTCAAATGAGTAAGTAGCTTAAACTCCTACTTGTCAGAACATTTATGACCTATTATCAGCTTTAATAATAAAAAATCAATCCTTAGTAAATGATGTATTAATATTTTTGTATTAAATAACAATATACACATATAAGGGTTATTGATAATCATACGAATATGATATCATTGATATACATTTGTTATAGTTATCATTGTTGAAGCATATAGCACATTTTTTATAAAAAACATCATCTATAGTTGTAATTTAAAGTTTATAATCAGAAACCTATACATCATATTATTTAAAATATTCTAATGATTAGTCCCTTAATCTATATTAGCATTTCCTAGTCATAGTGTGAGTTGTTGAAATGAGTTATATTTTTCATCAATAACATTGGACCGTCTTTATTTTTTTAGCAGTGTTAACAAGTTTTATTCAAGTATTAGTTATTAAATGAAATATCCCATCCAATATCATCTGTTGTCATCAAAATAAAAATAAAATTATTTAAATAGACTGACCTGCAAAGTCTGGCATGTCCGGATCTTGACCCTGATCGAGAAGCTTTTTAACTTGATCATGGTCCCCCCTTATAGCTGCCACGTGTAGCGGTGTCTCCCCACGTTCGTTGCGCTGCTGCCTTGTTCGTTTCCTCTCTTCTGCTGGGGTCGGAGCGGCTGAGCAGGAAAATGGCGGGAAGTCATAATTTATCACCTTGCAAACATCATTCTCTAAAGGAATTTCACCTGCTAACCTGGCGGAGCATCCTGGGAAGATATTTGCATCACCAGAGCCAATTGTTGCCGCTCCGACATGGGCGCTATGACTTGGGCCCGTGACGCGCCGTCCGGCCCGCGCCCGGAGCCCCTCGACCGCGACGTCGATGGCATGCTTCGGGCATAACCACACTCCTATACACAAAACAATAACATTCGACGCCACGCAACGCAAAGAACGAGAAAAGATACACGGCTCACTAACGCGCCAATACTTATATCAAGATGCGAATCGTATGTCTTACCTACAGCGCTAAATCAAACTTAGTTTTTTTAATTCATGGTTAGAAGATCATCGCGTTACATCACAATATAATCAGAAAACAAAGTTTTACAATTGAGCATTGCAAATTCACGAAAATCTCAAAAAAATCAGACGGTAATCATAATCAGTAACTTGCAGACAGTCAGAGTCAGACAGACATTTCGATGAACGAGACAACGAAATTGTTGTGAATACAAGTTTGTCTATGGTCAATATTGAATTCATAAAGCTGCTTTCCACTGCTGCGATGATAATATCGACTATACATTGCGACTATATTGAAGTGATAACTTCTTATGGGAGGGTGAACCGAAACGTTCCGTAACGCGAGCGTTCCATCGACCAGCCAGCGTTAGCCGACCTCCCTGGAACATCGATAATTTTGAAGTCCCAGGTGGCGTCACACAGTGCTTGGACCGGACTTTGACCGGACTTCCACAAGACTTTGACAGGACTTTAACCGGATTTTGACCGGACTTTGACAGGTCTATGACAGATCTTTGACAGGTCTTTGACCGGACTTTGACCGGACTTTGGCAGGTCTTTGACCGGACTTTGACCGGACTTAGACAGGACTTTGACTGGACTTTGATCGGACTATGACCGGACGTTGACAAGACTTTGACCGGACTTAGACAGGACTTTAACCGCTTTGACCGGAGTTTGACCGGACTTTGACAGGACTTTGACAGGACTTTGACATGACTTTGACAAGACTTTGACCGGACATTGACCGAAGTTTGACCGGACTTTGACAGAACTTTGACAGGACTTTGACATGACTTTGACAAGACTTTGACCGGACTTTGACAGGACTTTGAGCGGACTTTGACAGAACTTTGACAGGACTTTGACATGACTTTGACCGGACTTCGTAACGAGTGGCGCCGTAACGTAACGCGTTACGGCGCCACTCTGTCTGGCTTCCCTTTCTCTCACGCATACGGTAGCAGTAGGCAGGCTCCTCCTCTCTCACTTTAACCCACATTAGTTTAAGTTATCACTTCTGTCGAGCGTCCCGAGACGCACACTTTTTTTATCTTTAAGTTTTTTATTGTTTTTAGTACATCTGATATAGGGACGCGTGCGGTACTACATACTGTGTTAGCACACTGCTGCGAACATTCTTATACAAAATGTACTTAAACAGATAAGTACCAGCTAGAGGTGAGTGATAAATAATTTCAAGGTGTTATTATCACAGTGATCGACCGCTTGCAAATATCATAGTGACTTTTTCGAAAATCAATATAATAATACCTTTTTGCTGGTGGGAGGATACTTGTATCGGACCGGATAGCGACCACCGTACACTGGTGCTAAAACCTGCCATAGTACCCCAGTTTGTGTGGGTCGCGTTCCAGGGTCAATCAGTGTATATCCGGTTCTCCCCAGGGGGCTTGCCCCCTGATCCTAACCCTTTTCCCATCCATTTTCATTTTCTGGCAGTGTCCAATGTAATGTCTGCCTAGGTAGGTGCTACTGGGGACGGCCAGAATAGCACAAAATCTACTACAGAATATCAAATTGAGAGACATTATTAAGTTCAGCAAAACAACAAAAATGTTTGCAACCACTTCCACTTTTAAAGTGGAGGTTATCACGAACAGTCAACAGCCGAAGCCGCGGGCAAAAGCTATCTTTAATATACACACGTAATGACGGTTTAATGCTTCACGCCTTATTAAAACGGGCTTTTGTTAACGTAAACAAACGAAAAACAAAAATCACTTTCGTATATTATTTCATAAGAAACGCCACTTACTATAGGTGGTTCGTATCGAGCTTTTTTCTTTAACACAGGATTTTTGTTACACATTGCTGTGCGTCCCACCTATATGTGCGCGAGCCTAATGTCGCACGAGCAACAAAGTATTACAATATTCTTAATGAACATAAGTTTTTCTTTGTGGTTATTGAATAAGTGCATAATAGCTTCGCGACAATCTTATAATGATATTTTTAGTGTTCTGCCAGGTTCTTCGTGGTTCTTTTAAAAAATAAGTTATATTAAACGTGTCGGTGTTAGAATAGTGTAGGTATTTATTATATGGCAATTTACTATTTAATACCGTAGGTAGGTAAACGTTTGATTTTAAAAAATATACTGGGTTAAGACTTGTTCATTAATGAGTACATGAATTCTTTTTAATATGTTCCGTGTATGTTCTATTTGTTAAAATTAATACGTATGATTTTAAGGTTTAATAGATTCAATTCTAATAAAGCGTATAATAGCATTGTTTATTTTTCTATTAATGTTTTGGTAAGTGTTTTTACATAAAATAAACTATGCACATACGATAGATTTTTGTTACTTGCTCTAACCATAGACAAATATTAAGATTCATCCAGCATTGATCTCCTTTGGAACTCGACTTGAACGAAAGAGATAGCGATTATAGAGTCCCGTAGGGTATTGTCAAAGAGAATTTATCTATATGTATTGTGTTCTGTGATAGCGAATGGTTGAGGTTATATTTAAATATCAAAGGTTGCATAATTTTTTAAGCAAATAGTTTATGTATTACTTAATGTATTTTAAAACAAAATAGTGCGATAATAAATTCGTTAATAAATATCAGATGTTGATTTTCATCTACCGGAAAACATTTACTTCGTTATTTATCCGTGAAAATCGGCTGTAGCAATATTTCTGGTTGTTTTGATGTTATCAAAAGTTTAAGAAATGTGGCGGCCTTCATATACTATATTCCAGAAAATCGTCATTCCTTCGCTTAAAATAAATGGGCAACTATCGAAAGTATTGTTTTCAACGAAGAGCCGGCCAAGGTCAACCGCTAAGTTGACCGTTGTTAGTGCCAGCATTGGTGTCCTCATCGGGGCCGGCTACGGTGGCTATACCCACTACAAAGTAAATGTCAGAAAAAGTTCTGCCAAGGAGGAGAAGGAAGAGTATGCATTTTTGAAGGAAGCCCCTGAATACAAGCCACATTACCGAGTAAGATTCCAGATTAAATTTATTTTTTAATAGTAAAATTTATAAATTATTATTTCAGCCTTAATTATGCATTTTATTTAGTATTGTTCCGGTTCCGGTATCCGGTTCTCCCCAGGGGGCTTGCCCCCTAATCCTCCCCTTTTTCCCATCCCTTTTTCCTTCCCCTCCCCCTTGGCCCTTTGGCAGGCCGGCATGATCTTGCCGACCAACGATGGACACATTGTTTATCGTTGGTCGTCAATATTCTTGGATTGCGCTACACTTACCATCAGGTGTAGCGTAGTCACTTTGCCGAGCTAGAATAAAAAAAAATTGTGGTGGGTTATTTCATTGATAGTCACAATGTGTGACCAAATCATAGAACTGATTATTTTATGAAGATGTCTTCAATTTCAGTCAACTATTACAACCATATCATTAAATATATGGTCCATATTGTTACCAATAAATGTGTAATGTATAATTATTTGTGCATTGATGATTGACCATATCATTAATGTAGATTCCCCATATAAATGTTTATACAAAGGTGAACCTTGTGTATAAGAGGCCTCCTGATGGTAAGTGTAGTGCAATCCAGGAATAGTGTTAGCCAATGGCGGACGATATGTCGATTGTAAGTCAGCAAAATCATTCTGGGCTGCCTAATTGCTTCTTCACACTCCAAACACCACACAACAATGATAGGGAGGAGGAAACCCTTTTGGCCTTCTGGGATGGTAGGGATATCTGTGAGTTGCAGAAATGTGTGATTAATTGATATTAGAGGAACTGATTTACCCTCAACATTATATTTTATAGCAGCTTTGCTCGTTTTGCTGCTTACATGAACTGCCATTTCGGGAGAGACAGAAAAGAGGGAGAGAAAGAGTTATAAAAAAAGGAAACAGACTTTTGTTCTATAAATGAATTGCTTTAATGGCTATTTATTAGTTAGTCGACACTCTTGGATTCTTATTGCAGTAGGTGTGTCTTATTGACAGCAGATGGTGTTTCATATTGATCATTAATTAATTATATGTCTTGGCATGTTCCGTTTTAATTGTGCTGCTGTGAGCGAATGACACATGAATAACTGAATTAAGGCTCAGCAAAATTAATACTTTCATTTATAAATATAGCCTACGAATTGCTACACGAATTTTAGAATTTGTAGCATGAAATATATAATTTATACTATAAAACAAATTCTAAAAGTTGATGGAAGCAGTGTGTGCAAGTTGTGCTGTGCGGGGGGATGTTCTTTTGCTTTAAAATGTCAATGTAATGGGAATGTACCAAATCATTGACATATTGTCAATTTTGAAAGAAAGTTGAGAATTTAGAATATTTCGTGGGCCACTGGTAATTTACAAGTCGCATCAACGAAACAGTGAATCTGCCTCTTCACAATTTTGTGTGAAACAGAAGTACTACCCCAGTTGTGACGGCTCACTCATGCTGTTGACAAAATTGCCTACAATGTTGTTCTACCACTTATATTATGCATGTGTGTTGTTTACGCTCTGGAAAGTATGTTACAATGCTGAGCCTATCATGTCACAAGGTCATTTCGGTACATTATGTAACGTTAAAGTATAGCATAATATGATTGTTTTATCTGTACTTAAAGAATGCTGAGGGTAACTTGTTGCTACTATTTTCATTAAATACCGATCTCCGATGGCCTGGTCAGTCGCTGGCGTCCGCGTCAGTGCCACGATACACAGTGAAGCCTTTTTAAATTTTAGCGTGATAGGAAATGACGCTGTACACTAGTGACTGTAACGTCGAATGATCTCCCAAAGATGTACACAGTGCGTAATATTGCATTACCGTCGCGACCATCGGTAGTCTGCCTTTTTTATTGGAGTTTATGTTGTAACAACTTTAAGCTATGCAGATGCAAATCTGAATTATTAAACTAAGGCGGGTGGCGCTGGCGGCTATAAATAAAATAAAATCGGACGGCCGAAGTCTATAGCGATTAACATTTTACGTCTCATATTTGAAACGAGTTTTAAAGTCATGTTTATTTTTGATATTTTTTTATTCCACAGCGAATTAAATTTACTCGATAGAATTTTCCTCAAGCTGATTCATGATGCTTTGTACTTTTGCGTTATATGGAAATGCAAAGCGAAAATATCTTTCGATTCTTGGATTTTTCAGCGTACGTGCTACATCGCTGGGGGGAGGCGGTTGACAAGCATGGCGAGGCTCTAGCCGTAAGCCTCGACATTGCTAAGGCATTTGATAGGGTCTGGCACCGTGGTCTTCTCTCCAAGCTTCCGGCATATGGGCTCCCCGACAACCTGTGCACGTGGATCTCCGGCTTTCTGCATGAGCGTAGAATGCGTGTCCTTGTTGAAGGGCATGCTTCACGGCTCATGTCAGTTAATGCTGGAGTCCCACAAGGCTCTGTGCTTTCGCCCACCTTGTTTATTCTGCATATCAATGATATGTTACCACTTGGTAACATCCATTGCTATGCAGATGACAGCACAGTGCATGGGCGTTACTGCAGTAAGCCTCCTGGTTGCCGGGAAGTCACTGAGAGGCAGCGAGAGAATCTTGTCATTGAGCTCAACCGGACCCTGGATCTCATTTCGGAATGGGGTACAAGGAATCTGGTTGAGTTCAATGCCAAGAAAACTCAGGTGTGCGCGTTCACGTGCAAAAAATCCCCGTTCTCTCCCCTCCCCAATCTTCAGGGTATCCCGCTCGCAATGCGGAATAGCCTAAATATCCTGGGCATGGATATTTGCTGCAATCTGAATCCAAGGAACCACATCGAGGGCGTAATATCAGCCACATCACGCAGGGTCGGAATCCTGAACAAGGTGCGTCGGTATTTTACACCCGGCCAGCTTTACCGCTTATACAAAACGCAAGCAAGGCCGGGTGTGGAGTACTGTTCGCACCTTTGGGACGGTTCCGCCAAGTACCTACTCGATGCCTTGGACGGATTGCAGCGACGGGCTGTCCGCATTGTGAATGATGCAGACGTTACAGGACGCTTAGAACCGCTACAATTGCGGAGGGACATTGCCTCGCTGAGCGTCTTGTATCGTTTGTATCATGGCGAGTGCTCTGAAGAATTGTTTGACCTTATCCCATCCTCACCCTTCTTTAACAGAACCACGCGTGCTGGCTTGCGGAGCCACAGCTTCGTGGTCTCCTCCATCTCGGCTCGAACTAAAAAGTTCGCTAAATCTTACTTCTGCCGGACCATTAAGCTGTGGAACAGTTTGCCGGCGCACGTGTTCCCTCCTTCCTATAATATGGGGTCCTTTAAACGGAGTGTGAAGAAGCAGTTAGGCAGGCCGGCATGATCGTGCCGACCAACGATAGACACACTGTTTGTCGTTGGTCGACACTATTCCTGGATTGCGCTACACTTACCATCAGGTGTGGCGTAGTCATTTTGCCGAGCCAGGATAAAAAAAAAAAAAAAAAAAAAAAAAAAATTTTACATCAAGACACGACGGTGATCGTCTTTTTGGCCTAGTGCACACATTGGTTGTGAAACCGATGAGGTCCTGGTTGTTGTCTCCAAGTTGTATTCATAATAGCCAATTATTCATAATATGGGTTTTGAGTCAGTTTTTCGGAATCAGAATCAGAATCATTTATTTGTAAACACAGGTATAACATTCGGCATTTGATTCTCTGCCAAATGAGATGATAGGCTGTGCTCCTGTCACATTCAGTGGAAATAAGTTGGACTAACCTCTGGACACCCTTTGGGTACCAAGCGTGACCTTTTTGTAAATAGAACAAAATCGTCAAAAGATTATTTGTGGAGAGTATATGAACAGACAAAGATATTATGTAAAACAAAAGCTATGCAGTTTATGCGATATTATATGGTATCTATTGCGAATTCTCAAGTGGCTGATTTCAATATTTGTATGTATGTGCTATGCGAATGTCCACTATAGTTATTATTACATTTAACCACATTTATGTATTTTCATTTTATGTATCTGTATTAAAATTTGGTTTTATCCTAGTCTTAAGCAATGTTGTGTATTTAAAAACGTTCAATAGTGGCTTTAAAGAGGCCACATTTAGTGATTTTACGATTGTTTTAATCCTTACATATGTACTTAGTATAACTACCGACACGATTCGTGAGTACAGATGAAAAGTTGTAAGTGGGGTAATATAAAGTAGTCGACTCTATTGAACTCTATGTACAGTAGAGTTAGTGCCGAGACTCTATTAAACTCTTACATGTCCAATAGATGAAGAGTATGGACTAGCAAACCAGACGCATGATGCGTTGACGCCACTCTATCATTTCGCTAAACATCTATAAATGAACTACTGTTTCTGCTCACGACTCCTGCCGAAATCTCTACTTACCTGTGCCCTTGCGAGGAAGATAGTGATATTATCCCAACATGCGCCCACCTTCGCCTTATATTAATATTTAAAAAGTGTACTATAAAATTAAAATATTATGGTTAAATACCCTATTATGGTTTATCACAAGTATCTTGTACTTTGTAACACATAATATTATTGTACAATTAAAAGGTTTCTTGGTTATGTTTTGCATTCCATCTTTTTTTTTAGTTAATGCTATTTAATTATTGACATTGGCGTAATCATCAAATTATACCACTTATCCCCGAATGGGTAGGCAGAGGTGCAACTAGTGCTGCACACACGTGACTCAGATCTTTTGACAGCCTCCGTGGCACGGCGGGCGAGTAGCCTGCTGTGAAGGCCACTGGTTCGATCCCTGCACCGAGACAAATATTTGTGTGATCCACAAATATTTGTTTCGGGGTCTGGGTGTTGTGAGACCGAAAGTCTCTCGTAGTTCCTGATATCCACGACACAAGCCTCGTATCTTATTGTGGGGTCAGGACTATGTATGTGACTGTTGGGTGTATTTATTTATCCGTCCCATGATGTGAAAGAGAGCGAGCTATACCGTGCACAAAAGCATTAAATAGCCCTATAGGGAATTGGAACTTAAAATGTATACAATATTGTTTTAGATAATCAACGAAGGCGACACGAGCAACCTGCAGCTAATCCTGTTCCAGTATCGCACATGTCCGTTCTGCTGCAAAGTGCGCGCGTATCTCGACGCGCGCGGCGTCAGCTACGAGATAGTCGAGGTGGACGCAGTCCTGCGGCAGGCCATCAAATGGTCCGGCTACAAGAAAGTACCCATACTACTGGCCAAAGTCGATGGGGGTTATCAGGTATTGTGTTTTTTACGTGATATATCTAGAAAGAAAGAAATGTCTATTGTCAACGCGAAAACATGCAATTTAAATAAGTACAATTTTAATAATAACTAATAATAAGAATATCACATCACAATATTAGATTAATTTTGTCTGACGGGCCTCTACGTGTTGGCTTCGGCCCCACGCACGCCTACCAAAGGTCTGGTACTCTTAGTTAGCCTAAATGAGATGCACGTCCTCACGATGACAAAGGTGGCATGCTCAGCATAATGCTGTGCTGTGGCGATCCACGACACAATGCTGATTTTCGGTCTAGACGACAAACCAGCCTGTATCACAAAATGTATGATAAGTTTTTTTTAATTTCAGCAATTATTAGATAGCACTGCGATCGTTTCGGTACTGGAAACATACTTACAAGACAAGAGCAACCAAATTAGAGACATTATAAAGTTTTATCCGATCACAAAATACGTTAACGATGCAGGAAAGGAATGTACCGAAATCGCAAACAAATATTTCATTATGCATAATGCTGTGGCGCAGAGTGAAAAAGAAAAAGTGGCTGAGACGTGAGTACCTATGTCGAATTAATATACAAGGTGGTATGCCCCTCGTATGCGAGAGGCCGTCTGGGTTGGTACCACCGCGCCGTCTATTTCTGCCGCCAAGCAACAGTGTGTAAACACTGTTGTGTTTCGGGTTGAAGGACATTGAAGCCAGTGACATTACTGGGCATTGTGAGACTTAACATCTCATGTCTCGTGGTGATGAACGCAGTTCAGTGCCATGCAGTGCTTTATAATTCAAAGCTCTGTGTGGTGTTGATTCTGTTTATGGGCAGAGGTGGCGCCTACCATCAGGCGAGCGACATGCTCAATTAATTAAATAAAAATAAAAAATACATTAACGCTAGGCAAGTTTAAACGCAGATATACGTTATAGAGCCAGACGGCGGTTACTTATGATTTTTTACTTTTACACGAATGTTAAACATTGAAATAAAACAAATTTAAATGGATTTTATCGCGATTTTTTATTATATATTGGTTCCAATTTGGACCAATTTTTGGGACCAAAATAAAACAAAAAAGCGCGATAAAATCCGCTATTAAATTAGTTTTGTTTCAATGGTTACCTTCACTATCATTCATTTTTTCAGCGAGGAGCGTAAATGGCGACAATGGGCCGACAGTGTCCTCGTCCACACCTTATCGCCGAACGTGTACCGGACCCCGGGGGAAGCCCTGGAGACGTTCAAGTGGTTTGAGCAGGCCGGCGGGTGGCGGCAGGCGTTTCCGACCTGGGAATGTGCTCTCATGGTCTACGTCGGAGCTGCGGCTATGTGGATCATCGGCAAACGACTTAAAAAGAGGTAATACTGTGTGATCCCATCTGTGTTTACCACGTTTTTATTAGTTTCATACGTATGTTTGTATGTTGGTATGTAACGGAAACTTTGAACATGATTTTGACCTCCTTCAAAACGTCGGATTAACTCGAAATTTTACATATTTATTAAAAAAAGCGTGGAGTACATGGTGTCAATAGTTTTAAATATTTTATTGACAAACGTGAGTAGAAAGGTTATCATTTGGATAATACCTTAAAAAGCACCCCACGCCTTTTTTCAGACCCGAATCAAATATTTGTGGATCAGACAAATACTTGTCTCGGTGCGAGGATCGAACCCGCGGCTTTACATTTCACAGTCGGCTACTCGCCCACTGCGCTAGGGCGGCTGCCTTTGATTGATTTGAATAAAAGATTATAAAAAAAAACCTGCAAATTTCAGACACAACATACAAGACGATGTACGCCAGTCGCTGTATGACGCTGCCAACGAATGGACCACGGCTGTACAGAGCAAAGGCACTCCCTTCTTAGGCGGAGACAACCCTAACCTCGCCGATATAACAGTGTACGGTGTTCTGAGCAGCATCGAGGGTTGTCAGGCTTTCAAAGACTTGAGGACAACCAACAAGGCCATTGCGAAGTGGTATGACGATATTAAAAACTCAATTCATAACGGTATGGGCAAAGTTGTCGCGACACACGCGTAACGTGATATGTATTTATAAATATTCATGGGTGCGGCCAGGATTACTTTCAGGGAGGTGCATCTGCATCTACATCAGTGTTTCCCAACCTTTTTAGGCCATGCCCCACCTTAACATTTTTTTGTTAAATTTGTCACCGATATCTAGCTTTGCATTTAAATAATCCAAAGCAAAAGCGTTAAAGTCGTATTGAATCCCATTTTTAAATTGCCCCATGTGGGGCGTTGGCCCACGTTGGGAAACACAGATCTACACATTATACTATTAAGTAATACATAATTATACATGTATGTTATGTATTCAAATCGCGCGGATATTTGATTGAATATGTTTCGCTAATCGAAAGCATACTAATCTCTGTAGTCGATGGTTGACGTTATTGCTCGGGGAATCCCCGCTGCCCGTTGACAGGAGGTGCAAGTGCACCCCCTTGCACCCTGCTGCCGGCGCCCATGTAAACATTGTTATTAGTACTGGAGAAACAGAGTGGCTTAACTGTCTCGGTAAATATTGTTATGATTTAAAAAAAATAAGTTTTTGAAGTTATACTTCTTTAGGCGCGTTATGAAAAAATGATGAGAGTGAAATTTTAAGATGCGCGCGCACCTGTGACACAAAATTAACAGTATGAAGCCGTCTGCTTAACCGCTCATTAAGTCTCGAAAAAAAAGCTACCAACAAAATAGGAATTGAACCTCGATATTAGTCGCGCATGTTGGTACGCTCGTCACCTCTGATCACTGTTTTCATATTTATAATATTTATCAACATGTCTCTAGTTTATACATTCACAACACGTGTTTGAGTTTCATACAAGTGCGAATTATATATGTGCTAATAAATTATATTCAGTAGTGATTTAAATTGAATATTTTGATTGATATTACTTACTATTTGTGAATATTAGTGAAAAAAATTGTGCTTATATACTTTTTCAAGTGCTCCAATATAATTGAGGTTAACTATCCGTATGTATTATTTATTGATATAAATTAAAATACTTTTATTTAATATAATTAACACTAAATATTATTAAATTATTAATGTTAAATACTTATTATTGGTTATTTAATGATGCCAAAGAAGTATAACTTCTCACGCGCGTACATAAGTACACGCACCCATTTTTTATTATTAAAACCAGCGGCTTATTAAGTTTAAGATGATGGCGCATGGATTTCTACACGTTATAAAATGTTAGCTAAATTAGACACTTTGATAGTAGAAAGTGATCTTTAAAGCCACTCTGGTTTTCACAGTCTGAAAGGCCTTATTTCACCAAGTAAAGAGGATTGCATGCTGTTAATGTTGTAGAAATTGATAAATTTTTCGCAATGGTAAGGTCACATCATTCTCTATGTTTACTTGCATATCTACTGAGTCCTGCAGTCGGGCTATGATCAACTGTTGGGTTATGAAAACGAGGGTTTCCTTATTTCAAACGTCATGTATGTCTAACAATAATACAATTGGTGTGTTTTTCGCTTCGAATACCTCCGGGATCAGAACCATGCGAGATATGCCGATAGGCTCGCTGTCTTCCTTATCTTGGCAAGAAGACATAGCTTACGAAATGTCGGTGTTCTCATTGCATCCCTGCCTATCCCTCAGGGACGTGACGGTATATTTGTGTGTGCAAGTAACCATGGACGGAAGCAACATTGATTGTAGTTTATGTTTAAATAGTAATATGGTTAGACAAGAGCCTTAATCTATTATTTCGGCGTTTAAAGTAGTTTCTAGAACAATTTTACAGCATGCATTACCTACAATCTACAAGCAATACTTAAGTAAGTGATATCTTTTCATATAGTCATCAGTTAGATTAAATATATGTGACCTTTGACTAATTAATTATATCCATTGTTGCTTAATATGAAGAAGATGACTAAAAGATATGTGCCGAGGACTCGGCGACCGTTCAATGTAATTTAATATATAACTAGTACACCCGGCCACGCGTTGCTGAGGCTAAGGTGTATGTAAAATTATATTGTAGTAAACTATTTAATACAGGTGCACCATCTATTGGATACTTACTCAATCCAGCCGATAAATTACCTGATACCTCCATCTGTTAGAATGTTATGGAACTCACAAATAATTATAACTCTTTGTCATATACTTAACAAATAATTTGCAATAAAAAAATATTGCGACTATAAATTGAGATATAAATTATCCTATCTCTCAAGTTGGATCAAACTGCACACATTTTGCAAAATTTGATTAAAATCGGTTGAGTAGTTTAGGAGTTCATCGCGGACAAATAACGTGACACGATATTTTTATATATTGAAATTGAGATGTATGAATGAAAGATTCGTAGCAGCGTCGCGTCCTATGCCCGCCTTCATCTTTTGTATGTTCTAACCAGGCAATAACTGAACTGCCTTGCAATTTCTTAAATAATTTCGGTTGGGTGATCGAAAAGTCACACACATAGTCCCGACCCCACTGACATTCAAGTCTTATTTTATGGCCTCATGGGTGTCGGCAAGTATGAGAGACTTGGCTTCACCACACCGAGAAACAAATACTTACGTATATACAGTGAAACCAGGATAAGTGGAATCTGAAGGGACCTACATTTTTCTATCACGTATAGAGGCTTTTTCATTTACCCAGTTTGCCAAATAGGCAAGTTAACATGACAGTTGTCTTACTTGTAGAGGGTCCTACCATGAGAGGTCGAAATGTTAGTAAACAGTCTAAATCCTTCTAAAAAAACCGCGTCATAACTTGTCTACACCTGATGAATTGTACCACTTAAACGGGCTATTGAGCTAGAAAGTTCCAATTATAAAGGTCAACATCGAAAAAAATTAAGAAATCAAGTCTCAGTTACAAAGCTTTGAAAATTACCAGTAAAGGAGGTATTTCAATGCAAAAGTGTCAGGACCTCATTGTAATGTAACAGAGGTTTCTCACATATCCAGATACCATTTATCCAGGTTTTACTGTTTTTATCTTGTGTCACAAATAGTATCACGTTATTATTGATTGTCAAGCATTGCAAAGACATTCAGTTGTTATACTGATGTGAGTTTCTTATGAGAGCTGATTATAGTATTAATGACGAAGATCGAAATTTATTTAGTAATAAAACACAAATACGTTTAATATTTATTGGCTTTGTTTAATTGAAAATTCATAGTTGTACGTACATGTCGAAAAGAAAACGATAATTGTACAAATTAAAGTCTTCTTTTCAAGAGTCATCACTTAAGTTAATTTAAAATAGATAATTATAAAATATGGAATGACTTTTTTTACAAATGTTTGTGCGGTTATTTAAAATTGTTTATGACTTTTGCGAATGTTGAATTTTTACAGTTGGACAGTTGGGTAGTTGACTATATTTGTAAATCGAATAACTTCAAGCTTGTACAAAAATATACGTCTAAAAATGCAAAGTTAAGAATAGTCGTGGCTAACTTAATAGCATTAGGATTCATAATGTTATTAAAATAGAATTGTTTACATAATTGTTATAAACGTTCGTTTTGGGAATAGACTTGAATTATTTTTACGAAATATCGTGAATAAAGTGTTGCCATCGCAAAACTTTAAAAATTACCCGAAATTATCGCTGTGATAACGTTGTGGCACCGACATTTCGTAAACTTAATTCCGCTCTTAGTAGACATATTCAATTTTTGTAGTCAGCTACCCCACAATAACAGTACCAGGGGGTAAAAAGGGGGGGGGGGGTTAACAAGCAATTTGTGAGTATGAAAGCGAGAATCCTCTGTTTGCGACGTCAGGCGGCGTGGTCGCTGTCAATCCCTCGCTGCTATCTGTCACCACGTACAATACGAACGGCTTGGCACCCGCTACACACAATAATACATTTTAATTAATAAATTAATAATATTCATTCTCAATAACACATAACAATTCCTTGAGAACAATGTAAATGATAGTACGACAACTATATGTTGGCGAGACGAGTGGCGCTGACGTCGAACGGTCATTGGTTGATTTTAATATTCTATGTATACAGGGTTAATTTTAAAACACCAGCAACCTCGCAGGACCAGATAGCTGACCCCATACGGAACAACTTTTGTTCTACGAGTTTGTATATAACTCAATATATTTAATAAAAAAGGATTTTACAAGTTTTTGTTGTGTCGTATTTTTCTTCGTAGCGTTCGGCGTGCGCGCGCGACTCAAAGAAGCCGCTCAGCTGGCTCGGGCGATGACCTTCAACGCTAGCCCGGTTCCCCACGCTTCGCGTGTTTGCTTACGTAATCTGCGATGCGTGTAGGTAACATTCAAGACGGAAATTAAATGAATACTTATTTTTGTATGAAAATAAAATCTAACAAATTATCAAAAGTCGTAGAACAAAAGTAGTAGCTTATAACCTTAGGTATCTACCCCTGCGAGGTTGCTGGTGTTTTAAAAATAACCCTGTATATTTTCAATTTTCATTTCGCCACCGCCAACTTATAGTAATTATTGTGCACTACGTTTGTCGTTTATTTCTAGAAAGTGACGTGTGTTTTTGTAAAGGCAGACTTCCGATTGTCACGTCAAGAATACGCGGGTAAATCAAGTCCGTGACGCAGCGTATGTAATAATTTAATCTATGGAAACCGTTGTTCACGGTTGACGCTGACGCGACTATCGGAAGTCTGTATTAATACTTTTCAACATGAAATACTTAGTGGTACAATCTGGGGTGTTTATTAGAAAAAAAATGCTGTATTAGAGCTTTCTAAAGTCGCTGCAAAGCTGTAATATGAGTTTTAAATCTAACAAAATAGTATATGGAATAAAAAAAGAGTAAAATCTTTGTATACACTGTGCTCTAACCCAAAGAATGGGTCCCAAAATTGTATTTTTTTATTTGCCACTGTTTGTAAACAAGAAATTTCTTTAATAAGTGAGATAAGTATAAGAATGTTGCCATTTCAGGCTTATTTAATTACAGGGTTCGAGGATATATATCAATGGATATATATCAAGATATATATCCGATATATATCCGATATATATCAAACTGGTTTTGACGATATATATCAATGGATATACTTATCAGATGTTTGTTACTGTATTTCTACTTCCCAAATGTAGATGGCTTGAGAGTAGAGTTAAAACATACTCCCTAATGGTAAGTTCTAACCCATTAATGGCACCACTTCTGCCCTAAAAGAAGATTTTATGTTTTTTAGTTGATTATGCCTTATCTAAAAGTAGATTTTGCAATATGCAAACAGTATTCATAAATAAAACAATAAAATAATAATACGACTTTCATACAAAATGGATATATATCAAACTTGATATATATCGGATATATATCATAAATATCCGATATTTTGATATTTATAATAAATATCGGATATTTTCGAACCCTGTTTAATTATAATGTCACTCTCTTGCTTCTATTGAGAGCATAGAAAACTTTAGTCATATTTTAAAAAAATCTTATTGGAATTTAATAATTCTACATTAATTTTATATTACAGTTAGTTCCAAACAAAAATACAATAACTAATTAAAATAAAAATGTAGACATATTTCAATCGAATATTGAAATTAATTCTTGTCTAGTAATTACGCCACTATAGCCACTTTTACTCGTTAAATTGGAACATTTAAAAATCCTCCGGGTTTATTCCACTATAATTCAAGCTATATGGGACTATAATAATAATAAATCCGCCCAAAAGTCACACACATAGTCCTGACCCCACATTAGGTTAAACCTGTATCGTGGGTATCAGCAACTACGCTTTGCGGTCCCACAACACCCAGACCCGAAACAAATATGTGGGATCACACAAATGTTTCGGGTATCGAACCCGGCCTCACGTTTCGCAGCCGGCTTCTTGCGCATCACGCCACGGAGGCTGTCAATAACCTATAGATGTATACAATGACTGTTTTGAAGATTTGGTAAGGATTAAATACTTCCGGTTGCGTTGAGTATTGATTGTCTATGGCTGCCGGGAGCAAGAGAGTGGTATTGTAATGAAATAAGCTTCATTTCGAGGCCACTAAGTGCCGTTAATATTTACTATTTAAATCCATTTATTATGCATTTCATCTTAGCTCAAGTATCGAAGCAATATTAAATTTTTGTTTAGTACTATGAATAAAGTATTATGCGATTGTTATTTGATTTGTTTATTCTATATTTGCATCTTGGAGGAGTACTTGGTTCAATTTGTAGGTGAGGTAATTTTTTTTAACATAACTAGCTTTTGCCCGCTGCTCCGCCTGCGTAAGCGACTTTTCACGGAATAAAATATAGCCTAGCCTAGCCTAGCCGTGTAAATATAGCCTTTTCACGGAATAAAATATGTCCTTATTCAGGTCACCGTCTACATGTATGCCAAATTTAAGTCAACTTACATTCCACGGTGACGAAGCCCAGTCCGCAGAATCGATCAGTCCCGGCAGATAAGCCAGTGGAAACTACTATCGGATTAGGGATGACCACGAAGTCTGTGACGCATTCGCCGTCGTTGACTGCGCCCGCGGTCGTGCCCAGGACTGTGTCATCCGCACCTTCCACGTCGCCAGTCACAGTGAATGAGTAGGCGTCGCCGGATGACTGTTGGTCAATACATAGTATAAATAAAACAGTCGCTCTCTGCGTATCTGCATGTATTACGCTATGACCTATGAGCAGGGCAGTAACATGCCTATAGTGACACCGCGATGGATAGCTAGTTATAAATAATTACGGTAAGGCTTTTAGAAGAATTCATGCCCATATTTTGATGATGAAGAGAAAAAGATGATAGGGTAAAGCCACCAAAGAGTACGCATTTTTCAAACTTTTATTTTTATAAAAATCAACTTATATATTACACTTTGTAGTTCTAATTTTAATTAAACTTTGGTCTTTTAGGAACATAAAAAAATATTAACATATTAACTAACAATCACAGGAAATATTAAAAATACATAAATTTAGACCTCCTCTCATGCGCACTCTTAGGGTACCGGGTGGCAAAGAGTACGCGGTAAGAACCTTTCATAGAAGCTAAGAGTGCGCGACTTACTTATAATATATAAAAATTAAGATCATTCAACAACTGCGGAGTATTTATTGTAGTTTTATTTTTCTTATCTTTCGTGTCTTTGGATGATTTAACCATCCTTATAAAATACTGAATTTATATATCCAGAATCTGATACAAGCAGAAATAATCTTCTGAAGATTCATCAACCAGCTCTTGTTTTTGTCTCTTCCTAGGAAAAATTAATGCTGGTGGCACAAATACTCCAATAGCACCCATACAGCAGACAGCTGTCACTGTTTGTACTCTTTCTGCTGATACTATTTTGCCTACTATCTTCTTACCTTTCTTGGCATAAACTTTGAGTAATTTATTTGGGACTGTTTGTAGTCCCGTTTCGTTAATATTAAAAAATTGTCTGGCAACAAATTTGTATTAGATCGTGAATTATTTTATATTGGCATAAAAAATAAAAAAATGTTTTAAAAAATGTTTGTACTTGTACACGGTTCAAGTCAGCAGCACGTGCCAATCTAGTATTTTCTGGCTGGCGAAAACTGAGTATATGTTTTCTTGCAAAATTTTCCACCCATTATTTGCTGGCCTGCTTTTTTTATTGAATTTGTGATCTAGTCCATTCTTCTCTGCTAAATCGTATGCAATTCTTTCGAATTCCTTCTAACATCAACAAGCCCAACATTTTTACTTCATACAAGCTAAGAGTGCGCATGCGTACTCTTTGGGTGCGTACTCTTTCCAAATACGGGTCTTTGGTTCAAGTCAGTGCAATCTTTAAAAGCAAATAAAATGTCGACACAACCTCTTAATAACATCAAATTTAGAACATATATGTCAAATACAATAACATTTGTAGGGTGCCAATCAATCACAAACCTTACAAAACTTGCTTAAAATGTTAATAAAAATACATCAAATTTAGTGATAATCGATTATTTGTTATAAAATTGTAAATACTTACACTAACGAAAAAAGTTCACGTCCTGCACTTGACAAATGACTTTCCCAACTTACAGATCACAAAATAATGCCAATACATTTAAAACATATTACCAAACGAAGCGTTGCGTACTCTTTGGTAGTGCGCACTCTTTGGTGGCTTTACCCTACATTTTATAAAAGTAGGAAAGATAGGTAAAAATATCAGACATTAGACATTAAAGAATATTTAATCTATATCTTGGAAACGGTTATTGAATCTCACATAAAAACGACGTAAAGTAGCGGCTTGCTGCTGCGTTTCGTACGATGGATGAGATCTCCGGAGGCCCAAATTCTTAATTCCCAATTGCTTAATTATCTCTTCCCTTTAAGGTCGGCAACGCGCCTATGATTCTAGTATTGTGAGCGTACATGGGCGGTGGAGATCATTTACCATCAGGTGACCCAATTGCTCGTTTGCCGTTTGCTATAAAAAAAAAATTGAGCTGGTGAAGTCCATGCTCATTATTCGTGCCGGTATCTGTACATTATATTCCCCGAAGACGACGGTTAAGGATATTCCTACCCATTTTCCCACGCCTTGCCGTGTTCGTGATGAATAGGTACAAATAGTATAGCAGTGTGTGTTTTTATACCTGAGAATACTGTATAGCGCAATATCCGGCTTCCATTCGGATACATATTCCATAATCGAGATTGACGATCTGTCGTGTGCCGGTGACTAGGGAGGCGCTAAGAGCTGTGTTGGCTCCGGTACCATAGTTGAAACTTGTGATTGTACCCGACGTTCCCGTGTAGTACTGCAGGCAGCCGTTGGGTGCTGAATGTGATTGGAATGAATAAATACAACCTTGTTTGTTTTTCTGTATAGCAGCGATAGCTCTGTGGGGAATGGTATGGACTGTCGAGACGAAGTCTGCCAACCCGCATTAGGCCAGCGTGGTGGACTAAGGCCTAATCCCTCTCATTCAATAGAGGAGGCCCGTGCCCAGCAGTGGGACGTATATAATATAGGGCTCGTAAAAAAAATGTTTTTTTTTATCCTAGCATGATAAAAGCATTATCTTATGGTAGCACTATATGGCCACACAATCAAAACTCAAAATCTTATATTAAAATTATTAAATCTTATATGACGCAACAACGCGTTTACAACCAGTATAATACTATTATTATACTGGTTGTTTAATGAACCGCATTGTTTGAAACGTAATGGCCATTTTACGCGAGACGACTAAGTTTGAGTCCTCCGTTATTTAACAAACACCGCATCGTCATGACATATCGTCGATGAAGTACCAATACCTCCTAACTGACAATTTAGTCCAAAATTACTTTTTTATTACAATAGACGTAAACATAAACCACATATTAGTAACTAATAAAAAGGTAATGTATTGGAAACTATTTTACTATCAATAGTTGATCAAAATAAATAAAACATTAGGTACCTATTTTAAAAAGTTTTTTTTTTAAAAAAACCTTAATTTAAACAGTCTGGTGTAAAATTAGATTCTCAACACTTAGGAGGTATTGGTACTTCATCGGAGATATGGTCCTCAAAAACTAAGTATATATAAACTTACCTATTCCTGGACAATCGCATCCAAGCTGGATAAGTTTGATGTTCCACCTCCTAGAGAATGAGGTGGAGGATGTGGCAGTGACCGAGATTGTTATGGCGCTGTTGCCGTTGAAGTCCACGAAGAGTGTTTGTCCCGTGAGGTCACCGCATAACGTGGGCACAATAGTGTTACCTCCAGTTATAGTTATGGAGTCCGTGTTACAGTTGCCGTCCCCGTCCGGTTGGGACAATATGAAGTCTAGAAAATCTATGCGGAGCTGAAAAGGAAAATATAAATTCACAAACTAACAAATATCCAAACTATCACATTTATTCATGAGTGGTAGAGCCACGCTGTAGACAGATTTGTCTAAAGCATAAATGGGCCGGCTCGACCGGGTCGTTACAACTGTCTCACATAAGACCGACGTAAAGTAGTGGCTTGCTGCTGCGTTTCGCACAGTGAGTGAGATATCCGGAGTTCTAAATCCCCTTCCCCTTCCCAATCCCTTAATTATCCCTTCCCTTTAAGATCGACAACACGCTAATGATTCTTCTAGTATTGTAGGCTTACATGGGCGGTGGAGATCACTTACCATCAGGTGACCCATTTGCTCGTTTGCCGGTCTATGCTATAAAAAAAATGGGTGCGTGTACTTATGTACGCGCGTGAGAAGTTATACTTCTTTGGCATCATTAAAATATAAACTAGAGACATGTTGATAAATATTATAAATATGAAAACAGTGATCAGAGGTGACGAGCGTACCAACATGCGCGACTAATATCGAGGTTCAATTCCTATTTTGTTGGTAGCTTTTTTTCGAGACTTAATGAGCGGTTAAGCAGACGGCTAGTGATGTTCATGTACAAAAAACATCGATATTTTTTCCGATATAATATATCGTGTACAAAAAATATCGATATTTTTTCCGATATAATATATCGAAATATTGTATCGATATATAGCGATATATCGGTCAAAAATATCGATATTTTCGATATATCGAATTGTAGGAAGGAAAAGACTTTCTTAGTAAATGATTAACAAAAATAATATCGAAGAGCTAAAAAAAAAATATATCGATATTATATATCGACTTCAATGATGCGATAATATCGCATTGATTCGATATATCGAACAAATGTATCGATATTTTATCACATATCGATATACAGGGTTAATTTTAAAACACCAGCAACCTCGCAGGACCAGATACCTGACCCCATACGGAACAACTTTTGTTCTACGAGTTTGTATATAACTCAATATATTTAAAAAAAAATGTTTTTACAAGTTTTTGTTGTGTCGTATTTTTCTTCGTAGCGTTCGGCGTGCGCGCGCGACTCAAAGAAGCCGCTCAGCTGGCTCGGGCGATGACCTTCAACGCTAGCCCCGTTCCCCACGCTTCGCGTGTTTGCTTACGTAATCTGCGATGCGTGTAGGTAACATTTAAGACGGAAATTAAATGAATACTTATTTTTGTATGAAAATAAAATCTAACAAATTATCAAAAGTCGTAGAACAAAAGTAGTAGCTTATAACCTTAGGTATCTACCCCTGCGAGGTTGCTGGTGTTTTAAAAATAACCCTGTATATCGAGCACCCCTACATCTAAAATTTCACTCTCATCATTTTTTCATAACGCGCCTAAAGAAGTATAACTAATATAATATATCGAAATATTGTATCGATATATAGCGATATATCGGTCAAAAATATCGATATTTTCGATATATCGAATTGTAGGAAGGAAAAGACTTTCTTAGTAAATGATTAACAAAAATAATATCGAAGAGCTAAAAAAAAAAAAAAAATATCGATATTATATATCGACTTCAATGATGCGATAATATCGCATTGATTCGATATATCGAACAAATGTATCGATATTTTATCACATATCGATATATATCGAGCACCCCTACAGACGGCTTCATACTGTTAATTTTGTGTCACAGGTGCGCGCGCATCTTAAAATTTCACTCTCATCATTTTTTCATAACGCGCCTAAAGAAGTATAACTTCAAAAAATATTAATAAGATTATGAATGACGTGATAGTGATCGAAAATGCGATTGATCCTTGTAAGATGTCCAATACGTTTGAAATTGTTTCTTACCTGGCAAATGTTGCTATTACATCTGTTGACGATGATTGTACAAGCCTGCCCACCCGAGTATGCGGATGGGTATCCCGGACTGATGAAATACGTGTTGTTCACGTTTGTCGTTGAGCCACATGACCGGGATACTATAAAATCGAGAAAAAATATTTTGCTATTTATACTATTAAACCCACAGTATAGTAACACAAAAGTTACACATATCTGTGACTACACAGTAAGATACGATTATAGTGTGGTTGGTATCAATAACTACAAGAGACTTTCCGTCTCACAACAAACAGGGACCCGAAACAAATAGTTGTGAATAAGACATATTGGTCTCGGTAGGGGATCGAACCCGCGATCTCATGTTTCATAGTCGGCTACTCGCCACTATCAAGAGGAGGCTCTCAATTTTACGTATATATTTTGGTTTATCTTGAACTTGTACGCGTATAAGTATGCGATAGCTCAGCGGGGAGTGGTACGGACTGTCGCGACGAAAATCGCAGGTTCGAAAACAGCTTATGGCTTTTCTAAGTTATGAGTGTATTAATTTGTTAATTATTCTTCCTATAACGTTGAAGGAGATATCGTGATCTACTCTGCGCACCCAGTATATAGGTCATAGTTATTGTATTGGAATGTATATGCAATAACTGTAATATCTTCGGAACGAGCTGGTATGGCGGGGTTACTGACGTTTTTTTTTATTAAATGACGAGAAGAGCAAGGCGCTCGCCTGATGGTTTATGCAAACAGAAGTAACACCACACAGAACTTTGAATTACAAAGCACTGAATGGCACTGTACAAGCACCTCAACACTTCGATATACCGATAGTCGATGTGGCACCGCTGGAGAGCCTGCAGCACTGCCCAGGTCTCGATCGAATCGAAGGCTTTCTCATAGTCCACAAACGCTAAGCAAAGTGGCAAGTTATACTCCTCGGTTTTTTGTATAACTTGCCGCAGCGTATGAATGTGGTCTATGGTACTATAACCTTTTCGGAAACCGGCTTGTTCGGTAAAATATAAATGAGGAGATCCGTAGAAGAACGAAAGTCACCGACATAGCTCAGCGGATTAGCAAGCTCAAGTGGCAGTGGGCCGGCCACATAGCTCGCAGAACCGATAACCGATGGGACAGAAAGGTTCTGGAATGGAGGCCACGTACTGGTAAGCGCAGCGTTGGACGTCCACCTACAAGGTGGACAGACGACCTGATAAAGATCGCAGGAAGTCGCTGGATGCAGGCCGCTTCCAACAGGTCGGTCTGGAAATCTTTGGGAGAGGCCTATGTTCAGCAGTGGACGTCTTGTGGCTGATGATGATGATGATGAATGGCACTGAACTGCGTTCGTCACCGTCATAAGATGTTAAGTCTCCCAATGCCCAGTAATTTCACTGGCTTCAATGTCCTTCAAACCGAAACACAACAGTGCCGAAAACAAAATAAATAGACAAAGCGGCGGTACCAACCCAGACGGCCTACTACCACCTTGTAAAACCTAAAACGTTAATTTTTATGCACGCATATATTCGTATTTAACTTACCAACGCAGCATCGTCCCCGTCTGGAGGCGCAGGTCCCAGTGATGGTCCCGTTCAGGTTGTTACACTCTCTCCGCGCCAGACACGTGCCGGTCAATGCATTAGATGTACTGCAATCCGTGTTCGCAAACCGCACGATACTTATGAATGGGAACACTGAAAAATTATTGATATAGGAAGCTAGACTTTTTTTTAAAAAAATAAATACACCCATCAGTCACATACATAGTTCTGATCCCACAGTAAGATACGAGTCTTGTGTCGTGTGTAACAGGAACTACGAGAGACTTTCGGTCTCAAAACACCCAGACCCCGAAACAAATATTTGTAGATCACACAAACATTTGTCTCGGTGCGGGGATCGAACCCGCGGTCTCTCGCTTCACAGCTGGCTACTCGCTCCCTGCGCCACGGAGGCTGTCTTTGGATGCAATGCATGCAGTCGTATTAAATGATGAAATGAAATTGTATTGTATACCTTAAAATGTAAATATCATGAGTAATTATGTATATAAACAGTTTTTAAAAGAAATTATTTTTTTTACTTTATAGATACTTTTTTTCTTCCCATAACGGTTGACTTAGGCAGGCGGCCGGTTGTAAAAACTACAAGCCAACATATGGTATGAAAGCATGTTGCTCCGACTTCATTACGAGTGAGATAAGGGCAGGTGGTAGAAGAAAAAGTCTTCTTAGACATTTTTAATCTGATGTACCTATATTAATACTCGTAAAGTACCAGAAGTTTGTTCTCATGGCAAAAATTACAACGTTGTGTCACATACAGTACTAAAATTTCATTTAGTATGCGCTTCAAGAATCGCCGTTATTGACAATTTAGTAACGAATATATAAAAATGTGGAGCTTTTCGGATTTCATCAGGCACGTAAATGAAAAATAAATACATAAATTCTGTGGCCCGGTGCTAATAGGGCCCATGTCAATAATCATTATTTTGAGAAATGAGCGTTATAACAATGAATCAGCATACAGCAAAAAGGGCTTTATAAGTATACTGCAGCCCTTTTATCATTTTTTTTTTCACTTATCTGTATGAAAGCGCACACTACATTGGCCTTTTTTACATAGTAACTTTTGAAAGATGGTTAATACACTAACGCCCTTTTAGCACAAAAAATATCATACTTTTACAATAAACTGGTATTACAATCTCGTTTCATACAAAAATAGCTTTTGGCCCTTTTAGCACCAGGCCACAGAATTAATGTAATAACTGCTTTAAAGTGGGTCAGCACAATTGTCCCTTGTGGTAAAGTAAGATTGCTGAAGAGCATAACTCAAGTCGTGGTACTGTACAAGTAGGTCCCACCTAAATGGGAAATCGATACAATATAAATGGTTTTTGAGGGAAGTGATAAAGCGTAATAGAGAAAGTACAGGGTACTTTTTATCCGACCGCCATGACGCCCAAAAAAAATATCTGTATTTTTTCAGTGGTATGAAAATGTAACATCGCAACAGCTTTTGAAATAATTAAATTTTCGCTTCGCTTATTTAATTTGATTACAAGTCCCTACTTTAATTTAATTTGTCATATAAAACTTTTAATCCATATTACGACAATTATACTACTCACATATTTTCCCTTTTCTTCCATCTTGCTGCGCGTCCAATTCATCGAGTTCGTCAAGATCCTTGTCTGAAACATCGGCATTGTATATGGAGTTTGCAGCCACAGCTATCGCGAGAACTATTACCAAGCAATGCGTTTTGAATATCATGATTACGATTTTTCTAGTGTCCAAAATTGGGTCATCTATAGTTCGGCGGACTGATCACAATGCTTGCGACCATGAAATGCGAGTGAAATTGTCGAGCAAGTATAAATAAACGCACGATAACGGTGTCATATTTGTGTAAAGCGTGTTACCGTTTCTTATTTAGCGCCTGCCGACCTGGCCGATAAAATGCTGCAGGAGAATGTATTCTGTTACGTACAGTTTATGGGCATGTTTTTGAAGTGATAACTTCTTATGGGAGGGTGAACCGAAACGTTCCGTAACGCGAGCGGCGGTGAGCGGAAGGTTCCAGAATATTCGAGAACCTTCTGTGGGACGTCACGCGGGCCAGTGCAACTTCGATAATTTTGAAGTCCCAGGTGGCGTCACACAGTGACCAGTCGGATTGGACTGGACTTTGACCGGACTTTCAAAGGACTGTGTTGTTGTTGTTTTTTTATGGCGAATAAACATGTTACCGTAATTTTGTTTTTGATATTGATGAAAAAATGACGATCGATAAAGAAATATGTTGGTACTTATAATTTGGAACATGGTGCCGTAAAAAAAGTACCAGGGTCGCATAAACGCGAAGAGAGTAGAATGTCCTCTTTTCGTGGCGAGTAGCCGTAATTAGTAAACAAATGACGATTAGGACAAAGAAAAACTTTTTAGTTTTTTTCTTATTTAGAAAATGTTGCCGTAAAAAGTACCAGGCTCGCATAAACGCGTAGAGTAGAATGTATTTTTATCATGTCGAGTGAGCATGTTGCCGTAATTTTGTATTCTCACATCTTGTTTGGTAAGTTTTCACTTCTGTCGGCACTCCCAGAGTGCAACCCGTATTTTTTTTTTTTATATTTGTTTCAATGACGAGACGAACAAGGCACTCGCCTGATGGTAAGCGCCTGCCCATAAACAGAGACAACGTTGAATTACAAAGCACTGAACCTGTCAAAATCGAGTCAACTATCCTTTTAATACCCACGTAACTTAGAAAAGTCAGTGGTGCATGCTCTTGAGACGGGATTCGAATGAAATAATTAGAGACAACGACATCGACGTGCGACACAACATTGAAGACCGTAACACTGTTGTACCAAGTAATTTCATACGTCGCGGTCGCGTGTCGCTTGTCTCGCGCTGTCAGTAATTACTACCTATTCCACAGTATCCGAGTAAGATTTAACCACCAATTCGCGTATAAGACAGCTATTTTTGAAAGTACATTGTAGACATGTTTTCCCGTATGTATGTCAGAACGTGACGTTTGTATTTGAACGTGTTATATTTTATTTTCTAAGTGGTATTTATTCAGAGGTGGTGAAACAGGCGCTTAGTCTTATACAAAGCGCGCGTTTCGCTTTCACCTGAGTCATGACACTCGTCGTAGTCTCCTGACTTGGAAGTATACCTCAACATATATCTTTGTAAGTATTAATCTAACAAAACAATAAATAAATGATAATAGTATTTCAATTTTCATAAGATAATTCAAAATAACACATTGTTACGTCTCTGGGGTATACAGTAGTAGATATAAATAAAATTAGAAAGTGCTTGCTAACGCCGTGGCATTTTAAGGCTCCTGTTTGGCGTAAATGATTTTTTCCTAACACACTGCTCTAGTGGCCTTTATTACTTTACAGAACTTATAGAAAATAAGTCAGATAAGATCTTCTCGTTATATATTCGGTGTCACTGCATGAAGCCATGAAGGGATAGAGTATTGTAATAAATATGTTCGTATACACTCTTAGTAGCTATAGCCGTGTTAATATATATGTATTTTATTTGTAGGTATAAAGGATACAAGGAAAGGTAGGAAGGTTAGATATAATTTGATGCCCTCATTGTACTAAATATTAGGGACCATAATGAGGTCAGAGGCTCTACAATTTCTTAGAGAAATCCTATCCTACTATTATAAACGCGAAAGTTTGTAAGTATGGATGGATAGATGTATGTTTGTTACTCTTTCACGTAAAAACTACTGAATGGATTTTAATGAAACTTTACAATAATATAGCTTATACATAAAAAATAGGACATAGACTACTTTTCTCGGGAAAAGCAGATTACGCTGGCGGAGCCGCGAGCAAAAGCTAGTATTAATATAATCTTACCTTTACTTTCCGTACCATGACGTCCTTAATATTAGCTTATTGCCATCATGCAAGGTGGTAGGTCCCTCGTATGCGAGAGGACGTCTGGGTTGGTACCACCGCTTTGTCTATTTCTGCTGCCAAGCAACAGTGTGTAAGCACTGTTGTGTTTCGGTTTAATGGAAATTGGAGTCAGTGAAATTACTGAATATTATGAGACTTAGACTGGATTACACCATAATAGCAGTTATAGTAAAGGTTTATGTCAAATTTGACGACAACAGTAACGCTGACTTTAACATTGACTGCGGAATGTGTCGCACCATCATATTCCGACTACTAGAATTAATCCTATTAGCAGGTACATGATATTATTTTGGATATACATCGGTTTAGAGGTAATATTATAAAACAATAGCTTTAATTAGTGAATCTTCGGCGGTTACGGTTAATAGTTAAAGTTATGACGTCATCTAACATTTGTGAAATGGTGCAACTCATGTTTTGCTTAACCGGTACTTTAACATGTTTGTCATTGCTGAAGTAAGTTGGTGCAACTCCGCATTAACATCTTATGTCTGGGGGGCCGAGCGCAGTTCAGTGTCATGCATTACTTTATAATTCAAAGTTCTGTGAGCTTCTGTTTATGTGCAGGTTTGGCGCTTACCATCAGGCGAGCGCCTTGCTCGTCTCGTCACTGAATCAAATAAAAGAAAAGGTAAAAAATTTGCCCTATAATCGACTCGCGTTAAAAATTGTGTCATCATCCAATTAACGGATCGGAGTCATGAATGTCTGTCTAACCATGTTAGTCTTTGCCACTATGACTCAGTATTTTCTTATCGCAATCGCGAATTATTACCATAAACATGTATCTCTTTGCGGCATAGAATCCATGTAGCCAAAGACTTCAGGTATGACTTCAGGTTTCTTATGGGGTTAGCCATCTAGTCCTGCGAGGTTGGTGGTGTTTTAAAAGTAACCCTGTATACGTTCTCTATACGGATGCAGTAGTTGCCCATAGTCGATGTATGAAACTAAAAGGAACTTACAAGTTATCGTAGGAAGAATAAATCAAGGATAGTAACTATAGATATAATTACGAACTGAATGTTTTAAGTAATACACCAACGTTATATGTGATTAAGTTTAATTTGTTTTGAAATGTGAAAATTGCAGTAACAATATGATTTGTATTTATTTGTGGTAATGCTTAAACGTAAGTTAGTATCGGCTACCTTGTGGCATTGAGTTAAAACGACCGGATCATATGCAAAAAATGTCTATGAATATGATCATTGACAAAACGGATCATAGACAAAAATTGTCTATGCTTATGTCAATTTTTGTCTATGAATAAGTCGGTACGTAGAGTCAGTTAAATACGGATTTGTGAGCTTAGTTTCATAGTAGAGGAATTGATTGAAATCCGTTGTTACAATGGTCCAAGCTAGCGCAACACATATGCATATTCGTGTGTTGTTTCCACGACCGTATACACAGGGTGTTGCCTACAGATTGACTTACTTAACGGCAATCATTAAAATATTGTAAGTAACTTATTACTTTGTTTTTCACTTGGATTTTACTTAGGTATTCTAGTAGGCATTCACCCTCACTGGTCTTATCTTATTACATGTTGAATTACAACTAATTTAAACGGTTGTTCATTAATTTTGATCCCATTAATGGGATCATGAATGGGAATCCTATTAATGGGATCAAAATTAACAATCGCAATAAAATCCGTCTAAATTAGTTATAATTCAATGTGTAATATTCGCGTAGACATAAGAAATCATTATTTACATGGTCAACGTGTAGCTAAATTAAAGCATCCAAATATTATCGGACATTCACAGGTAGGTCTATGGATAGATAAAATTATAATTCATAATAATATATCTAGAACATAACGTGGCAAATAACAAAATGTTAGTAAATCACACATCTGGCAACATCTACAAAATATACATTTAAAACACATTAAGAGCATAGCTATATCATCAATATAATATATGTCAACGTTTACACTATAAAAATAGGTATATAAAAAATTAAAAACATGTCATTGGTAATAAATTATCTTGTGACTTAGTCAACATACTTAACTACGTGTTTAAAATTAATATTACTAGTGAAAATTTAAAATTATACAAACGTAATTAAAGAAATAAACAAAAACAATTAAGTACAAGGAATAAGCAAGAACAGAAGAGTCAGTGAGGTACGCTATGATTTATACAGATGCATAAATGGACGAACTTACGTCTAGTGCTCCTCGTAGAAACTAAAATTATATTTAATAAAATATGGCATCTACAAACAGGTGTATGGCAATTATTCGGTTTAATATGACTCAGGGAGCACATACGTCGCATTCTTATATCTAGCACGCCACCAAAACGTAATTGCGACCGGTACGGGGCTTTACCCGTACCATAACATGTACGTACTATACTTACATATTTTCCTTGCGACCCACCATGTACAATCATTACGATCAAATTCTTTAATCCTATTTCCGCATAATTATTTTTATGCCTCAATACATTTATAGATAAAAAGGTACAACGAACGAAAATTAGTACAACGCACTCTAGTCAATATATCTGTTAGTTGCGTGATAATGTAAAGTGCCAGACTAGAGGTTGTGTATATACTTTGTCCATTTTCACCGGCCTTTGTTTAATTTTAGTTGACACTAACGCCCGATACTTATAGAAGCGGTACCACATCACCTATATTACTTTGTGTCACCGTACCGCTATAATGTGTTGGGAATTAGGAGTAATTTCTAAAGATAAGCATCGGTCAGAGAAAACGGGCATTCGTCTTCGTTTATCTTAAATAATAGTAAGTACCTTTTAGTTTATTTATATTATAATAATTATATATGTAGAAAGTTCACATAGGTTTTACAAAATTAAATGCAAGAAAGTGTGGCAAGAATAAAGTATATAAGTAATATCTATGTTTTTTTCTGAACAGACAAATTATCCAATATATACCTGATCATATACTTGTTATTGCTAATGGCGTGTTCAAACCGGACCGATTACCGCACCGTATGCGCGTTCACGCGCTTGTGAACGAAGTAAGTAATATTTGCCCAAAGTTCTTGCTTCTGCCAATGATGTTGTTCTGCAATATCTTATAATATTGTAATGTATTTTTGTATGTCAGAACAAGAATAAAATGAATAAAAAAGATAAAACACCTGATTATTCGGTAACTGAGATTCTTTCTCGCATTTAAAATGCGTTATTCTACGGGCTACCGAGGATCAAGAAACAAGACCATGGAGGCACGTTCCATCCCAGTTTGAACAGACCTTAATTATGTTTGAGAAAATAGTTGTAGTTTGTTATGAGTAGTCTGCTGAGAAACAAGAGGCCATGTGTTTATTTTCTTTATGGGAAAATTGCTTGCTCCGAAGTATCAGTTCCGGATGAAAGACTCCGCATAGTTTCCGATACACATGAAACGGAGAATTCCGTATGTATTTTGGGGTGTAATATTATCATAAATAGTAATTATCATAATTATAATATAAAGGCAATATTATTAGTTTCATGCGAAATATACAAATACAGTACAACTCCTTTCATTTAAATATAATATTTAGGCATAAAGTAGAAGCTGTATAAAAACTATACATCCAATCTATCAAAGGCACTATCAGAAAGGGGCATCAGTTAAGCATAACTTATAATAGCTCGAAATTCTAGTGACTATTCAAAATGGCGATTGATTTTAAAGTACATTAGCATCTTACTCCCACACATCCAAATCGAAGACTGTTATTGTTTTTATATTATACTTTCATTTGTACAACCACTAGGTACAAACACCTTAGCGCAATATTATTCTTATGATCCACAAATCTGTAGGTGCAAATCTGTAGTCTGGTAGATATGAATGACATTTAAACCTTTTTGCAGTCTATATACCCATTTACACATTAAACTTTACGCATGAATTGTATAGGCGCTTGTATGCCCGAATTTCGACGAAGATTGACCATATCGAAAGGGTTTGCGCGCGAATGTACACTCGTGCAAGCGCGTTTGTGCCCGAAACATACGTCAAGGGTGTTTATATGGGAAATACGAGGATCTAAGATAAAGCGAGTTAGGTCACCCAGCCATACTGGGAAAAATTTAGTTTTATTTATTTATGGAACAGAATGTAAGACTACCCGATGATAATATTAACTATAGTTCAAAGGCACTGAAAGTAGACTATTTTATAATTGTAATCACGGACGGAAGCTATAAGGCCGTATTTATCAATAATTATATATTATATTATATTATATTAATAATTATTTATTGGTACGGTTGTTAAGATGAAATAAAAATAAATATGCTTTCCCATAAATAAGTATCTCCAAAGGGGACAATATATTACATGTTTTGAACTTATATCTGCACTAAAGTATAGATACAGTATATATACATATTTCGAACATGACATGTAGGCGCTGAGTACTTCATATGGCATAAATGAAGTAGAATATTGTGAACGTTATTAAAGCAATTGTTAAATGAATACATTTGTTGCATAATGATGCGATGACATAGACGGTAAAAAAATCTACAATAAATCGAGACTAGAAAGTGTAAAAATGTGCGTGTCCGAATGGAACGACCTGAAGTCATCTTACTCATGCTACTTGATTGAATTGAGTATTATTATATTGTATTCAATCATTTGCGGTGATACGAACATACATTTTATGAATTAACAATACGTTTATTATTAATTTTAAGGCGCATACATAGATAAATTGAAAAGTTTTAGTGAAAATCTTTGCTTTACGAGACTAGACTCGACAGCAAATTGGCAATAATATAATATTATATACTAAATTGTATCCTTAATCTAAGATAGCCGAGCACTTTTTATTCTAAGTATCATTATTTTATATAATATAAAAATAATAATTATTAACATCCACTTTTTATTTTGAAAAAGTGCTGATAATTTGCTTGTGATGCAGTAATAATAAAAACTAGATGAAAACACAACCCAGGTCGTAATATCCGAAAACGCGTCTGCATAATAATACTAACAGCTATAACTACTTACTGATATTTATTCCGTAATAATATTATAAAGATAATATCTTGGATATTCCTTGCTCTCTTAGTTTAATACCTTACAATAAATTAACTAATCATATCTAATGAATACTTAGAGCTTTTACGTCAAAAAGTTCATGTAGCGACACCATTGCAGTGAGCAATTTTCCTAAACCTTAGACATCTACTACAATTAATTTATCAAAATTTCCAATTAAATTTAGCAAGTGGAATCAGAATTTAAATCAATCATGAGAATCATATGTTCCGAAACATTTAGCAAAATGCACACCATGTTGTTTAGAATCAATCAGGTAAAAATGTTTTGCGTCTATTCACATATTTTTAAACTTGGAAATACGATTCTGTAAAGAACAATTATTATCATCATGGCAGTACAGCTAACTGAAAAGACTTTGTATTTTAAGTTGATTCGAGATCCGAGGTGAAGGCAAGCAACGGCTTGAGGCATATGGATACTGAAGAGCTCGATAACGCGGACAAACGAACTGACAATGTGTACTTACTCACTTCTGAGTCGTGAGTAGAGAACTAAACGCTACAATCGAAGCATTGATACTGTCATGTCACAAAATGGACTACTTCTAAAATAAATAATTAATCGACAAAAATACACTCATTCTACGTTTATCTAATACGAAACTAATTAGCAACGGTGTCGCAAATTAGTTTTTTTTCAAATAACTGTCTTTGAAGTTAACTGTATATTTTACGATTGTATCTATGATATAAATGTGACATTTGGATTCGCATAGAAGACTGCTCTAGTCATTTACAATAATAAAGTGTAGATGTAAAGCGATTTCCTTGGTAATTCTTTTGATTGTTGTACCTTTTGTGACTTTAGTTCGATTACGGTTAATTGGAGGGACTTAGAGAAGTTCCTCTACAGTTGTAGAAATAATTGTTCCATTTGGACATAACTGTGGACATGTCTAGTTTGACAGCGTTTGTGAAGTATTGGTTATTGTTGAGAGTTGATAGCGGTCCATGAGACGCGGAGAGTCAGCGTCGTTTGTACTTCAGTGCGCGATCACAGCACTCCGTAAAATGTGTCCATTAGTGTAGCGTCCAAGTCGCACTCCAGGAACATGCTGTCGCTGCATTCCTCCTGCAAATAGAATAAATTATGTAATGAATAAAGGCAGTAAATCTACTGCGAAGTTCTGAAATATATAAACTAACATAATATGTAATTTGTTAACATGTGAACAGTATGATGTATGAGGGTGCGTTCATCTTTAACTGGCGTCTTACCTTGGAGTTAGTAAGATCAATTTGTGTTTGCAGCATGTTTTTTTTTATCCGAACACGGCAACGTGGCTGTACTACACCTGATGGTAAGCGCAGTGCAGTCCAAAAACCAGAGACCGCCGACAAACACTGAGTTCCTTGAGATCCGTGGTCACCATAATCATGCCGGCCTGTAGGGATGGTTATTCTGGGCTCAACATTCTTTTGGTTTAGTTCATACCCCAAAGATTATTAGGTGGAGGCCCTAACAAATTTTCCTACCCTGGTGTACCTAAAAATCCCAGCGTAGCCTCCTTCGACGCAAGGAGTACAAGTATCCTCCTTTTACTGTTTTTTTTTCTTTTTGATTTGGCGTTGTGCTGTTAGCCTGACTCGAGTCGGCTTTCTACAGCTTCACCGGACTTTCTGGCGAACGCTTTAGGCGCTCTCAACCCTTAACCTTTTGCTGGTGGGAGGATACCTACTTGTATCCGACCGGATACTGACTACCGTACACTGGTGCTAAAACCTGCCATAGTGGCTCACTTTGTGTGGGTCGCGTTCCAGGGTCAGCCAGTGTATATCCGGTTCTCCCCAGGGGACTTGTCCCCTGATCCTAACCCTTTTCCCATCCCTTTTTCCTTCCCCTTCCCCTTGGCCCTTTGGCAGGCCGGCATGTTCTTGCCAACTACGATGGACACATTGTTTATCGTTGGTTGACACTATTCTTGGATTGCGCTACACTAACCATCAGGTGTAGCGTAGTCACTTTGCCGAGCCAGGATAAAAAAAAGTGCGATGGTTTCAGGAGATAATGGTGGTTTTACCTGAGTGGTGTGTGTTACGGGCGGCTGGTCCCCGCCCCTCCTCGCGTGTCATTTGGCCGTCTTGGGCAGGTGCCGCTTCATGTGCAGCGCGAGGTGGTCGGACCGCGCGAACGAGCGCTCGCACACCGCGCATTTGAACGGCTTGGCGCCCGTGTGCTTGCGGTAATGGCGGGTTAGCTCGTCGGAGCGCGCAAACCGCCACTCGCACTCTGGCCACTGACATGTGTACGGCTTCTCACCTATAAGTGTTACTAGGTTAAGGACGGTCGCTAATGGAGTCGAAGCGAAGTCGAGATGCTCAAAAGGTGGACTCTCCCGCAGAAAGCATTTATCAGAAGGCCCGGAATTCATAATTGGAAGATTAATTATTGTGTTCTCTTACTATCAAAGAGCAGAGTCTCGTCATTCGCCTGCGCTTCGACTTTGGTTTTGGCGATGTACTTTAAGATTTTTCGCATCAGCTAGTGTGTCACACAATATTTCGAAGGGATATTAAACAACATCCAAATAACGAATATTAATGACTAGCTGTTGTCTGCGGCTGCGCCCGTGTGAAGTCCGTTTTCTGCTTTAAAATGTAAATTTCCAAAAAGCCCGTCTTAGCGGGCTCCTATATTACCTAATTCATATGACCAAATTTCATGATTCTAGCTCTACTAGTTTTTGAGATACCGTGATTAATCAGTCAGGGAGTGGTATTCCACTTTTATTTATTTAGATTTGCGTGTTTATACGATAAATTGTCTTTTGCCTACCAAAACCTACGAGAGACTTTCGGTCTCACTACAGAAAGACTTTAATATATTGTGGATACACCATAAACTTCAACTACTAGGCGGGCTGTTTAGGAGTAAAATTGTGTCACATAACGCGGAAGTTTGACAGCTGACAGACATTGTTATTGAGTTACGGTCGATTGACCGTAACTTATTGGTGCAATTTCTATGTACCGCGCAGCCGGTTCAGTAGTATACTATACATTAAAGTCATTGGGGTACACCATACATTTGTCTCGATATGGACATCGAAACACCAATTTCTCTCCTCTAACAGGCTACTCATCCAGTTCGGAAAAAAGGCTATTACCGCCTTTTTCATTCCATTATTTTTATATGATTTACGTACCCATAAAGGTCAACTTCCATCGGTTCTGCAAGCGTCAGTGAAACGCTCGTCTATTAACTCATAGATCCCTAAGCCTAACATATAAGTTATACATTATGTTAACATAATGCGTAGTACTAACGCACAGACATAGTTCTACTAACACCGCGTTACTGACGCCCGTGACGTAACCATTAGAAGTCAGCCTTATATGTTAGGCTTAGGGAGGTATACGAAGTAGATAAGTGTGTAAGCAATAATGCGTCGATAAAATTCTCGTAAATTCTACAACGGCACTCTTGCAACGCCATTTGTAACATTATCCATTCTATCAGACTGTAAAAGGTTAAACGCTTTCGTATCATCACCGCTAAATCAAAGCGTGGGCGAAAATTCCAGTTTTACTTTCTATCAATACAAATTCTGAATGACTGGTTAGTCATTACACACCTTCAAAACTGTGTTTTATGAAAAACTAACTATTCTCGGAGTTTTTATTTGCTAGTTCGATACTAAATTCTTGACACATGTTTAGCTAGGTAAATTTTTAACGCGTAGAAAGTAAACGTTCGTAGAAAGCCCGTGTTGAGTAAACTGAACAAGGGATAGTATGCTAGTGATTAGAGAATGCCTACAGCTATACTTGTAAGTGATATTTTTGTTGTCTATTAAACTTTCGCAACGCATAATAGCGAGATACTTAGATTATAATAATTTTGGTCAATTTGAACGCTTACGAACATTCTATAGTCCTTATATAAAATGTTATTTCTACTTACAAATTACTTAACACACTACATTTCGCAAATGAGATTTAAAAACTATTAACTCGCAGCGCAGTCGTATTAGTCTAGGTGTTAGAAAACTGGTCTACAGATACGTTGATTCTTGCAATGTGTTACAAGACTCAGCGTTATAATACGTTTATTTTTGCAGATTCGCTGTTCATTGAAACATTTGAATTATTTAAAATGTGTTTATTTACCTGTATGTATCCGTTGGTGGGCCTTCAGGTGCGAACTTTTCGTGTACACCTTCGTGCATCCTGGCGAAAAATAATACTATGATTAATTTTAGAGCCGGTTTTTTAACCTAGTTTAAAAACACGAATTGAACTAGATTACAATTTGCGTCCGATTTAGTGACAGGTTCCTTTATCACATCATGGGATGTATTATGCAAGTAAGATCAAGTATCGTAAATACATTGGTAACACCTTTGCCTATAGGCGTAAGCCCATAAATAATTCTTATTTAGATGGGGAGAGTTTCTCAAACAACATAGACGTAATTATAATGACAATCATTTACGAGGCCATGTCATACGATTATTTTTTTAAGCAGTATGAGGTGTCCTTGTAAACAAGACTTTCTTGTATTTTGTGTCGGATAACCTCTGGAGAGAGGACTAGATGGATATCTATATGTGGCCTAATGGTGGCTTTATGAGTGGTAGAGCCACGCTGTAGACAGTTTTGTCTACAGCGTGAATGGGCTGGCTCGACCGGGTCATGACCACTGTCTCACAGAAAACCGACGTAAAGTAGCGGCTTGCTGCTGCGTTTCGTACGGTGAGTGAGATATCCGGAAGCCCAAATCCCTTCGCCTTCCGTATCCCTAATTATCCGTTTCCTTTATGGCCGGCAACGCGCCTATGATTCTTCTGATGGTGGGCGTACATGGGCAGTGGAGATCACTTACCTTCAGGTGACCCACTTGCTCGTTTGCCGGCCTATGCCATAAAAAAATGGTGTTATTTCTTACCGATGAAATCACAGTGATGCACCCGTCTCTTCTCCAGTTCAGGGTTGTTCCGCCTGTTGTACTTGAGTGTGGGTGGCGCGAGCCTCGAGTGTGTCAGCGGCGTGTGAGGGTGCGGCTGCAGCTGTGGCGGCGCTTGTTGCGGCGCCATCTGCAGCGGCTGCACCATCGGCTGTGGACATCGCATCGTCATCGCATACAAACACTACCGTTACACTTCATATACTTTGTGTTGCAAGTGAAGCTGAATAGAGTAGTTGTTATGGTTGATAATTATTTAATATCTGCGCTTTTTGGTTCCAGTGTAATTAAACCTTTATATAAAGATCGATGTGTTTAAACGTATTGATCAATTTTCTTGCTACCAAAAGTCGACTATTTTAGCCTACTGATTAAAGCATCTTTACGACAATGTTTTAGCCACGCCAGATCATGTCATCTACGTTCAATTGACTGGGACGCAGAAGTAGTCGCCGTAGCCGACACTGGCATAGATAAGATAAATTAAAATGACATATACTACTGACATATGTACGCTGATCCGAAAGGTATGTAGTAGAGGAAGACGCAAATTGAAGATCAAAGCGTACGACTGGGAACATATCTTAGGATTATCAAAAGCAGATGCTTACTTGTGAATGGTGATGGGAACATATCTTTGGATTATCAAAAGCATATGCTTACTTGTGAATGGTGATGGGGATGAGGATGGGGCCCTGGATGTGGCGGCACGGGCGGCGCCCGCAGCAGCGGCGGCGGGTGATACGGCGGCGGTGGCGTCCGTCGCGGGCCTCCCTGCCGAGCACACATTCATGTTGTCCAAGCACACTGCACTTACTACACCAATATCTTACGATATTAAAATAAGTTTGCACATGTATTTTTCCAATTGATGATGATAATGTCTTACATTTCCGAAGGGTGTATCGTTTATTATTTGCGTCATAAACATGTATTTTCCATCCCATGGCGATAAACAGATGCTGTAAATGTAAACTTGAATTAAAAAGAAATCGCATAGCAAAAGATGGTACCATCTGTCGCGAGCAAGGACGCAGAGCATCGGTATGTTATTAGTGTTACCTGCATGGAGTTTCCGGGGCTGCCCTGGTCGGAGCCCGGCGGCGTCAACGGGGACATGTAGACGAGCCTAGATGGAGGGTACTTCGCGAAGGAAGGCGCCGGCTGTTGTTGCTGCTGCTGCTGTGGAGGCTGAGGGTGGGCGTACGTGGGCGGTGCGCACAGTCTTTCCGTTTTGATTTCCAGAGGACTGAGTAAAGGTGTGGCGCATTCTTCAAGCAGCACTTCGTCCGCTTCAACCTTGACGTGTGTGGCTCCGAGAGGCGCGAGCATGTTCGCATTCTCAGGGTCGATGTTCCTGATGGAGGAGGCGATGTCCTCCCAGAGAGCTGGCCGGAGGAAGGCATCGTCGCGGGAAGAGGTGCCGCCATCGAAAAGGTCCATGTGGGCGGGCGCCAACGATGCGCCCTCCTGCTTGCACAGCAGCGACTCTAGTTCAGATGTCTGGAATTTACCATCATGTTGAATATATTTTTTTTGCATTATGAGACTTATCTTATGTCTCGGGGTGACGAGCGCAGTTCAGTGCCATGCAGTGCTTTGTAATTCAAAGTTTTGTGTGGTGTTGGATTTGTTTATGGGCAGGCGTGGCACTTACCATCAGGCGAGCGCGTTGCTCGTCTCGTCATTCAATCAAATAAAATAAAAATATATAAATAAATAATTCTCGTTGATATTTCATATTTTATGGAAAGCTTTATTTATTTTCATAATAGAGATCTGGTCTTAAAGTTGTTATTATCGGAGTGAACTCTACGTTTTAGCATGTTACCTGTCACACTCAGGGCCGGAGATGTTATGAATTTTTAAAATAGTTGTTCGGGTTTAACAATTGTACCCAGTGATATTACTGCATGAGGTTTCTTTATAAAATATAGTATTGTAGTATGATGCGTTCTTTGCACACAGATACGTACTTGCAATAATAACGTGTGCTTTATAATTACGTATCATCTAAAAGTAAAAAATGAAACTTAAGTGCTTGTCATCGTAAATATGATCTTGACTAAATCCATCAATCACAAGTGGATTATAATGACTCTCTGGAGGTGATTCACAATATTTGGGATAATTTCAGTGTGTTGTAGTACGGCCCTGGCAGTTATTAGCATACAATGGGGTCCTGCCCACGCGCTCTCGCAGGTGACGACTCGGCTTTCTTATATCATTTAATGCACGATACAAACTTTTTTTCTGTTACAAAAACTTTATGTTGATTTAGATAAGCTGGATGTATTGGCATCGTAAACTATCATCTGGATAAGGTTTACACGACACAATCTCAAGATTTATGTAGGAAAAGTTTGCGATCGGGTATCAAACAAAAGTAAAGAATTATGTGCATTTTCATGGCATTAGCTTACTTTTAGTTGAATCCTGAAGTCCAACATAACGTCAAAGCGACGACGTGACTTAAGTTTAAGTTGCGTCGTTGCATTATTTTGGTGTGTTGGACGTGTCTAGTTAGGGATGTATAAAGTTGAGCACGGGTTGGTGAAATACGTTAAATTCTTACTTTCATCAATGTGCAGTGAGGACATATGACATTATTATTATGTGCATAGAAAACAATAGGAAATTAGATTAAAGCCGCATTCAACGATTCGTGATAGTATGAAATAGCGCACCAGTGAGCCTGATTGCGGAATCCGTCTTAAAGCTTAGAGTGCACGCATGTTGCTGACATCATCATACTGAGCCCCTCACAATGGACGCCAGGGATCGGCCATATCCAGTGAAATATTACTTTATTCAACACTCAACGCCGGTGTATTATATTTATGTGTAACATTAAAATAAATAAAATACCCAACAGTTACATACATAGTCCTGACCCCACAGTAAGATACGAGTCTTGTGTCGTGGGTATCAGAAACTACGAGAGACTTTCGGTTTCACAACACCCAGACCCCGAAACAAACATTTGTGGATCACACAAACATTTATATCGGTGCGGAGATCGAACCGGGTCCTCTCGCTTCACAGCCGGCTACTCGCCCGCTACGCCACGGAGGCTGTCAAAATTCAAATTCAAATGATTGTTTGATACGCGACAGTGAATACCTAAATTCAATATTTAATAATCTACTTTCATATGTTGTATCCATTAGGCATATTTGCTAAAAAGTTCCACGGTGGATAGAATGTCAGAACTAGAGATGTGCCGACTAGTCGGCGACTATTCGGTAAAGCCGACTATCCGGTCACTATTGTAGTCGGCGACTAGTCGGCGACTATTCGGCAAAGAGCGCCGACTATCCAACTACTTACACTTCTTAAAAAATCTATACACGAGACTTTCTTTTTGACATGATAAAATTTTAATTGAGCTCTTTCACTTTAATAAACAATAACGGTACATATTGTCTTTACACAAAAATATTCTTTTTTCACAATAACACCGCTCTGACAATACAGAAACAAAAATCAAGAAACAATGCGACGTAAACAAAATAGGTTCCGACACGCTCGCAGGCGGCGGTTGCAACTTGCGCGCGGATCAGCTGTAAACGAAGCGTCACGGATATCCCCGAAACGCTGATCGGCTCGGCCGACTAATCGGCCGACTAGTCGGCCTCTTTACAACCGACTAATCGGCTAGTCGGCTAGTCGGCCGAAGTCATAATCGGCACATCTCTAGTCAGAACGTAATTTCTTAAACGTTTGCTATGAACTCGTTAGAAATAGGTTAATTATAGAAGGTTAAGAAAAATGACATGTTCTTAAATGATTTTGACCTTCTTCAAAACGTCGATTTAATCGAAATTCTTATCAAAGACCGATGACAATTCAATATTTAAATATATGTATATTGTTTCTTACAATAAAATATTATATATTTTATATAATTATATTAATATTATTCTTTTGTAAAAATGCGTGGGTGCAAGGTGTCAATAGTTATAAATATTTTATTGACAGATATGAGTAGATGGATTATCATTTTGATAATATCTCAAAAAGCACCCGACGCCTTTTTTTACAGTAAAATACATATTTTTCTCCAAATTTATTAAAATTTATTTTCTATTTTTTATTTTGATTTTCTATAAAAGCGTGTTTTCTAGTTTTTTTTACTATTATTTTTTTACCTTGTAATATACATGTGAAAGCGATTTCCTATTAGTTTGTTTCGTGATAAGGAAAAGTATATATGTAAATATGGATACGATTCGATAAGCTTAACTACACTGCTATCTTTGTTTACCTTTCATTGTTTAACATTATGCAAAGGGGCGTTATCTGCCACATAAGTAGGTAATAATTGGTAAATACATAAAACAAGTATTTATAACTACAGAAACTATACTTTATACTATACTATGCACTGTTATAATCATTTGATAGAGATTAATTTTCGTTTTCAATGAGACATGATCGCGTAAATCCTTGAAGATGTCGGCCTCCCAGGCGCAGCGGAGCATACCCGTCTGTGAAATGAGAGGCCGCGGGTGCGATTCCCGTACCGAGATAAATGTTTGTGTGATCCATAAATATTTCGGGTCTGGGTGTTGTGGAGCAAGTCTTTCGTAATTCCTGATACTCACGATGCCGGACTAAGGATAATTCGTCCTCGATTCCGTTTTCCTAATATTAGAGCATGACGGAGTCCTATCCTCTGTTGTTTAATATTAAAACAAGACCAAACATCTCATTTTAATTCGACTTCCTGATGTCGCATTGAGATGAAACGTAAATTTTTTGCCTTACAGCATTAGTAACACTACTTTAAAATGTCATTGGATTATATGAGATTGTTTTTGTACGATTAGGTAACAAGCAGACAAGTATTACGTACTTAGCAAACCAGTATATTGAACAATTAATTCGTACAAGTACAAACGCGTGTAAGGAATGTCCAACACAAACATTACAAATAATTCGCGCATGTAAATTATATTCAACATGGCTGGCCAGTTTTGATCTCAGTAATTGTGTTAAGGAGATTGGTGCCCCCTGTATCTGCGCTCAGTGTATCAAATGGAACCTCTTTGGTAGGCGGTGTCGCAAGTCGCAACACGCCGGACCGCGCGAATTCCTTCCATGACCTTTGCGGATCGAACGATTGCGTAGCGGCTCCTCCACTAGTCGGCTTGAGCAATGAGCACCGCCAACACAGATTACACCGGCCCGCAGATCGGCCACACGGTGCTAAACGATCGTTATCTCGATTAATAGCCCGCAGAGAAAACATGTCTCGTTGCAAACTGGACACCGATGAATACTTTCCTCAACCTTCGTTTTCGTCTCGGAAAATGTTTTCATTATAGTGTGGTCGACGCGGTCTTGTTTGGTTTAGGTGTATACTAGTTGGTGGACGCGGACTTACTCGTTTCAATGACAGAAATTATGTTCCAATAAGAGTCAATGAAATGGCGATAATTCATTTTAAATTAATTACCGATTAGAAATTTAAATCTAGATATTAGGTATAACATTGGAACTGTCAGTTTGTTCGAGCATTACGCAAAAACTGTTGGGCTGATTTTAATAAAACTTTATGTGTTCCAAAGTTTATGTTTAGTAAGGTTGGATTCTAGTACCAGAGAATATATTTTAAATTGTCCCTAGCCAATAGGCACTTTAACGCAGCCGGAGCTGAGGACAAAATATAACCTTTTTCTTATAAATGACTACTCAGAATCATAGAGAACAACACACAAAACACCTCTCTGTAATCCGTTATTAGTTATCATAAACCTGTATTGCAAACACTGAATTATTATGTCGGGTATAATTTAATCACTTTCAAAAGTTCCAACAAGTATAATTTACCATAAACGGATCGGCGGAGATCGCTTACTCTTTGGCGATAGTGGTCCGCCAGGTGCCGCGCTCGCTTCAACTTAGTTCATTTACGATTACGAGGCAAGCTAAATCAGTCGGGTTATAGTGAACAGACAGGCTATTGTGAAATTAAAGAACCTCCCGCAGGTTTGCACCCAATGCTGATGAAACGTACTTGCACCAGATTGTATCTGTAATCTAATAGATTGCGCCCATTATTTCGGACCTCGAATGTGGCAAATGATTAAATTCATTTACAACTTTGATCTTCTATCGCGATTGGTAAACAAAGGTTAGGTGGTTTTGAGAATCTATCGGGTTACGTAATAGGGAATAAACTACGTTGTGCACCTTATAAATAATAACTTTTATGTACTAGATGTGAATTAATAAAGACTATTTTAATGCTTTCAAAACATAATAAGTTCTTTCATAGAATTATTCTAAGTTATTTAAAAATGTAAACATGTAGTACCAACAGGTTGTGTGGATACTCATTCGTAATTTCATTGAATGAACTCAAACTCTTTTTAGAACTGTTTAAAGGTCGCACTGTTACAATATCTTGGGCGGTGAGATGCCCAAGCTTATACAAATATTGGCGCCTTTTGTAACAGTCATCACTCCTCAGTATTCCACTGCCAAACGGCTCAAAACTAATAAACATGATTTACACTAACACGTTCTTTGTAAATGAAAAACTACGTCATATTAAAGCATTCGCAATCTCTATATTACTAGGAATTGTATTAAATAGGTAAAAACTAACAGTTTGTAATTAGGTCCGGCAATTAATCACAAGTATTTAGGTCTTAATGTCATGAGTCATAACTCATAAATACTAAATACGCGTTACTATGCCTTTTGAACTCGAGGCACATAAGCTTGTGTGAAATGTTTGTACAAAAATACCTACACGGGGTTTTTAACCTAAGCGAGGCGTCATTTCGATTAATAGGTAAATAAGATATATACTTTTTATATAAGTAAGTGAAACAGCGGGCTTCTGATTGGTGGTTTCCGAGATAATGACGTTGACGCATCGAGCGCATTCATAAATAGACTAGAGTCGGTAGTGCGTCGCGTCGCGTCGCGGCGCTCGATATCGACCAATGACGACACGACGTCGCTGTAATGATGCACAGAAAAACCGCCATTCAACTCGCATTGTGTTTTGGTTCACTGTTCGGAAACCGTGCTGTCCTGATTACTGTTTTAGAAAATTTATAAAACATGTTTTTATACGTTATATAAGTCTGTAGACGGACAGTTGACGCCTGTCGTTAAGTATACTGATAGAGGCTTTTACATTGGCGGAATATTTGTGGATCACACAAACATTAGTCTCGGTGCGGGGATCGAACCCGCGGCTTCTCGCTTAACAGCCGGCTAATCTGCGCCACGGAGGCTGTCTGCTCTGTAGCTATGCTGTAAGAAGTCACTATAGCAAGCCTTTCGTTATACATATTTAGCTATATCTATCCACCATATTGCGACACTAAGAATCCCTCGGGCACAAATTGGTAATATATACTACTAATTTAGTTTCAAATTATTAAAAAAATGTTTTTTATAATAAAATATTCAATCAAATACATACACGCATGGTATATGTTGCATTTTATTTTGCAATAGTGCGTCGCGTCGGCACAACTTGCTTTTTACAAATGATGTAGAAAGGATTTGGCTTAGTTTTTACGATTGGCTACCTGTCTTGCGACCTGCAGACCTACTCTGGAAATAGTTACAATCTCACGATAACGCGAACTCGGTTCAATTTCAATTGAAATCTGGAAGACATTGAAACCCTTGATCAAATCTAGTTTGGTTTGGGACCGAGTAAAAGTTCGAGTAATGGTATGGGCATACATTATGACAAACATGAACTACCAAATAACCAATAAAAGATTTAATTGTTTTATTTATATCAGCTCCATTATGGGTTTTATCATGAAATGTGACATAAATATTATAGGGCCTTTTTTAATTCACTTAAAAATATATTTTTCCATCTAGGTTATAAAAGTATTGTACGTTTTGGTAGATAGTTTTTTTATAGGATCCACCGGCAAACAAGCAAGTGGGTCACCTGATGATAAGTGATCTCCACCGTCCATGCATGCCCACAACACTAGATGAATATATAATAAGATTGATTGACAAGACGGGCAAGGCGCTCGCCTGATAGTAAGCGCCACGCCTGCCCATAATCAGAAGCACGCAGAACTGCGCTGGCCACCCCGAGACATAAGATGTTAAGTCGCATAATGCCGAAACACAATAGTGCTTACACACTGTTGCTTGCAGAAATAGAGAAAGCGGTAGTACCAATCCAGACGGCCTCTCGCATACAAGGGACCTACCTTATAGTACCTATAGAGCGACTGAAACGCACGCTATGACACTCTATAATACCCATGAGTAGATTATAAAATGGCAGCACAGTTTAAAACGTCATTGCCTTTTTGTAAATTAAAAGCTTTGCAACCGCTATCTGACGCTACACGTGCGTCAGACATCGATAGCAACTACTGGAGTATCCGATCGCGAAATCGCGTGACAAACACCAATACGCATAGCTAATACTTATATCTCCCGCAAATGGTCACTTCAACACAGATTAATTTATCATTACCTTCTTAAGGGCCTATTTCATAATGTCTGAGTTAATACATATCATAGTGGTAAGTCCCTCGTATGGGAGAGGCCGTCTGGGTTGGTACCACCGCGCCGTCTATTTCTATTAACAACAGTGTGTAAGCACTGTTGTGTTTCGGTTTGAAGATTATTGAAGTGAGTGAAATTACTGGGTATTATGAGACTTAACATCGTATGTCTAGGGGTGACGAGCGCAGTTCAGTGCCATGCAGTGCTTTGTAATTTAAAGTTCTGTATGGTGTTGCTTTTGTTTATGGGCAGGCGTGTCGCTTACCATCAGGCGAGCGCCTTGCTCGTCTCGTCATTGAGTCAAATAAAAAAAATACAATCCAAATCTTAGTCAATACAGCCTCCGTGGCGCAGCGGGCGAGTTGTGTGAAATGTTTTTGTGATCCACAAATATTTGTTTCGGGGTCTGGGTGTTGTGAGACTGAAAGTCTCTCGTAGTTCCTGATACCCACGACACAAGACTCGTATCTTACTGTGCCGTCAGGACTATGTATGTGACTGTTGGGTGTATTTATTTATTTATATTACGAACAATTAACGCATAAGACAATAATCTAATTTTTATGTACCACTTACATACGGTATAATCACAAAATCTCAAAAAAGACTTAAGTTAGGATCATGAAATTTGATCAGATGGTATTTTTTGTAATGTAGGGGCACGTAAAGAAGGCATTTCTGGTAATTTACATTTAAGGGGCAAAGAAGAAGGAGAGAATGTAGTCGTCATAAAATGCTAGTAAAAAAGACGAATTGTGAACATCATGCTTTTTGAAGCTGCTTCACATATATTAAGAAGGTTCTTTTCATTGGTCGGACTATTTAAAAAATATAATTTAGGTATTTCCATTTTAAGCCTCTTTTAGACGATATTTATAAGCAAGAGTGGATATTACGGGTTAAAGGGCACAAGTTGTGTACACATAATATTTTATCATAGTCTAATTTGTTGCAGTTTTTATCTCCCATTAATTGATATATTATATTGTTCGATATATTCGAATTATGAGAAATGATAATTAATGCTCAATTTAAAATATACACTCAAGATAAAGATTTGAAAAGGAATTGAAATAATCCGTGGAATGTAGTTTCGATAACAAAGCAGACTTAAAACGGGAATCTGTTTAAGGATATCAATTTTTAGTTCTACAATGTTTTAACGCAGTGCTTGATGGCATACATGTTAATTGTAGTCTCCAATAGCTTTGACCTTTCGGATAATTTGTATCCTCGCACGAAAGGAATTAAAATTACCTTGTCATCCCGTTATGGCATTGTTTGTTCAGAGTTGCGCGTCGCGAGCTGAGAGCCGAGTGCCGACCCGTGCCGTCGCTCATCGCTCTATTTCCATAATTCAACTGAACGCCCACTTCTCTCATTCTTCAATACGTAACACAAAAGATCATAAACGAATCTGACGCACTCTTAACACCGAGTTTTAAAGCTTACATTGTGAGGAAAAATAGTTGGTTAACGGTAAAGTGCGCCGATGTAGGTAATCGTTGTCACAACATCAACATTAAAATTATTCTTACAAACTATTGTTGGTACAATGTGAGGAAAGTTAAACAGAACGTTATTATCTTATGGTAATTTGGTGAAATAAAATAAATCACACGTTTTTCAACGCATATCGTTAATGCAAATTGTTCTGTAATTCATCGATTTAATTAACTCACGTTGTTTGGTATTCGAAGAATTTGTTCGTTTATGTACTGTCAGTACTAGTTACTAGTAATTTAATGGATCAATCTTAACCTATTTCTAAAACCATTGTAACTTTTCTGTTTTTGTGTAATATTCAGACCGGAGTAACATAGAACCCTCTTCTGCATTTACCGCCTCCCCCCATTTGGAGCGGCAATAACTAATAATATTTTTTATATAGGTAGGGGTGATACCGGCGGGGCGGGCGGTGCGCGGCGCGGGTAGGAGCTCGGCTGGGCGGGCGGCGCGCGTCGATCGATACCGAACGCCGCCCATCGCAGCGCTGTGGGAGGCCGCACGCTGCCTTACATTTTACATGTGGCCTATGTAAATATGCTGCTTTGCGCTACTCAATTATAATAAATGTATATGTTTTCATTATTAACGAAAAAGAATGTCTATAAGGTTATGAGAGTTATAACAAATGGGCTAAATGGAGTAGATGTTTCTGAAAGAAGTGATTGTAAGATTTTTTTGGTAAATATTTTTTTATGCCATAAGCTGGTAAACGAGCATGGGGGTCACCTGATGGTAAGTAATCAATACGCCAACAATACCAGAAGAATTATTGGCTCGTTGCCGTTATCAAAGGAAAGGGATAATTAAGGTATTGGGAAAAGCAAGGGGAATGTCAGCCTCCGGATATCTTACTCATCGTACGAAACGTAACAGCCAGCCGCTACTTTACCTCGGTTTTCTGTAAGACAGTGGTAACGACCCAGCCGAGTCGCCTCCTTTATGCTGTAATTGTTTACAGCATGAAGGACAGTACACTGTACAGTAAACTGTACACAGTTGTCTGTGTACAGTTTGGGATTTTCGCTCAAGAAACGTGTTTATATTGCATTTGTCTTAACAAATTGGAGCTGTAAAACTTTTCATAACTAAATTATCTTCTTCCATCTGCCCTTATCCCACTGTAGGGTTGTTACACAAGTATATGGCTTGTAGTTTTTACACAGGCACAGGTGAACATAATTAAATTATCATCATCAACATCATTGTCAGCCCATGTCGACCCACTGCTGGGCATAGGCCTCTCTTTGTTGATTACATTCGTTTCTGTCTTGCGCCAATCAAAACCACATGCAGCCCATGGTCTTTTTTGTATCGACGATCCATCTAGCAATATTTATAATCAAATTGGACCTACTTACGCAAACAGCCCAAAAGCTAAAACCAACCCAAGCAAGTTCAAATGGAGATAACGATATTGTTTTACTAAATTCAATGATTTAAACTAATTTTATCTCGTAGTTTTAACAAAAATCGGGCATGAAATATATTCCATGTACGATTTTGCACATAAATTCAGTATTAAAAACCATTTTAAATTAATGAATTTAGCAAATTAAAATCAGTATCTCCATTTGAACTTGCTGTGGGTAAGTAGGTTCAATTATAAATAGATTTACTCATTGCATCATTTGAGACGTAAATTAATTTATAAAATATAATTCCCACGAAACTTGGAATGATTATTGTAATTCGATCTATGTTTACATTTCCCATAAGTTTTGGTAAATGTTAATTCTAAGGGTGAAAAGCGACGGGGTGAGCTGCCAAACGCTAAACGAAAATGTGTTAGCTTATTATATTGTTTTATGAGGGTGCTGTTTTATAACAAATGGACTACCGATACAATATCTATAAAAAAATATTGATTTAATTAGATAAATGATTGTTAATGTAAAGGTGCATACAAAAGGTGTTTGGTAGATACGATTAAATGTGTTTAATACGGGATTTGGTATCAGGGGAAATGGCTTAGGTCTGAATTCACAATACTGTGAACCATTCGCCTCTTGAGTTCCACTCAAAATGACACTGGTATCGAAGAATTTGTATTTTTTATGTTTAACTTAATTCGTTTCCTTACTGGTAATATATAAAATGTTTATAATCACGGTTTAATGCTATATGGAAAATATATAGGGGGTGGATAAAAGGTATGCTCACATTGGTGCGTTTATTTCGATATTTACTAAGCACAAGACACATTCTGAAAGTATTTTCCAAGTTGACAGCCTCCATGACATAGTAGGCGAGTAGCTGTCTGTCAAACGTGAGGCCGTGAGTTCGATTCCCATAACGAGAAAAAATGTTTGTGTAACTCATAAATATTTGATTCGGGACTGGGTGTTGTAGGATAGCAAATCCCTATTAGTCAAGATGCAAATCAAATCAAATCATTTATTTAATCAATAAAATGTCAAACATCATTTGGATTCAGTAAAATTTTAACTCTACCGCCCGCCAGTTCCGAATGCTATTTCGTTACAGAATAACGGGCAGGAAACTCTAACGTTGCTCTTTTCTAAACTTATTTACAATACATATTAGCACTACACACATTGAAGTATTATTTATTTGTATTAGAGCAGCTCAATTTATGCCAATGAACGTTATAAAGTAAAATAATTAGATTATAATTGTTTTTTGTGCATGATCCTTAAGAACAATATGAATATATTACAGGCTATTGTAACGTTTCACCGTAGGGATGTTACTGCCCTGCTCCCGTGGGTCATAGCGTGATATACATATAATAATAATAATAATAGCATTAATAATATTGCATAGTTTATGAGAAATCTATTTTTTTATAGCATAGAGCGCCAAACGAGCAAGTGGGTCACCTGATGGTAAGTGATCTCTAGCGTCCATGTACGCCCACAATACTAGAAGAATCATAATCTTGTTGCCGATCTTAAAGGGATGTGATAATTAGGGGAATTGGGAGGGGAGGGAGATTTCGACCTACGAATATCTCACTCACCGTACGAAACTCAGCAGCAAGCCACTACTTTAAGTCGATTATCTGTGAGATAGTGGTAAAGATCCGGTCAAGACGGCCCATTTGTACTGTGGACAAAACTGTCAACAGCGTGGCTCTACAACTCAACAAATAAGCGGACAAACAGATAGACACACGCAGATATATGTTTTATCCTATGTATGGATAGCAAAAGAAGAAAATAATTTGAATACTCTTTACCTATAATACTAATTTCTTACTACTAATAAGTTATTTAGTTGTAATGCGTACGCGGTACGACTGCTGGTTTCATTCTCGGGTTCGATTCCTCGGTCGGGTAAAGCGATATTGGGTGTTTCAACCCGAAATGCTCAGTATCAGCTTAGTGTCTGGAATGGTGCCAGGTATGGCAATAGGTTCGCTCCCTATCACATGATGTGACGGAGGTAAGGTCGGCTAAATGGGGATGATTCCGGGGGTGCATGTATGTAATAATTTCTTGCTTTAACGAATAATGTTTATGACCTTAATCGGAATAAATTGTAAAATATTTTATATATATAAACACCGGCAGTGTTGATATCGGTCTGTCGATCATAAATCTGATCCATGTGTAGGAAGAAGGTCACACGCAAATGACAGTAGTGTGCATGTAGGGTTGTCATCTATCTGGATTTATCAAGACATGTCCGTCTTGTTATTCTACTAACTAGACGTTATCAAAACTTTTCATTTGTTCATATATCTCGATAAAGAAGATAATTAAAAAAATAATATATTTATCAAATTATTTATTTCCCTAAAACGATATCATGAAACCTTTGATGTAATTTAGCTAATAAAATAACCACACTTTTATGCATAATTACGACTTTTTATCTGGACTCTCGTATTTTGAAGTGGCAACCCTGTGTGCATGTAAGTGGTGACTGCTGAGAGATAAAGCATCGCATTAGGTAGCGGTCTGACGTGACACATCCCAACTACTCATGCTGTGACAACAACTTTCATTGCCAACGAAATATTGTTGAGAAAACGCTTGAATCACTGGCGAGTAATGTTGACATTTTCCTCAAGTCCCTTATTGCATAAAAAAGCCGTCCTGAAGTGATTAAGAGATAAGACTAAGATTACAGATTGTTAGCATGTTGCATGGGAAAAGGTCTTTGATGATAGAGATACGTGGAGAAAGCGTGTGCGTGAAATGCACGGTATCACCTGATTCAAACACTAGCAGACAGGTGGCTAAAACTTCATCAGATCGAGAAGTTCCACTCGTTGTGTCTAAAGCATCTTCTGCAGTGTGTGTGGTAGAATCTGCTTCTCTAGAATTCGCTCCCACTGCCACGAAAAAAGTTCGAATCTACGATACATTTTTTTATACCCAGTGTAAGGCCAGTGATGATAGTAAATATACACATAGAATGACCTTTGATTTTGAAAAAAGAATAAAAATTAATCCGGTATTTTTCAAAATAATTTGAACACACAATTCCATTTGTAAAAAAGCGTTAGTTAACAGGGCACCGTCAGTGCGTTACAGTGCTATTAACAAATCACCGTATAAATATTCATGGGTCATCCCCCTGGCCGGCGAGGGCCGCAGGGCAGCGGGGACGAGCAATGCGTATAGCTTTAATAATAAAAACATATTAGCCGCATCGCATGTCTGTCTTTCCGTGACCGGGCAGTTTTACACCTGGTCGAATGGGGAGACGAGGGCCGGAGGAACGGGGGGTGTAGGCAGGGGTTTATGGAGATAATAGGGTAAAAAGGGGGCAGTGGGAGGCAAAGGTACCGTTTGTCAGCGGTCAGCTATTAATGAATGTGCCCATAATCTTTATGATGCCCGCTGAGCAATTTCAGAGGAATGTAACTCATAGTTTTATAAATTAACTGTCATGACTATCGGCTGTTTCGGCTGTTATCTAGAACAACACGAGTTAATGCCTCTTCGTTTGTACATGCGTGCCGTTTTATGAAGGTAAATCCCTGGATATCAATTGAGAATAATTTAAAGGTCGAAACGTCCGCATATCGTTGGGAAATTTATTTTTAGCAAACTAAATGACAATGTACTATGATTAATGACACTAAAATTACGAACTTTTCATAATTTTACAACTATATTAAGAGAATTTGAAATATTACGAGGATATTTTTTTAAACATTTTCAGTAAAATTACTTACTTTCTTAATCTCCAAGTAAGTAAAGACCAACTAGTCATATTATAGTTTAAACAGCTCGCGTTGAAATAATAGTGGGCCTTCAATGAATTATTTACTATCGACAGCCTCAGTGGTATAGTGCGCGGAAGCCGGCTGCGAAGCGAGAGGCCATGGGTTCGATTCCCACACCGAGACAAATATGTGTGATCCGCCAATATTTGTTTTGGGTCATCCATACCATGATCTTAGGAAATACATAATAAGAGCAGCATTAAGGAAATAACCCTAGCTTTTATCATTAACTACTCATTATGTGCATTGAATTATAAAATGCTTGCTTACAAACCATATAATTCCGAACGTCAACGTCAAATGTAACATAGTTTAATTTAGGCGCTGTGAACTCTACGCTAGCTGTCATATTTGACATCAAGGGTCGCGATGACCACGTGCCGTCGTTTACACATTTGATCCCATATTATTACAATAATGAAATTATTATAGACGCGGGGTTGTTCGCGTGCTGGCCGCGTGTCGGCCCCTCACACATTACCTCATTAAAAGATAGCCTGATGTTGCCGGCACGGGGTTAGTTTAACTTTTTAATTGGGGTTGTAGTTGTGGTGAAATATTTCTGTTGTGAAAAGGTGTGATTTTACGATTCTTCCGCTTTTCTGTTTTTGCATGTTTAGCTGCGTGCTTTGAGTTTTTAATCGACGTAAAATATAAGACGGGGTATTATTTGTTAAGTGGTTTGTGTAGCAAGTGCTACTTTTATCATTAAGTGTGTTTAATATGTTTTTAAGGTTTTATTTTAATTTTTCTCTTGTGTGTGGATACTGAACATGATATTCTAAAAAACCGTTCTAGTGATCAACTAATTGCTTCAAATTTAATAAGTTTCGGGTACAACAGTACTGTATACTGTAGTACTGTACTGTACTGTATGTAGAGCCAAATAAATGTGAATTATGGTGTTATTTTATTATTCGTACTTACCGTAGGCATGACGGAAGTATCGATATACATGGTAATTTGTATCCTGGAAGTAATTCTACTGTGGGATGGTGATATATAATATTTTTGTTCTATAAAAGCGGGCTTCTGGCTATTATAAGATCCATTTACTTGCTTTGTTCCAAATGTTCTCTGAGTGAAAAATTAAAAAATAGATATAATGTGACAAGCATCACAATTTACATTCGCTATCATAATACCTATACTATTTAAAGTGGTAGAGCCACGCTATAGACACTTTTCTTTACAGCATGAATGGGCCTCCAAGGTCAGCTCGACCGGGTTGTTATCACAGAAAACTGACGTGAAACTGCGTACAGTGAGTTAGATATACGGAGGCCCAAATCCCGTTTCCTTCCAATTTTATAATGACCTCTTTCCTTTAAGGTTGGCAACGCGTCCATGACTCTTTAGTTATTTTTGATGGTCATGGGCGGTGGAAATGAGTTACCTTCAGATGACCCACTCACTAGCTCATTTGTCGTCCTCTATTGTAAAAACACTTTATATATAATGTTCATAAAAATATAGAGATTTTTCAAAACAATATGATAATTATGGCAACAATCTACACTAATATTATAAAGAGGAAATATTTGTATTTTTATATGTAACGAATAAATTAAAAAACCACTGGACCGATTTGATAAATTCTTTCACCATTATCCTGGAATAAGCTGATTAGCCGGAGCCGCGAGGAAAAGCTAGGACTAGATATAATATTAACATTGTTAGTCATACAAGTAAAACCAGGCTCCACAAAACTGACAACACTTTTAAAGGGTTCTTAGTATATGATTTTATAATAAATTCCCAATTACAATTAGAGCTTAATATCATCGGGAATAGAGAAGCGTGACAACTTGAAACTCTCATGACGGTCGTTGATAATTAATGACAATATTCGTTTAGTTTTAATTGTAAACAGTTTGGGTATGTTATGGTCGCTAAAGTGTTTGTGGTGGCGGCGTGTGCCCGGTCAGTAGCTTCCTTGTAACATGATTGAGGAGGCCGATGGCTGGCAAATGCGTCATACTCGAGAACGTGTGGACTGGTCTACTCAGACTGTTATTGCTTGTTATAAACTTTTTTCGTGGTCTTTATTTATTATACTCACGAGGATCATGCACAAAAATCATTATGAAGTCATTATTTTTGTTAAAATGTTCCTCACTGTAGTAAATTGAGCTGCTCTAATTTAAAATAAATTGTATTAATGTAGTGCAAATGTAAATCGGTTTTGAAAAGAGTAACGTTAGAGTTTCTTGCACGTTTTACTCTAACAAAACAGCCTCCGAAATTCACGGTTGAGTTAAAATTTGAATGAATGTTAATGATATATGGCATTTGATTTGATGTTGACAGATATACATACAATTAGTGCACTCACATTTCCCCGAGCCTAGTTTCGACCCATTATATGATATATTGTCTCATGTGATATGTCCAGATCGGGTATAAATGCCAATCCTGGGTAATTCATATGTGTTTTGAAACGATAAACATAAATTATGATGGCCCGTCCTTGGATTTGCAAAAAAGATATTTTAATATATCAGTTTCAAATCCACGAAAAAATGGTGTAGATTCTCAATACGAGGCGTATATTATTTTTTGTATATATTTAACAGGCATAAATAATAAATACATTTTTTAAATCAAATAACCATTAGATCATGACTGACATTATATGCAACATAACTTGATATGCATCAACAAAAGACAAGCGTCCATTATAAAATCAATTAGCAAAGAAAGAAACGACTCGGTAACAATCTGGTAAGAAGGGGGTCGGTGGTAGCCGCCAGCTAATTAGCTAATGGAAGCGTTCACCCCCGGCTGTGGCCGCGGCAAGGCTCGCGCTGTAATGGATTGTGGCACGCTCATCGCGTCGATTTTACGTCTCGGATTTCTTCTATCTGTGGGACAGTTTGAATTTAGAAACGGTAGGCGCTATCGATAGGTAAATTAAAAACTTTATTATTTTTTTTATTATAATTATATAAATTTTGAATTGAATGAAATTTTGAATTGAGAATTGTAACGAACTACAATGATGAGGATTTGAGTTGTCATAGCAGTGGTAATATTTTTATTGAATATCGTTATTTTAACTTTTGCTTTGGTTTTGAAGTAATACGTAGCATATTTGATTCGATAACAACAATTATTTTCAATTCTCTAGTAAAATTAATTTTAAAGGCGACTTGCACGACGATTCTTTATCCTATTTAACTGCTAAACATGTTTACTAATGTCAACTTTTCATACGATATGACGGGGCGGGTATAGGGGTACATCCTTATATCCCTGCGCCTGCATCGGTCATCCACTTGTCTTGTAGCAGGCCACTCGATCTGTTTTTTCCCTCTCCGAAGAGGGAAAAAGCATTTATATAGGCCGGCATGATTCTGGTGACCACCGTAATATATATATATGTATATAATGTATATAATATGTATATAATGTATAAACTCATTGTTTGTCGGTGGTCGCTGGTTTTCTGGACTGCACTGTGCTTACCATCAGATGTAGTGCAGTCACTTTGCCGTGCTCGGATAAAAAAAACAAAACAAATTTCTTGTTCCTTCTTGATTTTTGTATCATGTCGAGTTATCGAAACACCATATAATATTTGTTGTATCAATGATGGCAGGACAATGGTGTGGTATCTAATGATATCCCAGGGTAAGAGGATTTTGTTGCGATAGTATCTACAGGTCAGAGAGGGACACGGACGTGGCGTCACGTAAGGTACGTTATTTCACGTCGCCTACGGATTTTCATATATATATGACAAGTCAGTGGAGCCGAGTGACACATCACGCAATGTTAAATATAAATGCTTTTGCCTGCTTGTCTTATCACATTGTATGTTGCATTTTATAGCGAATTATAAACATTAAATTACATTAAAATTGGGTGAAGTATGAATGCGAAGGTAAAGATGTATTATGGGTTCTATGTACAAACTAGAAATGAAAAAATAAAGTATTTTTATTATTAGGCATGCTTATTTTTTAAGAGTAGATGTGGTGGTAGTTTAGAATAATTCCCGTCTCAATAAATACAAATACTCGTATATCTGTGGAACGCGATACATGTCTTTGGTTACGTATGTATTTAAATTAGTATTTCAGATTAATCCTCTCTAAATAAATCTTTGCGGTGAACGAATGGAACATCTGTGGTCCGGCAATAAAACGAATTATACAACCACAACCTGTTATTAATTACTTTTTACAATACATACTCGTCTGAATTATTAATTTTTCGAACATTACACGCGAAGTAAATGTTGATAGGTACTTAATTTCTTCACAATAACGCGGGTGATTATTGTTTTTTTTTATAAAATCTAAAATAATTCTTCATATTATAGGAACGACAGTTTTATAGTTGGACGTAATAAAAAACACATAACTTGTCGTCTGACGTAAATTGGATGGACTCGTGCAGGAGGTGAGAGGTGGTGGCGTGGCTGTAAACAACACTGGACCTAAATATAACAGGGGTTCGATCCAATTTGGTTCGTCATCTACCTGGCTAGTCGTAAAGCGGTATGGGGGTTATTGAGTATTATTGTAGTGGCCGAGATGGAGGCAATATCGGCAGCGCTGCAGCAATATGAGATATCGTCGTGCCACTTGTTACCGTACCGCACTAATTCATTTAATTACACTTAAGCCGCTTTTCTTACTGTTACTGTAATAACTACACATTTTTGTAATAACACTATCGTCTTTTATTATTACAAAAGTATCGATTTTTATACGCTTTAGATGGCTCTTAAACTTTTGATAGACTACTGATTGGCGTTGCTACTGTAACTTATTGAACATTAATTTATTTTAGGCCGTAAGATATAAAGTTTTATTATATTACAAATGATAATTTTTAATCCTAAAATAGGCATGGCGTCATTTTATAAAAAAACGTATCATAGTTTGTTCTTTTGTTCAAGCTTTAATGTCCGATTGGATAGGTGAATAATTATAATAAATATTTATTTAATCGAATTCAACGTTAACTAATTCGCACACCGACTGTTTCGATTAATTCAAATGAGTTGTGTACAAATCGTGGAGTTCCCATAGACACAGTTTAAAATAAATATTAATGTCAATGACGCAATACCAGAATGAATCATGCTGAAAAGACATTGTGTCTACTCCTTTAGATTTATATACATAAATTATATTAAATAGTTTCTAAATTTTGCAAATATGCTATTCCTGTTTAAAATAGTATCTAGAATTAAGCATTCATGTAAGAATGTAATGAGATTTTTTAATAACAAAGTAATAAGCACACTTATGATCTTCTTACCTTTTAGAAATTTAAAATGTATAGTCGTTATTATATTACTTAAATTGTTATTTAACCGCCTTTAAAAAAGAGGAAGTTTTCAGTACGGCGAGTTTTTTTTTCTAGTTCTGTTTTGTAAGTTCGTTAGGTTTAGTGTAAAGTCGGTTTGGCGTGCGCGCGCAGATTGACGTGTGAAGTGACATTTGCACCCCCGCCCTCGAGCCGCCCCGTGCCGTGATTGGCCATGCACGGGAAACACCGGAAATGTCTCGTATACACAGAATAAATTATGTATTACATAGTATGTCTCCTTGAAGCACGTGTTTGTGCGTGAAAGGGCGAACAGAAATGAAACATGAATTTTTTAATTGTTTATATAAATGAAATTTTGGTGATATTTGACAGAATAAAATATTTTAATAATACTTGTATACGCATTCACGTCCGTAATCCCCGAAGTGGTAGGCAGAGGTGTAACCCGTGCATCCGTATTTCACCGAGCTTATTTCTATTCTATGATGTGGCAAGGGCTATCGCCACACAGAACGCAAATTCTAGACTGCGAGCTGTTACTACGCAATTCTTGATAGAAGATAGAAGTAAATCCAATATCACTTTTACCCGACCCGGGGATCGAACCCGAGACCTTATTACAGCGGTCATAACGCGTACAACTGCGCCACCAAGCTAGTCTTTTAATACTTAAAATATATTACATTAATATATAATATTATAAATGCGAAAACATGTTTGTTGGTTGGTCCTTCTTTCAAATAGTGACAGAGTTACTCATCTACAGAGACTGTACAGAGATCTAAACTTTTTGTACTGAGATAGTTTATGGATTGCTGAGTGACTTAAAATAGCTATTTTTCATCCCGAAAATACGCCAAAACAAACCTCCGGGTGGTGCCGTAAACAAAAACTAGTATTAAATATTTTAAGTAGCACTTAATACAACAGGTTTTTATGATACGAAAATATTCACTCTACATATCCCATTTTCTAGTTTTCACTCAATCTGTAGATATATATAAAGTAGGATCACAATTTAAACGTAGCTTCGTTAGAGAACCAATTAAAGACTATATTAGTTTCTGGTTTATAATTTTTTGCCCATAATCCATTCACAGTTATACATAACCGCAATCAAAATGGATAAGTTGTTAGATTTCCTTATACAACAAACCCTCTTGATTGTAAAACGTTATATTGTGCATAAATTGATAATTAACAAAAAAGGCAAAAGTGGGTACAGACAGAGGCACAAAAAACATAGATAAATAAAGTTCAGCGTGTGCTGTGTATGAATGACAACGCGAAGGAATGCGTCGCAACGCGCACGCGCCTCTCACACACACCAAACATTTACATATATACACAGCGACATCATAAAACAAGTTATCTTAAACACACATACTCAGACAGTTTGTCTGCATTTACTCACACAAGTAACGTGTACATTCGCCCCCGTAACACTTTTCCAACTATCTGTATTGTTTTTTAAATTAAATTGATTTGACCTCACCATATCTCGAATCATGTACATAGTAAATTAAAACAAATATAATTTTGAATAATGGTAGGTTTTGTTAAATAACAATGATTAATACGTTAAAATCAGAAATTGTCTCAGTATTATGCATGACCCTAATGAGACTAACTTAATTCAGTCATAGATCACTCAGTTCTGTTTACTGACTTAATTTTCTTTGTTAAGTTCACACTATAAATTATTTTATATAACATTTTGTATGGATTGAAATAAAAGTAATTTAAACATATTTTATCGCGGTTTTTTATTTAATTTTGATCCCGACACGTGACGTGGTCACCACCCCGTGACCACGTCACGTGTCGGGATCGGGACTGAGGTGTAGGTTGTACTGAAAAGTTTAAATTAGTTTTATTTCAATCACACTAATATTATAAATGTGAAAGTTTGTTTGTTTGGATGTTTGTCTGTCAATCACGCTGAAACTACTGAACGGATTTTGATGAAATTTGGTATACAGACAGGGTATGAGCTGACTTGGGTGATAGGATACTTTTATCCCGGAAAAAGCAGATCAGGCGGGCGGAGCCGCGAGCAAAAGCTAGTACGTAATATTTTTGTATTGAGTCATGAAATCGTGAGCTTCGTTAGAGGTTATTATTTTTGTAGCATTTTCCAGCGCGACGGTACACGTTCTTTTGAATGGCATACGTAGGTAAGACGCGAGATTACTATTAGCCCGTTATTTGTTTGAATGAATGGTGCCTCTCTCAGTAGCGCCTAAAAAGCCTTAAATGTTTTTTACGACCCAAAGAAAAGTGTGCCAAGTCACTACATGCATAAAGGCTAATTTTATAATGGAGCGTGCGGTTCGTTTTACAAAGAGTTATGATTATGAACTTGTGTGAGAAGGAAGTGGCGTGCGAAGTGTGCGAAGTTACTTTTTCGAGCTGCCTCTGGGCAGGAAACTAGCCCAAGACGCCCACGCGTCGCCGGAAATATCGTACAGATCGTATCTAACTTTTAAACTAAGTATGTTGTGCACGATTCCGTCATTAGAAGGAATTGCTTTTCAAGAAAGGAAGTTGAGATTTGATAAGGTCGCAAACTTTGTAAAAATGTCATTGGCCTCCGAATTATTTTGCCTACTTCGTAAATATCGCGCTTTACTGCGTGCCTTCATTATATACGATTTTCTGATTGTGGGTCTGGAACGACGTTTGTGTAGCATGTGTCAAACGTTTTTATATGTAGTTGAATGACACTTTCACACAGTAATTTTGAATATACCGTAGCTTAATGGTTTATTAGTCTACACACTAAACTTTCCCTACATCATTAAGAGTATTTGGTATTTAAGTAAAAATTATATGAAAACGTTTCGGCGACTGAAAATTGCTGATTTTATGATCCTAGATTTAATAGTTTTTGAGATTTCGTGTCAGTCAGTGAGCATGTGGTATTCCGCTTTATTATACGAGATTAATATACGAGTAGATTACTGATCCGCTCCTGTGGGTCGTAGTGTGATGGTATACAATTATCAACCATCGTCTCCACAAAACAAGGTACGGTATCAATATGTCCTCAAACAATCAAGTTGTTCATAAGTAAACATAAATAGTTTCTCGCCCACCCTCTTTTTCAAGTAAAATTTTACATAAAACGTAAAATTTAAATATGCGTTTAGTTATATTTAATAAACAATAATTTTACTCAATATTATAGTCGTATTTCGATCCATAAAGACTTTCACACAAAGTTCTACTCTCCCTTTCCCTGTTAAATGTAAATTTCCAAAAATTCTTTCTAAGCGGGCCCCGATATCAATTATCATCTTACCAAATTTTTTGAACCTAGCGTTTGGGGTTTCGTGATTTAATCAGTCAGTCAGTGAGTATTTCGCTATTTATATAATAAATTTTATAAATAGATTTACTAAAAAAAATGTGTGTTTTTAAGATACTATAACATAATTTAATCATGTCTACAAATTAGAGATGGCTACTATTAAAAATATAGAACAATGATAAAACTTTATGACAGACACGTGTCTTGTCAACCCGTCGAGTTTGTCTTTTCATCACGAACTAGAAAATTGATCGCATAATCACGATACATGTCTTACGTTCCTGCGGCATACCTAAACAATAAACATATTAAATACTAATAAATAACATTCTTATCATTAATAAAATACTGCAAGTGTTTCAGATATCCTTTCTAATACCAGCAACAACTTTCATTTGCTTAATAAATTGATAATTATTATCTATACATTAACGCGAATGCTAATTCGAATAAAACATTTTCTGCTAAATTCTAAAATGGTTTTACACGTATTAATGTATTCTTTTAAATCAAAAATGCCGCAATAAAATGTTGAAACCGACATCAAAAGTTCTAATCAGCCGAGGTTAGCAGTTTTACTGTCAAAATGTATCCAATTCGTGTCACGATAAAATTGACTACCTTTACGGGCCATCAAATATAACTGGTTGTAAAAATTGTGTCTCATTTGAGTATAAGAGGTGACACAGGGGACGAAAAACGGTCAAGCAACATTCACGGATCGCTTTTATGCTGAGTGTATCGCAGCGTATCTCCGTGATGGACTATGAGTTAATAGCATAGCGTTTTATGAAGTAATTTGTCGCCTGATTATTGATTAGCCTTATACAGGCTGTACTGTCGAACAGGTATTCAAGTATTAACCTATAAGTTACAATTTTAATCAACATCTAATTGCGTTATGAGAGTAATTTGCGTAAAGCGTTAACTTTATTCTGGTTACTTTGTACACGTTATGCAGTTTGATCGAAAGATTATGTTCCTGTAAATATTAAGTAATGTTAACGGATCTGCTAAGAATGACTCATTAGCATGGGATCATAAACAGTCAGTCTAATTCTGACTTAAGAGGCCGTTTGGTCAACCGCTGTTGAGTAACACGAAAACATTTCTTAGACACATTAAAAAACTAAACATATCTTACTAATTTATTTTATAAATACCTAACAAATAACTATAATTAATAATGACAACCGTCGTGGCACAGCGGGCGAGTAACCACCTATGAAACGAGAGGCCGCGCGTTCGATTGCCGCACCGAGAAAAATATATTTGTATCGGATCTGGGTGTTGTGGGACCGAAAGTTTCTCGAAGTTCCTAATCACTCGTATTTTACTGTGAGGTCAGGACTATGTGAGTGACTGTTGGGTGTATTTATTTATTTTATATTAGAAATGGCAAAATGAATTTTAATTAAGAAAATATTCAATACAACACTATTATCTGCAGTGACAGTGGAGAAATAGTTCCAAACCCACCGTCAGAGGCTTTAGGAAGTCTTGCAATGGTTTAATTAATATTAAGGCACTCGACAATCGTGATATGTATGTAGGTATTGTCGAGTTCAACATTAACGTGACTGCCGCATGATGTCATGAGGTAGCGGACAGTGCCTCGACTTCGATACAAACCTCTACATGTATAAGAAACATTTCGTTTCTTTAGAATAGATTGTTCGATTCATTTTGTAAGAATATATTTTTTTTGCTATTAGTTTTAACCTATTCTATCAGATTTATATGGACTACACCTTTTTTTTAAATATTTCGGTTACGTAACTGATTAATAAAAAATAGTCGAGTAAAATACCCTGTTCAAGCGATGTCTATACGTGCAACGGGTTCGAAGTTGTATATAATTTCCAAATTATAAATGCACCTTTATTGTCATAGTAACGTGTTAGAAACATAATACCCTTGTTTTATTCAGGTTATTGTGTGAAATTTGTTTTTGTCACACCTTAGAAAATATTCAAATTTTTTATACATAAACATTCCTATTGTTTTCTAGGTTAATAACCACTTAGACAATATTATTACAGAATAATTACTACGAAGCAAAAAAAGTCAATTGAACAGGGTTACGATTAATCTTGTGAGTACCACTCTTCGATTTTTTATGATTTAATATGTACGGAAAAATGTGACGCGTGGACCATCATATCTCATATATTATATCTTATACCCAAAGCCAACCTGCACGTATATTCTGTTGGTTAACAGGCGGGAAAATGTCGGAACTTTGTTCCCGTTGCAGATTGTGAGGATCAGACTTAAGACAGAAGAATTGTTTGGCTAAGGTCAAACAATTCAATGGGATAAGTCCCATCCTCACCTTTCCTTAACAGAACCACGCATGCTGGCTTGCGCTGCTACTGCTTCGTGGTCTCCTCCATCTTGGCTCGAACTAAAAAGTTCGCTAAATCTTACTTTTGCCGGACCATTTAGCTGTGGAAATAGTTTGCCAGCACACATGTTCCCCAAATGCCCCCTCCACATCCCTATCCCTTAATTAACAATAATAATAAAGTAATGAATTAATTTAATTATTGAATTAACTATTCCTTTCCTTTAAGGTCAGCAACGAGCCCATGGTATTGTGGGCTTACATGGGATTTGAAGATCATTTGCTATCAGGTATCACTTGCTCGTTTGCCGGCCTATATTATAAAACAAAAAACTTATTTTATTGTTTCAAAACAATGAAATAAAAGGGCAATAGAGACTGGAATCTATGGACTCTACTCTATATTACTTCTAGAGTACTTTTTGCGATCACAGCATCATTTTAAACTAAAGCATCTCAACTATGAGATGTTTGTCTTTCGTTTCGAGAACACTTCAAGCTCTCGAGTGAGGAAACTCTGATTCACATGACACTTGGCACACTGAACCATGGGTAGACAGTAAACAAATTACACATAATATGTATTAAACAAATTATTAATGATGTAACCGGGGTATATACATATCGGTACTGAAACGAATAAATTACTACAGCGCCATTTTAAAGTGCTATTTTACTATAAATACTCCCTACTAATATTATAAATATGAGTTTGTTTGTTACGCTTTCACGCAAAAACTACTTACCCAATCATCATGAAACTTTGCACACATATTGTTGGAGGTATTAGAAGTAACATAAGCTACTTTTTACCCCGGAAAAAAACAGATCACGCGGGTGGAGCCGCGAGGAAAAGCTAGTCCCTAATATTTATATTAGACAAAAACATGATATTTCACAGCCTCCGTAGCGCAACGGGCGAGTAGCAGGCTGTGTAGTGAGAGGCTTCGGGTTCGATCCCCGCACCGAGACAAATGTTTGTGTGCTCCACAAATATTTGTTCCGGGTCGGGGTGTTGTGAGACCGAAATTCTCTCGTAGTTCCTGATACCTACGACACAAGTTTTCGTATCTTACTGTGGGGTCAGGACTATGTATGTGACTGTTGGGAGTATTTATTAATATTATTCAATAAAATATAAGTTTTACTGAAAATTATCCAGTAGGTAAAATTATATTATTTTTTTACGTAAAAAAACAACTTTAAAACGCTCTGCCACAAAGTACAAGTAGTGGCGCTTTAGTTGGTTTTGCTTTTCCAGTATATATTTTTTTATTTCCTTTGATATTTTTTTTTTATTATTTCATTGAATGACGAGACAATCCAAGTGCTCACAAGTAGTGTGCTGTTACGTTTCGTACAGTGAGTGAGATATTCGAAGTCGCAAATCGCTCCTCGTCTTCATGATCACTAAATTATGTATTAAGTTTTAAGTTGGTCACACGTCTATGTTTTTCTGGTACCACAGTCCTTTGTAACTTACTCATTTGCCGGCCTCGGTCATAAAAATTAGTAATTATAAGTAATAATTAAATCTTATGTTTTCAGCAGTTTGTAATTGACATGGGAATATATAGACGTTACATTATTATAAATATATAAGTAATTAATTTATTTGTTAATTGTTCTTTGAAAGAAGGCAATGATATTTGATGTTTCATGAAAAAAATACAAAATCAACAAATCCATTTTCTCCTGCATCAAACCAAAACAAAGATATAAAAACTGCTCAGTGTCGTTAATAATTATTTTAAAAGGCATCAATTAGTTTATATCGCTTAAGACCTACACTTTATAAAGATATTAATTTGAATTTATAAACATTTAACTAGTTATGAATTCGTAAAATGATCTCGGCAATAATTTATATAAAATCTGCCATCACATAATGAGGACAAAGCGTATTATGTTGTTTTGTAATATTTTAGCAATAACTTAGCGGTTGGCAGTGCAAGTGGCATCGATATGTGCCATCGTTCTGTTGGTATAACTGTCGGCCGCGGACATGGGAAACGACGCGTCGCCCACGCACTGAGCGACCGGTGCGCGGTACAATCGTCGTCACAAGTGCACTCCGAGTTCCGACCGACCGACTGGCGGACCGGTCGGCGCGGTCGACCGACTAATCGACCGCCTAATCGACCGCCGCGCCGCATGGCCCGTAGCGTGTTGCGACACTGACATGTCAAGTGGTTCACTCTCGATGTTGCCACAACAAAACTTGCCAACTTTTATTTACGTCCCTTGAGATGTTTGTTTATCGTTAACGTTTCTTTTTAATTAAATTTGAAAGTCAACTTGACAATATTCTGTCTTTGTATTTATTTTCATAATAAACTCTTATTGTTGTTATTGTTATATTTTAATTTGCCACATTTGTTGTTTAAATATGTGTCATATTAAAGCGTCAATTATTGTTAAACAGTTGTCCAAGAAATTAAATTATTATCCTTTTGAGGGCTATACGTTAAAATAAAACACGATCAGTTTACAGGTTAGGTTATTTTATTAGAATCGAAAGACGTTTAAATATAAAATGCTGGATGATAAGATGTAAAAACAGTTATTTGGAATAGAATTGTACGAATAAGCGAATTGGAATTTGGAATTTTATTTCAAGAGGTTACAATATATTAAATATGTTTTGTAAGCGATTGTTCATGACATCATCTGGGGTATACGCGCAAATTAAAATGCTAGTTCCTGTTTATATCTTTTTATTTAGTATTTATTTTATGATTAGGTAAATGACAAAACTGGCCGAATCAAATTACCTTAGTAGTTTGATGTCCACATCAATATATATTATTAATGAATAATTTAAATCTTGTGTTATACCTTAATAATATTTATTGGCGATCGCGGTTTGATATAATCAAAGAGAAGAAGCGGAAATAAAAAAGAAATATGTTTTAAATCATAGACGTAAAATGTAAGACTAGGAAAATCCCAGATTCTTCCCAAACGGTGAGACTGCCTCTCAGAGATTACTGGTAAATTAGGCCGATCCGAAGCAAGAATGGAACCGCCACCCAGACTGGAGATTAGGAGTGAAATGGTTCAACAAAAAACCATAACGTTTATTTTGCAAGTAGGCCACAAAGGGCTCTTTTACATGTCAAAAATAGATAAATTTCATTAAAATGTCTCTACCGGTGCTTCGGAAATGCCCACTGGTCTGAGAAGAAGCACCAAGAAACTCAACCGTAGGTCTTTTGCAATACATTAAATATTTTTGTCCTCAAATTACTTTTACATGTCATATTTTGAAATAAGTATTTGCATGTAATTTCATACAAATGATGTAAAAAGTAATATAATGACCTGCAATCTATCTCATTCTCTTGCAAGCTAAATCCTATTTATGAATATGTCTATCTTTGTCATGGCGCATTTTCGTTTCATCGAGTTTCAAGTCACAACGATTCTGAAGAAGTTTTATTACAACCATCAATTAAAATTAACAATACGAATGCAATACACTCATATGTGAAATGCATAAGTAGATTGAGCAATAGTTCGGTTAAATGTTTTCTCGTCCGGGTGATTAGTTACAGCGATATCAGCTTAGTAAAGCATCAAGTTACTATCCATCAAACGGGTTAGGTAAACGGTAAGATTGACTGGAGAAGTCATTAAATGTGACCGAAAAGGATTTGGTCTGCTCTTAATAAGGAACTGTTTAGGTTTGCAGTAAAAGTAAATGACAGTAGCTCACCGTGACGTATGTATCCACGTTATTGTATTGCCAGCGTCGACAACTAAATAATACGTTTCGTTTGATAAAAACTTACACATATATCTAGATAGATTAATAGGCGCGTAGAGTGTAGACTATGGTTAGCTTGCGCTCATTTCGCAAGCGTTTGATACCGTGAACCGTACAGCCTTTACGCAGAACCGCGTCTATATCACCTGTATAATAACATCATCTACAAGATCACTGCCCTTCTCGCTGGAAACATTTAATACGTTCGCAAACCTTTAGAAACGCACCATAGATATATTATAACGTGACCAGTATATTAATGTTATGGGACACGCGGGTATATTTAATAACTATTACTTTTTATCGTCTAAACAGCAACGATGACGCATCTAGTGATTATAAAGGCTATCAAATGGCTCTGGGTAACAGTAAATCGTTAAAAACGGACAATAATGAAAATTTACTACTGGATCGGGCAGGTGGAGAGATTGATCGAGAGATAATACTGTTGTTCAGACCCGACTGGCTCACTTTTATTAGATCTTTGTGTGGACGCCGATTATGATGTCTGAAATCAATAACTGGTGAATATTGACGTTTCTTATACATCAATACACATCATTTATAATGTTAATTAATTAATCTTTGATGTCACTGTGTAAAATGGCCATTAAGGTGCACGTGCAAGCGAGATAGCAAGATGTCACCACTACGCTCCTAATATTGCTCATACCATTATTTAAAATTTTATTTGCATGCTTATTTTTGATTTTGACTGTGTTTTAACAAAAGGATTTCGTGTTAGTATTATTTTCTGTTGAGTATAATATTCAACCTAGGAAACTACCCTATTCATTGGTTTCCATCCAAAACGCTGAAATTGATCACGCAATTTTGAGTGATAGAGCCACGCTGTAGACTGCTTTGTCTACAGCATGAATGGGCCGGATTGACCCCGGTCGTTACCACTGTCTCACAGAAAACCGACGTAAAGTAGCGGCTTGCTGCTGCGTTTCGTATGGTGCGTGAGATTTCCGGAGGCCCAGATCCCCCTCCCCTTCCCAATCCTTAATTATCCCTTTCCTTTAAGGTCGGCAACGCGCCCATGAATCTTCTGGTATTTTGGGCGTACATGGGCGGTGGAGATCACTTACCTACCATCAGGTAATCCACTTGCTCGTTTGCCGGCCTATGCTATATAAACATAAAATTGTCTATAAATATTTTATCGATATACATTTACAATTCCACATTGAAAGGGTTGATAGCAGTGTTATTGATTTAATATGCGGTATTGGTGCTAATACCTGAGAACTCGATAAGATTTTTCGAAGGTATCTGAAGTCTGCCAACCCGCATTAGGCCAGCGTGGTGGACTAAGGCCTAATACCTCTCATTTACTAGAGGAGGCCCGTGCCCAGCAGTGGGACGTATATATTACAGGGCTAGTAAAAAAAAAATAGTGCTAAGCACAGTGAGGTTCTCAGTGATGTGTGGCCACCAAACATCTTGTCTGCAGGCAGGTACGATGTAGAACAGACAGGCCGCGGGCCACAGCCGCGCCACTTTCTATGCTGCCTGCACATTGAGGCACACATACATTAATTTCACTTATATCGCGCGATACACGTGCGGTCCTGCCGACCTAATGACGCAATAAGGGAAATGTTACATACAACCTGCACAACGAACGATAATCTTTATTCTTTAATAGCTTTTCCTCGCGGCTCCGTCTGTAACTCATACTGTAATAAGGAAATAATCGCTCGAAAACCAATTTCATATTAAGCTAATCTTTACATAGGATAAAATGAAGTCGCTTCCTCTGTCTGTTCGCTTAGATCTTTCAAATTATTCAACGGATTTTAATGCAGTTTTCAGCAATAGATAGAGTGATTCATGAAGAAGGTTAATATGTCTATCATGCTATGACTTATGGGAGCAGGGCAGTAACATGCAGGTGAAACCGCGAGCGCCAGCTAGTCTGATATAAAAGTAAACATACTATCAATTTTAATTCATCCCAGTTCCCAATAGTGGCTAATGTTACTTGATGTATGGAGAAAAAACAAAAACTTTTATCGCTTTATGACCTTTATCTATAAATGATCTTAGATTGATTACACGGATAGATCACGGACTCCAATCAGACTAAGTTATTAGTACGCGTGTTTTTCAAATTGTATTCTGATTGGCTTATTTGTACTATCAATCTGTAGAATCTAACTAAGATCGTTTATTGAAACCGACTGTGAAAACTATCAAACTTGTACTAGACTTACTGATGTCGTAGAACACCACAATAAGTACCCTGCGGATCGATCGATTAGTCAGTCATTTAGTCTACTGGAATAGTAAACGTTATATTAGGTCCTGAAGTGACAGGCAAGACGACAGGTAAATTATAATTTATTAGCCTGCCCTGTTGGATCTAAAACCATAAATTATTGTGTCTAACCATCAGAATGATTTTCACACAAAAGCGTTTCTAAGTTGGATTCTAAATATTACGAAGTTTAAGCGTCTCACGACTTCAAACTTATATTTAATATCATAAAATATCTCATATTTAATATAAATAATATTAAATAAGAAATATTATAGGTTTTTTTAGTTAACATATAAACTGACATCGATATAATTACCAACAATTTTGAACAAGATCTGCGAATTAGAGTAGCATTGTTTAGGACTCTAACTAACCCGTCGATTGCTTTTAACTTTGACGATTTACTAAACTTATTGCACGATTTAATGAAGCTGTAATGGATCATAGTCAATCTGATATGTCACAGAATAAAATACTCAAGAAGCAATTACGCTGTACTTTGTCAATAGAACAACATTCTTCGAGACAAATTCCTTTGACAGACGGTAACTTAAGAAATTTCAATCTTTAGGAATTTGAATTGTGTGTACACAAATACAAATTTAAATTTAGAATTAGCATCACGTACGTTCTCTTTATCTGGTCGATCTAAATCGGCTTTACCCCTTCACTTTGACAATGTGCAAGTTGTTCAAACGCTATGCGCCTTCCATCGCTGGGTGACCACAATGCGCGTTCACGACCAGACCTGCGGAGGCTGCATTAAACGCAGTGCTCGGTAGGTTTTCTCATGGACTGCGACGTTCAATGATATGCAGAGTTTTGAGCTCATTTGTCATCGGAAAGATAATAGTCAATGTTTGTTGAATCGACAATGGGTCATATTTTCTTCTTGTTACGTTGCGCACGGATATTCAATATCTACTCGTACGTCCTTATTATATTAGTATCGGTAATGATGAATCGCCGGCCGAGCCGCCATGTCTGCGCTACGTAACTTTTTGTTCGTCGCACGCGAGTCGCAAATTAGCTTATGCTCATGTACTTTTATTATCTAACACATTACAATATAATCGTTTCATTATGAAGTTATGAATGGCGATACATTTAGATCGTCGGATGTACGATACGCAATAATCGTATGTCATTATTATGGCGCATAAAAGTACAGTGGCTACTGTTTAGCGAAACCTATAAAAATTCCTGTTTATGTGCCGATTTGACTGGCAGGTCCGTTTAGTGGAACACATTTGGTATTTTTAAGTTCGGTTTTACACCTTGTTTATGAGAGGTGTTTTTAATAAAGCAAGTAGAAACAATATAGTTATGTAAAAAGACCCTGGTTCTGTGAACTGTATTAATAATACAAATAGACTAAGATATACGACAGATTGCGAAATATATCATTGCTAAATATTTTAACTATGCACATTGGGTTTCCCATTATAACAATGATTCTACGACTACGAATTAAATATTTTGCAAGTCTTTTAATGGTGCATAACTTTATTTATACGATAGTAAGTATTTTAACAAAAACTAAATCAACAACTTTTAAGAAATTGTATTAAATTGTTAAGATTGTGTAATTCAATTTTATTTTTTTTCCTTAAGATCTTTAAGATTTATGTAATAGTTTCGATTATGTCTTGCACTAGCTCTTTAAGGATAATCTTATTTTAACTTCTCAATAATTCAGTATTAAAATCTTAGCTAGGGAAACTTTATTCTCAAAATACTGCATTAAGGAAGGTACCAGAAGTACAATCGGAGATATCAAATTTATTTTTTAAGCTTCTGTGTCGCATTGTTTCTTTTAGTTACCTATATCACGTTTTAAAAATAAATCTTTTGACTGATTTAAATACACAACACAAAAACAAACGCAAGCAAATAAGTTTCTGGAAATAATGGAAACATCGTGAAGCATCGTTTTAGAACGTGTATAGAAGTGGAGGTGCATAAAACCCCATCGAAAACACATTTCTAACAACTTTTACATAAATAGTAATTGATTTACATTACATCACTTTTTTTGAGTGGTAGGACCACGCTGTAGACGTTTTGTCTAGAGCATGAATGAGCTGGCTCGACCGGGTCGTTACCACTGTCTCACAAAAAACCGACGTAAAGTAGCGGCTTGCTGCTGCGTTTCGTACGGTGAGTTACAGGAAGCCCAATCCGGGAGCCCAAATCCCCTCCTCTTCCAAATCCCTAATTATCCCTTTCCTTTAAGGTCGGCAACGCGCCCATGATTCTTCTGGTGGTGGGCGGTCGAGATCACTTACCATCAGGTGACCAACTTGCTCGTTTGCCGGCCTATGCCATAAAAAAATAAAGATAGCCCAAAACTCACGGAGCCTATGTCGCTAAGAATAATGTAAGGATACCAAGACTGTCTAAGACCCTCCACTCACGACATACACCCAAAGCGGTTCACGTGTTCAGAACTTGTGATGGAATAAATTAAACTAACTTGCATAAATATACGAATCTGAACCAATTGCACATTTTTATAAATCCTACTCCTACTCTCCTACTAATATTATAAACGCGAAAGTTTGTAAGTATGGATGGATGGATGTATGTTTGTTACTCTTTCACGTAAAAACTACTGAATGGATTTTAATGAAACTTTACAATAATATAGCTTATACATCATAATAAGACATAGACTACTATGTTTTTCAAAAATCAACCCCTGAAGAGTTTAAAAAGGAGATGAAAGTTTGTATGAAAAATCTAAACGGCACAACCGATTTCAATGAATTTTGGCACAAATATAGTTGACATAGGGTATTTTTTTCTTTAAATGTCGACCCCTAAAAGGCCCAAACAGGGGATGAAAGTTTGTTTGAAAGCTTTTTGATAGCGAAACGAAGTTAGCGGGCACAGCTAGTCAACAATAAATCGCAACGCTGTTGGAAATATACAAATAGAAACTAAGCAATGAAAGCGATTTGCTTGATTGCGAGCTAAAAGTCTATTTTGAAGTGATGCGTTTACACAGGGCAGCAAATTTAAAAGCGGCTTGATCCCGCCTTATAAATCTAACTTTCCAACTGGATCATGATACGTACATTAAGGTTAGCCGACCACTTTGCATTAATTGACATCTGTGTACTGCACACAGCAGGTATTCGTGTTGTTACACTACTGCGCTGCACTTTAGGGCGGCATGCGGTTTCTTAACCGCTAGGAAATTACAATAGTTGTTAAGTTTTTTTTATGATTTTCTTTAGGCTTTATGTAGTGTATATGGCAGGCGTTTTAGTACTTGCTAAATTTAACTCCTTCGAAAATACAACAGTGGGAGCAATAGAGAAAAGAAAAAATATTTTTTCATACTAAGTTTAAAGAGTTATTTTATTTTGCGTAATTTAAAATTGTGCTCATGATCCTTTTCATTATTTGTCAAGCATGATTGAAAGGTTTTAACTGACAGAAATATCGCTTGTAAAAGTTATAAAACGTCATCGACTTATAAAATGATTTGTTAGTTAAGCATAAATAAGTAAATTGACAGATTTATGTTAAGTTCTTACACGACCGCAAAAATAACTCAATATGCTGTTGGAAATGAACGCACCGAGTCCGAGATTGGCTAATCGGTGCGGCTACTTCGGATAATTAATCGATTTACCGCGGCGGCCACATTCACTACAATCGATACTTAGGTCAAAGGTCGTTCCTATGCTAAACAAGGACGGCTATCATTTCCACAGTGCCGCTGCGTTATTCCGGTTGAAAGAGCGAATCACGCCTCCAACACCAGAGTAGGATAGCGTTATCGACAGTGAAATGTTAGTGAGATGGGCGTGCAATGCAAATTACACCGTAATGCATTTCATTACGGTTTAATTTCATACAGGCCAGCGCTGATCACGTTTTCAATATTTCCCTTCAGTGGCATTCAGTTTTACATTTCATTGTGTTTATAATTATCAGTTACACTTCTAAAACGTATTATGTGATAATAAAATAAGTTCATAAAATATTTGCACAGAACGTCGCTTTGTCATTCTTAATGGCATATTACGAATATAAAATACTAGCTTTTGCTCGCGGCTCCGCCCACGTGATCAAACAAACAAACAAACAATCAAACTCTACAGCTTTATAATATTAGTATAGATTTGGGTAGCTTAGCAACGGAAGCCTTCAAATAATATTATTTCGGTAGCTTAGCAACGGAAGCCTTCAAATATGAATAATTTTCCCCGTTTTTGCAACATTTTTCACTGATGCTTCGCTTCTAATGGTCGCAGCGTAATGTTATATATCCTAAAGCCTTCCTCGATAAATGGACTATCCAACACAAAAAGAATTTTTCAATTCGAACCAGTAGTTCCTGAGATTAGCGCGTTCAAACAAACAAACAAACAAACAAACAAACAAACAAACAAACAATCAAACTCTACAGCTTTATTATTAGTATAGATGACTGCCTCGGTGGCGTAGTTGTATTGTGTATGCGGTAATCACAGACAACTCAACAATGCTATCCTCAGCGTAGCCAATCGGGTTCGATCCCCGGGTCAAATAATCTTGGGTTCTATCCCCTCACACTATCACATCATGGGACTGAGGATACTGCGACTAATGTACTGGTTACACCTCTACCTACGCCTTCGGGGATTACAAGCGTGAGTGTATGTATGTAAAATATACCTAATGGTTATACTGTCATTACCTAATTGAGCTATAATACGTTGACAACATTTAGGCTGACAAAGACAAGTATTTCCCTTGGCAAAAATAGTATTTGAATATTTACTTATTTAATTAAATTTAATTATTAATTCTCACACATATTTCACTTTGACAATATGCCATAGAAATATGATGAATGAAAAATATTAGACGAACTTACCAAAGCAGTATGTAATATAAAACAGTCAATACATTTTACCGAGAAGCTCCGTAACTGGCTTACATAAAGACAACGCAAGTACATCTCGCTCTAAATCATCCACCGTCCACTATAACTCTAGCTCCTGGACATAACAAGTGGATTATCGCCGTATCGGAGACAACAAGAAGGAAACCTCATTTTTCGATCTTAAAACAATAACACTGCCATTTCTGTTTAGGTAAATATTTTACTAACTTGACACTGGCATAATGTGTAACAGATGCCATTAAAGGAAAAAAAGTTCTGGTTAAGGAGGGTAGAAGAAAGGAGGACCAACTTAGTGTATTAAAAAGTGTCCGCTGAAGCAAATTAAGATGGCGACATATTAGCAAGTGGAAAGATTTTAAAAACTTTACTAAATTAAAAAGGAAAGAAAGAAATAAGTAAATACTGCATATTTTTAAACTACACAAGTCACGAAAAATATAAAAATTGTCACCCCGCACACTTCACTGAGTTTAAAACTGCTTTATTCATATCATTTCCATTTCCTACACTAGCGCTATTTCAGTGAGTCTTCGAACAATAACTTTCTGTTTACAGGTGGATTCTTTTTCAAGTAGTTCCCTATACAAGACGGTCCTCCTTACTTCTACCCTCCATTGTTCTGGTCTAGACACAACCTTTTTACATAGGTACAAAAATCTTATCCTCGTCACGTGATCTCAAACTCATTGTCCAGACTATCACTTTGAGCCGTGACGGTGATTCTTACACACAAATATTACAAAATGGCAATTCTTAAACATTTCAAATCCCTGCCTAAATGTAGCCTAACTTGGTCATCAAGTTATCTGCCCCCTAGCATAGAATCATGTCTGTCTTATGTAGTTGTTAGAATGTGGCGATAATTATATTGACAGCCTCCGTGGCGCAACGGGCGAGTAACCGGCTGTGAAGCAAAAGACCGCGGGATCGATCCCCGCACCGAGACAAAGGTTTGTGTGATCCACAAATATCACAGGTCAGGTTGTGCGACCGAAAGTCTCTCGTAGTTCCTGATACCCACGACACAAGACTCGTATCTTACTGTGGGGTCAGGGCTTTGTGCGTGACTGTTAGGTATATTTATAAAAAAAAATAGTATTTTAAAAATATATTTTGTCTTATTTACACTACTATAACGTTGTAATCGATTGGAATAGATATGTCGTTATGTACATATAATCCATACATAGACAGACACACACACACATGCGTTTGCCGGACAATAGATTTGTATTATCAATTTGTATCAGTGCCTAATCAATTGAAATGTATCGTCAGAGTCGCGTGGTACGATAATCACGATAACGTTGCATTCATAAATACAACGTGTAAATGCACGTATTACTAATATTAGTTATTTTCACATATAGACGTGACTTATTACGATCGATACATGAAAATAAAAAATATTCTCCCATTTTATGCATCTACATTTTAAATTGTGAGTTCTTATTGGCTGCATTTATTTGTATTCGTTATGTTATTTTTATGTTATAAATAACCTACACTATTATATAGCTCATTGGTAGGTAATCTGCATACCTGGTACGGAAAGGTATATTTTGTGACATTGACAGTATTTATTTGGAAAATAATTAACTAAACTAAATGTGGGTCAACAAACAAAGGTGGGGTTCGCAAAATAGCCGAGTTTTCGACGTTTATCTGTCCGTACGTACGTTGCAAACATATCGATAAGATAATAGGAACAGATAAAAATTCTTGTGTAAATAAAAGATGCATATTTTCCGTTGATATCGCTTTAAAACCACTTGTCCAACCGCTTTTGCATTTCCTTCCATATTTTTAATATTTCAATCGCTGTATGAAAGTGATATTTAATAAAGATGTAAGAATGTAATCAGCATTTAAGGAAATAATACATATTCGGCGATAAAAATCTATATTTTGTAGTCGTCTTGATTTTTTGCTAAATTTTTATATGTAATACACCAAGGAGGTATATTCTTGAAATAAGCTAGAATATTTATGGAAAACTGATGGAAAAGATATATACATACATAGACGCCGCCTGTTTCCTATAGGCATAGGCAGAGGCAACGAACTTCCACCACGATCCTTACACACCTCTTTGGCCTCCTTCACTCTTATTAAATTCTTTATGCATGCACGTCGGTTTAGAAAAAAAATATGATTACCTTTTGATGGTTATATTAATAATGCTTACAATACGACATCGGAATGAAAACTTCACATCGCTTCATCATTTTTAAGCCCAGACAAAAAGAGTATGTTATTAGTTAACCAATTTTATTGCCTGGTAGCATCGTAAATAATTTTATTTGAAAAATACTTTCATCCAGATTGTTCTTTGAAAGAAAATTTGTTCAGATATTTCTTTATTTATTTTCCACACTGGTAACTACTTTTACAGAGTTATTACCCCAATACAGTTGCGTCGACAACCATACAAATTACAATATTATTTAAAAATAAAATGACCAGGGAATTGAGGAGGTACTTTTGTAAATCGCTATCGGATATTTTTACAGAAGTAATATTTATATGCGAATGATAGCAATTCTATGTAACGACCTATTTATAAAATGTTATTTACAAAATAGGACTTAATAAAGAATTACAATCAACCATCGCTATGAGCATAATGCTAAATAAACGTTGTTGTGTGGTAAATAAAGCTGTAAACCCATAAAATGTGTGGTATATAAAATGGTATCAACGTCGTTCGCGTTATGATCCTACCAGGGTAACATGAAACAAGAAAGCCTCGTGGAAACATTATTCTACATGGCTCGGGCCGGAGACCCGAGTCCTACTCTAGTCTAGTACCGGAGTATAAAGTGAAATTGCACTGAGTTGTTTATCAACTGCAGTTTCATTATTTAACCGACACTTGTGCCGGACTTTATCTACTATCACTATGGGAAAGAGCAACTATGTCTAATGAAATTGATTCATATCTTTGAATGCAGATCGTGTTAAAAAAATATTTCTAGTATATCACGGTGAGTGTAATTAATACTTCAACAATGTTTTGAAGCTGTGTGGATTTCAATTCCTTATATTCGGAGATGCTGGTTTATCTTAAAATCTGTATAAAACCTAGTTAATCCGTAAACATATCATATCAGAATGATTACACTCCCTGCAAGATCTATTGAAATAATAATATACTGTAGTTGTCACTAGATGTTACTTGTAAGGCGACTTGTTGACAGATTTTACTGTAAATCCTTAAACAGCCTATGTCCAAATTTAGTCCATTCTAATCTCGTTCTTAGCTATTAAAAATAATTGAGAGAAATATATCCCCATTATTTCTATATTTATAAAACAGTCACTAGGATTAAAGTTATAATAATCCATATTATCTCGATATTGAGGTAGTGGGCGGCTAAACTCTAGCTAAATGATGATACTTAGGTGCTAATAAAGGTGAACGTACACCTATCCGCACCGCACGAGCCGCACGGGCTGCGCCGCACCGCAGTTCTCAAATTTGGAGATTATATCCAAACGTCGCGCACCTATCCGCATCGCACGTGCTAGGGCCGCATCGTATTGTCATAGTTCATTGATGAATTTGCTGGTGGGAGGATACTTGTATCCGACCGGATAGCGACCACCGTACACTGGTGCTAAAACCTGCCATAGTGGCCCACCTTGTGTGGGTCGCGTTCCAGGGTCAGCCAGTGTATATCCGGTTCTCCCCAGGGGGCTTGCCCCCTGACCTAACCCTTTTGCCATCCTTTTTCCTTCCCCTCCCCCTTGGCCCTTTGGCAGGCCGGCATGATCTTGCCGACCTACGATGGACACATTGTTTATCGTTGGTCGACACTATTCTTGGATTGCGCTACACTTACCATCAGGTGTAGCGTAGTCACTTTGCCGAGCCAGGATAAAAAAAATAGAATGCGGTCTGCGGCGCGTGCGCGATTATTTAGTTATAAATAATAAATATATTAGAAACCAATCTGTTGGAAGGGGTAGTTGTCAATTGACGCAAAAAGGATGCATGACATGGCATGTTACGTCACCCGACAGGTGTCACCATTACAGTACATGTGTGCGAGGGAGATAGTGAAATTTTCCCATTAAACCATCTCCTTCTTGTTCATACTAATATTTTAGTCTTGAACTGCAGCCTGATTATTTACCCAATATTAATTCTATGTTCACAAAATAGTTTATTTTTCTTATTATTATACAGTTACTGGACTCCAATACATATATGTATAAACTTACACATAGTTAAATACCCTTTGCGGTGTGAATAGGTGAACTTTTCGCCTTAAGTTTACGTATAAGTCAGGTTATGACAAAATAAAGATCGTCAATTATCTATATTTCATGCATTCTAGGTACATGGCATACTTCGGACAGAAGACTTTAGTTAAATATAAACTTGTCGGGAACCGCCGTATTTGTTACGTCATAAGTCAAAGTTTTGTTAATTTATTGCGACAACTAGAGTTCGTATTAATAACGACACCATTTTAATTACGAGTATAAAGTATAAATTCAAACAAACCTTTTAAAGAAGGTTGGTTAGAGACATGTATGTACTGACTCTAATTATATAAATGGTATACGAACTCAATCTATTGGTCACGTTGGTCATGTAAAATGAAAATGTCAGTGTATTTTATAATTTATTGAACAAATCCTTGCAATGTTGCTATGGCACCACAGGAGCTAAATGAGTGTTACTGGGGAACAAGACGCGTGTACTTAATGGTGTTGCTGTGCCAAACCATCAGCACCAATGCTTTCATCACACTGCCGAACACAGCCGTCACTCACGGGGCCACAGGATACATTCTGAGCTATGTCTTAACCTACATAGTATTAGGGATTCCACTACTGTACATGGAATTCACTATAAGCCAGTTTACAACCCGCGACTGCATTGAAGTGTGGAGAATTCGAGATTTTCTGTCGCACATTGGCTATATACACATATTCTATCAAACAATAATGATCATTTACAATCACGTGGTGACCTCTTTCGTGTTCCATTACTTCCTGATAAGTTTTGAAGACCCCATCCCCTATTACATCTGCGGCCGCTGGAAAAAGAAAGACTGCGGTATTCTAGCGTACAACTATACCGTCAATCAAGATTGCATAAAAGTGAAAGAACCGTTTAGCTATTGTGAATATATTTTCACTACATTTCCAGAATACCAATACTGGAGGTATTATATACTAGGAACAGATTCTGATTACTTTCACATAGCGTGGCGCGTCTGCCTCGCTTCGGGTCTCAGCTGCCTCTTTCTATTTATCTGCTGCTTCAAGACGACACAATCCATGAAGTGGTTCATAACAATATTTACTTTGTATCCTCTGATGGGTTATGTGCTCTTAATAATTGGTTCCATGATGCAAAAGGGGTTGGTGGTTATGTACGAGGAGGCTCTGGACTCAGACTTCAGTATTTTTGTTGCTCAGTTCCGCATATCAAATATAATATTGATAGTGATGCATGCATTAAACATCGGTACAGGGATCTCGTTCAACTTAGCGTCAGGTACTTCATTCCGCACCCCGTGTTATTCCAATACAGTGATCATCGTGGTAGTGTGTTCGGCGTTCACCATCCTTTCAGTGTGCACGGTGGCAATGATGGCGTGCCCATATGCGTATGAGTATGGCGTCCACCCTTACAGCACATTAAAGTTTCCTATAGCGCTGCTTTTCGAAAAAACACCTAGATTGCTCCACGAATATGCTTATAAGTCGTTTTGGTTGATACTCATATTCAGCTGCAACGCTATGCTAGCATTAAGCACAAACGTCATACTCGTTATAAGTCTCTTGAACTTATTAATAAGGAGAAATAGTAAAGTTGATAAATACACTGGTTGCATCTGTGTCGTCATCGTGGTCGGATTGTTTTTGATCACGACTCCGCTCCTGGGCACCAAGGGTATTAATCTTTTTCTGGACTTCAAAAATTATATAAACTTCATACCGATATTCTGCGGCATGCTGGAGTGTGTTGTTTTTGTTTTGTGGTATGGTATAGACAAGTTCTCGGAAGACTTACATTTCATGCAGGGGATCCAACCGAGGACGTACATGAGGGTGACGTGGATAATATCCTGTGCAGTGTTGGCATATGTGTTTTGCTCCGAACTTTATCATCTAAAACTAAAATCCAAAATGGCCACCGGAGAGATTCTAGGATGGTGGACCTTGGTGTCGGTTCTCGGCGGGAACGTTTTAATAATTATAATAAAGTTGTCGATAGCCGCTTTCAAAAAAAGATTTCGCAAAGCGGTTTGTGTAGATCCGAGTTGGGGACCAAGGAGTGAATTGTTATTGCGAAGCAGAGCCATGTTCACGGCGCAAGCGATGACGAAAGAGTATCTGTATCGGCAATATCATCTGCAAGCTGGCATTGTGGCCCGACAGAGGAGGTCCAACATCAGAAACCAACGATCTGCCGCCAATATTGATACTCAGATCACGCAACAATAGCTTCGGTTTGGAATTAACGTGCGGCCGGTATCTCCCGTAACGTTCCGACATTATTAAACATTTATTACACGCCGATGGTAATGAGGCGACTTTGTATCGAGATTTTTAGCCATACCATGAGTCACTGTACTTTAATACGATCTATGGCTATTATTATTGAACTAATATTGGCTATTGCGTAATTCGATAAGATCGTGAGTCACTGCCAAAGTTATTGAAATAGCCGTGTGTATAAAAGTATAAATTTATTTCATTAATATTCATAGGAGATATATTATAAAAGATATTGTAATTTGTGAGTCACTTATTTGTATGAGATAATAATAGAAAAACAAAGGAGACATATGTTAAATAATCTTGCAGGAATGCAATTTGCATGTTTCGTGTTATGATTATCTATATAAGTTATGCATTGTATCGATATAGTTGGCACTAGCATTTGCAAATGTTTCTTATTTTTAAATCATAGTTTCATTAGACGAATATAAAACTGTTTAATAACCTCGGCCTTTGAATAGTTTAATATTTATTTCGTGAACAAAATTCCATGTAGGTATATCGCCTTTTTAAGTATTTAAAAAAAGCGAAATAAAAAAGAAACTCTACAAGTTGCCGCATACCTCTTAAGTCGTAGATAACAGTGCAATTCTAAACTTTTTACACGTCCGACAGGTACAGTCATCAAATTTATTACATTCTCGAAGACTATAAAAAAGAAAGTCAACGATTTCCTCCTTAGCCCCTCCCGCGCGCACTGATGTCCGACTTTTGTAAAGGAATAAGATATTATTTAAAAAACTGGCGCGCCAAGCTGTCTGCTACTAGCGTGATGTCGCAACTGCAAACTCTGCGACGATCGGCAGACAATACGACGCATTCAATAGTGGTCGGATGTGGTGCGTCGTGGAGACGCTCAGTGCGCGTGCAGCGATGGATGCGCACCACCGGTGTGACCGCGGGCTCATCGCCCACTTGCGCACGCCGCACAGCGCTGGCCTCAGCCACGCCCGTTATATACAGGTTCAATTTACCCACAAAGTTTATTGTAGCTATTATAACTATTTTCTCATACCTGATAATCTATTAACTTGATGTTGCAGCTTAATTAGTTTTTCATATCGCTATCTCACAGAATCTGAATTAAAACATAAATCAAATATCTGATTCGAACAGCACGTAGTAGCGTATAATGGATTCGAAATTATCTTTCTTTATGGTGGGATCAAGGACGTAAAAATCTGTAGTCAAGTTATGTAAGCATTTTGAAATATTTATACAACAGTCGTAAAATTTCGCATATTAGAAAACATAGTTGTATCGGCAATGGCGATTCAAACACTCTTTATTTATAGAGGCAACGTATCGGCGAGTGTCGGTTAAGACGAGTGCAAATCCAGTTCGTGGCACATTGCGTCATACAAATGGAACATTTAGAATGTTTGACCCGACGCGGCGACGTCAAGACCGACCACTAGCACCACATAGAACCGCAGCCGCAGCACTCGCACCGACGAGCCCGCGTGAATTCCGAACATTATCACGACAGAACAACACTTAGCCACCGCTCCACGCCACGCCGCGCCGCGCCACACTCGCCGCTATCTACACTATACAGAGCACGGGCTCGGCGGCGTGGCGTGGCGTGGCGGCTTGTTGCGGCGCGGGCGCTCTCCGCCCCGAGCACGATCTCTTGTTTGTCATTCAATCTTGATATTGTGAAACATCAACATTTAGGTTTCGCTCGCCGGCCAAAAATCTACTCATTTCATATCGTCGCCAGAACGCTGCACTGGCGAGGAGGTCTCGCTGCTTGCGTAACCAGCCGTTTAAAGGAAACGTTTTGATTAATGAAATCAAGATCCATTGTCACTATTAATAAACTCGAATCGGGTTTTGTAATCTTACAAATAACACTTGAAAATGGAATTCTAAAACGCCATCGGCACACATACACCACTATCGCATCGGCGCGCCTACACTTTTCTTACACTTTAATGCGCGCCCATTCTGCAATTGCATAACGTTATTTAAGATGCTTTTGGGGAAACGTGCCGTCGGCAAGTTAATTTATTAGTTTTACGCCTGCGTCTAAAATGGGCTCATGCGTACTTTAGAACCGTTACGAATAGCCGCGGCCGTATCGATAGGTCGGTGGACAAATTATTAGACTAGTGATATTGAAGGTTCGAAGAATTAATGCATCGCCACGTCGGTAATGAGTGAGTCGTGTACACTAGAACCGGGCAGTGCAGCAGTGGTTAGAGCGCCGAGGGATACTCATAACAATAATGACATGATTATACGTTGGCACTGTTTGGTAAGGCGTTTTGATGAAAACAACCTGCAAAATTACGGAGCCGTTTACGACGGCGATTCTTTTCCGTAATTCGTTCAAATCGATTAAAATATTTATGTTATAGAAATACATTAATGTATTTCAGGAAACTTTGATGAAAAAAAGGCCGCAAAATTGCTGATCAACGATGCTAAAAGAATCTCCTGTGGCTCTAACTCAGACAGATTAGTGAAGTATAGGTGACGTAGTACTAAAAGTTTATTTTTTTAATTATTTGATTAAATGACGAGCAAGGCGCTCGCCTGATGGTAAGCGCTACGCCTGCCCATAACCAGAAGCAACACCACCCCGAAGTTTAAATTACAAAGCATGACACTGAACTACGCTCGTCGCTCCGAGACATAAGAAGTTAAGTCTCATAATGCCAAGTAATTTCACTGACTTCAATGTCCTTCAAACCGAAACACAACAGTGCTTACACATTGTTGCTTGGCGGCAGAAATAGAACAAAGTGGTGGTACCAATCCGCACGGCCTCTCACATATGAGGGACCTACCACCTTGTGATATACAGGCAATAACTTTAAATAAGCCACATTTGAAGTAATTATGTATAATTTTTCATTTATTTATATTGAATCGAGCCATCTATTACTTATAAAATATTTTCTCTTGTTATTGTATTTCTCGATTCTCGATATTTGCTTAGTTATTGACATTGTTTATTTATTGCTGACACATGTACAATTTGCATTAATATTGAATTTTAAATTACGAATGAAAAGTATTGTATATTTTAATGATTTTTTTACATTTCTTAATATTTCATTAAGATAAAATAACTATATAATAGTACCGCCCTCCAATAGCGAAGCTTCAGAACAACTATTGGTTAAATAATATCAAATATATTATAAAGGTGTTATTAATTTCCAATATATTACTATCATCATCATCAGCCACAAGACGTCCACTGCTGAACATAGGCCTCCCCCAAAGATTTCCAGACCGACCTGTTGGAAGCGGCCTGCATATTACTATCAAATTATAATCTATTATAGTTGTCATACTGTACACTCTATGCACACAGTGTCACGGGTAACGGTGTGTTTTGTTTAGAAAAGTGAACAAGCGTGCGTCCGCGGCCCGACCGTCTCGTTCGGCGCTAAAGCATTTCTCAATGGAACGGGCCGTGTGGTTTGTACAACGGAAGTTTAATTGCCAATCAAGTATCCCTGTATAATTACGCAGCTCAATTATACCGATAATGTCTTACGCTTATAACGAGCGTATCATGTGAGTAGAGTCACTACGCGTTGATGTCTAATGTACTTAAAAATAGTTATTGCAAATTATGTTTTATTAATATGATTTTCGTATTAAATTTATTATTTTTTTTATAACGAAATGGTTATATTAACTGAAGTTCATATTTAGAAATTTGAGCTTCACCTTCCAAATTAAAACTATAAAAATTAAGCAAAAATTTAAGTATGAAATTAACTTTATTTCTTAATTTTTTGAGAGAGAGATTTTTTGATTTTCCTCAAGGAATGTGTTATAAAACGGATGACTAAACTGTAAAATAGTTACAATATCTATTAATTATTAAGTGTCAATATACAATGCTCATTTGATATTCACATAGATTACAATAATACATTTAGTTTCATTTTAATATAAATTTATTACTTTACATTCATTTCGGATTCGGCTTATATGTGTATATTATACGACTTTCTTAACCTTTGTCCTTTTAAGCGTATGTCAGTCGGTTATTTTTTTTATATGTAAAATTAAAACAATACCCGTTCTGGCGGAAGGTTAAAAGTGTGTTAGCCATAGGTAGCGGTTTTCAGAGACAATAAATAGGCTCGCTGATGGCTTCTAATCGAATGACTCATCGACGCTTATAGTATAAGAATGGCAGTTTCTATCGTCACGGAGATATATCTAGTTTAGTACAACACTATTACAGTCTTTGTCTATTTTAATTTGTCAACGTGATGTGATAAGTGAGAGTCGCCAATCCTTTTTATTTTGTAGAAAATCAGCACGGTACTGGCTTTCTTAAAAAGTATGAGAATGTATGTACAGATCCTTTCCTTAACAGAACCACGGTGCTAGCTTGCGTTATTACAGCGCCGATGGAGCAGCCATCTCGGCTCGAACTAAAAAAGTCGCGAAATCTTACTTCTGCCGGACCATTAAGCTGTGGAATAGTTTGCCGGCATACGTGTTCCCTCCTTCCTAAAATATAGGGTCCTTTAAACTGAGTGTGAAGAAGCAGTTAGGAGGGCCGGCATGATCTTGCCGACCTACGATGGACACATTGTTTGTCGTTGGTCGACACTACTCTTGGAGTGCGCTACACTTACCATCAGGTGTAGCGTAGTCACTTTGCCGAGCCAGGAAAAAAATAGTGTTATATCGACGAATAATATTCATTTATAAAATGTTCATAAGATGTCACAAATTGTGTTTAGATATTGAAATATTCGTTTAATTATACTAAATACTTATTGTCATTATCCACCACACAGTCATTTCCAACATTTTTTGCAACAAAAACCGATTTTTCGGTTAATCCACTGATTTTCTATATGATATGCAAAATAGCGAAATGTCCTTGCTGTCAACTGATTATAACATATTGTTATTAAACCGATTTTCACGCCCATCTTTCCATCCACCAATTGTTTTTCTTATTTCAGTATAAACATATGAAAATTAGCCCCTGGATACAAAACTGACGATAAGTATACAATAAAGGTCGTCCAAATGTCATCATACATTGACGAGCTTTCATTAAAATAATCCTGATGTTTCAAGACATGTATTATTTTTAAATAGTACTGATATTTCTACCAAACATTTGTTTTTCGGTTTGGCAACACTGCAGAACTCATTATAGTGTTCGATATTCCATTATTTAAGCAGGACTTTAAAGGTGTTACGTCACTTTAAATTTTAAACAACAAAGGACGGAATAAGCATATCCCCGAGCGTACGTGGAACGGCATTTGAAGACTTATGACGACCGATAAGTCGTTTGAACGTGTCAATAAGAGATAACCAATTCAAATAGTGGAGCAAAGGCGAGTCGATGACACGTGATAACCGGGACGAGGCAGGGAACGTACAGGACTTGCCACTTGGTCGATACAACACTAGCTTAATCTATATACAACGGTCTTCTAAACTTCTTTTGGAAATTGGGTCAACTGTGGTTTTAAGGGAAGTTGTGGGTGGTGGAAAAAGCCAGTGCCTTACCTACTTAGTCATCGCCGCATCCCATCATCTCCGGAGGAATCGTGGGCCCGTTACCAACCAACAAATAAGTGATTGTAGAAAAAAGAGGTCTAAGACCTGTAGCAATCTCATCAAATGAAACACTACAGTAGAATTATTACGTCACGTCGCTTCCTGTGAGACAGTAATTTCATCACAAACAAACCAGATACCTAATGTTCCTAATTCCTGATCAAACTGGATACACCGTGGCTTTGGCACCACAAAGGGTGAAAATAAAGAACAAACACAGGTTTTGATCTATTTTGCCAGTAATACGTTAAAGAATCTTTGCTTTGATCAGGCCGACATATCATCATTCTTCATAATCGCCCGACTCGGCTCATTATTGACATGTATACTACGAAATTACCAAATAATGCAGCATTACAGCTGTAAAACTGACTTAATAGTTAGACACATAGTCCTGACTGAGTTAGGTTATCCTGATGTGTAAAATCCTGTATCGGAGGTATCAGGAACTATGAATAACTTACGGTCGCACTCGAACGTGCTGTGGCAGTCACGTCTTGTCAGAGTTCATGCGTTTTGAATACAGCGGATAAGTAAAAAACTGGCGGGAAATATTCACTACTCATTCAATAACAGAGTATTGATATGCTTGATATATTGTATAACAATTTGTACTTGGTATTATTGTACTAATTTAGTATTTATTTTATAGAAACTGGAATTGTAGCAATCGCACATTTTAGATTAGTCTTTAGCAGTAATTCAGTGGATTAATTTGTCAGCAATAGAGCCTTGCAAAAAATATTTTTAAAATATGATAAGTTACTCGCATCCACGATTCAGCACTTTCCAATGTCCCAAACGATAGCAGAATTTATGAATGATCCTACAACGTTGCATAAAGTTGGCGAGGATAATTAAGTACTGACCCAGCAGACAGGCGGCATAATTGGTATTGCGGTGAGTTGGATGCAGTATACATCCGCTTCCAGTTTTCCGCTCACAGTGAGTGCGGGCCGCGGGCGTGGAATGTGTCGGGTACCTGCCGGCAGCGGGCGGCCGCTCCGCGCCGTGCCGCGGGGTAGAAAGCGCTCGAGATGCGGTTCAAACCAAATGGGACAGGCCCTTTATACGTCACATAGCCGTGTCACTCGCACCGCATGTCACATGAAGCTTTATCGCATCACAATTTCAATACACCAATTGTTTTTTTCTATGACATTCGATTGACTAACCAGCAACGTTTTATATGCACGTCTATTTAATATTGTATTGTGTCTATGAAGTTGGTCAAAATAGTTCAGTGACAGCGTCCAGATAAAATATTTTGTATGTAGATAAAGGTAAAATATTTTCAATGTGATAATCAAGGCAAATTAGCGCTCAAATAAAAGTAAAAGTCAAATCGAGTGAATATTGTCATGTGACGAGACGAAATACTCGAAACCGTCTAAAAGTAAAAAGCCATCGGTTCGCAAAGCAGTCGTTAGCTTTCCATTGAGCGGAAAAATGCACCTTGGAGCCGGTTTGTTGATACCTTCCGGATTCCCAACCTGCTACTCTAGGTCACCGTCGGCCCTCTCGCTCACTCCTATAAACCACGGCTGAGATTGTAACATCGATTTGGGGTCGCGTCGCCCTAACCTAGATTGTCTGTGCGCAGCGGAATACAGCCTGGCTGACTTTGTAACCATTCCTTTTTAAGTATTCGTTTGTCTATATTTAAAAGGTTTTAAACCATTGTTTCGTGATGTCTATGAGTTACTGAAAATTATTAGAAAGTTTTGCGTAAAACGAAAAGAATAGGAATTAACAACCGTTTTTATTTATTATGCGTATTCATGTGCGCGAAGATACGGAAAAGTTGCTGCATAGACTCGATGACGCATGGCACTTTTTAGGCAAGACTTTTTATTGTAATAAGAAAAGGTATGCATGTTAATATACATAATTGTCTCACTTAATGTATTTTGTTAGTTAAAACAGTCCAATTTATTAGCTAATTCATTCATCAGCTGACATGCAAATGACGAAATAATTTTTTAACCATTTGATGTTAATAATTTAGTGAAGTAGTAAATGACATAATTTATTACTAAGAATTTGATGTAATTGATTGATAAGGTACAGACATGATCCAAATACATTAAAACATAATATAATGTTTACTTAAACAATGATAGGCTATCGATAACGATATCTATAGATGGAGAGACGTCTTTCGAACGATGCGTACATTTTTAGATAAAATCAGCTCAAGTTACATCTTATATCGTGATAAGCAAATTTATTATAGTTTGTTTGTTTTTTTTGTAACATCGGCCAAATGAGCAAGTGGGTCACCTGGAAAGTGATCTCCACAGTCCATGTACGCCCACAATAGCAGAAGAATCATGGGCGCGTTGTCGACTTTAAAGGAAAGGGATAATTAGGGATTGTGAAATGGGTTCACCACAATTTAAATCACTCGTTAATTTCAGATCGATCACATCACTATTAATTATTTGAATTATCTCTGCGTGCCTAGTGATGGCTTCATTCGTATCAGCTGTTTGTAATTTAGTGTTGTCCAAATTTTTAAAGTCGAATATCGACATGTTAGTAAATCGATAAAAATAAAATGCTATATTTACATCCTATCAATACAATCGAATTTGATATGGGGGGTGAAATACTTATTTTTTACGCTATACGTTGCCTTACTTTGACCACACATTTATATTACGTCAAGAATAATTATTATAAAAAAAAACCATGGATCTTTTTGAACCTAGTGTAGGGTCAGGACTATGTGTGATTGTTGGGTGTATTTATTCAATTATTTTTCAAAGCAGATAAGTTGGTATTCTGAAGGTAATTGGTTACTGTCATGACTATCAGCAAACAAAGCCAACCGAGGAGTACTTTTATAAATTTAATCTCATAGCGCTAGCGAACCTTCGGGGAGGGAAGTAATATATAGAATCTGCAAACCTGCATGTGAGGAGCTTTTCGATTGAAATGAAATGAAATCATTTATTAATCATGTAGGCAATTGAAATTGAAATAGCGCTTATGACAAGTCAGTACAAAAGATTATATTAATAACGCAAATTACTTACGAATAACCCTTGTCATTGACAGATTGATGAAATTACGGGTTATTTGTTTGTTAGCATGACCTTTGATACTATCCGCAGTTAAGTGTGAATGTTAAAATTCTTTAATCTAAAATGTCACACTCCTGCCTTCCTTCCACCATTAAATTTTAAGTATAGTAAGATTTAAACATTAAATTCGCTGAATATGTATTGGCGGTACAATGCCACAGAGGAACACACATACAAACGAGGTAAACTTATAACATCTCCCTTTTTACAGGAGGTTAAAAATTGAGTGTCAGAATGCGTCATTTTAAATTACGGGATCCTTATACATATATTATGTAGTGAAAAAACGTCTATTGGTAGTTATTGCAGAGCTATTAAAATTTATATAGGTAGGATACGTTAATATGTATATTATATATCCTATTTACTATATTGATGTAATGAATGGGTTTTTACACGGTACCAATAGATGAACTCTAAAATATTATAGATATATGACAATAAAAAATGCTAGTAAAAACTAATAGCTATTGAAATGAGTCATTCATAGAAACATGATGTAAGTTTGTTAGATGTATTCGGATTATTCTCGAGATCACAACATAACGTTAATTTATCGGCTTTCCTTGTTCTTTTAAACCTTTACCACCTAGAGCGAAAAGGATGGAAATATTTGTCGAGTGCGACATAAAGTCGAAATACCGAGCATCAGACGCCGGCGTAACATTTTAAACGGCTTGTCTCGTTAGCGAACAGTTATCTTGAATTATAGTTTAGAAAATATTGAGCTATATTTTTTTTCTACGCTAATATATTACGGTCATGAATCTTTAAAATATCTATAAAACAAGCTTTCTTTGTATTCTAAGTGTAGAAAGTTATGAGCAAAAATATCGTATGTTAGGAACAAACATACGAAATGTTTTCGTCGATGATTCAAACACCAAGCATTTATACCGTAAATAGTTGTGGAGGACGACATATATTCTAAGTAACCGATGTGTACTGAAGTTTACTTTTTGATATGGAGCGATAAATGTCCAGTTATGTAGGTATTTACGTATTTATTGGTTATGTACGGTTCGGTTTTCGCGCGTGTACTCGTTTTTGCTAGGCATCGTTTGCACCATGAAACAGTTGTTTACAATTATTGATAAAAACATATTTGTGGTTCTATTAACGGCATAAAACTGGATTAGCGAGTTCAAAATGAATGTAGCACAATAATAATCCTAGTAACAGATATAGAATATACAAGGTAGTAGGTCCTTCGTACGCGAGATGCCAAGCAACAGTGTGTAAGCACTGTAGTGTTTCAGTTTGAAGGACATTGAAACCAGCGAAATTACTGGGGATTATGAGACTTATCATCTTATGTCTCGGGGTGACGAGCGGAGGTGGGCAGACCTCAGGAGAGGTCATTTCGACAAAGGCTGGATAATAACAGCGGGTAGGCAACGCTAGACAACATAAAAAGAGAATTCAGAACAGACAGATTCAGAAAGCGGTGTTATTGGATATGGCACGCAATGTCACTCCTCTCTGGGGTCCTAAATATCGGGTGATATTTAAATAATTAAAAAAATATATATTTAAATATCACCCGGCAAATTTATATCAAAATTTAAATTTTATAAAAAAGCTTTGAGATAAAGAGATGTATACATAATATCTCCTCGCGATGTAGTGCAAATATAATAAATCAGTTTAGAAAAGAGCAACGTTAGAGATTCTTGCCCGTTCTTCTTTAACGAAAGAGCATTCCGAGTTGACGGTAGAGATACAATTTGATTGCATCTAAGTTATATTTGAAATATTAATGATTCAATAAATGATTTGATTTGATTAGTAAGTATAAACGAAAACATAAACTAATACCTCGATCATCCGCGTAACAATCGAGATTTTGACCATCGATAGAGATTTGTGGCGAACAAAATAATGCCAGTTCGATTGTACATATACTTATACACATGTAATGGCATAATCGATCACGTATTGAGCACGATCATTGTGTTCGTTAGCTGGACCGTGAATCCTGTCACTGTAACCCCCCTCCCCCGTCCCTCGGTTATCCTCACCTCCGTGCCGCCCTCCCCGCCGACTTCGGGACTGTCCCCATCCTCATATAAATCTCATTTACGTTTACGCAACTGAGTAAAGCCACTGAAGCATGTAATAAGGCAAGGGTGAGCTTGTAGACAATGATCGGTTACATTAATTCATATTTAAGATGTTTTCTAACCATTTTTGCTAGGATATTGGGACTTTTAGGCTTAAAGTACCAGTATTTAGCTAAGCGTTACTTATTTGAAACTAAAAGTCCGTAGTGTCATTTATCAAAGAAACACATTAAACAGGTATTTTTATACGATAGGCCAGCAAACTAGCAAGTGGGTCACCTGGTGGTAAGTGATATCCACCGCCCATGTTCGCCCAGATTGCCAGAAGAATCATGGACGCATTACCAACTTTAAAGGAAATGGATAGTTAAATGATTGGGATTTTACGTCGGTTTTCAGTGAGATAGTGGTAACGGTAGAGTCGACCCGTTCATGCTGTAGACAAAACTATTTACACCGTGGCTCTACCACTCAAAGGCAAGTTAACTCAACATACAACAGTATATTAACCCGCACAATAATTCGTGTAAAAGAATACAATGTTCATCATAGGGTCAAAGCAGTTATAGGTGGTCCAATCGGAAATGATGCTCAAAATCAATTCTCGCACCGTTTTTGTTTGTAGAGTAAATTTCAGAATTCAAATACCGGTGCTTTAGCTGTTTTTCTTTAAGGATTTCCGATTTCCCCATGTATTCTGTCAACAGATGTTAGCCATATTAAGAATTGGGCACAATGTGGTAGGTCCCTCGTATGCGAGAGGCCGTCTGGGTTGGTACCACCGCTTTGTCTTTTTCTGCCGCCAGTCAGTGTATAAGCACTGTTGCGTTTCGGTTTGAAGGACATTGAAGCCAGTGAAATGACTGGGCATTATGAGATTCAACAGCCTTTGTCTCAGGGTGCGAGCGCAGTTCAGTGCACTGCAGTACTTTGTAATTCAAAATACACACCACCACGGTTTGATTAGGCAGAAAGACGGACGCGGACGTTATGTCCAAAAGCGTCACTGACGCTCGCGTCTGACACATGACGCCAACATCATTGCTGGTGGCAGGATATTCATATCCACCTGGATAGACACCACCGTACACATGGTGTTAAAACCTGCCATAGTGACACACCTTGTGTGGATTGCGTTCCAGTATCAGCCAGTGTATATCCGGTTCTCACGATGGGCGTACGACATGACTTGATAGTTGGGGCGGGTATAGGGGTACATCCTTGTATCTCTGTACCTGCATCGGTCATCCGCCTGTACTGTCATTTGGAGTGTGAAGAAGCATTTAGGCCGGCTTGATTTTGGTGACCACCGATAAACTCATTGTTTGTCTCTGATTTTTTGAATTGCACTGCGCTTACCATCAAGTCTAGTGCAGTCACTTTGCCGTGCTCGGATAAAAAAAAACATCAGATGTCTTTAGACATGTATACAATTGACAACTAAACAAGAAAACTTCACAATGTTCGTTATTATAGTACGCTCGGCTCGCGCTCTAATGATGCGGTTAATATTATTTTACACTAAACTAACTCACTGTGCGCATGAAAAGCCATGTTAATAGTAAATGTGGGCCTTTTTTATGCTAATTTATTGTTAATTAACTACATCGTGCGTGTTGTACGCACATCCGTAATTTATCCGTATTTGTTATTGGACAAAAAACTGTGGTGAAAAATGCATTACATTTTTTAGCCCTAAGAATTTAGAATAATACCTCGTCGTTTTAGAATTGTAGTGAGGATCTCTGTTTCTCTCTCTCTCTCTCTCCAGTAGTTCTAGATACTGCTAGACTCTACTAATAGCCCCGATCTTCAGCTTCATGATCTGGTATTCTGTATCACCTGGACTGTTAAATGTTTGAGACTTCGACCCCTAGATCTATTTCTCTCCCGGCACCAGATCCAGCTTGTCACGAGTGGACTAGCTATCAAGCATAATTGTTAGTTAGTTATTTTAAGTTCAAAAAAGGTACATGAGATAATCCATTGTTACAATCTTTATCCCGGAACGACAAAGTGACTACATTGGACCTCATTTTAAGTACAGTCCAGTCCAAATATAATTTTGATTGTTAAGAGAATCTCGACACTCAGCAGACTTATTTTAATTTTTTTATTTCATTGAATAACCAGACGAGCAAGATGCTCGCCTGATGGTAAGAGCCACGCCAGCCCATAAACAGAAGCAACACCACAAAGAACTGTGAATTACAAAGCACTGTATGGCACTGAACTGCGCTCGTCACCCCGAGACATAAGATGTTAAGTCTCATAATGCCCAATAATTTCACTGCCTTCAATGTCCTTCAAACCGAAACACAACAGACCTTACACACTATTGCTTGGCGGCAAAAATAGACAAAGGGTACCAACCCAGACGGCCTCTCGCATACGAGACCTTGAAAATTGTAGCCTGGATTTACTGGATATACACTGGCTGACGCCAAAACGTATAAAATTATATCTCCCACTACCTTCCAGGAATATATAATAAAAATGGAAATTAACATTCAAACAGTTCTACTTTAGTCGAAGAGTCACTATGTTATCTTTTACAGTGATTTTCGTATTATATTATTGTCCATAATCAAAATAATGGCATGCATCGGTGACTGCGACCTAATAAAGACAAAACTTGTGACTTCCTTGATTCGGTTCAATGGAGTTCAGTGTTACGCAGCTATGATTTGAACTTGGGTAACTGTGGGTTTTGTTATTTGTACGTATTGGAACAGGGATAATATAAATAGAATTTTTATGTGATCTCGCAGTTGTGCATGATTTTGCTAGGACTAAAATTATATTAACAGAACAATATACTATTAGAAATGCGAGGCAATGAATCTCTATGTAAGTAATAGACACAGCTTCATTCCTCTTTCAATCACTATTGGTAATATATACCATATATATTTTTATCTATCAATATTCCAGTATCAGTCGACCCTGTGACCACGAAATCTGAAAAGTTTTCAAACGTCGGAACCAAAATTAAAATAAAAAACCGCGATATAATCCGTTTAAATAGTTTTATTTCAATGAGTAACATACGCGTAAACGTAAGAAAAGACTATCAATGTTTATTTAAATTACAGAATTACTTTTTAAGTATACGCTTCGGCAATCTTCGTCTGTACCGAAAATATGTGCGTGTTATGATGATGAAATAATCTGTTTCATATATTAGATTATGGACTTTTTCTATGGAGCGACGTACCGGATGGCTAAGCACTCATTGCATATTCGTACTAATTCTAAAAAAAACAAAGATATCTGAATCACTTACCTATTTTTTTTTATTGATTGGCGTGACGAGCAAGGCACTCGCCTGATGCAGAACGTTGAAACGAAGGATATTTTTAATTATTTAAAATGCTATAAGAATTCTCTTGACGACATAAAAGTAAAGAGTTGTTACTCTAATAAACATCCTAAAAAAACTAAAAATCTTCTTAGGCTCGAGGTCCAAGTGATTTTGGCCTCCGAAACAAGTGTTACGGGCTTGATTCAGAATTAACTAACATAAATAATCGCTACTTTAAACAGTTTAATACAACCGTTAGGCGGAACCGGTTAACTTTAAAAAAAATATAGATAGTAATTCACGCAGTTAATCGAGCCCAGTTAGTCGTTATCACCGGATTGATTGCGAATTATGTTTATAAGTACGCGAAAAAACTAACTTTCCATTCATCGCTTATATTAATGTGTAACATAAAAACCAGTGGCCCGTCCTGTATGTAATTGTACTGATAATGCTTCAGCATGTTCTTGTATTGTAATTAAACAATTTCCTTACATATAATGATTTCGCAAATTGGCTAAATGTGTTTTTTTGTAAATCAATCTTCAAACCTATTTTTATTGTTTGTTCCGGCATTTTTATTTCAAATTAAACGTAAGAACGAAGAAATTTTCTTCTTTAATGGAATTTTCCTCTCTTGTTTCTGATTCGCTTCAACCAATGGTGTGTTAGGGAATATACGTGTTCAGCTGGGGAATCTATTCGTCTCTCTCTGTCTTCACACGAAAGGGTTTACGGCTTTAAATGTGTAAATATTCAAACTAGCGTCTCCTTAAAGCTATGATAGCAAATTTTGTATTACGTTTCTTTTCACAAAGTAACATTTAATGCGTAACACGTGTTGCTCATTTCTGGAAGGATTTCACAAAATCGCGCAATCTTGTCAAATACGCACTGTTATCCGATCGTGCTCTACATTGCTAAAATTCGGTTTTTACCTTACGAACCCTTTTGTATACAGGATATATTAATAGTGGAAGAGTTGTAATGCTTATTAAAAGATGACTGGAGGTGTCGGAAATAACAAGGCTTTCTGCAGTGCTTCGTGAGATCTCTGATGTGTATACTGAATCTTTGTTTCGTTTCCATCAAAACCATTTCGATGTGGATAATAGGTATAGGAAGGTCTGGTACCTATGCCTACCCATCTCATCCAAAACGTAAAATGCCATTACTTCTAGCAGGACCCGCTAACCCTTATTAGTTATTACATACTGTCGTAAAATGAGTGTATCATGAATTTTAAACAAAACACAGCAGCGAGCTGCTATTTTACGTCGGTTGTCTGTGAGACAGTTATCGACCTGGTCGAACCGGCATATTCTTGCTGTAGATATGACTATGGCTCGACCACTCATAACCATACGCACCCACACCTGTAATCTGAGAAGGGGTATGCAGATATGTAACCCGTATACATTTCGCGCGTGCTTTTTTGGGGCGAGCCCATCGCCACACCGGGTACAATTTTCAGACACAGAGCTGATACTGAGCATTTCATGATAGAACAATAATATCACTTTTATCCGACCCGGGGATTGAACCCGAGTCCTCAGCACTCGTACTGCGTACACAATACAACTACGCCACCGAAGTAGTCACTCATAATGGTCGGTTAAAATATGTTGCAAGTACGATTTGGCTTATTTTCATAACAGGTTAATTTCCTGACATTAACCACCTTTAGGGTTTCAATCCTGGGCCAGTCACACCAAAACATTCACTCAAAGTGTGGCGAGCGTGCGTCAGGCTTAATATTTTTCTATTATTTACTCAAAAAATTTGGTGTTTTATAAAATGAAGATACAAAACTAACAGTACCAGTATTTTAACCAACTATAACTTATGAGTGTTGTGCTCAACATAACTATCACACAGTAACATGAAACCACCTCGTGTCTGCTAGGTTTTTGGACATATTTATGAGCGTGTATCGAGCAAAAAATGAATACATTTTAAAAGAAACATTCTAGTAACCTAAAAATAAATTTAATTCTACCTAAAATACTGTATATGGAGGTTTGTGTTACGTATATAAATAAATAAAAAGAATAAAAATATAGTATATTTTGACGAGACTTCACAATCTATGCAATCTACATTGAGTTATGATTTTTTAAAGTCTTTAAATGTGTGTACATATATTTTTCGTCCCTATATCCTACTCGCAGTGGAGTCGGCGCAACGTGCTTTTTAACACATTTGCAGAAAGATTTGGCTTATAGTTTTTACGAATGGCGGCCTTCCTGATGCCAATTCCTCCGGGGAGCATTTTTAAACATATATTTGATGAAAACTACGTCTAAATCGGATAAGCCGTTTCTGAGATCATCGTGCACAAACAGACAAAAAAAGGTTCCATTGCGTCGATAAAGGTCCCTTATAAAAAAAAATCTCATATATCTTCCATGTACAGACAGCGATCCGTTACATTTTTATATATGTATAGATGAAGTCCAGACTATTGTATCAGATAAATTACTGATAATACAGTAACTTTTACTCTTAAAAAGTCATAGTCTATGGATGTTTACGTGTGAGTGTGTGTGGTAGCATTGTACCTTCTAAAACAGTGGGTAGATTCGAATGCGTTTTTTTGTTTGAAAGCTAGTTTAATTGTGGTGGGTTTTAGCTTTGTTCGAAGAAAATGTGTTCAGCCGTTTAAAATTTACAGATATTTTTCGAATTGACGTCTGGAGTTTTAATGGTTAATGTGGATTCATAATTTCATAATATTATTGAATGACAAAATTATATCGACATAAATTATCATCTTTTTAAAGCAAGGGTCATCGATATTCAATCTCCTGTCCGAAATTGCCCCATAGGCAATTCCCATGCATTGCACGGTGTCTGACCGCCGACAATGGTGACCATACGTTACGCACCGTGTAAATTGTTCTAATCTGATCATTATTCCGCATTTTCATGCCACTTTTGATTCCAATGAAGTGTAAATTATAAACTTTATAGTAACACGAACTTATTTTAGTTCAATGATCTCACACATTGATAATTTATCAAATGTTTATATTTTTACATCCGGAGATGCGCGACAAGCTATACGTCAAATCTGAAATCTTAAACGAACTCTTCTACGACAAGTAGTACGATAGAATTGTATACAATTTAGTATTGTTGTGTACGATCCACACTAGACTAAAACATGTCGATTAAAAATACATGATTGGTAAACAAAACCGAACGTTTTAAAAATAACAACCGCACATAATGTTCTGCAAATTAATGAGTGGTATTAAAGATCCACGTTTATTATTATTTGATCTACATAAATAGGTACGTACATATGTAGCCTACGTGACAATGTCACTATTGTATGCGGCATACCAATTACTTGGAACTGTCACCGAAACAATACATTTATGATATGACGCGAAATTAGCTTTTAATACAAAGGTACAAGGTTTCAATTGAGTGCGTAAAAAGTGTTTATAGGTTAAGTAATGTAGGCTTATTCACTGGGGATGTTTTCATTCAGAACGTGTACGCCTGTCGGTGCTCCTTCGATCGCGCGTCGCATATTTGAAGGGCTAATATTGAAGGGGACCTAAATATTTATTTGATATTTTTATAATTATCGGGAGACTGTTGTCAATTGTGTGGCATTATGACTACGTTGTTGACTGATAAAGTAAATTATGTAAAAGTTGTAGAAATAGTTTGAAGTTGCTTAGTGACTTCAAGCAAGCCGTCGCGTTGTTTCAATGTTTGAAAATAACATAATGTTGAAAAATCCTTAGTTGATAGTTGCATTAAAAGTCGGAGGATGGGAGGAAGTGCACTATAGCATTGTAAATATCAATCAGTAGTTAAGGACTATGGCCGTGTCACCGGACGGTTACAGTTTTAAATTAAATTTATTTTGAATTATTTTTAAATATTTATATTCAATGGTAAAAATATAGAATGTCTTACTGTTCTAAAGACAGACTGCTTAGAAACGCAGATCACATATCAATAGAGCTGACATTTATAGCTTAGAAATTGGAATATTTTTGACTTAATTATTATAGATAAGCACTGACCTGCATCTGAAACCAAGAGTCGAGAATCCCGGCGGCGTGTGGAGCTCCCCAACGGCCGCCGCCCGGGACAATCTGGAAAAATCGCATTCATTACAATTCGAAACGTGAGATAAGAACGCTATGCATTTGGAAGGTGTATAGGGTCCAATAGCCCTAGCAGACCATGTTTTAATGGGGTAGAAACACCAATAATGTTTTATTTTCCCTTTCACATATAATAAAGTCAGGCAGTATGTTGATGATCATGAAGATCGTATACCGAACCAAATGGCTTGGTCACGTTTTGAGGAAACCGTAGAAGTATATCCATTGCAGATGCCTGTGCGAGTTCATACGCACTCACTCACGACCGTGATCCTCAAAGGGGTAAGCATTTGTGTAACCAGTACACTTACAATTCGCCAAGCATATATCCCATGGTGTGATAGGGGGCGAGCTTGTCGCCATATCGAGCAGAATTCCAGACTCTGTGCTGATAATTAGCATTTTGTGATAGAAAAATCCAATATCATCTTTTACACATGAGAGTCAATGTCTCATCATGGAGAATGTTGTGGAGAGGTTAAGTGGAAGGGTTTAAGTAGGGATCCTAGCAACCAGCATGAATAACGTCAGGCAAAGCAGAAACAAAAAAGAAAGCATTGAAATGGTAATGGTAAACAATGCTGGTGGTAGAATTCATATCCGCCCGGATAGCGACCACCGTACATATGGTGTTAAAACGTTACGTTGTTCAGTTACTTTTCAGTTCACGCACACAACACAAGTCGTGCAAATATGAACCGATCTATCTGTACCTGACTTTAAATCCTCTTTTTAATCGCATGCTTATATCGCGCGAATACTTCTTCACTATTAAGCTGAGTATATATTTGACTGGTTATAATTGTTAATCTAGAAACTTTCAAGCAATGATGAACCTTCTTTGTATTTTTTTAGGTCTTTAATTTTTGTTCACTAAGTCCTGACCCCACTCTAGATTAATGTATCGTGGTTATCAGCAACTAAGAGGGACTTGCGGTCACAGAACACCCAGGCCCGAAACAAATATCTGTGGATCACAAACATTTGTATCAGTGCTGGAATCGAACTCACGGCCTCTTATTTCGCAGCCGGATAGTCGCCCACTGCGCCACGGAGCCTGTCGCCTGTCGTTCATTGAATTATTATTTTGCTTGGTTAATAAAATCAACACGATATTTTGTTTAGTAGAGATAGGTTTTGTTTGAGAAACAACGGCCTCACTACAGAGAATGTTCAATACCGGGTGAAGAAGCGTCTAAATAGGAAGGTAAACACTGACAATATGCCCGGATAACGCCGGGAAAAATAATATTAATTTATTTATTCTATGGCATTCAAAGCTGCGCTTGCCAGTACGTGGCCTCCATTCCAGAACCTTTCTGTCCCATCGGTTATCGGTTCTGCAGCGTTGGACGTCCACCTACAAGGTGGACAGACGACCTGATAAAGATCGCAGGAAGTCGCTGGGTGCAGGCCGCTTCCAACAGGTCGGTCTGGAAATCTTTGGGAGAGGCCTATGTTCAGCAGTGGACGTCTTGTGGCTGATGATGATGATGATGATTCAAAGCGCTGATATTTTTACTCTGGGACTCTATACGTTTTTAATGTTTAATGTTCTTTTTTTAAAACTTGAATACAATATGTTGCCAGTATCATATTCGTTACTTTATGGATATTAATAATGATTATATCTGTTTTTAAAATAATGAAACGTCTGTTTGAAAATAGGGTTAAATGATTGGCTCTTCATTAAAAACATTTTAAGGGGTTCGGAGTTATAATAACCACGCTACATAACATGGGCTCTTTCATTGGCATTATTAATATCAGATTTTATGCAATAGCTATTTACAATAATAGGTTGTTGGTTAAATAGTTTTCGGTATTGTGAAGATAAAATTGTAATTAAATAGACGTAAGTGAAAATTACAATTTTAATACATACATACATATAGTTTTAGGATTAAAACAAAATGATTTAAGTATTGAAAATAGAAGATAATAAAAAAGCAGATTGGAACTCCACGTTTCTTTAATACTAAGCTTTATTTGCTATTTGAACAGTTAATCTGATTACCATTATAGTGTGTAATAATTTATCTATTCCCAGATTTAACTGAGTCAATTAAAGGTCGGAATTAGCATGCTTATATGCAACTATTTCACATGAGTATTCTAGGGATTGAAATAGGTATAATGCATTATTATTATTTTTAAATATGATGCTGTCAGAATGTGTGCATAAGTCCGTGGTATTTACTGTAGCTTGCATGTTAACAAATTACTATAATTTCTCTACCAATAGCAATAATCCAGCGTTAATGTTCGTACATGTAACATAAACTTTGTATGTAATAATGTTGGATTAACTCCGGGAAAAAGGGCTGCCTGTAATGAATTTTGTTATTATACAAAACTTTCACCTGAAATATTGGCGTAAATTAAGTAGAGTTTTACTAGTAGCTAAGAAGCTTTTTGAATTTAGCAGGTATAATTAATTCATTTTTGTGTAGCGTTCGCTACATTAAGAAGTAAGACTCTACATGGTAAAATATTTCATATGATTTTGTAAATTGTGTTTTCAAATAAATTTGTAAATATGTTTTCCGAATCAATTGTTTAATTTTGTTGTTTATCTTTTAGTTTTTAATTGTTAATAACATTGTCTATTGGTATTTATATTCGTTTAAAATTACTTAATTACGAAAGTGGCACAATATTTAGTTTTGTTTTAAAATATTTTCACTTACATGATGGTGAACAATTTTAACATCATTTATTAAGGTTACATATCATGTAATCGTTGAAATTGGTCTGATATTTTGAAATAATAAGAATTAAAAAGATATTTGAACTCAGCCGTCGGCCGGCGCGGCGCGGCGTTGATATCTTTCATACGTGACATCAGAAAACAAGGTTTTAAAGCACTCACTTTAATAAGTATTTCATGTAAACTTCGCTTTATAATTAGATATTCATTAACTATATATAACTTAAAAAAATGATAATTATTGTATGTGCAATTTAAAATTTTTGGTTATCGTTAAATTAAATAATAATGACACATATGTACATAATTAGCAATAAAACAATATTCACTCACCATAAATTGCGTACTAAAATGCCTATAATTATCAAATACCTACTTTTTTTTGTTTTCATAAATGTTTGATTATTTTCACTTATGGATGTGTTTTTCGTGTGAATTACATTGCTTATTTAATGTTTATACCTGAATGTAAATGCGCATACGGTAAACAACGACGCGGACGCTACTACGAACCACGGTCTATAAACATTGTTGAATTTTACTAATCACATAGTTATTTATTGTACAACTTTACTGATAACCGGTGATTGGCTTCTATCGTTCCAACGCTATGAGTTTCCCGCGGTACGAGTATTATTACTTAATTGATTACTTGATTGTACTTAAGTTCAATCCAGAGGTCGTTCCGACTTGTCAAGTATGTGGACAAGTCAGTTTTTTATAGTTAAATATGTACAGAGGGGAATTAAAATGTGTTTCACGTAAGTGAGGTATGTACTGGTAGTGTCCAAATACTTTCTACAAACCGAACGGTAGCGCATGCGATGATCAGTCAAACAGTAGTTACACACTGATGCTCCGGCACTAGATAAGGGATCACGTCAAATACCGCAGTGCATGTTTCGCCCTGAGTACGTCGAGGGAGCGTGACACAGAGGTGGTGGCGGTACCTGGTCGCCCACAAGGTCCTCGGCCGCTCTGATCGCGCAGCAGGCCTCCATTCCCGGCTGGGGCCGGGTGTGTGGTCGCCTTGGTGGCGCTGTAGCAGTGACGCGGTCGAGCCACCGAGCCACCAACCGATCGCGCTGCTCGTTGCTCGCCGCGAATGCCTGTGTGCCGTCAGCTGTGCCTGTACGGCCGTCGCGGTATGCCGAAGTCGCGGAGTCGTTGTGTCGCGGTGTCGCGGTATCGCGGTGTCGCGGTGTGGGTGAGCGCGGTGTCACATCGCGCACGCCTGCGCGCACTCACTGCGCGCAACCGACTGCGTGCGTGATATCGTTCGACTCGCGACCTCCTTCGCGGGGTTGCAATGAAAGTGATTAGGTTCTTGCGCTACTGATAACGAGGGCTAGTTTTAGTTTCAAAAACGTTTGTGCACTGTTCTATATGTGATAACGCACTGACTGGCCATTTGTGATTTAATGAAAACGTACTTTAATCTACGTGACTTACTTACCTATCATATCAGTATGTACAGTAATTGTAATGTGACAGGTAAATAATAAACGCGATAGCCACACATGTAGGTACTTTCTTACATAAATACCTAATTTTGAAAGAAGGCAAAATAATTTTTAAATTAAAATTGGACCTAGTTACGCAAAAAGGAACCTACCCACAGCAAGGTAATATGGAGATACTGATTTTGTTTTACTAAATTCAAAAATTTAAATTAATTTTATCTCGTAGCTATTTTGCAAAATCGAGCATGAAATTTTATCCATGTACGATTTTGCAAAAAAAATACGGTATTAAAAAACAAAATCAGTATCTCCATTTGATCTTGCTGTGGGTTGGTTCCTTTTACCGTAACTAGGTCCAATTATTCTTTACAAAGTCGTACCGAAAAAATCTTATTAGAAATATTGTAATATTTGGCGATAAAACAAAATATCTTTATATTTTTCCAGGAAAATTCATCCCCGCTGATAGACGAGGCAATGGGGATACACCAACCTGCATGGAACTGTGTGAAAGGATCACGATCCAATATCCTATATTGAAATTAAACATGACTTAGCCCAGCAATAGAACAGCGAGGTTTGTAGCCATACTTACTACGTAACACATCTCTATGCTGGTAGAGCGTATGTACAGTCAGTTATCGTCGATGAAGTACCAATACCTCCTAAGTGTTGAGAATCTAATTTTACACCAGGCTGTTTAAAATAAGGTTTTTTTTTTTACAAAAACTGTTTAAGATAATGTTTTATTTATTTTGATCAACTATTGATAGTAAAATAGTTTCCAATACATTACCTTTTTATTAGTTACTAATATGTGGTTTATGTTTACGCCTATTGAAATAAAAAAGTAATTTTGGACTAAATTGTCAGTTAGGAGGTATTGGTACTTCATCGACGTTATATTTTTATTCAGTTGTTTAAAGAACATTATAGGTATTGTTATTTTTTATTCGAGCACGACAGAGTTTAGGGGTCAGCCAGTGCAGTGTTTATCCAGTAAGTTGAAGCCTTAATTTTGCCGACCGTTGAATGACGCAACGTCTCTTGATGATCAACGTTATCTTTGGATTCAACTGGACTTATCACCACGTGCAGTGTAGTCACTTTACCATGTCAGGACAAAAAAACGAATAGCAATGAAAAGCTCATGCCTGTTATTTGTTATTATTTATTTTCATGTATATTGGTCGCTAGATACACGTTACGCACTGGTTTCAACTCTTCCTACCCCTGCAAGAATACAGACGTGAGCTATATGGTTTAATTTTAAATTTAATTGTATATAATTAAATGTTTTAGTGAAAGAGAACCATAAAAAAATAGTTTTGTAAATAACAATTTTTACATGATGATTTTCTTATGTTTACGCGAATATTACTCATTGAAATAAAACTAATTTAAACGGATTTTACCGAATATCTAATTTAAATGGAGTCCCCCCCGTGACCACGAAGGCTAAAAAGTCTACGAAACGTCGGGATCAAAATTAATAAAAAACCGCGATAAAATGCGTTTTAATTAGTTTTATTTCAATGAATTTTTACATGATCACAGTTACATAGTTGTAATTTTAGCTATATCTTTTTATCCCCACAATTTGGGCCTGATTGCTAAAGTAGCAAAAAACAGGCACGAAAGGCTTTCCAGTGACATATATTATGTGATCGTTATTGGTGTCTGGAGATATTTTGACCATTCTTTGTCCACATCTTGAATGGGCTAACTCGACTGCAGTGGTAAATTGTCTAACACAAAACTCTGCGAACGTATGATGGTAACTTCCTGTTGTGTTGTGTATGGTGAATGCGATTTACGGAAGCTCAAAACCAAACCCTTCCCTGTCCTTATCCCATTTCCTTCAAGGTCGGTAACGCAGTCAGGACTCTTCTGGTTTTGTAGGTGGACCCCTACTTACCCTCAGGTGACTTAGTTGTTCATTTTTCAGCTCTTGAATTGAAAGCAATCATCGTGTTAAAACCTATAACGTTTTATTTCGACAACATAATTGTGGTTACTTGACAAGCATTCATATTTTATTCAACTTTATCTGTGTTATTTGCATTCTTCACATTTTTTTCAAGTAGGTACCTATTAAATAGTAAATACCGAGACGATTTCATTCATCGTCGTTTTTAGATTGAAGTTGAGAATGTATTTTAATTTATGCCCAATAAATTGCTATAGATGAGTAATATAAAATAGATAACAAAAATATAAAATGTTATATTATTATTTCGGGATGTCGTGTGTTTACATCAAGTAAATATTTAGCAAAAGCACTCTGGAACTTAATCTACAATAGTTACATGGTTTTTAACAGAGTTATAGCTGCGTCTTGTCCGTTATTTTTATTGTTATTTTACTTAAGGTATGCAACGGTTTTAGATGCAGTTTTTTTATTTGATTGTATGATGAGCGAGCAAAGCGCTGCCACGCCTGCCCATAAATAAAAAAACAGAAGCAACACCACGCAGAACTTTGAATTACAAAGCACTCCATGGCACTGAACTGCGCTCCTCACCCCGAGACATAAGATGTTAAGTCTCATAATGCCCAGTAATTTCACTGGCTTCAATATTCTTCAAACCGAAACACAACAGTGCTTACACATTGTTGCTTGGCGGCAGAAATAGACAAAGCGGTGGTACCGGTAAGCGGTGGTACAGACGGCCTGTCGCATACGAGAGGCCTACCACCTTGTAAACACATAACGTAATGACATTTTTTTATTATTTATTTGGTTCTCAACTTGGAATATACACACAACTTAAACTTACATGCTATCAACACTGGCATACATTGTGCTATTCCTAAAATTAGTGAGTACAGCATGCAATTAACATGCATTATTCTTAGGTACATAATGGTAAAAAAAATTCTAAATTAAAATCGAGCGTCATTACTAAAATGTATAATGCATACATTTAGATATTTAGGTATAAATAAATTATCTTAAATATTTTCTTTTTATTAATATTAGTTAGTATGCATGTCTGCAAATATATTTGTATATCAATATATATTAAAAAAAAATTGCCCGTGCCCAGCAGTGGGGCGTATATAATACAGGGCTAGTATTATTATTTATTTATATTGCTTTTGGATCTTTTTATCCTTAGATATTTATGCACCCAAGTTGTTAATCTTTGCATCTCCCTAAATTTGACTAGAATGCCAATGCACTAAATACCCTTTTATACCATGTATAAAAAGTATATAAATAAAACAAGATATATATATTTTTTTTATTTATGTCTTTCGCAGTATTATGCATTTAGCCAGTGTCAAGTATAATTTATTCTCAAGTTATTTTTACAAGAACGACGAAACACGGGTGTGGTTGATTTCAAGGTCTTGTCGGAGTTTTGGTGTTAACTCCTTTCAGTACGATTCTTAATTCACTTATTTCAATCTTTCCATACACTGTTCATCACCGTCAATGTTTATTGAACAAATCCACACCACTTTTATACAACAAACACAACCCTAAACTATTTTATGAAATAAATTAAAATAAGCGATGAACTGCACTGTCAGAATTCCCGCCAAAACTCCCATAATTTTATTATTGATTGCACTCTCCGAATTCCCGGCCAAACTTTACAACATACTTTTTTTCATTAGCGAACAAATGGGCAAAGAGATCGAAGACCATACCACCTTGTATGAACTATCGTAATATTTCCCTTTACAGCAGTGCTTGATTAGTTATTTTCTAAAACCGTATTAAAATATTAGGGGCCGTTCTAATTTGAAAATACAATAATTTTATTATTGTATTTTCAAATTAACAAATTTAAGATTTTGTTTTATCCTAACATGGAAAAATTACAAAATTAGACCTAACGTTAAGTGTAGTGTAGTTCATTTGTATAGTAGTCTATGGTGTAGTCCAGATACAATGTCAAGAGACAATGCGTCCCTGAAGTTGTCTAAAACAAATCACTGATTGCAATACCGCCCATCGTATTACCCTTACAGTACGATCGTTATTTTTATGTTACATTATTTGGTGTGTAATAAAGAATATTCTATCCAACTATCCCTTGACCTTTGGCAGAATTATGCCGGCCAGAAGATACTGGATATTTAAATTGGCTGACCCCGGAATGCGACTCCCCTGAACGAGGCACTTGGTGGATTTTTAACTATGTACGGTGGTCACTATTCAGTCGGCAACAATTCAAATTATTTATTTAAATTTCATATTTGATGATTTTGTATGATATACTCAAACATTTGTAGTTTATATAGGCAATAAAGGTAATGCAGAGCTAGAAGCAAAATATGAAAGTTCGCAATAAGCAGACGCGTAGCTCTCAATAGAAACAATATCTAAATCACTTTCGAGTATGAAGTATCGCTTATTATCACAGCGGACTTGTTCGCTAGAACAGGTCGGATCGCCGCAGATGTACCTACCATAGTCGAGGAGCCGTTAAATATCTGAGCAATAACATGGCTGCTGCGTAATTGGTAATTTTTTGTAGGAATAAGTTTATTTTTTAAACATAATAGGTAAAAGATAATTTGTTAGCGATAGATCGTCACAAACGGAAGCAGGGGTAAGGGAACTTTACCTAACAGTGGAACATGAAGGGCTGAATCTATACTAATATTATAAAGCTGTAGAGTTTGATTGTTTGTTTGTTTGTTTGAACGCGCTAATCTCAGGAATTACTGGTTCGAATTGAAAAATTCTTTTTGTGTTGTATAGTCCATTTATCGAGGAAGGCTTTAGGCTATATAACATTACGCTGCGACCATTAGGAGCGAAGCATGAGTGCAAAATGTTGCAAAAACGGGGAAAATTATTTATATTCGAAGGCTTCCGTTGCTATGGTAATCAAATATGGTCGGAATTAATGCATTATTGTCAATTATTTTCCAAAGTGTTATCAACATAATATTATTCCTTATCCAAATAAATGTATTGTTGATTAAGAATATTTCATTGTAAACAATAATTTATAAAGAAGAAAAATTTGGATTTTTGTATGTAACGAATTAACTGAAAAACTACTGGACCGATTTGAAAAATTCTTCCACCATTAGAATCCTACATTATCCCTGATAAACATAGGCTACTTTTTATGCCGGAAAAAGCAGATCACGCTTGCGGAGCCGCGAGGAAAAGCTAGTATAAAATAAATTTTATTAATTTCTAACATTATTTATCGGTCAGAATTATAATCAAAATTTAAGAATTTTGAGAATAAGAGGTGAAGGCGATGAAGAAATTGACTGCAGCACCTGCCAAGTTAATTTGTGCGTATTGTTTTAAACTATGTTTTAAATGGTTCATTAGAGATATTGAACTAAGATATCTTTTAGTAGATTCTAAATAATGATTTTAAACATATCTAATCAGAAGTCAAGGCTTTTTTCATATATCGAAAGGAACAATAGCTTCATCCAAAACAAGAATTTAATTAATGCAGTCTAAAACGTCATCGATATTTGCAATGTCTTGAATATTAAATCTATTGTTCAAATTTATTGACTATTCATTCTCGGGGATTCAAATTATAAAAATCATGATGCGGCGCCATGTCTTTTTCAAGCCCATGATTTGAAATATTACTTTTATAGTTATTACTTAAATGTTCTATGGATGCATTATGTACGTACGGAGTAGGGCGACCAAGGTCTCGAATTCTACCTTATGATTTTTCCGAAATTACGTGTGTATTCCATCCATCCCTCGACCTGTATCCGTCCACTGTTGGACATAGGCTTTTCCCAGAGCGCCACCCTTGACGAGTTTCCGCCTTGCTTGCCCAGCCGCTTTTCTTATCACTTCTACTCCTTTTATATTAACAGAATAATTTAAACTTGTTGTAGAGTGACAGAACTTTGCATTCATTCTTACTCGACGAGTCGGTCAACGACTGGACGACAATGCGTAATAAAACATACATATAACTTTCGTTGATTTAAGTCATTTGATCAACTAAAATTGAACCGCGTGAACTCTCGATATCTAAATTAACAACATATAGTCACGGTATAATATAGTATAAGCGCGCAGCAATTAGACGACAATGCGTAATAAAACATATATAGCTTTCGTTGATTTAAGCAATTTGATCAATTAAGATTGAACCGCGTGAACTCTCTTTAACTAAATTAACAACATATAGTACGAGCACGAAAACGTTTTGTTAGTCGGGCTTAACATTTTTATTATTCATTTATTATTTATACCGGAAAACCCAAAAATCAATCTGAATGAGAAGTTTAGATACTGTTAGAGTTGTACCATATAGATAAATCTCGTCCAATCATGGGAATCGCTGGGGATTATGGTTCCTCTCTCTAGACATATACTTCATCTAATATTACACGTATGGTAGATCCACGCTGTAAACAATTTTATCTATAGCAGAATGGGCCGTATAACAGAAAACCCACCCAGAGTAGCTTGCTATTGCGTTTCGTATGATAAAAGATACCCTGAGGCGTAAATATTTCCTTTCCTTCCTCATTCTTTAATTATTCCTTCACCCATAGATCCGCAACGCGTCCATGACTCTTTTGGATTTGTGGATATTCAAAATCGGTGGAGATTGCCAACCATCGGGTGATCCACTTGCTCGTTAGTCGGCCTATGCTATAAAGATATTAAGAATAATAATTTCTATACAAGATACTGCATTCTCAAGCATTATAAGCTGCCGGTAGTCTACACATCGGCAGCGCACATAGGGTTCACGTGTTCGTTAGTGTGTCCACTTTCACTGGACGTCAGTCTCGCAGTTTTTATCCAGTACAAGTACTGCTATACTTCGGGATAGAGCCTGTCAATTGCCAGATTTCATATATTATGAAAAATAAGATATTCGTACTTTTAGCTAGGTATATTACCTAGCTAAAAGTACGAATATCTTATTTTTACATAAATATATAGGTATTATTGCATCACATTACATTATTATAAATGCGAAAGCGAGTTTGTTTGTTAGTTACGCTTTCACGCTTAAATCCCTGAACTGACTGATGAATTTTGGTACAGGGATAGATAAACCCTGGTGACGGTTAGAGGCTACTTTTATCCCGGAAAATACTCCCCATTCAAGCGTAGCCACGAGCAAAATTTTGTAATATATATTCTAATGCAGTTTTATTACTTTTCAGTTTATTAAATAGTAGTGTATATGGGTTGCCAACATCTTAGGCTCAAAGACATATTCTTCTTCAAGTGTATATTCTGATGGTTATAGTTGATTAAGGTTTAATTGCTGATGGAAAATGTTAAAAAGATTTGAGATGAGTTTTTAACTGATTAGGTAGCGCCTGTTTAAAAACTAATAGTTATTTCCCACATCAACAAAATGCTATGTGCAAATAAGCTTAGAGAGATTTTTGAGAGAAAACACGCAGACAAACGCGTGGATCTTCACTACCCATAAACATTATCTATGCTGAGAAATTTGATTAAAATCGGTTCAGTAGTTTAGGAGTCCATCGCGGACAAACAACGTGACACGTAATTTTTATATATAAAAATAGATAAAAAAAATATTAATAACAGTCGGCTTATAAATTGGGACATAAATAAATTATTTTATATTTAGTATTTTATTTATTCGGCTGTATATTAAGCATTTCCTTTGTTTATGACGGTTGAAGGATTTAAAATATAAATAATAATTATGGCGGGAACCGATACTGTAATTGAAGCCTTTTCTAAAAATCCACAACATAATATGCAGCATTAATGTAAAAATCGGTATGTTTTTCTTTTTTTTTGTCAATTGACAGAATTTATACTCTACCGTAATGGTCGATAATATTTTGATAAAAAAATATTTTATGTACGTGCAAAGATCGCGGTCGCGAAGTAATTTCATCTATTCCGAGGATTACACATGAGCATTTATATCAACGTATAGTTATCGATGATTCCAAAATATTTGATTATTACGTATATTGTATTTTTAAAGTCTTAGTCTTAAGTTAATTAATGAACAATCGTAACTAATCGTGTATATAACACGTAGTAACGGAATTTGTATGTATACAATAAGTACATACATAGTAGTAGTAGTAGTTTATTATTACGTGAAGTAGATTATCGTACTATGTATATTATTATATACATAGTACGATAATATACTTCACGTAATAATTAACCGCCGACAAAAAAGGGGTTACTACTTTATCTTTCCGTGTGTTTGTGCAGTGTGTATGTGTGTAGGTACTTATTTATTTCAGTAACAATAATATGACAGAAGACAAGGCAGCTGATGATTGAATCAAGCAAGGCTCGTCGTCGTCCAATTGATTCTAAATTACCAGGCTCTCTTAAACGGCAATTTTTTATTCGTATATGATTGATAAATAGACCGATGCTTATCCATTTTGTTACATAAATAAATTATAGTAGAATGAAACCCATTGTAAAAGGAAGAGAATACAACAAAATTGATAGGAAAAATAAATTACGGGCGATCTGAGGTCGGGAAGTGAGAAGGGGGGGGGGGCTTCTAAGGGTAAAAAACGGTTTATCTCGATTTCCGGAAAAACTACAAGTCCTATGGAAAAAAGTTAAGTCGCAAAGTTGTAGGTAATAAAAAGATCTACAACTTTTGTATACACACTTTCTTCACATAACCTTAAAATATATGTGAAAAATTCAAATAACCAAGTTTTTTGTTTTTATTTTTATCTATTACAATAAATCATTTTTTTTCACGAAATTTGGTGAAAACTTACCTTTTTGTATCTCAAATACACTGTAATTTTTTTTATTTAAAATATTTATTTTTGCACCTTATTTTGACTAAATATCGAAAAAGCAGCCTAATTTTCAAACGAAAATTCTCACGTCAAAATATGAGCTTTTTTAAAAAAGTCTGTTGTTTTCTTGTTCATTGAATTCTCTACTTTCTGATGGTGTAAAAAATATATACATTACTATGGTAAATGTGCTCAGAAAATGTAAAGTTATAAGTTAATATTTAATAAGACATATCTACAATATTTTGAGAAAGTTGTAGAATCTTCTTTAAATTATATGCGTAGATGCCCCTTTATTGTTATTTTAATATAACTTATATACCTGAGTGATCTACGGAAAATTTTAGCCCATCATAAAGAAGTGGGGAAGGGGCTAGGTGGGTCTGGGCCTTACTACCTGTTATTTAGTAGTTCGTTTCTTTGCATTTTCTGAGCACATTTACCATAGTAATGTATATATTTTTGTACACCATCAGAAAGTAGAGATTTCAACAAACAAGAAACTAACAGACTTTTAAAAAAAAGCTGATGTTTTGATGTGAGAATTTTCGTTTGAAAATTAGACTGCTTTTTCGATATTAAGTCAAAATAAGGTGCAAAAATATATATTTTAAATCAAAGAAATTACAGTGTATTTGGGATACAAAAAGGTAAGTTTTCACCAAATTTCGTGAAAAAAAATGATTTATTGTAATAGATAAAAATAAAAACAAAAAACTTGGTTATTTGAATTTTTCACATAAATTTTGAGGTTATGTGAAGAAAGTGTGTATACAAAAGTTGTAGATCTTTTTATTACCTACAACTTTGCTATTTAACTTTTTTCCATAGGACTTGTAGTTTTTCCGGAAATCGAGATAAACCGTTTTTTACCCTTAAAAGCCCCCCCCCCCCCTTCCCACTTCCCGACATCAGATCGCCCGTAATTTATTTTTCCTATCAATTTTGTTGTATTCTCTTCCTTTTACAATGGGTTTCATTCTACTATAAATTTGTTTCTATTTTTACCATTTTCAACCGGATAAGCATTGGTCTAAAACACGCTCACGAGTTGTCATACTGTAAAAATGACCGAATAACTTTCTTAATTTTTTTTTTGTAGCATTGGTCGGCAAACGAGCAAATGGGTCACCTGATGATAAGTGATCTCCACCACTCTTGTACGCCCACCATCACAAGAGTCATGGACGCGTTGCCAACCTTAAAGGAAAGGGATAATTAGGGATTGGGAAGGGGAGAGGATTTGGGCTTCCGGATATCTCACTCACCGTAAGAAATGCTGCAGCAAGCTACTTTACGTCGGTTTTTTGTGAGACAGTGGTAACGACCCGTTCGAGCCAGCCCATTCGTGCTGTAGACAAAACTGTCTACATCATGGCTCTACCACTCAAAAACTTGATTTATCTTAATACATAGATTTATAACGAACTGTTGAACAATATATTTACGAACGTTAGTTCGACTGAACCGTTAATGACTAATTTGTATTACATGTTACAATAACATTTTTAACTTCGGTGTCAAAATCTATATTAAAACCTAAGGAAATATCTCACTAGAAAACTTTACCATAAAATAGCGATTGCCGGGCTGCCCGAGGCTCAGAAAACTTCTGGTTCTGGTTAAAGTTAAACTATGTAGTTAGTTGAATTTTATATTTTTATATTTTTTACCTCTAGTTTCGGCTTGCAATGCCGGCATGCATGATGACAAAAAATATACATAAACAATAAAAATATATTGAAAAAAATTAAATAAAATATCCCCGCTGCTGACCCGGGGTCAAGGAACTGGTAGGAGGGTACCTGAAATATATTTGGAGGGGGGCGGTCGATATGGACCATAGGCATTACCTTAATATACAACAATACCATCACCTATTAAACTATTGAGCAATCGATTATATTGAAATATCGGCCTTGACAATAAATGTCTCGGTTGTGCTGTTATTGGTTCGATAAATACCGGAGCGTAAAAGTTACAATATTATAATTAAATCCATAAAACTTAACCTGCATTCCTGTTTATCATTCTGAAAGATATATTATTTCCTTTTGCGCGCTAAAATAAAAATCTAGAAATACATAATTTATACAAATACTAGCTGTCCCTCGTTTCACCTACATATTGTTACTGCGGTGATATGCATAAACCTTTCTCATGAACAACTCTACCTATTGCTGAAAACTGTATTAAAATCCATTGAATAGTTTAAAAGATCTAAGCGAACAGACAGCGGAAGGATTTCATTTTATACTATGTAAAGATTATAAAAATGAGAAAAATGTGTTTGGTGATTTGCTTACTTATCCTTCTTTCATGCAGCATCGACGTGATTTTTTGCATGAGGTAGATAATGGGATCATGACATAAGCAAGGGATTTTATCCCGTAAATATGAGAGGAAAATGTTGCGAAACTGACATGGGTGGAAACCACTATCAGCATTTAGATATTTTCAAGTCTTCCTTCTCCGCAAGCATGTTCTATCCCAGGCTGCATAGTCACATACCGTCAGGTAAATATATAAACTCCTTTGCAAAAAAAACGGGCACCTTACACACACACTTTACCTTAGCTTTTCTATGGGTAAATATTATTATATTTTTAGTATGTCATTAGCTTGGATGACTAGAAATTTCTTATTATCAATGAGAATCTAGTTTTTTAACACTTTTATCCTGGTATCGGTGTTTTAGTCAATGTAAACAGAGAGCCGTGTTAAAATGGACATTTTTATGGGTATAATGAAATTAAGACTACGAGTATTTTTATGGTATTTTAATAAAAGAGACATTAAAAAATAAAAATTAATAACGAGTATGACCTCCTTTTGCAGCGATTACGGCATGTAATCGTCTTGGCATGCTTCCCACCAGGCTTTTGATGGTGTCCTGTGGAATGTGTTCCCACTCAGTCGAGATTACACGTTTAAGCTCTCTGATGTTTTGTGGAGGTGGTTGGACAGATCGTACTCGCCTTTTTAGGAGGTCCCAAACGTGCTCAATGGGGTTAAGGTCGGGGCTCCGCGCTGGCCAATCCAAACGACGAATACCGACCTCTTGCATATAAGCATCTACGTCGCCAGAACGGTGGGCCCGAGCATTATCGTCCATGTAAATGGCATCTTCACCAATTACAGTCAGTGCGGGTTGTGCATTTTGAGAAAGGATTTCTGTTATGTACCTATGCGCATTTAGTGAGCCATTTTCTATGAATGCTATCTCGGTACGATAGTTGGAAGTTACGCCCGCCCAAAACATAACGGACCCTCCACCATAAGGGGTGATTTCTTCAAAACACACATCGGCATAGCGTTCCCCTGGTCTTCGTAACACTCGCCGACGTCGGTCCTCACCATGCAGACAAATTCGAGCCTCATCGGAGAAGAGTACGCTACTCCAGTTACCTGGTGTCCAAGATAGGCAATTTCTAGCGAACCTCAACCGCGCAATCCGGTGCTCACGGAGTAACTTGGGGGCCCGCGCTGGTCGTCGACTACGTATATCAGCAGCTAAAAGTCTTCTCCTCACAGTCCATAGGCTAACTTGTGCTCCTCGTACCTCTTCAAGGTTTCTTTTGAGGTCTATGTAACTGCATTTGCGGTTCCTCAGCGCCTGAGTCACTAAAAAGCGATCGTCTCGCGGCTGTGTGCAACGTTTTCTCCCAGAACCTTGCCTTCTCTGAACGGAACCTGTCTCTTGGTATCGAGTCCAGGTTCTTTGTACGGTTGAACGACTCACGTTTAACCGCTGTGAGACGTAACATTGGCTACACCCCTCTTCCAGCAGCGCTATAATTTTACTAGCTCTCATTGCTTTTTCTGCCATTACGATAGACACAAAGATATCTGTTTTAAGTCACAATAAGGCAGAATTATGCGATAAACATAAATTGTTGTACTAAAAATAACGAAAAGTTACTTTTAGTTGCTTGATAACCTTTTAACCGCAAACCCGCGAAAAGTGTCACAAAATGAACAAGGGATTAATAATTTAAAAAACAAAAGTTTTGAATTTGGAATGAACTTTTTTTCATACCCAGACTCTTTATTAAGTGCCAGTAACATAGTTTGGCTATTAAAACCTCTGAAGAACTAAATTATTACCAATAATGTTAAAAAATCAAACCCGCCCGTTTTTTTTGCAAAGGAGTGTATTTACAAGCTGTACGTATAGCAAGCCGTACAAAGATGAACCTACCTAGCTGTACAACGCGATTCAATTATTCCTTAAACACGAGCACAGTTATCAGACAGTGACGTCAATGGTTAATAAAAATCTTACCACCTCGTTTATGTCAAGGAAGTGATTGGTGACCCACATACTATGCACTAATAGTATACGTCAGTACTCTACACAAAGTGCCTATACCAATGAAAAATAATCTTTCATTGAGTGCAAAACGGTTTCGGTCATGAAATTAATGTTCGCGGCCGTATTCAATCGGCCGGCTGACTTTATCACACACGCGCGTTCCTGGAGTTATATTTTTAAAATCTGTTATTTTTCTTCGATATGGGGACCAAGAATAAAAGGGGACAGTATGTGTTCTATTACATAAGCGAGTAAAAAGTATTTTCCACGTTAATTACTACAGCAATATTTTAATATATTTATATAATACTACTGTTACGAAAGCTTTTACAAATTTCCTGTAAAATCTACAAAAAAATCCATGATTGCATATTGCGCTAAGCGAATTTAATTTATCATCTGTTTATGTGTATAATAATTGTTTTTTTACAGGAAGAAGGAAGAACCACCTCCTCCGCCACAGATTTCGTATTTTCGAATCGTGAGTATTATCATTGTACATGTTCCATTTTTGTAAATTTGATGGTGTTTAATAAGTATTTTAATCAAGTTATGATGTGGATCATAAGCGTAGTTTTCCCACGTTAACACTTAGTTCAGTGTAACTTTGCTTTTACTTCTGATATATCTAAATAATTTCTTTATGGCAGGGACAATACATGCACGTGTAATTTGGTGAAATATATTCCCTGCTAATCGCAATCCATGTTTGGTGGTAGGATACTAACTTAGTTACTATTGGACGATTTATTGTACTGCAATAAATAATTTAATAACAGACGACCTGATAAAGGTCGCAAGAAGTCGCTGGATGCAGGCCGCTTCCAACAATCAGTCTAGAAATCTTTGGGGGAAGCCTATGTTCAGCAGTGGACTTCTTGTGCCTGATGATGATGATGATGAATAAATAATTTAAACTGTGCAGTTTCGCTACGCATCATGCCTAGAGCTAATGGCGACGATACTCGGGGTTGTGTTCGGGTTGCTAAGCGGCTGCGGGGTCAGTTACAATCTGGTGCAGATCGGCGAACTGAGCACAGCCTTCGTGGAGAGGACGAAGTATCAAGACCGACTGTCCAGCTACATGCCGCTCACTGTCACTTTTGGTGGTGGACAGAGATTGTAAGTTCCACAATTATTGTTTACTAGCTTTTGCTCGCGGCTCCGCCCGCGTGATCTGCTTTTCCGGGATAAAAAGTAGCCTATATCTTATTCTGATGTATACGCTATATTATTGTAAAGTTTCATTAAAATCCATCCAGTAGTTTTTACGTGAAAGAGTAACAAACATACATCCATACTTACAAACTTTCGCGTTTATAATATTAGTAGGATTTTATACTGATAGATGTAACTGTACGAAAATATTTCTATGATCTGTCTTAACTAGATTTCTTGGGGTCCAATTTCCTGCCCCATAGCAATCCCTTATTAATCTCTTTCTTTTAAGATCGGCGACGCGTTCATGTTTATTCTGGTATTGTGGACGTACATGGGCGGTGGAGATAACTTACCATCTTATACCTACTTCTACCAACTTACAATCTACTATTATGCTAAGCGCCCAGCAGTAGTTATAACCACATTATTGTTATATTGCGTCGCTCCCCCTCCTGCTGTTGACATACTACAGGAGATGTGTAGAGTCACCCTGTAGACCTGTAGTTTTGTCTACAGCATGATTCGGCCGGCTCGAACGGGTCTTTACCACTATCTCACAGAAAACCGACGTAAATTAGCGGCTTGCTGCTGCGTTTCGTACGGTGAGTGAGATATCCGGAGGCCCAAATCCCCATCCCCTTCCCAATGCCTAATTATACCATTCGTTTAACATTATTATGTGTTTCACCACAGAGTGAACGCCAGTCACGCCGAGAACATGGATGCCCTGGTTAAAGACGCTAAGGCAATGGCTATAGGAATGTTCATCAGTATTGGTGTGTCTGTGGTCTTCTGTATGCTATCAGTCGGACTCATCAGCTGGAGTGCTTTAAAACAGGTAAATAGCAATAGCAACGCTCCGCTGGCAACAGAATGTAATTATGTATTATATACGTCCCACTGCTGGGCACGGGCCTCCTCTACTGAATGAGAGGGATTAGACCTTAGTCCACGCGGGCCTAATGCGGGTTGGCAGACTTCACACACCTTCTAATATATTGCACCTTTCTGATCGAGTTCTCGGGTATGCAGGTTTCCTCACGATGTTTCCTTTACCGTTAAAGCAAGTGAAAATTAACAATTAATATACACGAATAAAAATAAACATAGAAATATTTTATATAGCAATAAAAAACCGGGTTACCTGGTGGTAAGTGATTTATAATCTACCACTTATGTACTGCCACGATAGTGCATTACCTATATTTAGGGGAATTTTGAGCCTCCATAATTGAAAAAAAATATTAAGACTATTCTAAGTCTATGTATTTGTTATATTAGCTAGAATTTATTTACTTACTTTTTTAATTACGTATATCTTTGTTACCGAAACAATTGGCAAATATCAGAATAAATATATTACAAATGAATGCTCTGTAGTCTATACAATGTTTATTGGTGTATCCCGCTGTCGATATATTAAACAATAATTACAGTGAACGTGTGTGTGTAAACATAAGCAATTCAGATGAATTGACCTTACTACTTATTGAATCGTCGAGCCTCGCGCTTTTAACCAAAATGATAAATGTGACCTTGACGCCACAATGATCTAATAGATTATCAATGTCGTCTATAGAAAAAAAGAAAGGAATATTGCTGTCTTTTTGTTTTTTTTTTCTTATCCGAGCACGGTAAAGTGATTTCACTACATCTGATGGTAAGCGTAGTGCAATCCAAAAAACCAGCGACCACTGACAAACAATGAGTTTATCGGTGGTCACCAGAGTCATGCCGGCCTGTATAAATGCTCTTCAGAGAGGGAAGAAGCAAATCAAAGGGAGATTGTTTTACAAAGTTGCACATATTTTTACAACCATACCCTTGTATACACATAAGTTTTGACCGGAATTTTATTATCTACGCTTATTACAGATCACGAGGATCAGGACTTTGTTCTTGAAAGCCGTTCTTCGTCAAGATATGTCCTGGTTTGACACGGACACAGAGTTCAATCTAGCTTCGAAAATGTCAGAGTAAGTACCTCATCATTTACTATTCTAATTCGGTGCAGCTAAAACAGGCTAGTGATGTTCAAGCAATTTGCGGTTCCTTAATGTGATAATGGCCGAAAAGTCACATAATTACGATAAGGATAGTTTATTCAAAAGATTAAATAATCTACACTATTATTACAGAAGCAATATTTATTTATTTTTTTGTTTGTGTTAGGAGTAATGTTTAATATGACAGAAACTATTTCATTTTTTACTTTAAAACCTGCCATAGTGATTTACACGCCTTGTGTGGATCGCGTTCCAGGATCAACCAGTGTATATCCGGTTCTCCCGAGGGGCTTGCGACATGACTTGATGGTTGGTTGGGGCGGGTACAAGGTTACATCCTTGTACCACTGTGCCTGTATCGGTCAACAGCCTGTCCTGTCGCAGGCCTTCGATTTGCTTCTTCCCTCTCCGAAGAGGGCAGAAGCATTTATACAGGCCGGCATGACTCTGGTGACCACCGACAAACTCACTGTTTTTTTTGCACGCTGGTGTTTTGGACTGCACTACGCTTACCATCAGGTGTAGTGCAGTCACTTTGCCCTATAAAAAAAACTAAACTATCTTACGTAGTATAATAAGGATTCTTTTTCAGAAATCTAGTGAACATGAAGGAGGGCATGGGAGACAAGCTGGCGGTGGTGTCGAACCTGATCGGCACCTCCATCATTTGTTTGTGCACTGCGTTCCCTCTCGGCTGGGAACTGGCGCTGGCATGTTCAGCTGTGATACCCTTCTCAGTCGCCGCTTCTGTGGTTTTATCTAACGTAAGTAGTTAGCAGTAGCAAGCGGCGATAGCTCAGCGGGGAGTGGTATGGACTGTCGAGACGAAAGTCGCAGTTTCAAAACCAACCCTAAGAACATACACCACTGACTTTTCTAAGTTACGTGTATATTCATTGTTAATTATCGCTTGCTTTAACGGTGAAGGAAACACAACAACAGAAAACCTGCATATCTGAGAACTCGATAAGATTTTTCGAAGGTACGTGAATTCTGCCAACCCGTATTAGGCCAGCGTGATGGACTAAGGCCTAACCCCTCTCATTCAGTTGAGGAGGCCCGTCTCCAGCATTGGGACGTATATAATACAGGGCTAGTAAAAAAAAAAGTAGTTAGCAGTAGCAAGCGGCGATAGATAAGTGGACAATTGATATTTCCAACTCTTTAACCTTCGATTAATTTCGTCGTGGGACAAAGACATTTAGGCATTCCCAGAGACTCGCCGAGCTTCACAGCTCGGTGTCTCTAAAATGCGTGCCACTGTTGATCCTGGTGCACAGGAGGTACAGTGGCGGGTGTGCGGGATAGTCTCTAAACGGCGATAGCTCAGCAGGGAATGGTGCCGACTGTCGAGACGAAAGTCGCAGGTTCTAAACCAGCCCCAAGAGACTTAAGACTTATGGTATGTGTGTATTCTTGTTAAGTAAACATGGTGAGGTACCGGCATATCTCAGAAGTTCTCCACAAGAATTTCGAAGGTATGTGAAGTCAGCCAACCCGTATTAGGCCAGCCTGGTGGACTATGGCCTAACCCCTCTCATTCAGTAGAGAAGGACCATGTCTAGTAGTGGGGCGTGTAATACAAGGCTAGTAAAAAAAAAGTAATTAGTGTATATTTTTGCTGCGTGCATAACATGTTTATATAGATACATGTGTGTACCTTAGGACGATTCTACTACTAAACCACTTAGACTAACTAACTAACTAACCATTTAGAAGTTTTTGCAAGACTAACGAATGGCAATTGATTTTTATACATAAAATAGATAGATAAGCTCTTATCCTTCAGAATACTTTGAATAGCAATAAAATAACCTAATATTTTAAATTACCGTAGTGTGTGGTACGAATTATGAGGACATATTAACTGGCCTTACTTTATTATGCTAAAAAAATTGCCACCCAACGAGTAACGACACACGAGGGGATTCGCGCTCGACGTCTAATAACTCATAACATATTTTAACTATTTAGGGTGTCTGCACATTCGTCAGCACCATGTCGCATCGGACCGCATGCTATGTGTAGCAACACATTTTATACCCTAAAATATATTTTTCATTCGGTAAACAGATGGGTGAAGGTCGATGTTCCCTGGGATCCTCTACTATAAGCACATTGACAAGAAACAATCTGTTCTAAAATCAATAAGTACCATTTCAAAAAAGTTCGTTTTATCAACACAATAATTATAGTAAAATATCAAAGGCAGTAAATCCAAGTGACGGGACGCAGACACAACAATTGGTCCGGAGTCCCTGGGCCAGCTGATCCACTTGATTACTATCAAGCTCATTTTCCGTGAGTAGCTTCGTTTCGATGAGACGCCCAACAATTCCCTATGCGAAAACTCTCTATTGTGGTAGCTAACAGAGGTAGCAAGGATAGAATATTTCGATTTGATGATACTCAAAAATTTATTATTTTATTTGTAGGACAATATGACTGTTAAATTATATGAATATTAACTAAGTAAAAACAAAAAAATCAGCTGGTTAGTAATCATACCTATTGGAAGGAGGGGCTTCCAATAGGTATCGATAACGAGGTCATAAAAAATGATTTGAATGAGCTGATTTTTTTGTTTTTACTTAGTTAATATTCATATAATTTAAAAGTCATATTGTCCTACAAATAAAATAATAAATTTTTGAGTATCATCAAATCGAAATATTCTATCCTTGCTACCTCTGTTAGCTACCACAATAGAGAATTTTCGCATAGGGAATTGCTGGGCGTCTCATCGAAACGAAGCTACTCACGGAAAATGAGCTTGATAGTAATCAAGTGGATCAGCTGGCCCAGGGACTCCGGACCTAATGTAGAGTATTACGAATAAAATTATGCGCTTCGTTAATCTTCAGATATTTCGAAAATACTGTGTGATGATAACCAACCTGTTACAAACATAGATAATTTACATATTTTTTATAAATTATTTAAATATTTTTTTCTTAAAAATCAAATTTCTTAAAACAGTATCAGGCGAAGTCTTCAATACGCGAGATGGAATCGTACAGTCAGGCTGGCAAGCAAGCTGAAGAGGTACTGAAGGGAGTCCGGACAGTCGTGGCTTTTGGGGGAGAGAATAAAGAGGTAGAAAGGTAAGTGAACTGTACTTAATAATAAAAAACACTCGTCAAATGCTAGTTGGAAGTGCGCCATAAAATGTTTGCTTTTTGTTATATATGTATAAATACAAATAGTGATAGATCAGCGGGGAGTGGTATGGACTGTCGAGACGAAAGTCGCAGGTTCGAAACCAGCTCCAAGAGCATACACCACTGACTCTTCTAAGTTACGTGTATATTCATTGTTAGTTATCGCTTGCTTTAACGGTGAAGGAAACATCGTGAGGAAACCTGCATACCTGAGAACTCGATAAGATTTTTCGAAGGTATGTGAAGTCTGCCAACCCGCATTAGGCCAGCGTGGTGGACTAAGGCCTCTCTCATTCAGTAGAGGAGATCCGCGCCCAGCAGTGGGACGTCTTTAATACATGGCTAGTAATGTATAAATACTTGAAGAGAAAATTTTATATCCATTTTTAAGCGTATTGCGCGCACGGAGGAATGTGTGATTTAGCATCAAGCATAGTTAATGTCTACATGAAAGAAGGAGTGCAGAATGCTATCAATATATAATATTATATGTAACAAAATACATGAAATTAAATGAAATAAAACATTTAAGCCGACATGCAGCGTATTTTAGATTTAAGATAAATTAAATTTAGATCATAAAAATTTGAATGATCGTCAGAATTATAGTTATTCAGGCATTTAAAAGGTAGGTCCCTCATATGCGAGAGACCGTCTGGATGTGTACCACCGCTTTGTCTATTTCTGCCGCCAAGCAACAGTGTGTAAGCACTGTTGTGTTTCGGTTTGAAGGTCATTTAAACCAGTGAAATTACTGGGCATTATGAGACTCAAAATCTTATGTCTCGCAGTGACGGCGCAGTTCAGTGCCATGCAGCGCTTTGCAATTCAAAGTTCTGTGTGGTGTTGCATCTGTTTATGGGCAGGCGTAGCGCTTACCATCAGGCGAGCGCCTTCCTCGTCTCATCATTCAATCAAATAAAAAAAAACCATTAGCGGATTTTTAGAAATCATCATTTAAAAAAAACACCATTGCGAAGTCTCACATGTCAGTAAATATTAGTTGTGTATAGAAATCGCGTAATAATTACGCAGCACGCGGCTTTAATTGAAAAGCTTAATGAACTTTAATTGGAGTTCATGATCCAAATGATTTGTGAACAGCTGAGGATGCGTGGGGAAGTCTCGAGCTGAACAAAATTACGTCACTCTTATATGGATTTTCTATACATATAATAAAAACTAGCTTTTGCTCGCGGCTCCGCCTGCGTGAACGCTTTAAAATTGACTAAGTTTCATACAAACTTTCATCCCCTATTTTATCCCCTTGGGGGTAGAATTTATCAAAATCCTTTCTTAGCGGATGCCTACGTCATAACATCTACCTGCATGCTAAATTTCAGCCCGTTCCCTCCAGTGGTTTGGGCTGTGCGTTGATAGATCACTATGTCAGTCAGTCAGTCAGTCACCTTTGAGTTTTATATACAGTAATACCCCGGACTTACGCGATAGGTGGGACCGAGCTATAACCGTGAAAGTCGAATTCGCGTAAGTCGGGGTACAACTTTGCATGCACTTTTGAGTGACATAATTTGAGGTTATCAATAAAAAACAACGTACGTAAAACAATTCAACGCGGAACACGTTCGAATCTGTCGTAAACGGACCACTAACATGGCGGAATAGGAGAGCTGACGCGCGCGGCCATCAAAAAGAATAACCGCGTATCTCAGAATTCGCGTAAAACGGGGTAGCGTAAGTCGGGCTATTACTGTATTTAGAGAGAAGAGAGATGTAACGGATCGCTGTCTGTACATGGAAGATATATGAGAAAAAATATTATTGGGACCTTCGTCAACGCAATAGCACCCCATGCAATGATTGTTAGAATGTTTGTATGTTTGTCTGTGCGTTTGTGCACGCTAATCGCTGAAACGGCAGTGTCATGCAGTGCTATATAATTCAAAGTTCTGTGTAATACCTGCACGATACGTCATTGACGCTAATATTTTTATATACGTTAATCAGAGTCTGAAGCGAATGTTGCGAGTTGGTTAGGTTAAACCTCTAAGAAATCCTTTTAAATCACATCTATAACCGACGCAAATAATAAAAATTTCTCAATTCAAAGCTTAAATGTTTTTTTATTTTATATAGGTACTAGCTGTCCCTCGCGGCTCCGCCCGCGTGATCTGCTTTTTCCGGGATAAAAGTAGTCTAAATGAAAAATGATTAAATTACTAAAATGGCTATTAAATAATTGGGGTTGGTGATAAAAGGGTAAAAATTTAGGGTTGTATGTATTTTTTAATGTTGTATCATAAAAAAATAATAGTTAACAAAAATAAAAAAAAAATGAGGGGTGGACTACCCTTAAAATTTAGGGGGATGAAAAATAGACGTTGTCCGATTCTCAGACATACCCAATATGCACACAAAATTTCATGAGAATCGGTCAAGCCGTTTCGGAGGAGTTTAACTACAAACACCACGACATGAGAATTTTATATATTAGATATTTGCAGAAGTCGAAGTCTTTATATATTATATTTTAAGGAAGTCGCTGGATGCAGGCCGCTTCCAACAGGTGGCTCTGGAAATCTTTTGGTGAGGCCTATGTTCAGCAGTGGACTTCCTGTGGCTGATGATGATGATGATGATGATGATATTTGCAGAACTATTCAATAAAATGATATTGTATTATTTAACATCCTATATTACGTTATTTTTTTATTACATTTAAAGGTACAGGCGTTTACTAGAACCGGCTGAGCGGTACGGTCGTCGACGAGGCTTCTTCACAGGCCTAGGGAATGGGTTCAACTGGGTGCTTACTTACTGTTTGAACGCGATCGGCATGACGTACGGCACTAGACTCGTCCTCGGTGACTTCGATAAAGAGGCCGACGATAGACAATATTCTGTGGGAGCTATGTACAGTGTGAGTATCATATAGAAAGAAACAAAGAAACACATTTATTCGGCATAATATACAGAAACGATAGCTCAGCGATAGCTCAGCGTGGAGTGGTACGGACTGTCGAGACGAAAGTCGCAGGTTCGAAACCAGTCCCAAGAACATACACTTCTGACCTTTCTAAGTTACGTGTATATTCTTTGTTAATTATCGCTTGCTTTAACGGTGAAGGAAACATCGTGAGGAAACCTGCATACCTGAGAACTCGAAAAGATTTTGCGAAGGTATGTGAAGTCTGCCAACCCGCATTAGGCCAGCGTGGTGGACTAAGGCCTAATCCCTCTCATTCAGTAGAGGAGGCCCGTGCCCAGCAGTGGGACGTATATATTACAGGGCTAGTATTGAGACTATATATTTCCCAATCATAATATGAAGTCCCTGACTTCTGAAGTAGGTGTTACAGAAGTCAGTGTCAAATTCCACTTTTTGTGCAGTCTAGTTCCATTGATTGATGATTGATGGCAATTCCTGCTATATATTCACGTTACAGATCCTCTTCTCGTTGTACATGGCAACACAGTCTATAACATTCTGCGTTCCCCACGTGGAAGTGTTCGCGACGGCCCGTGGTGCTGCCACCAGCATCTTCCACCTCCTAGACAACGAACCCAAGATAGACAGCCTCAATCAGAACGGACTGGCTCCTCGCAGAGTGATCGGACAGATAGTCTTGGAGGATGTGCATTTCTGTTATCCCTCCCGACCTGAAGTTAAGGTAAAATTATAGTATAAGGCTAAATACATCACCTAAATTACTGAATAAAGGCTGGTAGACTTCTCGTATGTGATATTTCTGTGGTATGTCTATATTTTCATCACATCACAATTGTAACATCTGGGTTAAGACGCCAAAATGGGTGACTTGTTAAAATTGATTAATTCAAGTTGGAAGTGAACAACAAATATGAATTGATAGAGTAACATTCAACATAAGAGTCTTCTGTACCGCTTCTATAGTACTGAAGGCTACTCCGTAATATGGGGAGTCTTGTTTTTCTTCAGCTGTGCTTTATTTAATAGTCTACGAGTGACTCCTTGTTGTTAAAGTAAAAACTGTTTCGAAGGTTCTCAAAGGATTCTCTCTTCACATCAAACCTGGTGAATGTGTAGCCTTAGTCGGCGCCTCTGGTTGTGGAAAGAGCACTATACTTCAACTGCTGCAGAGACTTTACGATCCTTTCTCTGGGTCGGTGAAACTCGACGGTAAAGACTTGAAGAGCCTCAACATAGGATGGCTGCGGTCATCGCTTGGTAAGTTGTATACCGTAGATGTGCAGGACTCACATATATGGTATTAACGCTTACTAAAACAGGGGTGGTGGGCCAAGAGCCGGTGCTGTTTCGTGGCACTATCCACGATAACATCGCCATCGGCTGCCCCGAGGCTACAAGAGAAGAGGTCCAGAGAGTCGCTGACATGGCTTACGCACATGACTTCATCATCAACTTGCCTAATGTAAGTATCATTTAAATTCTTGATTGGTGTTTAAAGCTACAGGCCCAGTACAACTACTAGTCAGTTCTTGCGATATGGCATCAGTGGCAAGAAGAGCAACTTAAGGCTTGGTTAAACAGTATGAATTACATGTACATTACCGTCTAGTAATAGATAGGCGACAAGTTAACATTTCCCAGTATTACCACTTTCAAAGTATTTATCAGTCATCAAGAGTTTAAGTCGTTGTATTAAATAAATCTTAATCTACAACTGCTTTGCCTTTATCTTAAATAACCGTGTTCGAGGAGCAAGCGCTGAAGTGGACTAAAACTGTCAATTGTGATTTTTTTTTTGTTTTTATTCTGTAGAATTGAATGTGACTATACTAACACTACTATGGAGACTCTTGTTGCTATGTTCTGAAGTTATTTCTGTATTAACACTCTCATCGTTAGCTTTCACATCGACCCCGCTACGTCTTTGCGGTTCGTCTACAATGTTAATACTTTCTAGGGTTATGACACAATGATAGGCGAGCGTGGAGCTACTCTATCAGGTGGTCAGAAGCAGAGGATAGCGATTGCTCGGTCATTAATGCGGGAGCCTGCTGTGTTACTTCTGGACGAAGCTACGTCAGCTCTAGATACGCAATCAGAGAGAAAGGTGCAGGCCGCTCTAGACAGAGCTAGCGTTGGTAGAACTACCATTATGGTAACACACAGGTAGGTTTCTGTTGAAATTTTAGTTGCAACTTTTATTATCAGTAGACATACTGCACTGTTCTGGAATGGAGGCCGCGTACTGGCAAGCGCAGCGTTGGACGTCCGCCTACAAGGTGGACAGACGACCTGATAAAGGTCGCAGGAAGTCGCTGGATGCAGGCCGCTTCCAACAGGTCGGTCTGGAAATCTTTGATGGAGGCCTATGTTCAGCAGTGGACGTCCTGTGGCTGATGATGATGACAGTCACTCAATGCCTAATAGTAAGTGATCAGCACCCATGAACATCCGCAATGGCATTGGAGTGAATGCGCGAATGCATTCCTGACCCTTAAGGCAAACATGTGGTTAAACTTAAGATGGGAGAAACATTTTGGATCTCCGGTAATCTCTTACCGTATGTCTTTTCCACATCTGTTCTGGTGACCCCCAACAGCCGTTATGTTAGGATGATTTTCTATGAGAAATTATCATCTGGCTTTACAAACACAAAACTGACTACTGGGTACCTACCACATATAAAGTACCTTTAAAAATGATGCAATTAGGATTTCAGATAGCTTTATTTTATTTATTCACTCTTTATATACAATGTATAAAGGCGGATTTAATGCTAAAGGCATTCTCTCACAGTCAACTTTAGGGTAATGAACAAAGTTTTAATAGCTAAATTATACCTAAAATCACATATACTTCAGGTTGTCAACAATAAAAAATGCGAATCGAATTATTTGCATGGATCAAGGAGCCATCGTGGAGGAAGGCACTCATGATGAATTAATAAAGACGCAAGGTATGTAAATTTTCATTAATTCATCTTTTTATAGTATAGCAAACGCGCAAGTGGGTCGGCTGATAGTAAGTTATCTCCACCGCTCATGTACGGCCACAATACTAGAAGATACATTACTTTACATCGGTTTTCTGTGAGACTCTGGTAACGACCCGGTCGAGTCAGCAGATTCATGCTGTAGAAGAAACTATCTACAGCTTGACTCTACCGCTCTTATTTGCTTAGTTTTACGATAAACACTCATAAGCTACATAAATCAATTCGTATTCTATTAGCTGTAAACCTATTCACTAATTTAATGATCCGTCAGAATATTAAGTTCGGAATATTTATGCTTAAATGTCTTCCATCAACAGGTTTTTACTACAAGCTGGTGACGACAGGAGACGAGGTGAAAGAACCTCAGGATATAGAGGTGGTGATGGAGGAGAACAACGCCGACGATGCCATGGAGCTGGTCTCCCCGACGAGGGTCGATGTGAAACGACGATCCAACAGGAGGGTCCACAGGCATCACTCCTTGAAGAAAGGTACGCACGCCTGTTATACCCGAAAGTGTAGCCACAGGTATAACGCGCGTATCTCCGTCCCATGATGTGATAGAGGGTGAGCCTATCGCCATACCGGGCTGATACTGAGCATTTCGTGATTGAAAATCCCGATATCACTTTTACCTGATCCGGGGATCGAACCAGAGACCTCAGCACAGCAGCAGTACCGCGTGCTAATACAAGTGTTTCTGTTTATGAGCAGGCGTGGCGCTTACCATCAGCCGAGCGCCTTGCTCGTTTCGTCATTCCGTCAAATAAAATGATGAATTCACGATGGAAATTTATCGCGCGACAAATGCGTAGCAAATCCTAGTAGTGCTGTTTACAAGGTCACATCATAATAACGGAAAACACTATGTAAAATTGAAATAGTAACTTTTCGTTTTTAATTGGACACTGATTTTGCAATGAAACAATAAATGTTAATGCAAGCATTTATTATTTTGCTATGCTGAAAACCATTTACAAAATTGCTATTGCCATTAAATAAGTTTGCACAAATAGAAAAACTACAAAACTAATTTGTTTACGTTTTTGTATCAACAACAAAATCGATTTGTCATTCGCGTATTCTATTAGAAAAAATATCGCTTCCATAATTCTTCTGGTATTGTGTACATAGGCGGCGAAAATTGCTAAGGTCCGAATACTGAAACGCAATTCAAGCACAAATAACATCTTAATTCATTTTGACACCAGGTAAAAAGTGGTATAAAGGGGGTAGAACCACGCTATAGACAATTTTGTCAATAGCATGAATGTGCCGACTCGTCCGGGTTGTTACCATTGTCTCACAGAAACCTAACGTAAAGCAGCGGCTTGCTGCTGCGATTCAACAGTGAATGACATATGCGGAGGCCCAAATTCCCCTCCCCTTCCTAATCCTATAATTATCATTCTAAAGTCGGCAACACATCCATGTTTCTAATATTGTGCATGTTCATGGGCGGTGGAGATCACTTACCATCAGGTGACCCACTTGCTCGTTTGCTGACCTCTGAAAAAAAGGTGACCGGTCTACCAGTCGCTGTTATAAGAGAAAAGGGAATACGTTCCAGACGGTTGTCTGGAAGAAATTGCTTATAGAAATAAGACAGCACAGTGTCTTCTATAGGTCTAGCTTTAGCTTTTAGTTTTAGTTACTTGCATTGTAAATAATAAATAAATACATCCAACAGTCACATACATAGTCCTGACCCCACAGTAAGATACGAGTCTTGTGTCGTGGGTATCAGGAACTACGAGAGACTTTCGGTCTCACAACACCCCGTTCCGGAACCAAATATTTGTGGATCACACAAACATTTGTCTCGGTGCGGGGATCGAACCCGCCTCTCGCTTCACAGCCGGCTACTCGCCCGCTGCGCCACACAGGCTAATGTAAATGGTTTTCAATAGAGAGTTTTGTATTGTATTGTTCCAGACTCTCATGATTGGATGACACCACGTGGTTCCATATCTTCGGTGATGTCGACCGGCCTTCAGAACTTCATATACAACGCTGATTATGAGTCAGAAGAGGAAATTGATGATGACGAGGTATGTGGACATTTGCACTATTTTTAACACGCTTTTATTAGCTTCAGACGTATGTTAGTATGTTTGTATGTTAGTATGTAACGGAAACTTTGAACATGATTTTGACCTCCTTCAAAACGTCGGATTAAATCGAAATTTGGCATACTTATCAAGGACCGATGACATTATTAAAAAAATCTAAATAATTAAAAATAAATAATAGTTCAAAGAAAAACTAAAAAACACGCTTTTATAGAAAATCATTTTATAGAAAAATAAGTATTATTAATAAATTTTAAGAAAAATATGTATTTTATTTTTGGGGAGGCTTACGTCCACAGTGGACGGCAATAAGCTGAGATGAATGAGATGAATGTATTTTATATATACCGTCCTTCATGATGTATTTCCTTTAGTGTATCAACTCCTTATTATGATTGTCTAAGGTGGTAAAGCCTGTGAGCGACTGGCAGCTGATGAAACTGAACGCTCCTGAATGGCCTTACATCACGGTCGGCACGACGGCTGCTATCATACAGGGAGCTTGCTTCCCGGTCTTCGCATTGCTCTTCGGATTGTCCACTGGTGTAAGTTATTATTTTGTTTTGTTTCATTTCACCTTTTTAACTGACAAAAAGGGAGGTGTTATTTACCCCTTTGTGTATATTGTCTCTATATGCGTCATGGCCTAAACGAATGGCAGAATTGAATGAGTTTTGTTTTGTTTTAATGTAGATGTATAATTCAACTCATTTTCATTTTTGACGTTCTGTGTAAGGCGAATCTATAATTGTATAGAAACATTGGTTTTCTGTGTCTGTCCCATGCCAAAGTAAGGTCACACTGATCAAAACTACATGTGCGGAAAAGTATCGCCGTTGTGTTTCTTAAATAAGTTAATGCTAAGACTTACGGCTGAGTTTCTTGGTGCTTTTTCTCAGACCAGTGGGCATTTCCGAAGCAACGGTAAAGACATTTCAATGTAATTTATCTAATAATGACGTGTCAAAGAGCCCTTTGTGGCCTACTTGCAAGATAAACGTTATTATTTTGATAAGTAGAGACACCACAGCAGCACATCTGTGCTCACATCACATCAGGCACATCAGGCTATTTAGCCTCCGTGGCGCAGCGAGCGAGTAGCCGGCAACGAAGCGAGATGCCGTGGGTTCGATTCCCGTACCGAGACAAATGTTTGTATGATCCACAAATGTTGGTTTCGGGTCTGGGTGTTGTAGGACCACAAGTCCTTCGTAGTTCCTGATACCCACGATACAGGTTTAACCTAGTGTGGGGTCAGGACTATGTGTGTGACTGTTGGGTGTAGGTATTTAATTACCATTAGCAATATCTATCACTAAAACCGGACACACCTTTTCTAAACCAGCATCAACCAGCACTGCCAATCAATTTCCAAAAGCGTGCACAAATTAACTCATCTTTCTACACAACGTGACTCAGCCACATCTAATTATGATTTCAGATCTTCATAATAGAGGATCGCAACCAAGTGATATACCTGGCGGATCTGTATTCTGGTATGTTCGTGGTCGTGGCCGCCATCGCTGGAGTCTCCATGTGCCTACAAAGTTCTACATTCACCACTGCCGGCTTGAAAATGACTACCAGGCTGAGATATCAGTATTTTGCTTCTATACTTAAACAGGTACACTGGGCACTTCAGAAGTGTACGTATCGATATTTATCGTATAGATATGTAAAACCGTGATCTCTTGGGTTCGAAGCCAAGGTCGGGTAATCTAATTTGTTTGGGGTTTTCGACTCAAAATTCACCAATGAGTTGCCTGAGATTGGAGTTTATTGCCGAAATAAGCTTCATCACTTAGAAGTCCTAGTTGCAGCTCTGCCTACCCCTTAGGGATACTGGCGGAAGCTTATGTCAGTCTTTTAAGACCACCAATGATCCTAATATTTATATCATACGTTCTTCTTCTTCCACCTGCTCTTATCCCATTCGTAGCGGGATCGGGCACAACATGATTTTTAACACATTACAGAATTATTGAAATAAAACTAATTTAAACGGATTTTACAGCGGTTTTTTTATTAATTTTGATCCCGACGTTTCGAAAGCTTCTTAACCTTCGTGGTCCGCCTGTCCTGTCGCAGTCCTCTCGATTTGCTTCTTCCCTCTCCTAAGTGGCAAGAAGCATTTATACAGGCCGGCATGACTCTGGTGACCACCGATAAACTCATTGTTTGTTTGGTGGTCGCTGGTTTTTTGGATTGCAATACGCTTACCATCAGGTGTAGTGCAGTCAGCCGTGCTCCGATAAAAAAAAAGTTGTATTTCAATGAGTAATACGCGTAATATAAGAAATTATTACAAAATTATTTGGTTCGTGGTTTTTACGACCAGTTGTCTGCCTGACGCCACTGACGCTACCGACACATCATACCATTCAAATACCAAAATCAAAATCTTTATTTATCATGTAGGCTAAGAAAGCGCTTATGACACGTCAAGTACAGAACATTTATCAAAAAGACTAACCTAAAAATTAAGGGAACTTTGGAATAACCGCCGCGCTGTAGGCTGGCAGGAAAAGGCACACCAACATGGGATGGAAAGAGGGAGAGGATCCTTAAATGTAAGGACTAGCATATGGAAATCGGGTCAAGGGCGGGAGTAGGGTAAGGGTTTTAATGGTATGGAGATGTATCGTGGACCTTACTGGCAGGAAAATCCCTAGCCTAGCTAACTTACAAATGCTAAATATACAATGGACTGTTCCAGGAAATGGGTTACTTCGACAAGGAATCGAACACCATCGGAGCAATATGTGCACGACTGAGCAGCGACACCGCTGAAGTACAGGGGGCGACTGGCTTGAGGGTCGGACTCATCCTGCAGGGGATCAGCTCGGTGCTGGTGGGGTTCCTCATGGCCATCAGCTACAACTGGAAACTGACGCTGGTCGCTACCGTGTTCATGCCGTTGGTACGTTTATTTGTTTTAACTTAGAAGGTTAACAAGCAACTGGGTCTACCGACTTATGGTAGATGCTGATGGGTAGGTTCCTTAATGAATATATGACCTACCATATATCAGAGGCCGTCTGGATTGGTACCACCGCTGTCTATTTCTGCTGCCAAGCAACAGTATGTAAGCGCTGTTGTGTTTCGGTTTAAAGGACATTGAAATTACGGGGCATTGAGAGACTTAACATGTTATGTCTCGGGATGACGAGCGCAGTTCAGTGCCATGCAGTGCTTTGTAATTCAAAAATGAGCTCGCAATTATGATTTCAAATATTGGTATGAGCAAAGGTAGGCGCGTAGTGGGGACATCTCACTATCTCGCTCGCACGCGGGCTCTATAATGGTAATCATTTCAGACAATGACGTCGAAGTTTGCGTCGTACTCAACATATATTTATGGACGGATTAATGAAATTCTTTCTACAACTGACGGGTTTAAATTATAAAAAAAATAAAAAAAAGTGTGCGTCTCGGGACGCTCGACAGAAGTGATAATTTAACTAATGTGGGTTAAAGTGAGAGCGGAGGAGCCTGCCTACTGCTGCCGTATGCGTGAGAGAAAGAGAAGCCAGAGTGGCGCCGTAACGCGTTACGTTGCGAAGTCCGGTCAAATCCTGTCAAAATCCGGTCAAAGTCCAGTCAAAGTACTGTCAAAGATTGTCAAAATCCGGTCAAATCCCGGTCAAAGTCCTGTCAAAGTCCGGTCAAATCCCGGTCAAAGTCCTGTCAAAGTCCGGTCGAAGTCCGGTCAAATACCAGTCAAAGTCCTGTCAAAATCCGGTCAAAGTCCAGTCAAAGTCCTGTCAAAATCAGATCAAAATCCGATCAAAGTCCGGTCAAAGTCCGGTCAAAGTCCTGCCAAAATCCGGTTAAAGTCCAGTCAAAGTCCTGTCAAAGTCTTGTCAAAATCCGGTCAAAGCCCGGTCAAAGTCCGGTCGAAGTCCAGTCGAAGTCCGGTCAAAGTCCTGTCAAAATCCGGTCAAAGTCCTGTCAAAGTTTGTTAAAACCCGGTCAAAGCCCGGTCAAAGTCCGGTCGAAGTCCGGTTAAAGCCCGGTCAAATACCGGTCAAAGTCCTGTCAAAGTTTGCCAAAAGCCGAACAAAGCCCGGTCAAAGCCCTGTCAAAGTCCGGTTAAAGTCCGGTCAAAGTCCTGTCAAAATCCGGTCTAAGTCCTGTCAAAATCCGGTCAAAGTCCGGTCGAAGTCCGGTTAAAGACCTGTCAAAGTTTGTCAAAATCCGGTCAAGCTCTTGTCAAAGTTTGTCAAAATCCGGACAAAGCCCTGTCAAAGTCCGGTCGAAGTCCAGTTAAAGTCCGGTCAAAGTCCTGTCAAAATCCGTTCTAATTCCTGTCAAAATCTGGTCAAAGTCCTGTCGAAGTCCGGTCAAATACCGGTCAAAGTTCTGCCAAAATTCGTTCTAATTCCTGTCAAAATCTGGTCAAAGTCCTGTCGAAGTCCAGACAAATACCGGTCAAAGTTCTGCCAAAATCCGGTTAAAGTCCAGTCAAAGTCTTTTCAAAATCCGGTCAAAGCCCGGTCAAAGTGCTGTCGAAGTCCGGTCGAAGTCCGGTTAAAGTCCTATCAAAGTTTGTCAAAATCCGGTCAAAGCCCTATCAAAGTCCGGTTAAAGTCCGGTCAAAGTCCGGTCAAAGTCCGGTTGAAGTCCGGTCAAAGTCTGGTCCAAGCCGACTGGTCACTGTGTGACGCCACCTGGGACTTCGAAATTATCGATGTTCCAGGGAGGTCGGCTAACGCTGGCTGGTCGATGGAGCGCTCGCGTTACGGAACGTTTCGGTTCACCCTCCCATAAGAAGTTATCACTTCAAAAATCAAGTCAACCCTAATTCACTCAGAGATGCTACAACAATCCATTCACATTAAACTTCTGTGTGACAGTGGTAACGATCCGGTCGAGCTGACCAATCCAGACAGACAGAACTGTCAACAGCGTGGCTCTTCCACCAATAAACATATTGTGATTGTCATTGCAGATGGTCGGCAGCATCTGGTTGGAAGGGATAATCTCCCAGAAGTCCCAGTCGGACGAGCGCAACGCGATGGAATCTGCCACCGCTTTGGCGAGCGAAGCTGTTGTTAGCATCAGAACTGTGCAGAGCTTGGGTATGTGTCCTTATTTTAACCAACTTAAAAAAGGAGTTACTGTATGCCACCTGTATGTTTGTATGCCGAAAATTTACAAGGTTGTAGGTCCCTCGTATGCGAGAAACTGTCTGGGTTGGTACCACCGATTTGTCTATTTCTGTCGCCAAGGAACAATGTCTAAGTACTGTTGTGTTTCGGTTAGAAGGACATGGAATCCAGTGAAATTACTGGGCATTATAAGACTTTACACCTTATATCTCAGGGTGACGATCGCAGTTCATTGCCATGCATTGCTTTGTAGTTCATAGTTATGTGTGGTGTTGCTTCTGTTTATGGGCAGGCGTGGCGCTTACCATTAGGCCAGCGACTTGCTCGTCTCGTCATTCAATAAATCAAAAAAAAAATAGTTTATTAATCATGTAGGCAATTGAAATAGCGGTTATGACAAGTCAGTACAAAATATATATCGTGGGAAATATGAACAAAACACCAGCCTTCATCCACCATGGCATCGTATTCATCCATCCTTGACAGCCTCCGTGGCGCAGCGAGCGAGTAGCCGGCTGTGAAGCGAGAGGCCGCGGGTTCGATCCCCGCACCGAGACAAATGTTTGTATGATCCACAAATATTTGTTTCGGGGTCTGGGTGTTGTGAGACCGAAAGACTCTCGTAGTTCTTGATAGCAACGACACAAGACTCGTATCCTACTGTGGAGTCAGGACTATGTGTGTGACTGTTGGGTGTATTGAAGTAATAAAATTTTATGGGCAAAGGGGCAAACGGGCAGGAAGCTCACCTGATGGAAAGTGATCACCGCCGCCCATGAACAATTGCAACACCGGAGGGCTTGCAAATGCGTTGATAACTAACTTAACTTAACTTTGATAACTTCTTATGGGAGAGTAAACCGCGTAACGTAACGCGTTACGGCGCCACCCTGTCTGGCTTCCCTTTCTCTCACGCATACGACAGTAGTAGGCAGATTCCCTCTCACTTCAACCCACATTAGTTTAAGTTATCACTCCTGTCGAGCGTCCCGAGACGCACACTTATTTTATTTATTTTGTTTATCCCATCATCCAGGTGTGGAGAACCTGTTCCTACGTAAGTTCGAAGAAGCCCTGGTGGTGGCAGCGGCTGCCGTCACCAAGAAGACTCGGTGGCGAGGACTGATCTTCGGGCTTGGCATCTACGTGCCATTCCTGGCGTATTGCAGCGCCACGGTCTATGGAGCTGTGCTGGTGGCACATGGAGAGACCGAATACAAGATCGTAATGCTGTGAGTATTATTATTATTATTTATTTTTTACTAGCCCTGTATTATATGCCCCACTGCGGGTCTTTTCTACTGAATGAGAGGGGTTAGGCCTTAGTCATACGCTGGCCTAATGCGGGTTGGCAGACTTCACATACCTTCGAAAAATGTTATAGAGTTCTCAGGTATGCAGGTTTCCTCGCGATGTTTCCTTCACTGTTAAAGCAAGCGATAATTAACAATGAATATACACGTAACTTAGAAAAGTCAGAGGTGTATGCTCTTGGGGCTGGTTTAGAACCTGCGACTTTCGTCTTGACAGTTCGTATTCTCTCGTAGTTCCTGATACTTATGACACAAGACTCGTATGTCACTGGTCAGGAACTGGTGCTAAAACCTGTCATAGTGGTCTACCTTATGTGGGTCGCGTTCCAGGGTCAGCCAGTGTATATCGGGTTCTCCCCAGGGGGCTTGCCCCCTGATCCTAACCCTTTTCCCATCCCTTTTCCTTTCCCTCCCCTTGGCCCTTTGGCAAGCCGGCATGATCTTGCCGACCTACGATGGACACATTGTTTATCGTTGGTCGACACTATTCTTGGATTGCGCTACACTTACCATCAGGTGTAGCGTAGTCACTTTGCAGAGCCAGGATAAAAAAACAGTAAAAAATACCAATTGCAGCGTGAACGAGGCGATAATGTACGGAGCCTACATGCTGGGCCAGTCCCTGGTGTACGCGCCCAGCTTCAACTCGGCCAAGGCGTGCGGCGCCAGGATCCTCTCCCTCATGCAGAGGCAGCCCAAGATACGCACCGAGGATGGCATCAGGGACAAAAAGGACTGGGTAAACTGATCCATCATGTTTTGGGCCAGCAAACTTGTGGGCGACATGGTTTTTGGAAGTGAAACTTCATAAGAAATTGTGATTTGAAAATTCGATGAAACGAAAGAGCGACACTAAAAACAAACATTTTCATTAATAGGATTTAGCCTGCGAGAGAATGAGATAGATTACAAATATAGAGTGTTTTCTGTAATCTTCGTTTCTTCTTTGTTTATTACATCGTCTTGTAGGCTACTTTTCTGAAATTTCACTTTTGCCGTGTGTGAATTGCACACACACAGTTTTTTTGTTGTTTGTAAACAAATGTATCGATGTGGGTCGTGATTGCTGTCATCGGCTGCGAATCCGTTAATAAGAGCTTTTTAGGTAGGCGTGAGACAGATTAAGTTTAGAAAAATGTTGACCCCTTGCTAACGGTGTAAATATATCTTCAATACGCGGTAACGGGTAATGAAAATCTTTAATGTATAGGTCAATAGTGATTTTATAACCATTTTTTTTTTCCAGGTTGCATCCGGAAGCTTTAACATCCGGGACGTGGAGTTCTGCTATCCCACTCGCCCGCAGCAACGAGTCCTCAAAGGGATAGACCTGAAGGTGGAAGCTGGCAAGACTGTCGCCCTGGTCGGAGCCTCTGGATGTGGCAAGTCCACCATACTGCAGCTGCTGCAGAGATTCTATGACCCTGAAACTGGATACATTGTAAGTTTTTGAAGTGAAACTTCTGTGTTGTGATTTGAAAATTTGATGAAACGAAAAAGGTTGGTCACTAAAGAGGTTGGAAAGAAACAAGATCTCAAGTATGTAAATATATGAAATTTTTATATTTCGCATTAAAATTTTAAATAATTTTTAAGCTTGGTAAAAGTATTATAAAAATAATAAACCTTTTAATAATTATCCTAATACCACTGATACTCTATTTTTATCTCATTCTCTTGTAGGCTACTTTTCTGAAGTTTCACTTCTGCCGTGTGTGAATTGCACACACACACACACACACTTCTTTTTTTTATTGCCATAATAGGCAGACGAGCAAGGGGCCCGCCTGATAGTAAGCGGTTACCGCCGCTCATGGACGTCGGCAATGCCAAGGGCATAGCCAAGCCGCTGCCTACCGTAAAGTGTGTACATGAAAACCAATTGCTTATACAGTTTTGTCTACAGCATAAATAGGCCAGTTCGAGAGTTGTTACCACTGATTCACAGACAACCGACGTGAAGTAACAAGATCACTATTGCGTTTCGGACGGAGAGTCCGAGAGGAGATATCCGGAGACCCAAATCTCCCTCCCCTTCCTAATCACTTAATTCAACGCGCTTATGGTTCTTCTGGTATTGTGAGTTGTGGGAGATCACTTACCATCGGGTGATCCACCTTACTCGTTTGTTTTTCTTCTATAGGTACATAATGTCCATTTCTTGCAGTAAAGTTTTAGAACACACCTGGCATTCCCCTAGTTTTATCCATGATGATCAAATGATGAAAATCATTCACAGTCAAATGACCCACTTGATTTACTGACATAAATATCCCACTTATGATTTATACAAAAGCAACACAATATTATCATCATCATCAGCCACAGGACGTCCACTGCTGAACATAGGCCTCCCCCAAAGATTTCCAGACCGAACTGTTGGAAGCGGCCTGCATCCAGCGACTTCCTGCGACCTTTATTTTTTTTTATTTGTCAGTGTAATTCTTCGACGTGTAAAATGATGTGCCCATGACTTTCATATTTCTGAACATCGAGTAACAAGTCTTATCTGAGTGTTGATATATCATTGATAACAAAAATATCTTAATTATCATTCTTTCTTGATTACGGTATGCTACGATTATTACTAAGGCTTATCCTGTGGGCCACAAAACAACACTCAAGGCGAATTCACTCTAAAACTGACGACAGCGCAGAGTTCGCTATAGCCGTTGGTTTCGTGGCCCAAGAATATACGAATTTGAAACAAAGTCGATACAGCATGGCTCTACACACAAATGTCAAATATCAGCTTTAGGCCTAACGAGACCTCGGATCGGATTTTTTTTACCCGAGCTCGGCAAAATGACTGCGCTACAACTGATAGTCAGCGCAGTGCAGACAAAAAACCAGCGACCACCGACAAACAATTTATCGGTAGTCACCAGAACCATGCCGGCCTGTATGACACTCCGAAGAGGGAAGAAGCAAACCGAAGGGCTTGCGACAGGACAGGCAGATGACTGATGCAGGCACAGGGATTTAAATATGTATAAATATTTAAATAGCTAAAATAATTGTTGAGGCCACGTTCCATATGTTAGTACCTCGGGTGCCAGATCTATATATTTGGTCATTTTATCTTTTTCGGCCTTTACAAGATTTTCTGATGATGTTTCTATTTTATACAAAAGCTCATATTTGACATCGCAGCCTCAATCTCTCATATTAGGACTTGGGTATCCAAAACTCACAGTTCTCTTCTAAAAATAAGTATACTATTTCTACCGTCAAGCAACAAGGTGTAAGCACTGTTGTGTTTCGTTTAGAAGGACATTGAAGCCAGTGAAATTACTGGACATTATGATACTTTCAACCCATGTCTCGGAGTGACGAGCGCAGTTCAGTGCCATGCAGTGTTTGTAATTCATAGTTATGTGTGGTGTTGCTTCTGTTTATGGGCAGGCGTGGCGCTTACCATCAGGCGAGGCTCTTGCTCGTCTCGACATTTAATCAAATAAAAAAATGTCAAAGTCCGCTTAGATCCTTGTAAACTATTCAACGGATTTTAATGTAGTTTCCACCAATAGATAGAATAATTCATGAGGAAAGTTTGAGGGATATCTAGTAATGTATGACATGAAACATGGGTATCTAGAATTACCAGCGCTTTGCTTAGTCGAAGCAAAGCACATTGCTGAGCTGGGGCCTGATTTCGGCGAAATGTACCACAGAGCTGTTCTATCATGTTATTTTATTTTATTATTATATTACTCTGTGTGGTGTGTTACATAAGCTGAAATAATGTTTTGCTGGTGGGAGGATACTTGTATCCGACCGGATAGCGACCACCGTACACTGGTGCTAAAACCTGCCATAGTGGCCCACCTTGTGTGGGTCGCGTTCCAGGGTCAGCCAGTGTATATCCGGTTCTCCCCAGGGGGCTTGCCCCCTGATCCTAACCCTTTTCCCATCCCTATTCCCTTCCCCTCCCCCTTAACCCTTTGGCAGGCCGGCATGATCTTGCCGACCTACGATGGACACATTGTTTATCGTTGATCGACACTATTCTTGGATTGCTCTACACTTACCATCAGGTGTAGCGTAGTCACTTTGCCGAGCCAGGATAAAAAAAAAGTGCGTCCCGGGACGCTCGACAGAAGTGTTAACTTAAACTAATGTGGGTTAAAGTGAGAGCGGAGGAGCCTGCCTACTGCTGCCGTATGCGTGAGCGAAAGGGAAGCCAGACAGAGTGGCGCCGTAAAGCGTTACGTTACGGCGCCACTCTGTCTGGCTTCCCTTAACGCATTACATTACGAAGTCGTGTCAAAGGCGTGTCAAAGTCGTGTCAAAGTCGTGTCAAAGTCGTGTCAAAGGCGTGTCAAAGTCGTGTCAAAGTCCGGTCCAAGTCGACTGGTCACTGTGTGGCGCCACCAGGGAGGTCGACTAACGCTGGCTGGTCGATGGACCGCTCGCGTTACGGAACGTTTCGATACACCCTCCCATAAGAAGTTATCACTTCAAAAAAAAACTTTTATCTATCTATGTATCTATACTGCAGGAGTTAGACAACCGCGACACCCGCACCGGCATCACATTGCCCCGTCTCCGTCGTCAGCTGGGCGCGGTGCAGCAGGAGCCGGTGCTGTTCGACCGCTCGCTCGCCGACAACATCGCGTACGGCGACAACAACCGGAGGGTCGCCATGCACGAGGTGGTCGCCGCCGCCAAGGCCGCCAACATACACGGCTTCATCGTCTCACTACCTAAGGTCGGTTGTACGTTCTTCACGTGTTGTTCGGTCTTTAAAGTTTATAACAGAGTTCAAGAGTTTTTGGCGGGAATTCTGACAGTGCAGTTCATCGCTTATTTTAATTTATTTCATAAACTAGTTTAGAGTTGTGTTTGTTGTATAAAAATGGTGTGGTTTTGTTCAATAAACATTGACGGTGATGAACAGTATATGGAAACATTGAAATAAGTGAATTAAGAATCGTACTGAAAGGAGTTAACACCAAAACTCCGACAAGACCTTGAAATCGACCGCACCCGTGTTTCATCGTTCTTGTAAAAATAACTTGACCACTTTGGTAGAGGGTAAACTTGTGGTTTCGCGTCATCGACATGCTAATGTTAATTCAGACTATACACGTATCATCGTATATACCTGACGGTGTGCTATGCGCGTTAGACGCTTTTTGGATGTGTGAAGATTTTGTGAGCTCTGAGTACCTGTAGCTATACAGACGACGTATGGAGTGCAGTGGTCAGTGGGATGCAGTGCAGTGCAGTGGAGTTGAGTTGAATTGAATTGAGTTTAGTTGAATTGAATTCAATTAAGTTCAGTTGAGAGTGAGTACTAAATAAATGTACTTAAGTTAAAAGTTTTCACTTCTATCAGCAGTCCCTATGAATGGCAACTTTTTCAGTGATCTCCACCTCCCATATACACCTACAATACTAAAAGAATTATAGACGCGTTGCCGACCTTAAAGGGAAAGGATAATAAAGGGATCGGAAAAGAGAGGGGGATTTGGGTCATTTTTATTTTGGCTCGGCAAAGTCTCGTCACACCTGATTAGTAAGTGTAGCGCAATTCTAGAATAGTGTCGAACACAAACGATGTGGCTATCATCGGCAATATAATGCCGGCCTGCAGTGATGATGTGCATTGTCCAGGGTTACGACACGAACCTGGGGTCCAGCGGTGCTCAGCTGTCGGGAGGTCAGAAACAGCGCGTGTGCATCGCTCGGGCCCTCATCAGGTCGCCGCGACTCCTACTCCTGGACGAGGCTACTTCAGCTCTAGATGCTAACAGCGAACGGGTGAGGAAGCTAACTGAATCTTTACGCAGTTACTGCTCGTCTTGATCAGAAGAACTAAGGTTTCGGGGGCACCTCACTGTCGAAATATGGTGCCGACCAACGGAGACTGCTTATGAGGAGACTTTTTATGGTCACCGGAATCATACCGGCCTATATAAATGCTTCTTCCCTCTTCGAAGACAAAAGAAGCAAATCGATGGGCCTGCGACAGGACAGGCGGCTGACCGATTCAGGCACAATACAAGGATGTACCCCTATACCCGCACTAACCAACCATCAAGTCATGTCGCAAGCCCCTCGGGAGAACCGGATATACACTGGCTGATCCTGGAACGCGATCCACACAAGGCGTGTGGATCACTATGGCAGGTTTTAACACCATGTGTACGGTGGTCGTTATCCGGGCGGATACGAATATCCTACCACCAGCAAACCTCACACTTTCAGTCTCACAACCAGACCCCGAAACAAATATTTGTGGATCACTCAAACATTTGTCTCGGTGCAGGAATCGAACCCACAGCCTCTCGCTTCAAAACCGGCTACTCACTTGCTACGCCACGAAGACTGTCAAATTCTTTGTCGTCGGTAATGATATACTGTTAAAAGATTAAAACACTGATGCACTTTAACTGTCAATTAGTCAATTTAAAAATCAACTAATCCCACACTCAGTATCCGTTAATACTGCGTTGATGAGTACTGAAATAGTTATTATGGCTAATTGTCAATTAAGTAACTTAAACTCTGAATATGACAAGGAATGTTTAAGCTACACATATTGTGTTTTAACAGGCTGTATCGGAAGCATTGGAGAAAGCAGCGAAAGGTCGCACCTGCATCACCATCGCTCACCGACTGTCCACCATCAAGGACGCGGATCTCATCTGCGTGTTGGATAAAGGTTTCTTTTTATTTCATTGAATGACGAGACGAGTTATGGCCGGCGCTCATTGACGGCATGGCACGGCAGGTCATGCTGCGGCATCCCGCGGCGTCCCGTGGCATGCCGTGGCATCCTGCTGAATGCCCAGCCACTCTCTCTCTCTCGCGCACCGCGGCAATCCGTGGAATGAAACGGCATGCCACGGGACGCCGCGGGATGCCGCGGCGCGTCGCGTCATGCCACAGCATCCCGCGGCACGTCGCGGCACTGTGGTATTGAAATAAAGTAACGTGAATTCTAAACTCGTGGCAATAAGATTCAAAATAACTTGATTAGTAATAAAATCCTTTGCCATGCCATGCCGTGCCATGCCGTCTATGAGCGCCGGCCCTAAGGCGTTCGCCTAATGTTAAGCACCACGCCTGCCCATAAACAGAAGCAACACCACACAGAACTTTGAGTTACAAAGGACTGCATGGCACTGAACTGCGCTCGTCAACTGAGGCATAAGATGTTAATTCTCATAATGCCTAGTAATTTCATTGGCTTCAATGTTCTTCAAACCGAAACACAACAGTGCTTACACACTGTTCCTTGGCGACTTAAATGGACGGCGCGGTGGTACCAACCCAGACGACCTCTCGCATACGACGGACCTACTACTACTACTTGTATTTGACACTTAGGAAGGGGCCTGACCCACTCAAGAGGGCACCCTTGAGTGGTAGAACCAAGCTGTAGACAGTTTTGTCTACCACATGAATGGGCCGGCTCGACCGGGTTGTTAACACTGTCTCAGAATACCGACGTAAAGTAGCGGTTTGCTGCTGCGTTTCGTACGGTCAGTGAGATATTCGGAGGCCCATAATCTCCCTTCCCTTCCGAATCCCCAATTATCCCTTCACAGTCGGCAACGCGCCCATGATTCTTCTATTACTGTGGCCGTACATGAGCAGTGGAGATCACTTACCATCAGGTGACCCACTTGCTCGTCTGTCGTCCATAAAAAAAATACAGGCGTGAGTGGATTTGTATCATTTAATTTCATATTTCTACTCTAGGTAAAATCGTAAGAAACTTGTTATATTTTGAGATTTGTTCTTCTTAGGAGCTTGTTTCGCCTGATCTTCATTAATTGTTGTTATTCTACTATTTTTATTATTATTATTTTTTACTAGTCCTGTTTTTTTATATATGTCCCACTGCTGGGCACGGGTCTCCTCTACTGAATGAGAGGGGTTAGGCCTTAGTCCACCACGCTGGCCTAATGCGGGTTGGCAGACTTCACATACCTTCGACAAATCTTATCGAGTTCTCAAATCTCAGCTATGCAGGTTTCCTCACGATGTTTCCTTCACCGTTAAAGCAAGCGATAATTAACAATTAATAAACACGTGACCTAGAAAAGTCAGAGGTGTATTATTTTATTTATTATAGGTAAAATCGTGGAGCGAGGTAACCATGGAGACCTGATCAGCCAAAAGGGCCTCTACTGGCGCATGTGCAAGGGACAAAACATCACATGAACAGTACTTAGGGCAGGATGTTACGTCGTTTCGACATTAATTTGTAAGTCTGTTAGGTAGCCAGTAGTGAAAGAACACTTTGAAATAAACGCATTTAATATTATTGTTTTTGTTTTATTTTCCAAACACACTGGTGTTTTATTGTATATCCCGAAGTGGGGAGGCTATGTGTAAATAGATTTTATTTGTGGCGAGATATCCGGAGGCCCAAATCACCCTCCCCTTACCAATCCCTTAATTGGACGTACTTACGCAAACAGGAACCTACCCACAGTAAGTTCAAATGGAGATACTGATTTTGTTTTACTAAATTCAATAATCTAAACTAATTTTAGTAGTTTTGGAAAATCGGGCACGAAATATATTCCATTTACGATTTAGTAAAAAAATACGGCATTAAAATCAATTTAAAATAATGGATTTAGCAAAACAAAATCAGCATCCCCATTTGAACTTGCTGAGGGTTGGCACCTGTTTGAATATCCTACCACCACCAAACCTGGTGGTTATATCGCCTTCATCATCATCATCATCATCAGCCACAGGATGTCCACTACTGAACATAGGCCTCCTCCAAACATTTCCAGACCGACCTGTTGGAAGCGGCCTGCATCCAGCGACTTCCTGCGACCTTTATCAGGTCGTATGTCCACCTTATCCATATTGCCTTACGTCCGTTTAATTAATCCTCTTCTATTGGTCGCGCTTATGCCCAATATTATGTTAGACAGTATGCAAATAACATCTGGAGTTGTATACTGTAAGGATCTTGTGGGGACTAGAAAGAATTTCCGTGCTTTCCGGCGTCTGCTCTACCTTTGGAATCAAGTGTAACGGCTCGCGTGATAGGACCCACTTAATGACATTCGTAGTGCTTTACATCTGGCTTCTCCAGTTGTAAATGTCTTTATACTTGAGACTAATACCTCCTTAGTTTATTATTTTGTCTCCCGCTTCGCTATGGAGGGAAGAGGACAATGAATATTTCCAACTCCTCCCTACATACTCTCCTATCTGATTAATTTCGTTGCGGGACAAAGACATTTAGGCATTCCCAGAGACTCGACGAGCTTCACTGCTCGGTGTCGACAAAAATGCGTGCCACTGTTGATCCTGGTGCACAGGAGGTACAGTGGCGGGTGTGTGGGCGGGATAGTCTAATGCCCAACTGTATAGTATTGTACAATACGGATATGATGATATAATCATTAAAATTGTCGCGAACATATTATCTCATGTGTTAATACAATTGAAACAGATTAACGAATACCACTCATTATTTACTTTTCCTAGCCATTAAGTCTTTGCTAACGTGGCCATCAACTTTATAATCTGATAACAGCCATGTGGAAACTGTATGAATCCATGATGTATTAAAATGTCGTAGTCAGCATGATTGACATAAAACAATCTGAATTGTTATTAATCATTATAATCAAAAATGTTGTAGTCATCATGATTAACATAACTCTTCATCTCATCTATTTTAACCGGCGAAAAAACGGAGATTCTCATTATTAGTTATTTGTATGTGTAACCACGCATAAATTTCACAGAATGATCCGATTTTGATAATGCTTATTGTATTCGAAATACATCCAACCAACCCACACCAATGTGAATGGATGAATGAATAGAGACACTGATTTTGTTTTGGTAAATTAATTAATTTAAATTTATTTTAATTCCGTATTTTTTGCAAAATCGTACATGGATACCCAATACTATTAAAATAATATTTTGCATACCCAATTTTCTAAAAAACTACGAGAAAAAAATAGTTGATTGAATTTAGTAAAACAAAATCAGTATCTCCATGTTGCCTTGCTGTGAGTTGGTTCCTTTTTGCGCAACTAAGTCCAATTACAAGTATTTAGTCCAAGCTAACAATCGATTGTTTGTAAATTAAATCAGAGAATAATAAATTTCACTCAACTCGAATTGATTTGACAACGCTGTCTAAATCAAACTTCCGTAAATTTTATATTGATTTAATCAACCTTTGAGAAACCGGGCGTTAAACAAATAGAATAATCTGCGTGGCGCAGTGAGCGAGTAACTAGCTGTGAAACAAAAGTCCGCGGATTCAATTTCTGCACCGAGACAAATGTTTGTGTGATCCGCAAAAAATGCTTCTGGTATGGGTGTGTTTTATTCCCAGGGAGGTTGACGCCACGCATAAGTTAGGCCGGTCGTAGAAACTAAAAGCCAAATCTTTACACTTGTTACAAGCATGTTGTGCTGACCCCACTACGAATGGGATAAAGGCAAATCAATGGAAGAAGAAACTACATTAACAACAGGGTGGCGCCATTAATCACACCAACCAGTTGTCGAGCTGAATGTTGACCGTTGAGCGTCGCATTGCGACTCAATTGTATTAAAGTTTTTTTATAGCATAGGTCGGCAAACGAGCAAGTGGGTCACCTGATGGTAAGTGATCTCTACCGCCCATATAAGCCCACAATACCTGAAGAATCATGAGCGCGTTGCCGACCTTAAAGGAAAGGGATACTTAGGGATTGGGATTGGGATTTCGGCCTCCGGATGTCTTACTCACCGTACGAAACGCAGCAGCAAGCCGCTACTATACGTCGGTTTTTTGTGAGACAGTTGTAACGATCCTGTCGAGCCGGCCCATTCATGCTGTAGACAAAACGGTCTACAGCGTGGCTCTATCACTCGAAACGTTAAACGTCCATATTCAAGAACGAACTCTTATAGCAGGTTCAGCAGGTTCGCAGGTTTTCTTATAGTAGGCCTTAGTCCATCGAGCTGGCCTAATACGGGTTGGCAGAATTCACATACCTTCGAAAAATCTTATCGAGTTCTCAGGTATGCAGGTTTTCTGTTGTTGAGTTTCCTTCACCGTTAAAGCAAGCGATAATTGACAATTAATATACACATGATTTAGAAAAGTCAGAGGTGTATGCTCTTGGGGCTGGTTTCGAACCTGCGACTTTCGTCTCGACAATCCGTACCAATCCCCGCTGAGTTATCGCTGCTGCTGTCATTATGTCTTAAGGATCGAAATCATTCGCCATACGAACGTTTTAAATGTCGAGACTACAGCCACTGGCTCTACGCACATCTGGGTAAGGCCGTAGATTTTTCCACTTTTTAACATAAAGTAAAAAAATAAAAGTAACATAAAAGCAACATAATTTATAATACAGGTGCGAACTTAACGAAAGATTAAGATTAAGGTACTTTACCAAAAAATTAAACATAAGTTGTGCTACTTTAACGTAAAAGTTTATGTTATAGGTAACATAAAAGTATCTACGTAACAAGATTAATTAGCTTTTGCAAATATAAATTACGGAATGATAACAAGTCGGATACCTAGTATTTATACTGTAGTATTTAATCTCTTGCGACAGACAGACATGTCTGGTTCAGACTGAAGTTCTGTGCAGTTAAATATCGCACGAGTTTTACCTTGTATCTCACTGAGCGTTCACCCAGTGAGTACAGGAATAGGCAGTGCAATTCTGAAAAATGGGCGCCAAAAAACACAAAGTCTTGTAAGTATTTTATTTGTTATTAGCAAAGCGATTTTAAAAAGCGTGTTGTGTTTGTTCATTATTTGTAATATAATAATTTCCAACTAATGATACTATGATCATATTGGCCATAATGTCTAGCAGCGTAACATAGAACTGTCCCCATTCATAGAAAGCAGGCAAACAAGCGAACAAATAAGTGATCACTCACACTTAATACATTACAAGCTACGGGGGAATCATAGGGTCTCTGTCGGCCAATATTGAGGCAATATTCACCTCACTGACCGTATGATACTCAAAAGCGCGCCGGTTTTTTGTGAGAAGGTGGTACAGACTCGGTCATGTAAGCCCACTTATACTGTAGGTCCAACTGACAACAGCTTCGGTTTACCAATTGGATTAACCACTATAAGATACAACCTATATCCTAGCGATTTATTTTCTTTATTGCTAACTAGTTTTTGCTCGCGGCTCCGCCTGCGTGATCTGCTTTTTCGTGGATAAAAAGTGGCCTATGTCTTATTCTGATGTATAAGCTATATTATTATAAAGTTTCATTAAAATCCATTCAGTAATATAATATACGTGAAAGAGTAACAAACATCCATCCATACTTACAAACTTTTGCGTTTATAATATTAGTAAGATCTTACGCTATGTCATTTAAAAAGGGAATAGTTCAATTCACTTTCAATCTAACTCATAATTGGGAATCGTATAGGCACAAGCCAAGTCCTGTAACCGAACTAAAACTCCACGTAATTTACCTTCCAGTTATGTAAATTTTGTGTAAGATGGTGATAGATGTTCTGGCCTACACGTCACAGCAGAGACAGAGGTGAAGGAGTCAATTCACGTAATGACGATTTTTGAGGCCCAAATAATATAAATAAAGTTTTATTTCGGCTTATGAAACACACAGAATATCAGTAAAGTAATATTAAAATTAAATAAGAAATAACATGATCCATAATTATTTCTTACGTTTACGCGAATGTTACACATTGAAATAAAACTAATTTAACCGGATTTTATCGCGGTTTTTTGTTTAAATTTTGGTCCCGTCATTTCGAAAGATTTTCAGCCTTCGTGGTCACGGGGTGGGTTTAACATAATCCAAGTAATATTGTGGTCAATATCAGGCCCCAGCGCAACAATGTACTTTACTTTTGTGAAAAAAACCGCTGGTAATTCTGCTAATACTTTGTATAATTACTTTAAAACTTTATATCACAAATGGCACTATACCGTAAAAAAAAAAATAGTATAACTTATGGTTAAAATACAATAAGCTAAATAATTGATAGCCACCGTGGCGCAGCGGGCGAGTAGCAGGCTATGAAGCGAGAGCGGGTTCGATCCCCGCACCGAGACAAATGATTGTGTGATCCACAAATATTAGTTTCGGGGTCTGGGTGGTGTGAGACCGAAAGTCTCGCGTAGTTCCTAATATCTACGACGCAAGACTCGTATCTTACTGTGGGGTCAGAACTATGTATGTGACTGTTGGGTGTATTTATTTATTTTCAAATCAAAAATTACAAAGAAAAAGCTTAAACATAGCTCATGGTGTATTTGAATTAATGATAAAAATTAATTATTTTGAATTTGTACATCAGTTGAATAAACGGAATACCGAGTATCAGATAAAACCCTTCGACTCCAATTAGAACTTGTTACCTACTTCGCGATTAATGATTTCTTATAATTAGTTTTTATAAACTTACTGCGATTGGTGTTTTTTTATGTACTTAACAGTATTCTTTGTTTTAAAAGGCATTTTTACATTTTTTAGATTATTATTTCTAAGATTTCTTATTACTATTATGATATCGAAATTACTTACACTCTTTCGGTCTTGGACAAAAATAAAAAACTTTCAGTCAACCTATATTTTATTAGTTTTGAATAGGTAGAGAAATTAGGCGGACTGACTTACTGCGCGATTTACAAACTTCTATTATCGTTATTTTGAGAATTTCTCAACTTACACTTTTTTCGTTAAATACAAAAATGGAGTACATACAATAAATAAGCTTTATATCGACCTATTTACGTAGAGCAATATGCCCATTCTTCTCATACGACACGCAACTAATACTTATGCAGTTTAATAAATTACAAACTATATACTTGCTTGCGGCCCCAGCTGTGTGTCATTTTCGTAATATTTCCGGGATACAAAATAGCCTATGTAACTCTTCGGCTCATTCCTATCTATATAATATGTAAATAGTGATGGTAACCTCTTGTTTCGTTGCTACGTGAAAGACGGACAACCCGCACATACATTCGTATTTATAATATAATTATATATACATTATTTTAATACACAGTCCTGTGACAAGTAGATTTCCAATATGTCTGTGTGAAATCAAATTAATGTTTAAATATATGTCCAAGACAGTCAAGTTACATACATATATAGAAAAACGACCACATTACAAATAAATATAATTATTATCTATCGTGTATGTCTTACAATATCTCGGGACTATAGAGTCCCGGACCTTTGGTAGGCGTGCGTAGGGCCGAAGCCAACACGTAGAGGCCCGTTAGACAAATTTAATCTAATATTGTGATGAGACACCGCCCGACGGCTATCCCTGTATACACTATAAAAGTGTACCCAAGGACCGCCCCCAGTTGGTGTAGGACTATTGTAGCGATCGACATAAATATCTATACTTGGTTATTGAGGTGAGGTGTTGGCGGATTGGGTATATGGGTCTATGGAAATGACTATGGCACCTGCCTGACCTATGTAAATACACGGCTATTATTTATATATTATTATTAGTATCATCATCATCATCTCAGCTTATTGCCGTCCACTGCTGAACGTAAGCCTCCCCAAGTGAGCGCCAACCATCCCATAGTATACCTATTATTAATTATAACCCGTGGTTATAACGCGAATTATTCAATCCAACTTTTGTTGCGAAAGTTTGCGAGACATTTTAAAATCTATAATAGTACTTATTAATGGTATTAAAACTATGTTTGTTATAAATATTTCAATTGTTACTGATACTACATTAACTGCACCTACTATGAGGTTGAAGCTAAAGAGAGATTTAAAATAAAAAAAAACCTCTATCTACATTTCAGACAAGACTAATGAAGTGTGAGTTGAGAGTAATGTAATGAGCTATCTCTATAACATAGCATAATAATATACGCTTCTAAATAATCTATGTTCAAAGTGTTTAATTTCACGAAATCCATATTTGAAAATAGTTATCCAATATAATACGGAACGTTTTGCGTTTAACTCAATTAGATAAGAAACTTCTGCGTACTCAAAATGCATGTTTGATCTGATTCTATTTTTCTCTGTTTCCCTTGTTAATATGTACCAAATGTTTGTTACAGTGCCAATGGGGATGTCGATTCTAATATCTCGTACTTTAAAATTGTAAGTATGCAAAAATTACTCAACTTTAGGTAATTACAGGTTTCTGATTGTGACTCCATCTCCCCATCTAGTTGGAGAACATTTTAATTTATTTATATCAATCATAGACCGGTGATTATCCGGTTGAAAATGGTAAAAATAGAAACAAATTTATAGTAGAATCAAACCCATTGTAAAAGGAAGAGAATACAACAAAATTGATAGGAAAAATAAATTAACGGCGATCTGAGGTCGGGAAGTGGGAAGGGGGGGGCTTTTAAGGGTAAAAAACGGTTTATCTCGATTTCCGGAAAAACTACAAGTCCTATGGAAAAAAGTTACATCGCAAAGTTGTAGGTAATAAAAAGATCTACAACTTTTGTATACACACTTTCTTCACATAACCTCAAAATATATGTGAAAAATTCAAATAACCAAGTTTTTTGTTTTTATTTTTATCTATTATAATAAATCATTTTTTTTCACAAAATTTGGTGAAAACTTACCTTTTTGTATCCCAAATACACTGTAATTTTTTTGATTTAAAATATTTATTTTTGCACCTTATTTTGACTTAATATCGAAAAAGCAGCCTAATTTTCAAACGAAAATTCTCACGTCAAAATATGAGCTTTTTTAAAAAAGTCTGTTGGTTTCTTGTTCATTGAATTCTCTACTTTCTGATGGTGTAAAAAAATATATACATTACTATGGTAAATGTGCTCAGAAAATGTAAAGTTATAAGTTAATATTTAATAAGACATATCTACAATATTTTGAGTAAGTTGTAGAATCTTCTTTAAGGGGTTATATACAGTTAGAAATTTCAAAAAATCGATTTTTATTTTATTTTATTTTCTTAATGTACATATGTTTAAGAATACACACAGAAAATTTCATATCGTTCCGGTGAATATTTTCGAAGTTACACGCAAATTTGAAAAGGCGTTTCAAAGTGCTTGAAAGCTTACCAAAGCTTCAAAGCGCTACCAGTCCTTTTACACTGTCCCTTTTATGCACCTGCCTATTGTAAATGTTCTCATCTAATGTATTTATATGCGTAAAGCAACAGTGTGTTAATGTTTTTTTATACCTGAAAGGTAAATTTTTATTTTTCTCTCCCCAAACTGGAAAATATTTAGTGCTATTCAAACTTTAAACGCGTTTTTCTCAAAATGGTGTTTTCAAAGTCGGTGACCAACATTACTCGAAAACAACTTAACCGATTAGTCTCAAATTTTAACACGAGCTTCTTAAATATATTTTCTAGTAATTAATCGAAGATTTTTTCTCACCGATAAATATATATTTTTTTATAAGCAATTTAAGGTCGAAATTTTGGTCAAAAATCGATATTTTTTTTTGAGAAGCCGCCATTTTGCCAAAAAAAAATATTTTGCTTATTCCTTCGATTAATTACTAGATTTAACATTACTTTAACGAAATCTGTTTGGTTTTTTAATTTCAAAGGATCCAGTTCAGAGATATAGTGGTCACCGCAAAACGTCTTTTTTGAGAGGAGCTCCCGGAGATCAGCTGTAGCTCCTTTCCAAATAAATGTTTTTATTAATACTAAATCTTAAAATACAGTTAAAAGATACCATTATATGTGTACAAATTTTTAGATCAATAAGTTTAAAAGTTTTCTCAGAAAAAAATCTGGAACTTTCGCTTTTTTTCGGCCTTCTAACTGTATATAACCCCTTAAATTATATGCGTAGATGCCTCTTTATTGTTATTTTAATATAACTTATATACCTGAGTGATCTACGGAAAATTTTAGCCCATCATAAAGAAGTGGGGAAGGGGCTAGGTGGGTCTGGGCCTTACTACCTGTTATTTAGTAGTTCGTTTCTTTGCATTTTCTGAGCACATTTACCATAGTAATGTATATATTTTTTTACACCATCAGAAAGTAGAGAATTCAATGAACAAGAAACCAACAGACTTTTTGAAGTGATAACTTCTTATGGGAGGGTGAACCGAAACGTTCCGTAACGCGAGCGGCCCATCGACCAGCCAGCGTTAGCCGACCTCCCTGGAACATCGATAATTTCGAAGTCCTAGGTGGCGCCACACAGTGACCAGTCGGCTTGGACCGGACTTTGACACGACTTTGATACGACTTTGACACGACTTTGATACGACTTTGACACGACTTCGACACGACTTCGACACGACTTTGACACGACTTCGAACGACTTTGACACGACTTCGACATGACTTTGACACGAATTTGACACGACTTTGATACGACTTTGACACGACTTCGACACGACTTTGACACGACTTTGATACGACTTTGATACGACTTTGACACGACTTCGACTAGACTTTGACACGACTTCGACACGACTTCGACACGACTTTGATGCGACTTTGACACGACTTCGACACGACTTTGACACGACTTTGACACGACTTTGGCACGACTTTGATGCGACTTTGACACAACATCGACACGACTTTGACACGACTTTGATACGATTTTGACACGACTTCGTCATGACTTTGACACGAATTTGAAACGACTTTGTCACGACTAGACACGACTTTGATACGACTTTGACACGACTTCGACACGACTTTGATGCGACTTTGACACGACTTCGACACGACTTTGACACGACTTTGACATGACTTTGACACGACTTTTACACGACTTCGACGCGACTTTGACACGACTTTGGCACGACTTTGGCACGACTTTGATGCGACTTTGACACGACATCGACACGACTTTGACACGACTTTGACATGACTTCGACACGACTTCGACACGACTTTGACACGACTTTGACACGACTTTGACACGACTTTGACACGACTTTGACACGACTTTGACACGACTTCTACACGACTTTGACACGACTTTAACACGGCTTTGACACGACTTTGATGCGACTTTGACACGACTTCGACATGACTTTGACACGACTTTGACACGACCTTAACACGGCTTTAACACGGCTTTGACACGAATTTGACACGACATTGACACGACTTTGACACGACTTCTACACGACTTTAACACGACTTTGACACGGCTTTGGCACGACTTTGACACGACTTTGACACGACTTTGATACGACTATGACACGTCTTTGACACGACTTTAACACGGCTTTGACACGACTTTGATGCGACTTTGACACGACTTCAACACGACTTTGACACGGCTTTGACACGACTTTAACACGGCTTTGACACGACTTTGACACAACCTTGACACGACTTTGACACGACTTTGACACGACTTCGACACGACTTTGACAAGACTTTGACACGACTTTGACACGACTTTGACACGACTTTGATTCGACTTTACACGACTTCGACATGACTTTCACACGACTTTGACACGGCTTTAACACGACTTTGACACGTCTTTGACACGTCTTTGACACGTCTTTGACAAACGCACAACGCGAGTGGTAAAACACTCGACCTCTACTGGGTTAAAGCTCACGCGGGGTTGGAGGGGAACGAGCGCGCGGACAAGCTCGCGAAGGATGCAGCACTAAAGCTCAAAGTCAGACCCCATTACGATAGCTGTCCCGTTTCATACGTCAAGCGACAGATTCGTCTGGAGTCGATTGACGAATGGAACGGGCGCTATTTAGATGGGGAGACGGCTTCAACCACCAAGCTGTTTTTACCGGACGCGGCGGAGGCCCATCAGCTCATAAAAAAGATCCCAACAAGACCGACACTCACACAGGTGTTCACGGGGCACGGCGGATTCTCCGAGTACTTGCATCGGTTCAAGTGCAAGGAGAGTCCGGCGTGCATCTGTGACCCAGATGCGAGTGAAAGCATAATCCATGCGGTGACGGAGTGTCCGGTATTCTTGAAAGAAAGAACGGATTTAGAGATAGAATTAGGAATATAACTAACAGATAGAAACTTAAGTATAATAATTAGAGATAAGAACTGTAGAGACAAGTTTATTAAATACTGTATTAAAATAGCTAATAAGGTAATAAATAGGAATAAGTAGTAATAAGTAACACTAAATATGTAATATAGAATTACATATAATTAGTACCTAAAAAACTGTAGCAATAATATAATAAACTAAATAATAAGATAGATATAAGTAGATAAGGTAGATTAAGGAAATAATGTAAAGAGATGAAATAAAGGAAACTGAAAAAATTATTACCCAAAAAAAAAATATATATATATATATATAGCTAGGCCAAATAGGAAATAGGATCCCATCCGGTATTAGCGTTAGAGTAGATAGGAGGTAAGTGGAAATAGTGGAAATACAAGACAGCTAGAAATAAACTCTGACTTAGTTAGGGGTACGAGAGTGGGGCACAGCGCCCCACAAAAAAAAAAAAAAAACACGACTTTGACACGACTTTAACACTGCTTTGGCACGACTTTGACACGACTTTGACACGACTTTGATACGACTTTGACACGACTTTGACACGTCTTTGACACGACTTCGACATGACTTTGACACGACTTTGACACGGCTTTGACACGGTTTTGACAAGACTTTAACACGACTTTGACACGACTTTGACAGGGCTTGACCGGACTTCGTAACGTAACGCGTTACGGGAAGCCAGACAGAGTGGCGCCGTAACGTAACGCTTTACGGCGCCACTCTGTCTGGCTTCCCTTTCTCTCACGCATACGGTAGCAGTAGGCAGGCTCCTCCGCTCTCACTTTAACCCACATTAGTTTAAGTTATCACTTCTGTTGAGCGTCCCGGGCCGCACACTTTTTTTTTTTAAAAAAGCTCATATTTTGACGTGAGAATTTTCGTTTGAAAATTAGGCTGCTTTTTCGATATTAAGTCAAAATAAGGTGCAAAAATAAATATTTTAAATCAAAAAAATTACAGTGTATTTGGGATACAAAAAGGTAAGTTTTCACTAAATTTCGTGAAAAAAAAATGATTTATTATAATAGATAAAAATAAAAACAAAAAACTTGGTTATTTGAATTTTTCACATATATTTTGGGGTTATGTGAAGAGAGTGTGTATACAAAAGTTGTAGATCTTTTTATTACCTACAACTTTGCGATTTAACTTTTTTCCATAGGACTTGTAGTTTTTCCGAAAATCGAGATAAACCGTTTTTTACCCTTAAAAGCCCCCCCCCCCCCTTCCCACTTCCCGACCTCAGATCGCCGTTAATTTATTTTTCCTATAAATTTTGTTGTATTCCCTTCCTTTTACAATGGGTTTGATTCTACTATAATTTAATTATGTTTCAAATTGGAAAATCACCGGTCTATCAGTCCATATTGGATACGTGTTTATAAGAACTCAGCTAGATCTCAGCAAAATCAACTTGAGAACCAGCTCCGTATTTTAATTCATATACAGGGTTACTTTTAAAAAACCAGCAACCTCGCAGGACTAAATAGCTAACTTCATAAGGAACACCTTTTGTTCTACGAGTTCGGACAACTCAATACATGAAAAAAATGACTGAATGACAGACGACAGGCGCTAGCACTGCACCCCCTTTTTCACGCTTCGGAGGGGTTTGTTTAGGTAATCTTTGTGATATGCGTAGAGATATAAACATTCAAGCCGGAAATTTAAATTCTACTTATTTTTATATGAAAATAAAATCTAACAAATTATCAATAGTCGTAGAACAAAAGTTGGTCCTTATGGGGTTAGCTATCTAGTCCTGCGAGGTTGTTGGTGTTTTAAAAGTGACCCTGTATAGAACCATGGATGAATTCAAATCATTTTCCCCAGTTTCGTCACGCGTCATGGCTAGAGCTGCTCGCGACTATTCTGGGCGTGTTGTTCGGGCTGCTGAGTGGCGGCGGCGTCTGCTACAACCTCGTACAGCTCGGCGAACTCAGCACATCATTTGTCGAGAGAACAACGACCAACAATCATATGTCCACCTATTTACCACTCACTACGCTTTTTGGCGGCGGACGAAGGCTGTAAGTGATACTTAGTGTAATCGTTGCAGTTCATATATTATCAATTAAAAATTAGTTGGCTTATTATAAACGGTATGGAAAGATTATGGCAATAATCTTATTATACTTGGCCTACCGCAATCGCGACATTTGGATTTAGAGAAGTAGGCGGCGTGGTGGTAGAGTTGATTTCAGTAATTTCTTACCAATCAAGAATTATTATCGTGTTAGACAGCTCAACGTGGTATCCAACGCACTTTACAGTTAATTAAATGGATATATTATACAAAAATTAAATGTAAGGAATGAAAGAATGATTTTACTATTATTTATATTTAGGCATGTATACTAACAAAATGAAATGGATTTTAAATATCTGAAAATAATTAATGAATTGTATTGAATTAGCCACTTTAAGGCAAAGCATCGATGCCCTAATAATAACAAAATATAAATGATCGCCGTAGCCGATATTGGTTAACAATAAATATGCAAACAATTAAATAGCGACGCAGCCACGGTTAGTTAATAAAAGACATGAGAATAGTAGATGCACTTTATAGTATAATGCTCCATATAATACAGTAGCTATACACGACACATGTTATTTACAATTGAAACTTTGTAACTAACGATACGAATTGAATAATTTCTACTTACGATATAAGAGATAGAAAGATAACTGTTGATGTTAATGGATGCAAATCAACGTAATAACATAATCAAGACTTTGTTTATGAGAATTAATGTTTTATTGGCCTTCTTATTAGCAGTTTGAACAAGACTTAACTGTTTACTCATGTCAAAGACTCTGCACGCGGTAATAAAAGGTAAGAGAAAGATGGTGCGTGATATAATTGCGTGCTCTGTCTTACTCACTGGCCTTACTTATAATATTAGTTGTAGACTAGCAAACATAGCAATGTTTTATACCAATAGGAAAAAGTTTACAAATACGTGGATGACTGCTAATAAACCCATGTCAGATGGAATCTTGAGAGTGTTGTTGAACTTTAAGAAAATAGATTGAGATTTGAATCAAGGTACATTTTCCTTATTAGCTGTTTTTTTTTTTTTATTCGAGTACGGCAAAGTGACTGAGTGCAGTCACTTTGCCGTGACACCGGTGTAGTGACACGTGATGGTAAGCGTAGTGCAATCCAAAAAACCAACGACCACCGACAAACAATGAGTTTATCGGTGGTCACCAGAGTCATGCTTGTATAGCTTATAGCTGTATAAATGCTTCTTCCCTCATCGGAGAGGAAAGAAGAAAATCGAGGGGCCTGCGATAGTACAGGCGGATGACCAATGCAGGCACAGTAATACAAGGATGTACCAATATACCCGCTTCAAAAAATTATCAAGTCATGTCGCAAGCCCCTCGGGAGAAACCGGATATACACAAAAAGCTATGTAACTACCACTTCACATCGGTCTTCTGTGGAACAGTGGTACCACTGTGATCGAGTTAGTTCAGCGGCATATAGAACTGACTGCACTACAATTACATATGTTGCAGATTTAACGCCACCCACGAGGAGAACATGCAGGCATTGTGGGAGGACGCGAAAGCGATCGCGTACGGCATGCTGGCCAGCCTCGCTCTAGCCATACTGTGTAACATCATATCTGTGGCTCTCATCTCCTGGAGCGCTCTCAGACAGGTATTATAAATTGTACGATCATTTTACTTTACGGATAATAAAACAGCAATTTTATAGCCACAGTACTCGCGGTACTTTTAGCAGCGACGCCAGCACAATCCTACTTATATTATAAATGTGAAAGTTTGTTTGTTTAGATGTTTGGATGTTTGTCCGTCAATCACGCTGAAACTACTGAACGGATTTTGATGAAATTTGGTATACAGACAGGGTATGAGCTGACTTGGGTGATAGAATACTTTTTATCCCGGAAATCCCGGAAAAAGCAGATCACGCGGGCGGAGCCACGAGCAAAAGCTAGTATTTTTATATTTCGATGCGAATTTTTCGGATATTCGTGTTCGTGTACAAATGCCCTTATTGAAAGCGTTTCGGTCGTCATCACGTCGGTACATCCGTTTTTACGAATATATCTAGCAGATCCGTACAGTGCTTCCAGCGGATTGGTTAGGAAACGTGTTAACTTCATAAGTATTTCTAGAATACACATAACGTTACAGCTAACAAAAACCTCGCAATAACTTGCACTACGGACACTGAAATTGTCGTTCAATTCTGAAGTTTTGAGTCCTGCACATTTGTTGCATGCGTGCGTCGTGGCATATCATATAACAGAAGATGCTAGTTGCTAGTTGAAACCGAACCCGTAGAGCCATTGCATAAAATGCTAAAAAAATATTTCCATGAGATAATTAGGAATGGGGAAACAATATAAGCCAAACACGTAATACATACTTAATATGACTTGAAATCAGTTATTGCGCAGTAATGACGAAGGCTTTAAATGCGTCATCTCTTTCATACAACAAAAACTAATATACCTCTCAAATCTCTTTACTACCTAATAATTAGATCAGGGAAAAAATAGTCGTGTCTTTTTTTATTTTTTATCCAAGCTGCACAATGTGACTGCACTACACCTGATGGGAAACGCAGCGCAGTCAAAAAAAACCAGCGACCACCGACAAACAATGAGTTTATCGGTGGTCAACAGAATCATGCCGGCCTGTATAAATGCTACTTCACACTCCGAAGAAGAACAAAACACGGTCAAGTGCGACTTTAACCCGCGCACAGAGAGTTCTGAACCCCTTATTGATATTGATACTTTTTGTTTTCGAGATTATTTATTGGGATATCCGCCGACACATGTGTTTTATTTTCGGATTGTTATTCCGATCCAAAATATGGAGCTCTTTAATGGAATGTAATGTGTCAGCTAGCGCAGGCTTAGGAATAGGGGTGCGTTGGTCATCCCTGTGGGTAAAGAATCCTAATAAAGTAAAATTTGGATTTAACTAGATGATCAAGATTTTCATTTATGATAATCTTTATATATCTTTATATTTTCCCCGCAGATCACTACCATCCGTTTAAAATTTCTAAAATCCGTTCTTCGACAAGAAATGAGCTGGTATGACACGAATTCTGAATTCAACTTAGCATCCAAAATGTCAGAGTACGTATAAAATTTTCAATATTTAACCAAGATAATTTCGGTCACGCCGAGCTTTCTCGTACTAAAGGAGATTATTATAATTTTAGGGACTTGATGAAAATCAAAGAAGGTATGGGTGAGAAACTTGCAGTAGTTTCAAACCTGGTGGGGACGTCCATCCTCTGTATCTGTACATCATTTCCCCTGGGCTGGGAGCTGACGCTTGCCTGCCTTACAGTTATGCCATTCTCGATAGCTGCATCTGTGTATTTATCTAACGTAAGTATTAATCCTACCAAAACATAACATAAAATGCCAGTTCTAACCGCTTTGCCAACAAGAGTTGATATCTGAACAGGTTAAGTTTCACGACACATTATAACAATATCGAACGTTATTTGTACGACTAAAAAAAATATGACAACTTTTTGATCTTGGCTGACACACAAGTCTAATAACCTAACCGTTTCGTACCCTCAAAATCAGAGAGAGAGAGATCTCTGGATTCTTAAGGGTTAAACTGATTTTCTTCAGACATAGCTATCTATTTCGAATCAACAAATTTTTACATTAAGAATCTACCGCATTCCAATTAGTCCATATAAATATTATATGTTAGGTGGTATGAATAACTGTAAAAACCTTTCATTTTGTCGGGGTTGAAAATATGGTATTCTCAAAAAGTCGGTATTATCTAGTATTCTATAGCCAATACTCATTTACAGTATCAAACTAAATCTTCAATACGTGAAATGGAATCGTACAGTCAGGCTGGAAAACAAGCTGAAGAAATCCTTAAATCAGTTAGAACAGTCGTCGCTTTTGGCGGAGAAGGCAAAGAAGTTGACAGGTAAATACATTATTTACCTCTTATATCAAAGGTGTATGTTTATATTACAGTTAAGACGCGTTTTTAGATATAACGCGTTTTCCCTAGTTAGAACTAGTTTTCACTAAATGCATTTATTGAAACTAGAATTAACTAATGTTCAAAATTGAATATCAGTTAAAACTAGTTTTTACTAGACAATTAAGACTTTGGATTGTTATAAAAAAATAACCACGACAACTAGTTCTAACTAGGGAAAACGCGTTATATCTAACAACGGGGTTTAACTGTAACATTTATAACACAAGTTTGTTGAAGTTTAATACGATACGATACATGAAAAAGTATTGTGAAAATTAAACATCAGTCTTTGTTTTTTATTCTAGTTTCCTGCATTTATAAGTCAATTGTAGGATGAATTACATAATCTTCGCACAAGAGACTCATTAATAATTGATGAGGATAACGTTATCGCTGCGTTAATATTTACTAGCTTAATTTAGATTGCATAAGAGAAGATAAATTGAGCGTATGGTTTTATTATAGTTCAATAACAATTCAATGTGGACAATTAAATCATTGAATACATTCAGAGTGGTGAATCATCCTTAATATATCATAATATGTGCATTAAACTTTATAATACTATTATAAGCTTAGAAATATAACATATTTTTACACGCTTTTTATTAACTTCACCTGTATGTTTGTTTGTATGTTTGTAACCGACTCCTTTGGGCGCGATTTTGACCCACTTTAAACGGCCAGATTTCGTTCAAACTTTGTAGATTTATCGAGGACCGATGACAATACACTAATTTGATAAAAAAATAAAAATAATAATTATAATAAAATAATAATAATAATAATTTAATTTAATTAATTATTGATATTCGGGTTAGGAATTAAAATTGTACTCTCTGGATCTTCGTTAATTATAGGGAATATCGTAGTATCTAAGAGCGTCAATAGATGGCGCTTTTTTGATATTCGGGTTTAAAATTAAAATTTTACTCATTGCTACAATATGTTTTTATTTTAGCTAAAAAATGAAAAATAATTAATAGTTTTAAAAATACTAAAAAACACGCTTTTATAGAAAGTCTAACTAAAAAATAGAAAATAAATTTGAAGAAAACAATGTATTTTATTGTGAAAAAAGCGTGGGGTGCATGGTGCCTATAGTTATAAATATTGTATTGACAGATATGAGTAGAAGGATTATCATTTAGATAGTATCTTAAAAAGCACCCCACGCTTATTTTACAATAAAATACATTGTTTTCTGCAAATTTATTTTCTATTTTTTAGTTAGACTTTCTATAAAAGCGTGTTTTTTAGTATTTTTAAAACTATTATAAATATAAGAGTCTTAGGACCACGCTGTAGACCGTTTTTTCTACAGCATGAATGGGCCGGCTCGACCGGGTCGTTACCACTGTTTCACAGAAATCCGACGTAAAGTAGTGGCTTACTGCTACATTTCGTATGGTGAATGAGATATCCGGAGGCTCAAATCCCCCTCCCTTACCCAATACCTTAATTATCCCTTCCCTTTAAGATCGGCAATACAATAAATATTATTATTTGGGTTCAATTCATTTGCATCAGGTACAGAAATCTGCTCCTGCCAGCCGAACGATATGGTCGGAAACGAGGCATATATACTGGTTTCGGAAACGGCTTCAACTGGCTGCTAACTTACTCGCTAAATGCCATCGGGTTAACCTACGGCACCAGACTTGTTCTCATGGACCTTGACAAACCAGACGAAGAGAGGAGATACGTCACTGGCATCGTGTTTTCGGTAATTATATGGGCATATTTAATAATATTCTAGTATGGCTTAAACCGGTTTAGACGTCCGCCTATAAGGTGGACAGACGACCTCATAAAGGTCGCAGGAAGTCGCTGGTTTCAGGCCGCTTCCAACAAGTCGGTCTGGAAAACTTTGGGGGAGGTCTATGTTGAGCAGTGGACGTTCTGTGGCTGATGATGATGATGATGAGTCATAAACTAAATTAAAAAGAATAACGTATAAACAGCTATTATTAAACCTACCTAGTAGACATAATTTTTATATAACTGGTTTATTTCTAACCACTTAAAGTCTATTACAGTGTATCTAATCTAAAACAAAGGGCTATAATTAATATTATATTATTAAGCTTAAGCGGATAATGCATAACACATGTTGAATGTATCCTCTGAACTAGATGGAAATACTCATGATAATAATTAATATATGGGACAGGTCACAGGACTCAATTATACATTTTTATGCTGATCTTTATAAAAATTTTGTTTCACGTTATTTGTCCGCGATGAACTCATAAACTACTGAACTGATTTGAATCAAATTTTGTAAACTCCAGTTCTTTCCTATTTACAGATCTTGTTCTCAATATACATGGCGACACAGTCAATAACACTATGTGTGCCCCACGTGGAGGCGTTCGCTTCGGCACGAGGAGCCGCCGCGAGCATATTTAATTTAATAGACAAACAACCCAGAATCGACAGTCTATCTGAAAAAGGATTAGTTCCACGTCGAGTCATAGGAGACATCAAGTTAGAAGACGTTAACTTCTCTTACCCTTCGCGTCCAGACATTAAGGTAATGCTTACCTGATCTGTAACGATATCGCATGTTTTTTTTGTTGATATAATGATGAGACGAGCAAGGCGCTCGCCTGATGGTAACCGTCCATAAACAGAAGAAACACCACACAGAACGTTGAATTAAAAAGCACTGCATTGTACTGGACAGCGCAACATCAACATTTTGTTGTGTGTTAGCTTTAAATCTGATGGCGACTGATGTTGTAATTTTTGTAAAAGATCTAATAAAAATGAAACTTACTAAAGTATAATAATATAAATAATACGTATTCAATGCTATCAAGATCGCTAATTGGTCTCCCCTACAGAATGGAAGGAGTTAAGCCTTGGTCCATCACGATATAGGATACCTGCGATATTTTCTTCACCACTTTAGTAAACGACAAGTAACAATGCATGAAAGCACGTATAACTTAGAAAATGCTCATGAGGCTGGTTTCGAACCTGCTACTTTTATCTTGACAGTCTCCGCATATCCACATGCTTATTATAAATAAAGATACCAATACTATAAAACTTAAACAAAATAATTTTATTAAAATTATTACAGATTTTGAAAGGGTTCTCCCTCCATATTAGAGCAGGAGAGTGCGTGGCCCTAGTGGGATCATCAGGATGTGGCAAATCTACGATATTGCAACTATTACAGAGACTGTATGAGCCACATTCCGGAACAGTGTACGTCGACGGCAGAGACATCAAGTCTATCAATGTCGGATGGTTGAGGTCCTCTCTTGGTCAGTTATTTATGGTGCTGCCACACCGGTGTTATAAAATGTTAACAAACATTTTCTAACATTAAACATTTACTAACATTATCTAACATTGTCATAAAATGTATCAAATTTTTGTAACAGAGTTTGTTTATAACAGCGGTGTGGCAGCACCATTACATTTCAAAATCAAAATCTTTATTTATCATGTAGGCTAAGAAAGCGCTTATGATAGGTTAAGTACAGAACATTTGTCATAAATAAGATTAACCTAAAATTAAGGGAACTTTGGAATAACCGTCGCGCTATATGCTGGCAGGAAAAGGCACACCAACAAGCAGGGGAAGAGGGAGGGGATCCTTAAATGTACTTAAAATCACGGACTAAGAGGATATGGAAATCGGGACAAGGGCAGGAAGGAGTTGGGTAAATTAACAATAAATTTAGGCTTATTACTAGCTGTCCCTCGCGGCTTCACCATATGAATGTTACTGCCTCGCTCCCATGCGTGATATACATATTATAAACCTTGCGGAATAAATTCTCTAAATGACAGTGAAGTCGGTATCTAAATCCGTTGCATAGTTTAGGAGAAATAAGCCAACAAACAGTCAGATATACCCAGATAACGACTTTGTTTTATACTATGTAATGAAGATAAAATTATGTCATGTCGGGTTACTTTGGCCTAACTTCAGCCGTTTCATGTTATTTTTATCGAGCGATTGAAATATTTTTAAGACAAATTGATATAATGAAGTCGGATAAAAAGTAAATTGCTTTTGATTTGTTTTTTTTTATTTGATTGAATGACGAGACGAGCAAGCCGCTCGCCTGATGGTAAGCGCCTGCACATAAACAGAAGCAACACCACACAGAACTTTGAATTATAAAGCACTGCATGGCACTGAACTGCGCTCGTCACCCCGAGACATAGATGTTAAGTCTCACCATGCCCAGTTATTTCACAGGCTTCAATGTCCTTCAAACCGAAACACAACAGTTCTTACAAACTGCTGCTTTTGATTAGCTAATTGATTTAGTTCAGGCAGTATGCTCTAGTTTGGACCAAACTTACCAACTAAAGTAACCTGCTAAAATAACGCTAGTACATATTTACTAAAGTCACATATAATTTTCATATCAGGTATTGTCGGTCAAGAACCAACGTTATTCCGAGGTTCCATATATGACAATATAGCTATAGGATTTCCCGAAGCGTCACAACAGGAAGTACAAAAAGTTGCGGAAATGGCTTACGCTCATGATTTCATTACGAGATTGCCAAACGTGAGTAATTTTACTATTTAAATTCCTTTTATTATCACAAGGTGGGCCACTATGGCGGGTCTTAACACCGTGTATGGTGGTCGCTATCCGGGCGGATACGAATATCCTACCACCAGCAGGGTAAAGAAATTGGTAGGCGAAGGAATTAGAAAAGGGAAAGGGATAGGAAGAGGGTGCAAGCCCCTCGGGAGAACCGAATATGCACTGGCTGATTCTGGAACGCGAGCTACACAACGTGTGTGGGGTCACTATGGCAGGTTTTAACAACATGAGTACGGGGGTCGCTATCCGGGCGAATATGAATATTCTACCACCAGCAAAGTTTGACTCGATAGCGAAGGATAAGATTATACTTAAGTGCATGCGATACGGTCTCGAGGCACCTATAGAGTTTCTTGATCGTTCTTTCTAACGAAATTTGACCGACTTAATGTCATTCGTGGTGCTTTTCATCTGGCTTCTCCAGTTGTAACTGTCCTTACACTTGAGGTTAATACCTCCTTAATTCATTATTTTGTCTCCCGCTTTGCTATGGAGAGAATTGGACAATTAATATTTCCAACTCCTCCCTAAACTTCTATCTGATTAATTTCATTGTGGGACAAAGATATTTAGGCATTCCCAGAGACTCGCCGAGCTTCACTACTCGGTGTCAAGAAAAATGCGTGCCACTGTTGATCCTGGTGCACAGGAGTTACAGTGGTGGGTGTGTAGGCGGGATAGTCTCTAACATAATTTGATGCTGAGTTACAGATTATGTATGCAGTATTGGCGTATATTTAAAACCTATTTATTATTATTATTTATTTTTCTGTCATGCAGGGTTACGACACATTAATAGGTGAGCGTGGTGCTTCGTTGTCTGGAGGTCAAAAACAGCGTATAGCAATTGCCCGGTCCCTACTACGGGACCCGGCTGTACTATTGCTTGATGAACCAACGTCCGCCTTAGACCCCTACTCGGAGAAACAAGTGCAAGCTGCTTTAGACAAAGCCAGCATCGGTCGTACTACTATCACGGTCTCTCATAGGTAAGTTGATTTATGTTTTCAAATAAATACCTCGGTGGCGCAGTTCGCCCATTGTGGCGATGGGCTCGCATCCCTATTGTGATACGTACGACGATACAATACTATGTTTCATACGGAAATAGGCTCCGAGAACCGTGGGCGCGTGCAATACCTAATTGATATTATTATACTCGTATTATTAAAATTACATTCCATTACTTAATAAAACGTAGACATGCTTCTATTAGTTAAATATTATGTAATATCTGTTTCTAAGGAATGAATGTTATTAATTTTTGCTTCAGGCTTTCCACAATTGTGAATTGCGATCGTATAATTTGTATGGATCAAGGAATAATAGTGGAGCAAGGGACTCACACAGAACTCTTGAAGAAAAAAGGTATAGTGCAAGCGTATTTCCGTTACGAATGAAATTATTCACAGACCAATTAAGCATAATGAGAACAAACGACTGGTCTTTTACTGTATTTATCTTGTCGAAATATTGTTAATACGTAAAAGCAATTTGTTATACAATTTTAGGATTTTATTATAAGCTGATATTAACCGGAAAGGAAAATACAGAAGTAGATGAAATTATACCTTTACCTGAAGAAACCGAATGCGAAGAAAATATCGACGTGACTCCTCTACCACGATCTGACGTCAAAAGAGGATCTACTAGAAGACTTCGCAGGCATCACTCAATTAGAGGTAAAAATAAATATAAAAGTGAGGAAGTCGCTGGATGCAGGCCGCTTCCAACAGGTCGGTCTGGAAATCTTTGGGGCAGGCCTATGTTCAGCAGTGCACGTCCTGTGGCTGATGATGATGATAGATATAAAGATTAATATTAATCAACGTTTTATACCTTTCACGAAGCATAATACAATTAAGGATTGTTGTGCAAGCCAGCAATATAGAATATCGATTTCACATGTACCTGGGTAAAATATATTTTCAGACTCAAAAGAATGGATGGCTTCCAGAGGATCTATTTCTTCAGTGGTGTCTGCTAGCATACAGAGTCACATGTTCAGTGCCGATTATAATATAGAAGACGAGGAAGATAATGAAGAGGTATTTTTATATTTATTATTTTATTTTAAATTATTTTTATTTTTTGTTGAACGCTGATAAACTACTATTAAGTTTTCAATATGCTATAATATAGAATAATATTATTATTATTATTCTATAATATAGAATGATATTATTCCTGTGCCTGCATCGGCCTGTCCCATCACATTCTCCTCGATTTGCTTCTTTCCTGTTCTGAGTCTGAAGGTGCATTTATTATACAGTCCTGCATGATTTGGTGACCAAGGATAAACTCATTATTTGTCGGTGGTAGCTGGTTTTTTTTGGACTGCACTGTGCTTAACAGCAGGTGTAGTGCAGTCACTTTGCCGTGCTATTACATAATGGGAGGGAAATAAACTCGGTGTACCATAGGCGGGATACAGACGTGAGCGTGTCATGTCACATACAAGAAGTTCAAACATCTTCTGGAATCCAAGCAAACATCACAGTCTACTACTAATAACGAAGAAGCCTATGGTGGTTCATCCACCCTCACTAGACCAGTGTGACGGATACTTGATCCGAACACTTTCAAAGGCAAGGAAAACCTTTATTCTGCAGTATAGGTTTATAATCATTTGTTTTCAGGAGGTATTAAAACCCGTCAGCGACTGGGATCTAATGAAACTGAATGGTCCAGAATGGGTGCAGCTTACTGTTGGTGCAATCGCAGCCATCATACAAGGCGCTTGTTTTCCTGCTTTTGCTGTACTCTTCGGGTATACGAGTGCTGTAAGTTCAATCAAGTGATATATAATAGCATTTATTTGCTATTTCTCTTCGTATCGAATTGATATTCAATAACTTATCATGGACTATTTGACAGCAGTGAGATTTTGTTTTAAGGCGAGCATATTTATAACTTGCTATTATTGGTTTTTTGGCGGGAATTCTGACAGTGCAGTTCATCGCTTATTTTAATTTATTTCATAAACTAGTTTAGAGTTGTGTTTGTTGTATAAAAGTGGTGTGGATTGGTTCAATAAACATTGACGGTGATGAACAGTGTATGGAAACATTGAAATAAGTGAATTAAGAATCGTACTGAAAGGAGTTAACACGAAAACTCCGGCAAGACCTTGAAATCGACCGCACCCGTGTTTCATTGTTCTTGTAAAAATAACTTGAGAATAAATAATTATACTTGACACTGGCAAAGTGCACAATAATGCGAAAGCCATGAATAAAACAAGAAGAAGAAAAAGAACTTGCTATTAATAGCTATTAACTTGCTCTGAGTGAATAGTGTCTTATTAGTTTTATTTAGTTTATATAGTGGTTTGGCCGACAAAAGAAAGGGCCGTTGTAAGTTAGGCTTAACTTATACCTCGGAGTCACGAATGCAGCGCAGTGCTTTGCATTTAGTCATTTAGATTATTTTATAATTAATGTCGGCAGTTTAACGGTCACGTTGTAAACGCGGACCCATAGATAGTAAATAATGTGCATTCCATACTCGCGCATTAAAATAAGGAGGCGATTTTTTGTGTTACGACGAATATTTACTTTCCAATTAATCTAGTAATAGTATAAATCAATTAATCAACTATTAAGTTTTTTTTTTGTTTGCAGATATTTGCAATGACCGACAGAAATATAATAATATACCTCGCCGATCTATATTCAGGCATGTTTATAGTCGTAGCTGCTATTGCGGGAATAACAATGTGTCTTCAAAGTAGCACTTTCGCCAGCGCTGGACTCAAAATGACGACACGACTACGTTACAAATACTTCAATGCACTATTAAGACAGGTAAGCGATGAATAACCATTTTCACCATCCATTGCTTGACTTTGGTTAACTCTTAACGGTGTAAGGGGTCACAAAAAATATTAAAACGTGTCAGTGAAATATGCAAACTGTGGAATTATTTAATACTGATATAAATATACAATGAATTTTAATTTTCATCAGGAAATTGGATATTTCGATAAGGCGTCGAACACAGTGGGGGCAATATGTTCAAGATTAAGCAGTGACACGGCAGAAATCCAGGGAGCTACGGGGCTTAGAGTTGGCATCATACTGCAAGGACTCAGCTCCGTGCTAATCGGATTTATTATGGCAGTTTGTTACAATTGGAAACTGACACTTGTCGCGACAGCCTTTTTGCCGCTGGTAAGCTAATTATGATTATAAGAGTATCCACCAGTTTCGAATTTATTTATGGTAAATATTATGTGGGAACCAATTATAGTATGTATCATATTTATTGATTTATTATTTATGTTCAACTTTTACGGATTTGTTCATCGACGTTTGATCATATCGTGAATGTAGGGTACCCAAACAAATATAGGTTTTACAAGATGGCAAGTCCCTCGTATACGAGAGGACGGCCGTCTGGGTTGGTGCCAAAACTTTAGCTATTTGTAAGCAGCGGTGTGGTAGCACTTATATTCCGGTTCGATATATCCTTCAAACTGTAGACAAAACCATTCAAACTGTCCATTCATACTGTAGACAAAACTGTCTACAGCGTAGCTCTACCACATGAGAATCTTCATCTGCAGTTTCCATTTTAAATCCATTAATAGTTCTTCGAATTACGTGGCGTGGTCACCCTACTTTCATGTCAAATATTTACATGCAGTATTTACATTCCAGTTGGTTTAGTAACATAATAGATCATTGTGTAAAAAAAACTTAATAAAAATCAATCGTGCTATTTAGAAAACAAAGCGAATATATACAAACGGCTTTGTTTAGTAATATGTTTGGATTATGGTCGAATATAAATAAACCGTTGTATTCCAGATGGTAGGCAGTATCTGGTTCGAGGGGGTAATATCTAACAAATCACAACAAGATGAACGCAAGGCGATGGAAGATGCCACTGCCATATCGACAGAAGCCGTCGTCAGCATTAAAACAGTTCAAAGTTTAGGTATATTATAAAAATAATACGTACTTTGTATGTTATTATATGTTATTGTAACAGGTAAAGGTTTACGGCATTTATTTATGTTTATTTTAGTACTATAAACAAATTATATACCTTATAATTACCTACTTGTTACAATAACTTAAATTAGCGGATGGTCCAACCCACACTTTGTAGTTATAATTCGAATCGGTTAACAGCTAAAGTTATGACGTCATCTAACATTTGTCAAATGGTGCAACTCATGTTTTGCTTAACCGGTACTTTAACATGTTTGTCATTGCTAAAGTAAGTTGGTGCAATCCTGCATAGAAGAATCATTAAATAGGAAGTCTTGACTTATTTATCACTAGTATCCTCTTTAGACCGGTGATTATCCGGTTGAAAATGGTAAAAATAGAAACAAATTTATAGTAGAATTAAACCCATTGTAAAAGGAAGAGAATACAACAAAATTGATAGGAAAAATAAATTACCGGCGATCTGAGGTCGGGAAGTGGGGGCGTTTAAGGGTAAAAAACGGTTTATCTCGATTTCCGGAAAAACTACAAATCCTATGGAAAAAAGATAAATCGCAAAGTTGTAGGTAATAAAAAGATCTACAACTTTTGTATACACACTTTCTTCACATAACCTCAAAATATATGTGAAAAATTCAAATAACCAAGTTTTTTGTTTTTATTTTTATCTATTATAATAAACCTTTTTTTTCACGAAATTTGGTGAAAACTTACCTTTTTGTATCCCAAATACACTGTAATTTTTTTGATTTAAAATATTTATTTTTGCACCTTATTTTGACTTAATATTGAAAAAGCAGCCTAATTTTCAAACGAAAATTCTCACGTCAAAATATGAGCTTTTTTAAAAAAAGTCTGTTGGTTTCTTGTTCATTGAATTCTCTACTTTCTGATGGTGTAAAAAAATATATACATTACTATGGTAAATGTGCTCAGAAAATGTCAAGTTATAAGTTAATATTTAATAAAACATATCTACAATATTTTGAGAAAGTTGTAGAATCTTCTTTAAATTATATGCGTAGATGCCTCTTTATTGTTATTTTAATATAACTTATATACCTGAGTGATCTACGGAAAATTTTAGCCCATCATAAAGAAGTGGAGAAGGGGCTAGGTGGGTCTGGGCCTTACAACCTGTTATTTAGTAGTTCGTTTCTTTGCATTTTCTGAGCACATTTACCGTAGTAATGTATATATTTTTTTACACCATCAGAAAGTAGAGAATTCAATGAACAAGAAACCAACAGACTTTTTTAAAAAAGCTCATATTTTGACGTGAGAATTTTCGTTTGAAAATTAGGCTGCTTTTTCGATATTAAGTCAAAATATCGTGCAAAAATAAATATTTTAAATCAAAAAAATTACAGTGTATTTGGGATACAAAAAAGCAAGTTTTCACCAAATTTCGTGTAAAAAAATTATTTATTATAATAGATAAAAATAAAAACAAAAAACTTGGTTATTTGAATTTTTCACATATATTTTGAGGTTATGTGAAGAAAGTGTGTATACAAAAGTTGTAGATCTTTTTATTACCTACAACTTTGTGATTTAACTTTTTTCCATAGGACTTGTAGTTTTTCCGGAAATCGAGATAAACCGTTTTTTACCCTTAAACGCCCCCCCTTCCCACTTCCCGACCTCAGATCGCCGGTAATTTATTTTTCCTATCAATTTTGTTGTATTCTCTTCCTTTTACAATGGGTTTCATTCTACTATAATTAATTTATGTTTCAAAATGGATAATCACCGGTCTACTTCTACAACTTGTCTTATATTTTTAGGATGAAAAATGTATCGGTGTACAGCTGCTGAGTGCTAACCTATTTGTTGATTTACAACACTTTTAATGTAAATATTGGGATGGTTATAGTGTAAATTGTGATTTTAGGTATAGAGACATTATTCCTGAATAAATTTCACGAGGCTTTGAAAGAAGCGTCAGTCGCTGTGACGAAGAACTCGAGGTGGAGGGGTTTAGTTCTGGGCATGGGAATCTACGTGCCTTTCCTATCATTTGGATGTGCTATAGTATATGGCACAAAGCTAATTGTGAACGGAGAAATTGAATACAAAACAGTATTGCTGTAAGTTACATTTACTACTACCTCTCAATTACACGTATAAGTGCTAATTATGAACTTACTTTCTTTTGTATTTCTTGTGTTTTTAACCAACTGTGTAAGTAATTACAGTAGGCAACTTACGATATTGTTAATTTCTACAGAGTTACTGAAGCCATAATGTACGGAGCGTATATGCTGGGCCAGTCATTGGTTTACGCGCCAGGGTTCAAATCTGCAAAGAAATGCGGCGCAAGAATTCTGACAACAATTAACCGAGTACCAGCTGTCAGGACCGAGGATAACATAAAGGATCAAAAAGATTGGGTAAGTTGTTTTAAAATGTTATTCTACTTATACAGTTGCTCGCGTTGAACAAATTGACGAAACTAGTGTCAGCATCGATTTCTTAACCGTAAACACGCACTTCTGAGTTGTCTAATCTACGGGTGTATTATTGTGTTTTATTATTCTTATCAGCCGTGTATTATTTGCTATTCCACACTGGGCTCGCGTCATCTCTAATAATGAGGACTATTTTTTTTTACAATATTATTCAAGAGGGTCAAGAGGGACCCTGCTGTTGGTATACTGGCGATCACCCAGAATTTTACTATTGTTTAAAATATGTTTATTCTTTACAGTTTTACACTATGATTATACAGGTTTTGCAAATTATGCGAATTTTAGTTGTGCACATTCCCACCAGCTCAACCCATAGACAGTGTTGGTTTAGTGGACAATGGCAGTAACCTCCGGCTTCCACCTCAAGCCCAAGCCATCTCTTTTCAGTCAGTGATTTCGGGGACTCCCGTGCCCCAGCGTTAGAACAGGGACAAGGGACGGGGAGCGCGATATACTTGGGGCGAGCTGGTGGGATTGTCATCATATTTATTGCACTATTGACACCATTACGATGTCCTAATAAGGGTCCGTAGTATGTGCCTGTACCTTCGATATATGTTTTAAGAAATCTCAGGTACAAAGGTCCGCCCGATGTTTTTCTTCATCATTCAAGCAAACGATAATAAATAAGTAATGAATACACGTAAACTATCGCCACTTATTATACTTACCCCTCACTTATTGTTATGGTCATCTATGTCATAATAGGAATACACTGCCAAAAAATCAGCTTTTTAGGTCTGGACGTTGATGGATCAGACAGTAGAGAAAACATGTTGATTTATATGTGGGGATTGTGAGGGATTTTGTTAGTCTCCTCCTTCATTACAATGGGTGGTGCTTGCAGGTCGCCTCGGGTAATTTCAATCTGAAGAACTTGGAGTTCAGCTACCCGACGCGGAAACACCATCCAGTGGTCAATGGAATCAGCTTGGATGTGACCGCGGGAAAAACTGTCGCTTTAGTGGGATCTTCGGGCTGCGGCAAATCTACTATACTACAGCTGATGCAGAGATTCTACGACCCTGATAATGGGACGATCGTAAGTTTATTTATACCGTTGAAAAAAGAATGAATAAATTTTATACTCATGTTGAATAAAAACTAATTTTGTAGGAAATTATATATAAATGTTTATCTCTCTTGACATGATATATGTGACAGGCAATGTACTCGGATGTGTTCATAACAGAAACTGGACGAGCGTAACATTCGCACGATGTTAACGTTGCCGCGGTTGAGGCGACAGCTGGGCGTAGTGCAGCAAGAACCGGTGCTGTTCGACCGGACCATCGCTGACAACATCGCGTACGGCGATAACAACCGGAAGGTCCCCATGCATGAGATAGTTAACGCGGCTAAGGCAGCCAACATTCACAGCTTCATCATATCTTTGCCAAAGGTAAGTGGGTGGCTGGTGGGAGGATACTTGTATCCGACCGGATAGCGACCACCGTACACTGGTGCTAAAACCTGCCATAGTGGCCCACCTTGCGTGGGTCGCGTTCCAGGGTCAGCCAGTGTATATCCGGTTCTCCCCAGGGGCTTGCCCCCTGATCCTCACCCTTTTCCCATCCCTTTTTCCTTGCCCCCTCCCTGGCCCTTTGACAGGCCGGCATGATCTTGCCGACCAACGATGGACACATTGTTTATCGTTGGTCGACAATATTCTTGGATTGCGCTACACTTACCATCAGGTGTAGCGTAGTCACTTTGCCGAGCCAGGATAAAAAAAAAAAAAAAAAAAAAAAAAGTATTTATAAGATCTAAAATGCGCGCCAAAAATCGATTATGAATCATACTGCACACAAAATTAAGTGTTGCGAGACTTGATGTAAATCTTTATATTTTTAGAGGCTGCACGTATATTACGGTGCAAATCAATAGTCCAAGAGGGTACGAATCTGGCAAAAGCATTGAAATTAATACACTTTGAGGATTTGTGCGATATTCTACGTCAATTTCATAAGTTTACATATTAAATTAACAAAGTATTTTGTAGCCTGAATGACGATACGACCAAGTCAGTCGCTTGATGGTAGACGTCACCGCCTGCTAATGAACAGGAATAACACCACGCCAAATCTGGATTTACAATGTACTGGATGGCACTGGACTGCACTCGTCTTTCGCCACCCAGAGACTTGAAGTTAAGTCTTACAATGCCCAGTAATTTTACTGGCTTTAATGCCCTTCCAAAAATAAATGTAGAGTGCAGTACAATTATAACGTCGATCAATGTAAAGCGTAGTCTCTCGGCGGCTGAATGTATAACAGTTGCCGGGCCCATACTCTGCCGGAACAAGCCACTATGGTGAGTCTTTCACCACAGTACGGTAGTCCAGGTATGTAGGTATGTGGATACAAATATCATACCCCAACGCTATTCAGTGGTCTACAAACTTTTCTAAAGATATTTCTTCCACTTATCTTTCGCCTTGTTATTCAGCCCTTAAGTAAGTTTGTGTCAGTCCAACATAGACCTGACGAGTCTAAACTATTTGATCGGCAGGGATACGACACCAACCTTGGCTCAAACGGAGCACAACTGTCTGGGGGGCAAAAGCAGCGCATTTGCATTGCTCGAGCACTTGTCAGGTCACCGAGATTGCTACTACTCGACGAAGCGACGTCGGCTTTAGATGCGAACAGTGAAAAGGTAATCCATAAAATAAATTTAATTATGATTGTAAAAACTACAACTAAGTCATGGTATACCTTGGTATCCGAGGATTTTTTTAACAGCAGCAAACGTGCTAGTGTAAATCACCTGATGATAAATATATGACCACTGACCACCACCGCCTGGTAACACTCAGTCTCGGAAAAAGAAGTGGGTACATTGCTGACCTTTGGAGAATGAATGAGGGTAAGGGTTGGTCCTCTGTTTATCTCATAACCGTAATGAAAACGAACGAAATATAAAAGCATAGTAATTGCCCCTTCACATGCTATTATTTATTTATACAGGTCTTATTAGCGTAGTATTTGAAGGTATACTAGTTATTTATCTCTCTTCCGAAGTTAGAGTATACAAATCGCTAAAGTCTAGTCATTTACCTCTTCGCGTCGGCATCTATGAAATAATGACACAGTCCCCATGGTGCCTGCCATTCTACTAACAAAATTGACTATGGTATGGCGCTATACTGATGGCTGGAAGCTCAATATTCCTCCAAATCTTTAGTTAATTTCTTCGTTTATTATCCTACGCAATGAAGAGACGAATAGGATCACTGGCCCGAAAGCGCCACGCCTACCCTGATACAGTAGTAATACCACTTAGATTTACAAAGTACTGTATCGCAGTGCACTACGCTCGTCATATGTCTTTCCAACCAGAATGAAACAGAACGAATACATTGCTGCTTGGTGAAAGAAAGAGATAAAGCGTTGGTACCTACCCAGATAAACTCACACACTCTAGTTATAATACATTCTCTTTATTTTCAGGCCGTTACCGACGCGTTAGACAACGCGGCTAAAGGTCGAACATGTATAACTATAGCACATCGCCTGTCGACTATTAAAAACGCAGACTTAATATGCGTGCTTGATAAAGGTATGTGGGTACAATTATTTTAGCTGATAATTTAATCTTTAACAACCTCCGTGGCGTAGAAGAGTAGCGATGTGTGATCCACAAATATTTATTTTGGGTCTGGGCGTTTTCTCCTCAGACGCCAGGCAGGCGGTCGATCGTGAAAACTACAAGCCAAATCTTTTTGTAACATATTATGTTAAAACACATTGGGCCCACCCCACCGCAAGTGGGACAAGGGCAGGTGGAAGAATTTTGAGCTTTGACTTGTTGCCGAGTGAATACATAAGTATAATGAGCGTGATATTTGTTATGCAGGTAAGATCGTGGAAAGTGGTACTCACGCCGAGCTTATCAGCCAGAGAGGATACTACTGGAAAATGAGTAAAGAACAGAACGTAGGCTAATGTTAATATTCACAGGTCTTGGTCAATTATAGACAGTGCGTGGACACTGGGCAGTGGTAACTTTGTTATTGTCATGTTTCCCTTATACCAAGTCTGGTTTCTATTTTTAAACAATATACCGCAAAATAATAATTTTCTATATTCAAATGAAACGTCACCGAAAACTATCAGTTGGGTTACTCACGGTTGGGTCACTACGGAATTTAATATAGCAACATTATTTTTATGCTTGACTTTGTGATTGCCAATTAACTGTCCGGGATTCCGAAACGGACTTTAGGTTATTTATAAATATAATTTGTAAACACTTTGTAAATTGTTACTTTTATAAATGTAATGCACACACACACCAGCATTTGTAATGAAGTATCATTTAGTTGAATATATTTCAATATTGATATGATTATTATTTCAATTAACATTGTATTTTCACTAGTTTACTTAAGGTTGATCATAAAGGATTTTAATATACTTAATAATAACCTATTATGTACCTGTAAGAGAAACTTCTACTAAAAAGTAAAGTATAGTGAATTGTGCAATCATATTGTATTCAAGTTTAATGATTTATGTCTTATTATATTGAGATTTTATTATAAAATGTGAAATATAAACAAATTTAAACATTAATGATGTTTTTATTTTCCAATTAATATTTCCAAAAATGTTCTACATATTGAAGTGCATACATCTAATACAAGGATGAATATTACTAAAACTACTCACAATATCACCTCGCGAGACACGATCCTCCTGGCATTATTTACTCTGCAGTGTGTGGCCATAGACAACGACACGGATATAAGCATAGACAACTGGCATATTTGGGTGTCAGACAACTATAAACAATGCGACTTTATAAACATTCATGATATTATTATTGCTAAGATTAATATCATGAATGTTTTAATAATTTTCTCTATTTGATTATTTCGAAGTAATATTTATAATACCAAAAGGTAAACGTGTACTACCCACCGTATACGTATGGAAATAAAAATCGCTCCAAATACACAGATAATACATACTATACAACATTATATGACAACAATGTCAACTTCACTCACAGCACCGCAATAAACTTAAGATTTCTTAACAATATCTAATTAATTTCTAAACAATTTAACTAATCGTATAGTCTGATGAGACGATATTAACATAAAACATATTTAAATAAACATAACATAATAATTAATGTAAAAATATAATATCCGTGTTTAACTATTTGGCATGATTTTACAATAATATCTTGCACGCAGAGATTTGAAGATATAATCTTTGTTACAACAATATGTGTCTAAAAATATATACTTTTTCAATCACTACATACACAGCGCACGGAAATTAACAATTTATATCAATTGATACATTAAAAATAGAAAACCGTATCTATTCTGATATCACGAATTTTAAACTAAATGCACTCCTATCAAATAGGTGCGAAATGGATTTCACTGATAGGGTATTTAACTCGATTACTTTTATTATCTTAATCAATATGTTACGTTGCCCAAAATTTATTATCAAAATTATTGTATAATTCAAGTCAAAAATAAAGTTAGAAACCATTTAAATATGATGGAAGGGGTAATTGACAAATGATGGAAAAATATGCACGACATGTTGTGTTACGTCACAAGACAGGCATTACGATGCACGCGTGCAAGAGAGATAGTGATATTTTTCCCACAACGCGCCCACCTTTGCTAGTACCAATATTTAAAGCATGAACAGCCCCATTTTTATCCAATTTTAAACCGGTTTTCGGAAAACAGTTTCTTTTTACTATTATTGTCGGTGGCATATTAAATCATTTAAAAAAACAAATTATAATTCAAAAATAAAAACGAATACTTATATTATATATTGTATATATTTAAAGAAATCATATTATTTTAGTTAAGTTTATCATATAAAAAGTAGCTTTTAAACTAAAATTGGACTAAAAACAGTTCAATTTGGTATTAGTATAGTCAGAATAGCTACCGTAATAAGAGATAATAACTAAACAATAAAAATATAGAAATAAATCTTTTTATATACAAATAAAAATTGCCATTGCATCTTTAGAAACAAAACATCACTTTCAAGTTACATTATATTATTATTTGTATTCTTATTCTAATTGTACATCAATGTTACGATATTAAACTAACAGTAGTTTTGGTTGAATTCTATATTCAGTATTCACGTTGTCGCACTGCCCATCGGAAATATCTATTGATTGTAAATGAAGTGGATTAGAAACAGTACTAATTACGATGTAGGTTTTAAGATTGAAGCAACATAATCTAGCTTCGTGGTAGTAACAGACGGGTGTGATAGATTATGTTATGGCTCCATTTATATTCGATGATTTTGCCAGTGTGGAGATGGCGAAGACATGGCGAAGGTGAGAAAATATTTTGTTATCTGTGACTAGTCATTGGTGTTACCAGACATGAAAATATTTTAAAATAATATTTGTAGCGGTGTAAGAGCGCTAGAACGTGATGAAAAAGGACCAAGCTATTGATGTTGTAAGTTTTAGAGTTTGCTCGACAAGCAAGTGCTAAATTACTAATTAAAATTGCTAATTAATTAATAAACATATTTTAGTTTGGATACAATAAGTTCAAAACATCAACAGACTAAAAATTAACGTCTACCCTCGCTTACTTCAGAAATTATTGATAGTGCGTATTGAATATGCATAATCACAACGCTGCCTCTATAATGTATAGAGACAGGCTCTATAAGTGTTTTAACTAAATGTAATTCTATATAGTCCCTATGACATAAACATCCTATACATAAAGACTGATCGGGTCTGAAATGTTTTAACATTTAACATCTTGTTTAAATAATGTTAACTCTACAGTCTACCTCGAAGCGAATTACAGATGCGTATAGAATTTATAAATATCGTGACTTTTCTAATGGTACCAAAATAGATAAAAAATATATGCTTTGTTAAATACTGGACCATAAATGTTACATTTCCCCTTTTCCCTTATGCCTTACATAAATTGCTTACCTATCGTCTCAGAAATAAAAAGTCTTTAGAAATATATAGATAGAACAAGGAAACGAGTCGCCAAATTTGTCTCATGATGCATACATATAAACATATTTGCCTCGTAATTCAAGGTACGAAAAATTTTGTTGAGCAAGACAAGGCGTGATACAGCCGATTGATGTAGGCAGTTCAATCGCAAGACAATTTCAACCATTATTATATGAGATGTAGTAATTCGTAACTATAACCTTGATATATTTTTGATTGACCCTTAAGTGACGCTTACATGTACATTTACATCTGAATGAAATTTTAGGCCTGACAATATGTTACAACTTACATAACTAAATTGCATTTACAGTCCATTTATAATTCTGTTTACATTAGCTTACATCAATAAAAGTAAAAAATTTAATTGAGGCAATATAACATTTTATATAAATAGAAATGTATAAAGGCGGACTTGATACCAGAGACATTCTCTGCCACTGGTCAATGCAGAGAAGAGACAAAGTAGATGTATATATAAATGATCTAATATAAATAAATATACCTATAATATAGCGCATGAAATACAAAAGAACCATAATAAAAAAATCGTTTAATTGCAAAAAGTGACCTAAATAGATTTTTTTTTAGCATAGAGCGGCAGACGACTGTGGTCCACCTGATGGCAAGTGATTTCCACCGCCCATGTATGCCCACAATACTATAAGAATCATAGGCGCGTTGCCGACCTTAAAGGGAAGGGATAATTAAGCGATTGCGAACGAGTGGGGGATTTCGGCCTTCGGATATCTCACTCACCGTACGAAACGCAGCAGCAAGCCGCTATTTTACGTCGGTTTTCTGTGACACAGTGGTAACGACCCGGTCGAGCCGGCCCATTCATGTTGTAGACAAAACTGTCTACAGGGTGGCTCTATTACTCATAAAACACATATAAATAAATGTATTTAAGTCACATTTTTTGCGACAAAATATTTTGAGTTTTTTTATTGTGTCCCTATTGTATTTAATGGTATGTCTACAGCACTGCGACTAACCTTGCAATAAATTGATTACCCTTATGAACCTTATAAACGATTTCAGCTCTTTGACGTCAAAATAATAACTTTCGACGAATGTTGCCAGCCAAATTGCACATAATATATTGTCCTAAATTAAAATTCACTAAAAAAATAATTATTTCTATGCAATGTTTGAAGCGACAGTGCATTCATTTATTATGTAAATAAAATTGGTCAAAGTAAAATATTAAAATTGATGCAAACTTCAAATACTGCATTGTAAAACTCGTATACTCAAAAAGTAAATACAAGACAACCGATGCTGACGTGACAATAAAATTAAACTATTATAATATAAAACATACAAACAACAATATAAACTTCGATCATATAAACTATAACAAAGTCAAACTGATATAAAAAAAAAAAAAAAATTCATTGCGTTCGATAATAAGATTCAATCATTCTTTTAAATTTTACTAATGTAGAATGCAACGTTAAGCTAGCTCTCCTGCGACCTTTTCTATTGAAAAGGGTGCATGGCCTAACTGATTGGCTTCTATTGTCGGTTAATTTATGAACTGTCGCGTTTGGGCAATTTTTCATTGACAATATTAACAATTGACCCTACGTCGGGATTGGACAACTTTTCATGTATAACTTTGACAATTTGAGCTATTAATATTATCAATTTCATTAGCTGTGTCACATTCATTAGTGCATCAAAACAAACAACAACAATAAATTAAACAAATTGTCAAACATTTAAGCCACGCCCCATTTTGTTACGTAACGCGTTAAGAACAAAACAAGTTCGTAGAAGAACCAGGCTTTACAGTTCTTTAGCACGTCTATGCCTGTAAAATTACCATAACTGTTCGAAGAGACTTACGGGAGTTTTTTAAATTCATGTCAAATTATCCTACACTAATAGAAATCCCGAACATTTACTATGTATGTACACGTCATCTACATGGCACTTTTACGTTCCATAACACTGTATCCTACCTCATTGACTAATAAATAAATACATATTGGCGCATTCGCTCGCAATATATTTTTCAAATAACATAAATGTGCCAATAAACTATCGTAATTAATATTTTCGACTAACATAATATATAAAACAGTATGTTACAATCACACAGCCCTTTGGTAAAAATAAAAAAAAAACAACGCGGACATAATAGAAACAACTTAATATTATTTACAGCCGTCACTATCTACAATTTAGATATTATATCAGGGCTGCCAAAAAATATATTATAATACATTACAATAATCCAATTAGTCCCAAAACTCTTTGTGTTCTCGTTTATATATACTGCACCGTGGCTGCTATTTCACGTGTAATTAGATACGTTAGCAAAAACAAAATCAACAAGTATAATAATATGTGATAAAAGCAATCACTGCGTTGGTTTTTGTTTTTTACCATAATTTGTATCCATTCTCCTACCATTCTCTGGCAACCCTGGATTATATATCGGCCGCACTTTAAGTTTAACATAAGCACGGTAAAACATTGCACATCGATGTAAACATATACATTATTTACAAAGAGTAATATACATGATACATAAAATGTATAAAGCCGCGTACTCACCAGAGAGCTGTAACTGTAAATGTGCGGTTACACTAACCATTATATTATGGATGTGGAACTGGCTGAATGTGGCTTGTTACTGTCACTACTCGTTTACAGTGGTAGCTTGCTAGTGTGGACGCGGCTTAGCAAATCATTACAATTGGACCTAGTAAAGCAAAAAGAAACCAACCCACAGCAAAGTCAAATGGAGATACTGATTTTGTTTTGCTAAATACATTGATTTGAATTGTTTTTTTTTTCGTACATGTTCATGTCCGATTTCCCAAAAAACTACGAGATAAAATTAGTTTAAATTATCGAATTTAGCAAAACAAAATCAGTATCTCCATTTGAACTTGCTGTGGGGTTGGTTCATTTTTGCGTAACTAGGTCGATCTACTTAGACCACGGATTATAACAGATGATAGATATACATTTATTTTCTTTATTTTCTTCTTATTATTTTATTATCCAAGCGTGCACATTTTGACACACTGACGTTGTCATCGCGGTACACATAGATTATAATGCCCGCTGCTCAGAAAGTTGTGTCAATTGTATCCACACGATATAATGTAACATAATATGATATCTATTTCCGTGATCTGTAGATACGATAAGAAAAAATCGCGATCACAGAAATGTCGCAGACATTCCATTTACCTATCCTTGTAAATATCCTCGTAAATGTATGAATCTATCCTTGTAAGAGCATTGGCAAGTGACGTATAAATGCCATTAAGTTTTAATTCGCACGTACATTAAAAAAGCGTTGCGTTAATTGCGTTTGATGTATTTACTAATTCCGCACAACGTTTACAAAAGGGGAAAAGAAACATAATTTTATAGAAGCACTGATATGTAAATAAGTCCATATAATTACATACATACATTTGTTTTACTACAACGTTTTTCAACGCGATATAAAACAATTGGTGCGAATGTGCTATAAATTTATCAACAACTCGCTTCACAAGCTAGCAGCTGTGAAACTGCTACGTGACGCAACTTTAATCTATATGAAAACCAAGCGTGCCAAATTTGCGTCAACCGTGTACTCCGGCGATGTCGGTGCTGTGGAAGCAGTGGGTCATGTTATGGCCTCAATATATGTGGTGCGTGTTCGTAGCTAACTTCACAGCTGATCATTAGCGGCGTGCATGACATCGTGCACGTGCACAACGTCAGTTCTCTAAGTAGTCTGTGACGTGCACGTACGCAACGTGTTCACTGCGGCATATGCTGGTGTTGGTCGGAGTGGGGCAGAGACGGCAGGTAACCTGCGCCCAAGCGCGGCGGCTGACGTTCATAAACTATTTGTGCCGGCAAACGTCCGTTTTGTTGCAACTCTTCGGGGTTCACAAATGTATTTTGCACCTGACGGAGGGTAATGTTTCATACAAAACAAAAACAAATCAAAAGCAATAATTGTGTGATCGCTAATGTATGAAATAAAATAAATATATATAAAAAAAAAAAACAAAAATAAATACATCCATTCGCTGATGATAATCGAGCTGTTATTCGATGCAGTTCAGATGTTCAATATGATTCGATTCTATGTTAGTGACTAGTAGTAGTGTGTAGTGTCCCCCACACTCACGTTTAGCAGCGGTTGTAATATACCCAGCCTCGCCAGCAGCAACTGTTCTTTCACTTGCCGCAACTCTTCCTGCTGCCGTACGATCATCTGCTGCAACTCTTCGTGTTTTCGTTGCAACTGCTCCTGCCACAGCCACTAACTTATACCAGTTTATATAGGAGAGTCATCCTCCAAACCCACCAACTCCATTTTTATCAAATAAATAAATTTAAAAAAACCACAAATCAAAATTGAAATTCTAAAAATAAAGTTGGTTTTCACAGTGCGATTGGATAAAATTGATTCATTATGAGGCAGAGGTTGTGTACTTTGAATATACATTAAAACAAGTTATAATATATCATCAAGGACAGTAATGGGACTAAAAAACTACTATTTACATTATTATCGTATCGCAACATTTTCATAAAAGAGAACTGTAATACTCTACTGAAATCTTTGCATACAACAAATTTGATTCGGCATTCATAAGTTATTGAGAATTTTTACCAGGGGCCGAAAACCCCTATAAATTACGGTACCAATATCGAAGAATTTGGGTTATTTTTTAATCAAATCTAATCATATATTTAGGTTACCATTTTAATAACCGTAACCTAAAAATGAATTTATATAAAACATATATTATGCAGGTGCATTTGATAATTTACCATATATTATCAAAAATACTATTTCAATTCCACTACGCAGCTCATTCTTATTATAATTGCAAAAAAGGTCTCGTTCAAAATAAATTATTTTTAATAGTGGGTAATATAACATTCCCCATGTACAAATATTGAAAATAGAAATTTAAATTACTGATTCAAGTTAATGAATTTCATAATCATTAGCCACAGGACGTCCACTGCTGAACATAGGCCTCCCCCAAAGATTTCCAGACCGACCTGTTGGAAGCGGCCTGCATCCAGCGACTTTCTGCGACCTTTATCAGGTTGTCTGTCTACCTTGTAGGTGGACGTCCAACGCTGCGCTTGACAGTACGTGGCCTCCATTCAAGAACCTTTCTGCCCCATCTGTTATCGGTTCTGCGAGCTATGTGGCCTGCCCACTGCTACTTCAGCTTGCTAATCCCCGCTGGGCTATATCGGTGACTTTCGTTCTTCTACTGATCTCCTCATTTCTGATTTGATCACGTAGAGAAACACCGAGCATAGCCCTCTCCATAGCTCGCTGAGTGATTGTGAGCCGTTAATTTGATTTAAGTTAATTTTAGTAAATTTAAATTACCATCTCAAATTTTAATTGATGTGGGTTGAAATATTATTACATATTTGCCTCCATATATACGACATAAGTACAATGGAATGGCCGTGACAGTCTTCGCGAAACTCACATGTATCTGCGCCTGATCCTGGGACACGATGACAGGCAGCGGCGGCAGTGACAGCGGCAGTACCCCGGGCACACTGACCGTGCCTACATACGGCGAAGGGTCCAGGAACTGCGAGCCGATGCCGTGCTGCGGTGCCAGCGCCGTGTCTGTACCCTTGTGGTGCTGCACCATCACCATATTGCCGTGACACGGGTGGCCGTACACGCAACTGCTGGTAGTCGCTGTGCTGCTCAACTGTTTTGACAAAAATTCGCGTTTCTAATTCGATCGATGGGGGATTTAATGAGACTGGAGACACTGGTGCTAAAACCTGCCATAGTGGCCCACCTCGTGTGGGTCGCGTTCCGGGGTCAGCCAGTGTATATCCGGTTCTCCCAAGGGGGCTTGCCCCCCGATCCTAAACCTTTTCCCATCCCTTTTTCCTTCCCCTCTCTTTTGGGCCTTTAGCAGGCCGGCATGATCTTGCCGACCTACGATGGACAAATTGTTTATCGTTGGTCGACACAATTCGTGGATTGCGCTACACTTACCATCAGGTGTAGCGTAGTCAATTTGCCGAGCCAGGAAAAAAAAAATTGAAATGATAACTTCTTATGCGAAGGTAGACCGCTTTGTAACGTAACGCGTTATGGCGCTACTCTGTCTGGCTTCCCTTTCTCTCACGCATACGGCAGCAGTAGGCAGGCTCCTCCTCTCTCACTTTAACTCACATTAGTTTGTTATCACTTCTGTCGAGCGTCCCGAGACGCACATGTTTTTTTTAAGATTTTTTAAATTGATTTATTTTTAATTATTTACAAATTTTGTTGTTATTTGATATTTCAATAACTAGTATTGAAGAGTGTCCTAAGGTATGATACGCACACATTTTTTCACGGCATTTTTAGGTGTTAATTTTTATTAGTCGATACTGACTGGTATTTATAAAATTGTCGTCGGGTAGATACGCCTAAAATGATGTATAAAAGAAAGGCGCACGACTTGACAGGGGCAGTTCGCATTCAGTCGTCGCGCAGAGCAGACCTTAGTACTAAGCCGTGGTCATTATTATAGTAGCCAGCCTTCAGCTTGGCTAACCGCTACAGTAGGAGTAATAACGTCGTGGTTAATTATACTAAATGTCTATACAAGTACAATTAAAGTAAGGCCTACCATTGGTTAATCCTGTCACGAGGTTGTTCTCTGCGAGTAGAATTGGATTAAAAAGCGATCAGGTTATTTGTGTGATTTTATTTAAAGGTCATACCCTAAATGTCTAACACGTGCTTTTTGTACATAATCAAATAAATCCTACTAATATTATAAACGCGAAAGTTTGTAAAAATGGATGGCTGTATGTTTGTTACTCTTTCACGTAAAAACTACTGAATGGATTTTAATGAAACTTTACAATAATATAGCTTATACATTAGAATAAGACATAGGCTACTTTTTATCCCGGGAAAAGCAGATCACGCGGGCGGAGCCGCGAGGGACAGCTAGTATTTTATAAAGATTTTTAACATTCCCGAGACACGGACATAGTCGATAAAACCATATCCCCCGGGTCCGCGGAACTAGCCCGTAGTGTGTACAAACCTGGTGATATTCCCTCACCTCTCGTGAGCCGTTGCCCTGCGAGGAGGGCGAGTCCCCCGACAGGGACGCGGTGTCGGAGCCCGTGTAGAGGGCGTGCGACCCCCGTGTCCACGAGACGCCCGCCGTCGCGATCGTGCCCGTGGTCGTCACCGTGCCTGTCGTGCTGGACGTGGACCGTACCGACGCCGCCTGAAACAACAACAACCGTCGTTTTTTTTATTATTTATTACATTGAATGACGAGGCGATCCAAGCGAAGCGCTCGCCTGATGGTAAGCGTCACGCGATGCCCATAAACAGAAGCAACACCATACAGACCCTTGAATTACAAAGCACTGCATGGCACCGAATTGCGCTCGTCACCCCGAGACATAAGATGTTAAGTCTCATAATGCCCAGTAATTGCACTGGTTTCAATATCCTACAAACCGAAACACAACAGTGCTTACACACTGTTGCTTGTGTAGTGCAGAAATAGACAAAGCAGTGGTACCAGCCCATACATCGCATACGAGGGGCCTACCACCGTCGCTATCTATATCATTTTTTTATCGATAAATGTAACTTTCCCCATGATATCAGTGGTCACGAAAGTGTGCACGCTTCTGTTCAATATGGCGACATCGGTACGTGCTTTTAAATAGAGGTTTTCACCGCATCTTAATACTTTAGACCAGAAGTTCTCAGACTTTTTTCTCATAGACCTCTTTCAAAATTTAGCTGGTTCCCGTGGACCCCCCGCGGCTCTTCGCAAGTCTCGACAAGTTATATAAAATTATAATAAGTGAAGTCAAGCCAACGTTTTAGTTCGTCACTATCGAAAGCAGATACATTTTCATGGTTCCCCGCTTACGAATTGTGGACCCCCATTTTTTGTCACGACAACGTAGACCCCGGTCGAGTCTCTCAGTGGACCCCAGGGGTCCACTTGGACCACTTTGGGAACTAAGGCTTTAGACCGATACTTTTTTTTATCCAAACATATACCGAGAAACTAACCGATGTCGATACTTATCAGCGATAATAATTATTATTGTAACCTTACCTGCGGCATCGATTGGTAAGTGTTCGTGAACGCGTCGGTCACTTCCGACATGTAAGATGGCGACATCGGCAGCATTGCATCATCAGTGGACGTCTCCTTCATGACGTCTTGAGTGACGTCAACATCGTTCATATCGCGCTCGGCCTCTTCACGTTTAGTGTCCTTCACTGTTTCCGCGTAACTATAACATAATGGTAGTGTCTGTTGTTAAATACAGCAATTTTAAATCAAGTTTAAATGGATTGAAATAAAACGGATTTTATCGCGGTTTTTTTACTTTATTTTGGTCCCGAAGTTTTGAATTCGACGTTTGTCCCAAATTGTTAACGTTACATTATCTAATTTAAGATATATAATGTAGCGTCGCCTTCGAAACGTTGGGACCAAAAAAAAAAAAAACGGCGATAAAATCCGTTTAAATTCGTTTTATTTCAATATGTAACATTCGCGTAAACGTAAGAAATCATTAAGATTAAATGGACTTAAGTAATTTCTTACGATACCATTATTTCCAGACTCAGAGAGTGTCAAGCTTTTATAGTTGGTGCGTCTGTTAGTGACTACAAAAATGTTTTATGCTCAGTTACTGAGCACAGTAATAATCTCAATTGACGTTTTTAGCTAATAATCCAATTCTAAGAAACGACTTAATGAATACTTGAGCATAGTTAACGTCTTTGAATACTGCAGTTAATTGCTGAACAAATGTTATAACTATTGGTAGTCCATTAAATGCAAATAAAGAGATTATTTTATTTACAAATTCGAAATTGATTCGAATAATAAGTGTTACTATAAACCGATTCAATTTTAATAATTCCCATAAACCAAATTAATTTCAGATTTTTTTTTATTTATTGGACTTTATGTATAGTATCTAGTATCTACCCGTAAAATAGATTTACTGTTCTGAAACCTGTATTACTGAACAGCCGCGCAGTTACAACCAAGAAAAAAGCGTAAACTTAGGGTAATTAAGCAATTAAAATTTTACAATAAAATATTGGAGAAATTTTACATAACCAAAAAAATACTTTAAAAATACCGACACGCAACACGAACCAACTGTCTATACGCACAGAGCGAGCGAAATGAAAGCATCAACCGTAAAAGAGTGAAAGCGACACCAAAACATTGCTATTAACACATGTTGTAGTATTACGATTATTAAATATTAATTAAATTTGTGTGCCTTCGATTTTTAAAAAATATAATACTTAGATGTTCGATACGCGAGTGTGCAAACTGTGCCCATGGCAACAGCGGGGTAGGCGCGGAACGCGGGGAGCGGGACGGCCCGCGAGCTCGACGGACCATTTTCGCGCCATTCGGTTGGGATTGCGTAAGTAAAAGTGTAACGAAAATGGTGGCGACGGTACACACCTTGATATATTGACACACATATATGGACTTATCTCAAATGATTGAAAATCATCATCGTGTTGTATTTGCATCGTTATCACATGTGCAGTGCTGTTTCGATCGGAACTATGAGTACCGCTCAACGATTTGCGGCAACAGTATTTTACTTACTGTACAATGTGTGTTCACCATTGCTATGATTATAATAAAAAATATACAAAAATAATAAAGGCAATATGTATCTATAGTATGTACTGTCAGTATTATCTTTTTTTTTTTTTTACACGTTTACCACTGATGCAATGACAGTCTAGAATACACATGCTACTAAAGACACACTGTTTGCGAGTACAATTATTTTGAGCTACTAAAATTAAATACATATCACATACAGTCAACCTGGGTAACTTTAGCTTTCAATGTAACATTGACTCACTAACTTGAATTTGAACGTTTAATTTTTTCTCTGCTTACTGAATCACTGTATAATAATAAGTTGTTTAATCTATGAAGGTAAAAAGTGTTTTTGAACGAAACCTGCAGTAACATTTGACATTCGTCAAATATATATTTATTTCTCATCATTCAAAATTTTGGCGGTAAATAGAGTTAAAAATAAACTTGCTAAAAAGTTGTGTATAGCAGTTACTACAGAAGAACTACAGAAGGCGAGTTCAGTTTTATGTTGAAGAATCATATGTTTTTTATGTAATAACACTGAAATATCCCGCGATATTGATAGATTTTTAAAAAAATCTTTAAATAATCTTCGATCAGTTTCATTTTCAGACCATTTGGGGTAACATTAGCTCGGGGCGAGGAGAGACAATGCGTGAAAATTTAAATTATGCAAAAAAGTTTTGAAGGGTGGAAGTGGCCATCAAAGCTTGACATATTTAATTGTCACCCCCGAAATATAGTTAGTCGATTTGGAGGACCTAAAATCACAAAACGAGGCGATTCTTATGCGATTGATGATCAATTTCTATACATGGTATGGGGGAATTGAGAGCCGATATTATGTTTCTTTTTTGTATGTGATTGAGTTTGTTTTATTATTTTTTATTATTTTAGGCATTGCTCAATGATTATAAGTACATCAAATCCTGATTAATACAATAATAACTTGATTTAAGAGGTCCATTAAATAGAAGTTGATTTCGATAAACCAGGCAGTTTAATATTGTATTAATATGGCAACCCTACATTGCCAATAAAAAGGAGATAGTGATATAAACGAAATGTATTTTTTTTTCAATATGACAAGCTAATCTTACCGAGGAGTAAAAAAAACTACATAAATTAGAGATTTTCTTCATCAACTCCTCATACTTATTAATGTTACCCAAATGTCAGTGTAACTTTGGCTCACCAAATTTTTGGTAATTTAAGGGTCTTTTATTTATCGTTTTGATAAATAACACAGAAATTTAGATTATAAAGGCCAATATCCCACTAGAAACACTCATTTATGACAAATAACAATAAAAGTAAATCCGTACTACTATAAATTACCTCTAAAGTGAGCCAAAATTACCCAGGTTGACTGTACTACATACCAAAAATAATTAAACCTCACCTTACGACCCGATGAGTGCACACCACGAACTCCGGTTTGGAATTCCACTGATGGTAGGTGATATAAAACTGCGTCTGAAGCCATATCCATTGCTGCCCTTTGGTCAGAAATCGGTAGTAACACGATGTCAACTCGCCTTTCTGCATCACTGATGGAAATAAATTCATATTTTAAACAAATAATTTTTCATTGCCTCGGTGACGCAGTACGATTGCTATGCTGAGGTCTCAGGCTCGATCCCCAGTTAGTTTGGCGACGGGCTCGCCCCCTATCACATCATGGGACGGAGATACGCTCGGCGAAATGTAATTGTACTGCTTACACCTCTGCCTACCCCTTCGATCACAGGCGTGAGTTGTAGTCAATTTACAGTGTCAAGATTTAAAAAAAAAAACACTTACATGCTTCATGGCACGTCACAACTTTCTCCAGATCATCGAAATGATAGTAGTCATATCCCGATGTGCCGAGCACTTCGAACGGCAGGTACCCTATGATGGGCGGCGCGCGATGGTCCAGGAACAGAAACTTCCACTCGAGACTGTGCCGGGACGTGAACTCGCTCCGGTTCGAGTCCACCAGTGACACGTCCCTTATCAGTTGAGGCGTGTTTAGACGTCCAGTGCATACGAACAGTAATCTGTAAGAAATAAATATAAATAAAGCTATATCTACACATAGTATAACAGTAGTGGTGAGACAGTGTAGCACTAGATAAATCCACCGTCAAATCATGATGGATAGACCCTGACCCTTAAGCCGGGATAACGCCAGACAAAAAGTAACAGTGCTATCAGTTTATTTGCGCATCATGTAAAAACGCCTGAACAGAGTTTGATGTAGGTTTAACTACCATGTGAAACTTTAAAAAACATATTGCCATATAAACTACATTTTATCCTAGAAAATGAATGATGAGGTGGATCCACGAGCAAAAGCTAGTACTTACTAAACTCTCTTGCAACGAAATCTCAGCAACTGTAAACTCTACACACTTATATAGCAGATAAACTCATTATGAATATTATATGATAAATTCACCGAGCAGAATCGTGAGTAAAAGCTTTTTACGTAGTTAAATATGTTGGAATTTTCGGGTGTTATCCATTGGTATTTCTTTTATACATCACAGCAAAACTTTATTACAAAATATTCAAATGAAATCTACTTTTCTTGAATTAGGTTTTCTCCACAAACGTTTAGCCTCTGCTTTTTCAACTCCACCGAAAAATATATACATTTGGCATTGAAGGGTGGAGATTTTTAAATGGTTGTCTCAATCACGCCTTAGTACGTCATAGTGCCGAGAGACTAAAGCGATAATTTGTAGAGATGTCTATTGACGTTCGAATTATTATTACTATTGGAATTAGCCATGAACAGTGCGGTCGATGCTGGCCGCTCAAGGAGGATCCACATCGTGAATACTGGTGAAGAGTGAACGCGATTATTGAAGAGTTCGTGTCTATTCACACAGTTTGTGCCTCGTTTAATTTGGAAGTACACGACGTGAATTCTCATCGGGACTTCAGGGTATATAATTATTGAGGCATATATATTTACATAGTTAATATTTAGAAATATAAATACTTTGTATCGGCGTCTTGTTGATATCTGTTCATGTCATCGTTATTAACCTGCTCCATGTTCGTTCCTGAAAACATAATTTAAATATTGAAACACAACATTAAAATAATTGAAAGTTATTGCTTGTAGTAGCTGACGCCCGTATTCAGTAACAACACTCAAGTGAGGTCTTTGCCAAGAGTCGATTTCTGTATATGTGATTGGTCAGTATTATAGCACCACGAACGGACCAATCAAATGTATTTAAATCGTCACCTTGCGTTCGAGAGAACTGTAAACCTCATAGTAATGTTTATGAATACGGGTGTTGAAACTTTTCTACTTTTTTACTTGAGCGTATTGTCGATAGGGCTCGAAGTCTGAAAAAAACCAGAAACTTCAACATTGATTACTAATCTTCAAGGACATTAAATATATATGGCGAACGATCATTCTTTTACTGACCATCTTCCTCTTATGTTTTATTTTCTAGGGTAAAGAATGTCACATTGATATGACTGAACCCTAAAGATGCATTTCCGACTAAACTGACGAACCATTATCCAACCATATCCCTAGACATTTGTTGACGCCTAGGCGAAGGAACGTACTTAAAGACACCGACGTCAAATATTATTAATTACTATGCTCTATCCCTCTCATACGATACAGCTTACACGGCTCTATCATACACAAAACAAAATCTGCTTTGTTGCCCACACATCAGCATACGCCTACTGTATTTTTTATATATCCTACGCGTTACTTGTGGCCAATACAGACTTCTATATTCAAATTTTTGTTATATACTTACTAAAATATCCGGTAAACTCGATCAGTTCATAAGTCGTTTCATCCCTGAAATCTAAATCCCCACGTCGGATGTGAAACTGGAGCCGGATTTCGTTATCTGTAAGCAAGGATAACAGGGAATTGTATACATCCTATTGCCATAATTATCACCATCATTGTCAATTAACGGTTATTTAACCGTCGATAAAATGTGGGTATATCTGTATGTACGTACCATCCCCACGTCTAAACGAATGGACTTATTTAAATGCGGTTTAATTTTATTTAACTTCTAAACAGCCAATATATAATTCCTTGACAGTCTCCGTGGCCCAGCGGGCGAGTAGCCGGCTATGGAACGAGAGCCGCGGGTTCGATGCCCGCCTGCCCCGATGCCCGAGACAAATATTTGTTTGATCCACAAATATTTGTTTCGAGGTCTGGGTGTTGTGAGACCGAAAGTCTCTCGTAGTTCCTGATACCCACGACACAAGACTTGTATCTTACTGTGGGGTCAGGACTCTGTATGTGACTGTTGGGTGTATAAAAAAATGCGGTTTTTCTTAAGATGGATTTATTCTATAGGTTTTCTTGCTATGTTTGAACAAAATATGTTTTTTTCTAAAAGGATCGATTCCTATGTTGAATTTGATACATTATTTAACTTATTTAATTAAGCGAAAAAGTCTCTTTTTCGTTTAATTAATTAATTACAATTATCTATAATTTTGTCAAAACACAATCAAAATTGGTTCAAAATTGAGACCGCATTTATGATTCAAATATTCGTATGAGCAAAAGTGGACAAGTAGTGGGGTCATCTCACTATCTCGCTCGCACGCGTCCACCAAAACGGTCATTTTACTCGCTGACGTCAAAGTCTGCGTCGTCTGTCATTTGGCAAGTACCCCTTCCATTAGATTCCAGTCGCTTCTAACTTCTTTATTTTTGAACGGATTTATAAATTTCTTCCTGCAATAGGTTTTGTCTAACTTAACGCATTGATATAAATAATAAAAAAATCAAATCAAAATTAGTTTGTTAATTAGGTATACATTACCAGAAACCCATCCGGGGTACATTTTGCTAAGCATCAACTACAAAAAATGTTTCAACATATTGTATTTATGACCGTATAACTGAAAAAGTATTTGTCCTACGGAAAAAGTTTGTATGTGAAAAATAAACTTTTCACGTAGTTTGCGTGTAGAACAATAATGTTTTATACCGAGCTCCGGTACGGCTTCAAAGACAAGAGCGAAAAAAATACAAAAGAATTCGCGGTAAACCGAAGTTAACTGTTGCCAAGTTTCAAGGCTTTACAAGGTCCCACGGAGCGCTCAATCGTAGGCGATGTTCTTACAGTACTTACGGTCAAGGTCCCTCTTATACACTCGAGATCAGTTCACGCACCCATCCGTATTCTCGGCCATATCTATATAGATATAGGAATGAATCTCAAGGGGGTGTCGTATGGTGTGTCCAGACGGTTTTGCCGAACAATTTCCATACACATAGTATTCGAGAATCCGAATGGAATTCCAGTGTAATCTCACCCGCGAAGAGCACCATGGACCATTGGAAACGATGCCATGACATTCTTGAGCTCGAACACGTCTACATTTCCGATTGCCACGACGTAAAGCTAGAATCTGAGTGGTCTGCGCGAATAGACTAATCTCATGCAACTTGTCGGATTACAGCCTGCGAACGATCACCACAATCGTGGCATTCATTCGTTTGTATTTGTGCCATCATCATCATCATCATCATCAGCCACCAGACGTCCACTGCTGAACATAGGCCTACCCTTAAGATTTCCAGAGCGACTTGCTGGAAGCGGCCTGCATCCAGCGACGTCCTGCGACCTTTCGTCTGTCCACCTTGCAGGCGGACGTCCAACGCTTACGTGGCCTCCATTCCAGAATCTTTCTGCCCCATCGGTTATCGGTTCAGCGACCTATGTGGCCTGCCCACTGCCATTTCAGCTTGCTAATCCGCTGGGCTATGTATGTAAATAAATCGATTATTAATTATTATCGATTTTTAATTATTGCCATATATTTAAAAAATCGATCTTGTCGGTACCTAGTAGTGCTGACACGTTGTTTTCCTGAACGCCAGTATGCTACATTACGAGTGAGACGGTATCGGGTAACGCGATTAAAGCCTGGAGGTAACGCTTTGATTTATGAGAACTGTTGATTACCGCCAGCCTTTCAACATTTCTTTATTATTATTCATTTTTTGGTTGGTCATGTGGCGTTGACGCTACATGTTTGAAATTCGAAGTAATAAGTTTAACAAGAAATCAAAAAAATTAATTCAGACTGTTCTGATAATCCAATAAACCACATCGAGAGCGTAATATCCACCACATCACGCGGGGTCCAAATCCTGAACACGATGCCTGGTTTTTTTTTACACCCGGTCTTCTCTATCGCTTATACAAAACGCAGACACAGCTGGGTGTGAAATCTTGTTCGCACCATTGGGGCGGTGCCACTAATTGCTTGCTCGTAGCTTTCGACGGGCTCTGTATTGTGAATGATGGAGATGTTATCAAGAACATAGAGCAGCTACAACTGCGTAGGGATATTGCCTCGCTAAGCGTTTTTTATCGTCTGTATCAAGGCGAATGCGCCGAAGAATCGTTTGACTTTATCTCATCTACACGTATCCTTAACAGAACCACGCGTGCCAACTTGTAGAACCACTGCTTCGTTGTCTCCTCCACCTCGAACTAAAAAGTTCGCAAAATCTTATTTCTGTTTGACCATTAAACTGTGAAATATTTTTCCGGTACGTGCTACCTCCTTCCTACAATATGCGGTCCTTCAAACGGAGTGCGAAATATCCATATTATCCGGATCTACCCGGATAGTGTTCAGGAAGTATTTATCGAAAATATTCGAATAGTAAATTAGGGGCGGATAATTGCATACCCTACTCTAAACCTTATAATGTTAGGCCTCGTTGAAAAGAAAATATTGTGGGATCGAAATAAAGAAGCCGCATTTAGCAGTTTACAGAAAAAAATGATAAATATTTTGCCTTAGACTTCAGAGTAAATTGAAATTATTCGCAACTATACTTGTTACAACTACTAACTATTTTCTTACTTATTAATAGAAAAAAAAGTATCGAATAAATGTATCGGTCACGAAAGTATTAAAAAATATCGATAGTTTTTACGTGTCCCTACGTGCAATCATCAATCCGAAACTAGAATGTTAAATCTCATAATGTCTAATAATTTCACTAACTTCAAAGTCCTTCAAACTTAAATACAACAGTATAATATAAGAGATACAAAATTAACTCTAAAAATTTCATGACATTTCGAGGTCCTTCAAACCTAAATACAACAGTATATAAATGATACAAAATTAACTCTTAAGAATTTCATGAGATTTCGAGTAATCGGTATCAATATACCAACAAATTACAGCAAAAAAAAAATTTCATTTTTCATCATCATCATCATCATCAGCCACAAGACGTCCACTGCTGAACATAGGCCTCTCCCAAAGATTTCCAGACCGACCTGTTGGAAGCGGCCCGCATCCAGCGACTTCTTGCGATCTTTATCAGGTCGTCTGTCCACCTTGTAGGTGGACGTCCAACGCTGCGCTTGCCAGTACGTGGCCTCCATTCCAGAACCTTTCTGTCCCATCGGTTATCGGTTCTGCGAGCTATTTTTCACCTAAATATAATTTGATGTTTTTTTATATGCTCTATCGAACTTGCAAGTTCAACTCAACAGTGTTGTTTGTAAAGCCCCCGCACTCTATCCGCTGTAGGTTCAGCGCGCTTATTGAATAATTTATGTTTAATGAGAATTGCATATCTTTGAAACGAGCAGTTTTTAAATTGTTTTTCTGTATGATTATTTTAAAAATATGACTTTACACACATCCTTAAATTTCCTTAGTGTTAACTTGTTAGTGTTTAACGTCTTATTTACACACAGCTGAATGGCAATAGAACAATAACTCTATATCTCCGATTTAGGAATTAAAATATATTCATCTTATTTCACGTAATCAATGCAACTAGATCCCACAAAAATCGGCAGTTATAAATGCCAAAGTAACGTAAAACTGAACTATAGATCACTCGCTGAAGAATCGACATCTAAATGCCGAGAAATTTAGATATTTAAAAAAAAAAAATTACGCCTTAGCTTTTTAAAAATGTATCTAATGTATACCTAATCAAATGTTATAGTGAACGACTGTTGCAGATGTTTTAATTAGGCTATTTTCAGTATTGTTGAAAGACACCTCTGAATTATACTTAAAAGACTAACTTCTTCCTGAAGTGGCATCACAAAACCAATAAAAGCCAAAAGTAACGGCCTTGTAATGGTGTTGTCTCTAATATTTCCTTAATGCCCTTTCAAAGTTAAATCGAATGACCTTTCCTGTTAAGAGAGTTTTCTAGGTTTCACAAAATGCCATCGAGCCACGAGTCGCTGCGTCAAAGGTGCACGTGCGAACTTTTTGTAGAACCACAATGACGACATAATAAGGATTCTTGTAAACTTTGACTGTCGTCCTGATTCCAAACTCCACCGTATACGACGACCAAAATAAACTGGATATACTTATATAATCCACGACGACTGATCAAATACAATAGGAGACGGAAACAACGGTCACATTTTATTGATTCTATTTTTAAACACAAATGGAAAACTTTCTTTCAAAGTTTAATACCATTTTAATTATAGCAGTCGTTTTGTTCCACAGCTTGTGGCTGACCTTTATTTAGGTAAGTAATGCCATGATCACGTTGTGCTAGAACACGTTATTTTCAGGCTAATTTTAATGTTAAATTTGGACATGTATTTTTACAGTATTCTCTTGTTTTAACTTTACGCTGCCTATAATGGATTTTTAAGAGAGGTTCTAAGGTTTGAACATTTTGTATACATTACTACTTGTTTCTAAAATATTCACTCTAAGTGGAATGGTCGTTTGAAACCTCCATTATTTGTACTATTTGAGAAAAAGCAATGACGATCCAATAAGTCTTAATAATCGATATTCATTGACATTACATATGATACTAAATATAAAATAGAATCGTTACACGTGTGTATACAAATATTTTTTGTGTCCCGCCCTTTTTATCATTGGCCCACATTTGTTTTTCATTCTCGTTTCACCATTAAGAAATTAGTCACCACCATTAGTTAGTTAGTAACACCATTAGTCTTTTATAGAAAACATATTAGATTTGATTTCTAACAAAAATGTGGTCCGGTTTAACATTACATTTGCTATCACAATTGGACCTATTTACGCGCACAGTAACCAACCCACAGCAAGTTCAAATGAAGATGATTTTGTTTTACTGCATTTTTTTAAATCCGATCACGGCAAACTGACTGCACTACGCCTGGTGGTAAGCGTAGTGCAGTCCAATAAACTAGCGACCACTGACAATGAGTTCATCGGTGGTCACTAGAATCAGGGAAGAAGCAAATCGAGGGACCTGCGACAGATCGGGAGGATGACCGATGCAGGCACAAAGATACAAGGATGTACCAATATGCCCACCCCAAACAACATGTCAAGTCATGTCGCAAGCCCCTCGGGACAACCGAATACACACTAGCTGATCCTGCAACGCAATCCACACAAGGTGTGTGGGTCATTATGGCAGATTTTAACACCATGTGTACGGTGGTCGCTATCCGTGCGGATACGAATATCCTACCACCAGCATAATCAATAATTTAAACTAATTTTATCTCGTAGTTTTTTGGAAAATTGCGCATGAAATATATTCCATGTACGATTTTGCAAGAAATACAGTATTAAATTCAATTTAAATTAATGAATTTAGCAGAACAAAATCAGTACCTATCTTCATTTAAACTTGCTGTGGGTTGGTTTCTGTTTGCGTAAGTAGGTCCAATTATTCCAATAATACATCAATCCACAAAATGTAACGATACAACAAATAGAATCTGTTCACAAAGCCAACTTTTACAGAATATATAGTATGAGCAATGAATGCCAAAACATGATAATAAAGTAAATATTTAAGAATCATACATTTATGTATTGACTTACAAACATCTCGCGTGTATTTCTTGTTTGTATATGTATAATAATAGAAAATGTATAGCGACACTTATTTGCAAACCCATTTCAAAATAACCGATTAATATTTATTTTACTACATACAGAGACCAAACATTGCTTAGAGTAATTTAATGGGAATAAAATATGAATTTCTATTTTGATTTTATTCTTTATGCATACCATTTTAGATCCATTGATTTTTATTTTTATTGTAATCGTTATTGTTGGCTTAAATTTGTTTTGTCTGTGTTCAATCAACGAGTGTTCGAGCAGAATTTACTGAAAATACAATACGTGTAAAATAACTCGGCAGACCTATGTAAATGTGGCTACGATCGGCGCGGCAGCGTCGCGTCGCATAATATGAATATTGACGTGAAAACGGTCAACTACTTTTTATTTCTTTTTGAAATAGAGAAATTAATTTTAAATGCAGGAGTAGAACTGCCAATGTGTAAATTTTAGTTTCAAAGATATGTTTTTTTTTATTTTATTCAGGTTATCATAAAATATTTAAAATCTATAGTTTATAACATGATTGTTTTAATTCTAGTGGTGACTCTCGTTTTACGTAAGCATATGATGCATGAAATTAAAAGATAACATCTCTATTCTCTAATATAATAACAAATATTTAGACTTTTATTTTTTTATCGACATATTATGCTTATCCAACTCTTCAGAAGATCGCGCTGTATACTATTAAACCATACAGACAAAAAGCAACTTAATCACTAAGGCCCGGAAAAAAGACACTTGATATAGCTAAATATTTCTACGTCAGAAACTATTGGGGCAATATGAGTTGGCAGTACGTCTTATTTACACTGTCTCACTCATGTAAGTCATGTCATGTCCTACGGGACATGACATAGCTCAAATTCCCGCTCCCCTTCACAACATTTATTACCCTTTTCCTTTTAGGGGATATTCTGGTCTAGGAATTTTGAAAAAATCGTATCGCGGAAAATGCTTATTTCGAAGTCGAGGAAGGTTTTATGTATGTACGAGGAATGACAGATTGAATAAATGTAAGCCTAAAAGAAGATCATGATTTTCATAACTTAGACTGCGAGAAACTTTATGCTATACTTAAAGTATACGCGTTTTTCTTGAAACTCACTTTTTTAAAACGATACCCACGATCTCCTACGATCTCTATCGCATGAACTATCCTCATCCCAAAATTCCAATATTTACTATTTTTTTAAAATTCGGAAAGCTCAAGAAATGTGGTACATTTTTTTTTTCTTTCATGCAGTCGCCATGCATGATATGAAAAAAAATCAACTCTTTTAGTTCCAACGATAGCGGCATTACTGTAAATTGATTATCTTTTTTTCTGATTGCTAGGAGGGTTGGAATCGTGGGTATGGTGCAATTTTTTTTAGATACCCACTTTATCAACCTCTACCTTTAGGATTTTTTTTTTTATAAATATCCTATAAAATAAATAGTAAAAATATTTATTGCCTTTTTTACGGCACTTAAAATATTGCCTTAAATCCGTGCCTCTAGGCTAGAATATCCCTACATTTATATATATAAAATAAAAACATCTCACAATTCAAATGTTAAAAATATCATTCCAATCTAGTCTCATCGCCAAGAATGTCACATGATGGTATACTGTTAAACCAATAATCATCGTCAAACATTAACGTAACAACAATGTTTCACCTACCAATTAGACATTCACTAAACATACATACCTAATTCAAAACATGTCATTATTCATGAGAGTAGCGCATTTTACTTTCGGTCCAAAGTTGTCGTGCCTATGATTGGTCCGCCTGATCTCAACCAATCCGCCAATTGGTGGGGAGTGAAGTTAGTGCCGAAGGCGCTCCTTCGGCGCTAGCTTCACGTTGCCCCGCACTACTATCATCAGCCATCACCACAGGAATAAATTGTGAGCTTGGTGCAATTTGACTTCATTGGTTTTGTATACCAGACAGAAATGGAGACAATTAGGTTACGAACTAAGTATGTTTGGTACCGTCCATTAAATACGTGAGGCTTGAAAGGGGACCAACAATTCCCTATGCGAAAATTCTCTATTGTGGTAGCTAACAGAGGTAGCAAGGATAGAATATTTCGATTTGATGATACTCAAATAATTATTATTTTATTTGTAGGACAATATGACAGTTAAATTATACAAATATTAACTAAGTAAAAACAAAAAAATCAGCTGGTTAGTAATCATACCTATTGGAAGGAGGGGCTTCCAATAGGTATCGATAACGAGGTCATAAAAAATGATTTGAATGAGCTGATTTTTTTGTTTTTACTTAGTTAATATTCATATAATTTTACTGTCATATTGTCCTACAAATAAAATAATAATTTTTTGAGTATCATCAAATCGAAATATTCTATCCTTGCTACCTCTGTTAGCTACCACAATAGAGAATTTTCGCATAGGGAATTGTTGGTCGTTTCATTGAAACGAAGCTACTCACGGAAAATGAGCTTGATAGTAGTCAAGTGGATCAGCTACCCAAGGGCTCCCTGTCCATTACATATGTTCATGTACTAGTACAATATATGTTTTTGCATGATTACACCATTCCTTTAATTTTTTTTTATGGCAGTCAAAAACAACCTGCAACCTTTCAGTCTAAACATTTTTGTCATGGCCCTTTATTTCAAAATATCATTACATTATACGTTATATCTGTATTAAAAGATAATAATCATCATAAGATATTATAAAAAAAAAATAAGATTCTAATTTTTGAAAAATAAAAAAATTCTAAGATCTTGTAGGTACTAAAAAATACACGTGATTCTGGCTAAGGGCGGGGGGTTAGTCTTAAACATCACCACGTATCACCATGGGGGAGGGAGAGGTTAAATAATGCTAAAAACAACATCACGTGAATAATGTACGATCCCTTTAATAAATGGTTTATTAGTAAGTAAAACATTGCTATTAAATAACTATACCGTAATAATACATGAAAAGTGTTTGTTATCGCCTGGTGGCTAAGATTAAGAAGAAAGATTCTAGAAAATAAACTAAGATTATAAAAAATAAATATTTATTTATTTTCCAATCTTAACAGACCAATGTCATTAGGTTAATACAAATTTGCACGAAATAGATTTCGTAATTATTAATGACTTTGTCTAATTGGTTCGAAACAAGAAAAAAATCGAAGTAGATTTTACGTAAGATAATTGCCCTGCGCTAAACCTTTTCTATGGCTAATTTCCAGTTGCCACGTGACAGGACCTCGCGTCGTCCGGTTGTAAGTTTCCTACCTAGTTTCTTGAGCCAACAATATTCGCTACTTTAAGGATATTATTTAGCCTGCGATCATGGATAGGGTTGTTGGTCGCGGTTTTCCATAAGATATAAAAGAGTTTATCGTCATTTTCTGTTATTTTTCGTGACAGCTTAATTAGACGGGTAACCCGGAAAACTGGACCTAATTTTATCTTTCTAGATTTCTATCTAGATTATCTTTATTCCGTAACAGTGTCCACCCCGATTGTTGCTGTTTCGCAGTATCGATTTTTGAAGGTCTTAAATTTCTTCAGGCTTACTGTCTTCATGCCGAACTTAACGAGGATTTTCTGCTCTTTATTCCAATTCTATCTGATTGGGTGGGCCACACATTTCCAGGGCTATTTTCGCAACTCGTAGTGGCGGGAGGCCGTTCATTGCGTCTACGATGTTTGACACATTGTGGATCGTGAACGGCAGATTCCGAAGTCGGTTTTTTAGATCCAGTCTCCAGTATACTTTTCCCATCGATGTACCTGTTGATTAGCTCATGTGGGCTAACACTTGATAGGATGTGGGTGGAATACCCATGCTAATCTATAGTTCCAGTTTTGGCCTAGTAGGTTGAAGCAGTGGTCTTGACAATCCAGTCTGTCGATCGCGTAATATGTCGGCACATGGGCTGTACAGTGGCAGAGATCGATATCGGGCCGACCCCATTTCACAAAAATGATGTACGTCAATACTGGAATAAGATAACATTCTGGTAGTTCTTTTCTGTGCGATAAATGATGCGCAATCATGTTGTAGTTGCCTGGTAGAAGATGCTCTCTCTTTTTTGTATTGCCCTACATTGTCTTGCTCCTTGCAGTTCCTTCAACGACGGGACTGGAGCAGTATTATACATTTAACGATTTATATAGCTTTGGCACTGGCACGACGCGGTTTATTAAGTATTGTAAGTACTAATTAGCTATTACTTACGACCACTTTGAATGAAAACCCAAACGCCAATGAAGCCTATTTGTACCGAACTCACTATTTATTAATTTGATGATGTTCGAGGATAGTAGTGGAGAGCAACGTGAAGTAAGGACTGAAGGCGCTGATTATTGTGAATCAGGCGGACCAATCACAGGCACGACAACTTCGGATTGAAAGTCAAATGTGCCACTGTACTCAAATGTACTCTCTTATGACAGCCTCCGTGGCGCAGTGGGCGATTAGCCGACTGTGAAACGTGAGGCCGTGGGTTCGATTCCCGCACCGAGCAAATATTTGTGTAAACAACAAATATTTGTTTCGGGGTCTGGGTGTTGTGAGACCAAAAGTCTCTCGTAGTTCCTTATACCCACGACACAAGACTCGTATCTTACTGTGGGGTCAGGACTATGTATGTGATTGTTGGGTGTATTCATTTTATTTATTCTGGTAGTTCTTTTCTTCGCGATAAATAATGCGCAACCATGTTGTAGTTGCCTGGTAGAAGATGCTCTCTCTTTTTTGTATTGCCCTACATTGTCTTGCTCCTTCCAGTTCTTCCAACGACGGGGCTGGAGCAGTATTATACATTTAAAACGATTTATATAGCTTTCACTGGCACGACGCGGTTTATTAAGTATTGTAAGTACTAATTAGCTATTACTTATTATTACGACCACTTTGAATGAAAACCCAAACGCCAATGAAGCCTATTTGTACCGAACTCACTATTTATTAATTTGATGATGTTCGAGGATAGTAGTGGAGAGCAACGTGAAGTAAGGACTGAAGGCGCTGATTATTGTGAATCAGGCGGACCAATCACAGGCACGACAACTTCGGATTGAAAGTCAAATGTGCCACTGTACTCAAATGTACTCTCTTATGACAGCCTCCGTGGCGCAGTGGGCGATTAGCCGACTGTGAAACGTGAGGCCGTGGGTTCGATTCCCGCACCGAGCAAATATTTGTGTAAACAACAAATATTTGTTTCGGGGTCTGGGTGTTGTGAGACCAAAAGTCTCTCGTAGTTCCTTATACCCACGACACAAGACTCGTATCGTACTGTGGGGCAGGGCTATGTGTGTGACTGTTGGGTGTTATTTATTTATTTATGTATAACTAGATTTCAAATTACGGTACAGTTGTTTAATATTTTATATTGAAATGAGATCGCAAATAAATCGAAAAGTGACCAAAGCCAAAATGGTATTCTGGGAACAGTTTTAAATGATACTAGGCATTTAATCGGTGTGGTTGTATTTACGTAAACGTCAAAACTGTCATTGAATTGTCCTTGTAATGGGATCATATTGAAACCTGACTAGTTAGTTAGTTATTGGAGAATGTTATGATGTATTGTATATCAATTACTATTTAGAACCATATTTATGGATCGCATCGCATTAGTAATAAACACATATAGATAATTCAATCAATGGAAAATGCACAGACACTTGGTTTAACAGCAATCGCAGTAGCTACCAGCATCACGATTAAATTCGCCAAGCAGAACAATAATTTAAAACAAAATATCTTATATTCATATGTCCTTTTGTTGGTGGGCTGTGTCGCCATTTAGTCTTGGACTATAAGATATGCTATACATGTAAGTATTGTAAAATACTACTAACCTTTGGCTACTGATTGTGAGGGGTCTATAACTTTGGTTGGATTCTGTAACATGCTGTACAAGTTGGGCCGATCTTCTTCAAGCACCAGGTCAAAAATGCTTTTGTTTACCAAAGCGGCCTGAAACATAAAAAATAAATATAGTTTATGCTACATACACAGGATGTATCATACCACACAGCAAACGACGAAACAAATATTTGGGCCGGATCTTTTAAAAACCGTTTATCCCGCATAAATAATGTATAATTATTTACATTACAAAATCCTTGTCTATAAATCTCATATTAACTACATTGTTTGCTGTCACATACTTTACATCCTGTATAATATAATATATCTCCAAACTTAGTAATGTAAACATACTGGATTGTATCCTAATAATGTCGTTATGCTCTCAGAGACATAATATATCTGTCCGCTTGCAGAGAACACCATTATAAATCCTTCCAAAGCTTCAAGCACTAAGTAAGTGAACTCTTCGTTTGAAAGGAATGCTGGCTTCCAATCGTCTTGTATGTCATGAGCGCGAGATCTAACTGTTGTTTCTACAAGAAAATAAAATTAGATACTTAAAAATGTTGGTAATTATGTGCTATAATGATGTAAATGGCGAGAGTCCCTAATCTGTAACAATATTGTCACAAACTCATATGACTCAGTGGCTAAAATTAGCATTAACATAGTCATTAAGATATGTATTGAGACCACCATTGAACCAAAGATTTCGGAAGACCAATAGGTTCACTTTTCGGGTCAAAATTTAAAACGGAAACCAATAATGGTTTGTGCGCTCGGTTGTAGTGTATACGTCATTGATTTTGCGTGCTATTTGCACCGCGTTGCTACCACGAAGGACTTACATTCAATAGTTACTCGAATTCTTGAGGTATTCGTGATGACCAAAAAGGTTCAATAGTGATGATTACATAACGATAATGAATAAACAAAAGTCTAATTTCTAAAATTAAACTATAAAAAAATATTTAAAACAAATAATACAATAAAATAAAAAACAAACCAATAAAATCAAATAATAAACTGTGTTTTAGCTATCAGATACAAAAAAAGGATAAATGTATTAATAAATAATAATTAATACCTACGCATACTTATTATACTTTCATACATCTATTTATCTATGGAATATTAAAACATAAATAAAACTAAATAAACTGATTAAAAATAAAATCCACAAGAAAATTTCTATGTTGAAGTCGTAAGCGCTCTTGTTGCGCACTGTAACACTTTTTGTATAGTGGAAGAATCGTCAATATAGGTGCATAAATGAAGAGGTTTTAGTATATAACCTCAAATATGTTGCTGGTGGGAGGATACTTGTATCCGACCGGATAGCGACCACCGTACACTGGTGCTAAAACCTGCCATAGTGGCCCACCATGTGTGGGTCGCGTTCCAGGGTCAGCCAGTGTATATCCGGTTCTCCCCAGGGGGCTTGCCCCCTGATCCTAACCCTTTTCCCATCCCCTCCACCTTGGCCCTTTGGCAGGCCGGCATGATATTGCCGACTTACGATGGACACATTGTTTATCGTTGGTCGACACTATTCCTGGATTGCGCTACACTTACCATCAGGTGTAGCGTCACTTTGCCGAGCCAGGATAAAAAAAAAACAGATGAGTGAAGGTCAATGTTTCCCGGGATCTTGTACTATAACTAGTTAAGCTGAATGAAAAAAGAACTATCGAAATCGGATCCTATTTCGCGAAGTTATCCCGTTTTTGGGCAGATACCGAGTACAAATTCCAAACATTGCTAATGTGTTTTTTATCGGATCCCAAACTCAAACGCAAATTGTGATTTCCTGAACTGAGATATGAACTCAGAATCTCAGGGTAATATAACCTTAGTAGGCTACTAGAACAATGAAGCGATAATATTACATTAGATCCTTTTAACATGAAATGAATAAGGATTCGTTTTATCAAATGTAAGTAAAGCACAAGAAACCAAATAAAAACTATTGTTTGCGTATAAAAAAAAACAACTTCTGTAATTTAAACTTTATCCTTTGTTCACAAATCTAGAGATTTTTTTTTATTGAACTAACTTTTGAAACCCAACAAACGAAGCAAGTTTCATAAAGGTACAACATGATACAATGAGAAATTAAACAATTCAATGGAAAACATCATAATTTTATGAGTATAGATGACTTTATCGAAATAAAATACGACCTACCTACCAATGATATACTATGTAACTAAAGTTACCTACCTAACACAACAACCACCAATGACAATACCCACCAAAAATCGCTCCTGCAAGTTTGTCCGTTTTCGGTGGTTAAACTTCGGCTTCGGCTAAAGATTTGGCTGATTTTTGGTCGAAGCCGAAGGTGCTTTTTTGGCAGAAACGAAGGTTCGATCGGACACTATTTATTCTATGTTCTATAATAGAAAACTGCTAAATGCAAAGACTGCAAAGACGAGCTGTTCGAATCGTCGATGATCCTGATCTCACGGATAACCTGGAACCTTTAGGTCTGCGGAGAGACTTTGGTTCTCTCTGCGTGTTCTATCGTCTGTTCCATGGGGACTATTGTGCCCCTGGCATTGCCGATGTCCATGAGCGGCGGTGACCGCTTGCCATCAGGCGGGCCGCTTGCTCGTCTCGCCTATCAAGGCAATAAAAAAAAGTGGTAAACTTGGTAAACTACTGTGTACCCTAAGTAATATATTTGCGCCGTACTGCGCGGCTTATGCTGCACTCAGTTTAAGGAGGGGCTTCCAATAGGTATCGATAACGAGGTCATAAGAATGATTACTAACCAGCTGATTTTTTTGTTTTTAATTAGTTAATATTTATATAATTTAACTGTCATATTGTCCTACAAATAAAATAATATTTTTTTGAGTATCATCAAATTGAAATATTCTATCCTTGCTACCTCTGTTAGCTACCACAATAGAGAATTTTCGCATAAGGAATTGTTGGTCGTCTCATGGAAACGAAGCTACTCACGGAAAATGAGCTTGATAGTAGTCAAGTGGATCAGCTACCCGAGGGCCCCCTGACCATATGTATTTAGATATAAGCTACGCTTGGCAGCTTCATTGTTTTACTTTACTATGGAGTGGATTATATTTCTTATGAGAAATGAATATTCTTGATTCACTCTGTATCCTTTAAAGTCGTTTATTTACTGTGCGGATATCACTTTCAACCGGGGCTCCGTCACAAGTACCCGTACATGTGACTGGTGAAATAACTATCTAGTCTACCTGCGTCGGACGTTTCTCAGGGCGCGTAGGACGTTTAGCCGACTTAAAAAACGTTGTGTAACACGGGACGCATTTATAGCCGCATTTAACGTACACAAACGGTCGCGGCACAACAATTCAAGGAAGCTTTCAGGCGTTTTGTCATATCTATTATTGGAATCAACTTTAACAGCTCGCGTGATACCTTTCATCAGGCTTCTCCAGTTGTTTATTTAGTCTCCCGCACTGCTATGGTAGGAAGTGGACAATTTATATATTTAACTCCTTAAGGGGGGTTTTCTGGTCTAGAGGCACTAATTTAAGTCAATTTTAGAAGTATGTACCGTAAAAAAAGTCAATAATTAATAATGATTTCTTATGTTTACGCGATATTAGTCATTGAAATAAAACTAATTTAAACGGGATTTTTAGGGGTTTTTATTAATTTTGATCAGACATTTCGAAGGCTTTTCAGCTTTCGTGGTCAGTCCACCCCGTGACCAAATCAGTTTAATTTCCAAAAACCGCGATAAAATCCGTTTAGATTAAAAAATAAAATCAAGGCAATTAATATTTTTGCCATTCATTTTTCAATAGGATTTTTAATAATATTTCAAGAATACAGAAAAAAAAGAAAAAGAATTAAACATTCAAAAAGTTAGCAGCTGACGAAGGGGGCATTACAAAAAATTGTCACGCGACCATACCCACGATTACAACCTAGCAATCGGAAAAGTAAAGGTTATTAATTTAGAGTAATACCGCTATCGTTGGAATTAAATAAAGTTCAAAAAAATGTTTTGTTCACAAACTGGCGACTGCCTGAAAAACAAAATAGTTTTTATACTACTTTTCTAGTTTTCCGAATTTTTAAAAAATAGTAATCATTGTATTTTGGCGATGAGGATAGTTCATGGAGTAGAGAAGCTATATAGAAGACTTACAACAAATTTTAAGTAAATCAGTTCAGTAGAACTTGAGAAATCGTAGGTATCGTTTTAAAAAAGACAGTTTCAAGCAAAAGGCGTTTAAAATATCGCGTAAAGTTTCTGGCAGTCTAAGTCATGAAGTGATATTTTAGACTAAACATTTATTCAATCTGCCATTCATGCCGCATACATTGGACATTCCTCGACTTCGAAATAAGCATTTTCCGCGATTCGATTTCTGCAAATTTTTAGACCAGAATACCCTCTTAATTTTGTGTTTAATTGATTTCGATATGGGACAAAGACAATTTAACAAACCTGAACAATCAACAAGCTTCACTACACGGTGTCAACAGGAATGTGTGCCACTGTTGATCCCGGTGCACAGGAATTACAGTGGCACTTATGTGGGCGAAACAGTCTCTACACAATTAATATAGAACCTTATCACGGTGAGCCTGATGATTAAGTAGAAAGTAAAATCTCATAACAATGAACCAACAAAACATCAACTCTACATTGACCTTCATTACAGTGAGAGACTCCCAATAACGCAAACATTACATAAATTTTGTTCATTTTCCTCGAAACTTATACATTGATACACTCTTCAGAACAATACAGTCTCTCTCCATTGTAAAAATTTTTTCATTATTTAAGCAGAGTTGTGCAACATCCTCTATTCGTATTTAGCTATTACACAATATGTTTACGATAACATCAAATTGTATAGAAATTTGACATTAGTAAATATTCTTAGAAAATAATAAATATAAAATAATAATAATATAAAATAATAATAATAATAATTAAGGAACACATGTTGTTGTGCAAGTCAAGTGAGACTTCATAAAATAATTATTAGTGATGTTAAAAGGCTTCAATCAAAAGTTTGTGTTGAAATTTAAGTTTAAAAGAAACTTTTGTTGCTTATATCTATTGTAATTTCTGACCATGGCTTAATTCGTGGATTAGACTTATTACTGTCTACTAGCATTTCCGCACAGCTCTGCCCATATTAAGTGGGGAAATGAAACTGGGATTTAAAAGTATTGTATAGTGTAAAAGTGAGAAATCATTTTATTGAATGACACATACCGTTATGGTTCTTCAGGAAGGATATAGTAGATTTGAGGACTGTTGACTTGTCCATTTTCCTGTTGTTGGTGGACACCATACTGCTGAGCTCATTGACAAGCATGTTGAACTGATCACGCCTCTTTTTTTCGCTGAGGTTACGAGTCCTCCTACATCACAAACAAATAGTAAAAAAAATCTAACTCTGTTGCCTGAATACTGTAATTCCTTAGTTCCCTAAATAGTCCAGGTGGACCCCCTGGGATCCACTGGAGACACAATGAGGGTCTATGTTGGTGTGACAAAAATGAGGGTTCACAATTCCTAATTTTTGTTCATAAGAGTTTTGAGAATATGGTAGAAATGTACTTGCAGGGGTCCACCGGAACCAGCAAAATTTTGGAAGTGGTCTATGAGAAGAAAAGTCTGGGAACCTCTGCTGTAATTCTACTCATCTGACAGATTTCTCATGGCTATTCATTTTGTAACATGACACACAAGCAGGTCTCCCAACATTCAACAAAACCTTATACTGGGGAGGGCCCTCCCATTATCAATTACTTTAGTAATCCCCTTCTTTAAGATTGGCAACATCTCCATGTTTCTAAAAGAGTGATGGATGTTCATGAATGATAGACATCACTCACCATCAGTCGGCTCACTTGCATGTATGTTGGCCTCTACCATAAAAAAACCTTATATGATCGACAACTAACAATATCACTAGTGTTGATTACGATTCTAGCAACTAAATTTTGAGTTAACATGAGATTTGATGGATCATTAGTTAATTTTTATATTGATCAACCTTACAGAAACAGGGCATGAAACATTATTTGAACGACCCACCACATCAACACATTCAACAACTTGTGAAATTGCTGGGCGTTTTGAGACAACATATAGTCTCGGAGTGATGAGCGCAGTCCAATGCCATGGAGTGCTCTATAATTTGAAGGTGTTGTGATGTTGCTTCTATTTATGGGCAGGTACTAGGGGTGGTGCTTACATTCAAAGTAACGACCTGATGTTTGCATATATAACTCTCACATATGATAGGATAGCAACATGACATTTGTGGTGAATTGTGTTCAGAACTCTTAAAATAATGCCATTACCTCTTTGTATCATCCTTGTCGTCTCCGTCGTCGTCCATGATGAATGGAATCAGGTCGCGCCTTCCACCCGAGTGTCTAATTAAAATCTAGCCGTCACGCATCGTAATACCCAAATGGGACCTTACTTTGTTTTGTACTAAAATCACAAAACCAATGCCTTTAATGATTAATTTGAGTATCGCAATATGTCGATACAAATACTTCGTTACATTTGATAACAATTACGACGAAACAAAACACTGCAATTTTTTGTTCGCCTAGATATTTGGAAAATAGGCTGTATGCCTGTGTACCCGTGCACTGCGTCAGACTTCGCCGCTATGAAACAGTTAAAATCACAGGGGCATGTCACGTACCCGACAACGACAGCGAGCCGAATATATTATAGATTGAGAAATAACAAGTAACTCTCAGCAAGGAACAGTGGCAATATGCGTTATCAACAAAAATCTGTACTTGAGTGAAGAAATCACTGCACACATGAAAAATCAACGACAACTGTATTCCTCGGTGTTGCAAATCCAAAAATGCGTAATTCGGTAAATGGTAATATTTCAATTCAATTTACCGAATAAAACAACAAAACGCATGGAGTTTTAGCGGGAATTCTGACAGTGCAGTTCATCGCTTATTTTAATTTATTTCATAAACTAGTTTAGAGTTGTGTATAAAAGTGGTGTGGATTTGTTCAATAAACATTGACGGTGATGAACAGTGTATGGAAACATTGAAATAAGTGAATTAAGAATCGTACTGAAAGGAGTTAACACCAAAACTCCGACAAGACCTTGAAATCGACCGTACCCGTGTTTCATCGTTCTTGTAAAAATCACTTGAGAATATATTATACTTGACACTGGCTAAATGCATAATACTGCGAAAGCCATAAATAAAAAGAAGATGGGAGATTTGGCGGGAACTCTGACAGAATGGTTCATCGTTTATTTTAATTTATTTCTTAAACTAGTTTAAAGTTGTATTTGCTGTATAAATGTGGTGTGGATTTGTGCAATAAACATTGACGGTGATGAACAGTGTATAGAAACATTGAAATAAGTGAATTAAGCATCGTACTGGGAGGAATACACACCAAAACGTTAACAAGACCTGGAAAACGTCTACACAGATATTTCATCGTTTTTGTGAAGACTTGTTGACTTGTTGATAATATCAAATAGTAATATAGATTATATCCTGACTTTCAAACTTTTAAAACATTTATACTATTAAATCTGTCTCTGACATATAGCGTACATACATATTTTAAAACAATTCAGTTAATTTAATTAATTTGGTAATGGGTATTTAGATTTACCTTTAAAATATCAATGTTTATATTTTGTTCATACAAGTCTTTGTCTTAAGGTGATCCCATATATTATGGAGGGTAGAAGTAAGGAGGACCGTCTTGTATAGGGGTCAAGTTGAAAAAGTGTCCACCCATAAACAGCAAGTTATTGTTCGAAGACTTACCGAAATATCGCTAGTGTGGGAAATGGAAATTATATGAATATAGATGTACTCCCTTTCAGCGGACACTTTTTAATACACTGAATCGATCCTCCTTGCTTTTACCCTCCATACCATATATACAGAAGATACAAATTCTCATTTTTTTATCTGTGTTTTATTCATTCTTGATCGTAATGGTCGCGTTCCGATCAAGAATGAATAAAACACAGATAAAAAAAAAAAAAAAAAAAAAAAAAAAAAAAAAAAAAATGAGAATTTGTATCTTCTGTATATATGGTATGGAGGGTAAAAGCAATTTGATCGTAATGGTCGCGTTCGCGTACAAAAACGGCTCAATATTGTACAGAGAGGCTTCGCGCAAAAGTTGACAAGGGCCTACAGGACAACGTCATTAAACTCGGCCATGCTGCTCGCCGGGATTCTCCCCCTCGACATAAGAGTGAGAGAAAACTCTCTCCTCTATGAAACGAGGAAGGGGCACTCCAGGCGAGTTGCGGGGGACCGGGAGGTGGAGAGTCCTGTGGCCTTTGTCAACTTAGACCACCCAGCGCACAGGACGAGCCAGGATTTCCAATGTGTGACGGACGGTGCGGAACTGGCCCGGTACGTCGGTAAAAATCGTTGCATTTTTACCGACGGGAGTAAGATTGATGGACGAGTTGGAGCGGCGCTATCCATATGGGATGGAGCCGCCGAGACAAAATCCATCAAGCTGAAACTGGAGCCGTACTGCACCGTCTATCAGGCGGAACTGCTGGCACTGAAAAGAGCCACCGAAGAGCTGTTGAAGGGAGGGCCTCGGGAGTGCAGCATCTTTAGCGATGCCAGATCCGCCCTTGAAGTCATCGCCAGAGGCGATTCTCTCCACCCCCTGGCGTTCCAAATAAACAGAAACTTAAGAACTGCAAAGGAACGCAACCAGAAGGTAGATCTTTTCTGGATTAAAGCGCACGTGGGGCTGGAGGGGAACGAGAGGGCGGATATGCTCGCTAAGGATGCTGCAAAGCGCCTAAAGACGAGGCCGCACTACGATTGTTGCCCGGTTTCATTCGTCAAGCGACACATCCGACAGGAGTCGATTGACGAATGGAACCGGAGATATACGTCCGGAGAAACAGCCTCGGTCACGAAGCTCTTCTTCCCGGACGCAGCCGAGGCACATGCGCTGGTTAGGAAAATAGGCGTGGATGGCATCCTTACGCAGGTATTCACGGGGCACGGGGGGTTCTCTGCGTACTTGAATCGATTCAAGTGCAAGGAGAGCCCGGCGTGCCCATGTGACCCTGCGAAGGATGAAACCGTCCCACATATATTGACGGAATGTGCCATATACTTAAAAGAAAGACATGCGATAGAAAACGAAATAGATACAAACATTACACTGCACAATATACCACAAATATTAAAGAATAAAGACACAAGAAGTAAATTCCTAGAGTATTGCAAGAGTATAGCACTTAAGACGATTAAAAGAAACAAGTAATAATTACTATAATATATAGTATAGATTATATATAAATAGTAATAAAAATAAATAGGCTAGAAATGTAAACTATGTAATAAGATAGAAATGAAACATTAGATATTAAAATATAGAACATAAGGTATAGTGTATAGTTAAATAAGAGAGTGTATGGACTAAATTAGCAATAATATAGCAACGTAACATAGTATATAGTAGACATGCAGTAAAATAAGATAAATGGTAAATTATGATAAATGTAAAAATAAGATAAGAAATGTAATAGAGTTAATGAATATAAAATAAATAAAAACAGGAGCGTAGGAGAGTAGGGAAACGAAAATAAAAGAGAACAGAAGAGCAAACTCTAATCCCAAAGTCCCTGATCCAAAAATTAGGGGAACGAGAGTGGGGCATAAAGCCCCACATGAAAAAAAAAAAAAAAAAAAAATGGTCGCGTTCTGTCACTGCTCACTAGTGGTGTGTACCGGTTCTTAAAAAACCGGATAATTACCGGTTAGGGTGAGTACCGGAGCCTAATCGGTGTTTCTCTTAACTACCGGTTATTTGATTGGTAAAAAAATTGGTTGTCTGTAAAGTCGGTTTACTGACGATAGTTGAACGTGACAACGTCTTAAGAAAATACTGATGGAATGGTAGCATTTTTCAAAAGAAAATTTTAATTTCATTTGTTTAATAGATTTGTATGTATATAGAGAAGGAGGTAATTGGAAATCACAATGAAATTGATCAAGTTAGATTTATTTGTACGCATAAATACAATTGTCAATTTTTGACGTGATAACGTCTTATAATTCGATAGAGCCGGCTGCACGCACGAAAAAACATGACTCATGCGTCGTTACCTCGCTAGATGTCACGTTCCATTTAAGGCTTGAAGTGCAAGCGAGAGCGCGGAACGAGCGACAAAGAAGCACAATCGGCCTTTGCGTTCGGCTGCGTTCGAGATTTAAAAAAATTAAAACATAAATATTAAATCTTCCACATATCACAACAACGTGTCTGAAATGACAGGTTAGACCAGCCATCCGTCAAAAGTAACATTTTCTCCTATATCAAACACATTGAGGCGGGCTTTTTAAAAACTAGATTTACGAAAAGGACATTGTTCGTCGTCCATACATAGTTGGCCTAAGAACCAAAAGGTAGGTGAATTTACTTTTTGGGTTTTAGATAATGTATATATTTGATTGAAACTATATTAAAACTACGGCACTTGAGAATTCCGAAAAATAAATAAAATACTTTCGGATTTTGAGGTTATAATTAGGCCAATAAATACTATCAAATATTAAACACATGAAATAAAATTTTCTTTTGAAAAATGCTACCATTCCATCAGTATTTTCTTAAGACGTTATCACGTTCAACTATCGTCAGTAAACCGACTTTACAGACAACCGATTTTTTTTTTTACATTTTAATAGTTTTTACAAGTATAAATGTGCGTTGAGCAATAGCAGCTGTCCACGCAGACGCATCGCTCTCTCAAGTAGGAGAGAGACGGATGTCGAACGCTGCCGAACGCAAAGGCCGATTCTGCTTCTTTGTCGCTCGTTCCGCGCTCTCGCTTGCACTTCAAGCCTTACATGGAACGCCTTAGAGCGAGGTAACGCCGCATGAGTCATGTTTTTTCGTGCGTACAGCCGGCTCTATCGAATTATAAGACGTTGTCACGTCAAAATGTCGGAACGAATTATTAAGTCGCGGTTACGGATGTATCTTTGTTCGATACTACTCTTATGAATATCCTAAAAGAATAATAATAATCTCATCTCATCTTACTTTCTATATCTATATATATAAAAGAAAGTGGCGTTAGTTACACCACTTATACCTCAAGAACGGTCGAACGGATTTAGCTGAAAATTGGTGGAGAGGTAGCTTAGAACCAGGAGACAGACATAGGATACTTTTTATCCCGTTCGACCGCGTTTCAGTCAAGTCACTATAAAACGAGGTATAACAAAAACACATCTGACATGACACAAAACGCAAATGACAGTGGAATAACAAAACTTAAATGACAGCTAAACGTAATTGATAATATCATCAGTAATTTATTTTCTCTTTGAATCATCATTAACAATGCCGCGACCAAGACGATCAAATCTTTCCCGACAAAATTATGCATTTGATCATGTGATAATCTTTAGCAAAGTTGTTGTGCATGAGCCCACGAAGGTTTCTGAGAGGGTACGATCAATTTTCAACACATGGCGCCATTGTTAGGCTACTTTTATCCCGGAAAAAGCAGATCACGCGGGCGGAGCCGCGAGGGACAGCTAGTATACTATAAATATAGTTATATAGTTTGCTTTTACCTAGTAGGTTAGATATTTTCTATTCGATTTTTTTAATAAAGTGAATTCATATTTCAGAAAGCATTGTTTTTTTTTCTCTTAAACTATATTGATTTAAATTATTTTGACTATCCGGAGAATAACCGGAGAATCTCCGGTTATTCAATAAAATCTCCGCATAATCTCCGGAGGATAAAATTGGCTCCGGTACACACCTCTACTGCTCACCGTGGTTTGCGATCTAATTCCCGTCCGCAACGCTCTTCTAAATCATTCAGTCACTCAATACTCACTAAATAGTCTGTGAGACAGTCGATGTTGGCGCGCGTTGTGAGGTGGTTGTATTGTGGGTTGAATAATTTTTGAAGTTGCGAAGCATCGGTGTGTTTATCCCACAATCCTAAATAATCTAAAAATATTGGACTATGAGGCCGCCGCCTGGCGGATACCAAGAATTATCTAGTGGGGTGAGTTGCAAAAAATATATTACACAAGGTTTTATATATCTTCGGGACATGCCGGGTAAACATGTATACAAACGATCGAGATGAATTTTGTTAAATTGTCATCGGCATTACGTAATTGGTGACTGGAAGGCTCCCGGCGGAGCGAGGGAGGCGGGTATCCTCGCCACGCGGTCATTACGTAAGGAAATTATATAAGGCTACATGATACAGGGGTGATTTAGGCAGGATGACCGTGACATAATGAGGCGAGTGACATAGGTAGTTCGTCCAATTACACATAGCCGCCAACCAGCTGCGTGTAAACACTGAACGTAAACATGACGCTGCGGTAACTCCCGGCGCTGACGCCGACGCTGGCCCTATCTCGAAATGTCCGCTAAGCGCTAAGCCGACACGCGTTCTCAATAAAAACCAAATTGCATAATAATTGTTACATAATTTATCTTTTAAATGTAATATAGGTAGATATTGCCCTAGTCGATTACATGCTCTGAACATAGGAGTTGTTGCTTCTTCTTCAAAATGAAAGAGTAACTTTTTATAATGAAGTATAAAATAAATAAAAAAATAAAAATAAAAAATAGTCCTCCTTCACAGATGCATAAGATGTTCATATATAAAGTTTAGTCTTTGTCCTTTTTTCACATCAAGTTTGTGTAATATTTTATAACACTGCAATACCAAGACATAGTTTACATAACAATGTTGAGTAAACATTAGGACTTTTTGCAATCCCATTTTAAACATTGCAATGAACTCAATCTTTCATAATGTTACCATTTTAATCATAATGATTAAGAATAATACTCATTTCCTTTCTATTAGATCAATTTAGAGATTTACAAAACAAAATTACTGTATAAGTCATTCACATATGAAAATCTAATATATGCTGTGTATGTAATGCAATTAAAGCTTTATGTAAAAAAATAAGTGCTATATTTTTTTTTAAAGGCAGAGGCAGATATTTTTTTTTTATTATTTACAGAGGCAACATCATAACAAATTTACTTATGACAATATACTACAACATATGTTGCAGAATATAACAAAATTTAAGAAATATGTTATTACATTTGTTACTAAATCCATTATATATACTGCTAACATGCTGATGCCAAAAAGCCTCAACCAACACAGAAAAAAATCTGCCATAATGGCCCATTCAGGCAAGTCACGGTCTGGCATCAGCCAGTGTATATCCAGTAACGTCGGACCAGCATATTTCTCCTGACTACTGAGGGATTGGATTTCTCTTAACTGTGAAAGTTATGTTTGGACTGTACTGTACTTAACATTAGGTCCAGAGGCTCTCAATTGATCATTGAATCAAGAGCCAAATTCAGAAGTCAGAATTATTAGATACAGCACACATTGTGAGGAGGTTTCTGTCTAGTGTCCTTACCATGGCTGGCTAAGGTCCTAGGCATTGCCGTTGTTGTGTCAAATATATTTTCTTATTTTATTTAATTATTAAAAGTCTAAAAAAGATTTTTAAAACAAAGAGTACTGTTCATGATAATAAAAAGCCTTGTATACATAACACATATCCCACTGTTATTGGGCTCCTCTACTTAATGAGAGGGCTTAGGCCTTATCTAGGTCCACTATGCTAGCAAATGTTAATGTCAAATAATATTTTAATTCAAGCTCCTTTCAAGAAATATGCATCAAAGCACAGTACTGTTGAATGTTGAATTTGTAATATATTAAATAAATAGATAAGCTTGTGTATTGATTTGATCCAATGATTAATAACAAGTTCAGTAATTAAATATTATTATTCTCAATATCATAAGATTTGATAAATAATAATAAGTTTATATTTTTAGTTGAGTATTGATAGTCTATAAATATTTAAGAACTTGTAGAAATCTTTCAATAACATAATTGTATTGCTGTATTCCATAATGTACATGATGCAACAAGTTTTTGATAAGGATTAAAATTAAACATAATAAAGATTAGACACCCTTAATTTAATTATAGTATTTTTTTGTTCCTGATGTTAATTTTCAATAATTAAAAGAAATTTAAAAAATAAATATTAATTAATGAAAAAAATCTACTTAAAAATATATTTACATATTTTACTCGTAATTATAGTACTATAATGATGCGCTGCGGCAATCTTTATCCATTTCGAAAGTACAAACATGTAATGATAATCCAATAAAGACCTATTACAGCATTAGCTTATGTAAGTTGTAGGTCACTCTCTGGAACACCAGATCTGGCTTGAATGGCCGTTAACCGGTTGCGTATTTGTAGTAATTCGTATAAATCGAACAATAATAATAAATATGTAAAGCATACAAACATATTTCCATATTAAAGAATTAACGGGATGTCCATTGTGGCGATCGGCGATAGTATGATAGCATTTAAGCATACAGCTAAAATAGTAGGCATGATTAAGGGATTTGGAAAGGAAATGGTATTTGCGTTCTGAATAAGCGGCGTCAACATTTATATTACACGAAATGAATTGTGTGATGCACCCGAGATTGATTAAATGCCACGGAATCGTGAATCATCCGTGCTCCTATCAAAACGAATACTTTTTAATGTTTTTTGTGATGTCATCACAACAATAGGTAGGTAAATAGATACCTATTGTTGCAATTAATTATTACACATTGATATAAATAGTACACCTATCAACTCATCTCTGATAAGGTCGTGAATTCTGTATAAACATACACTTACGCGAGTTATTTAAAGATCCTTTCTGTTTAGCACGATGTTATGATTTATTGACACCTGATGGGTGAACGAAACGTTACCTTGAATGGAAAATCACATCGAACCCAAGATGGCAAGTACGCCAATTATTTACGCAGCTCCTTGTCATAAATAAAGGAAGTTTTTCGAAAACGTTTAGCGCCGATAAGCGTTGGGCGCCGCGATAAGATGTTTCAATCGAGCCTCCCTATGGAGCGCCCACGCGCATGCGCCACCGAATGCGGTGGCAGTAGTAACTCGTCAGCCGATGTGTACGTTCAAATCGGCCACTGTTGCTTGTTGCCTCGTGATGATAAAAGCTTTTTTTAAATAAAAACATGACATAAAATGGCGTCTGCAGCCTGCACGGGTGGGTTGACACGTCCCGGCAATATTTAGCACGCGTGTAATTTATCGTTACATAATATAATGCTACTAATAGCGTACACGTGGCATTGGCGCCAAAAATGCAATAAAATTGTTCAGTTATGTACTTTGGAGTTCACTTATATATTGAGTTATTTATGTATGTCAGTAACGATGACCCGAGCGTAACGCTGCGTCATACTTTTACATCACTATTTTGGTATATTAAATGGACATTTATTTAAAAAAAAATGTATATATTTTACTGTTTCCATACAAAGTAGATTAATGCAGCTAACGTTATCAACAAATGTACATGTACTTGTTCATGGCTCAAAGTTACAACTCAGTACTGTCCCAATCGAACCGTATAGGTCCATCAATCGAGACGGGCGCTGTTTGGAGGGTGATCTCATTGCCCTACAAGTTCATAACGCTGAGCGGATTTACCGGAATCATTACTAATGTGGTAGACGGCTATCGGACGAAATTTATAGTGTGTTTCATTAACAAATTAAGTTTTTTTTTATTGCGGTCTGTGCGGCGCTATTTTAATTGTGGTGCAGTGCAACAGGGCTGTGAAGTTGCGCGGTGTGAATGACGTGGACGCGGCCTGTGTAAGTACCTATGTGCTACTAAGTAGTGCTAGTCAGTAGCGAGTGCAGTCGTGCAGTGGAGCCGTGTGTAGTTCATGCCTACCGCCGTGCTCCAGTCGGCACAGAGTCAGTGTGCCACTAGGTCGAATTATATAACTATGCCGCTTACTTCGCTTTGCGCAATACGCGTTGTAAGCAATGTTACTAACAGTCTATGATTAATTTCGGGCTCCTTACGTAGTTGAACTAGTAAAAGAATAGGTTTTATCGGTAATGGCACGTATATTACGTAATCTACAATTAGGTTGCACTTTACTGGATGTGAGAGCAATTGCATCATTTTGTACTTTCTTACTGAATAAGATTTACTAATCCTGACTAGGCCACAGTACAATTGAGTTGTAACTTCATGTTTCTGATCTATATAAGGCCAGTACGCAAAGGTGTGAAAGTAATCGCTCATAGTTTCAAATATAACTTAATCACTGACGATTTATAGATTGCACTTGACACATTAGTTTTACTCAATACTGTCGTGAATATTTTGTTCTGATTTACGACAATAAGTGGGCTCCTTAATATGGCCAGTAGGCCCGGCGGTCTAATTTCGATAATTACTTGTGTATGGGGTATGAATTACAGACAATAAACACACGAGCGGAGCATGCCGCGGCGGCCTGCCTGTCTATAATGGTGTTAATGATACGCGACCAGTACCCAAAATGTTTCTATAATTTTTAATCACAGATGTGAATAATAGCATTACAAAATAGGTATACACGAGCAGTTTCCTATGGCTGCGTACTGGCCTTGTACAGAATGAAAACGCGTCGCAACACGTGTTGCTCAACGACAATGTGCAACAGCGCGCGACGTTGCCAGACGAGGTGGAACACGAACACAAAAGCTCGTGTCGAGTCAAAGCCCGACGTTTTCGACTAAATGTTGAGCAATACGATATTGCGCGTTCTAATTGTCGTGAATCGTGATTTGTTGAGCTGGAACTAGGGTTGCCAACTCTCAAAGGACCAACCCGGGAGAATTGTATGTTTAAGAATTGTATGGTGCTTAGGGTTGAAAGAAAATCATTAATTTTTTAATTTATATTTATTTTGTTTCCAGCAGCATCTAATATTTGTCGGTTTTTCACCACAAAATCATAAAAGGTTTTACATGAAAAATCTAAGTTTGTTCGTAGGTACTTGTAAAACTGTAACTCTGCTTTTACTAAAGAAATACTTATTCGGTTCGGCCGTCGAGGGACGGATGCATTTAATTTTTAGGCAAACCGGAGACATTATTGCTCTCCGGGAGGTTAACCATTATTACCGGAGTCTCCCGGGCATTCCGGTTGGGAACCCTAGCTGGAACACAACATCATATTGTTGATAAACAGTAGCGGATGTTGTGCACTCATTGGTATGGGTTTACAACATTTGCATGTAGATATTTATCCGGCCCCATTGGCTTCATTCCTGTCGATGTATACAATACAATCCAAATAAGAATAGGAATGTGTTTTCGCGATATTGTGACGTCAACGCTGGCTTAGTTTACGAATTGTAATAAGTACATTAAATTTTAGACATAAATAAATACACCCAACAGTCACACACATAGTCCTGACCCCACAGTAAGATACTAGTCTTGTGTCATGGGTATCAGGAATTACGAGAGACTTTTGGTCTCACAACACTCAGACCTCGAAACAAATATATGTGGATCACACAAACATTTGTTACAGTGCGGGGATCGTACCCGCGGCCTCTCGCTTTACAGTTGGCTACGTGCTGTGCCACGGAGGCTGTCATATGTCAAGGACATACTTAAATAATGTAGAAAAAGTCTTTAATTGTGTGATAAATAGTTTACCTCGCTGATCGTACTTTTAGTAAAAGTTTACAGATCGAGGTCATTGCCGTTCGTATTGTTAATACCAATATTTTTTTTATTTTTTTTGGCTCTGTTATTTTGGACAAAATTTTATTTCCAAAGACTATGGTGATCACGTTTTGCAGTACACTATATTCGGTTTTACAAATCTGACTGAAAACTCTATGGTGATCACATTTTGCAGTACACTATAATATTCAGTTTTAGAATTCTGACAGATGCAAAACCCGCATCATAGGGTTTCGGGGTGATATTACAAAAGCTGCCAAAAATTGGGTAACAATCACCCGAAAATTAATCATTGTAACAAAAACCTGTGATACATCATTTAAATTATTCTAATCAAAACAATGTAACAGCATAATACTATTGTAACTAAAAACCTACTATCGTGTTCGTAGTAGCAATTTTTTATAGTAAATAAACACAATAGTGCTGTGTACGCAATCCATATGTGGACATTGCGGTTAGAAAATCTAGTGCACTTTAGTAATAATAAGTCATTCCAGTCGTGGTCAAAGACCTTATATTTATTACGTATCTATTTTGGACTTCGACTCATGTTTAGCTCGCGAAGACGGCCAAATCTTGCCCACGCCTTTACGCCTCTGCGACGGTGGCATCACGTACACTTTGTTCAAGGTCAATTCTATTCCTTCAATGCCTTTTATGAACATGCCATTAGGCATGATTCTATCTTACTATAGCTGAACATAAAGAACAAAAGATCGCCCGCATTACCTTCTGAAGGCGGAAATACTCGTATTTGCAATCCCACTAACCGTAAACGATAGCAAATGCTTTAATTCGTGTCGGTATTCCGTGAGCTCTTTGCACTGGCAGAAGTATGAAGTTATTTGGATCAGCGTGCGTTCGCAGCACACGCATGTATCAAAGGAAGAGCTAAGTTATCAGGCGATGAAAACCTTTTTTTTTTAATATGATATGTGTAATTGATTGCGAAAAAAATAAGCCCGGAGTTTCTTTCTGCTTTTCTTCTTAGGGTCGTCATCAATACGTAGCTAGTGAAAGTGGTAGGTTAGCTAGGGCAAGGAATTCTGATATTCCTGCCAGTAAGGTCCACGACACACCTCCTTACCTTTAAAATCCTTACAGATTATTGTTAATTTGCCCTACTCCCTCCTACCCTTGTCCCGATTGCCATATCCCCTACCCTAGTCCGTGAATCCCTACATTTAAGGATGCCCTTCCTCTTCCCATGCTTGTTGGTGTGCCTTTTGCTGCCAGTCTATATCGCTGCGGTTATTCGAAAGTTCCCATAATCTTAAGTTAGTCTTATTAATGAGAAATGTTCTATACTTGGCCTGTCATAAGCGCTTTCTTAGGCTAAATGATCAATAACGATTTAGATTTTTGATGAAAGTGCATGAGCGTGGATAAGGTTTTCCAGTTTCAAAAAACGCCCTCAAGGAAACCACGTCGTGTTGTTTTCATTTACAAGGTTTTAGTGACGCGACGTTGGTGGACCTTCATTGCAGCCACTATTTTAAACGGACATCATACTGTGTAGATTTTTTTTATTGCCTTGATAGGCAGTAAGCAGCCACCGCCGCTCATGGACATCGGCGATGCCGGGGGCACAGCCAAGCCGCTGCCTACTGCTAATACGAGTAGAGCCACATATGTTTTAATACGTTATATATGAAACCCTATTTTACTATTCAATGTTTAATTTTGTTGAACTTTCTAGAAGTATTACGTCGCTTCAAGTACACGTAAAATTGTTAACGTTCATTACCAGAGAACCTTGAAAATTCTTTAAGGGACAATGAAGGTCGAATTGGAAGGGATCGAATATTATTATGTACGTAGGTAGGTAATTCGACCGAAAACAAGACATTGCAGACTTTGTGTTTTATATATGACAATTTAGTCCGTGGCTACGCCTGCCCGATTGTATTATTTAATTTGAACTTGAGTACTGACCATCGAGTTTACTTTGCTAGTGATTGGCGACATACATATAATATGAATGAGGCATATATATCCCAAGTATCCCGTATCCCAAGAAATTTTAATTTTCTGGGAATAATCTCTAAATATCGGTTACCTGCCTATGATCATGTAATTAAAATCGGTTGGACTATTTTAAAGACAGACAAAAATAACAAATGTTTTTATTTAAAGAAAAATCAGTGAGATTATTATCAAATCATATGGAAAGCATATGGACAGACACTTTAGTTTATTTATATCATAGTTCTGACTCTGTTTAAGACCAGATGAAGTGGAAGTGTCTAAGAAAGAATGCAAACCCAAGCAATAAACTGGGCTAACGTCAAATAAAAAAAATATATATCTCGATGTAATGTTTTCTGTCAACTTTTGGTGCAATTTTATTATGGATATTACATAGTATCAAGATCAATTTTGTTGGGTTTTTCTTTATTTTTTTCACTACATTGTACATACATACGCATTCACGCCTGTAATCCCCGAAGGGGTAGGCCAAGGTGTAACTGCTATACAGCCTCATTTTGCCGGGCTTATTTCCATCCCATGTTGTCATAGGGGGCGAGCCTATAAACATACAGGGACACAAATTTCATTCCGGCCTGATACTGAGCATTTCGTGATGAAAAACCGATTATCATTTGAGGCTGCTAGAACCAGAGTGGCCTAACTGCATTTTGATGACTTTTGACCTATTTGTATTTTCGTCAATTTAAAACACGGCCGAAATGGACTTGTGCTGTGTTGCTATCTATGTCAAGATGATGTTACCAATTTTAGGCCGGTCTGGTCTTGTAGATTAACATTTTTAAATGACGAAAATACAAATAGGTTAAAAGTCATCAAAATGCAGTTAGGCCTCTGGTTCTATCAGCCTCATTTTTACTCGTTTCGGGGATCGAACCCAACACCGACACCTTGGCAGCTACGCAACATTGTATAATTTTAATATGCGCTGTCATCAATTCATGATAATGCAACATTGTTTTGACTTGTTATATTGTATCTTCTGATGCTTAGCTGGGTAAACGGATTTCGCTGAGTCGTCACACGTCTTACTGCTGAGCCATCAGTAAGAGCTTAGTTACACTATGATAGTAAGCGTGCGAATTGCCTGATCAGTTACTGCAGTGAAGCCACTTGCATCGTTTGACTGCCTTATGCTCAAATGGCAAATGTGACTTCGTCAGTATAGGTGTTAAAAATCACTCACCACTTGTCTTCTCTCACCCCATCGAATAGAACTCGTTTTCTCGAGTATATTGTCATAGCGTCAACGAAAGATTTTCAAGAAGAAAGAAAACTATCCTCTCGCGTCGTATTCCTCAGTATTGAGGGTCGTGACCTCCCTTCTGCATCACTTTCTCTCGTATGTTCTTCCTCCATTTGTTTCTGTCTCTGGCGGTGTGGAGGGTGTTGTAAACTGTAGAGTTAAGTGCGGTGCGGATCTGGTCAGACCAACGTATCGGGTTGCGTCCACAAGGCCTTTTCCCATCTACTTTGCCGGTCACAATGAGCTTCTCGAGGTTTTCACCGTCTTTCCTTGCGATGTGACCGAAGGATATAAGAATTCTGCGAAGAGAAAACTATAGCTAAACTAATTTAAACAGATTTTATCGCGTTTGAATCGTATTTCTCGATTGTCTTTAAATTTATAAACATAATATAAATACACTTGGCGGCTTTATCGCTCTACATACAAGCATCTCTTACAGGCAAATGCAACTATAGGATGAAAATATTGTCGGCGCGGCGCAAGTACGTGAGTAACGATTGGGCACAAAATATTTGAATACATTTTGCGTGCCTAAATAGGACCGCCAATACACGTGCTAGTTTGTCTCCAAATATTTGCACCCACATTTAATTCATTACTCTCTTGTATATTAAACTTTGCTTAACAGTATAAATTGTACTATCTAAGTGTAGTAAGACGCACACATACGCAAATGCCCTTGCCACATTTTGCGAGGTTGTAGGCATTTGCATGTTTGAAGCCAAGTCTTGCGCTGGCATAAGAGTAGAAGTAACAGAGGACTGTTCATAATACATAAAAAACGTGAAACTATATGATAAAACTATGTAATATATTTTCTGTCATATTGTCTCTATTTGTAATAGGGTTTGTTGATTTTTTTATTAAATCGATAAGTTATGTTACCCAAAACCTATTGCCGAAAGAATTTCATTGTTCCGTCCATAAAATTAATTAGAAGCCATTCAAATCTAAGGGACACTTGTCAAATAACAGACTACGCAAACTTTAATGGTGCTGCCACACCGGTGTTATAAAATGTTATATAACATTTTCTAACATTAAACATATCTAACATTGTGATAAAATGTTAGAAAATGTTTGTTAACAAATGTTGTATAACATTTTATAACATCGGTGTGGCAGCACCATTTAGTAAACATTTCTTAACAATTTGTAACATTTTGTAACATTTTTGAACATTTTTGAACATTCTTTAACCGCGGGCGGCGGTACTTTTGAGAGCGGCGCCGTCAAAGAAGAAGGGCCGATGTCATGTTTTCAAATGTTATAAAATGTTAGAAAATGTTCTAAAATGTTAGAAAATGTTAAAAAATGTTAGAAAATGTTTGCAAACATTATCCGTCGGTGTGGGAGCACTTAAAACATCTAACAATTCTTAACAAAATGTAACAATTTGTCTTTTCCGAGTTATTTTGTATTGCGTATAAAATAACCCTATTATGAGTAATATTTCAATGCAGTTGAAGCTTATTTTTATGGTGTGAAGATCATGTTTATTGAAAGGTTTTTGAATATCTACTTCCCATGGAAGCTTATTACGCAGTCTGCAGTTATGATTTCAACAGTCGGCCTTGTTAATATTGATTATTATATCTTGCGTAATGTATTTTTCAATGAAACTTGCACAATACTATGTGCTCTGTTAAATAGTGCAAAAATACGTTATATATATCCTTACACCTGTACTTATCCCACACGTAGTGGGCGTATAATAGAAAGATTAGGCTTGTAGTTTTTAACAATGGCCGCCTGCCTAACGTCTAGCCTTCTAGGGAGAAAACACCAACCCGAAACAAATATTGTAGATCACACAAACATTTGTCTTGGCGCGAAAATAGAACTCGAAGCCTCTGGCGTCATAGCCGGCTACTCGCCCACTGCGCCACGGGGAATTTACTTAGATGAAAAAACCGATCTTTAACCGCCAAAAAAACGGAGCAGTTCTCAATTCGTTGCATCGGTATATTTGTGTTTGATAACCTTCCATAATGTAACCTTTCATAATTAAGTTACAGTTACACAGGGCGATATTCCTATTCTTATTTGCGTTTAATTTAGATCGCGTAGTATCTCATAGTTTTTTTGAATATTTTTTACGATATGATAGATATATCGTGTTCTTTGGAGTGCACCAAGAGAGCTTACGCTACAATTTTTAATTTTTCTCTCAATAATCCCTCAGTCTATTGAAAAATACGAATACAATAAACTGTGCTAATAATACTGGCTTTATTTTTCATGATTGTTCTTGGTACAGAGTATAGCAGTATACAAAAAAGCTTTGACGTCACGCGCCATGGCCACTGGATAAGTAAGACTTCATTGACGCTTATTGCTTCCAAAACTAATTATTTATGGTTTCCACAAAACTGTTACGTCTGCCAATCCACCAAATACAACGAAGGAACCTTTTAACAACAATGCCCTGCAACTGTTCCCAAATATTGTAATGTCGGTAATTGTATGATATATTTTTTATTTTTATAACATAAATCGACAAATGAGTAAGTGGGTCACCTGATGGTAAGTGATCTCCACCGCCCATGTATGCCCACAGTAAAGAAGAATTATGGGCGGGTTGCCGACCTTAAAAGAAAGGGATAATTAGGGATTGGGAAGGGGAGGGGTATTTAGGCCTCCGGATATCTCACTCACCGTACGAAACGCAGCAGCAAGCCGCTACTTTACGTCGTAGGTATTTGTTTTATTTAAAACAATTGCCTTCGTACAATTACCGATGAAAAACACTCAAGGAGCAATAAAGCAGCTATAGCCAGTCACGAAATTATTTTATACCTTTACTCTTCTTAGATCAATAACTCACTTAAATCGTTTAAAATGCGTTTACATCTTTTTGTACCGGTTTATTTTGTCTACAACCTTGCCTAGAGTGGAACAGTACTTTGCCATCTCGGCTTAGAAAAAGCGCAGTCAGCGGTGAGTTATAGAGACAACTATGAAGAGACTGACAACGGTGATACTTTTTTTTAAGGAATTTTAGGTCCTAAGTTTAGTTCATCCTTAGGTCGGTTTTAGAGTGTCATAAAGAAATTTCAACCATCCTTAATTATTACCATAAAGCCACGAAGCGTTTTAAGGAGGTAGGCCTAGCCCAATGTGAAGTGTTTCGCACTTCCACATTAATTTTCGGGAAATTTATTTTATTCTTATTTTAATAAAGTAACTTTTTAAGTTTCTTTTGGACGAAGTGTATTGACCGCAGGCTTTGGGCCAAACGTAGGTACGTGATGAATAGGTTTATGTTGTTTGAGGAGCAATTACCTTGCTGTTGGTCCAATGATAAGAACTATCGAACTATTCTGCATGTATTTAGTATTATGGATTTTCGTAACTGTAGTTTTGTTTTTGTGCATGTAGAATGTCTTTGGTAGGTCCATCATATGCGAGAGGCCGTCTGGGTTGGTACCACCGCTTTGTCTATTTTTGTCGCTAAGCAACAGCGTGTAAGCAAGCATTGTTGTGTTTCTGTTTGAAGGACATTGAAGCTAGTGAAATTACTGGGCATTTGAGACTTAACATCTTATGTCTCAGGGTGACGAGCGCAGTTCAGTGCCATGCAGTGCTTTGTAATTCAATGTTCTGTGTGGTGTTGCTTCTGTTTATGGGCAGGCGTGGCGCTTACCGTCAGGCGAGCGCCTTGCTCGTCTCGTCATTCAATCAAATAAAAAAAAAACATTATTGTGCAATGTGCAGTATATGAGGCACGACGCCCGTAAAAGACATGTTGATTGCTTGGGCTTACCAGTGTGTCGTTAAGTTCAAATGCCAACCTGTGTGTACGTGGCCAAGTTCTTTGTGAATGTGGATGCAAGATTATGAGTGTTAGGGATTTAGATATCAGATATACGAGTCATTTCCTCTTATCATAGAACGTGATGTGCGTTCGGTCATAGTGATTGGTTTTGTTTGTTATTTATCGTCCAATCGCAATAAAGTTTGTAGCCTCCGTTGTATCTATTATAACTTGTGGTATACGAGTATATTTGTAATATTTATCATTGATGAGTCCAATTTTAAAGTTTTTGGGGTATGATGGCTGCAACTTTGTCATGTTGATTGGTAACGGGTTTATGTGATTGTGTTGTATTTATATTAGACTCGGATATCTATGATAATATCATTTATACTAGCTTTTGCTTGCGGCTCCGCCCGCGTGATCTGCTATTTCCGGGATAAAAAGTAGCCTATGTCCTATTCTTATGTATAAGCTATATTATTGTAAAGTTTCATTAAAATCCATCCTGTAGTTTTTACGTGAAAGAGGAACAAACATACATCCATTCTTACAAACTTTCGCGTTTATAATACTAGCTTTTGCGCGGGGTTCCGCCCGCGTGATCTGCTTTTTCCGGGATAAAAAGTAGCCTATGTCCTATTCTGATGTATAAGCTAGATTATTGTAAAGTTTCATTAAAATCCATCCAGTAGTTTTTACGTGAAAGAGTAACAAACATACATCTACAGTTTATAATATTAGTAGGATTAGTAGGAATAGCATAAAGAAGGTTATCGATCTTCTTTGATCGTCTAATTTCTGTCTACTAACTTCTATATTTGGGTATTGTTTTAAAAATATTTAATTAAGTTGTGCTAATAAACATGTGTCGGAGTCTATTACAATTATTTTTTACTTAATTCTTAATGTTTTTTTCAGTACATGAGCATTTTATCTCTATCACTATGGTTTTATCACAGATTCCATCTGAAGTTGCAGCAGTGTCGGGATACTGCTGTGATATTACCGGTCCTCACTTTTCTATTTTCATTTTTCTATTAGCTTTTTTTACTTCTTCTAAAGCATAAGCAAGTATATAAGCTTTTCATAAAACAGTCTACAGAAGTACATGATAGTTCTTCGCTTCTACAATTAACCCACATCAAGAAAGTAACAGCATGCTTACATCCACCCTGAGAAGCAGCCCAATCATCACACTCTACAGACATTACTCTTCTATCCACTATTACCTGCGTATAGTTTTAACCAAACTCGATGTTCTGGACACACTTTGCATTTTACAGTACACCGGTTCGAATCGCGTCGCAGTTGTACATATCCAATCGCATTATCACCGTATGACTACCTTGACGATCTGAAAAATACGAAATAATTAAATAAATAAATACACCCAACAGTCATATACATAGTCCTGACCCCACAGTAAGATGCGAGTCTTGTGGCGTGGGTATCAGGAACTACGAGAGACTTTCGGTCTCACAACACCTAGACCCCGAAACAAATATTTGTGGATCTCACAAACATTTGTCTCGGTGCGGGGATCGAACCCGCGGCCACTAGTTTCACAGTCGGCTACTCGCCCACTGCGCACGGAGGCTGTCAATATATCCAAGCAACTAAACTCAAAAGCCGTGAAAGATGAGAGAGTGGAATAGTAAAAAAGAAAAATTCACATTCTATAGTTTGGTTCGTTTAATTTCTACGGTTATTAATTTTGTTCCTGAGAGGTTCGTCTGATGCGTTACCATTCTATTAGTCCGTGCAGTATCGCTTCCATCCACAACCGGTTCATGCGCGCATTGGGCCAAGTTCAAACATTTCACACAGTTTCTCGATTGCTCGGCCAAATCATTCGAATAACGAATTCATATATTCAAGAATCATTGTGACGTTAAAATGTATACTGATGTATTTAATATCGTAATTAGAAGACATTTTTGATAGTAACAATTTTTTTTATTATTTTGGATACATCATTAATAATATTAACGAAAGTCATGACGAGTTATAATTTAAGTACTTTAGTGTAACATTTTTGCCTACGTGTATTACTAAAATATATTTGGACCGTTTTATCGCACCCTTGTGTTAGGTCGAGTGGTTGATAACATTATTTATTGTTTACATTATATAACAACACATTTGTTGATATGGTTTCGCTGCGTATGTTAATTTGAAAGTGACTTTGATAAAATTAATCAGTAGTATGTAATAGTAGTAAGTAATACGAGGAATGAAAACTGATTTTTGTCTTCAGGTATTACTGCCGCAGACGGTGACACACATGGCTCCGTTACACTCGAGCTCGCCGCTCACGCCTGTTAGCTTGACGGCACAGAGATACAGTTTGTCGTTACCTCTCGTGCAGATACAAATGCCACTAATAAGCAATGAACTGCAATGGCAGTCGCGGACGCTTTTGTCCCGAGAAAGAAGGAACGCGAGGCTAGTCCACAGAAACAGGGGGACTAACAGAGTCCAACAACAGATAGGACCGACATGGCAACCGTCAGACGGTGTCCTTGACACGTACGTAAATGATGAACCGCCGTCACGGCAGCGTGTGGAAACGTCGACAGATGCGTTCAATCAGTCATTCGTAGAAATAGAATCGGGTCGTTCAATCGATCTACCCTCAACTGAGATTTGTCGCCTTACCTCAGAGGCAGCAGAAGGGACCAATATTATTCTGACTGGCAGTATTGATATAGAAGCCGACCGGAAGTGTTTAAAGGAGTATATTTTTGATCCGGAAAAGTCAAATAAAGTTAAAGAGGAGACCGCGAACGATTCGTTGTGTGAAATGGATTCAGATTATGACTTGAGTTTACCATTAAATTCATTTCGAGTGCTGTCGGTGCCGACGATGTTGCAGCAGCCGACCGCGACCGCCAAGAAGATTGCGCGCAAAATAATCAGGCACGCCCGGTATAATAAAATACCGAATGAACAAGAAATGAACTGCCCTGATTGCGGCCTTTATCCCATTCTACCCGTGACTGGAAAATGCGGTCACACGCGATGTACTAAGTATGTACTCCACGTACCACAGTATGTTTTATATCAACTCTGCACATGAAATTCATAACCGATTTGTTTAGGTGTATCAAAGATAAAGGCGCGTGTTCCTGCGGAGCGCCACAACCGGAGACTTTACATGTAAACATCTTGGTACAGGATATTATTGGAAAGATGGTCCGCCATTGCCCCGTTTCCAGGTATTATGAATGTTGTGACTGAATAATATTTGTGTAATTTTTCAGTGCCGTTATTTCGGGTTACTTTGGCCTTATTTTTAACTCATCGCTAATTTGAACATAATTGAATGATCAACAGTTATACGCTACATTAATATGTAACTAACATAACCTAAAATAAAATAAAATAAAGTTGTAGCAGAAAAACAATCTTAATTACTTTCGTGATGGTGAGTTGAAACATTTATCTGGTTATAACCCACGTGTCCGCTAAGGCCAAAGTAACCTGCAATACGGCGGTATATTAGTAATACAATTTACATTTTGATCTTCCTAGGTCAAAAACTATACTGCCTGCTTCGTTGAAGTGGTCGTCAGAGCCGGGCTCGTCTACATCGTCTTTGCCACCAGGTCAGTACATAAAGCATTTCTAAACGTAAATTTATCTGTATATTTGTGTTTTTTAATGGTAATTTGCGAATGTTTCATGCTTGTATTAGTTACTTTAGTTGTCCTTTTGTTTTCATAATGCACAAACAAACAGTAAGATATCAAAATGTTATACTTTTATCATAATAGTATATGTATTAAAACAAAACAATAATTGTTTTAAATTATAACAGTTATACTTTTTCATGCGTAAAATACGTTGCGTATCGCTTATTCAGAACCAGCTCGGCGTAGTTGTTTATATTTCACCTTCGTGTGTGTACAGCGTTGTGGTGACATAAAGGAGTGTAGTAACATGTAGAACTGTTGGCAATGCCTCTTGCAACCTGTGTATATCATTTGTGTTGTGTCACTCATGTTCTTAACTCGTTTCATTTATTTCCAATTTATATATTGTTTTATAACATGCTTAATGCTCATTTTCACCTTCACATTTTTTTTTTATCCGAGCACGGCAAAGTGACTGCACTATACCTGAGTAAGCCTAGTGCTGTCCAAACAACCAGCGATCACCGACACACAATGAGTTTATTGGTGGTCACAAGAGTCATGCCGGCCTATATAAATGCTTCTTCCCGCTTCGGAGAGAGAAGAAGCATTTATCAACTATCAAGTCATGTCGCAAGCCCCTTGGTAGAACCGGATATACACTGGCTGATCCCGGAACGCGATCCACACAATGCGTGTGGGTCACTATGGCAGGTTTTAACACCATGTGTATGCTGGTCGCTATAACTAAAACTTAAAGTACGCGTAACTTAAATTATACAATTGTAAAATATTTTAACAACATGTATTTATACACATAATACGTAATCAAATTATCCTAATAATTAATTTAATTTATAATGTTATGCCGCCAGCGACTGTTTTATGCACGGAGACATTAATTATGTACATTTACTTGCCAAGCTGTAACTATTAATCTTGTAGTAACGTGTGTTTGTTTACCTACTAACCTTTAATTTTGCTAAAACACCTTTAATTATTATGCTATGCAAATTGCTTTTACTATAGCGACGATCTTATTTATTATCATTCCATATGGGCTTGGATAACTTTATCTATTTGGTGTGTTATTAAAAAAAATGTCACAATCACCTCTTGATTCTCAGCGTGAACTACGATTAATATGAAATTACGTTATTTATATAATTACATATAGCTGCTATCCGTTTAAGTTACCTCTGCACAGGACTTTTCATATAAAACCTAGCAAAATGCAAACTTTTTTGAGTTCGAGAAACTCTTTTATTAATCTTCAGGAATGTACATTTTTATGTTATTATACATCAGCCTGTTGTAAACTGTCCCACTGCTGGGCACGGGCCTCCTCTACAAATGAGAAGGGATAGGCCTCAGTCCGCCACGCTCGCTGTCGTAGCTGTTTGGATGCAAATTGAAATATTATTGCGCATATTTCAACCCACATAAGTTATAATTGAGATATTGTTTTTATTTGACTAAATTCATTAGATTTAAATAGGTTAATATATAAGATTTTCTTTTTAATCATGTATGAAACATTCCCCATGTACGGTTATGCAAAATAGAAGTTTTAATTATTGATTTAAGTTAGTGTATTATCAAATCAATATTATTATCTTAATTTCTACTTGATGTGGGATGTTATTGCGTATTTGCATACATTTATCATTGACTAATAAATAAAATCACAATAGCACCGACTCAAAATTGGTTACTTTGATTAATAACTATTTTGCTTTTGTTTTTTTGAAGTCGCTAATTTTAATAACGCTATTTTGGTGTTAAATTGTGACTGGGGAAAATATAGTCTTTCGTTCAAATGTCTTGAGTTGCGGGCTTATAAGACGATGTATACATGTTCGTATTATGTATAATAAGTAGGGCACACAGGATAGAGTAGGATTTAGATAACGACAACATCGATCGGTCATACATACGTACTTTGATGCATGCGCCATGATGGCTGGCGCGCATCGCGATTATTTTCCCGTGCTATATTTTTTTATTATACAAAGTGGTAGACGAAGAACTATACTATACAAATTTAGGCAACGTACTTTATCTATGATATAAGTATTTCACACTTCGTATTAACAAATGAGATTGTATTGCTAGGACATAAAGAAATCATTTTCTTTTTTATCGAATGTGTAACATGTCTATACTCAACTTGCAACTTAGTACAACACCAGGGAACCTTCAAGAAGAGAGCGTATTCTTTCCTTAAAGGCCGGTAAGGCATTTGCAAGCCCTCCGGTGTTGCAGGTGTTCATGGGCGGCGGTGATCACTTTCCATCAGGTGAGCCTCCTGCCCATCTGCCCACTTTTTCCATAAAAAAAAAACTAAATAATAAACAATGACACCTCAGACCTTCATTTCAAATGTCAACATAATTGACGTAATAAGTTCGGTATTTTCTGAGTCTATCAAGTTCATAGACGGAAGAACTGAGAATAAAGTCTATAGTTTTCCTGAAACATAGTGTATCGAACGCAACACACAGGGTCATTCGGTGATAATTCCTAACATCACTTTGTGTTTAACTTGTAGTTACGTACATATAGCCGTAGAATTACGCACACGTAATTTACATTTATTAAAAAGTTAGTGTTATTCATAATAATTAATAATGTGATCGATCTGAATATTCGAATGATTAAAATGAACGTGAATGTATCGATTTTCAAAAGACCTGGTAATAAAATAAATACTCACTGCAAGGTGTATGTAACGACCCTTAAAATGACCATACCATTCTGTAACACGTTATATATTACAAAAAACAGTACGGTTTTGTTCTTTAAAAACAAAAAAATCTTAGATCGGAAGCACGGCAACAATATGACTGAATGAATGGGATTTATGCGGTGATGCACCGCTATGCGTGGCGCATAAATCTATCCGTTTCCCGAACTAGTACGTTATTACATAATATTTCAGTGCTCCGTAGTAAGATTTGTAGCCAGTGGTGTACAAATACGAGACATAGGAACATCTTATATATAAAATTCTCGTGTCACAATGTTAGGTACCTTACTCCTCCGAAACGGCTTTACTGATTTTTAACAAATTTTATATACATATTCAGTAAGTCTGAGAATCGGTTACTATCTATTTTTCATACCCCAAGTGATAAGGGTTGTTCTTCACCCTTAACATTTTTTTTTTAATTTTTGGACAACATTTTTGTTTTTATCTTTCTATAATGTGGCATTAAAAATACATACAACCCTAAATTTTTATCCTTTTATCACCAACCCCTATTTTTTAATAGCCATTTTAGTAATTTAATCATTTTAGCAAAGTTGTTGTGCATGAGCCCACGAAGGTTTCTGAGAGGGTTCGATCAATTTTGGACAGATGGCTCCACTGTTGGCTACTTTTATCCCAGAAAATGCAGATCACGCGGGCGGAGCCGCGAGGGACAGCTAGTAATAATTTATTATTAATTTATTCGTAGTTATCGACGGATGGAACTATTTAAAGAGGATTAATCATAGCCAGTGATGCATCATATATGTAAAATGTCATTAAGAATTGTTATGTAATAAGTTAATAACCGATGCATAGTGGTGTGCGCCAATTAAAAATGTTGCTGAATAATGGTGGATTATGTTTCGCAGTATTCCAGGTACTTTAAATTTCCAATAATTATATTCGCAAGGTAAACAATTACCAAAGTTGGAAGCTCATCTGCTATCTATTTCAAAGTTATATAACATATTAGCGAACGGTTTTGAAGTTTATATATAAATAAATACACCCAACAGTCACATAGTCCTGACCCCACAGTAAGATACCGAGTCTTGTTTAGTGGGTATCAGGAACTACAAGAGACTTTCGGTCTCACAACACCCAGACCCCGAGGCAAATATTTGTAGATCACACAAATGTTTGGTCTTGGTGCGGGGATCGAACCCGCGGCCTCTGGGTTTATTTCTGGCTAATCGCGCGCTGCGCCACGGAGGCTGTCAAAAATATATAGCTTAAACGGAATTAGGGTATGCATATATTGTATAGTAATGGCGAGGGATTGTAATCTAATATATATACACTAATAAAAAAAAATATCGTACCATTGTTTAGGACAGTGTTTCCCAACCTTTTTTAGGCCATGCCCCACCTTAACATTTTTTTGTTAAATTTGTCACCGATATCTAGCATTGGATTTACATAACCCAAAGCGTAAGGGTTAAAGTCGTATCAAGTCCATTTTTAAATTGCCCCCCTTAACTACGAAATTGCCCCCCTGTGGGGCGTGGGCCTCACGTTGGGAAACACTGGTTTAGGATATACTCGTATGTATGGTGATGTCCAGAGGGAATTTAAAAATGTTTATTCACATAGGGAATTATCGTGCACGTTTTCATTCAAAGCATTGCGTCTCTCATTCCATCACTAACAGAACTGTAGGTTTGTGGCGGCCCACCCAATGTTTTATATAAAACTGTCATAAACTGTGACAGCTCACGGTACGGTGTAATCATATTCTAAATTCAATAGATGCTGTATCGCTGCGCGCCTAAAATGTTATAGATTTTACGTGCTAGTGTATTTAGGTCATTTTTTAAATTCAGTCTCATAATATA